>JALAZF010000177.1:4472500-5874091 GCA_022829125.1 Lathyrus tuberosus | reverse complement strand
TACCATCGATGCGTAGGCCACCCAACATATACACATCTTCTAGTGTGATGGTGCATTCACTGAATAAAAGGTGAAATGTGTGGGTCTCGGGTCTCCATTGCTCTAGCAGAGTGAGAATAAAATTGCAATCAATCGAGTACGAGACTATGTTTAACACATGACCGAAACCGCGTGATCGTAGGTATGGTTCTATGATTGGGTCGTGTGATAGTCATGCACACGACATCAAAATCTCTTTACATCCTGACAAAAGATATTAAGAAATTAAGTTAGCAAGAATAATAAACCATACTCTTAAAGAAACTATATCTTTAAGTAAATAAGTAAGCAAAACTAGTAAACTTACAAACTTACAAATGTTGCAATATTGTCAATTGTTCCTCTGTGTTCACACCCATAGTAAGGAGAGAAAATTTTTTGATGAAAGTTGAGAGATTAAGTGTTGAGAGATTAAGAATGTGGGTAGATTAAGAATGTGGGTAGATTAAGAATGTTGTGAGATGGCGCATATGTTGATGAAAGTTGTGTGAAAGACATGGCTATTTATATAAGGATTAGAGCTTGTTCACGTGAATTGTTTTTTGCATGGCAATTTGAATACATATGCCATATGAAATGGCGCATATGTATGAATTATAAAGCACACGCCATTCGATATAGCGCATATGTGTTGCTTTCAATGCATTCGCCATTTGGTATGACACCTTCTTTAATGGAGGAATCTTGTTGTTGTAAGAGAATCGTGTAAGGTGTAAGGCATCTTACATGCATGCTGAAGATAAGAGAATCATGTAAGGTGTAAGGCATCTTGTAAGAGAATCTTGTAAGGTATGCCATTAAAAAACAAAATTGAAGATAAGCCATAAAGTGAAGGATTCGTGGAATGCATGCCAAAAGAAGACAACAATAAGGTTTTAGTAGGAAAACATGCATTAAGAAGACAAAAATAAGGTCTTAGTGGGCATAAAAAGTTAAGAAGATAAGAAGATATAATTGAGACAAGACTAATGCATGTATAGTATGAACGAGCATTGTTAGATGTCAAACATGTTATATATTTGTATTTGATACTTGGCATTTTTCAACACTTTCTTGTTTTAATTGATGATTTTATTAGTGAATTGTTGTTGTTCTTCAAACATTATATTTATACCTTTGGTGCTTGTAATATGTGTGCTATTGTGTAGGAATAGGCACTGATTGATCAAAGATTTAAGACACAAAGAAATGATACAAGCTGCCAAAGAATTGAGGAAAACTTCAAGAAGTTTGCTTTGCGAACTGGCTAGCGAAGGTTCGCTTTGTGAACAGCTAACGAGGTCCCAGCGAATAGCTCCTGAATTGGACAGAGGGAAAAGGGACTAAAGTTCTCTTTGCAAACTCCCAGCGAATGTTCGCTGCTTCATTCGCTTTGCGAACACCCTGGCGAAGAACCCTTGGTTTTGGCAGTGGCAAAAGGACCCAAAATTCGCTTTGCGAATGTTTTGGGGAGTGGTTCGCCTTACGAATGAGACGTTCGCTTTGCGAACCCACGAAGACAGCCAAGGGCGGTTTAACTTTTAGAAGGCACTTAAGGTGCCACTTTCTTCACTCGCTTGGCGAATGACTCATTCGCAATGCGAATGTTGCTGATCTCAAGTGTATTATAAATAGATTTTTATGTTTTCTTGGGATCATAACTTGATATTATCACACAAAAACATACTTTTCTGAGTTTTCACCATCCAAGAGAGATTTTACACTTTGAGAAGCTGAAGTCGCATCCGATCTCGATTATTTGACGCAGATGTTCTTTCATCTCCTCATGAAACTTGTGATACAAGCTACCATGAAAATGTGTAGCTAAACACATCTTGTGTTAAGATTAGAGGTAGTTAATCTTGCTTATATGTATTTCTTTTGATTTTTTGTATATGAACAAGGTTGATGATCAATATATGATGAAGTTGTTTGTTCTTAATGATGTATTTGTGGTTTGAATCACTCTAGACATAGATTTTCCAAATCTTGACCTAATATCTTCATCTCTTAAAAACCAAACTCTAGACATAGATTTGGGGTTTAATATTCGCTTTGTATTGATCTTAACGGTTATTGTTTTGATTGTTAGCGTGAGACATCATCTAATGATTTAAACAAGGATACTCACAAATTTGTTTTAGACATAAACTTATTCGCGTGGATACGCGATTGTATTGATTAGAACTAAGTTCATATGCTTGATTAATCAGATATGTATGAAAAGGATTAGCGAAATCTAATCTTGACATGCTTTTATAAAACTTACAACATCTTTGTTATAGTTTACTTCTTTGCTACCAAAATTGATGTTACAAAACCAAGAACAATTTGAAAACCCCTTACTTAAAACGTTTCGACTATTGAATTGCAAGCATCAAAATATCACACAATCCATGTGGATACGATAAAAACACCCCCCCGAATTACACTTCAACAAAATGGCGTCGTTGCGGGGGATTGTTGTTTGATATTACAAGCATTGCAATAGTTGTTTAGTTTTAAGCTTATTTAACCTTTTCTTGAGCTTGTTGATTTGTTTGTTTTAGTGTGCAGACTCTGTTTTATGTGAGGGAAGTTACCCGCATACCAACTTCTTTTTTATCCTGAAATCGAAAGAACTGCGCGTAAGTTAAATAGCAGAACAAGGCGGAGAATGCAAATTGCCAAAGAAAGACGAGAGCGAGACGAAAGTCCAACTTCGACACAAATACCACAGTTACCGCCAACTATGGATGCTCCACCACCACCACCACCTGCTTCAGTTCCTTGTACAAATAGTCTGAGACATACAACACAATTTGCATGCAATGTTCAGAATGGTCGCCATTCAGAAATGAAAACTGGTATCCTCTCGTTTCTATATCAGAATCCTTTTACTGGTATAGATCACGAGGATCCTTTTACACACTTGACTAAGTTCTATGAGATTGCGGGGGCAACTGGTGCACCCGAAGCTGAAGAAGAATCACTGTTTAAGAGACTATTCCCGCATTCCCTCATTGGGAAGGCCAAAGGAATGGTATCTTAATTAATTTACGGTAATCATGACGGACTAGAACGTGCTAGAGGAAAAGTTTTTTGAACGATTTTTTCCACACAATCGTTTCATGGAGGCTAAAACAACAATTACAGTTTTCACTCAGGGTGGAAATGAATCTCTCAACGAAGCTTGGAAGAGATTCAAGTCCATGTTGAGAAAGTGTAAAGGACACGGTTTCGATGAGCTTTCTCAAATTCATATTTTCCGAAATGGTCTTCAGTTGGTTAATAAAACATTGTTGGATGCCACTGCAGGTGGATCCTTAATGAGCAAAAGTGTCGATGAAGCCATTTCCATCATTGACAAGATGAATTTAAACGACCATCAGGGGAACCATAACTGTGGCCATTCTCAAAAGACACTGGGAGTTCTTGAGTTGGGAACTAATGATGCAATACTTGCTCAAAACAAGTTATGATCTCAACAAGTTGAGTTGTTAACGAAACAAATGTCCAAGCTCCCTCAACAACTCAAAGAGATTAATAACTCACCGAGCAAGAGTCTGCAAGTAGCTTGTTGTGAATTGTGTAGAGGAGATCATCCTACCGGGTATTGTCCTCCGGTAGTGGAAGAAGTAAATTATGCTGGAAACCCTACTCAAGGTTATCAAGGAAGACCTCCTTACCAAAATGCTCAACAACCTTACCAAAATCAGCAAGGCTACCAACCAATGGGCAACTACCAAAATCAACAAGGATTTCGACAAAATCCTTACCAACCACCCCAAGATCAAAGTGGAAGTTCAAGAATGGAGGAGACTTTCACACAATTTATGCAACTATCAATGGCAACTCAAAAGAGTACATAAGCTTCGATTAAAAATCTTGAATCTCAAGTAGGGCAACTTGCCAAGCAATTAGCCAAAAAGCAATCGGGGTCATCCTTCTCCGCTATCACTCAAACAAATCCCAAAGAGCATTGTAAAGCCATTTTCACAAAAAGTGGAAGAACAATTGGAGGAGATGTTGAACATGAGGTGGTAGTCGAAAAGGAAAATGATATTGTGTTGGAGGAAGTCGAAAAAAATGATGAAAATGGTGTAGTTGAAAAGAATGATGAAGAAGTAAAGAAGAAAAAAGAAAAAGAAAGAAAGGAGTATGAGAATGAAGTTTTACAAAGAAGATTACCATATCCCATACTCCAAAGAAAAAAGAGAACGATAGGCATTACACGAGATTCCTAGAATTGTTTAGTCGGTTGCAAGTAACCGTTCCTTTCTCTGAAGCTCTTGAACAAATGCCTAAGTATGTCAAATTCATGAAGGATATACTTACAATAAAGAAGAGGTGCACGGACAAAGATAACATTGATCTCAATGCCGAGTGTAGTGTCGTCATTCAAAGTGTGCTTCTGTAACGCCCCCAAATTCATATTTTAATTATTTATTGATTATTTGTGAATATAAGGCAATTTGATGACATGATATGGTGTTGCATGGACATTTTTGGGTGGAAATTATTTTGGTAATAATAATAGTAAGAATAATCATATTATATTATTCAAATTATTATTTATTATTTAAAATAAGAGAAGTAGGAGTATTGAGGGTATATTGGTCTTTTAGCAGGAATAACCGAGGATATAATGGTAAGAGCACAATTAGGGGTATTTAAGAGGGAATAGTGAAAAGGAATTCATTATTCTACTATTTGAAGGAAAAGGCAAAAGTGCTCTGAGGAACAAGTGAGAAGGAGGCTAGGGCATAAGAGAATTCCGGAGAAATTTCAAGAGAAGTCGAAGGAGACGATATTTTAAGGTATGGGGAGTATTACTTTACAATATTCTTGATATATGGATTTGATTGTTGATGGGTGATTAGGGTTTTGGGGGAAAATGTGGGAATTGAAGGTTAGGGATAATGGGATTTGATGATTTGAGATGAGATCATTGTTGTTGTTGGCGCATATGTGATAGTTATAGGTTGTGTTGACATAATCTGAGGTAATTGATGGATAAAACATGTTTTTAGAGTGTGGAATCGCAGGAATGGAAGTGCTGTTATCACAGGGTTTTTCTGCCAAAATCCCAGAGCCCGCTTAGCGCGGTCTGGAGAATTTTTGCCTCCTCGAGGCAGTGAGTAGCGCGCTCAGCGCGGGCTTAGCCCACTTAGCGCGACCTGGAAGTTGAAATTATTATTTTAATTTCTTAAAATTGTGGGAAATTGTCCGTGTTATGTTGTATTAATGTTGTAATAATGCCATGACTTGTTACTGCGTGTTGACGTGTTATATGATGATAAATTTATGATTTTCAATATGATGATGCATATGGAGTTTGATGAACTAATGACGATATGATTTACATGACGTTGATGAATTAACGATGACATGATTTATATGATGTTCTGGTGAATGATGATGCACTTTATTACCTTTGTTGATATTGATGAATTTGACGTTGTGCATCATGCATTCATAGCATTTAGGATTTCGGTCCAGTGACGATGTTAGGACTTCGGTCCAGTGGTTGCCTTAATCCCATTATGCAGATTGAGGTATTTTGTGACGTGCTCCCTTATGGAGGGTTGATGGCCTGGTGTCTATTATTATGACGAATTGGTACCACATGCATGTTAGGGAGTTGCATTTCACTCCTGGTGGCATTACATGATTGCATGTTTATGATGTTAATGATTTGGTGATTTATATGACGTTTTGGGTGAGTCGCCATGATGTTGTTTGAGATGAATGTTAACTTGTTAATTATCTTTTCCTTATATGAATTATATTGAATTGTGATTACTCACCCTGCCTGTTTGAATGTTACCTCTACGTGGGTAACGTGCAGATAACCAAGACTAGTTCGCGGTGCGTGAAGAGTTAGCTTGGAGTCATTGTCCTTCCGTTTAGTAGAGTAGAGGGTGTGTCTTGCTCTGGTCATGTAACATCGGGGTTGGGAACATTTCTGTTTTTGAAGTATTGTGTTATTTTTTATTAACTTGTTTTATTGAGAATTTCGAGGATGTTGAGTTGTTTTAAACTCTAAACTTTGATGAAAAGATAATGTGATGAGCTGTTCTTTTTATGATGATAAATCCGCTGCGATGTTTTGATTTAAAGGAGATGTTAATTAAAAATAAGTTGTTGTTTTCTACGTGTTGAACCCGTGTTACGGAGCAGGATGTTTAATTGGATGTTTTATGAAGAAATATGACACCTTATGTGATGTACTCTGATTTATTTTAAGTATACCATTGCGTATATTTATGTTGGGTTAGAAGGGTGTTACATTAGTGGTATCAGAGCAGGTCGGTCCGTCCGACCAAGTTTTTACTTGATGTCTGTCCCTGTCAGTCGACAAGTGTGTGTACACTGTCGATGTTTTAGTTCTTCTAACCTTGTTGGTGGTGTGCAAGATGGCTGGAAGAAATGATCGTGCAATTGCTGATGCGTTGGAATCGGTTGCCAATGTGGTGGCGCAGCTGAATCCGAATGGTGGAGCTCCTGATGAGTTTCGTGCATTGGGGAAATTTCAAAGGAACAATCCACCGACTTTTGTGGGCACGCATGATCCAGCAAGTGAACACAAGTGGCTGAAGGCGATCGAGAAGATCTTCTGGGTAATGGGGTGTTCTGATGAGCAACAGGTT
The DNA here is from genome assembly GCA_022829125.1 of Lathyrus tuberosus. Lineage (NCBI taxonomy): Eukaryota > Viridiplantae > Streptophyta > Magnoliopsida > Fabales > Fabaceae > Lathyrus > Lathyrus tuberosus. The sequence goes on along the minus strand of JALAZF010000177.1, from coordinate 5,867,441 downwards.
CAGTTCGGAACGCATATGCTGGAAAAAGAGGCCGAGGACTGGTGGGATAACACCTGTCAGAGACTTGCAGATCTTGGCACTGTGATAACTTGGGTTATGTTTAGGCAAGAGTTTCTGGGCAAGTATTTTCCAGAGGATGCTCGTGGCAAGAGGGAAGTGGAATTCCTTGAGCTGAAGCAAGGAGATATGACTGTGGCAGAGTATGCCGCGAAGTTCGAGAAGCTAGTGAGGTTTTGTCCGCACTACAATCGTGCTGATGCTGAGATGTCTAACTGTCTCAAGTTCGAGAATGGGCTGAGACCAGAGATTAAGCAGGGTATTGGGTATCAGCAGATCCACTGGTATGCTGAGTTAGTTGACAAGAGCAGAATCTACGATGAGGACAACCGAGCTCGATCTGCTCACTACAAGCAGTTGAGTGAGAAGAAGGGGCAGTATAGGGGTAAGCCTTATACGACTTCAGCTGACAAAGAGAAGCAGAAGGCTTCAGATGGGAAGAAGACAAGTGGGGGAGCGACTTCCGCTTCTGGAAAGTGTCATAAGTGTGGTGGGCAAGGTCACCGTGCTGATGCATGCACCAATAATGTGGTGAGGTGCTGTCGATGTGGTAAGAAAGGGCATAGGGCTACTGACTGCAAGGATGAAGGTCTGACCTGTTTCAATTGTGGTGAAAAAGGTCATATCAGTACTCAATGTCAGAAGCCGAAGAAGACCGCGACTGCTGCTCAGACCAGTGGCAGAGTGTTTGCTTTAAGTGGTGCAGAAGTTCCAGAAAAGGACAACCTGATCTGAGGTACTTGTTTTATTAATAATATCGAGTTGGTTGTTATTATTGATACTGGTGCTACTCATTCTTTTATCTCGCTTGAATGTGCTAATAGATTGAGTTTGAAGTTATCTGACATGAACATGAATATGGTAATAGAAACTCCAGCTAATGGTTCTGTTACTACTACCCTTGTGTGTTTAAGATGTCTTGTGACGATTTTTTAGAAGAGTTTTGTGATGGATTTGGTGTGCCTATCCTTGCATCAGATTGACGTGATCTTTGGGATGAACTGGTTGGAGTTCAACCGGGTTCATATCAACTGTTATAACAAGACTGTAGAGTTTCCTGAGATTGATGACAGCGGAGATTTGATATTCTTGTCTGCTAAACAAGTAGGGGAACTTCAAGAAGACGAAGCTTTGGTGTTTGCGATGTTTGCATCGTTGCACATTGATCGTGAAGCTGCAAGTGTGGAGTTGCCGGTTGTCTATGAATTCCCAGATGTATTTCCAGATGACATCAGTGATTTGTCTCCTGAGCGTGAAGTAGAGTTTGCAGTGGACTTAATACCAAGTACGAGTCTAGTGTCGATGGCTCCTTATCGGATGTCCGCTTTTGAGCTAAGCGAATTGAAGAAACAATTGGAAGAATTGCTTGAGAAGAGGTTTGTTCGACCAAGTGTTTCTCCGTGGGGTGCCCCTGTGTTGTTAGTGAAGAAGAAAGATGGAAGTATGAGATTGTGTGTTGATTATCGGCAGCTGAATAAAGTGACTATCTAGAATAAGTATCCGCTACCGAGAATCGACGATTTAATGGATCAGCTAGTAGGTGCTTGTGTGTTCAGCAAGATTGATTTGAGGTCTGGTTATCATCAAATTCGATTTAAGCCTGATGATATTCCAAAGACGGCTTTCAGGACGAGGTATGGACACTATGAATACACTGTGATGTCGTTTGGTGTATCTAATGCACCTGGTGTGTTCATGGAGTACATGAATCGGATTTTTCATGAGTATTTGGATAAATTTGTGGTGGTGTTTATCGATGATATCTTGATATATTCTAAATCCAAAGAAGAACATGCCGAGTATTTGAGGACTGTGTTGCAAGTGTTGAAAGAGAGGAAGTTGTATGCAAAGCTAGCGAAGTGTGAGTTTTGGTTGAAAGAAGTGAGTTTCCTTGGGCATGTGATTTCGAGTGGTGGTGTTATTGTTGATCCTTCGAAGATTGATGTCGTATTACAGTGGGAGACTCCGAAGTCTGCTACTGAGATACGAAGTTTTCTGGGATTAGCAGGTTATTACCGCAAGTTTATCGAAGGCTTTTCTAAGTTGGCATTACTGTTGACTCAGTTGACTCGAAAGGGTCAGACTTTTGTGTGGGATGTGACTTGTGAAGAGAGTTTTGTAGAATTAAAGAAGAGGTTGACTACTGCTCCAGTGTTAATTTTGCCTAATCCGAGTGAATCCTTTGTAGTATATTGTGATGCGTCGAAGATGGGTCTTGGTGGAGTATTGATGCAAAATGGACAAGTTGTTGCCTACGCTTCGAGACAATTGCAAGTTCATGAGAGGAATTATCCTACACATGACTTGGAATTGGCCGCTGTGGTATTTGTGTTGAAGATTTGGAGACATTATTTGTTTGGCTCTAAATTTGAGGTGTTCAGTGGTCATAAGAGCCTGAAGTACTTATTTGATCAGAAGGAATTGAATATGAGGCAGAGAAGGTGGTTAGAACTGTTGAAGGATTTCGATTTCGATTTGAGTTATCATCCGGCCAAAGCAAATGTAGTGGCCGATGCGTTGAGCAGAAAGTCATTGCATATGTCGATGCTTATGGTGAAAAAGTTGGAACTAATTGAGCAATTCAGAGATCTGAGTCTAGTGTGTGAAGCGACTCCTGACAGTGTGAAGTTGGGAATGTTAAAGTTGACTAGTGGCATTCTGGAAGAAATTAGAACGGGTTAGCAATCTGATTTGAAGTTGGTTGACCAATTTACTTTGATTAACCAAGGTAACGGAGGTGACTTCCAAATTGATGAGAATGGTGTGATGAGGTTTCGAGATAGAGTGTGTGTTCCAGATGTTCCGGAAATCAATAAGAGTATTCTAGAAGAAGGACATCGAAGTAGGTTGAGTATTCACCCAGGTGCTACGAAGATGTATCATGATTTGAAGAAGTTGTTTTGGTGGCCGGGTATGAAGAGGGATGTTGCAGAGTTTGTTTATGCGTGTTTGACTTGCCAGAAGTCGAAGGTTGAGCATCAGAAGCCTTTAGGTATGATGCAGCCGTTGAGGATTCCAGAATGGAAATGGGATAGTATATCCATGGATTTTGTGGTGGGATTTCCGAAGACTGCTAAGGGAAATGATTCAATTTGGGTGATCGTGGATATATTGACTAAGTCGACACATTTCTTACCGATGAAGATTAATCATTCTACAGAAGCTAGCCGAGATGTATATCGAAGAGATTGTAAAGTTACATGGGGTACCTTCGAGTATTGTGTCGGATAGAGATCTGAGGTTTACATTGAGGTTTTGGAAGAGTTTGTAAGATGCTTTGGGAACTAAGTCGAGGATGAGTTCTGCCTACCATCCACAGACGGACGGTCAGACAGAAAGGACTATCCAATCCTTGGAAGATTTGTTGAAGGCTTGTGTGTTGGATCATGGAGGATCATGGGATAGCCATTTACCGCTGATTGAGTTCACATACAATAATAGTTTTCATGCTAGTATTGGAATGGCGCCCTACGAGGCTTTGTATGGAAGAAGGTGTAGAACTCCTTTGTGTTGGTATGAGTTAGGCGAGAGTGCTGTACTCGGACCTGAGATTGTGCAAGAGATAACTGAGAAGGTGAGGAAGATCCAAGAGAGGATGAAAGCTTCACAGAGTCGTCAGAAGAGCTACCATGATAAGAGGAGGAAGGCACTTGAATTCCAAGAGGGAGATCACGTGTTTTTTAGGGTGACGCCAGTGACTGGTGCGGGTCAAGCTTTAAAGTCTAGGAAGCTCACTCCATGTCTTGTTGGTCCGTATCAGATATCGTAGAGGATAGGTGAGGTAGCCTACCGAATTGCATTACCGCCATCACTTGCGAATTTGCATGACGTGTTCCATGTGTCTCAATTGAGGAAGTACATTTCGGATCCGTCGCATGTGATTTAGATGGATGATGTACAAGTGAGGGATAATCTGACTGTGGAAGCATTGCCAGTGCATGTCGATGGTCGAGAAATGAAGCAACTGCGAGGTAAGGAGATTGCTTTGGTGAAAGTTTTGCGGGGAGGACCAGCTGGCGAGAGTTGGGCTTGGGAACGTAAAGATCAGATGAGGGAGTCGTATCCGACTCTATTTGCTTCAGGTAAATTTTCGAGGATGAAAATTCCTTAAGTGGGGGAGAGTTGTAACGCCCCAAATTCATATTTTAATTATTTATTGATTATTTGTGAATATAAGGAAATTTGATGACATGATGTGGTGTTGCATGGACATTTTTGGGTGGAAATTATTTTAGTAATAATAATAGTAAGAATAATCATATTATATTATTCAAATTATTATTTATTATTTAAAATAAGAGAAGTATGAGTATTGAGGGTATATTGGTCTTTTAGGAGGAATAAGCGAGGATATAATGGTAAGAGCACAATTAGGGGTATTTAAGAGGGAATAGTGAAAAGGAATTCATTATTCTACTATTTGGAGGAAAAGGCAAAAGTGCTCTGAGGAACAAGTGAGAAGGAGGCTAGGGCATAAGAGAATTTCGGAGAAATTTCAAGAGAAGTCGAAGGAGACGATATTTTAAGATATGGGGAGTATTACTTTACAATATTCTTGATATATGGATTTGATTGTTGATGGGTGATTGGGGTTTTGGGGGGAAATGTGGGAATTGGAGGTTAGGGATAATGGGATTTGATGATTTGAGATGAGATAATTGTTGTTGTTGACACATATGTGATAGTTATAGGTTGTGTTGACATAATCTGAGGTAATTGATGGATACAACGTGTTTTTGGAGTGTGGAATCGTATGAATGGAAGTGTTGTTATCGCAGGGTTTTTCTGCCAAAATCGCAGAGCCCACTTAGCGCGGTCTGGAGAATTTTCGCCTCCTCGAGGCAGTGAGTAGCGCGCTCAGCGCGGGCTTAGCCCGCTTAGCGCGGCCTGGAAGTTGAAATTATTATTTTAATTTCTTAAAATTGTAGGAAATTGTCCGTGTTATGTTGTATTAATGCTGTAATGATGCCATGACTTGTTACTGCGCGTTGACGTGTTATATGATGATAAATTGATGATTTTCAATATGATGATGCATATGGAGTTTGATGAACTAATGATGATATGATTTACATGACGTTGATGAATTAACGATGACATGATTTATATGATGTTCTGGTGAATGATGATGCACTTTATTACCTTTGTTGATTTTGATGAATTTGACGTTGTGCATCATGCATTCATAGCATTTAGGACTTCGGTCCAGTGACGATGTTAGGACTTCGGTCCAGTGGTGGCCTTAATCCCATTGTGCGGATTGAGGTATTTTGTGACGTGCTCCCTTGTGGAGGGTTGATGGCCTGGTGTCCATTATTATGACGAATTGGTACCACATGCATGTTAAGAAGTTGTATTTCATTCCTGGTGGCATTACATGATTGCATGTTTATGATGTTAATGACTTGGTGATTTATATGACGTTTTGGGTGAGTCGCCATGATGTTGTTTAAGATGAATGTTAACTTGTTAATTATCTTTTCCTTATATGAATTATATTGAATTGTGATTACTCACCCTTCCTGTTTGAATGTTACCTCTACGTGGGTAACGTGCAGATAACCAAGACTAGTTCGCGGTGTGTGAAGAGTTAGCTTGGAGTCATTGTCCTTCCGTTTAGTAGAGTAGAGGGTGTGTCTTGCTCTAGTCATGTAACATCGGGGTTGGGAACGTTTCTGTTTTTGAAGTATTGTGTTATTTTTGATTAACTTGTTTTATTGAGAATTTCGATTGAGTTGTTTTAAACTCCAAACTTTGATGAAAAGATAATCTGATAAGTTGTTCTTTTTATGATGATAAATCCGCTGCGATGTTTTGTTTTAAAGGAGATGTTAATTAAAAATAAGTTGTTATTTTCTACGTGTTGAACCCGTGTTATGGAGCAGGGTGTTTAATTGGATGTTTTATGAAGAAATGTGACACCTTATGTGATGTACTCTCGTTTATTTTAAGTATACCATTGCGTATATTTATGTTGGGTTAGAAGGGTGTTACAGCTTCCGCGGAAAGAGCAAGATCTGGGAAGAGTAGTTTTACCTATTACTATAGGTAATGATTTTAAATGCAAAGCTTTGGTTGACATGGGTACTAATATTAATCTCATTCTGTTGTTCGTGGTGAAGAGACTTGAAAATTTGAATGTCAAATCAACAACCATGACATTACAACTTGCGGATAAGTCAAGAACTCGTCCGTATGGTGTTGTGGAGGATGTGCTAATAAAAGTGGATAAATTTCTATTTCTGGTTGATTTTGTGATTGTTGAAATGGATAAGGACGAAGATATGCCGATTATATTAGGCAGACTGTTCATGAAAACTACCAAAATGTTGGTGGATGTTGATGATGGCATAATGAAGGTGCGGATCAAGGATAGTGGTAAGGAGGAAGAAGCTTGTTTTACATTGTTCAAAGGAGTGATGCATGCAAATCAAGTAGATGAAAATGATCATAAGAAGAAAGAATTGGAAAGAGAGAGTTTTCGGAAGAAAAAGGATGAAGATGCGAAGGTAGCTTTGATGAAGTCATGTTGGGATTGGTCGTTTCTAAAGAAAAGAAGATAAAAAACCGGACATGATTATGGTTGAAGTCTCTGTTAGTGAAGTGTCATTTTCTCGGATGCCAATTCTTGTGCTTTTGGTTTCGAGGCGTCAAGTCTCCGGACCGTCGAGCTTAGCCGACGTTAAACAAGCGCTTGTCGGGAGGCACCCCAATATTGTAAGTATTTATTGCTTTCTTTGCTGTTTTAATGATTTTTGATGTTTATAAGCGGTTTAGGAAGTGGCAGCTTATGCAGCCAAATTTAAAAAAAAAACTGTCATGTTCGCTGGCGTTCGCTTTGCGAACCTGGGGCGAGCATTCGCCATCCAGTTCGCTTTGCGAACTCAGCGAGATAGGGGAAGTGTGTTTGCTGCCACCTTAGTTAAAAAGGATTTAATTTTATGGGTGGGCCATATACTTGGGCCCAAGACCCATATCATTTTCTGAACATTTGAGAGGGAAAACCCTACTTCCACTATTGCCTCTCTCATCCAAACAAAACACTCTCTCAAGAACATAATCTCTCACGTGCACTGTTCTTCTCAAGTTTCACCAAAATTTTCCCCAATTTCAATTACAAGTTCAGGTTTGAATCTCTTTTTCTTGCTAATTTCTGTTAGACATTATGTTTAGGGTTGTGGTTTGAATTAGATACATTTATGATCTTAGGGTTTAATTTCTGTTTTAAGGTTTGAGTGATTGCATGTAGAATATTGTGCAAGCCTTAGAATAGAAATGATATTTTGTGAATGGAGCTCTGATGATTGGAAGTATGGCTGTTATTTTTCTGAAATTATCGCGTGTTCGCTGTTCAGTTCGCCTTGCGAACCTGGGTGAGCATTCGCCAGACCTTCGCTTTGCAAATCTGGGGAGAATGTTCGCCAGCCTTCGCTTTGCGAACTCGGGAGTGAACGTATCCAAATTTTTAATTTTTTATGTTGTTTCAGTTGTGATTTTGTTTTGGCTACCAATTCTAATGAACTGTGTTGCTACTTGTTGTTGTTTTGTTTGCTTATTTGTGCAGATGGCTCCTAAGGTTAACCCCACAAAGAAAAGAAAGACCACCACATCGCGACAAGTTCCAATACAGTTTGACGACACTCGCTTTAGGGGTTCCAAACAAGCAGCAAGGTATCTTACCTTGGAAAAAAGAGGCATCTTGCCAGAAAAGAGGTTTAACTTGAGTGACCGAGGGAGTTATCGGTATGTGGCTGCACTCTTGGAAGAAAAAAATGGGGACGACTGATAACTCTAGTCGATAGCTACAACATTGAGATTGTTCGAGAATTCTATACTAACGCCCTTCCTGATGATGGGCAGCAATTTAGTTGGACAACCTTCATTGGGGGGAAGGTGGTGAGCTTTGACCGTAGAACGATTAGTATTGTTCTTGGAAGTCCTTTGCCTTTAAGAGCTAGAGAGATCGACGACTATCATAGGGACCTGCACCTTCACCGAGACATACCTGCCATGACCAGAGATCTTTTTCGACCGGGAAAAACTGTTGGACTCAACCCATCTGGGGTTGCAATTAGGTACCGGTGTGAGGACATGCAACTTTTGGCTCAGCTTATTTTGCTCTTGGTGATAACCAACATCAAGCCGAAGTTGCATTCGTCTACCATCCCTATACCACTAGCCCACCTTGTCCACAGTATTTTAACTAACGTGCAGATTGATGTGGCCCGCATCATCGCTGATGAGATTAGGGCCATTGTGGAGAGTGGCCTGGTGGTACTGCTTCTCGGGCGAATGCCCCTCTTGCATTTCCCTGTCTCATCATGATGTTGTATGCACATGCTGGGGTTAATATATTCGCACGCCGTCAGGTCACTATTCCTTCTGCGATCGATGATCGTTATGTCGAAGAGTTTTGCAAGCCTAAGGGGGGCAAGGGGAGAGACATCGAGTGCTGGTGCTGAAGCCAGCATGAGGGGTGGTGATGCTTCTGGTTCTGGGTTGCAGGGATTTTACCCTTATCAGCAGGAGATATGCCAGTATAATTGGGACTGGATGGCGGCTTCTCAGCGCGCCATGACTGATTTACATGACTCCATGCAGGTACTGCAGCTGCCGCTGATATGACGAGGGAGCAGTTCCTTGCACATGCTGGTTGGCCTGAGGCCCGGCCAGTATTCGGATGGGGAAAGGACGTGGCTGCTGATGATGATGCTGATGAGGAGGGTGATGGTGCTGATGTTGAGGTATCTGGATCTGGCTCAGAGGAGGAGGAGGTCGAGGTTTATGGTACAGAGTCCGAGGAGGACTGAATTTTTGTTGTGATGATTGTGTACTTCCTTTGAGCATCAAAGTGAAGTTTTCTTGTATTTTCCTTTTTATTTCAGTTTTTATTGATGTACTATATCCACTTTGTTGGATTATTTTGGATATTGATGTACTTGTACCACTGTGGTACTTTTGACATTGTAGGTGTTTTAGCACCATTACATTATTATGCGTATTATGTTATTTTTCAGTTAAATAGTTGTTTAGTTTTTTTTTTAATTTTAGTTTTTATTATTATTGTTGTTAAGAGTTGAATTCTTCAGTTTATGAATGTTCAACTCTTAAATTGTTGGTATGCTTTCATTTTATTATTGTTGTTAAGAGTTGAATTCTTCAGTCTACGAATGTTCAACTCTTAAGTTGTTGATATTTTTTTTTTTATTTTATCGTTTTATGTTGGTGCTTGTGGAAGTTTAATATTTCCAACTTTTGGATGTTTTGTGGAAGAAACTTAGGTTGGTGTTGATTGATCATCAAAGAAGATTCCTCCACGATTGGATGGCGATGATAGTAATTTAAGCATGATGTTGTTGGCAAGGTACATAGTTACCTAGTTCTAGAATTTAGAATGTATTAGAACTTTTTGTCTTTGTACAAATGAAAATGTTGTTTCTTGTTACAACTCTTTTGATTACTTGTGTCATTTAGGTCCAAAAACCACAAAAGTGAGAAACCTCCATGTTGTACTAAATGCTTTGGATTGATGATGAATGTTGTTTTATACTTATAATTCATGCTTTATCTTGCTTGTTGTTTTGAAATTATGGAAACATATAAATGATCAAGGCAATGTTTGTGCACTTTGAGTATAACCACCATTCCAAAAACACTTCAAGTCACCTTGTGAGTGTGCGCGTATTTGAAACCTCTTTTGAGCTGAAATGAAATTTTTGTTTGAATCATGAACCCCATTTTAACCCATTTTGGAGAGCATTTAAGCTAAGCGTATGGCAATGTTGAAGTTGGGGAGAATGGTTTATTTTTAAAAGAGAAAAAGGATTTGGTGATACAATGCATTCTAAGACAAAGAAATTAAAAAAAAAAAAGAAGAAAGAAAAAGAACAAAAAGAAAAGAAAATCAAAAGAAGAGAATGTATTGTGAAAGAAAGAAATAAGGATTGAATAAGATCAAAAATTTTGAAAAAGAAATGCTCTTCATAGTCTTTACCCTTTCTTGTTTCAATGGCCGTGTACATATGTCCCTTGTTTTTAACCCCGACCAAGTTACAACCAATAAAAGCCCTTAGTGATCTTTTGCTTCCATGATTTCTTATATGATTGATTAGATATTGTATGAATTGCTTAGTATTTGCATCATTTGTCATTTGAGCAAAATTGCCCCGCGGTTGCAAACGCGTTAATTTCCTTCAATCTATTTCGAAGAGGAGTGTTAGAGTGACATAAGCATGATGATTTATATGTCTCTTGAAACATTATCTGAGATTTGTTTTAAGAATCAAGTTCTTTTGCATTGCCAATTCTAGAATTGTGTAATTGTGCTTTGCTACAATTGTTGTTTACTTGAGTCGTTTATCCTTTCTTGGATTGAATCAAATGCTTGAGCAAATCCTCTTGTTTTCAATGAGAGGCATACTTTGCTTGAGGACAAACAAAGAGTTAGTTGGGGAGAGTTTGTTAGATGTCAAACATGCTATATATTTGTATTTGATACTTGGCATTTTTCAACACTTTCTTGTTTTAATTGATGATTTTATTAGTGAATTGTTGTTGTTCTTCAAACCTTATATTTATACCTTTGGTGCTTGTAATATGTGTGCTATTGTGTAGGAATAGACACGGATTGATCAAATATTTAAGACACAAAGAAATGATACAAGTTGCCAAAGAATTGAGGAAAACTTCAAGAAGTTCGCTTTGCGAACTGGCTAGCGAAGGTTCGCTTTGCGAACAGCTAGCGAGGTCCCAGCGAATAGCTCCAGAATTGGACAGAGGGAAAAGGGGCTAAAGTTCGCTTTGCAAACTCCCAGCGAATGTTCGCTACTTCGTTCGCTTTGCGAACACCCTGGCGAAGAACCCTTGGTTTTGGCAGTGGCAAAAGGGCCCAAAATTCGCTTTGCGAATGATTTGGGGAGTGGTTCGCCTTGCGAATGATACGTTCGATTTGTGAACCCACGAAGACAGCGCAAGGCGGTTTAACTTTTAGAAGGCACTAAAGGTGTCACTTTCTTCACTCGCTAGGCGAATGATTCATTCGCAGTGCGAATGTTGATGATCTCAAGTGTATTATAAATAGAATTTTATGTTTTCTTGGGATCATAACTTGATATTATCACACAAAATTATACTTTTCTGAGTTTTCACCATCCAAGAGAGATTTTACACTTTGAGAAGCTGAAGTCGCATCCGATCTCGATTATTCGACGCGGATGTTCTTTCATCTCCTCACGAAACTTGTGATACAAGCTACCATGAAAATGTGTAGATAAACACATCTTGTGTTAAGATTAGAGGTAATTAATCTTGCTTATATGTATTTCTTTTGATGTTTTGTATATGAACAAGGTTGATGATCAATATATGATGAAGTTGTTTGTTCTTAATGATGTATTTGTGGTTTGAATCACTCTAGACATAGATTTTCTAAATCTTGACCTAATATCTTCATCTCTTAAAAACCAAACTCTAGACATAGATTTGGGGTTTAATATTCGCTTTGTATTAATCTTAACGGTTGTTGTTTCGATTGTTAGCGTGAGACATCATCTAACGATTTAAACAATGATACTTACGAATTTGCTTTAGACATAAACTTATTATCGAGGATACGCGATTGTATTGATTGGAACTAAGTTCATATGCTTGATTAATTGGATATGTATGAAAAGGATTAGTGAAATCTAATCTTGCACATACTTTTATAAAACTTACAACATCTTTGTTATAGTTTACTTCTTTGCTACCAAAATTGATGTTACAAAACCAAGAACAATTTGAAAACCCCTTACTTAAAACGTTTCGACTATTGAACGACAAGCATCAAAATATCACACAATCCCTGTGGATACGATAAAAACACCCCCCGAATTACACTTCAACAAGCATGCATGTATAATTGAGACAAGACTAATGCATGTATAGTCTAAACAAGATATATACAAAAATTTATTGTATGAAACTAAAATTCTATTAATGCGCATGAAACTAAAATTTTATTGCACAACAATTCTATCAAACACCAGTACACTAGAAGTTGGTGCGTCTGCGGAAAGTTTCAAGCCTTTCGTATGCCTTGTTCCCATGTCATAGTGGCATGCTCAAAGGCTCGCCAGGACCCTTCCAACTTATTGTCCGTTGTTTACCAAGTCATAAATATATGCAATGTCTATAACACTAGTTTTTCGGTGGTAGCAAAAGAGGACTATTAGCCTGCATATGAAGGGGAAATAGTCAGACACAATGAAATTATGCGAAGAAAGAAAAAGGTTCGCCCTAAAAGCACGTGTATTCTAACGGAAATGGATATGGAGAACAAAATGGTGGGTTTATGTAGTACATGTCGTCTACCCGGGCACAGTCATACAAAATGTCCCAATGTTGGGCCAAGCACAACAACATAATTTGAAATGTAATTGTTTCTCTTTATATCAACAACAATTTTCATTTCATAAATATCATAACATTCAATAACAATAATTTAAAAACAAGTAACAATAATTTAAACAATTAAACAACAAGACTATGAAGTTGAAGAGGATACGACTAGTACAAGCTAGAGACCTCAAAGAACTTGAGCTCGTCCAGTAAGACTTCAAGACTATGAAGTGTGTAACACCCTGTATAATATTCATCTAGAATAATACCATACAAGTGTTTTATTTGGTACTGACACATCAAAAGTGCCTAATGACATAGTTCACATACCTGTCCATTCTAAAATAATGATGCAACATATGGCACAAGGCATGGAAACTAGCCAAAAATAAAATCTAAGAATAATATACAATACCCTCAATTGTATACAACAACAAACAGAAAAGACAACGGAAAAACTAATACTGAGCTTCTCTTGAAACATCCAAGCATAGCTCCACTTGTAAATCAACCTGCAATCCGAACCTGAAATATAGCAACTATAGTGGGGTGAGATACATCAAATCTCAGTGAGCTCCCTATCTTATAAGTCCTCTCGGCTTTACAAGGTTCTATCAATCCTAACTCAAGTCCACGATAAAAAGGGGAAAGGACCTTGAGTTCACGTATTCATTCTTGTCCTATATGGAAACATGCTCACGAGTTCTCTAACTCTAGTATCATCAAATGATATCTCTCACGAAGGCATCTTTCCCCGGCCAACCCTACAAGAGGATTCAACACGGGTCACGGATCCTTAAATTCGTAGCCAACCATTCTCGGCCAACCCTTCCAAAGAGTTTTCGACACGAGTCTTGGATGCTAAGGTAAATAACTTTCCCCGGCCATCCACAAAGGGCTCTTCAACACGGGTCACGGTTATCTACACATAGTACTTTCCCCGGCCAGCCCACACCAGGGGCCCTTCAACACGGGTCACTAATACCATCTTCTAAGCAACCTACCCGGTCATCCATAAAGAGGATCGAAACGCGGGTCACAGTTGCTTAGGTGACGATTACCCATCGCAATCCCTCATGTTCCATACTAGGGTCTTTCACTCCTCTAGACCAATCTCGTCACAGATGCAACTTCCTACATCAGGTGCCCGAACCTTGCCATCTAGAGTTATCTATCACAATTCTATTCACAATCTAGAATTATAACATCTTAAATATGACATTTGCTTTGGGATAAAGTTTCCTCACTCTACCTAATTCATATTTTAAGCATGCATATTCTCTCATTTACAATTCACAAATAGATGGACATGGTATACTCACAAATATTACAAGTAAACACATGTAATCACACATCACATAAAACATCACTTTTCACATTTACATAGTTAACACAACTCATAGGTTTCCTCCGATTCATCAATTGGGTATCATATCAATAGGTCTCACTCTTATCCCGTAGGATATTCCACCGCTTACATCGGCTATAAAACATGCCACGGTCGGATTTACGATACAAAAGATGTCAATTCCGACATTTCACAAAACATTACTTTCCTTCATTTTCCACTAAATCATTTATCCCACATCATACCCAATATTTTCATAGCTTTCTAATGACACCAAGAACGTCCCAATCCGAGTTACGGATCAAAAGTTATGAAGGAAAGAAAACTGCACAAACTGACATGTTCGCTAGGCGAACCTCCCAGCGAGCGTTCGCTTCCGCCTTCGCTAGGCGAACAAACTGGCGAGTAATCAAACAGAATGCTCCCAGACCCAAAACACCATAAGTTCGCTAGGCGAAAGTCTGGCGAACCTTCGCCTTCGCCTTCGCTAGGCGAACGTTCCAGCGAACACCTTGGCAGAAAGCTCCCAGAGCTAAAACACACTAAGTTCGCTAGGCGAACCCCCGCAGCGAACATTCGCTAGGCGAACGTTCGAGTTCGCTAGGCGAACCATGCAAAACCCAGAAAAATCAGCAGCGCTGTTATGGGTGATTTAGGCCAAAAACCAACATTTCTTCTACCAAAACTCATCCAAATCATACCAAAACATAACCCAATCATACAACAAGTATTCTACACATTTTATATCACAATTCATCCGTTAAATTTCATTGATTCCACAATTTTTCATTTTCTCTCAAATCTAACCTAAGTTCCAAACATCAATTTCTAGAACTTAGAGTGTCTAACTAGAACCCACCTGATAAACGAAGAGGAGTTTGAAGAAGATGATGAATCGATGATCCAAGCTTTTCCTTCTTTTCCATTTTCCTCTTCTTCTTCTCTTCCTTCCTTTCTTCTTCTTACTAATTTTCTTCTTTCCTTTCTAATATATATATATATATATATATATATATATATATATATATATATATATATATATATATATATATAATACTATATAATATAATAGAATCCCACAGGGTAAAATATCTCCAACCGATATTTTGTCGTCTCAACCAATTGATCAATTATTAGAGTTACCTTAAAAATTCTCTTTCGGACTAATAATTATTATTCCGTCTCCTTAATAAAATAATTGATCTCTTCTGATATCCAATTGAGCAATTAAATAATACGGGGTATTACAAAGTGGTTGGTGATGATGAAGTCATAACAGATGGAAAGTTAGTTCATTTTTCTTTACTTCCTGGTGCTAAACGAATCAAATATAGCGAGGCTTTAAAGAATATGAAGTGGAAGTCTGCTATGGTCGAAGAGTTACAAGCAATCAAAAGAAATAACACATGGGAGTTGGTCGAATTGCCAGCATATATAAAAGCTATCGAAGTAAAATGGGTGTTAAAGTTGAAGCACAAAGCTGATGGATCGATAGCAAGACATAAAGTGAGATTGGTAGTTCGAGGATTTCTTCAGCGAGACGGCCTCGACTACTCTAAAGTCTTTGCACACGTTGCAAGATTGGAAACTGTTCGACTAGTGGTAGCCTTGGAATGCAATCAAGGCTGATCGACATTTCACTTAGATGTGAAATCGGAATTTTTGAATGAACCTTTAGATAATGAGGTGTATATCACACAACCTCATGGGTTTGTGATTCAGGAGGAAGCAAGAAAAGTTTACAAGGCGCTCTATGGCCTCAAGCAGACACCTAGGGCACGAAACAAAAATATCGACTCATACTTGGTCTAATTGGGATTTATCAAATGCAAATCTAAGTATGGTGTCTATATTCAGGTTGTGGAACTAGATATAACAATCATCTGCTTATATGTTGATGACTTGTTAGTAACTGGAAATAGCTTGGAAATTTTGTTGAAGTTCAAA
Organism: Lathyrus tuberosus; assembly: GCA_022829125.1. Lineage (NCBI taxonomy): Eukaryota > Viridiplantae > Streptophyta > Magnoliopsida > Fabales > Fabaceae > Lathyrus > Lathyrus tuberosus. The sequence goes on along the minus strand of JALAZF010000177.1, from coordinate 5,851,711 downwards.
GAGCTGATGAAGAAGGAATTTGAAATGTCGGATCTGGGAAAGTTATCGTACTTCCTAGGCATGGAATTTCAAATGTTGAAGCAAGGTATGGTGATACATAAAAGAAAGTATGTCAAAAAGATACTTAAGAGATTCAGGATGGATGATTTGACTTTTGCATCCTCACCTATCGAACCAAATTTGAAGATGGAGAAACATGGAGAGGAAGACAAAGTTGATGCAACTTTTTTCAAACAAATTATTGGATCTCTAAGATATGTGTGCAACAGTCGACCTGATATATATTTCTCAGTCAGATTAGTAAGCAGATACATGAGTGAACCAAAGGTGTCACACATGAAGGCTGCAAGAAGAATCCTAAGATACTTAAAAGGATAAAAAATTATGGAAATCTATTTTGAAGAGACTCTGAAAGCAAAGAAGCTATGGTTACTTGCTATTCAGATGCTGATTGGTGTGGAGATAAGGAAGATCGAAGAAGTACTGCTGAATATTTCTTTCAAGTATTTGGTGCCAGAATCTCATGGTGCTCGAGAAAGTAACTTGTGGTGGCATTGTCATCGTGTGAGGCTGAATATATAGCATAATCCTATGTTGCGTGTCAAGCAATTTGGATCAGATATGTGCTTGAATAAATGGAGGTCGAAGTGAAGAAGCCTCTGGTACTGTAGATCGATAACAAGTTAGCCATAAATCTAGCAAAGGATCCAACCTTGCATGGAAGGAGTAAGCACATCGAAGTAAGATTTCATTTCTATAGAGAGAAGGTAAATCGAGGTGAGCTTGAAGTGAGGCATTGCTCAAGTGAAACACAGTTGGCCGACATTTTCACCAAAGGATTGAAGATCGACATATTCCTAACGTTGAGAAAGAAATTAGGAATAGTTTAGATCGACAATAATTAGCGTGTTTCGACAACTTAGATTATAGGGGGTATGTTGAGATATTATATATAATGCAAGTTGAGTTATATGGCCTAAACCCAAAGTTAATTAGGGTTTAGAGTTTGTTACTTTACTTAGTAGACAAGTTAGGTGTATATAAATACATAGTTTGTAATTCAATTTTATAATTCAATTCAATAATACAATCCTTACTTTCTTATTCTCTCTCATTCTCTTCTCACTAAAAGTGTCTCACGCACAAACAAATTGGTATCTAGAGCTCTGATTAGATTCTTGATTGTTTCTTAAAGAATCACACGTCAGAGATCGTGTTTCTGGGATCGTGGGTTGTTGTTGATCAATCGTCGCAAAGATGAATGGTAACGAAAATTTACCAAACTCCCTTCTAACTCTTGACGGCAAGAATTGGCTTCGATGGAGAAAACAAATATAATCTCTATTTGGCTTTCATTAAACCCTAGAAGTGGTTACTAATGGCGTTCCTGCACTTGGTGTATATGCAACCGACACATAGAGAATCGCTCACAAGGATGCCTAAAAGAAGGATTGCAAGACGACGTTTTACATCCAATCGGTGGTTGATGCAACTAATTTTGACATAATTGCTCATGCTGAATCGGTGAAGGAGGCATGGGATATTCTTGTCAAGTACTATGAAAGAGGCGAGAAAGTCAAGGTTATCAAGTAGCAAACTTTGCGACGATAATATGAATTATTGTCGATGGGAGAAGACGAAAAGATAGCAGGCTATGTGTCGAAGATGTCGAAACTCGTCTATCTCATAAAAGGGTTGTAGTGAAACCCTAACTGATAAGATGATAGTTGAAAAGGTAATATGTACCTTGATCTCTTACTTTGATCACGTTATCGTAGCTATTCAAGAATCCAATAATCTTGAAACCCTAAAAATGAAAGATTTTGCTGGGTCATGAGGAGGAGCATCAACATTGGGCTAAGAGCAACACGAGTGAGAGAGACACCACATATCCACCCAAAACCTTAAGATAATAGGTGTGTGGGTTCTCCCACTTATAAATATTCAACTCTCCACATTTATAACCAATGTGGGACTCCAACTCACACTTGACATATTATTCTCAACACTACCCATCAAGTGTGAGTCCACAATGCTCTACCCCAAGTGGAAACTCTTTTGTCCACATATACTTGTATCACTGTTGACACCTCTTTCTTGGACATTTCGATACACCTCTTCCTAGGCGTTTTGATTTCAACGGGACACATCTTCCTGGACATTTCAATACAAGTAAGTCAGTCCCTTTATTCAATCCATTGGATCAAGAGTAACACACAAGTGAGAGAGGCATCATATATTCACCCAAAAATTTAAGGAAATAGGTGCGTGAGTTCTCCCACTTATAAATGTTCAACTCTTCACATTTATATCCAATGTGGGACTACAACTCACACTTGACATATTCTCAACAATAATTTCTCAAAGAGAATTCGATAATGGATATTTGAACACTCGAAATAATTTCTGAATTAATGAGAAATTCAATTTATTCTCAAAAGAGAATCCAAAAATTAATATTTTATAATTTATCAACTTAAATAAGGAGAAATTAAAATATTTATCTAAAAAGAATTTAAGAAAGTATTCGAAAAAATTCAACAATTAAAAAGAAAGAGAGAAGTTATTTGACAATTTACAAGACGCAGAATCGTAAAAGTCAGAAAGAAAAAACTCAAAATAGATTTTTAATATATTTTGAAACGAAGAATAAAGTAAGTTAGCCAATAAATATTATCTAAGCAATAGAACTTTGAAGAATTTATAAATTTATTCCAATATTAAAATGACATAATGTTCATGACCCATTCAATAGAGTAAGTTATTTTGACTAAATATATCAAATGTTTTTCAATTATTTATATTTATATGCTATTTAGACTAAAATTAACATTTCATAGAGATGAAGCTTTAGTTGCGTGTACTATATATATCCCCGTAAAAACATGAGTTGAGTAATATTATTAGCAAACAAATTCAGTAGGTATTAGACTACAACTTGTTAATGGGTATTTCATTGAGTGAAGTGGAGCATATAAACTGATTCTTAAGCTAAATATGTAATGTTGTCTAAATATGGATCAACTGGAGCATAATTAAACAAATGATATATATGAATCAATGCAGTGACGTAAACAAGAGATGATAACAAATCTACTATACCAAAGATACCAAAATTGTCAAAGTGTTATAATAATAATAATAATAATAATAATAATAATAATAATAAGGGATAATAATAATAATAATAATAATAATAATAATAATAATAATTATAATAATAATAATAATAATAATTATAATAATAATAATAATAATAATAATAATAATAATAATAATAATAATATTATTATTATTATTATTATTATTATTATCTATTTAAATTGTAATGACAAATTATTGTAGATACATAATTTGTCAAAGTTAAAATAGTAAGTCCAATTATTACATTAGTGTAATAATTGCATTTCTAGTAGTATAAATACTACTTTTGCCTAATATAAATACTATTTTTGCCTAATATAAAAATACACCAAGAATTTACTTTGAAAGCACGAAAGCATTCTACCTTCTTCAATCTTTCCATCTAAGTTTAATAGTTACAACTAGTTTAGTAACTTATATTAGTTCATAAATATTAACAAATATTCAAAATCGGTTTTTCTCAACACATTATCAGCACGATCGTTTCTATCAGAAGTTATTACTACACTAGGTATATCTTATAAACTTATCACTGTAATCTCATTATTGCTATAATTTTTTTTATTGTTTACCATGGTTATAGAAAACTGACAATTAGTCAAGTGATTTATAACTAAAATGACTTTTATCGTTATTTTTTTACTTTACTTCTTGTTATAGAAAACTGACAACTTGTCAAGTGCTCTATAATAAGCGTGACTTTTATATATTTTGTGTGCAGGTTTAAAACCCCATATGCAGTTACTAACTTTTACATTCAGTTACTAACTTTTATATTTAATGGAGGTTTAAAACCCTATATATAGGTACTAACTTTTATATTCTGTTACTAACTTTTATATTCAGTTACTAACTTTTATATTTAATGGAGGTTTAAAACCCCATATACAGTTACTAACTTTTATATTCAGTTCCTAACTTTTATATAATTCTGTCATGCACCAAATTATAGCACGATTAGAATTTTATGGCATAGTTATAACTGAAGAAAAAAATTAGAAAAAACTTTTTCAACTTTTCATGCATCCTAAGTTTTGTTGCAACAACAATACAAAATGAGGAAATTTTCTGAGTATTCTGATAATGAGCAGAACAAAATAATGAGCTCCTTATCAAAAGCCATCAGTCACGTTCGATAAGAACAATAACATACCTGAGATAAATGCCACAACATTTAATCAAAGGCGTGGTGGTTATAATCGTAATAAAAAACATGGAGGTTATGCTCGTTTTGAGGGTCCTAGTCGAGGCAGATATCACAGTCGAAACCACTTTTGTGGTCGAGGTCGTGGATGAAGTTATATAAATAATTATAGATTTCCCATATATGACCAAACTAACATGTATCGTCAAGGTAGGGGTACTTATATCCAAGAGGGTCCCTCGAGGAATCATGATGATTTGTGATATAGATGCGGAAAGAAAGGTCATTGGTCTAAGACGTGTAGAACACCAGAACATTTGTGTAAAAGAAACAAGACATCTGTAGAGGGAAATGGGAAGGAAGTAAATTTTAATGAAATTGAACCCGAAAATGATACTACATGTCTTGAGGTTGCTGATTTTGTTGAAGGAACAATGGATTAAGAAACTTTTTGAATAATGTGTGATATGCTTGTATTAATTTTATATTTGAACTATGTACAAACTTAAGTATTTGTATGTTGTTTGGTGTATCCAATGTTTGAAATAATTATGTTAAATATGTTGTGTTGATTTACTCTCTATTTAAACTTATTTCTATTTCAAGAAGGCTAGACATGGAACATGTTGAAGACATTTGCATTCCAGACAATGGAACTACCCACACAATCCTCAAATGTAAGAAGTATTTCACTGAAATAAATCCTACTAAAGGTGTAATAAATACAATCTCAGGTCCTGCAGATTTGGTTGAAGGAACAGGTAATGCTATGTTCATATTACCAAATGGAACAAAGTTTGTCATTAATAATGCTTTATACTCTCCAAAATCAAAGAGAAATTTGTTAAATTTTAATGACATATATCGTCAAGGATATGATACTGAAACTGCAATTGAAGGTAATATGAAATATATTAACATTACTACTAATGTTTTGGGAAAGAAGAAAACTTTAGAAAAACTACCAAAATTGCCTTCTGGATTACATTATACTTATATGCATGCAATTGAATGTAATTTAGTAGTAAAAGAAGATCCCAAAATGATTACTTTATGGCATTGATCGTTTAGGTCACCCTGGTTCAACAATGATGCGTAAAATAGTTGAAAGTACCCATGGTCATCCATTGAAAGATTTAAAACTTACAAAAGGAGATAAACCAAGTGAAGCTTGCTCTCTTGGAAAACTAATAACAAAGCATTCACCAGGTAAGATTCAGACAAAATCACCTGCATTTCTTGAAAGAATTCAAGGCGATATATATGGACCTATCCATCCACCGTCAGGAGCATTCAGGTACTTTGTGGTATTAATTGATGAATCTAGTAGATGGTCATATGTATGTTTACTGTCAAGTCGTGATATGGCATTTGCAAAATTTCTTGCACAAATAATTAAACTAAGGGCTCAATTTCCTGATTACACTATAAAGAAAATTAGACTTGACAATGCTAGTGAATTATTGCATGTCAATTGGAATTACTGTTGAACATCTTGTTCCTCATGGGCATACACAAAATGGTTTAGATGAGTTTTTAATCAAACGTCTTCAATATATTGCTAGACCATTGATTATGAAAACTAAACTACCAGTTACCGTTTGGGGTCATGCAATTTTACATGCTGCAGCACTCATCCGTCTAAGGCCAAGTGTTAATCATAAACATACACCTTATCAACTTGCAATTGATAAGGAACTAAATATTTCTCATTTAAAGATATTTAGTTGTGCAGTATATGTCCCAATATCTCCACCACATAGAACAAAGATGGGACCTCAAAGGAGGTTGGGAATATATGTGGGGTATGAATCACCTTCTATTATTAGATATCTTGAACCTTTAACATGTGATGTTTTTCAGGCAAGATTTGCTGATTGTCATTTTGACGAAATAAAATTTTCAACACTAGGGGGAGAAAATAAAAAATTAGAAAATGAGATAACATGGTATGTACCTAATTTATTACATTTGGACCCATATAATAAATCATGGGAAAAAATGTAAAGAAAATTGTGCACTTAAAAGATTTAGCAAATCAATTGCCATATTCTTTTAGTGATTTGAAAAGAGTGACAAAGTCACGCGTACCAGCTATAAATGTCCCAGCTCAAATTGAGATTTCAAATCTAAATGATGTAGCAAGTACATCTAAGGCACACTTGAAGTGTGACCGACCTATGGGATCCAAATACAAAAATTCCCGAAAAAGAAAAGGGATAGAAAAGGTGAATATGATTGAAAGTGATCTTGAAAAGACACTAGATAATAATAAATGCACAATTGAAAAACGTGCTCTCGAAGAAGTACAAGATGATGATAAAGAGATCATTGATAATGAAAATGAAAACAAGAATGATCTTGAAATTTCATTAACTATGTTGATACAGGATCTTTGTGGAACCGAAAAGATATAAATATAGATGAAATATTTTCATTCTCCATTGCATGTGAAATTACGAATGAAAATGATGATCCCGAACCAAGAACTATGAATGAATGTCAAAATAGACATGATTAGAAAAATTGGAAGAATGCAATAGATACTGAACTAAATTATCTTAAAAATCGAAAAGTATTTGGCCCCATTACGACTATACCAAAAGATGTGAAACCGGTTGGGTATAAGTGGGTCTTTGTAAGAAAACGAAATGAGAAAAATGAGATTGTCAAATACAAGGCTCTTCTTGTTGCACAAGGTTTTTATCAAAGACCAGGAATCGATTATGAGGTAACTTATTCTCCTGTTATGGATGCCATTACTTTTTGTTATTTAATTGGTTTATCAGTATTTAACAATCTTGATATGTATCTTATGGATGTTGTTACTGCATATTTGTATGGATCACTTGATATTGATATATACATGAAAATTCCAGAAGGATTTAAAATGCCCGAGACATCAAAACCTAGAGAAATGTATGCAATTAAGTTGCAAAGGTCATTGTATGGATTAAAATAATCAGGGCGCATGTGGTATAATAAGCTAAGTAAATATTGTCTTAAAGAAGGCTATGAAAATAATCCTATTTGCCCTTGTGTTTTTATAAGAAAAACAATATCCGATTTTGTAATAATTGTTGTCTATGTAAATGATTTAAATATCATTGGAACTAATAGAGAAATAAAGAAAGCAAGAGATTACTTAAAGAAAGAATTCAAAATGAAAGATTTGGGAAAAACAAAGTTCTGCCTTGGTTTACAAATTGAGTATACTAAAAATGGTATATTGGTACATCAATCAAATTATACAAAAAGGGTATTGAAAAGGTTTAACATGGACAAAGCAAACCCTTTAAGTACTCCAATAATGGGTAGAACACTTAACATTGAAAATGATCCATTTAGACTTAAGGAAGATAATGAAGAAGATCTTGTCTATGAAGTATCATACCTCATTGCCATTTGGGCACTCATGTACCTTGCTAACTATACAAGACCTGATATAGCTTTTGCAGTAAATTTATTAGCAAGATTCAGTTCATGTCCTACAAAAAGACATTGGAAAGGAATAAAACATAATTCCGATATCTTCGAGGTACATCAGACCTTGGTTTGTTTTATTCTAACAATACAAAACCAGTTTTACTTGGTTATGCAGATGCAGGATATTTGTCAGATCCACATAATGCTAAATCACAGACTGGATATATATTTACATATGATAACACTGCAATATCATGGAGATCAAAAAGCAAACACTTGTAGCAACTTCTTCAAATCATGCTGAAGTAATTGCTCTTCATGAAGCAAGCAAAGAATGTGGATGGTTATGATCGGTAACTAGACATATCCAAGGAGCATCTGATTTACCCATTGATAATAATCCAACAATTTAGTATGAAGACAATACTGCATGTGTTACCCTGATGAAAGAAGGTTACATAAAAAGTGACAGAACCAAGCTTATCCCTCCAAAGTTCTTCTCATTCACACAAGAATTTGAAAGAAACAAAGAGGTTAATATTCAATATATTCGTTCATGTGATACTATGGCAGATCTCTTCACAAAGGCACTTCCTACATCAATTTTCAAGAAGCATGTACAAAATATTGGAATGCATCAACTTCGAGATCTTTAAAGAAGAACTATATGTGCTCTGTTGAGGGGGAACATCATATTATACTCTTTTTTTCTTATTAAGGTTTTTATCCCGATGGATTTTTCCTAATAAGGTTTTTAACGAATACAACATGATGTTCAAAGGGGGAGTGTTATATTATTATTATTATTATTATTATTATATTATTATTATTATTATTATTTAGAAATATCTATCTAAATAGTAATGACAAATTATTATAGATACATAATTTGTCAAAGTTAAAATAGTAAGTCCTATTATTACATTAGTGTAATAGTTGCATTTCTAGTAGTATAAATACTACATTTGGCTAATGTAAAAATATATCAAAAAATTACTTTGAAAGCACAAAAATATTCTCACTTCTTCAATCTTTCCATCTAAGTTTAATAGTTACAACTAGTTTAATAACTTATATTAATTCATAACTATTAACAAATATTTAAAATCGATTTTTCTCAACACAAAGTCATATATAGTTAAAAAAAAGAGAAACAACAGAGCATGAGGAGTGATGCGTTAAAAAAGAGAAACAACAGAGCATGAGCAGTGATGCAAACAAGACATGATGACAAAGATAATATATCAAAGTTATGATGTGATAACTTTTGTAAACCAAGTTGAAAAATTGGCGAAAGATCGGCTTCTTGATAATTGGCAAAAGAGCAGCTACTTAAAGATTGGTCAAAGAGAAGGCTGAGTTTTATCATCAGTTACAATTAGACATGTATCTATGTAAAAATTTTTGCTAAAAATGGGGTGTCAACCTTTATTATAGAACCATCTAAAAAATGCTATTGTTACCTATGATGATGCGGAGTACTTGAATTGAAAGAGATCAATGAAGATTAGGCTTGTGTTACTATGGTATAATGACGCAGACTATAAATAGTTTTTATCATCACTTAAGATTAGACATGTTTCTATCTATAAATGTTTTATGTAAAATTGTGTGTACCTTAAATCATAGAACCATATAAAAAATGATATTGGTACCTATGGTATTATGAAGTAGACTATCATATTAATATAGACCTTTATTGATTGGTATTGATTAGTAGAAGTTGTGTAATTAACAGCTAGATTAATGTAATACTAAAAAAAATATTATTCTTACATCAAAACATATATTACTATTCATTAATACATTGAACAATAAAATATTATAATAACAAATTAGTCTTTAAAAAAGAATATATAAAATTGTTCTTTTTTATTTTTTATTTTAGATTAAGGTGTATCATGTGATTAACCAATTTCATAACTTGATTAATCAATATTTTATAGTTTATTAACAAATTTTGTTTTACTACTAAAAATTATTTTTATATCTGAACATTAATTAACCAAGTTCATAACTGCATTAACCAACTTTTTATATTTTATTAACCAACTTTGTTTTACTACTAAAAACTATTTTTAATATCTGAACGTTTATTAACCAACTTCATTATTTTATTAATATATTTTTTACATTTTATTAACTAACTTTGTTTTACTATAAAAGATTATTGTTCATGAATTGTGCACGGACATTGTTCACGAAGTACTGTTCATACACATGATATTGTTCACAAGATACCGTTCATGTCACTGTTTATGTACGGTGTCACTGTTCACGACACTTTTCATCATATTTGTGAACAGTGCATATGGTGTAAGTGTGGGTGTAGGAATATCAATGTTGAATAGTAAAATATAGAAGAAATAGTGTGATGCTATGACTAAATCAAGGCCGACCCAACAACTTTGAAGGCCTAAGGCAAAAATTTAAATAGATTTTTTTCACAATAAAAATGTATATTAATAAAAATTATTATTTTTTATTTTAAAATTAAAAGAAGCCATCAATAATTTCATTAAATTATTATTTTTATAATATAAAATTAATTAATAGCTTCTAAAGCATATCAAATTTAACAATTTAATCATTAAAATAAATTAAAAAATCATCCTATTATTTTTTAATATCTTAATAGCATGAATTAAACTGACCAATTTTATATATTTTGTGAGCTACATAATAAAAATAATTACTTATTGTATTTATATATTTTAAAAAATAAATTAAAGAGTTTAAAAGTATTGCACTGTCGGTGTAAAGAAATATTATACATACATCCAATCAGATTATTTTAAAGTGCTAAATCATAACAGTATTTTAAAAATAAAAGTGTGATGTGGCGGGATACACGTCTGTCATTGGTTGATAGTGTAAAAATATTTTACACTGTCGGTGTATATTCTTTTTTCTCTAAATTAAAAGGCAAGTATTATTTTAGAAATTTAATATAAAATTATTCATTAAAAATACTAACTTTTATTGGTGTGGAAACAACGATAAATCTTAGTTAAAGTTTTTAAGACCAAACAAAAATAAGTAACATATTATATTACAATCAATTAAAAAATAAACAGAGATATAATTATTTAATTTAATATTGATTATATTTTTCATTTAAAAAACTATTTATGGAATTTTTAAATAAAAGAATAATTATAACATTAATATATTGTTAGATTAAAGGTCTCATGGATCTGTAAAAAAAAGGCCCCATTGATGAAAATGCACAGAAAAAAATGATTAAATTAAAACTCCAAAATGGAGTGAGAAGAAAGGATTGAACGACTGACATGCAGGACCTTTAAATTAATCCTTACCTCTAAGCTACTAGGAATCACATGATAATAATGATTTTGCTATGATATATATTGCTTAACCATTTTATTTGAAGGCCTCTTTTTTTAACCCAAAAAAGTGTGGCCTAAGGCAATAGTCTTGTTTGTTTAGCTCTTGGGCCGGCCTTGGAGTGAATAATGATCCAAAGAAAACATACTTATTTTTGCATAGAAAATTTTACCTCATACCCCTACACTTATCCCTCTACCCTTACATTGAATTTTTTTTTACCAAAATGCCCTCATATAAAAAGAATTTGTTTTATTTTTTTCACCTTTCCTTCATTTATGTTTCTAAATTCCGATACAGGAAAAAAGTTATCATACTGGAACACTTTCATAAAGTGTTCCGGTTGAATAATATTCGTGTTTAAAAAATTTTCAAAAAAAATTAATACCGGAACACTTTTTGGAAAAAGTGTTCCGGTTGGTAATCTTTCAAAAATTAAAAAAAAAGGTCATACCGGAACACTTTTTAAGAATGTTCCGGTTGAGTATATTATAAAACCCGGACATCTTTATAAAAGTGTTCAGGATAGAATTTTTCTTACTAAATTAGTTTCGGCAACAGGTTAAAATTGATGCCTAAAGTAAATAGACAATGTTTGTAAAGCGTTGCTGAAACTCATTTCTTAACTTGAACACTTTCAAAAAGTGTTCCGGTATCTTATTAATACATCGAACCGGAACACTTTCAAAAAATGTTCTAGTAGGATAATTTTTTTGTTACTTTAGGCCACAGTTTTGAACTGTTGCTGAAACTCATTTAGCAATTTTTAAAACCGAAACACTTTCAAAAAGTGTTCCGGTATCTTATTAATACATCCAATCGGAACACTTTCAAAAAGTGTTCCGGTATGATAATTTTTTCGTTACTTTATGCCACGGTTTTGAACTGTTGCTGAAACTCATTTAGCAATTTTTTTAACCGAAACACTTTCAAAAAGTATTTCGGTTTCTTAATAATATACCTAACCAGAACACTTCTAAAAAGTGTTCCTATATGATAATTGTTTTAAAAAGGTGAAAAATTAATGATGGAAAGGTGAAAAAATAAATGATGGAAAGGTGAAAAAATAAAACAAATTAACTTTTTATATGAGGGCATTTTGGTCAAAAAAATTCAATGTAGGGGTAATAGGACAAGTGTGGGGGTATGAGGTAAAATTTTATTTTTCATAATAGTCATACATGTGAATCATATGAACAATTGAATTATAACTTATTTTATGGTTTTTGAAGCTTTCGTCATGCATGGTTTTTAAATTTGGGATAGAAACTTACATGAGAATCGACTAATCCGGTTCAGGGGTCAGTTCTAGCATCAAGTGGTTTCAGTCCCCTTTCAATCGCAGTTGCGGAAGATCGAACTGCGGTCCTTGATCGATAAATTAACAAGTGTACTAATATGCTGATATAGTAATAATAGGAAATCATATAATATCGATTTCAAGAACTGTGTGACGACATAGAGTTTGTGTTAAACTAAAGATTTGGGAATTTTGAATTGGTGATTTTAATATAGAAAAAGAAAATAACACATAAAAGTAAACAGAATAGTTGAACATATAAAATCAAGATGAGCAGACATGCTAGGGAAGGTGTATGATAAGATTGATTAACTATTATAACCTAACCTTGCAACAACTTATTTGAAATTACTGATTACTGGTTCTCAAGGGTGTTTAATCTTAAGTCCTTAGTGAGCAAATCTTTAAACATTTAAATCAACTCATATGTCCATATTGAATTATAAATAAATTTAAGCAATAATTTATCAAGAACAATCTGGTTTCCATAGGGTATCTCTAGCCCTAGGTGATATATACTACATAATACTTTCAATTGAGCGTTAACAATGACAGTCCTGCCTAAATATTAATCGTAAATCAAATCTCAATTTTTGTGAAAGAGACAACATTAAGCAAAATCAGGAGTAAATCAGATAAACTAAAAATTATGGTTATCACATGGTTCAAGTAGAAATCATCAACAAATCCAAATTATGGACATCCCCTAACATTGAGGGGTTTAGCCACTCATAGTCATACAGAAAAACATCATAAAAGTTGTAGACATTACAAATTAAGAGATGAGAATAAGTCTTCAATCACTTTTGGCTCATGAAAATCTCGATCCACCTTGAAAATCTTATTTTTCCAACCATTTACAATTGTTTCTGCCATAAAAAATCGTCCAACCTTTGGAAATTTGTGTTCTCTAGCTAAATCGGTCAATTCTGGGCTTTTTGCAGATTTGGGTCGTTCCATACACGTATGGACTTATCTCATGCGCGTATGGGTTGTTTTTCTTCTTCACCATATGCGTATGGCCCAGGGCGGAGTATATGGTCTGCCTGATCCCATACACGTAAGGGATCTACCCAGTCGTTGATGGTTGGAGTTAGGGCCCCATACACGTATGGGCTACCTCATTCGTGTATGGACAAAGACCTTGTTTTTCTGCCCCCTCTGATGTTACGTGTATCATGTATGGTTCGGATGAGTGGTAATACGCGTATGGGCTACCTCATACGCGTATAGGCAATAGGCATGTAATTTTCTCTTTTTTCCTTCATTTCATGCTTTCTAGCCCGAATTTTGCTCTGATCATATTTCCTTTGTATCTTTAGACTTGTAAACACATGAAACACTACCCCCAAGCGCGTAAAATAACCCAGAAACAATCAAAACTCGATAGATAAAGACATGACTGAAATTATCTGAAAACATACCTAAACTACCACACAACTAACAGTAATTCACATGTTTTTGACATTAAGTGATGATAATTCTAACACAAATGGTGACTGATCATAAACCCAAACTTAGCTTATTGTTTTCCCTCAAGCAAATTTTAGCACAAAAAAATCATGTCACCTTCAAATAAACGGAAAAACATAAAAATACCATCATACCTCTGAGATCTTCCATGGTTATCTTTTGTTGCTACCTTCAATTTGGCTTGATTATCGAGGTCAACTGATCTGTCACACCTACATTTGATAGTACTGTTTCACTTGTTAGCTTAATTCACACTTTCACCGAGTCACTCGGGGTGGATGTGTGTTTTACACTCATTATTCATAGTATGCAATATCATACCATATGCTTGAATAAACTCTCTTTTGATTAACAGATGTACAATACACACACTTTTTGAGGTCTTTGCTGGTTGTAACAGTGCTAGGGTTAAAGTGGGATAATTATATGGATGAGTAGGCTGATGGTTCAGAGTCACTACGATCATTCTCCTCACTATGTTTATTCAATGTATCACTACTGGAATTTTTCTTGTACTTGCATTTTTGGTTTAGCCATCATGAACTATTCAACTTTTTGGATATTTCGTTGTTTCTCGGTATCCAGTTGAGTTCTCCTTCTGGTGAGTGATTTTATGATAATTTTTTTTCTCTTTTTCCAGATAAGTTGATTTTTCAGCTTTTCTCTTTTTATTTCATGCTGCACAACTACCCCAAACTTAAAGGTTGTTATTCCAACAACAACCCCAAACTTAGAATCGGAACAGATCTTAGAATTCAACACAGTAACTCAGAAAAAGGTAGGGAAGTGTTTGGGCCATGGGTTAATAATGTGGTAATTACACAAACAAAGGGATACAGGCTCAACAGGGGTGAACAAAGGATAATTATGATACATGGGATAACTAGAAAGGCTCGGGGATAAAAACAAACAACGTACCTCAATGTGTTTAATCATGCAAAAATATCAGAAAAGAAAATACGCAAGTTCTGAATGATAAAGACATACTTGAATGCTCTTATGATGCATATTGTGTTTGGCTTTTTATGCTCTCACCATGTTGGTTAGAGTTGATTGCGTCCAAAATACCTCTTGTGTGATGCAACTTCACACTCAGTTAAATTAACCCTGTTCCCCTTTGAATAGAACTCTATAAAACCACATCAAATCATTTTAGAGATATAAAAAATTAGGAATCTTAACATGTATTTGGCATACAAGCTTTTCGTCTGAGTATTTCGTAACATGAACTGCATAAACTAAAACAACTGCTGGTATAATATTCCAATAAAAGTTTTGGGAAAATACAATGGAAACCAAATGACTAAAAATAATAAAACATCAAAATTAGCTAAGAAAAAGGAAAGAAAAATAGAAAAAAATTAAAGAAACTAAGCCTCATCCTCTCTGCCCCTGTCCTCTATATGTTGATCAAAGCTTATCATGTCAGCCAGATCACCTCCATACCGCACAAATGTGGAAAGAGGAGACATATGTCCCTGTTGAGCTGGTCTCCTTTGTCCTGGACTCAAGAATGGGTACTGGTGAGGCTAGGGAGTCGGCTGAGAGAAAGGGCCCTGCTGAGGCTGCTGTTGAACGGGACCTCCTAGCTAGATCGGAGTCTCAATCCTAGGATACTAATAGGGGAAAAGAACGGGGATACTGGGTCTCCTGAAAAGCAATCTCTGAAGCGTTGAGTTGTTGTCCAAGTGTCCACCTAATGAGTGAGGTATCGCCCTGGTAAACCACTATGCGCACAAAAGTTTTGCATGAAGCATACCATGTTCATCCTATCCATGTGCGCCAGATAGTCCTCGTCAGTGAGAGGTATTCCATCCGGTATGTCCTGTGTATGAGGTGCACTCGGTCCTGTAGAGTCTGTTGGTCTCTCCTTTGTGTCTCCAATAGCTTGTTCCTGAGTTGCCTTCTCCGGGTGGTCAGCTACCCATGCGGCACCCAATGCCCATGCAGACTGCACCATCCGTACATCTGTGAAGTCCTCCACTCCTGCTTTCCTACATAGCAGAAGGATCACAGTAGCATGTCCTAGAGACTTCTTCGCCGTACTTTGAACGATATCATCCATATTAGTATAAATGATTCACCCATTGTTCATAGGTCGTTGGGTCATGAGAAGATACAACCACAGTGCTCTCATAGTGATAAGGTCAGAGCTACTCCGGTTTATATCTATGTTATGATGAAAGAAATAGGTCCAGGCTTTCGAGACCACATCAAGATCAACATTTGCACTCTTCCTCAAAATAGGGTTAGGTGACGACTGACAATTTGGCTCACAGAATTTCATTTTCATCAGCTTGTTCATAGTATTCCAATCATACCAAATATGTTTCCCCTTTACCCATGATACCAATTTAGGCTCTACAACAGTGTTCTCAGAGGGTGGTTTATATGCGTTTGCGTAGAGCTCCAACACTAGATTCTTATCCACAAGCTGGATCTGACTGTTTAGATAAGTCAATTTATGCTTTTTAAGCATGCTGTGAATCTCATGACATTCATCTGGGGTCATATGAAATGCTCTCTCTTCAATGATCTTGCGCTCAACCAAAATTTTAAGCCTTTCTTGATACTCAGCAGAGATAAATCTTGCAGAATCGAAAGAAGAAAAAGTAGAAAAGTCCATATTTAATGATGATGTTTGAGATTTGCAAGTAAAACAGAGAAAAACTCGAAGAAAAAGATAAAATTACAGAGACAAATTTTTGAGCGAATGTAACACCCTATATAATATACATCTAGAAAATACATTTTACGAGATATTTATTTGGTATTGGTACAACAAAAGTGTTTAACGACATCATTATATACATATGTCCAACTAACAAAATAGAACTATAGCACATGTTATACAATAAAGCCTAAAAATAAAATCTAAGAACTATGTACAACATCTTTATTGTACATAAATCCACAACGGAAGATCACAACAATGATATTGAGGTGAGACGATAATCTTAGCATGTTCTTCTATCCTATGGGTCCACTCGGCTCTACAGGGTTCCTAATCGATTTCTAACTCAAGTCTTCATCTGGTTAATTGTGCATCACTTACACCATGTAACCGAGACTTAAGTTTATAAGGGGTATTCACAATGTATGGATTGGAAACATGTCACCTGAGTTCTCATAACTCAGTCGATCATTATTTGGAAGCCATAAAACACCAATCCCCGAATAGACCTACGTCTAGGCCAGACTCGGTTCACACATGCCCGTATGATTCGATTTTCACTATGGATATCATGCCCTCTTATGGGACTCAAACCCAGTCCAAGTGACCATCACTCGTATATGACTCCAACCCACTCAGAGTATCTTTCACCATGTGGGGCTGAAACCCAGTTAAGTGTCTACCTTTCCACCATGTCCACCATGGTTGGGACTCAAACCCAATTGAGGCACGAATCATTAGCGCCACATCCCCGTTTACCTCTTTGCATATGCCTCTAAAATGGTATGTGCACATCACTATCCGAATACATGATTAGTTCTTATAAACAATATGACTTTTGGAGCAAGGATCCTCATCAAAATGTCAAACCTATTCCTCATGGTATTCATCAAAT
The DNA here is from genome assembly GCA_022829125.1 of Lathyrus tuberosus. Lineage (NCBI taxonomy): Eukaryota > Viridiplantae > Streptophyta > Magnoliopsida > Fabales > Fabaceae > Lathyrus > Lathyrus tuberosus. Next base: position 5,834,307 of record JALAZF010000177.1, on the reverse strand, counting down.
ACTAGGTGATACATTCCCGAATTCTCATATATTTCCATCAAAATATCAGTTGATCATATCCACCCATTCACATATTCCACATGTTCCATACAATGCATATTGATTCGTTAATCAAACGACTACTTGTCTACAATACACATCGAGGTACCATTGCATCCAAGCATCACAACCTAAGTCATTTTTCATAACCTAGATTATCTTTCTAAGTCATTCACTTAGTTATACTCCTAGGTTTCCTCACTCATCATCTTAGGATTTTAGTTATATTGTTACATAATCAACATAACAACAATTCATAATATATATATATATATATATATATATATATATATATATATATATATATATATATATATATATATATATATATATCAGGGCTGTCTTTGAGAGCGTGCAAAACGACCTACAACACAGAGCCTCATATTTTTCATGAATAAACTATGACAAAAAGGGTCTCCATACACATTATTCACAATTAAATAGGGCCTCTTAAAAATAAGTTATGGCTCAAAAGAAGTTAACTTGAAATTTTTACATAGGGCATCTCAAAAGTTTGAGACGATCCTGATATATATATATATATATATATATATATATATATATATATATATATGTAAAACATGCATGATAATATGGTTCATAACATTCATAAAGCACACAAGTTTATATAACATGGTATAAGAATCATAGTCAAGCTATAACATAATCCACTTCAATATATTTTATTCCACTTTCATGTTATAAGGTAAACATTCATCCGATCATACTATAGTGGGAACAACCGGACTAAAAGGGAAAACATAGTGTAATAACTCATAGAGACTTCTCTCTATATCATAGTACTATACGTTAGCTTCCTAACACATCCATTCTTGCATCAATTGAAGCTACCATTCATATTCTATGGTGGAAACAGGGAACAAAGTATATAGATTTCTTCAATCTCGTCATACCATACATGATGGTTTAACATTACTAACCTATAAATAATTGGAATAGCACCATGCTTCTACTTCACTATCAAATAGAGCATTTGAATAGCTTTCCAACGCTTTAAGTCTTGCATCAATCGGATACACGATTCTCGAGTTATAGGGAAAATAAGAATCAAGCATTTTTCTCAATGTTGTCAAGCTCTGCGAGCTGGTAGTAAATAGACTTCCCTGAGCGAACTCCTAGCGAACCAAGTCAGTAGCAAACTTCCCCTGACTTTGCTTAGTGAGCTATAGCAAACTGGTAGCAAACATGACAACATTAGAACACTACCAAGGCATATTTGGATGGGGAAAAATACCAAATAATATGTAAAGATCATGGGATAGCATATAGAAGCATAAACAACAAACAATTCATTAACTATTAGCGATAACTTCATGATTTAGCAAACACACATAAACCCTAACCCCATTCCCATGAAATTCTCCCCAATTGCTAACACTATCTAGAAACTCACCTTATATGGAGAGGATGATGTAGAAGATGAAGTGAAGTTGGTGATGGTGATGATGAAGATGATGATATGGTGGTTATGATGAAGATCTATCCATGAATTTCTTCTTCTTTTTCCCTTCATTCTCTTCCACTTTCTCTCTTCCTTTCTCTTTTCTCTTTTTCCTTTTTTTACTGATATTTATCTTCTTTTTCCTTTTCTCTTCTTTTCCTTTCTTATTCTTATCTACACTTCTTTCCTTTTTCTTTCCACCACATAATATATATATATATATACATATAATATTAACTAGTAGGAGCAAAATATCTCATTTTATATTTTGTCTTCTAGTAACAATTGACCAATTATTAATGTTACCAAAAATGCCCCCTCTTGTACTTATTAATAATGGCCAGTCTCTTTTAGTAAGGATTGATCTCTTTAGAGTCCACTGATTACTCTATTTGTCCCAAGTGACGACAATTAGAGCACATAGGAGCTCAAATTGTTCTAACTGATAAAAAATAGAGTACATATGACCTCATTTAGTCTCAAGTAACAACCAATTGAGCATTTAAGGGAATATGGGATATCACAATGAAGGTCAGTGCATATGAGGCAAGGTGGGAAATAACTGAAAAATGGCAGGAAAAAAATATATTGGGCTATACGACCCATACACGTATGATACGCTTCCTAGGTATGCCATACACGTATCACCTAGCCATACGCGTATGGGCAGAGATAAAAAACAGTGTAAATTTCATATCACATATGAGCTCAGGTGACCGCTGCATAAACGTATCATCTAACCATACGTGCATGACCTTCCTTTTCAAATATTAAACGCCTTTCCAACTTCCTCATACGTGTATAGGGGCTCCCATATGCATAAGGGAAGAGACAAGAAAAATAGGGAAAATTGATGTTCCCATACGCGTATGGACAACAAGGCAAAAATTTTAATTTTTTCTTTTTGATTTGTCCTCCTTTTGACATTTTTCCCGGTCCTGACTCAGCATTTTGCCGCACGAAAGATGAAAAATAAAATCTTGAAATTAAACCACACAACAAAATATAAAAAAATACTGTTACCTTCCTTAGGTTGCCTCCCAAGAAGTGCTTTTTAACGTCCATAGCTCAACGTATGACCAGTCTAGGGTGATGTGAAGTGAACCTCCTCCACCAGGCCACTTTCTTGTCCTTGGTGGTAGGGTATTAATCTCTTTCCGTTGACCTTAAAGGTGTCTCCATTGTTTTGATTACTCAACTTTATTGCTCCTTGTGGGAACACTTTGTTGACGGTTTACGAGCCAGACCATATAGACTTCAGCTTTCCAGGAAACAACTTCAACCTGGAATTAAACAATAGAACCAACTGTCCCTCCCAAAATTTCTTCTTTTTGTCGCACCTCGAAAATTCATCGAAGACACGACCCTCGCGCGAAAGGAGCGGAAAACGGTTCTACAGAGTCGCCACCGAACTTTATTTATCCCAAAAGAGGGAAAGGAAAATATCGAGAAAACCTTTAAGGAGTGGATAAGAACATGGTCATCGCAACCACATTCCGGGTTCGGGAGTCGGTTACGTGAGAGGAAGGTACGCGCACCCCCTCACGTCCGTTGTACTCAACGGGAACCTCTTAGTTCGATTTTTGAGGAAATGTTAGCTAAGCTTGTTTATTTTCTTCTCTAAAATAAATGTGGAAGGGTAAAGATAAAAGGAAAAGATACTAAGGGGAAATGGGGTGGTTTAAGGATAGGGTGCTCGGCAAGATCATCGCGACCTCGGGCCTACATATGCTTATTCGGACGAGAATGAGAAATCAGAGCAATCGTAGTTCGACTAGGGGGTTTGACGGAAAAAGATGGAAGTGTGACGCAAATGGGGAAAAAGAAAAAGTGTGCTCGGCAAGATCATCGCAATCTTGTGCCTACGTATCTTTACTCGGATGAGAATAAAGAATCAGAGCAGTCGTAGTTCGTGGTACGTCCACGAAACAAGGGTTAGGGTTTGAATTTTAGGAGACGAAAGATTGAATGACATGCAACCTAAGGGGCGTGCCTTGAGAGCAGTCACTCAAGAATCCAAGGAATGCTAGACTCCAAGAACTCAGTTCTTTCGTGAGTTGATTGCGAAAATGTTTGATAAGAATTAAGTGTTTTAAGACGAACGGGTGAATGAATAACAACCTAAGGGGGTGCCTCAAGAGTCATTCATTCGAAGACACAAGGAATGCTAGATTCCAAGAATCTCCTCCTTTCGTTAGTTGATTAAAAAAATGGTTTGAAAAAGATCGAATCAGATTGGTTGAAAGAAGAGGTGAGGTTCGATACTAGTCCCTAGGGGTGCTCCTAGTAACAAAACCTACGAAGTGTGCGAGTGTGCATTTGACGACGAGGCAAAAGGCACTCGACTTACGAGAATGTTTTGAAGAGTGGCTCGACGACGAGTCGAGGATTGGTTTGAAAATGGTGTGATTTGTTAAATGTTTTAGGGAGAATGGCGATTATTCGATAAACGAGACGTCGGTCTCGCAACCAATTAATCGGGGCATTATTGGGATGCTAGATCCCAACGACACCTTTTTCATTCGATTGATTTACGAAATATTGTTTGATGAACAATGAAAGTACCACATGGAATGCTAGACTCCAATGGCATTCCTTTGTCCAAATAGTTAAGACGAGTGTTTTAAGAGCGAAAGGTCGAATGATCACCACCTAAGGCGTGCGCCTCAATAGCGATCACTCAAGAACCCAAAAGGTGCTAGACCTCAAGAATTCAGTTCTTTCGTGATTTAATTAAGAAAAATGGTTTGAAAAAGGTGCGTTAAGTATTCTAGTCGGAAGTAGCGTTTGAACGAGTGAAAATGGTTAGATAAGCATGAATATGAATATGACATGGATATGAATAAGAATGAATGATAATATAACCGAGATAAAATGAACAAGAGATAATATTGACACAAAAATAAGGTTGGTCTCGTCTTAATTAGAATCTAATTGAGGAATCAATAATCAACGATTTTTTTACTTTCAAGGACCAAAAATGACAAAAATGAAATTAAATCGAAAAGGTATAGGAGAAAAAAAATAAAGGTCTCACCTTTATCGAGATTAAGTCGAGAAATTGACAAATCGTCGATGTTTGGTTTTCATTGACCCAAAAACGAATAAGAATAATGGAAAAATAATGGAAATGAAATAAAATCGAAAATGATAAGAAAAATAATAAAGGTCTCACCTTTATCGAGATTTAATCGAGAAATCGAGAAATCAATCGATATTTAGGTTTTCATTGACCCAAAGTGAATAAAAATAATAAAAAATGAAATAAAATCGAAATAAATAGGGAAGAAGAATAAAGGTCTCACCTTTATCGAGATTTAATCGAGAAATCGATAAATCAATCGATATTTAGGTTTTCATTGACCCAAAGTGAATAAAAATGATAAAAATGAAATAAAATCGAAATAAATAGGAAAGAAGAATAAAGGTCTCACCTTTATCGAGATTTAATCGAGAAATCGATAAATCAATCGATATTTAGGTTTTCATTGACCCAAAGTGAATAAAAATGATAAAAATGAAATAAAATCGAAATAAATAGGAAAAAGAATAATGGTCTCGCCTTTATCGAGATTTAGTCGAGAAATCGATAAATCAATCGATGTTTAGTTTTCATTGACCCAAAATAAATGAGTAAAAATAGTGTATTGAAATAAAAATAAATAGATCAAAAAGAAGATAAATAGGCCTCATATAGATCAAGATTGTTAAACCAATCAAGATGCTTTTATATCATTGGCCCAAAATAAAATAAAGAAAAAGGGTTAAATTAACAATTGAGATTTTGAAACTTAGAAACTTCAAGATTAAAAAAATTTAAGATTAACCATATAAAATAAACAAAAGAAGGGGTGCTGAGATTAGAAGGGAGTGTCTAAATGGAGAAGAGAATTAGATGAGAATCATATGGGCTTAGCAACCCATCATCTCACAAAAAATGAATGCATAAAACAAAAAAAGGTGGTAAGAAAAGAAATAAAATGGATGGGCCATCAAGAAAATTCGCTAAACCAAACCCGGTCCATAAGAAAACCCTCAGAACTTTCCTTCTTTCAAAATAGACCACGCTGAACAGCATAACAAGAAAGGCATCGTAAAAAAAGATTCTGCCACAGTCAAAGCTAGCAAGCTCAGAAGACGGTACTCTTCATCATCGCGTAAACAAACAGGATACGATCATGAACAACAACATCAAAGGGTCGAAGAGCGGCGATTCAAATCGTCCCACCTTCTCGCGAACACGGTCTGTTTCAATTCCTCACTCAACTCGTTCCATTTCTCGATCCAGGTTTGAGTTTGACTTTGGTTTCGATTCGCCTCTCTTCTTCTACTTCTACGATTTGGGTTTATGGTTCTGGTTTGATTTCAATCCGAATCTTCTTCTTCTATTTCTCTGGTTCGGATTCTGAAATGATTTAGGGATTCATTTTGGGTTTTTTGGTGTCTATTTCTGAATATGGATGGGGTTTTATGTGGGTTGAGTTTTGTTGATGATTTGGGTTTGGAAGTTTGATTAATGGAGGTTGTGGCTTGATTGGTGGTCGAAGGTGGATGGTTTACGGCTGAAAATGGTAAAGAACAGAGGGCGGGTTTCGGTGGACTGAAGGAGTTTTTTTGGAAACAGAGGTTGTTTTTGATTCAGAATGGTGGTGGGTTTTGGTTGATACGAAGGAAATGGTTTCGGTTAGAAGGGATTTGCAGGTCGAGATTTGTATTTTTGGTTGTTTAAGTGTTGAAAATGGGTTGAAGAAGAAGTTTGTAGTGAGGTTTGAAGGTAAAGGGTTTGAAAGGAGAATCACGGTTGAAGGTTGAAGAAGCGTTAAGGATTGAAGAATGGTTGTTGGAGTGAGGTTCGTGTAAGATGAAACAAGGGATCTATGTTGTTGTTCGTGTTGATCGGAGGTGGGCCTCCAGTTTGTTGAAGTTTTTTTTTTCTGTTTTATCAACTTGGAGGTCCGTCCCCCTTTTCTCTGAATTTTTCCTTCCTCCATTTTAAACCGTCACCAAGCTTGTTCATTAAGTTTGAAATTGTCTTATTGTGGTTGTTATGTCCTTTTCATCGCAGGATTTTGTCATGGTAACGTTGATGTTCCCTTTCAAAGTTGCAGAATTTTTTTGGCCATTTTTGATGTGTTGTTACTGTTGATGGTACGATTGAAGCAAGTGGTGTCTTGGTGTGGCATGGTCAAAGGTTGTTTGTTGGAAAGTGGTAGCATGGCCTTTTTTTTTTTAATGAACTCCATAAAAACTATGGACTTTATGATTTGTATTAAGAATGAAATGAAAAATGAAATTTGGTGAATATGGATAATTTGAAATGGAAAATGATATTGGATTAAAAGTGGGTATGAATATGTGGGAATCGAAAATTAAAATTGATCTAATGGACTAAAAAAAATGGTTTAATAGTTATTAACATAAATAAAACAATCTAGTGCTCTAAAATATGGAATAAAATTGAAAATGGATATTGGTTTGAAACAAAATAGATATGGATACAATCTTAAATGTGAAATTTAAGAAATATGGATACGAGAAAGATTTGTGAAATGAGTTTAAAAATGGAAATGGTTTAGGAAAGAAATGGATAGAGGATGGTTAACGGGTTTGTAAAATGGATATGGATAATTATATGTTGAAATAGATATTTAAAAAAAAATGGTTAAAAACTAGATATGACTTAAAGTGGATAACAAATAAAAAAAAGGATGAAGTGGAAGACAACATATTTTTTGGATTTTTGAATACTCGTTAGTGGATGGATGTACAGATGAAGGTAATACATAGGTAGGACAAATTTGGGGTATGACAGATGCCCCTATCTAATTGGTTTGAACCGAGTTAGATGAACTGACATGGCGTCCATCTTTCGAGGTAGAAGACAATTAGATATAAAGAAGACCACGAATTTGTCTGAAAGAAAGAAAAGGGATTGGGCAGTTGAAATACAAGAAATCTGATACCAAAAGGATGACAGACCTATCACCAAGAGGATGATAGTGAACACACGCATACGCAGACCCTTCCACCAAAAGGATGGAAATGAGGTCAAAGCCTGCTATTACCGACGAGATAATAGGGCACACACGCACAACCTGCTATTACCGACGAGATAATAGGGCACACACACACACACACAGACCCTTCCACCAAAAGGATGGAAATGAGGTCAAAGCCTGCTATTACCGACGAGATAATAGGGCACACACACAACCTGCTATTACCGACGAGATAATAGGGCACACACACACACAGACCCTTCCACCAAAAGGATGGAAATGAGGTCAAAGCCTGCTATTACCGACGAGATAATAGGGCACACACGCACAGCCTGCTATTACCGACGAGATAATAGGGTACACACACACACACAGACCCTTCCACCAAAAGGATGGAAATGAGGTCAAAGTCTGCTATTACCGACGAGATAATAGGGCACACACACACAGACCCTTCCACCAAAAGGATGGAAAATGAGGTCAAAGCCTGCTATTACCAAAAGGATAATAGGGCACACACGCACACAGACCCTTCCACCAAAAGGATGGAAAATGAGGTCAAAGCCTGCTATTACCAAAAGGATAATAGGGCACGCAACACAGCCTGCTATTACCAAAAGGATAATAGGGCACACACACACAGCCTGCTACTACCAAAAGGATAGTATGACACACACACAACCTGCTATTACTAAAAGGATAATAGGGCACACACACATAGCCTGCTATTACCAAAAGGATAATAGGGCACACACACACACACAGGCTGTTACTCACCAAAAAGATGACACACATACCAAGGGTTTATGGATCGGCGACACCAAACGGATGACGGATCAAAACAAGCTACTACCACCAAAAGGATGATAGGAACTTCCCACTTGCGAGGACCAACACCAAAAGGATGAAGGTTAAAATGACTTGACATGGATGGCTACCACCAAAAGGATGATAGTTAGCTTTTGATTTTGAGGATTGACCAACACCAAAAGGATGCTGGTTGAATTGAGCTGACAGGGTTTGACTACCACCAAAAGGATGATAGTAAGGCAATTGACAAAAGGTCAAGTTTGTTGGGGATATGATGAGTGAGATTTATTTGGAGACATCAACAAAAGGTTAAAGTAAAGAAAACAATGAGGAAAGCCCACGAAAAGGAAAGGGAAATAGTGAAAAATGAAGAAGGTAACCCGCCAAGATCTACGCAATCTTGTGCCTACGTATCTTTACTCGGATGAGAATAAAGAATCAGGGCAGTCGTAGTTCGACTTGAAGAAAAGATTCAATGAGGAACGCCCACTGACTCGGAGGAATGTTTAATGGTTGGGATGAGGATGACGACCTCAGTAACAAAAGGTTGAGGAACACCACCCAATGAGGAATGCACACTGACTTGTTTGGAGATGCCACAACTTTATCAACTAAAGGTTGAGATAATTTCATGAGGAACGCCCATGAACTGAAGAAGATGCCCCTGACTGGGCTGAGATTGCTCTTGTAGTCTTGTCTTGTTCAACAAAAGGTTGATACAACTTCGTGAGGAATGCCCCCGGATTTGATGAAGATGCCCCTGGCTGGGATGAAGATCGTCTTGAAAATCTTGAGATTGATCCTGGATCTTACGTGCATATGTATGAATGCTTGATTTTGTAATGATGTGCAATGCAAATGCTGATGCGCGGAGATGCAAGTGCTGAGGGAAGTATGATTTGGTTTTTTGGGTATGCATATGATGCTTATGATGATGAATGCGATGCGTATGATGCGTATGAGTGATGATTGCAAACGGGTGATTTGATATGTTTAAGGTGCCAGCGTGGTGGACTTGGTAGTTGCCAATGCGGATTGGACTTTTGGGCTGCGGGAGGGATTTGATTTCCTCGACACTCAGTTCATTGAAGACGCCATGATTGAAGTAGACGAAGATGCTCTTGAAGCTCTGAGCTTGACCACTTGTTGATGAATTATAGGTTCATTTCTGAGATATCCACAACTTTGCTTGATGGTCAAGGTTGCTTGCTGCAATGGGTCATGCCCCAGTCTGAACATGGTAATGGTCTGCCCCTGATTAACCAGTTTTGAAGTGGTCTGATCTTTGGAAGATGAACTTTGATGTGCTTTGAGGTGACTTGCCCCTGATTGAGCTGTTGAGGGATCTGCCCCAGCCTGAGGGTTTTGAGGGAGTCTTACTTCGGGTCGGCACCACTGAGAGTTCAAGTTCCTCTTTGATTGCCCCTTATTGGAGTTGCTTTAACGTCTAACACTGATTTGCAATTAAAATTGCACATTCACAAATGGTAATCTTAATACGATGCTCATGCAAGTTTTGAAAAAGAGTCATTGATTGGAGTGTCGTGATAGTGAGACGAATGGACCGTTAGCCCAGACGTTGTGTTGGTTTTGATGGTGTGAAAGATATAGCAAGGAGAATGACACCAAAGCTGAAAATTAGCAAATATGGGGAGTCAATTTACGCAACCTTGCAATAGTATGCTTTCAGAATAAACCTCGCCTCAATTAGGTCTTTTGAGGGCTGTAACGTGGTCTGGTTCGCGGTTTATAAAACAAAGGATATAAGGCTCAAAACTTGGTTTTTACCCACCCCTTCTTCGTGATGATCTCCAGTCCTACGTTCAGTTAATTCTGCACATGCTTGTATTCCAAAAGGGTTGATGGTTTAAGGTATGCTTGAGATGACAGTCACCTTTATTTTGTTTTTGATGAATATTAGTGACCCTTTGGTTTTGATTATGGTGGTCACTGGATCTTATTTTGTTTTTGTTGAGGATTCGAGGGCCTCTTTTGATTTTATTTTTTGACCCCTATCTTTTGCATGGACGAATTTTGCTTTTTGAGTCCATCGGGATAGCCTCGATTTTTGCCTAAGTCCCCATTGAGGTGCTCGACTTAGCAGGCTTCTAATTTTTTGATTTTTTCAATTTTGTTGGAGGAATGTGACTGCCAAGTCATGGGTTATTAATGAACAACCGTCATGTCCTTTGGATTTTGTCTTTGTGATTTGAGTGCGTAATTGAGTTAACTGAACACTACCCTGCCCCAGGTTGAGTGTAAGGGTTTGAATATCCGAAGGAAACTACTACTTCTAGGCTCGAAGTGGTTTACTAGGGATTAACTCCTTGTCTCTCCAGTGTTTGGGGGTTAAAACAATGCCTGTACATCATCGGCGGGATTCTATCCGAAAGCATACATTTTGCAATTATGGGTATTTCGTTGTCATCATCCTCCCTCCAATCATTGCTAACAACAGTTTTATAATGAGAGTGAAATGGATAAATGTGTCGGTGTTTTGCAGTAAAAGGAAAAAATGAGTGAATACGACATAACAGATTCAAAACATGCATAATCATTACATTAAGAAAACCAAATACAAATGACAATGTTTAAAGCATACAGTACTTAAACAAATAAAGACAAAATACAAGAATGCAAATGGTGGGATGGCAACATGACTGCCTTCTTCGGGGAATAAACTTGACTTGATTTGACTTGATGCTGACTTGATTTGATGCTGGCACTAATTTGGCGGCGGTAGAGGGTTTTTGATGACGTTTGGAGACCTCCCATTGAACGCGAGATACTTTGAGTCAATCATGTCTTGAACCTTGTGTTTGAAAGCTCTGCAGTCCTCGATCGTATGCCCTGGAGCACCCTTATGAAACTTGCAATGAGCATTAGCATCATAATCTGGAGGAATGACAGTTGGAGGAGCTAGGTCTCTGGGAGTAATGGCCCTCTTCTCCATTAATTAAGCAAAGATCTGAGCATATGTCGTAGGTAGGCGATCAAAGTCTCTATCAGACCTCCTTGTCCTTTGTTGATTAGGCTGACGTTGTTGAGCAGCTCTCTGTTGTTGATGTTGAGGAGGATACTGATACCCTTGCTGGTTGTATAATTGTTGCTGAGGAGCCTGTTGCTGATGTATTGGAGCTTGAACAGCTTGAACAACCGGCTGATAAGGCATTGGTGCATATTGCGCAGCAGCAACATATGGATACTGGAAGTATGGCATTTGAAAAGGCATTGAAGCGGGAGCTTGTGGAGCTTGCCCTTTCTGAGCAGAGACAGCATTTGTTTCGCCCTCTTTTTTCTTGTATCCATTGTTGAAAGGTTTCTTGGCTTGAGACTGGCTGCTAGAACCTCCTTGGATTCTTCCGCTCTTCAGACCTTCTTCAATTCTCTCACCGACAATTACCAAATCAGAGAATCCGACAGAAACATTACCAATTAGTTTCTCATAGTATTTGCCTTGCAAAGTACCCATGAAGATGTCAATCAGTTCACAGTCAACTAGAGGTGGCTGCACCCTTGCAGCTAACTCTCTCCAGCGTTGCGCGTACTCCTTAAAGGATTCGTTGTCCTTTTGAGCCATACTCTGAAGTTGAGTACGATTTGGAGCAAGGCCAGTGTTGTACTTGTATTGCTTGACAAATACATCAGCTAGATCATCTCAAGTGCGCACATTGCTACGCTCCAACTGCATATACCACTCAAGAGATGCCCCAGACAAGCTGTCTTGGAAGCAATGGATCATCAGCTTTTCGTCTTTGGCATAGGCAGCCATCTTGCGGCAATACATCCTTAGATGCATGTGGGGACAACTGAGGCCTTTGTACTTCGGGAATTCTTGTACTTTAAACTTGGGAGGAATGACAACATCTGGCACCAAGCATATTTCCAGAGCGTTCAGAGATTTTGAGTTGTGCCCCTCCATGACTCGGAGTTTCTCAGCTAGATCACGACACATCTTGATGGCTTCAGAATCCTGAGCAACAGTAGGACTGGTAATTGGGATAGCAGCATGGTAGTTCTGTACCTCATCATACTGATCAACCAGATTTTCTTCAGCATGAGGAATAGGAATCTGAGCGACAACAGGTTGAGCTTGCGGAATAGCTCCAACAGTAACTCCAGGTGTTGGAAGTGGTTGAGGAGTGGCTCTTTCAGCGGCAGGAGTGAAGTTCATCGGTATCCCATAATTGATAGGGTTGGGAACAGGAACTGAGAGCCTTGAGGGTGACCCTTGAACCTGTGCATTGTTGTTGGCAACATCGGCTTCACGCAGTTCTTCTTCTCTTCTGGCCATCATGATGGCTTCAAGAATCTGATCAATCTTTCCATTCATAGAATCTATTTCTTCTCTGAAGGCAGCTTGCTCTTGCTGAATCTGCTCCATCGTTCTTCTTATGTTGGCTCGAGTTGCGTACTGGTGTCGAGGAATCAACTTGATTTACTGGAGAAGGAAGGAAGTTGAAGTGAAATTCTGAGGTTGAAAATGCAATGCAAGATGCATAACAGATGCAATGCAATGCAATGACATGTATGCAATGTAAGATGCAAGATCCAGGATCGCAGGTCATAGGTTCAAACATTTCTGAGGTTGGCCGTTTCATGGGTAAATGACCAAAGTCTCTGATCGAAGAAACCTTATAGGTAGGCACTATGAGGAAAGTTCTAAGTTCTTTACCCACAAACCCACTCACGGGATAATTTCTACGTTGACGGATAAGGTTCCCAGGATTACGGACACAAATCGCATCAATGTCACGCAACAAGCTAGTTGCATTACGACGATAATGACGACAAGGTCTCCCCTGAGTGGGGTCCTCATGCTAGGCGCACAAGGAGCGAGTCCTTGGAGACTAACACTACACAACCACCAATATAGAACTTGGTTCTAAGAGTGGTTCATAGAGTCACGGACCCTTCATGAATCAAGTCGTGCGACAGGCTAGCTGTGTTACAACAGGATCTACGAAAAGGTCTACTCTAAGGGAGCTTTCATGCTAGGCACGCAAGGAGCGAGTCCTTGGGGACTAACGCTACTCGACATCCAATTCTAAACTATGTGTTCTCTCTGCTTTTACCAAAGCTCGGGTGTAGAGCTTTACTCATGCTATCATCCCAAGATCCAACAGCCAAGAACAATAGGTGAAAGCAAATAGAGAACAAATACGTAAACGAGAAGAAAAAAAAACAAACAAAGATAACGCTCCTCACAAATCGCTCTAAGATAGGCTCGACTCTCTCTTGCATGGAGCAATCGAATCCCCAGCAGAGTCGCCATGTGTCGCACCTCGAAAATTCATCGAAGACACGACCCTCGCGCGAAAGGCGCAGAAAACGGTTCGACAGAGTCGCCACCAAACTTTATTTATCCCAAAAGAGGGAAAGGAAAATATCGAGAAAACCTTTAAGGAGTGGATAAGAACATGGTCGTCGCAACCACATTCCGGGTTCGGGAGTCGGTTACGTGAGAGGAAGGTACGCGCACCCCCTCACGTCCGTTGTACTCAACGGGAACCTCTTAGTTCGATTTGTGAGGAAATGTTAGCTAAGCTTGTTTATTTTCTTCTCTAAAATAAATGCGGAAGGGTAAAGATAAAAGGAAAAGATACTAAGGGGAAATGGGGTGGTTTAAGGATAGGGTGCTCGGCAAGATCATCGCGACCTCGGGCCTACGTATGCTTATTCGGACGAGAATGAGAAATCAGAGCAATCGTAGTTCGACTACGGGGTTTGACGGAAAAAGATGGAAGTGTGACGCAAATGGGGAAAAAAGAAAAAGTGTGCTCGCCAAGATCATCGCAATCTTGTGCCTACGTATCTTTACTCGGATGAGAATAAAGAATCAGAGCAGTCGTAGTTCGTGGTACGTCCACGAAACAAGGGTTAGGGTTTGAATTTTAGGAGATGAAAGATTGAATGACATGCAACCCAAGGGGCATGCCTCGAGAGTAGTCACTCAAGAATCCAAGGAATGCTAGACTCCAAGAACTCAGTTCTTTCATGAGTTGATTGCGAAAATGTTTGATAGGAATTAAGTGTTTTAAGACGAAAGGGTGAATGAATAACAACCTAAGGGGGTGCCTCAAGAGCCATTCATTCGAAGACACAAGGAATGCTAGATTCCAAGAATCTCCTCCTTTCGTTAGTTGATTAAAAAAACGGTTTGAAAAAGATCAAATCGGATTGGTTGAAAGAAGAGGTGAGGTTCGATACTAGTCCCTAGGGGTGCTCCTAGTAACAAAACCTACGAAGTGTGCGAGTGTGCATTTGACGAAGAGGAAAAAGGCACTCGACTTACGAGAATGTTTTGAAGAGTGGCTCGACGACGAGTCGAGGATTGGTTTAAAAATGGTGTGATTTGTTAAATGTTTTAGGGAGAATGACGATTATTCGATAAACGAGACGTCGGTCTCGCAACCAATTAATCGGGGCATTATTGGGATGCTAGATCCCAATGACACCTTTTTCATTCGATTGATTTACGAAATATTGTTTGATGAACAACGAAAGTACCACATGGAATGCTAGACTCCAATGGCATTCCTTTGTCCAAATAGTTAAGACGAGTGTTTTAAGAGTGAAAGGTCAAATGATCACCACCTAAGGCGTGCGCCTCAATAGCGATCACTCAAGAACCCAAAAGGTGCTAGACCTCAAGAATTCAGTTCTTTCGCGATTTAATTAAGAAAAATGGTTTGAAAAAGGTGCGTTAAGTATTTTAGTCGGAATTAGCGTTTGAACGAGTGAAAATGGTTAGATAAGCATGAATATGAATATGACATGGATATGAATAAGAATGAACGATAATATAACCGAGATAAAATGAACAAGAGATAATATTGACACAAAAATAAAGTTGGTCTCGTCTTAATTGGAATCTAATCGAGGAATCAATAATCAACGATTTTTTGACTTTCAAGGACCAAAAATGACAAAAATGAAATTAAATCGAAAAGGTATAGGAGAAAAAAATAAAGGTCTCACCTTTATCGAGATTAAGTCGAGAAATCGACAAATCGTCGATGTTTGGTTTTCATTGACTAAAAAACGAATAAGAATAATGGAAAAATAATGGAAATGAAATAAAATCGAAAATGATAAGAAAAATAATAAAGGTCTCACCTTTATCGAGAAATCGATAAATCAATCGATATTTAGGTTTTCATTGACCCAAAGTGAATAAAAATAATAAAAAATGAAATAAAATCGAAATAAATAGGGAAGAAGAATAAAGGTCTCACCTTTATCGAGATTTAATCGAGAAATCGATAAATCAATCGATATTTAGGTTTTCATTGACCCAAAGTGAATAAAAATGAAATAAAATCGAAATAAATAGGAAAAAGAATAAAGGTCTCGCCTTTATCGAGATTTAGTCGAGAAATCGATAAATCAATCGATGTTTGGTTTTCATTGACCCAAAATAAATGAGTAAAAATAGTGTATTGAAATAAAAATAAATAGATAAAAAAGAAAATAAGTAGGCCTCATATAGATCAAGATTGTTAAACCAATCAAGATGCTTTTATATCATTGGGCCAAAATAAAATAAAGAAAAAGGGTTAAATTAACAATTGAGATTTTGAAACTTAGAAACTTCAAGATTAAAAAAATTTAAGATTAACCATATAAAATAAACAAAAGAAGGGGTGCTGAGATTAGAAGGGAGTGTCTAAATGGAGAAGAGAATTAGATGAGAATCATATGGGCTTAGCAACCCATCATCTCACAAAAAATGAATGCATAAAACAAAAAAGGTGGTAAGAAAAGAAATAAAATGGATGGGCCATCAAGAAAATTCGCTAAACTAAACCCGGTCCATAAGAAAACCCTCAGAACTTTCCTTCTTTCAAAATAGACCACGCTGAACAACATAACAAGAAAGGCATCGTAAAAAAAGATTCTGCCACGGTCAAAGCTAGCAAGCTCAGAAGACGGTACTCTTCATCATCGCGTAAACAAACAGGATACGGTCATGAACAACAACATCAAAGGGTCGAAGAGCGGCGATTCAAATCGTCCCACCTTCTCGCGAACACGGCCCGTTTCAATTCCTCACTCAACTCGTTCCATTTCTCGATCCAGGTTTGAGTTTGAATTTGGTTTCGATTCACCTCTCTTCTTCTATTTCTACGATTTGGGTTTATGGTTCTGGTTTGATTTCAATCCGAATCTTCTTCTTCTATTTCTCTGGTTCGGATTCTGAAATGATTTAGGGATTCATTTTGGGTTTTTTGGTGTCTGTTTTTGAATATGGATGGGTTTTTATGTGGGTTGAGTTTTGTTGATGATTTGGGTTTGGAAGTTTGATTAATGGAGGTTATGGCTTGATTGGTGGTCGAAGGTGGGGTTACGGCTGAAAATGGTAAAGAACAGAGGGCGGGTTTCGGTGGACTGAAGGAGTTTTTTTTGGAAACAGAGGTTGTTTTTGATTCGGAATGGTGGTGGGTTTTGGTTGATACGAAGTAAATGGTTTCGGTTAGAAGGGATTTGCAGGCCGAGATTTGTATTTTTGGTTGTTTGAGTGTTGAAAATGGGTTGAAGAAGAAGTTTGTTGTGAGGTTTGAAGGTAAAGGATTTGAAAGGAGAATCACGGTTGAAGGTTGAAGAAGGGTTAAGGATTGAAGAATGGTTGTTGGAGTGAGGTTCGTGTAAGATGAAACAAGGGATCTATGTTGTTGTTCGCGGTGATCGGAGGTGGGCCTCCAGTTTGTTGAAGTTTTTTTTTTTCTGTTTTATCAACTTGGAGGTCCGTCCCCCTTTTCTCTGAACTTTTCCTTCCTCCCTTTTAAACCGTCACCAAGCTTGTTCATTAAGTTTGAAATTGTCTTATTGTGGTTGTTATGTCCTTTTCATCGCAGGATTTTGTCATGGTAACGTTGCTGTTCCCTTTCAAAGTTGCAGAATTTTTTTGGCCATTTTCGATGTGTTGTTGCTGTTGATGGTACGATTGAAGCAAGTGGTGTCTTGGTGTGGCATGATCAAAGGTTGTTTGTTGGAAAGTGGTAGCATGGCCTTTTTTTTAATGAACTCCATAAAAACTATGGACTTTATGATTTGTATTAAGAATGAAATGAAAAATGAAATTTGGTGAATATGGATAATTTGAAATGGAAAATGATATTGGATTAAAAGTGGGTATGATTATGTGGGAATCAAAAATTAAAATTGATCTAATGGACTAAAAAAATGGTTTAATAGTTATTAACATAAATAAAACAACTAGTGCTCTAAAATATGGAATAAAATTGAAAATGGATATTGGTTTAAAACAAAATAGATATGGATACAAACTTAAATGTGAAATTTAAGAAATATGGATACGAGAAAGATTTGTGAAATGAGTTTAAAAATGGAAATGGTTTACGAAAGAAATGGATAGAGGATGGTTAACGGGTTTGTAAAATGGATATGGATAATTATATGTTGAAATGGATATTTAAAAAAAAATGGTTAAAAACTAGATATGACTTAAAATGGATAACAAATAAAAAAAAGGATGAAGTGGATGACAACATATTTTTTGGATTTTTGAATACTCGTTAGTGGATGGATGTACAGATGAAGGTAATACATAGGTAAGACAAATTTGGGGTATGACACTTTTGAGCTTTTTGATTATGCCATTTTTTAGTTTATTCCTTATAAATCTTGGCATTCTCATAAGCTTGATTCCAAAATTCTTCCAACTCATGGAGCTGAAGAATTATGGATTCACCCACTTTTGAGAGACCATAGTTCAGGAATTTTGAGGCCCATAATGATTTGTGTTTTAGTTCTAAAGGTAAATTACATGCTTTTTCATAAACTAACTGATAAGGAGACACACATATAAGTGCTTTGAAAGCAGTTATGTACATCCATAGTGTATCATCCAGCTTTGTTGCCCAATCTTTTCTGGAAGCACTCACAGTCTTCTCCAGAATTTGTTTAATTTGCCTGTTAGATACTTCCACTTATCTGAGGATGGTATGGGGTAACGATCTTATGCTTCACATTGTATTTCCGAAGCAAATTTTCCATCAGACGATTGAGGAAATATGTACCTTCGTCACTTATGAGTGCTCTTGGAACTCCAAACCATGCAAAGATATTTCTTTTAGGAAATTCACTACCACCTTAGCATCATTTGTAGGTAATGCTTCAGCTTCTACCCACTTAGAAACATAGTCCACCACCACCAAGATGTAGTTTTTACCAAACAATGGTGGAAATGGTCCCATGAAATCTATACCCAAAACATCAAACAGATTCGCCTCCAACATGGAATTTTGGACATTTGGTTTCTATTTGAAATATTATTTGTCCGTTGGCATCTATCATATTCTTGCACTATGAAATGAGCATCTTTTAACAATGTGGGCCGATACAACCCTTGGTGGAGAACTTTAGTTTCTGTCCTATCTCCACTAAAACGCCCTCCATACTCTGAGTCATGACATTCATTGAGAATATCCCTTTGTTCTTCTTTTGGGACACATATTCATATTAGTCCATCTACTCCCTTTTTGTAAAGGAATGGATCACCTAGAGATATAACCTGCAAACATGTAGAAACTTTTTCTTTCTGTTATAATCAAAATCATCAAGGATAACACCACTTACCAAATAATTGGCATAGTATGCAAACTAGGGTACACCAGTAATTGCTAGGATGCATTCATCAACAAATTCATCCTTGATTGGGTGTTTCTCTTTTGTTTGTTCAATCGAGGACATTATGGATAAGTGATCAACAATAGTGTTTTCATATCTGTTTTTATCCCGGATCTCCAGATCAAACTCTTGGAGCAACAATATCCATCTCAATAATCTTGGCCTTGATTCCTGTTTGGCAAACAAATACTTTAAAGTAGCATGATCAGTATACACAATTATTTTAGAGCCTAGCAAGTAAGACCTAAACTTGCCAAAAGCATAAACAACTTCTAACAACTCCTTTTCAATAGTTGCATAATTCAACTGAGCAGGACTTAAAACATGAATGGCATAATATATGACATGCAAAAGCTTTTCTCTTATTTGTCCCAACACATCCCCTACTTTAATATCACTTGCATTACACATGATCTCAAAAGGGATAGACCAATTTGGGGCAATCACTATAGGTGCACATACCAACTTACTCTTTATTGTTTCAAATGCAACCATACGCTATTTGTAAAAAATGAAAGGCTTGTCTTTCACAAGCAAACTAGTCAAAGGTTTAGCTATTTTTGAAAAATCTCTTATGAACATGAGATAGAAACCTACATGTCCTAAAAACCTTATTATACCTTTCTCATTCACATGAGGTAGGAAATTAGCTATCACTTCCACTTTTGATTTGTCAACTACTATTCCTTTTGGGGAAATTTTGTGACCTAGCACTATACCTTCATGTACCATAAAATGAAAGTTCTCCAAGTTTAGAATCAGGTTTTTTTGATGGCACCTTTTTAAGGAAAGATACAAGTTAGTTAAACAGGTATCAATAGAAGAACTAAAAATAGAAAAATCATCCATAAACACTTCCATATGCTTTTTAAGCATGTCAGCGAAAATGGATGTCATACATCTCTGAAATGTAGCAGGGGCGTTGTACAGCCCAAATGGCATCCTTCTGTAAGCAAATATACCATACGGGCATGTGAACACTGTTTTCTCTTGATCTTCAGGGGCTACTGTAATTTTATTATATCCCGAGTACCCGTCAAGAAAATAATAGTACTCCTGACCGGCGAGCCTCTCCAACATTTGATCAATGAATGGGAGAGGAAAATGATTTTTCCTTGTTGCGGTGTTGAGTCTTCTGTAATCAATACACACTCTCCAGCCAATTAGTGTTTGAGTAGGAATTAATTCATCTTTCTCATTCATTATCACCGTTATTCCTCCCTGCTTTGGCACAACATGCACGCGACTTACCCATGAACTATCATATATAGGATAAATCAGACATGCATCCAGCAATTTCAGCACTTTTTGTGAACTACTTCTTTCATTGCTGGATTTAATCTTCTTTGAGGTTGCACTACTGGTTTTGTGATCATCTTTCATCAATATTTTATGCATGCACATTGTTGGGCTGATCCCTTTTTAAGTCTCCAATTGTCCATCCAATAGGAATCTTGTATTTCTTGAGTACCTGCACCAGTTTCTCCTCTTCTTTTTATTTTAGACTGGAATTTATGAGAGCTAGGCAATTCTTTTCAGTGTCCAAGAAAACATATTTGAGATTCTCAGGTAGTTGCTTCAACTATGTCCCTTTTTCTTATTCATTTTGGCTTTCTGTTTCTTGTGGTGCTTTTAAATCCTCCCACCAGTGTGGTTTGAATCTAGTCCATTGATGTTGTGCTTCCATCATAACTTGAACTTCTTTTTCTTTTTCATCTTCATTTTCTTCTATTTCCTTAGCAGATAGGCTAAAGACTGTTTCCAAAGGTAACTTTGGTGTTTGCATCTGAATAGATTGAGCAATCATTGTGTCTAACACCTCAATTGTATTACTAGTCCACACATAATCTTTTATTTCATAGTGTTATGGACATCGGTCTTTAGTTTTTCATCATAAACTTTTAGAGTTGTGGTTCCTTCCTCTATGCTTATCATGCATCGTCTGGTCTCTAAAAACGATCTTCCCAAGATAAGTGGAATCTTTTCATCTTCAGGCATTTCCAGAATCACAAAATCAACAAGAAACAAAAATTTGTCTATTTTTACTAGAACATTTTCTACTATCCCACAGGGTCTTTTCACCGAGTGGTCTGCAAACTGAAGTGTCATTCTGGTATCTTGGCTGTACCAATGCCTAGTTTTCTGTAGATGGATAAAGGTATAAGACTCACACTAGACCCTATATAAATAAGGTCCTTCTTGAATTTTTGATCTACAATTGTGCATGGAATGGTGACAGAGCCATATCTTTCTTTTTCACAAGAATCTTCATACCCTACGAGATGACACTGTATGTTTTAGTCAGAAGTATAGGTTCAGGGTATGTTGTGCGTTTCTTGGAGATGATATATTTCATGAACTTGGAAAATATAGGCATTTGCTCCAACGCCTCAGAAAAAGGTACGTTGATCTCAAGCTTTTTGAACATTTCTAAAAATTTCTCAAAATTCTTTTCATGTTGATCTTTCTTCTTTGATCTTTGGGGATATGGGAGTCTGATGACATGTCTTAGCTCTTTTTGTTTATCTTTTTCAACCACTTTTGGTGTAGCTACCTCTTCAGGTCTCTTCTGTTGGTCTTTTATTTCCAGATCTACCTCTAAGAGATGGTCTTCTTCAACTGATTTGTCTTCGAATCTCGCTGTTGTCTTTCCACTTCTTGTCATCATTGCACTTACATTATTATGTTGTCTCGGATTTGTCACAGTTGCATCAGGAAGGGTACTTTGTTCTTGGGAACCAACTATCTATTATGCTATTTGACTCATTCAAACTTCTAGGGTCTTAATAGAAGATGTAGTTTTCCTTTGGTTGTTTATTGTTTCTTCTTGGAATTGGGAATTTTGAGCAACCATCTTTTTAATAATTATTTCCCAATCTGCCTTCTTTGGAGCTTATTACTGATACTATTGTGGAAACTGATTCTGGTAGTTTTGTTAAGGTTGGTGTTATTATTGATTCTGATAGTGTATTGGTTCCTGCTTTTGAGCATTCCATTGCTGATCTTTCCAGGAGAAGTTATGATGATTATTCCAACCTGGATTGTATGTATTAGAATATGGATTATTCTATTTGAGATGATTCACTTCTTTAGTTTGATGCACTTGTGCCACACGGTACATAACAAAGTGAGGACCACCACAAATTTCACAACTAACTGCTTGGGCCTGTTAAACCTTAGCCACTTGTTGACTACTTATAGTCATTGCCTTAAGTCTTCTTTCAACTTCAGCAGCAACTTGATCTTTAATATTTATACTCTGAGTTACTAGTTTCAAATTGATCACTCTTTTTGGCTTGCTTGTGCACCTATCATACAACTCTAGGTGTTCATTGGAAGCTATGGCTTTTATGATCTTCTTGATACCAGTGGTTCTTGTAAATTTTGATGAGCCACCAGCAGTTGTATCAATCAGTTGCTTAGTTTTTAGTCTGATACCATTAGCAAACATTTGCATCTGTTTAGTTTGATCTAGATTTTGAGTAGGACAAGCAACAAAGAGCCTCTTAAATCTCTTATACAAATCACCCAGTGATTCACCCTCTTTTTTGTTTAAAGTTGAGGATATCATATCTCTTTTTAAAAAAGGCTGAAGCAGGAAAATATCCATTCAGAAAAGTTGTTTCTATCTCTTCCCAATTAGTGATACTTCCAGCATGAAGTGAGTAAAACCATTCTTCGGCATCTTCAACTAAAGTAAACGGAAACATTCGCAACTTTTTACTTTCTTCAGTGTGCCCCTCTATCTTCAGAGTAATACTCATAATCAGAAACCTTTGCATATGTTTATTTGCATCTTTATTAATTTTTCCTATAAAAGGTCTCTTATCGGGTTGACGAATAATAGTTGGGTGCAACTAAAATTTTGGAACATTCACCGATTGGTTAACTATGGTTAAACGATCGCTTGAGATGTTTGCTCTTCCATAATCCCTAAGAAGTATTTCTTCTTGATTTTCAGCCATGACATGTGTTTCTACTTCTCTATCTAATTATGTATAAAAATGGTCAAAGTTGAATTCCTCTTGAACTTCCAGTCTTGCTTGTCGAGCTTTTCTGAGTCGAGCGAGTAATGTTATTTTTGGTTCTGCGTCAAAATAAAAATCAACTGAGGGGTGTCCTTGCATATAAATATCAGACAAATATTAGCGGCAACAAAATTAAAATTATAAAACAAATAAAATTTTAGTTGCAGAGCAACACAATTTTAACTAAAATAAAACTATGAACTCTATACTCTTTGGTAGTCCCCAACAACGATGCCAAAAACTTGATTGGTAAATTAGCAAGTGTATTAATTTTCCGATATAGTAATAATGGGAAATCCCAAAGTATCAATCTCAAGGAATGTGTGACGATACAGAATTCGTGTTTCAATTAACTTAAACAAAAGACTTAGGGGTTTTAATTTGGTGTTTTTAATATAGAAAAAGAAAATAACACATAAAAGTAAACATAATAGTTGAACAAATTAAATCAAGATGAGAAAACATGCTAGGAAGGGTGTATGATAGGATTCGTTAATTATTCTAACCTGACCTTGCAACAACTTATTTTAAATTACTGATTATTGGTTCTCAAGGGTGTTTACTCCTGAGTCCTTAGTGAGCAAACCTTTAAACATTCAAATCAAATCATCTTAAATTACTGATTGTTGGTTCTCAAGGGTGTTTACTCCTGAGTCCTTAGTGAGCAAACCGTTAACAATGACAATCCTGCTTAAATATTAACCGTAAATCAAATCTCAATGTTTTCGAAGGAGACATCATTAAGCACATATCAGAAGTAAATCAGATAAACTAAAAATTATGGTTATCACAAGGTTCAAGTAGAAATCATCAACAAATTCAAATCAGGGACAACCATAGTATTGAGAGGTTTAGCTACTCATAGTAATAAAGAAAAACATCATAAAAGTCGTAGACATTACAAACTAAGAGATTAAAATAAGTCTTTAATCACTTTTGGCTCATGAAAATCTTGATCCACCTTGAAAATATGAGTTTTCCAACCTTCTACACTTGTTTCTGCCGTCAGAAATCATCCAACCTTTGGAAATTTGTGTTATCTAGATAAATAGGTCAATTATGAGCTTTTTGCAGATTTGTATCGTTCCATATGCGTATGAAGTTCTCTCATATGCATATTGGCTGTTTTTCTTCTTCACGATGCGTGTAGGGCTCAGGGTGGAACTTATGGCCCACCTGGTCGCTGGTGGTTAGGGTTAGGGCCTCATACCCATATGAGCGGCCTCATACGTGTAAGGGCAAAGACTTTGTTTTTCTGCCCTCTATGATGTTATACGTATCATGTAAGGTTGGGATGAGTGGCCATACGCGTGTGGGTTACCTCATACGCGTATGGGTAACAGGCATCCAATTTTATCTTTTTTCCTCCTGTTCATGCATTCTGGCCCGGATTTCACTCTGAACATTTTTCCTTTGTCTTTTCAGATCTGTAAACACTTGAAACACTATCCCAAGCGCGTAAATAACCCAGAAACAATCAAAACATGATAAATAAAGACATGACTAAAATTAACTAAAAATTGACCTAAACTACCACACAACTAACAATAATTCACATGTTTTGATATCTAAGTGATGATGATTCAAACACAAATGGTGACTGATCAGTGCTCCCTACCAAGTCCAGCTCCAATCACTACTGAACCAATTAACGATTGGAAGAAGCAGTGGAAAAGTGGAAAATACAAAAAAAAATGTTTTACTAATGGTAATGGTTATCCAATCCTAGTTTGATTTTAATAAGGAAATTGTCAAATTTTCAATTTTCAAGGGCAATGACCAATCCTAGTTTGTGTTTTAAAAGAATGTAATGTTAAAATTTCAATGTTTGGTCAAACATAGTAGTAAGTAAGTAATCCCTATGTCAGTTGTGGTTGAGACACTAAAACACCGTTATCATAAACGTATAATATAATTGAATAAGTACTTACAATGAATCCTTGATGTTAGAATAAAAACAAACTATGAGTGAGTTGTTTAAACAACATTATATGTAGCAAAGTTGTGTTCAAAGCAGAAAAAAGCAACCATATTTCATACACCATTTGAAAAATTAAAATAAGCTGAAAAGTTCAGGCAACCATATTTCAGTATATTTGTATATTGAAATAACTTAATAGTAGAATATGAAGTTAAATTAGCAGGTAATGGTGTAAACTATGAATGAAGAACAAAATCTATGAAGGAACATCTTAACACATGAGAGTTGACTTTCACTATCACCACAAAATGTAAGGCATCCATGCAGAAAAGAGAATTGATTGACACAATAGAATAAGATATTGAAATATTGTATTAAAGAGAAAACAACATGTTCATAAAGTGTACATGAGATTACAACATGTTCCTTGCATTGCATAGAGTTCAATGCAAAAAGAATCACATCAAAAGGATACTTGGATTGCACATAGCATGATCTCAAAGTTGGGGTCATGACTTGAAATTCTAGACCAGGCATTAGGTCGGCCAGGTCTTGGGCCTACTTTTGTGCACACATGGCCAGCTGATCAAATCCCAAAATTGATGGACTTAGTGGTTGAATTGATGTTTGACCCTTGAAACAAAGTCATAGAGGAGTTCAAATGTGACATTTGGCTCATAGTAGATTCCAAAAATGTTGAAAAATGAGAAAATTATGGTGTTTGGACCAAGTGACATGACATACTTGATTTTAGGCCAACCAAACATGTGCTAACTTGAGATTTCTTGCCATTTCTTGCATCCAAAGGCCCATTGATGAACACTTGGACACCAAATGAGGAAAACTTGATTTCCTCTTTGAATGATCTTGGATGATTGCTTGAAAATTGGATGAAGATGGCATAGAAATAAACACCTGAACCATACTTGAATCATCTTTGAAATCATTCACCAAACTTGAAATTCTCTTGATCCCATGATGTTGGATGAAGCTTGACATGAATGTGGCCTAAGATTATAGGCCATGCCTTGAGATGAGAGCTCTTGTGAACCATTTGTTTACCAAGACTTTGACTTTGGGCACCAAAACCCTAACTTAGAAACCAAACTTGATCCTTTGATTGCAAGCCCCTACCTTGTACAATAAGAAAAGGAAACAACACATATTTTTTGTATTTTGAATAAGGTTAGCAATGTTAGAATGTAAGTAAGCAAAAGGGTAACAAGAGAAAACAAAGGGTGCTTGGTGATCTCCCACAAAGACAAACCCAAAGAGATAAAAGTTAAGAGGATACCATGCATGTTATTTTGATGAGATGCAAATGATATGATAGGTGAAATCTTAGGGATAAAAATTAGGATATGACAGGAAACAATTTCTTTTCCTTTAATAGTTGGAGCGCTGTTGGCAATGTTTGTAGTTTTCTAGATGAAAATAAGTGGAAGGGTCAATTTTCAATGCAATGAAGTTAGACATAAAAGCTATTTAGAATTGAAGAATTTTATTAGTAAATAAAAAAATAGACCTCATTAGGAACCATGGCATCCTTTATCATTCTAATGACATCTTAATCTTAAGTAAGTTTCACAACACATACCTGATTAAAATGTAGTTATTATTTGACACAAAAAGCAAAGTGTTTGTCCATAAGATTATCTAAGTGTGCCTTGTAGATTTTAGGATAATTTTCGCTAACTAAAAGAGAGTGTTGACAATAATTAGAAATCATATGTTAAAAGTAGGCATTTAGAATTGATGACATTCATGTGATTAAAATATGCATTGAGTGACATCATCTACAATATGTAATTAACATTAAAGAGTTATAACGGTGTATAAGTATTACATGGATTATATGCCAAGAGGACATGAAACTAAATGTGACAAGAGTTCATTGCAAAGCCAATGTGTAATGATGAAGCAAGAACAATATGACTTTGTTAGCATTTATATTGACTTTGTCTACCATTATAAACAGTATGGGTGTGATGTTCTTCTAGGCTCAACTTTCAAACATCAACTTCGCGGTTCCGAGTAATAACATGGATTTAGTCACCCTAAACATAAAAGAAATAGTTAGAATTGCTTTTGAATTATTTGAAATATAGACAACCTAGCAACTAGAACATGACAACCTTGATATCTTGTATATTTAGTTCAAAATGTTATAATTCATTGTGTTCTTTAGGGATCCATAGATCAACAGCACAAATGGCAATCTTCCAAATATTTTTACCCGAGTTTAAAGTGAGAATGAAACAATTAAGAGATTAACAAAAAATAATAAATATATTTTGAAGATCTTGATATAAAAAAATAAATAAATCGTCGTGGGAATTTTTCACAAATAGAAATAAAGCAAAATTGAAAGAAAGAAAAAGGAAATAGGCAAGAAAAATAAAATAGAGGATAAAAATAAAGAATTGATTGGACCTAATGAAAAATGCTCTTTTTTATAAAAAAAATTTAAAAAAAGTTTTGAATAGGTTAGCATAATCAATTTTGACTCCTTAGAACATACATTATTTGATTATCTCACCTATACCCTGTGGCCCCAATTACAACTCGGAAAAGTGGTTTTTGAATTCACATATGAACTGTGGTTTTTGAACTCAGAGAAATTTGAGCCTTTGAATTTGATTACCCTTTAATTTTATTATTTGCATATTGTCGCAACACGAAAAATAATCGAGCGTACAGACGTTCGAAATACAACAGAGTCGCCACCGAAGTTTATTTATTTTAAAAGAGAATAGAAAATATCGATAAAACTCTAAAAGAACAAAAAATGGTCGTCGCAACTAAATTCGAATTCGGGGGTCGGTTATGCGAGGGGAAGGTATTAGCACCCCTCATATATGTTGTACTCAACAGGAACTATTTAGTTAGTTTTGCGAATAAGTGCTAGCGTTTGTTATTTGATTTCTTCTAATTATTATTACGTGTTTATAAAAATAAATAAAGGACTAAAAATGGGTTTTTTATTAGGGTGCTTGACAAGATTGTGAGTCTTGCTCCTACGTATCCTCAGGTGAGATGAGGAACTCAAAGCTACGTAGTTCTGGGTAGCAAATATTTTTTTGTTGGATGATTTTAGCGAAAGGTATTTAATCGCATTCGAGTGAAAACCATTGCTTGCTACTCAACACAGATAAGTGAAAATTTGTGTCACGACGTCAGAATGGATAACATAATCTGGATTCTCACATATTTATGTTTTCATTGCATTCGAGCAGAAAATGTTACCTTACTTCTCGTACATGGTAGGAACAAAGTGTTATTTTCATCGTTCAAAAAGGACGAATCATATTTCGTTTATGAAAAGTTTTGAAATTGATTTCACTAGGGCAAAAATGAGTTTGATGGGTTGAGTTTATTTTTGGGTGGAAGATGAGTATTCGAAAGGGAAGCTATACATCAGGTATCCAAATACTCGAGGAAAAGAGGGGCATACGTCTAACTAGTCATATTTCATCCAATTTAATTATGAAAAGTTTGTATATGATTAAAGTCTTTTGAAGATGACTAATACTTGAAAGGCAAGCTATACAGCGGATATCTAAGTACTCGGGAAAAAGAGAGGCATACACCTAACTAGTTCTTTTTCATCCAATTTATTTATGAAAGAGATTTAATCGAATTAAAGTATTTTAAAGATGACAAGTACTTGAAAGGAAAACTATATAGCAGGTATCTAAGTATTTGAGGAAAATAGGGGCATACGCCTAGCTAGTCTTTTTTCATCAAATTTATTTATGAAAAGGTTTGATATGATTAAAGTCTTTTAAAGATGAGAAGTACTTGAAAGGAAAACTATACAACATGTATTCAAATACTCGGGCAAAAGAAAGACATACACCTAACTAGTCCTTTTTCATCTGATTTAATTGTGAAAATATTTTTGAAGCGCTTTAGATTAAGTTTGGAAAGCAACTTGATGTTGATAAAGTATTTTGATTGATTTTTGGTATGAAATTGATTTTTAAATGTTTTTTTATTATGATTGTGAAGTGGTTTTAAAATTGAATGAAAGAATGATGATATGCCTTTATTTTTGAAAATACATTTGACGTTGATCAAGTGTTAGATTTTTTTTTAAAAGAAAAGATTGATTTTAATAGTGAATGACTTTATTTTATTTTTATGTTTTTGATTAACGATTATTAACTAAACAAATAACCAATTAAAAAGAAAATTAAAAGATAAAAGGGAGGGGTGCACTATCAATATAAAGGTGGAATGATAGTAAATAAAATCCTAAATGGGCTTAAGGCCCACTTAAGTAAAAAAACAAGATAAAATAAGAAAATATAGGGGTGTGTGGCACTTAAAAGCGCCTGGACCTAAGGGGAAGGCCCACTCTCTTCCCTCACACTATCATGGGGTATGAGGAGGAGAAAGAGTGTGATAAAAAGAATAGGGTCAAACCCCACATGTTGGATCCCCACTAGGCATTTCAGGAAACAATAAACAAAAAAATAGAAACAAAAGGAAACAAGTGCATGGTCGTGGGGGCAATCAGATAGTTGAGATCAGAAGCCATCATATGTGTTAAATTGGTTTGATCTAGGATCTAAAGTTGGAAAGGAAAGTACCACTATGGGGCTTGTAACACCCTAAATATCCCTGCGTAAATTAAAAATAATTTTTCAGAGTAAATTAAAATCACCACATTTAGGATGCTACTTTTCAACAAAAACCTGCTCATGTAATCAGACATGTAACACATACTACTTTTAAAAATTATTAATAATTATAATAACAAAACAATCAAATAGTCCAACTTTAACTTTTATTACTAGCAGCGAAAACATCAACAACAGATAACTATTTCAACAATCCAACATAATCCTAAAACAATGAAGTAAAAACAAATATCAAATAAGGGAGCTACACATCATTGTCTCCATAAAGCATAGAATAATAAACAATGTTCTATTCCCCCTGGTGTTACACATCAGGGCAGACACCGACTCTATAAAATAAAAGGAAGACACCATCTTCCACTCACCTCCACGCATATACTGTAGATTATCTGCACGATGCCCATGTAAATGCAACATTCAAACAGAAGGGGTGAAATATCACAATTATATAAAGAAATGCATGATAATAAGTAAGCATCGGATTAATACATGCATTATTACCCATTCCACCAATCACACTTCCACACAATCCAAACACAACAACAAAATAATATGCTATGCAATGAGACTCAACAACTTGACTCAATGCATGTGGTACCAATATGTGAAATCTCAGGTTTACTGCTCCGATCCCCACCTTAGGATCAGAGCCCACCAAAATTTGTTACCATCACCATAGATAATGCTTCACTGATTCCATCACCATAGGAATTAGCTACTCACACCCAATCCCTAACATAGGATCGAGGCTCACCAAAATGGACGACCATTCAACACCATGAATGCATACAACAAAGAATACATACAACAACAACACCATGGACAAATACCATCACCTCGGTCAACTTGCCACACCAATAATGGCCACCATGCACCAAACACATGCTATAACATTCAACAACAGCAACACAACGATGTAACAAGCAACAACGATGCATTTACGAATATGTCACACCACAACATAAACACTACATAGCATTTAACACCATCACATAAAAATTTATTCATTTTTAGGTACTAAAACAAATTTTAGAATAAAGTTCATTGCATTAGCTTCCTAACGCTTCGAACGACACTCGAATCGGACACCCGGAACTCAAGATATGAATTTTTATAGATTTTCAAAATTTGCTCTCAGTGTAACCGGTTACACCATATGAGGTAACCGGTTACACCCCTATAACCAGCCCCTGCTACACAATTCCCACTAAGTGTAATCGGTTACAAAGAATGAGGTAACCAGTTACACCCTCACTATTTGGCCCAAAAATGCATTTTTAAAGCAGTGTAACCGGTTACAGCATTCCTTGTAACCGATTATAATGTGAGCAGAAGCACTTTTCTGCTACTTTTCCAAACGAAAATCACTTTTTATCCCATACTAAAACCCCACATTTTATAAAATTTGTTTATCACACATTTTAACACGAAAATCACTTATTAGAAAGCATCAAAACCCCAATTCTTTGCATAAAAAGCTCATAACTTAAGTTCAGACTCTGATTCGCAACCACCGTCAACAACACAACAATTATCATCATGCAATTCCTTCCATTACATAATTCTAACAACATCGATATGAAATTCACCAAACAATCATCAATCACAACATCACCATACAACTTCATAGTTCATCAATCAACTTATTCATTCCAACAAATACACAATTGCAACAGATATCATAACATAGAGAAAAGAGAACAACAAATCATGCATAGATATAACCTACCCACCATCATCATACAAACCCTTATATAATAGGAACCGCACCCTTACCTTAGAGTTCTTGCAAAAACTCTTCAACAATGGAGTTCTCCTCTTCCCCTTTGAGCCCTAGCCTTCTCTTTTCACTTTTCTCTGGTTTTCATGTTCTGACAACTTCTCCCTAATTCCCCTTTCTTATTCTATTGTATTATTATTATTATTACTAATTCTAACTAATTAAAGATAATAACAATAATAATAATACTAATTTTCATCAAATATTTAATTTAAATAATATCCACCTTATATTATTTCATTAAATAATTATTAACTAATATCACTAATTAGTTTTTACTCTCATCAGCCCCAGTCTCTAAAATATTACTCACACGCCCTCCAACACCTCAAACTCCCTTTTTAAGGCCACTACCCTATACTATGGGTACCTCTAACACAACAAAAACACCAATCAACACGTACATACACACAATATCACATAATTTAATTGCGGAAAATTAAATAAAATAAACCAGGGTGTTACAGGGCTCCCTGTATATGGACCCATTAATCAAGGACCATAGGGTAATGGAGGCACCATGTGGCTAGCACGAAGCTGATGAGAGAAAGAACAAAAGAGGGGAGTCTTAGCCCACTCTCTCATTTTCACTAATTTTTCTCTCTCTTACCCTTTCCTCTTTCTCAATGCTCTCTCCTCTCTCTTCTATATCCACCCTCAACCACCATGCAAGCCTAGAAAACTACCTTCCTCCACTGTGGATCTTCATCATGTTCTTCATGAACATGATGAACATTCATCGATGTTCATCCCTAATTTCCAGAAATTCCAAATTCACCCCAAATTCCAAAATCCAAAACATAAACCCTTGCTTATTTAACCTCCAAAACAACAATCTAACATAAAAAACAACAACAAAACAACTATTTTAAACAAATCGAAACCCTCAACCCACGAAACCCCTAAACCCCAGTTTCAGGATTTTAGTTATTTTTACAAGTATACAGGCACAATAAACATGGGGGAAAGGATTACTAAGCATACAACAACATGATTCAAGCATAAAAACGCAAAAAACAACAATTAAATTCCAAATTTAAAAGGACAGATTCTTCGTATTAATGTCAAGTTTTTCAGGTATGAATGGTTTCTTTTTTCGCTTCCTTTTTCTTCTTCTTCTATCACCTATGATTTCTCTTTTTTCTACCCTCTACTTCTTCTATTTTCCTTGTGTATGATGCTGCATTGTTGACTCTACAAGGGATAAATGAGGCTTAAGCTTAGTCGATCTAGAGCTTCAATGTGAAGCTCTAATGGCTATGGTGTAAAGGTTTAGGTGAAAGTTTTTGGTTAGGGATGTGGCAGATTGTTCAAGAAGTGTGGAAGTTTGAAGTGTATTGATAGGTTAGGAATTGCAATTGTGCTAGTTGTTGAATAGAAAGAACTAGTTAGTATATATAGACTTTAATTAGGGCTAGGTAGTGAATGTGTGAGTGTGTGATTTGTGTGAAGTTTTAAGAGATATTTTGAGTGATTTGTGTGAGGAATTATGAGATGTAATTGAGGATAAGAATGAGAGGTTGTATGAGGTTTTGTTGTGAAGATTTTTCCCTAATTTTGTGGAGAGCCGAGAGCAAACCGTGAGTGATTCTGTGTAAGATTGACCATGTGCAATTGTAAATTGCAATTTATTGTAATAAATTTGTAAATTCGCATGGAATGCAAATTCAAATTCAGTATTGATTCAAATGTACATTTCCTTTTGTCTTATGCTAGTTTGCTTTGAATTTTGTCTTGATGAAGATGTGGCCGTGTGATGATGAATCCAATTCAATTCAAACTTCATTAGTTTTTTTTGCTGATTTTTAGTTTTGGTTTGATTACTTGTTGATAATGATGTAGAAACACTACCATATTCATGGTCTTATAGATGGAAATTTAAATTCAAGACTTAAACCACTTTGATTTAGTGACCATGATGAAGTTCAATTTTGATTTGAATCTTGTTTTATTCAAATATGGCATAATGTTTATGTACATGAAAGGGATGTTTGAAGCCTTGCTCAAGATTGAACATGAATCCAATTTGTACATGGATTGCATGAAGATTTATTTCCATCCTTTGAGCTTAGTTACTTTTATTTTCATGTAATTCTATCATGTAACAACCATGATCATGAATGAAGTGTGAACTTTCAAAAGGAAGATTTTACTTGACCTTTCAAAAGGAAGCTTCTAATGCAAGAAACCAATTTTTGATAAAAGGGCTTAAACTCTATGCTAATATGTAAAGAAAGATGACTAGCAATGCAAATAGATGAGGGCAAAATTCATCGTATGATAGTTGCGCCTATTTAAATATTTTCAACCTGAGAATGTGAAGAATGGAAATCTTCATATAATCGTGGTGGAAGATAATTAAATACTAAAGGACCCAACTTTTGTCCTTTGAAGAAAATGAGATAAGATGTTATGCGTTTATGGAAAATTTCTCTTTCTTGGGATATGAAAGTTGTGAAGTAGACTCTTTAAGGATTAACTGAGATAACTTGTAGAGGAGGTTCACTAAGGATTAAATGAGGTAAGGTGAAAAAGATTTACTAGGGAGAAAAAATATCTAAAGGCATGTTCTGGAAATCACATAAAAAAGAAAAGAAATATTCAGAAATCACATCGAATAGAAAAGAAAACAAGTTCTGGAAATCACATTAGAACAAAAAGACACATCAAGAAAATAACACCGATAAAAAAGGAAAAAAGTTCTCAAAATCCATCAAAATGAAAAGAAACATATGGAAATCCATCGGATAAAAAGGAAATAAAGTTCTGGAAATCCATCGGAACAAAAAAAGAAACATCTAGAAATCTGTCGGATAAAAAAGGAAATAAGTTATGGAAATCACACCAGAACAAAATAGACACATCCGGGAATCACATCGGATATAAAAGAAAACAAGTTTTGGAGATCACATATGAACAAAAAAGACACATCTGGAAATCACATCGGATAGAAAAGAAAACAAGTTTTGGAAATCACATTAAAACAAAAAGACAAATCCAAAAATCACATAGGATACAAAAGAAAACAAGTTCTGGAAATCACATTAGAACGAAAAGACACATCAGGAAATCAAATCGGATAAAAAGGAAATAAGTTTTGGAAATCACATCAGAATAAAAGAACACATCCAAAAATTACATCGAATAAAAAGGAAATAAGCTCTAGATATCACGTCATAATAAAAAGACACATTTGGAAATCACATCGGATAAAAAAACAAGTTTTACAAATCACGTCAGAACAAAAAGACACATCTGAAAATCACATCGAATAGATAAGAAAACAAGTTAAGGAAATCACATATGAACAAAAAGACACAGGCGAAAATCACATCGGATAAAAAAGGAAACGAGTTATGGAAATCACACCAGAACAAAAGGATACATCCATAAATCACATAAGATAAAAAGTAAATAAACTCAGAAAATAACATCGGATAAAATGGAAATAAGTTTTGGAAATCACATATGAACAAAAAGACACGTCAAAAAATCACATTGGATAAAAAAGTAAATAAAAAAATAAAGATTTGAGCCTTAAAGGAAAAATATATGTATTTGTAGGTGCCAACGAAATTGGACTTTGACCAAAGGGTAAAATGTTGATAGCAACAAGTCTTTGGGAAATGCATATAAGCGCGAAACATATTTCGAGCTATGCATGATATTGAATTTTGCTTATGTATGTGCATAGTATATGAATGATCAATGAATGCAATGTTGATACTTATGAAGACTGGGTTAATGTGCCAAGCACAGTTGAGCTTTTTGTGAGGTATTGGAATTTTGATTACATAGTTTTAATTTTAAAATACATGTTTGTACCTTAAAATAAAACTAAAGTTACAAGAGTGTGTGTATGTGATCTTTAATGATATATATATATATATATATATATATATATATATATATATATATATATATATATATATATATATATATATATAGCAATAAGAAATGGTTGGTTTCATAAGCCTCCAAAATCATGAAGTCAATTTGACTATTTATAGAATTTGACCAAAATTGTGTTGGACATGTGACTTCAAGCACGAGAGAGAGAGAGAGAGTATGAATTGTGGTATTCGAAATTCATGATTAATTTAGAGTTTTTATTACTTAAGAAGCAAATTGTTTTAGTATTTTCAAGACCAGAAAACAAAAGCAGAAATGTCACCAGGATTGATAAACGTCGTCAAGCAACCACTTCTTCTAGTTTAACCAAGGTATGCACATGGTTTGCACAACTTTATATAATTTCAAAGTAGACTCCTTTAGAGTGAAGTTCTATCATCATAGACTTGTTGAATTTAATATGCATCAGAGAATTTCTTGCACAAGGAGTCATTAGTAGTCCAAATATGATATCATCGTCATAAATTTGAACTAATAAATTGTCATGTACGTTTTTCTTGATAAAAAGAGTTTTATCAACTTGTCCTCTTTAAAACTTTTTTTCAAACAAGAACTTACTTAGATGACCATACCAAACTCTAGGAGCTTGTTTCACTCCATACAAAAATTTCTTAAGCTTGAAAACATGATCGGGAAAAGGTCAGTTGATAAAACCTAGAGTTTGATCAACATATACCTCCTCTTGGATGTAGCCATTTTGAAATGGGTTTTTTCACATCCATTTGAAATAGTTTGAAATTCATGATGCAAGAAAAAACTAATAACATCCTTATGGCCTCCAATATAACCACAAGAACTTATGTTTCATCGAAATCTATTCCTTCCTATTGATTGTAACCCTTCGCAACGAGTATGGCCTTATTTCTTAAAACATTTTCATTTTCGCCTAGCTTATTGCAAAAGACCCACCGGGTAGCAATCACTAGAGTAGCTGAAGTTTTGGAAACGAGTTCCCAAATGTTGTTTCATTCAAATTGATTAAACTCATCTTGCATAACAAGAGACCAATATTCTTTAATGATAGCTTCTTCAACTCCATTTGGCTCAATTTATGAAACAAAGGCCACAAAGTTACATACCTTATTGAGGGATCCTCTAGTGGTGACTCCCTTAGAGATGTCTCTAATAATGTTTTGAGTAGGATGATCCTTGGCGGTCCTCTATTATTTAGATAAACTTTGATTCTCTAAGTTGACTTCTTTAACTTGAATTTATCTTGTCTTTGGTATTTTTCTTTCTCTTGATCATCATCCTCCAAAGATGTTCTTTCAGGGATACCTGCATAATTAACAACATATACTTCTACCTACTAGGGTTAGTTAAATAAAGGTAATATGTGCGAGTCTTCTATAGTCATGGTATTTTCAAAAAGAGCTTTTAAAAAGGTTTTATTTCAAGATTTTTTATAGACCATGTGCATAGAAGAATTTAAACATACTATATTACCTTTATTACAGAACTTACTTAATACTAAGTAATTTGTGCTACAAAACTATAATCAATTATAAGAACTTAAAAAGTAAGATTAGGAATCTTACAAAAAATCACAAATTCAACAATTGTGTCTTATAGTTGCTATAAGAAGAGATTTCTATTCATGTAGGAGTGAAACAAGTCAACATATTTATTTCATGAGTTGTATAACTTGAAGAGAAATTGTTGATATCATCTTTTTAATCAAAGTTGTCAAGCACATCTGCATAACAATTTTACTTTTTGACTTTTGGTTTACAAATCGTTTTGGGCCCTTTACTGTTAGTGGAATACATATTATGAGAAGACATTTTCTCCTTTTATGTTCATAATGCTCTTTATAAAAAGTGAGGGAGGATATCCTTGTTTTCTTTCATGACCTTTTTTAATAAAATAGAACATGGCAATATGGTCGTATTTATTACATTAATTGCATTTTAGGGTTTTGCATTCAGATTTTGGTTGGGAATTGTAAATATTTCTAAACCTTTTACTATAGTTATTTGGTTCATAACCAATATCAAGCCTTATTGTAAGACGCCATTTGGTTACCTAACAAATGATTCAAGTTGTGTCTACCTTTAATGAATTTATCAAGTATGTTTTGAAGATCGTCAATTTTATTTTTCAAATTTTCACATTGATCAAACTTGATAGATTCATCAAATAATTTGTAAGAAGAGGGAGAGTTCGAGTTAGCTCATCTTGTCTCACTTCAATAATTTCTATTACATGTTATCTTTTAGTGCAATACTTTTCCTCTTCTTTTTATCACCTTCATCATCATTAGTAAGTCTTTTCAACTCCATCTCATGTTCTTGCAATTTACTAGAGAGAGAGAGAGAGAGAGAGAGAGAGAGTCCCTTGGTTCATAAATCATAGTGACTTTAGGTTGCCAACTACGATTAAGGCATCTCAATATTTTCACAAGCATCTCCTCATTTGAAAATGTTTTCCTAAAGTTCTCATATGGCTCATGATACGTGTAAACTGTGATTGCACCTAATTTATGTTATCTTCATGTTTTATCATGAAAAGTTCATACTCATGGGTTAATGTGCTCAACCTTACCCTCTTTACTTTAGTGGTTCCTTCATGGGTAATTTGGAGAATGACCCACATTTCTTTTGCAGTCTCATAATGAGAAACTCACAAAAATTCATCAAGACCAATAGTGGTAGTGATGACAGTTTTTACTTTCAAACTGCTCTTCACATTTTCTTTATCATCTTTGGTCCAATCCTTTTCAGGTTTGCTTACTACAACACCATTGGCATCGTATGTAAGAACAAATGGACCTTCCTTCATAGTCTATCAAACACCACGATCCATCCCTTCTATGAAAAACTTCATTTTTTCGTTCCACAAACTATAACTTTCTCTAAAATTCTGGTATCAGACGTGTGATGTTAAGTGCGATGTCACAACAACACACTCTGTAATGGACAATAACAGCAATAAATCAACACAGAAAAGTAACCGACACACTTCTATGCCTATACTCAGCCAAGACTCTTGACTGATACCAACATCTTGGAGTTGCTTCATAGCTTCCTCCAACAACAATACAAAACTCATTACCTACAGGTTTCTGAGTACTAACTTAGTGACCATCTCACAACCCGAGTGGTTCACTTAGACAAAGCCCTAATGATCTACATCTTGGACCCGTGCCTTTTCTAGGTTACAAGCATTCTATTTATAACTCTTTCCAACTGGATTTGGGCCTTCAAATCACAGCAAATCTTCTACTACAAATCTCCAAAAGATTCTGCTATAAAATAGATCGTCAATTAAATCTTCAATCAGCTCTTCATAATCAACTCTAATATCTTTTTGCATTTAATTAGCAACAAACTAATCTTCTTCATAACTGATTGTAACAGAATATATCTTTCCCATAATATTCGCCTGCAATCTCTGATTCTCTTCAGTAGAATATCTCATTAACACGCGCAGCCCTAAAAACATCCCAACCTGATGTTTTAATGTTCTGGTATAGTGATGTCAAGACATCGCATGTGACATCACTCTTCAGCTCTTTAACTCTTCAACAATTTTCACAAACCAGAATGTTAGCCAAACATAACAATAATGTTAGAAGCTCATGTTGAAACATCAACCATGACATTAACCTTGTTTTATCAAAATTCTAGCCAATCCAAGAACTAACAATCTCCCCCTTTGGCTAATTTTGGCTAAAACATATATATATATATATATATATATATATATATATATATATATATAAACATTACAGCTCAAATTACAACAGCAATTGCTATCCTATACTATTGTTAGAAGTCATCTGATCCTAACAGTAATCATCAGTAGTTACTGTGTACAACAATCATGGCTAATTTTGAATGATGTTAAGACATCCTGTTGGACATAACATCACTATATAACAGCAATCCCAGGCAGCACATTAGGACCTAAGTAGTAGACAGTCCTGAAGACATTTGGTGCACATGAGGAAGAAGATATCTGACACTCCCCCTCAACACAACACATTTCTTTTTCCTTCCAGGACAGACCCAGAACAAATGTAGAAGACTCCTCCAAAAAAGAAATGTTTGTCTATACATAAACGACCAATGGTGGCATAAGATAATTCAGCACACCTTCATTGATCAGACACTGGGTTTAATCTGTAGCATTAGATAAAACTTAAGAAGTGCCATTCTGCCAACCCAGGTAACTCAGAACACAAGTCACAACTGTGTTCATAACTCAGGACACAAGTGTTCATAACTCAGGACACAAGTCACAAAGACTTACCACCAACTTAAGGCTCGGGCAACCTCTTTGACATTTCTGACCAAAAACTAAAGCTGCAGACTCCAGACATAACATCTGTGCAAACCATTTAGCAAAACCCTTTCCTTTCTCCCCTTTTTTAGCCACAAATTGGCAAAGGAAACCCTCACAGAACCAGACCCAAGTAGTGCTCACCCAAAAACGAACAAATGCCATAAGACTTATGAAACAAGAACACTCACTGGTTGAAGGAGAACAGAATAACCCCTATAAATAGCTGATCAGTTACTTATGAATTAACGGGCTTTGAATATGTCAAGGTTCTTGGTCACATAAACGCTATTTTAGGTACTAAAAACTCCTTCCAAATTCAATGCCTACCGTCCAAAATAGTCTTGACCACTTTTATTGTTTCCTAACTGATCTTTACCATAAGTTGTGCCAAAACAGTTCCATGCACAGTCGAAGACACGTGTTCCACTTTATCCCAACACCACCGTCTAGAATAAATCCTTGTCTGGCTCAAGACAAACATGTCATATACCATGTTCTGACATCGCATCAGACATTGTCTGCTGGCTCACAATATTATCAACCCAAGATACCTTGAAAGATTCCAAACCACAAGCACGACATCTATTGATCAGCACAATTCACAATCTCTTCTAGATTCTGCTCTTCAGCCACCTCCTAAGCACTAGCATACCAGCCTTAGGAACACCCAACCATACTTAGTAGTACATGTCCCATCATGTTGATTGACACCACTCTGTGCAATCTTCACAATAATCTGCACCCTTGCAGTAATAGACCATAGACAATAGCCTTAACTCCCCCTGACATAAACACCCAATGCTCCTTATGAAGTTGAATACTTGACACCAGATAGAAGCACAATGAAATTGCCACATTCTCAACATTAAGAACTGCCACTTCTTGTATTTGTTGAGCATAATTTCATCATGTTTGTTTCGGATGCATGGTCTGCCAAGTCCAATATAAACTCCTACTTGATTTGGAATTTCTAACATATTCCATAACAAATGTCTTTAGATTACTTGCAACACAAGATAAGGGCTGCCATCACCTTCTACTTGTATTAGAAGAACCCTCCTTATCTTCAGCCATTCTAATCAGACAGTCCCAGACCTTCACACCAGACACAGATGTTGTAACATCATGTAGGACAACAACATTAGATAACAACTCATATCTCTGCTACAGTCAGCTGAAAAGGCTACCTCAGGTTGTCATTTTCAAATATCAAGCTACTCCATCATGGCCACAAACAAAGTATCCAGACACAGATTTGCATAATTCTCTAGACAAATACTAAGTCTCCCATCAAAGTATCTATTATTAGAAAAAATAAGATTACCTTCTCACACAAGGCATGACATTTGGTCTGACATACTTTCGTGCACACTTGTGGCACTAGCTGATCCCTCTTTTTAAAAATTCACACCGCTGATCACTTCAGATTAGGTAGGTGGCTTGACCTGATACTCCACCATGAGCACAACTAACTTTCTTGGCTGAAAACTCAACACCTGTGGAGTGTTGTCCCAACATCAGATATAATTCCCTCTTGGTTTCTTATCTTCACATGTTCCAAAACTCCTCATCTTGCCAGGCTGATCTAGCATGTCTTGACAATAGGTCCATGTCCCCTTCACAAGCTTTTATTCTGCCTTTAGCAAGACCCTGATCTACTCCAGTCTTCACTACATTCTCCATCCAAGGCAGACCATCTACTTCATCATTCTCCTGTATGACTATGTAGACGCTCCTTAGGCATAATGTAAGCACAAGCTCCTGAACCAGAGCATACTCACCCTTCACCAAGACATCATCACCATGATTCTTGATATGCTCCACCAACTGGACTTACATAGTAATCCAAAAAGTAATCCAACAAACTAGTAAATTAAACTCTCATCCTCCTTCAAGAAGAATAATCTCCTTGAGACTTCAACTCATCACCCTTCTGCTCAAGAGTAACTTGTTCCAATCCTGCCACACACTGATCTTTTTCACGTTCATCAGAACTCTCACAAAGATATCTTGATCCACCAAGGAAACTTGATCTTCAAGT
The DNA here is from genome assembly GCA_022829125.1 of Lathyrus tuberosus. NCBI lineage: Eukaryota > Viridiplantae > Streptophyta > Magnoliopsida > Fabales > Fabaceae > Lathyrus > Lathyrus tuberosus. Next base: position 5,792,729 of record JALAZF010000177.1, on the reverse strand, counting down.
CACATGTTCCACTTGCTCAAAAGCAAACACACTTAGACTCCCTAAGCCATGGTCATCTTCTCCTTCCAGCAGCTCCCGCAAACTACCAAGAGAGCGTTCTTTTTGAAGCCTCCTATTGTTCATTCCTGTAGATCACCCTATCATGTGCCACATCACCAGCTGAGACTCCTGATGTTAAGCTAGATGTCAGAACATTACGTCATCCAGCTGTTGAATTCAGCTCTACCTTCTGCCACTCAGAAGAACCTCCTCCCTTTTGCAGAAATAGATTTCCATGCTCTCATAGACTTGATTCAACAATCACGTTTGAGTAGACAACCTCCATCCTGCTTAGAAACTCCAAAGACTTCAAACCTACCACATCTGAATCTTCAGAAAGTAAGTAGTCCAAGACTACCCCATAGCAATACTAAAGAAAGTCGCTTCCCTTAGTAGAGCCGTCAGTAGAAAGCCAGAGATAACATCCACATATCCTCGACTTTCACACAACAAAACCCATGCTCCAAAGCACCTAGACCAGAAATAAACTGATCCAACCATCAAGACTATGATGTCTTCATAGTCTTCCATCTCCATCTTTAACAACATAATTCAGGTCGTTACAAACCCTTCCAGGTAAGGTCAGTGTCTTGATCTTTTACTCTACCCTGAGCAAAGAACTGAAGTGATGGTTCAACATCAGTTCTGACATTACATCTCCTAATCATATTAAACCACACATATCTCTTGTAGGGGACACACGAGAGCATATCAGCATCTGATCAACTTCTTCTCTTCTGCTATCAGGATTACTACCTTTTCTTCAACTCGATTCAGCATAAGCTGCTAATGTGTAGCGCGATGTCGAGACATAAGAATTGACATATTCTTCTTCCAGTTCATGTACCCGAACTCCATTTAACACCATACCCAGGAAGATCCTCCTAATCGGGTCACCACAACTAAGTTTAAGAGATAACTTATCAAGATCTTCACTCCCGCTTGAAAGATTTGACAGTGATACTCTTTTGCTTTGGCACTCCCCTCTTCTTTCACCATTAAGAAATATGATAAAGAAGGAATCATTGTTCTGAACAGATTGGTCTTCAATGTCTGACTTGAAACATGTTCTTCTTCTGATCCTTCCATGTCAAACAGTCTTTAGAAGATCCATTCACCTTATAAACACTTCTCTCCCAAACAAAGATATGAGATAATCCTCAAGTATCTTTGGTATCTCTAACCAACCGGTTGAAGCAGTCTTGCATAAACTACAATATCCTGCTGAGGAGACCAAACCCTAATGTCTTTCCAAGAGAATATCTTCCTAGAATCTCAACACCAGAGATACAAGAACCAACCAGGGTAACACCAGATACCATGCAGTGGAACACATAACAACTCCTCAACATCCTTCAGGCACTACTAAAAAAACCTTGCACACCACGTGCCAACAATACTTTATCATGAATAGTCCATCCTTCACTCCAAGGGATCATCCAAATAACTCTCTTTCTTGCTCATGAACTAGAAAGTATCTTCCTAAGATCTCATCCAGAAACAGACAGGATGCCTGCTCTGATACCAATTGAAATTCTGGTATCAGACGTGTGATGTTAAGTGCGATGTCACAACAACACACTCTGTAATGGACAATAACAGCAATAAATCAACACAGAAAAGTAACCGACACACTTCTATGCCTATACTCAGCCAAGACTCTTGACTGATACCAACATCTTGGAGTTGCTTCATAGCTTCCTCCAACAACAATACAAAACTCATTACCTACAGGTTTCTGAGTACTAACTTAGTGACCATCTCACAACCCGAGTGGTTCACTTAGACAAAGCCCTAATGATCTACATCTTGGACCCGTGCCTTTTCTAGGTTACAAGCATTCTATTTATAACTCTTTCCAACTGGATTTGGGCCTTCAAATCACAGCAAATCTTCTGCTACAAATCTCCAAAAGATTCTGCTATAAAATAGATCTTCAATTAAATCTTCAATCAGCTCTTCATAATTAACTCTAATATCTTTTTGCATTTAATTAGCAACAAACTAATCTTCTTCATAACTGATTGTAACAGAATATATCTTTCCCATAATATTCGCCTGCAATCTCTGATTCTCTTCAGTAGAATATCTCATTAACACGCGCAGCCCTAAAAACATCCCAACCTGATGTTTTAATGTTCTGGTATAGTGATGTCAAGACATCGCATGTGACATCACTCTTCAGCTCTTTAACTCTTCAACAATTTTCACAAACCAGAATGTTAGCTAAACAAAACAATAATGTTAGAAGCTCATGTTGAAACATCAACCATGACATTAACCTTGTTTTACCAAAATTCTAGCCAATCCAAGAACTAACATTCTCCATTACATGATGTGGGTTTGTTTAGTGAATAACTTGAAGTCATTATTCCTCTTGGGATGATTAGTCTTTGACATGAGTTAGGGTCTGATACAACTTGTTGGACAAGTTACTTCAAGCACAACAGCGGGAGGGAGTGAACCATGGTATTCAAAATTCATGATTAAATTTAAGATTTTGTTACTTAAAAATTTAATTGTGTTAGTATTCTTTAAGATCAAAGTAAAACCAACAACGAAAAATAGAAACGGTAAAGTAAATAGTAAAAAGCAAGAGATAAGGGTTTATAAAGATAACACAAGTTATATATTCAGGTTCAGCTGAACCATATATGATGATAAATTAGCAAGTGTACTAATTATGTCGAAGTAATAAAAATATAGGATTATCTCCACAGGGATTGCGCTTTAACAATCATATCTTTGATTGGGAAGAAAGGGAAACAAATCTCAACAGAACGAGATACACTTCATAAAAACTTGAGGACCGAGCAAACAGCTAGAGACAGAATGTTTCATATAATGACATGACATATTTCTTAACATGTTTCTTTCCACTAATTCACCATGAAACATTTCGAGACAACGTGTCTCACAACTTTACAAAACATCTTGGTTCACATGTTGCCCATAAAATATTATCAATCACATGTAGTAACAAACTCCTCCTTTAGCCAATTTTTAGGAAAATCAAAACATGCAAGATGTTATGCAAATTCTTACATGCATTCTTCCAGATATGTCTCATATTTAAAGTAAACCAACAAAAGTGATTTAATTCCTTCAATCTATAACATTTTGACCACCATACATTAGAACACAACAAAGTAAGTAAGGAACATGTTAAAAATAAGGACCATATCTGATAAGGATACCACTTGCATAAAAAGGAAACATGCTTTTACCCCCACTATTAGCCACAAATGGAAAAAGGGTGGAGACAAATCATATATCCCTTAAAGGCATACAAACTAGAAGAATAATTATCTAACCCAACATGAGGCAATAACACTAAAGATCATAGAAAGCCAACCCACGCAGAGGAAAAATCAGCACCAAGAGAACCAACCTATATAGAGGTAAAGAGAATAGAATAATCATCTAACCATTTATATATCCTACAAGAAAAAAATCATCAAAAGAATGAAATAAAACTAAAATTCTTCATAACCAAATGCAAGTCATTGGGAGGAATCACCATTGTAATCAGTCTCGTATTCCACCTCATATTCACCTTCACTACTTGCCTAATCTTCATTCTCAATTAATGATCCATGATTTTAAGGTGCCTAGTTGATAACCCAGATCTTGTATAGGATGGAATATTTGACACTCAGGTTGGAGGTCGTGATCACACCCTTGGGTGATCGGTAGTGTCATACCTCAAATTTGTCCTACCTACTGCGAGATTACTCGGCCTTAGGCCAACACCTTTCAAGATTCATGATCTTGTATGTGTTTAAATTGTCTGCTAGCTCTTGTCGAGTTTCTTTGGTTTCAAGAAGAGATAAAGGAGGATTGGGCACTCATTTTATGTTTATTCAGTCAAGACATGATCAGTTGACTTCAAACTAGTTTTAAACTATGATCAAGAAGATTTTTAACCATATTCCAAGTGTGACACTGAGGTTGTATGGTTAAACAAACTAAGAAATGGCCATTCATCTTTAGGACATGTTTGCTTTTAATCTAAATTTGAATTGGTTTTCAAGGCTAATGGGGAATTGTAACTTGAGAGCAAGTCATATCTCAAGAGGCTCCTGTCATAACCAAGGTATGAATAAGATCCATGTGCAAGTTGGGTGGTGTTCAAGTGGGAATTATCTTAAGGAAAACTTGGAGTTGTGTTTCAAGTTAATGCAAAACCATGATAAGAATTTACTTTTCTCAACCCATTTTCAAGTTTCAAACAAGGGTTGGTTTCAAGGATCCATTCTTAGCGAGACTTGGCTTAATCTGCTTCAAATTAGTTTCAAGTTATGATTAAAATAATCAAGCTTTGGTTTAATTTGGTACAAGTATTTTCAAGCCACAACACAGGTTATGTCCAAGAAACGGGCCGCTCATGGTATTCATTACGAAAATCAATTTGTTTCAAGACTGGCCTCATTCACATGGACATCTTTTCTCAAGACACAATTTGTAGATACGAGGGTCAAGTTAAAGTTTTAGGCCACCATTTGAACCGTTTTTGTAAACCTTGAAATCACCAATTCTATCTAAAAAGGGGGGGGGGGGGGGGGAGTGAAAGCTAGGACTCAATTGCTCCCAAAGGAAAACCAAACTGGGGAATTTATCTTATAGCTAACTCATGAGAAGTTCACGATGGATACTTATGCTGAACTACAATTCATGATAAGGCGGGCCATGTGGTTGAATCTAGAAGCCGTATCACAAGCTGTTACATATTCCAAAGTCATTAGGAATTTGTGATCAAACTAATTAAAGCATAATGAAGTTAAAATCATAGAAATGTCACGTGATTGCTGAGTCATGAATACACATTAATATTCTTGAATTTCATGACCAATACACCAAGCATGTACAAACTAGCATCGCTACTTTTTGGTTATTCAAAAACTGATCATATAAAGTTATTAAGACACTTTGGGAAAGTTCAACAAGATGTTAGAATTGACAGTAACAAAGCTTTTTCATCTTGGTGCAAGAAAATACATATTTAATTCTGCCCTTCATCATCCTAATTCTTTGAAACCCAAGGAACCAAAGGCAAGATCCATGAGCTAAACCTAAAGCTCTAAGGATATGCTCCACTCAAGCCAAGTTGTTCATCACTCCAAATGCTTCATGTCTAAGCTCCCTCAAGCTCTCTACTTCCTACCAAGCTGCCATGGTTCACCTACGTGTGCCATACGAATCACCACGCCATGACTTCTTCACCTTCAAGCATCACCAAAACTCCAAGTGCTGCATAGAAAAACAACAATACACCAAAGAACACACCCTTCTAAATTAGTACAAAGAGGTTACAGTAAGAATTGGAGTGCGCCAAAAGAACAATTTTAGGCAGAACCAAGCAAGATGCAAAACATGTTCAGAACATTTCATATAAAGCAATAATCATCTTTCAATAAGCAATATTAAGGCAATCAAAGCAGTACTTACAATGTAAATAGTTTACCATTCTGAGGCCTCAAAAGGTGCCCTTTATTATGATCTCTTTTACCCTGAGTCAAGGCACTACAAAAATAAAGTGGAATAGATCAATACAATGTGAAAACCTGCAATGAAAACAAAGCAAAGTTCAATAAATTATGCACAGGCAGCAAAAATATGTGAGTAATAGAAAACCCACAAGGTTCAAAAATTCACATAACTGATAAACATACAGCAATAGCAACATGGTTCAAGAGGGACCACCATACTTCTAGAAGCAACCTTCACTACAGACAAAAATTTCAAACCAATTTCCTTCCGTACCTACACGCCTCTCCACTCAAGTTTGTACCTCACCATTATCCTTCGTTGTACAAATTTTCCAGCTCACAACGGCTGAAACCTCATCATTCTCCCTAACAAACTCACACGGAGTAGAGGATATTCCTCTAAAAATTCTTCAATCCTCACACGTACCAATCAACCCTAAAATTTCCTATAAAAACCACTCCAATCATTGGCAAAAAGGAGAGAAGAAACCCGAAGAAAACCTCAGCGAAGCTCTGCCAATTCCTACCATAACCCTCACTTCAAAGCTCTTGCAAAATAAAAAGCTCTCAGATTCATCATCAGAATCTGAGCAAGCTTTGAGCTTAGCCACACTCACTCAAGCATCACGAGTAGCGAAAGAAGGAAGAAGAAACAGGAGAGCGAAATAAGATAGCAAGTTACCTCACCGGATTCGCCATCAGACTAGATCCGATCTTGTATGTTTCCTCTTTTCCCCTTGATCTGTGCTCACCTTGTTTTGTTAATTACTTGACATTATGTGTTGTGGTTGTTTGAACATTGATTGAAATTCTAGGGTTTTTTATGATTTAGGTGTTTTAGGGTTTTTATTTGCGAAAATGAGGGTAGGATTCTTAATCTCCGACTAGGATTAGGGGGTTGATGTTTTGGTTTTTCTGGCTTGAGGGTGTTTAATCACTGGAGAAGACGGTGGCGCCGGCGACGGCCGCCACACTTCTCCGGCCGTGATTCTTTTGAAACGAGAGAATCTGGTTTTATCTGAGAGGCAGAGGTGGACGAGTTGAGAGAAATGGACGGGTTTAAGGAAAAGCCATTTTAAATGCACGTGATTGCATTCCAATCTAATTTTTATTATTATTATTATAAAATTCTTGAAGAAAGTTTAATGAACCGTAAAAATTCTCTTTATTTTAATACTAATGGGCCTTTAATACTGATTAATGTTGTTCCTATGTGTTGTTAGTATTAAATTTACTGCATGTGACACTTAAAGACACCTTGGTTTGATGTCTGCCACGCCGGCCTGGGGAAGAGGTCCGATTAACCTCTCTTTGTTTCCCCTTATCCCAATTTTTCGCCTGACCCTAGTACGTCTTGAAGGTTTTTGGGCTTCTGGGCTAACCCGAGTTCATTAAAGACAACTTTGTGGGCCTTTAGTTGGTCTGGTTTTGGGGTCTTACCTCTTTTTTTTTCTATACATACCCCAGTCTGATTATAAACTCTAATTAAATGTTTAGTTATTGATTATGATAATAATAATGATAGTAGAATATGATTATTACTTATTTTATTTTGCTTTAACCCTTACTAGTTTTATAAAGATATTTTGTTAAATGATGAATTGATTATTATTTAGTTCAAATTATTTTTTTAGATTAGTTTGATAAGTTTCCCCCAAACCGTTTAGTTCATTTTCAATACGAGTAATCAAACCTATTCTCTAATTAATCACGAAAGTAGTGGGCTCTTGAGGTCTAGCACTTCTTGGGTTCTTGAATGAATGCTCTTGAGGCGCACGCTTTGAGTTGTGTTCATTTCGTCTTTCGTTTATTAAAAAAATACTTAAAACAATTAATCTTTTGCTTAATTAAAATATAATTAACCCTTACAACTATTTGACTAAAGAAAAATCATAATTCATTTACATCTTAATCCTTTTAAAACACTTAAAATATTTAATCTTAATAAAAAACACTAACACTTAAAAATATAATCTTTTCTCAAATTAAAATTCTCAATCTAATTAAATTCCTAATAATTTTCTCAAATCAAGTTAAATTATAACCCATTTTACTTAATATCTAAATATTTTCTTAAATCAAATCATAAAATATTTAGGTTAATATTTCTAAACTATTTTCTTAATCAATTATGGAAGTAGTGGGCTTTTGGGGTCTAGCACTCCTTGGGTCCTTGAACAAACGCTATTGAGGCGCACACCTTGAGTTGTGTTCGTTCCGATCTTCCATTTCTAAACTTAAAAACTTTCAACCCAATTAAAAAACTTAATCATCCTTAAAACTCTTAATTCATTCTAACCCTAATTCCTTTAGATACGTCTATTAAGATACGTCACATTGAAATCATTTTTCCTAATCAAATTACGAAAGTAGTGGACTCTTGAGGTCTAGCACTTCTTGGGCCCTTGAATGAACGCTCTTGAGGCGCACGCTTTGGGTTGTGTTCATTTCGATCTTTCGTTCCTAAAACACTTGCCCTAATTATTTGGACAAAGACCCCCGTTGTCCAACAAACACAATTTCAAAATTAATAGAATGAAAAAGGTGTCGTTGAGATCTAGCATCTCAGTAATGCCCCGATTAATTGGTTGCGAGGCCGACGTCTCGTTTATCGAATAATCGTCATTCTTCCTCTAAAATACTTAACAAACCAAACATTTCCCATGCAACCGAAACCTTAAGACACAAGCAAATCAAACTCTTTTCTCAATCAAATCTTTAACACACTTAATCCTTATTCAAACAACTTTTCATAAAGAACATTGTTTAGTCCATTCTTCCGCGCATATAAACTAGTGCTTCAGCCTCCCCTAGCGAGCAGACAAGCCAACGTTTAGCAGTTAGAATGTGAATTAAACACTCGTTCGTTTAAAAAACATCAACCAACCGTAGTCCCACGAACTACGAATGCTCTGACTTTCCCATTCCACGAGGGAATACGTAGGCACAAGGGTTCTCAATCCTTTCCGAGCACCCTAATAAAAAAACCCATCCTTTTACCCCTTAGAAAACAAATCCTACTACCTTAGAAGAAAACAAACAAACCTAGCTAACTTAACTCACGAATCGAATCAAGAGGTTCCCGTTGAGTACAACGGACGTAGAGGGTGCTAATACCTTCCCTCTTGCGTAATCGACTCCCGAACCTAGAATTTGGTTGGGATGACCATTTTCTTATCCTTTAAAGGTTTTATCGATATTTTCCTATTCCTTCCTTGGAATGAATAAAGTTCGGTGGCGACTCTGTTTCGAACGTTTTTTCCGCGTTCATCGCGAGGATCGTATTTTTCGTGGTACGACAGATGGCGACTCTGCTGGGGAAATGCATCGCCCTATGCTAGAGAGAGTCAAGCCTAACTTGACTCGATTCGAGAGTGTTAAGTTTGCTTGGTTGTTTCTTCTTAATTGTTTCTTTATTACTTATCTATCTGTTTCCTCTTTATTATATGATTGTTTATCATACTTGTCTGTTGGATCTTGGGATGATATCACATGTAAGGCTCTATACCCGAGTCTTGGAAAAAGAAGAGAGAACACCTAGTTTAGATTTTGGAAGTAATTAGTGTTAGTCCCCAAGGACCCGCTCCTTGTGTGCCTAGCATGAAAGCTTCCCCTAGAGTAGACCTTTTCATAGATCTTTTTGTAACGCAGCTAGCCTGTTGCACGACTCGATTCATGAAGGGTCCGTGACTCTAGGAACCACTCTTAGCACCAGTTTCTATCTTGGTGGTCATTAGTGTTAGTCTCCGAGGACTCGCTTCTCGATGAAGACTACACTCAGGAGAGACCTTTTCGTCTTCCCGTCACAATGCAACTAGCTTTTTGTGTGGTGTTGATGTGATTAGTGTCCGTAATTCTAGGAACCGTATCCATCAACGTAGGAGCTATCCTGTGAGTGGGTTTATGGGTAAAGAATTTGGAACTATCCTTATAAAGCCTACCTGTTAGGAGGGTTGGGAAGTTACTTGTCATATCTGGGATCCTGAATCTGCCTGCATTTCCTTTGTTTGCATATCATTGCATTTGCATCTCATTTGCATGGCATACCCTTCCAACCAAAACTCATCCGATCCTCTGTCCATTTCCTGCCAGCTGATTTCCCGACTCTCATACTGAACCGGTGGTAACCGCAAAACATTTAAAACAAGTTCAAACAGAGATAAGAGGAGCATCGACAATTTGAAAGTTGTGATGGTTATGTCAGAGGATAGTTTTCAACATGATGGGAGGAATGATTTTGGCCCCTCATCAGGTTTTGCTGTGTTGACTAACCCATTGTATGATCGTCTACCTGGTGATCATCCTCCACGAGTGAACATCCCTGCTCAGTCTCAGATGATGTCGCTGACTGATTCCATGGAGAAAAGGTTTTGTGCCCTCGAAGGGAAAGTTTAAACCATGAAAGCGCGCGATACTTTTGGGCTCGATGCTGTTGATATGTGCCTAGTGCCAGACTTGGTAATTCCTCTAAAATTCAAAGTACCCAACTTCGAGAAGTACACTGGTCTCAGTTGCCCAAAGCGTCATTTGGTGATGTTCTGCTAAAGGATGACTTCTCATGTCCGCGACGACAAGTTGATGATTTACTGTTTCCAAGATAGTTTAAGTGGTGCATCTTTGAATTAGTAGATGGATTTAGAAAGAAGCTGTATCCAATCATGGAAAGACTTGTCCAATGCTTTCCTAAAGCAATATGAGTACAATTTGGACATAGCTCCCAGTTGCACGTAGTTACAAAGCCTATCTCAGAAGAGCGGTGAATCCATTAAGGATTATGCACAGCGGTGGAGAGAGTTGGCAGCTAGGGTACAACCACCACTCTTGGACAAAGAATTGATTGACATGTTCTTGGACAGTCTACATGCCACCCATCTTGAAAGAATGGTTGGCAGTTTATTCTCAAGCTTATCTGACCTTATAATAGTAGGAGAACGCATCGAGAGTTACCTCAAAGCTAAACAAGTCCAAGACGTCTCGAGTAATCAAGCTGGTGAGACTGAATCCTTCAGCAATCCCCAAGAGAAAGAGGATAATGAAATTGATGCAGTCATAGAAAATGTTGAGTATTCTCAGGGTATACCAGCAAGACTTCTCGACAGTTATCGTTGTCAGCGCCATATCATCCTTATGGGCAACCTGTCAATCATAGGACGTCATACCGGAAACCCATGATTTCTCCTCGCGCAAATCAACGAGCCCGTGGTCGAGGATATCAGAATCAGCATAGGCCTCGAAACAACTTAGAAAGAAGGACTGCTCCTCTTCACCCAGTTCCTATGTCGTACAGTCAACTTTTGCCGCATTTGGTTCGAAGCTCACTGGTAGAGCCCAAAGCTATCAAGCCTTTGCCAGAACCATACCCGCCTGGATACGACCCCAATGCGCATTGTGAATATCACGCTGGATCAATGGGGCATTCAACTAAAGATTGCAAAGCTTTTCAAGCCAAGGTGCAACAGTTGATTGACAAGAAGCACATATCTTTTCAAGAAGGGAACTTGGTTGTGCACGTCAGCTTCTCGCCCAAATAAGTTCCAAGACTTCAAGAGGCAGCCAGTGGTTCAGACAAGAAGACTTCCTCAGATACTGGCAATCATTGGATTGTTTTTATCATTCGCATTTGTTATTTCTTTATGATTAAATGCTACTTGTTTTGAACATTGTTTATTTTGAATGGTAATATTAATGAAGTGATCATGCATTTTTTGAACTAATCAAGTCGCATTCACTCATTTTTCTTCACATATATATAAAAACAAAAAAACAAAAAATGCATCTATATAACTCTCGTCCACTTTCTTCACCAAATTGTCATTTTAGCAAAGATTGGAGGGAGGATGACGAAAATGAAATACCCAAAATTGCTGATGGTATGCTTTCGGATGGAATCCTGCCAAGGATGTACAGGCATTGTTTCAAATCCCCAAACACTGGAGAGACAAGGAGTTAATCCCTAGTAAACCACTTCAAGCCTAGAAGTAGCAGTTTCCTTCTGATATTCAATCCCTTACACTCAACCTGGGGCAGGGTAGTATTCAGTTAACCTGATTACGCACTCAGTTCACAAAAGCGAAATCCAAAAACATGATGGTTGTTCATTAATTACCCATGACTTGGCAGCCACAATCCTCTAACAAAATTAAAAAAAAGGCCTGCTAAGTCGAACACCTCAAAAGGAGACTTAGGCAAAAATCAAGGCAATCCCGATGGACTCGAAAAGCGAAATAAATCCATGCAAAAGATAGAGATAAAAAACAATACCAAAAGAGGTCTTCAAATCCTCAAGCGAAGAAAAATAAGATTCAGTGAGCACCATATCAAGAATCAAAAGGGTCACTGACATCCTTAACAAAAGCAAAATAAGGTGACTGCCATTTCAAGAAGACCTCGAATCCTCATCTTCATTACCGAGATGAATGTGTGTATCAATTTAACTAAATGTAGGACTGAAGATCATCACGAAGAAGGGGTGGGTACAAATCAAGCTTCGAGCCTAATATCCTTTGTTTCATAATCGTGAACCAGACCACGTTACAACCCTCGAAAGACCTAATTGAGGCGGGGTATATTCTGAAAGCATACTACAACAAGGTTGCGTAAACTGACTCCTACAAATTTGCTAATCACTTGTTTTGGTGTCATATTCTTGCTATATATTTCGTACATCAGCTAAATCAACATTGTCACATCATTCCAATAATGATTGATTTTTTGTCAAAACTTGCATTTGCATCGCATTAAAATTACCATTTGTGAACGAACAATTTTGACTGCAAATCAGTGTTTGACATCAAGGAAATTCCAACAAGGAGCAATCAAAGAGAGCTAGATCATTCAACAAAGTTGATCTGAACTAACAACACCTCATAACCCTATGGAACGGGGGCATTGACATCAAATGATTATGGAATCAGCCAGTTTAAAGCAAGTCCCCGAAGCATTAGTTGATTATGGGGCAAATCAGTCAAAAATCAGTTGATCAGAAGTGGATCATTGGAAGACTCTGCCAACCAGAGGCGGGCCACCCAAAGGTTCTTTTGACTAAAGGAAAACCCCTCTAATGTTCAATCAGCACAAGTTAAGTCACTTCAACGCTCATTCTGGGGCAAGCTACGTCAAGGGTACTTCGAAGCCAAATACTCCAAGAGCCAGTCAATCAAGAAAGAATCCTTTCACGACTTGGAATTTTGGGGCAAACCATCTCGAGTTCATCTCATGGTACATCTACTTCCAACTTCCTTTCAAGGACGAATCCTTTCACGACTTGGAATTTTGGGGCAAACCATCTCGAGTTCATCTCATGGTACATCTGCTTCCAACTTCCTTTCAAGGACGAATCCTTTCACGACTTGGAATTTTGGGGCAAACCATCTCGAGTTCATCTCATGGTACATCTGCTTCCAACTTCCTTTCAAGGACGAATCCTTTCACGACTTGGAATTTTGGGGCAAACAATCTCGAGTTTATCTCATGGTACATCTGCTTCCAACTTCCTTTCAAGGACGAATCCTTTCACGACTTGGAATTTTGGGGCAAACCATCTCGAGTTCATCTCATGGTACATCTGCTTCCAACTTCCTTTCAAGGATGAATCCTTTCACGACTTGGAATTCTGGGGCAAGCCATCTCGAGATCGTCTCATGGTACATCTGCTTCCAACTTCCTTTCAAGGACAAATTCTTTCACGACTTGGAATTCTGGGGCAAGCCATCTCGAGATCATCTCATGGTACAGTTGTTTCTAATTTCCTATCAAGGAGAAATTCTTCATAGACCCAAACTGGGGAAGAATGAGCCACACAGGGGCAAATTTCTCCGTTGCTTTCAATCTGCTTAAGCGAACACCATTAAGTGACCTTTGAGTTCAAGACGAGTGTCGGGGAATCATGTTATCACCCCACAAAATAACCTTTTGCCTTCCTTCTGACAAGAAACCTTGCTGCATAGGAACTTATTCATCCATTATCCTCTACTGGGACATCCTTGGAAACTTTCACATCATTGCATAAATCACTCATATGCATTAGTCATGTTGCTTCGCTCATTGCATAGACATGTGTATCATACCTCAAGCCTAACCTTCCAACAAGATTTGACATCTCAAAGCCTGATATCGCAAGACTTGACACCAAAGTCCTACTTAGCTTGGCAATCCAAAGTCCAACTTAGCTTGGAAATCCAAAAGTCCAGTTCCCGTCTGGAAAATTATTTTAAGGTCCAGTTCCCGTCTGGTAAATTATTAAAAGGTCCAGTTCTCGTCTGACAATCCATTTTAAGGCCCAGTTCTCGTCTGGCAATCCATTTTAAGGTCCAGTTCTCGTCTGGAAAATCTTTTAAGGTCCAGTTCCCGTCTGGCAAATCTTTTAAGGTCCAGTTCCCGTCTGGAAAATCTTTTAAGGCCCAGTTCTCGTCTGGCGAATCCCCTTTTCTCACTAATTCTCGTTTGGTAGGCTATCCAAAAGTCAGTTCTCGTCTGACAAACAAAAGTTTAAACACCAGTTCTTGTCTGGTAATTTATCCTCCAATCCAGTTTTAGTCTGGAAGTTTGACCCCAAGTCCACCGTCGTTGGCATCCTCATAACACCAAAATAACCTAAAGTCCAATTTCATTTGGCAATTACCAAATCCAATCCCTGGTGATACCCTCGACAAGGAAACTTATCCCCAGCGCACCCGATCATCTGCATTGTCATACGCATGACATGCTAGTATAGTATCATATTCAATCATATTGAGCATTTTAGTCTTTTGCATTCATAGGTGCATTAGATTCCCCAGCAGTTGCATCTTAGTTACATAGTTCTGTATCATGCAATGCATGGCATATCCATCCCCAGCAACATAGCATAACAGCATCCAGGATCAGTTTGCAAGCATCTTGGCCAGTCCTCCGTCAAAGTCGGCAGTATTCCTCTGAAAAGAGTTGATATCCCGCACGTGCTCAAGGAATTCTATTCCCCTAGCAAATCATTCTTCAACCATGCAATTGATAATGACAATCCTCAACAGCTGTTGTCATTGCTCCCCAAGCAGAGGATGTCTTAGAAAGTTTCTTGTGAGTTTTCCCCTACAGAGCCAGCACATTTCCTTTGACAGGAATCTTGCTCAACTATTCCTCATCAAATTTACCTTCAGAGATACTGCTTTGGTATCATCGAGGAACCTTAATGGATAAGGGACTGCTACGACAACCCAGAGAATCGTCTGCCTTTCAGAGATACTACTTTGGTATCATCGAGGAACCTTAATGGATAAGGGACTGCTTCGACGACCCAGAGAATCGTCTGCCTTCAGAGATACTGCTTTGGTATCATCGAGGAACCTTAATGGATAAGGGACTGCTTCGACGACCTAGAGAATCGTCTTCCCTTAGAGATACTACTTTGGTATCCTCGGGGAACCTTAAAGGATAAGGGACTGCTTCGGCGACCCAGAGAATCATCTGCCTTCAGAGATACTATTCTGGTATCATCGAGGAACCTTAATTGATAAAGGACTGCTTCGACGACCCAGAGAATCGTCTGCCTTTCAGAGATACTGCTTTGGTATCATCGAGGAACCTTAATGGATAAGGGACTGCTTCGACGACCCAGAGAATCGTCTGCCTTTCAGAGATACTGCTTTGGTATCATCGAGGAACCTTAATGGATAAGGGACTGCTTCGACGATCCAGAGAATCGTCTGCCTTTAGAGATACTGCTTTGGTATCATCGAAGCACCTTATATGGATAAGGGACTGCTTCGACCACCCAAAGGACCTCAAGTTATTTTGTTCATTTTGGACCCTGTTACCTCATTCTACCAGTTCTTACTCCATAATACATTACCTTTTAAGACAAATTTTGGGGTCTTCTTATATCTAATTGACTTCTACCTTAAAAATGAATGCCATTCGGCAGTTCATTCTCTCGGGTTCAAGACAATTAGATAGGGGCATCTGTCATACCCCAAATTTGTCCTACCTACTGTGAGATTACTCGGCCTTAGGCCACCACCTTCCAAGATTCATAATCTTGTATGTGTTTAAATTGTCTGCTAGCTCTTGTCGGGTTTCTTTGGTTTCAAGAAGAGATAAAGGAGAATTGGGCACTCATTTTATGATTATTCAGTCAAGACATGATCAGTTGACTTCAAACTAGTTTTAAACTATGATCAAGAAGATTTTTAACCATATTCCAAGTGTGACACTGAGGTTGTATGGTTAAACAAACTAAGAAATGGTCATTCATCTTTAGGACATGTTTGCTTTTAATCCAAATTTGAATTGGTTTTCAAGGCTAATGGGGAATTGTAACTTGAGAAAAAGTCATATCTCAAGAGGCTCCTGGCATAACCAAGGTATGAATAAGATCCATGTGCAAGTTGGGTGGTGTTCAAGTGGGAATTATCTTAAGGAAAACTTGGAGTTGTGTTTCAAGTTAATGCAAAACCATGATAAGAATTTACTTTTCTCAACCCATTTTCAAGTTTCAAACAAGGGTTGGTTTCAAGGATCCACTCTTAGCGAGACTTGGCTTAATCTGCTTCAAATTAGTTTCAAGTTATGATTAAAATAATCAAGCTTTGGTTCAATTTGTTACAAGTATTTTCAAGCCACAATACAGGTTATGTCCAAGAAACGGGCCGCTCATGCTATTCATTACGAAAATCAATTTTTTTCAAGACTGGCCTCATTCACATGGACATCTTTTCTCAAGACACAATTTGTAGATACGAGGGTCAACTTAAAGTTTTAGGCCACCATTTGAGTCGTTTTTGTAAACCTTGAAATCACCAATTCAATCTAAAAAAGGGGGGAGTGAAAGCTAGGACTCAATTGCTCCGAAAGGAAAACCAAACTGGGGAATTTATCTTATAGCCAACTCATGAGAAGTTCACGATGGATACTTATGCTGAACTACAATTCATGATAAGGCGGGCCATGTGGTTGAATCTAGAAGCCGTATCACAAGCTGTTACATATTCCAAAGTCGTTAGGAATTTGTGATCAAACTAATTAAAGCATAATGAAGTTCAAATCATAGAAATGTCACGTGATTGCTGAGTCATGAATACACATTAATATTCTTGAATTTCATGACCAATACACCAAGCATGTACAAACTAGCATCGCTACTTTTTGGTTATTCAAAAATTGATCATATAAAGTTATTAAGACACTTTGGGAAAGTTCAACAAGATGTTAGAATTGACAGTAACAAAGCCTTTTCATCTTGGTGCAAGAAAATACATATTTAATTCTGCCCTTCATCATCCTAATTCTTTGAAACCTAAGGAACCAAAGGCAAGATCCATGAGCTAAACCTAAAGCTCTAAGGATATGCTCCACTCAAGCCAAGTTGTTCATCACTCCAAATGCTTCATGTCTAAGCTCCCTCAAGCTCTCTACTTCCTACCAAGCTGCCATGGTTCACCTACGTGTGCCATACGAATCACCACGCCATGACTTCTTCACCTTCAAGCATCACCAAAACTCCAAGTGCTGCATAGAAAAACAATAACACACCAAAGAACACACACTTCTAAATTAGTACAAAGAGGTTACAGTAAGAATTAGAGTGCGCCAAAAGAACAATTTTGGGCAGAACCAAGCAAGACGCATAACATGTTCAGAACATTTCATATAATGCAATAATCATTTTCAATAAGCAATATTAAGGCAATCAAAGAAGTACTTACAATACAAATAGTTTACCATTCTGAGGCCTCCAAAGGTGCCTTTTATTATGATCTCTTTTACCCTGAGTCAAGGCACTACAAAAAAAAAAGGAATAGATCAATACAATGTGAAAACCTGCAATGAAAACAAAGCAAAGCTCAATAAATTATGCACAGGCAGCAAAAATATGTGAGTAATAGAAAACCCACAAGGTTCAAAAATTCACATAACTGATAAACATACAACAACAGCAACACGGTTCAAGAGGGACTACCATACTTCTAGAAGCAACCTTCACTACAGACAAAAATTTCAAACCAATTTCCTTTCGTACCTACATGCCTCTCCACTCAAGTTTGTCCCTCACCATTATCCTTCGTTGTACAAATTTTCCAGCTCACAACGGTTGACACCTCATCATTCTCCCTAACAAACTCACACGGATTAGAGGATATTCCTCTGAAAATTCTTCAATCCTCACACGTACCAATCAACCCTAAAATTTCTTATAAAAACCATTCCAATCATTGGCAAAAAGGAGAGAAGAAAACCCGAAGAAAACCTCAGCGAAGCTCTGCCAATTTCCTACCATAACCCTCACTTCAAAGCTCTTGCAAAAAAAAAAAAAGCTCTCAGATTCATCATCAGAATCTGAGCAAGCTTTGAGCTTAGCCACACTCACTCAAGCATCACGAGTAGCGAAAGAAGGAAGAAGAAACAGGAGAGCGAAATAAGATAGCAGTTACCTTACCAGATTCGCCATCGGACTAGCTCCGATCTTGTACGTTTCCTCTTTTCCCCTTGATCTGTGCTCACCTTGTTGTGTTAATTACTTGACATTATGTGCTGTGGTTGTTTGAACATTGATTGAAATTCTAGGGTTTTTTATGATTTAGGTGTTTTAGGGTTTTTTTTGCGAAAATGAGGGTAGGATTCTTAATCTCCGACTAGGATTAGGGGGTTGATGTTTTGGTTTTTCTGGCTTGAGGGTGTTTAATCGCTAGAGAAGACGGTGACGCCGGCGACGGCAGCCACGCTTCTCCGGCCGTGATTCTTTTGAAACGAGAGAATCTAGTTTTATCTATGAGGCAGAGGTGGACGAGTTGAGAGAAATGGACGGGTTTTAGGAAAATCCATTTTAAATGCACGTGATTTCATTCCAATCTAATTTTTATTATTATTATAAAATTCTTGAAGAAAGTTTAATGAACCGTTAAAATTCTCTTTATTTTAATACTAATGGGCCTTTAATACTGATTAATGTTGTTCCTATGTGTTGTTAGTATTAAATTTACTGCATGTGACACTTAATGACACCTTGGTTTGATGTCTGCCACGCCGGCCTGGGGAAGAGGTCCGATTAACCTCTCTTTGTTTCCCCTTATCCCAATTTTTCGCCTGACCCTAGTACGTCTTGAAGGTTTTTGGGCTTCTGGGCCAACCCGAGTTCATTAAAGACAACTTTGTGGGCCATTAGTTGGTCTGGTTTTGGGGTTATTACCTCTTTTTTTTCTATACATACCCCAGTCTGATTATAAACTCTAATTAAATGTTTAGTTATTGATTATGATAATAATAATGATAGTAGAATATCATTATTACTTATTTTATTTTGCTTTAACCCTTACTAGTTTCATAAAGATATTTTTTTAAATGATGAATTGATTATTATTTAGTTCAAATTATTTTTTTAGATTAGTTTGATAAGTTTCCCCCAAACCGTTTAGTTCATTTTCAATACGAGTAATCAAACCTATTCTCTAATTAATCACTAAAGTAGTGGGCTCTTGAGGTCTAGCACTTCTTGGGTCCTTGAATGAATGCTCTTGAGGCGCACACTTTGAGTTGTGTTCATTTCGTCTTTCGTTTATTAAAAAAATACTTAAAACAATTAATCTTTTGCTTAATTAAAATATAATTAACCCTTACAACTATTTAACTAAAGAAAAATCATAATTCATTTACATCTTAATCCTTTTAAAACACTTAAAATATTTAATCTTAATAAAAAACACTAACACTTAAAAATACAATCTTTTCTCAAATTAAAATTCTCAATCTAATTAAATTCCTATTAATTTTCTCAAATCAAGTTAAATTATAACCCATTTTACTTAATCTCTAAATATTTTCTTAAATCAAATCATAAAATATTTAGGTTAATATTTCTAAACTATTTCTAACCTATTTTCTCAATCCTTGCCGAGCACCCTAATAAAAAAAACCATCATTTTACCCCTTAGAAAACAAATCCTACTACCTTAGAAGAAAACAAACAAACCTAGCTAACTTAACTCACGAATCGAATAAAGAGGTTCTCGTTGAGTACAACGGACGTAGAGGGTGCAAATACCTTCCCTCTTGCGTAATCGACTCCCGAACCTAGAATTTGGTTGGGATGACCATTTTCTTATCCTTTAAAGGTTTTATCGATATTTTCCTATTCCTTCCTTGGAATGAATAAAGTTCGGTGGCGACTCTGTTTCGAACGTTTTTTCCGCGTCCATCGTGAGGATCGTATTTTTCGAGGTACGACAGGTAGTCATGGATGTTACCAGTATTTTCATAAGCAATTAACTTTATTGATAGAACATGATCAACAATGATAAGTTTTCTTTTGCCTAGGTAATCATTGATAATGGTGGGAGAAAAACCAAAACAATGTCCATGAACTGGGAATTTTCTATTCTTAGAACTTCCATCGACATTGAAACCTTTAGGAAGGTTTATAATCAATTCATTCATGAGTCTTGGGTAAAACAAGCCAACACTGAGCACAGTCTTTAGGAGATGTGTATCATTCAGTAACTCAATGATTTCAAAACATTTTTTAGCTTTTCAAAACAACTCTCTTTCTAGTGTTATGTGCCTATGGAATACATACTTCCACTTTAAGACATTGTCCTTGGAATGGAATTAGAAATTGTCTAAAGTCACAATAGGAACATTAACAGACAACTTCTCCCCTCATATAACTCTCTTGCTCTTTTTAGCAGTAAGAACTATCATGTCAATAAATATAACTCTCTTCCACATGTTCTCTTATGAAATGATGTCTTATATCAATGTGCTTGATACGACTATGTTACACAGGGTTATTTGAGAGGTTGATGGAACTTATGTTGTCACAGTATAATATCATAACATCTTGTGTGACATTTTACTCTTTTATAATATGCTTCATCCATATTAGATGAGTGCAACTTCTTCCTGCAGCAATGTACTCAACCTCTGAGTGGCTAGAGAAACATAGTTTTTCTTTTTGCTGAACTAATATATGAGAGTTTTCCCCAAGAAAAACCACCAACCCGAGGTACTCTTTATGTTCTCATCGTTTCCTTCCTAATCAGCTTCACAATATCCAACTAGAATGTAGTATCTATCAAAGGAGTATAGAAGCCCATAGTCACTAGTTCCACTTATATACTTGATAATTCTTTTGACTTGTGTGAGATGACTCATTTTAGGATTGGCTTGATAACGAGCACACACACACACACACACACCTACAGAGAAAATGGTGTGAGTTTGGCGAGCAGTGAAATATAATATGGATTAAGAAGATGCTAAAAGTGTACAATGTCACACAAGCTAGATCATCTTTAGTAAGCTTGACAAGAGTGGTAGCAGGATCGCGTTGAAGACTAGAATTTTCAAGTCCAAACTTATTTAAAACATTTTTAGAATACTTAAGTTGGGAAACATAGATGCCATCTTTCATTTGTTTAACTTGAAAACCAATAAAATAAGTAAGTTCACCAACCAAACTCATTTCAAACTCAGATTTCATTTGTTGGACAAAATGTTATACTCCCTTCATTCCTTATTATAAGAAAATGTTAAATTTGTAAATTCACTGAATAATTGATGTATATAGTCTATATATAGTCTAAAAACATAATTTATTCAATGAACCTAAAAATTTAAATTTGCTTATAAAAAAGAATGAAGGGAGTACCATCTTGCTTGACATTCCTCCAAACACAATGCCATCCACAAAAATTTGAGCTATGATGAAATTTCCTTCTTTTTTATTTCATACCAAGCTCTGGGGTTTACTTTAACCCATACAACGCTTTGTTGAGCTTATAAAATGATATGGAGAATAAGGATAAATAAATCCTTTAGGTTGTTCAACATATAATTTTTCATTCAAATATCCATTCAGAAAGACTTTCCACGTTCATTTGATAAAGTTTGAGCTTTAAAAGACATGATACCCCTAGTAACAACCTTATAGCCTAAAATAAGATGATAGAGGCAAATGTTTCATCAATATCAACTCCCTATATTTGGGTATACCATTAATCCACTAGACGAGCCTTGTTTCTTGTGACATTTCCTTTTTGATCGAACTTATTTTTAGAGATCCACTTGGTGCCAATAATGTTGGCAGAAATAAGTCTAGGAACTAATTCCTAAACTTTATTGTTTTCAAATTGAACAAGGTCTTCCTGCATGGGATTGATCCGATATTCATCCTTGAGAGCTTCCTTGACATTCTTGGGCTCATTTTTGGATATGAAACACATGTTGGATATAAGTTCTCTGTAATTGTTAGGCTCTTTTGATCTGTTGATTACTCCATCATCCAGATCCCCAATTATGTTTTCAATGGGATGGTTCTTCTGAATTCTAGTGGATGGACCTCTATTTATTGGAGCACTATCTTCTTCAATTTCTATTTTCTCATTTTTAATAGGCAGAAGGACGTTGTTATTCTTATCAGATACATCAGGTGTGAGATGTTGCTTAGGAATTGTATACTCAATCTCTTCTGACTGATAGCTTTGTATTAGGTGTCATCAACAATGACATTTATCGATTTCATCATGTATTTTATTTGATTATTAAATATATTGTATGCCCTACTATTTTTAGAGTATCCCAAGAAGATACATTCATCACTTTTAGGATCCACCTTGCGTCTTCTTTTTCTATTAGCAAGAACATAACACTTTGTACCAAAAACATAAAAATATCTCACACTTGTCTTTCTTCCTCTCTAGAATTCATAACGAGTAACTTTGGTATATGGTTTAATGGTTAAACGATTGTGGATATGACAATTAATGTTGATATCTTCTGCCAAAAAGTGACAGGGAATATTCTTGGTATGAAGCATGACCTTAGCCATCTCTTGAAGAGTGTATTCTTATGCTCAACAAATCCATTTTGTTGAGGTGCGATGGGGGCTGAAAAATCACGAGTTATACTTTTAGATGAACATAACTCTAAGAAGCCAGAGTTCTCAATCCTCTTCCATGTCCACTTTGAATTTGAAAAATCTTACCAATTTGTTCTTCCTTCTCACATTGTAAACGTTGATACAAAATTTCAAAAATAGAGAAGGCGTCTAATTTTTCACGTAGTAATTCAACCCATGTGTACCTTAAGAAATCATCAACACACACGAAAACATATCTCCTTTACTGTTAGTGGTATACATACTATATGTAGCACGATTTTTGTGGTTTCGAATCACTATCGCTTTGGTACTACAGTTTGATTCATTTTTTTATCCTGTGAAGCTGATTAAGGAAGGGAAATAGATGTCTCCAATTAACCCTGCTTGCATACTGAGGTTAAACAGTCAAAACTATTGGTTTACAGATGCTATCAAAAAGGGGGGTATGTCTTAGGTTATTTTCTTAAAAAACACTGTCTGGACTATTTGCGAGGCTTTTGGTAAGGTGTTAAGTCTGATGCTTCTTGATTGATGTATAGAGGTACTGGACTTTGAGTTTTTGATTAGTATGCTCGCTAAGATTTTACAATCTTATGCCTACGTATTCCCGTTTGACGAAACAGGGAAATCAGAGCGATCGTAGTTCCTCCTATTCTATGGGAGGAAAAAGGTGTTTTGGTGTCTTGTTCAAAGCCCAAGACATGAAGCTAAAGGTGGTTTGTATCTTGTTCAAAGCCCAAGATGTGAAGCTAAAGGGTTTTGACTGAGAGAGAATTTGTCATCTCTAAAGAAGGATTGTTGATGTTTATATGCTGTGAGAAAAGCACCAATTTGATGCTAAAAGGTTGATTGACTCACCCGGGGATTTCTTTATACAAAGCCTAAGAGGAGGCTAGAAGTTTGACTTTTCTAGGGAAAATGTTTTTTTTGTCTTGTACAAAGCCCAAGATTGAGGCTAAAAGGGATTTTTGACTCCGTTGGGGAGAATGTATCTTGTATGAAGCCCAAGATGGAGGCTGAAATGGTTTGACTCAACAAGAGAGTACTTTTATCTATCCTGTATATAGCCCAAGACAGAGGCTAAAAAAGGTTGACTCACCAAGAGAGTCTTGAACGGGTGATTGACTCAACAAGAGAGTCTGAAGGTTGATTGACTCAACAAGAGAGCCTTTTATACTCAACAAGAGAGTGATTTATTGTCTCATACGAAGCCCGAGATTGAGGTTAAAAGGAGATTGACTCATCAAGAGAGTCTTTTATACTCAACAAGAGAGTGTTTTATATGTGTCTTGTACAAAGCCCAAGACGGAGGCTAAAAGTTGACTCAACAAGAGAATCTTTTATACTCAACAAGAGAGTGGTTTTTTATATGTCTTGTACAAAGCCCAAGACGGAGGCTAAAAGAGTTTGACTCAACAAGAGAGTTTGAAATGGTTAGCTCCGCTAGGGAGAATCATTTGTACAAAGCCCAAGAGGAGGTTGTCCTACTGCTGAGGATTAGATCCATAGGCAGGCCCAAGGGTGGGGAACTCTCATGAGAGAGACCGGGTTTCAGAGTGATCGGTGTTTCTTCCTATGTTTGAAAGGAACTTGAGAATGTCTTTGAGACTCAAGAGGCTTAGACTGTCCAAGTCTAGAGTTTTATCTTTTGTACAATGCCCAAGAGGAGGCATGGGCATTAAGGGATGAGTATCAACCCTACAATGGCCGGAGTTTTGACGCGGAAAAGACTGCTCTAGCAAAGGATGACTAGGTTCTATATTATACCTTTAAGAGGTCGTCAGGGTCCTTGTATTAAGCCCAAGAGAAGGCATGACAACTTCTAAGAAGCCGAAGGGTCCTTGTACAACGCCCAAGAGGAGGCGGGGATGCTTTTAGGAAGCCTGTGGGTCCCCAAACCAAGAGAAGTTCAAGAAATACAATTCACAGAGAAGAGATAATTCCAGGAAAGTTTGAGAATTTGGAAGAAGCTTAAGAGATGCCATTCACGGATAAAAGATTATCACTGGGGAGTTAGAGTTTCTTTGACAAATTCTAAGGGTGACAGTCTGAGAAAAGGTTCACCGAGAATACTGCCTTTCTCTTCGTTCCATATTGTTTAACCCCAAGGGAAAACTGTATCTGGAATCCTACAGGGGATCTAGTTTTGATTGTATTTAAGAGTGACCAACAGGGCTTTACCTAGTTCTAGACGTAGTTGTCGGGGAAAACTCTAAATAACTATACTAGTATTACATAATGGATATGTGACAAGTATATAAAAGGGTGTGAAATAAGACTTATAGTGAAGCAGCCCCACAATACAGTTATATACATATGAAAGCGGTAAATGAAAGCGGATAAACACTTACCCGTTGTAGAGCTTCCATGCTGTTTTGTTAGTTGTTCAACAAAGAGAGTTTTGATAACAACACATATTTGAATTCAAAATCAAAGGAGAAACTGCTTTGAAAAGATTGTTGGGGCTTACAGCTCAAGGAGAGGCCCAAGTTTGAACGATGATCGCACCGTTATTTTGAAAACTGTACATAGGGACTTATACAATATGTGAGGCCCAAAAAGTTTTTATGTACAAGGGGATGGGTCTTACACTCTATTAGAGGCCCAAAGAGATTTAAAGACAAGAAATGGGATTTATAACACGAGGGTAGGCCCAATTGTTTTTGTTTTAAACTGGCAATCGCGCCGAGATTTTTCTTTTAATGCAGAGGGACTTATACAACATCTGAGGCCCAAAATGGTTTTGGTTAAAAGGGGGTTAGGTCTTACACTCTATTATAGGCCCAAAGAGTTTGAAAATGAATAAAGATGGGTCTTATAGCTTAAGGAGAAACCCAAAGATTTTTGTTAAAAAGGCGACGATCGTGCCGAACTTTTTGACGGTATCGGGACTTATACAATACATTGATGCCCAAAATTGTTTTATTTACAAAGGGGTTGGGTCTTACACTCTATTAGAGGCCCATGAGTGTTTGAAAATGATTTGTTTAGGGTGATTAAGATCAAAACCCTAAATTAATTTCAAAATGTATTTTAATTAGATAAAAATTTAATTAAAATGATCAAAATTATCAAACATGTGTGAAAAACAAGTTGTGATCTTGGATTAATGTTTGAAAAATCATGTTTATGTCCACAAAATGATTGGAAACCAATTAAATTTGGAAAATCAAGGAGGAAAAAATATTTTAAATGTTAAAAAACAAATAAAAGATTAATTCTTTGCAAAAATATCAAGTATATGAAATAAATAATATTTTTGGGAATTTTTGGCAAAATAAAATATTTTAACATTTTTGTGAATTATTAAAAAAAGAATCAACTCAAAATCATTAAAACTCAGAGAGAAATTAATTTTTGAATCAATTAAATAAAATCACAAAATTCAAATATTCAAATATTCAAAAAATGGCGCCAAGAACACACCAAGAACACGCGTCACCCCTCTGTTTATGCAAATTTGCATTTTCTCACCAATCTCACTAAATACTTGATGAAATCACACAATCCACATATCAATCTACTCGTTTTCACCTCACGATCATGTCTATGGTCTTTAATTTCATTTATTTTAAGCATGGAATAAGAAATCAAGACAAAACCTCAAGAACCCTAAAATTTGCATGAAGGCTGAGAATTTTGATACACGATTTAAACAAAGCAATTAATTGAGGGGAAACATTCTATGCATGATTATGAACATTTGGCAAAAGTATTGTGCGAGGAAATATGCATGAATCATGAAATGACCAAGTTTAAGCTTACTTGAAGGTCGTGGCAGCAAGAGCAATTTGATTTTTGAGTTGGAGGTGTTACAGATGAGTTGTGATGATCTGAACAGCTCTCTTACACCATATGGAATGTGTTTGAATGCTTGGAGTGATCTGAAATGGACTGGAACAAAGTATGGAACCTCAGCTGCAACTTGGTTAAAACCTTGAGCAATTAGCTGGTGATTTTGTGGAATTGGTGTTTTAGATGTTGTTTAAGTGTTTGGATAACTTCTATATGATGTTTATGAGGTGTGTGTGTGTGATTGGTTTGGTTGGAATGGCTCTCAAACTCAAAACCCGATAGTGACTTGCTTTGGAAGGAAATTTTGGAGTGAAAGAAGAGATTTTGAGGAAAGCATCAGTTTGATGGCTTTGGTGTACTTAAACTGAGCACAAATGAGCTCTATTTATAGTAGAGCAAGTTTGTTTTGCAAGAAATAGTGAATGGCAACTGCAGCAGATCATTGTCCAATTGGATCATTTTGGAATCTCAAGTCTCCTCTAGCCATTGACTAGAGGTTAGAGCACAGGCCTTTGGTTCCCTAGTTTAGAGATCATCCTTGACTCATTCAGTTGGAAAAGACTCAGTTCATGCCACCTTGGTGCATCCATTGAATGCTCCAAAACAAAATTGGAGTCTTGTCCCCCTTTTAGGCATTTTAGGTTTGGCATGCTACTTTTAGTTCCAAAGACTTGGGAGGCTTATGAATCAGTGGTTGTCCCTCCTTGGTCTCCCCCCGAGGTGTTCAGATGGATAAACTTGTTTGTCATTTGCACAATTTGATCAAATCGAGCAAAATGCACAAATCTGCCTTGTTATGACAGTTGCAGCAAGGCATATTGCCATTGTCACAACTCTTAGCTCAAATGGGATTTGATGGAGTTCTTGGCCATTTTGGAAAGATCTCATATGATATAACATATGTGTGATCATAGTTTGTCTTGACACTTTTTGGATCTAAGTGAAAAATGCCATTACATTTTGAAAAAAGTGAAACAGATTCTGACTTAGTGAAAATTTCACTAAGTGTTGGAAAAAGTGACATTTCATGTTTTCAGCCATTTTGATCCAACCATAACTCAAAATCCATGATGAATTGGAATGAGGTGTAGTTGACACTTTTAAAGTATGCCATGAGAGCTACAAATCCATCTTTGGATCAGCCCAAATGGTTGCTTGGATATCAAGTTATGATCCTTGGAAGTTGGTACCCTAGCCACTTTGTTCCATAACTTAAAAAATTTCTAAGTTTTTTATGGTTACCCCTTTTACAAGTTATCCCACTTTTCTTGATTTTTCTTGATGAATGACGATTCCAATCACACATTAACATCATTTTAGGGTTAGGGAACCATAATTGATCAAAAAATCAAAAAGTCAAACTTTGACTTTTGGGCACAATTGACTTTTTATCAAATGAATTCCAAACTGTGCGATCCTCTATGAAATCAAGTCCTTGACCTAAATCAAACTTGATGGATTGATTTCATAAGTGTTATAGGGTGTATTGAATCATGTCCCAAGGTTTGGGAGCATGTCCTGGTCAAAAGTCAAAGGCGCAGTTGACTTTTTCCGCGAAACCCTAACTGTGGTTCTGAGGAACTTGAAACTTATGAATCAAGCTTCTTGGATCAATCCATTGTTTCAAATGGATCAATGTGGTTTGTTAGAGACCCTCAAATCATGTCTTGAGGTTTTGGCTCATGTTTTGTCCCAAAAGTCAACTTAGGGGTGAATTAGGTCAAGAAACCCTAATTCCTGATTTTTGGTGAATGCATCCCCTGAGGCTAAATTGACTTGATGATTGGGTTTATGAGGTCCCTTGGAGTATCTTGGGTTAAGCTTTAAAGCATTGGCTCATGCCCCGAGGAAAATTTCCATCTGGAGGCCCTGGTCGACCAAAACCCTAATTTGGTGACACTGGCGATCTTGAGGCTTGATCCACTTGGAATGTTGCAGCCTTGTGCTTGATCCTTGATGTGGGAGTCCTCTTGATCCATTGTGGATGTTTGAGAGGCTAGACAAGTTGAAGATCATGTCATTCCTTGATTGATCCTTTGTCTAAGAGCTCTGAGAGGGCTTGAAACCCTAAGTCTAATTGTAGTGGATGCTCACCCATCTTTGGGGAGACTGATGAGGTATGATGGCCCATCCATATTGTGATGATGACTTGTACAATGATGGGAAATCTTAGTGGTCAAAATTTGGGGTATGACAGATACCCCTATTTAATCTTCTTGGACCCGAAGGTGTAAATGGCGAAGGTATTCGGGCATTCGGGGTGCAAGAGGATTAAATATCGGAATACCCAAAATTTGGACAGTGGTTGTGAATGGTAGCTTACGCATTCATCTTCTTTTGCTAAGCGTTGATACTTAGAAAAGGTAAAACTTCCCCTCGATCCTGGTTTCCTACCAAGAAACTGGTCTCAGTTTCTGATACAAACTTCCCCTCGATCCTGGTCTTCAGCCAAGGATCTGGTCTCAGTTTCTTTTGTCAATAAACTTTCTTGACAAGGGACGCTATTTGTAGCAATTTTCCTTAAACTTCTCGCTGAATTTTCCTGGGGAGATGCCATTCGATGGAAAAGGTTTTGATGTCAGGCTTGCTGGGGGAACCCATTTGTCTGATCTGTAGAGTTGTATAAACTTATCTGTTGGAGATGCCATTTGTTGACTCTACTGGGGGAAGCGAGTCTCTTGAAAGACTGTTTTCTGCTTGGGGATATTACATCATACTTTTCCTCGAGATCTTCTCGGAGGAAGTTGTGTGATGTAATCTAGATTTGGAGGTGCTGAGGAACTTTTTGTCAACGAATCTTTCGGAGAAAAACTGTCGTATTGCCGAAGCTTTGATTAAGAGGCTTTCTCCGGGGATTTTCCTTAATTCGGGAAAGCAAAGATATCATCTTCAATGGCGAAGAGTGATGTTTGTCGAAAGTTTTCTTCCTTTTCAGAGGTTCAAGTTATCAAAGTGGTCGAGGACCGTCTCTAATCCAAAGATAAACTGGAGAGAGATTGCTTAAATGATTCACTTCCTGACGAGAAAGGAACTGACAACTCAATTGAGAGGACTTTTATCACCAGGGGGTAAGACCGACCGGAGTGATAGTGATGCAATATGAACATGTATGAATCAATAATGCATGATGAATGTATGTATATGCTGACGAAACTGACACAACATACAGAATAGTCGGTGAACATGATTGGATACTCGGCCACTGCGGGGATGAAAAATATCACTGGTTCAAGATAGCAATTCTGCCTTGCTTAGGAGAGATAGTCCCTATTGGGAGCTATGTTGGTCGGGCTTAGGAGGTAAGAACTCTGCCGGGGGGTGTCAGATGAAACATGGTCTCTGACACAGCTGATCCTTCGTTCAGGTGCACTGGTTTAGAAGGAGTACTTTGATTCTGCACTTTGAAGCTCGACTACTTCTGAAGAAGCGATCGATGTTCTTTTGATGTTCAACAGTTAAAAGAAATTGCCATCTTTATTTTAAAAGCAAAACAATTTTACAAGTAAATTCATTTTTGTTTTATTTCAAGAATCGTTAATCATATTAAAACGTCATTATGTAAAGCTAAAACAAATGAGAATTACAAACAAAAGCACTAGGGCTCAAATTTTATTGATAGGATGGAAATCAGCCAATCGCGTGATTCCATAGAGTATTTACAAAGTTAGAAAATGGTAATTTAAGGGAAAAGGGCTACATTGAAACATAACGACCGTTATCCTTCTGCCAACTTGAATTCTGGACATCCTAAGCTTCCATCGAAGATGATCTTGACTGGATTTTTCTGATGGAGGGCATTACTGCTGCTGAGTATTTACCCGTGTCAGACGTAGTTACTTGCCATGAATCCCTAACTTTTGCCTGGATTGTACTTTGAGATTTACAATCCACCGGGGTGATTTTTTATCATGTCTCTAATTTTTGTCTGGACCGCCCTTTCTGGTTTTCAATCCACCGAGACGTTTTTTTTCTTTTTTTTATTTAGGCGAAGTATTTCTTAACTACGTCAACATTCGTGGGGTAGGCAAACTCCTCTTCATCCATGGTTGCAAGTCTCAAGGCACCGCCTGAGAAAGTTTTCTTGACCACATAGGGGCCGTCATAATTCGGAGTCCATTTGCCCCGGGAATCAGTGAGGAATGATTATATCTTCTTGAGCACAAGGTCTCCTTTTCTGAAGACGCGAGGTCGGACCTTTTTGTCAAACGCCTTCTTCATCCTTTGCTGATACAACTGACCATGGCATAGTGCCGTTATTCGCTTTTCTTCGATCAGATTCAGTTCGTCGTGTTGAATTTGACATCATTCAGCCTCTGTTAGCTTAGCTTCCATCAACACCCGGATTGATGGGATCTCTACCTCTATGGGGAGCACTTCCTCCATGCCATATACTATAGAGAAAGGGATTGCCCCTGTTGAAGTGCGGACAGATGTGCGATAACCGTGAAGAGTAAAGGGTAACATCTTGTGCCAGTCTTTGTAGGTTACAACCATCTTCTGAACAATCTTCTTGATGTTCTTGTTAGCCGCTTCTACCGCTCCGTTCATCTTAGGTCGGTAGGGAGATGAGTTATGGTGTTCGATCTTGAACTCAGCGCACAACTCTTTCATCATCCTGTTGTTCAAGTTAGATCCATTATCAGCAATGATCTGGCTTGGAACACCATAACGGAAAATGATATTGTTTTTGATAAACCGGACCACCACTTATCTGGTTACATTGGCGTCTGACGCTGCTTCGACCCACTTGGTGAAGTAATCAATGGCTACCAGGATGAACCGATGTCCGTTTGAAGCCTTGGGTTCGATCATGCCAATCATGTCGATTCCCCATATGGAAAAAGGCCATGGGGAAGAGAGAACTTTGAGATGCGTTGGCGGTACATAAATTTTGTCTGAGTATATCTGACACTTGTGACACTTCTGCATGTACTTATAGCAGTCAGATTCCATTGTTAACCAATAATACCCTGCTCTTAGAATTTTTCTCGCTATTGTGTGTCCGTTGGCATGAGTTCCAAAGGATCCTTCGTGAATTTCTTTTATCAGCATGTTTGCTTCTGGTTTGTCTACGCATCGGAGCAAGACCATGTCAAAGTTCCTCTTATAAAGTGTATCACCGCTTAGGAAGAAGTTTCTAGCCAGTCTTCTGAGAGTCTTTCTGTCTTTTCTGGATGCCCCAGGTGGGTACTCTTGTTTCTGAAGGAAGCCTTTGATATCGTGATACCAAGGTTTGTCGTCTATGATTGCTTCGATCATGAAGATGTAAGCGGGCCTTTCAAGGCGCACTATGTCGATCCTAGGTATGTCGTTCCATTGACCTATGCTAATCATGGAAGAGAGAGTGGCTAATGCATCAGCCATGTGATTCTCTTCACGAGGGATATGATGAAACTCGATTCTGTTGAAGAATGGTAACAACCTTCTTGCGTAATATTAATTAGAGGGTAAAATTAAAAAAGATGCATTGAAAATTGAAATGAGTCATTTATTTTAGGACACTCTTTTATTATAAATAGGTCACATATTGTGGGACGGAGGGAGTAGATGTCTTTATTATTAGACAAATACACTTATAACATCATGCAATCAATTACATGCTTCTGATACTTAAGTAATTAATTACTAGCGTGTGGTAATTGATTACTGCCTTTAATTTTCTTTGAAACCTCAAAGTTTAAAGTCTATTTCAATGGTTTCTACCATTTTTTAATTTCCAAATATGTCTTCTTTTAATTATGAGTTTTTATGAGCTTTTAAGGGATATTTAAACTTAAAAATAATCTATCAAAGATAAAAACAATTGCTTAAAGACATTTAACTTTAACTTAATGATTTTTTCATTTGCTTTGATCTTTCATTGTCTTTACCTTTTTCTTCTTTGTTGATAAGAGAGATTAGAATGTTGACGTCTTCTAATACCATCTTTGAACTATCATTAACCTTGTTAGTTAACCCATTCTTCTAAAACTAACTTGACACACCCTTTCGAAACTTAAACTTTTTTTATAACACGCATATAACTTTACACGCAAATAACATTAAATAATTTTAAAAAAAAATCTAACAATTGACAATATAAAAACTTTTTATGCTAGCAAAATATATAAGTTAAATACATATTATACTTTTGTATATTGTTAAAAGTCTTACGTCAAACAATTTATAATTTAGACAAATATTTATAGGAAAGGGGCGATTATTTCCTTACAAATTAATTTTAGAAGACTGTGTTAGGTCTAATCACAATTTTAAAATAGTAATAAAGTCTCGTTCTATTAGAAAAACTTTACGTTTCACATTAGTTAGAAATAAAAATAAGGCATGAAAAGAAGTGGCATTTAGAATGGGCAAGTGAGTTTTTGACCACTATAGAAAAGTGAGGTTTTTAGCCATTAATATATTATTATTTATTGATCTGGGATGATTAGAATGGATCCTCGTCTCCTTCCGTGTAGGGCAACAACGATGGTTGTAGGAGAGAAGAGGGTGTACCTGTAAGGTACTCCGATGCCAAAGTAAGTTTGGGCTAGAGAGAGAGAGCAAGTACAAAGAGTTCAGGTTTGTGTTAGAATGAATTGGATACCTGACCCTCTCAAATGAGATGGTATTCATAAGAAACCCCCAGCGCGGGGCCAAGGTCTCCAATGTGGCCGAAATATCTGGTCGACCAATGGGAGACTACCAGGTGGAAGATCTAGCGCGTGATCTTTTGACCTGGTCCAACTGTCCCCGTGAACTCTGGAGGAGCAGTTGATCGCGTGAACTGTCAAGCGCGTGAGAAGGATGTCCCCAACATCTATATTCTCCCTAACGGCTATATTGTGCACAACGACTATACTCTCCCCAACGACTATATTCTCCCCAACGGCTAGATTGTCTTAATCTCGTTGTTGGGCATAACCTAAAGCTGGACCAGATTGGGCCTTGGCCAGCTGTGGGCCATGTGCCAGTTCAGTCCATAACAGGAGCCCCCCAAGTCGTTGCTCTAAGGTGAAGAGTAATGACTTGAGTTAGCCTTGTTGGTCAGCCGATGGGCAAGAGTTGCGTCGCGGGGAGGCTTTTTGAGGTCGTTATTTTCGAACAAAAATCTCCGGGGACGTGCCCTTCGTTTGTCTATGGCAAGTGTGGTCGACTGTTGGTTGTTCATGATCCTAAGGATTACTTGGGATGCGAGGACGTGCTTGCGGAAAGGATATTTTGCGTCAACCAGACTCACGGAGAGGATGTTTTCCCGTACGACTTGTCGAGGAGGATGTGCCCGTGGAGAGCTAAAAGGAACTTGCCTTGGGAAATGCAAGGTTTCAGCCTTGAGAATGCCAAACGAAAGATTCCCCTCTGACACGTGTGACGGCGTAATTAATTTTTGTTAAGGCCTAGGGGGTCTATGCTAGCTAGGCAATGATGGCTCCTGCCCTTTGCGCTTCTCTATGAGAGAAAATGCTTATAAAAAGGGGGGGACGAGGATTCATTTTCACACTTCACGCAAATTTCTCTCCTCAAACTCTTTTGCTCTGCAACTTGTGGTCTCAAATTCTTCGCCGGAGTTCTTGTTGCTGTCGTCAATCTTCATCTTCTTCCTCCAAATCTTCATCTTCAACCTTCTGATTCAAGTAAGTTCTTCTTCCTTGCTTGTTAGAGCTTAGGGTAGTTTTTAAATTTATGGAAACTAGCTTGAATTTCCCGGTGAAGTATGAGTTTTCCGGTTGAAGTTCATGTGTTCTTCGATGAACACATGAATTTTCAAGGAAATTTATGAAGATCCTGAAGAATATGAACCTAGGATGAATTTTTTAGGATGTTGCGTAGAACTGTGTAGATCTTCCTAGGTTTTTGTTGGAAATAACTTATGTTTGTTGTCGGGCATTAGGCCTCATCGACGTCGAGAATTTTTTCTCGCGTGCCTGATAAGTTTTAGTTGTCGAGGAGACTCGTTCCCGTAGAAGCCTTTCATAGAGTCGCGGAGACTCGTCCCCGTTCTTCAAGGAGAAGATTACGCCATGTCCCTTTGTTGTCGACTATGGCTCGAGTCGAGGACACGTCTTCGTACTTATTCCTCTCCCTTTCACTTGATTTGCGGTGGAAGGGTGGATTTGATCTCTGTTGTCGAATTCACTTTTGCTTCCTCTGCTTTTCAGGTGAAATGGATGATAGGAACGAGGAGATCGTCCCTGACGTAGAGATTGCTAATGACGAAGTTGTGCATCCTGTCGAGTATGTTAACGTCAGGGTTGCTCAAGGGGATTTTAGCTGGATCTCCCAAGAGCCCTTGGTGACAAAGTTAACTTTCACTGAGGAGGAGGAGGCCACCTCTTTCACTTTCCTTGAAGATCGGGCAAAGGGTGTACTTGCCTAGTGGAAGGCGATCAACCCCACTGAGAATGATTGGATATGCTTGGTATATCCGGGGAGAAGATTTACGATGTAGGAGTTTGGTTTCAAGGAGGCGGGGTATCGCCTGCCTTTCACTGATTTTAAAGGGGCAATTTTCTGTCACCTCGAGTTGTCTCCTACCTAGCTTCACTCGAATGTTCTGGCGTTCATTCGGGCCTTCGAGTTGGTGTTCCAGTACTTGAAGATCGGGGCTATCGCAAAGCTCTTTTTCTGTATTTTCCAGCTTCAGAGTCGCACGGTTGGTCCGAAGCAAAGCTGGGTGTCCTTCAAATAACAAAGCAGGCTGTTCTGGCCGTATTCGGAGTCTGTCTGAAATTTTAAGTTTAGGTTCTTGGTCGTGAAGCCTATCTCGGAGGCGGCCAAAGATTCTTTGGTCACCATGGAAGCTGTGGAGGAGGATGGTCGGCAGGTGATTAGACCGGTGTTAAAGTTTCCCCTAGAGTGAGTGTTCGCCCATTTCAGATACAAAACTGACCAGTTCCTCGTAAAGCACGACCAGCTGAGCGCCGAGGATAAGAAATCTTTTCGAGCGTTGACACCGTTCGTGGAGAACTTTATCCCGGCTACAGTGGTGGACAAGGATAATAATTTTCTTTATATAGAGGATGGGGAGCCTGCTCAGGCGGCTCATTATATAAACAATAAGGCCCTCCTCGACTGCGAAACTGAGGACGGCGTGTTCGAGCTTCTAGGTATAGATTAGATTTTGCTTGTATTGCTGATGTTTTGTGGAGTGTGCTAACCCCTTTTCCTCTTTCTGTAAGGAAGATATCGAACATACACGAGCGTCTTATCAAGTCTGCAGTGGCCAAGACTCTCAAGAAGGCGCCGATGTCAAGGGTTCACGCAGTTAAGCAGCAGGCGACGCTGGAGAAGTTCATCGGTGGTTCCTCTCCTTCTCCGAGCAGCACCTTGACTCCCCCTACCCTGGATCCTCAGAAGAAAAGGAAACGGGACAACCTCAGCTCTTCCCTGGTCGATGGCTCAAGTGGCTTTGTCGGGGGCAAGTTTATATTGCCACCATGATACTTGCAGGAGAAGATCTTCGACGGGGAGGGATCAGTTGTCATCCCCGACCTTGAGGCGTCAGCTATCTTGTCCGCTGATCTTAAGGTGAGGAGTAAAATTATGTGCCAGGATACAGTGGAAGTGATGAGAGTGTTGGAGGCGGCGCTGGCCCTAGGCGACATGGAGACAGTTCCGCTCAAGAGGTTTAAGAAGGTAAAGGCCAGAGAGACTGAGCTCGAGCTGGAGATTGCTGAACTATTTAACAAGCTGGTGACTCTTCAGGGCAACTATGAGGCCAAGGTCGAGCTTCTAAAGAAGATGAATCAGATGAGGAAGGAGATGCAATGCGTGAAGGAGGAGAACGCTAATGTGAAGGTGAGGATTGATGAGCTAGAGGACTCCTCGGCTGTCGGTCAGGATGTGATCGGTGAGGAAAAATCCTTGAAGACTCGGGGAGACCTGATCGGAAAAATCCGCATCCTCGAACAGGATAACCTGGGAGCGGCCGAATTCGGGTTTAACGTTGTCGTGGAGCAGATAAAGGCTCTGAACTCCGACGTCCAGCTGGTCACCGACAGGATGGGTGTTTTGCATCAAGTTATTAATGGCCAAGTGGTCCCTCCTGAGCTTCCAGCCGAGGACGCATAATTTCTTTTTATAAATTAGTATTTATTGGCATGCGCATCATTCTTATTGTAACTCTTAATTGTCGGGCTTGGCCCGTATTTTGTAATATTTTGGAAATTTCCGGCCAGGTGGTCGGATTTATATATACATATTTATGTTTGACATTGCATGCCTTGCATTTTATTTTTTATGTGTATGCCTTGTATGTTGATTTTTGTGA
Source organism: Lathyrus tuberosus (assembly GCA_022829125.1). Lineage (NCBI taxonomy): Eukaryota > Viridiplantae > Streptophyta > Magnoliopsida > Fabales > Fabaceae > Lathyrus > Lathyrus tuberosus. The sequence continues at coordinate 5,756,311 of JALAZF010000177.1, read as the reverse complement.
GTTGTGTTCGCTAAATATATGAGTTTTCTCGACTCGTTATGATGCTAGAAAGTTTAGGGAACTTGTCAAGGAAGCGAAGTAGTTTCACCAATTGTGGGACTAGGATCTCGGTCGAGGTCCTAATCACGCAGGGCTTGGACTATTCTCATCACGAGCTGGGTGTCCTGCCACGCTGGTACGGCAACGGAGGAGCTCGATTGAGGTAGCCCCGTTAGCCATAGAGTCTGGTTGTTCCATGAGCAGAAACTTGCCTTCGTTGTAAATTTAAGGATTGTGCTTGCACCAGGGCATGCTCCCGTGGCCGAGCAACCTCTCCGTTGTGGGGTGAGTTCGTTGGCAGTTAGTCTTGACTAATTGTTAGTTCTAACTGTAATATTGTTTAAGCTTTTCAGAATTCCATGGTCGAGCAAATGGTTCTCCATTTAGCTGTTCGAGATAGTAGGCACCGGTGCCAGTTTTTGATTTTACCATGTAAGGGCCTTCCCAATTTGCGGCCAGCTTGCCCTTGCCTGAATCTTTTTGATATCTGCGTAGGACCAGCCTGCCAACTTGGAAATCGCGCTTTATGACCCTGGCATCGTGGCGCAAAGTTATTTTTTGTTTTAGTGAAACTTCGCGGAGGGCTTCCCCTGATCGGATTTCTTCAACCAGATCGAGTTCTTCTCTTAATACATCGTCGTTCAGTTCCTCGTCGAGAGGAGCCTCTGTTCGCCTAGAGGGTTCTCTGATTTCCACAAGGATTACTGCCTTGGTTCCTTATGCTATTCGGAAGGGAGTCTCCCTGGTGATTGAATGCGGAGTCATTCTATAGGCCCAGAGTATGCTATATAGCTCCTCGACCCATCTCTTTTTGGCTTCGCCTAATTTTCATTTTAGACCTTGAAGGATCACCCTGTTTGCAGCCTTTGCTTGCCCGTTGGTCTGAGGATGTTCGACGGATGTGAAATGTTGCTTGGTTCCTAGTTTGGCAACGAAGTCTTAAAACTTCTTGTCCATGAACTGGGTCCCGTTGTCGGTCACAATGGCCTGGGGCACACCAAATCGTGCGAGGACGTTTCTTTTGTAAAAAATGAAGTATGTTGAATGCTGTGATCTTGGCGAGGGCCTCGGCCTCAATCCATTTTGTGAAGTAATCGACGACCACGATCAAAAATTTGTTCTGATAGGACCCCATCGTGAAAGGGCCAAGGATGTCCATCCCCCACCAAGCGAAGGGCCATGGGGAGGACAAAGTCTTTAGTTCGTTGGGGGGTGCTAAGTGCATGTCTCCGTGGCGTTGGCATCTGTCACATTTTCTGACGTGCTCCTTTGCGTCATGCTGCATAGTCGGCCAATAATATCCTGCTCATAAGGCCTTTCGTGCCAAGGCTCTTCCCCCTAAGTGTTGTGCGTTGATCCCGTCGTGAATTTCTTGGAGAATGTCGGGGATCTTATCCTCCTCAACACATTTTAGGAGGGGGATGGAGAATCCCCGTCGGTAGAGTTTATCTTCGACTAGGACGTATGAGCAGGCCCTTTGCTTAGTTATGCTGGCCTCTTTGCTGTCTACGGGTAACTCCTCTGTGGTGAGATAGTTATACACTGGAGTTATCTAGCAGATACTGTCGTCAGTGGCGTTGATGTCGAGCATCAATGTTGGTTTTTCGATACTTGGGCGGGGAAGCATCTCTTGTATAACAGACTTGTTGCCACCTTTTCTCCTAGTGCTAGCCAATTTTGACAGGACGTCTGCCCGAGCGTTCTGTTTGCGGGAGATGTACTGGACTTCCCGTACGTCAAACCTAGCTATCTTTTCTTTTACCAGTGTTAGGTATTCGACAAGATGATCGTTTTTGGCCTGATATTCTCCCCGTACTTGGGAGGCCACGAGCTGGGAGTCTGTGAAGATTTTTACTTCCTTAGCGCTCAGGTCCTCGACCAATCATAAGCCCACGAGGAATGCTTCGTATTCGGCTTGATTGTTCGAGGTTAGGAAGGACAAGACAAACGATACTTCAATTAGGATCCCTTCCTCGTTCTTGAGGATGATGGTCGCTCCACTGCCCATGGAGCTGGAAGCTCCGTCATCGAAGATGGTCCACTTGTGTGCTCTGCTCGATGGGGACGCTGGAGATGTTATTTCCGCCACGAAGTCGGCCAAGACTTGTGCCTTGAGGGCTTTCCTGCTTTCGTAATGGATGTCAAACTCTGATAGCTCTAAAGACTATTTGACCATCCTAGCGGCCATATCTGGTCAGCCAAGCAGTTATCCTATGGGTTGGTCTGTTCACACCACTATCGTGTGAGCCAGGAAGTAGTGTCGTAATCTTCTTGCATCATTGATGAGGTCCAGGGTAACTTTTTTGATCTGCTGGTATCTGAGTTCTAGCCCTTGCAAGGCCTTGCTAGTGAAATATATTGGCTTCTGCCCGTCGAGGGTTTCTCAAATGAGGGCGACACTGATGGCCTCATTGGTGACAGAGAGGTAAAGCGTCTCCCCGCTTTCTAGTCATGATAGAACTGATGGTTCAGACAAGGCTTGCTTGAGGTGGAGCAGAGCCTGCTCGCATTCCTCTGTCCATTCGAATGTTGCCTCTTTTCGTTGAAGCTTGAAGAAGGGCAGAGCGTGTTGGGCAGACTTGGCCACGAAGCGAGATATCGAGGTAAGCATCCCGTTGAGGGATTGTATGGATTTCTTCGACTTTGGCGTGGGGAACTCAGAAAATGCCCGACATTTGTCAGGGTTGGCCTCGATCCCCCTCTCAGTGAAATAGAAGCCGAGGAATTTCTCTGCTCGCACGCCGAAGGTGCATTTCTCTGGGTTAAATCACATTTTGCATTTCCTCGCTCGGTCGAAGACTTTTTTCAAGTGGACCGTATGATCAGATTCCTCTTGGGATTTCACAATCATGTCGTCCATATACACTTCGAGCATGTCTCCGATTTCTGATCGGAAGACTTTGTTCATCATACGTTGGTACATGGCCTCAGCGTTTTTCAGACCGAAGAGCATTGCGTTGTAGTAATAGTTCCCCAACAAGGTCATGAAAGCCGTGTATCTCTTGTCCTTTTCGGCCATGGGAATTTGGTTGTATCCTGAGTAAGCGTCCATGAAGGACAAGAGTTTGAAACCGACAGAATTATCTACTAACTTATCAATTCTAGGCAAATGATAAGCGTCTTTTGGGAAAGCCCGATTGAGATCGGTGTAATCAATGTACATCCTCCACTTTCCATTATGTTTTTTCACTAATACAATGTTGGACAGCCAGATTGTATACATGGCCTCTGAAATGAATTTCGCCTCTAAGAGGTCTTTTATAAGTTTTTCAGTAGCTTTTGCCTTCTCGTCGGACTATTTGCGTCTGCGTTGCGCAACTGCTTGAGCTGATGGGTCGATGGTGAGCTGATGGCAAGCAGTTTTAGGTTTGAGGCCAGGCATGTCTGCGGCGCTCCAGGCAAATAAGTCTGCGTTATCTCTTAGGCATATCTTCAACTATTTTTTCACCTCTTCGGGCAGTCATGCACCTATCTTGACTCCTCTGTTGGGATTGTCCCCGAAAGTGATCACTTCGAAGTCCCCGTCTGGTACTGGGCGCATGACAGTTAATGCAGGGGAGCTGCCAGTCAATGCTGGAGTATCTTCAATGTTATCCTCCTCGCCTTCCTCTGAGATTCGGCTGTCAAGGTCAATGGTGTGGACTGGGAGTGCTGGCTTTTTGTCGGGCTGGCTCTCTTTGCTGGGAAGTTCTTCGTCTCTTACCCGTTTGATGGCTTTCGGTGCTGTGTCAATCGAACTCTGCCCTCTGGTAGCTGCTTCAAAGCATCTCCTTGTAGCCTCGATATCTCCATGCAAGGTGGCGACGTGACCCTTCTCTGTGAAATATTTCATTTTGAGATGAACCGTGGAAGGAACGACGATCAGCTCAGCGAGGATTGGCCTCCCCAGAATACACTGGTACAAAGAGGGACAATCGATGACCAGGAATTGTGTTTTGATCATTTTGGAGGCCTCTTCCTCCCCGAAGGTGACTGAGAGTTCCACGTACCCCTAAGGTTTGGTAGTAGCCCCATTGAATCCCTGCAGGTCCGAGCCCACATATGGAGATATGTTCTTCTGATCGAGCTTAAGAGCGCGGAACAAGCTGGTATACATAATGTCCACCGAACTCCCCTGGTCGACCAGGATTCGCCAGACATCTGTGTTAGTTAACCTGGCCCTGATGAGTAGAGGGATGTGCGAGTTGAGGGAGCCTCCAGGGAGCTCTTCACAATAAAATGTGATGGGATGAGAGCGTCCTCAGAACTTCTCGAGTGTATATAGTCATTCAGGGCTGCAATCGATCAGTGATCAAACATCCTTTTGACTGACCCTATGGGGAGCTCACTATACCCGCCACAGGAGATGACCATCGCAGTGGGGAAGGTCTCCCAGGAGTTGTGTGCAGTAAAATATGGAGGGTCCTCGAGATTGTCAGGGACAAAGATGTTCTCTGGCCGCGAGACGGACATGGCAACTTGTGGGGAAGGACTAGAAGGTGAAGCTTTTGTTTCGGTCTTCTTAGATTCAGATGCCTCTCGTCGGGGGGCTTTTCCCTTCTTGGTGTACTGCTTCAAATGACTCTCCTTGATGAGGATCTCGATGGCGTCCTTTAGATGAACACAATCTTTGGTCACGTGGCCATGACTGCGATGAAAGCGGCAATACTTGCTTATTTCGGTGTTGCCTTTCGATGCTGTTGGTTTAGGGAAACTGACACCTCCTTGCTTAAACTCAACGTTGATGCATTCAGAGAGAATGCACTCGCAGGGAACTGTTAGCAAGGTATACTCAGTAAAGCGACCAGCAGGTCCTTTATGCTTACGGGGACAGTCATCCCATCGTCTCTCTTTGTCGCGTTGGGAAGCTTCTGACTCATCCTTTTTTCACGCCTTGGAATTCTACTGGTTCCTCGAATCTCGGGCTTTTTATGTAGCTTCTTTCTTCTCATATTGGATATAATTTTGCACTTTATGGAGGAGCTCGGCCAGAGAATAAGGAGTTTCGATACCCACTACTTTGCGGAAATTGCTATTTGGTCTTAGTCCCTTCTCGAGGAGGTATTTCTTCATGTGATTCGTAGTGTGGATCTCTACTGCCTCCTTGTTAAACCTCTCGATGTATGCACGAAGGGGCTCATCCTTGCCCTGAATTATGCCTTCGAGCGTGGCTTCCGACTTGGGATGATGTCTGGAAGAGGTGAAATATCGGGAAAACTGGTTTTTTAGATCTCTCCACGAGGTGATCGAGCCCCGGAGAAGATTTTTATACCAGGTCATAGCTCCTTTTCTGAGGGTGATGGGGAACAGTGTGCACTTGATTGCTCCGCTTACGTTGTGATAATGAAGCATGGCTTCAATATTCTCTATATGGTCGCCAGGATCTGTGGTGCCATCATAGATAGCTAGAGGGGAAGGCTTCTCCAGCCCGCGTGGGATACGGGTGTCCATGATCTCTTGGGATAGAGGTCCATGGACGTCGTCCTCGTCGCTCGTGCTTGACGACCTACACGGGGAATGACTACGCCCACGACTCCTGCTGTGTCGAGGAGAGTGCCTGTGCCGATGACGATGCTCGCGAGGTTTCTCTGAAGGCTTGGTCTTCTTGGGGGCAGGAGAATGTCTAGACCTCCGGGGAGGGGTACGATGTCGTCTCCTCGTGACCTATTGCCCGGGTTTCTCCGAGTTCGATCGTCCCTTGACTGGGGAAATGCTTCGAGACTCGTTTCGCCGACGTTTCTGGGGGGGAGAACGAGAACGCGGAGAATGACTGCGAGGCCTTTATGAGGGAAGTCGCACTTAAAGGGCATTTTCCAGCATGTGGATCTTCTCGCCCTGCTGGAATATCACGTAGTTGGATTTGTTGAGGGCGGCGATGAGAGCTGCACCACTGGGATCAGCATCTTGCGGAACAAGGATGGGCTCGTAGACGTGATTAGAATTCTGGAAGCGGGGTTTCACGTCGTCGGAGGATGGAGAGGCATTATTTCCATCCCTGTGACCGGTCTCGTAGATCACAACTCCAGGATTGGGGTTGTCGCCATTATCCAAGGTGACGGTGATGGCAGAATCTTAAGGGACATCATCGTTATGGTGATAGGGCATGACGATCGGGGAAGGTTTAGAAGGAAAAAGCTTTGGTATTTGGATTGACAAGATTGGGGATCTTAGTTCAAGAAAGACGGGGAAACGGAGGTTCCCACAGACGGCGCCACAGATCTGGGATGATCAGAATGTATCCTCGTGGCCTTCCGTGTAGGGCAGCAACGATGGTTGTAGGAGAAGAGGGGGTGTACCTGCAAGGTACTCCGATGCCAAAGTAAGTTTGGGCTAGAGAGAGAGAGAGAGCAAGTACAAAGAGTTCAGGTTTGTGTTAGAATGAATTGGATACCTGACCCTCTCAAATGAGAGGGTATTTATACGAAACCCCCAGCGCGGGGCCAAGGTCTCCAATGTGGCCGAAATATCTGGTCAACCAATGGGAGACTACCAGGTGGAAGATTTAGCGTGTGATCTTTTGACTTGGTCCAACTGTCCCCGTGAACTCCGGAGGAACAGTTGGTCGCGTGAACTGTCAAGCGCGTGAGGAGGATGTCCCCAACGGCTATATTGTGCCCAACGACTATATTCTCCCCAACGACTAGATTGTGTTAATCTCATTATTGGGCCTAGCCTAAAGCTGGACTGGATTGGGTCTTGTCCAGCTATGGGCCATGTGCCAGTCCAGTCCAGAACAGTGAGGTTTTTAGCCATTAATATATTATTATTTATATTCAACGGCTGAGATTGATAACCGGTTACATATTAATTATTTATTATTAGGTTTTTATTTTTAAATATTTAATGTTTTTTATACTAAATAATATATTTTTAAGTTAATCTAAAAAATCAATTTTATTATTTTATGTTCATCTTCTTCATCTTCAAACATTCATCTTCTTTATCTCTAAACATTCATCTTCTTCCTCTAAATTCCATTGAAAAACACAATAAATTACATTATACAAAAAAAACTCGAATGTGTCAATAGTAATCTTCTAAAAATCTAGATTTCAGTCCCAAATATGGTACTATAGGAATCTGTGTTGAAATTTTTTAGATGAAATTTTGCGTCTGAGATTCATCTTCAAAAATGCATAATCATCTTCAAACCCAAATTCACCATCATTTTAAACCTTAGATTAACCAACATCTTCATCTTTCATCGTCTCTAAAAACGCAAATTCACCACAATCTTCATCTTTTATCATCTTTTAGCATCTCCATCAAAAAATTACAACAATAAAATTCAAAAAAAAAAAGTTTTAGAGCCACCACCAAAAATCTAAAAACAAAAAATTAAAACAAAAAAAAAATCCGAAAAAATTGTAAATCCACCACAAAATCCCTAAATTCAGAAACTCCACAAGAAAATCACAACAAAAAATGACAACAACATAATTTGAAAAAAAAAAGTTTACATAACCACCACAAAACAATTTCAACAAAAAAAATATAGAAAAAAATAGAGAGTTAAGAAATTCCTAAATCCAAAGCCACCACCTAAAAATAACAACAAAAAAATCTCAATTTTTTTTCAAATAGTCTAAAATAAAAAGTAATCTTACATACAGTTCAACAAATCTGAAAAATAAAATCTGAAGAAAAGAGATTAATATCAAATATTGTCCGATTTTGTCTTATCGTATTAGAGTCGGTTGAATTCAATACTTGTTCATCTCAAATATAGGTTCAATTTTTAATAAATGCTAAAAAATTAAAAATTTACAGATCTGAAATTTCTATTGAAGAAGATGAAAGATAAACCAACCAAAAATACAAAACTTACAAATCTGAAATTGGAAGAAAAAAAAAAGAAAGAAGAAGATTTATAGAATTTCAACCCAAAAAAATGGAATTTACAAATTTGAAATGGAAGCAAATCTTAATTTTAAATATAAAATTGAAGAGTGCATATATGCGTTGGAAAGAGAAATTTTCTATTAGGAACTAGTAAAAGACCCGTGCGGACTTTAATTGGCATATTTTTTCCGAAATTTTTTACCTCATACCCCCACACTTATCCCTCTACCCCTACATTGAATTTTTTTTACCAAAATGCCCTCATATAAAAAGAATTTGTTTTATTTTTTCACCTTTCCATCATTTATGTTTCTAAATTCCGATACAGGAAAAAAGTTATCATACCGGAACACTTTATGAAAGTGTTCCGGTTGAATAATATTCGTATTTCAAAAATTTTCAAAAAAATATAAATACCGGAACACTTTTTGAAAAAAGTGTTCCGGTTGATAATCTTTCAAAAATTAAAAAAAAAAAATCATACCGGAACACTGTTTAAGAGTGTTCCGGTTGAGTATATTATAAAACCCGGCAATCTTTATAAAAGTGTTTCGGATAGATTTTTTCTAACTAAATTAGTTTTGGTAACAGGTTAAAACTGATGCCTAAAGTAAATAGACAACGTTTGTAAAGCGTTGCCGAAACTCATTTAGTAATTTTATTAACCAGAACACTTTCAAAAAATGTTCCGGTGTCTTATTAATATATCAAACCTAATTTTTTCGTAACTTTAGGCCACGGTTTTAAACTGTTGCTGAAACTCATTTAACAATTTTTTTAACTGAAACACTTTCAAAAAGTGTTCCGGTGTCTTATTAATACATTCAACCTAAACACTTTCAAAAAGTGTTCCGGTATGATAACTTTTCGTAACTTTAGGCCACGGTTTTGAACTGTTGCTGAAACTCATTTAGCAATTTTTTTAACCGAAACACTTTCAAATAGTGTTTCGGTATTATAATTTTTTCGTTACTTTAGGCAACGGTTTTGAACTGTTGCAAAAAGTCATTTAACAATTTTTTTAACCGAAACACTTTCAAAAAGTATTTCGGTGTCTTAATAATATACCTAACCGGAACACTTCTAAAAAATGTTCCTGTATGATAATTGCTTTAAAAAGGTGAAAAATAAATGATGGAAAGGTGAAAAAATAAATGATGAAAAGGTGAAAAAATAAAGCAAATTGACTTTTTATATGAGGACATTTTGGTCAAAAAAAAAATTCAATGTAGGGGTAAAGGGACAAGTGTAGGGGTATGAGTGTAACACCTCAAAATTTGCCTTGTTGTTTTTAGATAACTGGCTTAGGTTTCTTTTCTTTTCTTGCATTTGCATTATGCATAGCATTTGGTTCTTAGCATGGGATCGAGGTATTTGGTTCAACTCAAGGGCAAAAGCTTCTTATGAGCTCCATAAGCTTCTCACATCCTTATATGGTGGCCCAAGGGTATTTCAATGAGGGATTCTCCAAGTGGTTATATCAAGGGTTGGTGTCCTTACACTGATGACCAAAACTAGGGTTTTATGGTTAAGGGTCCTAAGCTCAAGGAGTTGATTCAAACCTTTCACCAAGGTTCTCCATATGTCAAAACAAGTCTAAGGATGGATGTTGAGCCAAAAATTCACCATGGAAGACCTCAGATGATTCAGTAGCTTACAGATGAAGTAATCAGTCAAACTGGTCAACTGAAAAGTCAAACTAAGGTTTTGAGAGGTCCTCATCATGGTAATCAAGTCAAGAGACCTTTATTTGGTCTATGGAAGGCTTTCATGATCACAATTTGCAAGAATCAAGCTTTGGTAAAAAGTTGCTAAATTGGGAAAGTGACTTGTAATTTCAAGTTACTATTTTTGGCATATTTTCAACCAACTTTAACCAAACTTTTCATGATCAAAAATGCTTCAAACGAATTTTTGCCCAACACCAAAGTTGTAGATCTCTTTCTCCTCTTTCCAAAGAGTGGTGGATCATGATCATATCATTTTTAGATCAAGAGTTATGGGCATTTGAAGTTAGAGGGCATTTGGTGTTCCACCATGCATACCATTTTTGACATAACTTGCAAGATGCATTTTAACTCACCAATATGGCTTCTAATTGTTCAGTTCACCTCACCACACTCCATTGCACCTCACTTAGCATCATTTTGAGCTAAGAATTGAATGAATCCGTGGATTACATAGTCATAATTCATCATTATGCAATTTTGCAAGTTCACTTGGAATTCATAATTCAGTTACTCTCCAGCCCCAAGATCAATCCAAAGGTGGTCCTTGCATCAAAAGGAAAACAATCATGCACTTTTCATGAAGAATGCACGAGCCAAATACCTCATGTGCACAAACTTGCAAATTTGTAAAACAGCCCAAAACTCATTGCTCTCAAGTCCTTGAAGTTTAAAACCCTAAACAGTAGCATTGGCACACTATATAAGCTAACTCACACGAATTTCTCAGTAGCTACTATTCATTTTCATCACTTTTCAAAGTTTTTGCTCTCAAGTTTCTCTCCTTCGATTCTCCCAATCCTTCAAGGTTCCTCCATTTTTCTTGGTTGGTTTAGGATCAGTGAAGCACAAGGAAGAGAAATCCACCACTGTTTTGAGGTTTAAGCAAGGAATTCATCAAGTTGAGTTCAGAGCTTCAACTTTCGGATTCAAGGATTCAGGCTAGTTTGAAGGTCTAATTGCATTTATTTTGCAATTAGACGGTTGAAAGAGTCGATCTGCAGCTTATCTTGGAGTTTCTTCACGTATTTCCATTTCAGCAAATCTCAGGTGAGCTCCAAATTCATAGATCTAGAATTGATTTTTGTTGTGTGTTTAATGTTCATCTTGATGTGCTGAGCTCATATATGTGTTTGGTTTTGATTTTCAACGTGAATCATGGCTGAAATTTAGATCTGAAATTTTCAGATCCAAACTTGTTTCGTTCGATTCTTGAAATATATGCATGCTAAATGATTTTGAGTGGCATATTTGTGATCTACGTGAGTTGCTGGACATTTTGATGTATGATTTGTTGTTTTTGGTTATGGTTTAAAGTTTGGTGACCGGAGAGTGGCCGGAGAAGATGACCGGCGCTTCTCCGGCCGGTGAGGGTTTAATTAGGGTTTGTGGTTTTCCAGTTTGAATCTCATGCGTTGGATTGTGATTAATTTTCCAGTTTAATTCACGTGCGTTGGATCTTGGTTATGTGGTGTTAATTAAGTTGATTAGGGTTTAGTGGGTCTGATTAAGTCATGACCGTTTGATTTCATTTAATTAGTGCATTTGAATGTGGACCATTGGATTGTTGACTTTACTTTGTTTGACTGAGAGCATGAGCCTGTGGATCTGGAGACTTTTTATGTTTGACTTAATCTCAGCCGTTAGTTGTTTCTGAAGGCTTGATAGCGCTTGGGCCTTTTCTGCTGTTTACACCCCCGTTTCTGAGCCCATGGTCATTTTGCACGCGTTTGGATTTCTCTTTGCACCCCTATCTTCATTTCATTTTCTTTTTATTTTCTATTTTCATACTATTTCATAATTAATTGTTAAAAATACTTGCATGTGCTAAAAAATTCTAAAAAAAATCATCATCCCTTCTCATTATTAAAATTAATTTTTCACATTTTATTTTATTATTTTTGCATTAAATTTGCATTAAATATTAATTTTCCAAATTAATTTGTCTCATTTGCACTTCATATTGCATACTTCATGTTGCATTTTTTATTTCTCTCATTTGGAAAGTGATTTGATCCTGATTCTTTTTGGGTTGTGTTCATAACATGTTGAAGTATGTTTGAGATTTTTGGAATGATTTTTAGGTCCTTTTTGGATGACTTTTGATGTGTTACTTTGAGCATGAATGTATGAAATCCTATTGATGCTTTGACCTAATTGTTGATTGACTTTGGTTCTGATTCATTGCTTGTGGATTTGATATGTCAATTATACATGTTTGAGATGCTTGAATACTGAATGACATAATTTTTGAGGCATGTTTGTTATTTCTTTGAAGCATGAACTTTAACTTGTCCAATTTGTGAATATATGCTTCATGTTTGGTTTGCTTGATCATGAAGGCACTTGTGCCACAATTTTAGGTCTTGTTTGAGGATTGATAGCATGTTAATTGACTTCTGGTTGTGATATTTGAATCTCATCTTTGCATGTTTGATGTTTGCCTTTCACTTTAAGTCATTTGTTTCACAAGTATGAATCATGTTTCACTTCACTTCACTTCACTTCTTCTTTGCTTCCTAATTGATTGTGAAAGTGTTTGTGTGACTTGAATGTTGTTTGAAGATCATGTTTAGGCACATATTTAGGATTGTGTCACTTCTGGACTTGGTTTACTTTGTGAAATTTTGACTTGGTTGCTTTACATGATCATTTCTTTTCATCTCACTCCTTCTTTAATGACTTGAATGGTACTTGAGTGACTTCTCCCTTTTCTTTTTGACTAATTGTGCATGATTAATGTTAGAGGTCAGTAGGACCATTAGGGTCTGAACTTGATGTTTGATCTACTTTAGAACTTGTTTCTTTATGGCCTTAGGCTTGTTTGAGTTTCATTTTGTCATATGTGAATACTTCTAACATTTTCAGGGGCAAATGGTAAGTTGTTTGAATGTGGATATGCTTCCACATTTTACTTTCTTCCTTTACCTTTTAACTTTCATACTTGTGTTTGAAGTGAGCTTAGGCCACTTGTGTTTCACTTCTCTTTCTCCTCCTTCTCTTTCACTCTTTTCATCCCTCGAGTCGCAAGACTTGTTTAAATCTTGGATTCTCTTCCTTTAGAGCTACCTAGTCCAACTTAATTTTCGATTAAGCTTGGAGTAGGATTAGCATTAGGTTAGGTAGTCGTCTCTCCTAAACCTCACTAACCATAGGACATCCATGCATGATAACATTAGGACTCTTAGTTTCCCTGTAGAGTTTCCTTTTGTGTCGCTTCTCTTCTCATCTCAAACTTCTTGAAAACACTCAATAAAATATAACGTATATTGCGCTCGAGTCTTAAGTGTAGGAAGTGAAGAACGAGGGGTCTCCTCTCTTCTTCTAGGGTGTTTAGCATACGTCTCATTCGGGGGCGATCATGCGACTCACTCGTTCCCGCATGGTAGACTTTGGTGCAATGTAAGTTACGAACTAACTCAAAACACTTCTGTCTAGAAAACACCAAACCAATTCAAATCTTTTTATCCTTCGGGATTGTTGGGTTTCAAACTTCTTTTTTTCAGAAAAGAGCTCGTCGCTCACGTAAAAAACACTTACCTACCCGTGGTCGTACCCACGAACTACGTCAGCTCTGATTCCTCTCTCTCGTCCGATTGAGGATACGTAGGCACAAGATAGCGATTGTCTTGGCGAGCAACCTTCCCCCACAGTTCCCGTCCGAACTACGTTGACTCTGACTTTCCCATTGCACTGAGGGAGTACGTAGGCCTAGGACAACGATAATGTCCTATCGAGTCACTTCTTTTTCTTTTCTTCTTCGTTTCTCCGTTCTTTCCGTTCTCGTTTCTTCGCCGATCCAGTAGCAGTGAAGTTCCAGATGATGACACCCTTTGATGCAGACAGCAAGCGTGGATCCCATCGAGTACGATGGACGTGTTGGGTGCTAACACCTTCCCTTCGCGTAACCGACTCCGGTACCCGTTCTCTTGGTCGCGTGACCATGCTCTTTCCCTTTCTTTCAGGTTTACGCAGTGTTTCCTTTCCCTCTCTTGGGATAAATACACTTTGCTGGCGACTCTGTGTCTTTTGTGCCACTCTCGCGTTTGTACCGTTGGATGCGAATCTTTCGGGAGCGACAGCTGGCGACTCTGCTGGGGACTCTGGTTGACCTACTGCTGGTCCTTCCCCTTTAGCGAGTCAATCCTAGCGCTTGTCTGTTTGCTTTTGTTGGGTGTTTCTATGGTGCTTTGCTTTGTTGTATATTACTGTATTGCTATTTACTGTATTTTTACTTTACTGCTTTACTGTGTTTACAGCTTTTATTGCATTGCATTCCATATTATTACTGTCATACTGGATATTGTTGTGCTGTTCTGCTGCTGGTTTTTCTGTTTGTAGGGTGGGCTGGATTCATGAGAGAGAAGCCCAAAACCAAGGCTTGAGCATACACCTATGTTTAGCGTGGAAAGTAGTGTGACTTGTTTGGCATTTGTCCAGACGAAGTATACATGAAAACTCCACATCCAGACGAGGTTTTCTTGGTAATATTTTGTCCTGTCCATTTGGGGCAGATGATGGAATATAATCTGGAAAACTGTCGACTCTGGCAACCATTCCCGAGGACTCAGTTGCGGCACTCCTCCCGAGATGTGACAGTGGCAGCCCACTTTCTGTGGCAAACCCATTGCACATTCTCGATCCGAGGACCCAATGCTGGGAACTTGCTATAGGATTTCCCTTTTAAAGTGAATCAGCGGACGACCTCTTTGATTGGCGATAGCATTGTATCCTTCGGGCTGAATGTGCTATTGCTTCTCAAACCTCTGAAGCTGAGGATCTTTTGTTTTGGAGAATCGGTTGAGGCCTCCTCTTTTGATGATGATGCCAAACCAGAAATGGTGAACGTATCATCATTTCTAGACCTGAGAGCCCGGGATACTGAACATCCTAGTACCCACATGTGAGAGGGGATGGGTGTTTGCAGGTAACCGAGACCTCCAACCTATCTGGTTTCTGGGTTTCTCATCTGTGTATATTATCCTGATATTCTGACGGTTTGATTGGGTTGTTATTCTGGATTTTTGGGTTTCTGGTATTCTGGGTCTTATTCAGTCAGCAGAACAATAGTGGTTTGAGCATTTTGGATACCTTGATCCCATGCCTGCATTTTGCATCATCTTTTTGCATTCTGACATGTTTGTTCATTTGTAGGGTTGCATCCTAACTTTGATTCCGGTTGTCTGAAGACTGTCCATGATGAGTATTAGCGCTGAAAAAAGAAAGAACATCATCCCGTACAAGTTCCCAGAGCTTCATCTAGACGCTGTGCACAAGATCTCGGCTATGGCAAAACCTGAGGCATTGGCAGAGTTCAGAGGAGAATATGGGAGGATTCTGAGTTTCGCCCGGAATGTTACCAATTATGAGTTCAGGGCCCTGCACACTCTGGCACAGTTCTATGACCCTCAACTCCGGTGTTTTCTATTTGCTGATTATCTTTTGGCTCCAACGTTGGAAGAATTTGCTCTTATTTTGGATGTTTCGGTCAAAGAGGGAGCTCCCTTCTATCCTTCTAAGGAGTTTCCTGATTTGGAAAGGGTTGCTGCTACTTTACGTTTGGATCAGTCACTGTTGAAGAAAAATATTGCTAGTAAAGGGGGTTATCAAGGTTTTCACACGAAGTTTTTGATCGAACAGGCTGCTACTTGTGCTAAGGCTAAGTGTTGGTCAGTGTTCAATGCAATTCTGGCTATGTGTGTTTATGGAACGGCGTTATTCCCTAATGTGAAAGATTTTGTAGATGCACATGCTGTCCGGATATTCACCACGAAGAATCCGGTACCTACCTTGCTTAGGGATCTGTATTATTCGATGCACTATAAGAATGAGAAAAGGAGAGGCGGACCTCTTTATTGTTGTGCTTCAATTTTCTATAAGTGGTTTGCTGATCGTCTTCCCAAATCTGGGGCATTCGAAGACACTAAAGGAACTTTAGATTGGGCAAAGAGATTAATGGGGTTAAGGGCCGACAACTTAGTTTGGATCAATCGTGATTTGTTGGGCCGAGAGATCCTGGTTAGTTGTGGAGGTTACCCAAACGTACCTTTAATAGGAAGGAAGGGGGGAATTAACTACAACCCCATTCTTGCTATTAGGCAATTTGGGTATGCTTTAAAGGAGCCGCCAAAAGGCCAAGATGTGCAAGAGTCTCTATTTTTGGGTGAGGAAGCCAATCTGGAGGTGTTGAAAGAAGCTGCAAACGCTTGGAGAGATCGCCATAAGAAAGGAAAGACTTCTTTTGGAAAGAGTAACAACAAAGCTTTTCGTGCGTATGAAGACTGGGTTCAGAGCAGAGTAGAAAGTGTACTTTTGCCATTCTGCAGGGAACCTCCTTCTTACCCTTTACTGATTGAACCCCCAACCATGATTGAGATGGAGAAGTATAACCAATTATGGGCTGAAAAGGAGAAGATTCGAGAGGAGAACCGTGAGTTGCAAAAGGAAATCTACCAGTTGAAACATGAGCGAGGTGAGGCTGTTCATATTGCCAAGCTGAAGACAGAACGTCTCGCTGAGAAAGAAAAGGAGCTGGTTGAAGAGATAGCAGCTAGGAAAAGGGTAGGACAAGCTCTAAAAGGCGTTTGCAAGACTCTCAAATCCAAGAAGGATGACTTAGCCAGGGCTTGGGCAAAGATTCATAGGTTCAATGCTTACCGAAATACTGCAATCACGGCCAACAAGCAGAAAGAAGATAAGCATTTGGAGCAGATTGAGAGTCTGAAGTTGAAGCTCAGGAAGAAGGACGAGGAGATCTTGTCAGGGACGTTCCGAAGACACGCAGTTGAGGAACGGGTCAAAGAAGCCATAGCAACCATGGAAGAGTTGAAAATACAAGCAGGAGTGAAGAGGTCTAAGTGGGAGTGCTCTAGCTCAGGCAGTGGTCCTCATACGGTGCAAGATCTTTGAAGGGAACTTTACTCAGTAGTTTGTATTTTGTTCTTTCTTTGCATTTTGGGTCACCACCAGAATTGTTGGCTGGGACCTCTGCTTATTTTTGTTTCAGGCTATTTTTTTTGGTACCTTGGGTTGTAATTTCTGACAGTGATTCACTCTGATTTATATGAGCAGCAGTTTCATCATATTTCACCTTTAAACTGGAATCAAGGGGTGGATCACCCTGCAAATATACAAACATGTTTGCATTTGCATTTGCATAATCATAATCATTTTTGCATTGCAGGTTATCTTGGTTTCTCTGGTTTTCTTATGCTCTCTCTTTCTTTCAGTCAGGATTGATCAACCAACTCATCGTTATTCTACTCGGCTCAATCAAAACAGAGTGATGGACAAAGTTCAGGCAGATATGGCCGCTATGCAAGCTCGCATCGACCAGTTTATGGAAATGATGCAGGGTGTGGTGAAAAGTCAGAACGAGTTTAGAACTCTGGTTCAGCCGTTAGTGGCGAAGGTCGACGAAAATGGTATCCTACACGGTGGTCGTATTAACCGTAATATCCCTCCGGGCGGAGTTGGTGCTGGTGGACAGGGCAGAATTCCTACAGTGGTTGGAGAGGGAAGTACTGTTCGGGCTATCCATGGCCATCATTTTGATGATCAACAGGACAATGTGTTCTCGGTCAGGAGTTTAGATGCTTCCCTTCCTGTGGTCAGTGATGAAAGAATCCGTTTAATCGAAGCTCAATTGAAAGGAATGGTGAAACAGGATGATTTTGGGATTGATTTGGACGACCTAGGGTTGGTCCCTGATGTTGTTATTCCACACAAGATTCAGATTCCTACGCTAGAAAAGTACAATGGCTCTACCTGCCCAAGGATTCATGTGAAGGCCTATACCAGGAAGATGGCTGCTCACGCTAAGGATGAAAAGTTAATGATGCACTTCTTCCAAGACAGCCTGTCTGGCGCGTCTTTGGAATGGTACATGGGGCTAGAAAGCAGAGATGTTCGTACCTGGAGAGAGCTAGCTGCAGCTTTCATCAAGCATTATCAGTACAACACAGATATGGCTCCTAACAGAACCCAGCTGTTGAGCATGTCCTAGAAGAATGATGAGAGTTTCAAAGAATACGCGCAAAGGTGGCGTGAATTGGCGGCTAGGGTGCAGCCACTAATGCTAGAGAAAGAGATGCTAGATATGCTCATGGACACATTGCCGAAGCACTACTATGAGAAGCGTTTGCCTTGTTCTCTAGGCAAGTTTGCAGATGTGATTGCTATTGGGCAGAAGATAGAGGTCGGAATTAAGGCTGGGAAGGTTTCTAGCGGTGATGGATCGTCTTCCGAACAGGGAAAAAAGCCGTTTGATAATTATAAGAAGAAAGGAGAGACCAACGCTGTATCATCCCACAGGGGAAAAGGGAAACAGCGCCAGTTTAATAATCAACAGGTAGCATCAGTAACCATTCCAGCAACATTACCTCCACCACAGCAGCAAAGGGGTAATGCTAATCAGAATAGACAGTAGGGTCAGTATCAGAATAGACAGAGGAATGCAGAGAGGCATTTTGATCAACCCCCAATGTCATATGCACAGTTGTTGCAACACTTGCTGCAGTTGCGTCTAGTTGAGCTTCGTACCTTGGCGCCACCAACAGGGGAACTCCCACGAGGCTACGATGCTAACGCACACTGCGATTTTCATTCTGGTGCCCCTGGGCACACGGTGGAGAAGTGCAGGGCGTTTCAGCACAAGGTGCAGGACCTTGTGGACTCTAAAGCCATCAATTTCTCGAATGACGGACCCAATGTTATTCAGAACCCGATGCCTAATCACAATGGGCCAAAGGTGAATGCTATAATTGAGGACTGTGAAACTTTGAATTTGATCGTGGATGTGGAGGAACTGAAGACTCCATTGGTGGTGGTTAAGAACAGGTTATTGAAAGGTGATGTCTATCCGGGCTGTGGTGAGAACTGCTCAGATTGTTTGATAAAGGCTAATGGTTGTGATTCGTTGAAGAGGGGTATTCAGAATCTGATTGATGAAGGTTGTTTACAGTTTGACAGAGGTAATCAGCTAGAAGAGGTTGTTAGTGAAAAGGTTGCCACTATCACTATTCCGTTCAAAACAATTACCATTTCTGGTCCAGCAAGGCCACCTCCAGTCATTATCACAAGGGCTGGACCCATTCCGTACGAGAGTTCTAAGGCTATTCCGTGGAATTATGGTGCAGAGGTGTTTGTCAATGGGCAAAAGCAAGAGCTAATGAATACTTCACCAGTGGGTTCTAGTTCAGGGGTTAAAATTGAGACTGATGCTATAACCAGAAGTGGTAGAGTGCTCCCTCCGGTTAACGATCAACCCGGTACCTCTAGGTAAAATAGAGGAAAACAGGCGATGGATGGTTCTGTTCAGACTCCAGTGATTGTGGAATCTACAGTGAAGCCGGTTGATGATGCTTTTCCGGAAAATGTAGAGGAATTTATGAGGCTCATCCGAAAAAGTGATTATAAGATCGTGGACCAGTTACATCAGACCCCGTCCAAGATCTCTATTCTTTCTCTGCTCTTGTGTTCTGAGGCTCACAGGAATGCTCTTTTGAAGGTTTTGAATGCAGCATACGTTCCTCAAGAGATTTCTGTTAATCAGCTGGAAGGGGTTGTAGCGCACGTGAACGCTGGTAACGGCCTGGGTTTTACAGATCTTGACTTGACTTCTGCTGGCAGGAATCATAACAATGCCCTGCATATTTCGATCGAATGCCGTGGCTCACTGATGTCACATGTCTTGGTTGATACTGGTTCATCGTTGAATGTATTGCCCAAGAAAGCGTTAATGAAGTTGGATACTCGAGGACTTATTTGTACACTAAGCGACTTGGTGGTGCGAGCTTTTGATGGCTCGAAGAGATCTGTTTTTGGCGAGATTGTGCTTCCAATCAAGGTTGGGCCGGAAATCTTTAATGCAACGTTTTACATTATGGATATTCAGCCAGCGTACAGCTGTTTATTGGGTCGTCCTTGGATCCATGGGGCAGGTGCTGTAACTTCCACTTTACATCAAAAGCTGAAGTATATGGTTGATGGTCACGTAGTGACAGTATGCGGGGAAGAAGACATAATGATCAGCCAGCTGTTAACCTTCAAATACATGGAAGTGGATGGGGAAATCCACGAGACGTTGTGCCAGGGATTTGAGAAGGTGAAAGTTTCTGAAGAAGTTGTTCAGTCCGAAGCTGTAGTGCAGCCCGTAGTGGCAAATCAACCTGAGGGTTCCATGTCTTCGTTGAGAGACGCCAAAGCTGTGGTTGAAGCGGGTAGCTCACAGAGGTGGGGCCAGGTAGTTGAAGTCCAGAAAAAGAAGGATACTTATGGATTGGGATATAAGCCATCCAAAAGAGATGAGGATCCCCCAAAATTCTATGGCCCTGTCCGGTTCACTAGCGCTGGAGTTTTCTTCGACAGAATTAATGCTATTGATGAAGAAGGAGACAGTGATTGCGACATGGATAGCTGGATCCGTCCTTGTGTCCCAGGGGAAAGTCTGCACAACTGGTCTTCCGAGAAAGTCATTCAAGTAACAGGCTTCGAGTAATTGCTTTGTTTTCCTATTTTGTTAATCCTACGTTCTGCCCAAGACGTAGTGATTCTGTTCGTAGGGCTTTTAACTGTCGCATGTTTTGCTTTATCATCAATAAAGGACTTTTCACACTCAAATATTTTGATCTCTGTCTTTCTGTTTTATGCATTAAAAAAAAAAAAAAAACCACATCAACATGGCAATGTGTTTCTTTTGTTGCATCATAATAAAACATACCTCATAAATCATTGCAGGTTTCTTTGTTCAGATGACACCGATCATGACTCAGCTATAGCTCGGTATGACTTTGACAATCCAATCTATCAGGCTGAAGAAGAGGCTGACGAAGATTGTGAACTGCCCGAAGAGTTGGCCAGATTGTTGAAGCAAGAGGAGAGAGTCATCCAACATCATCAGGAGGAAATTGAGATTGTGAATCTGGGAATCGAGGACGCTAGAAAGGAAGTAAGAGTAGGGGCTGCGTTGGAAGACAGTGTCAAGGGAAGATTGATTGAAATGCTCCGTGAGTATGTGGACATCTTCGCCTGGTCTTACCAAGACATGCCCGGGCTGGATACTGATATTGTTGTACACCGGCTACCACTCAAACAAGGTTGTGCTCCGGTCAAGCAAAAGTTGAGAAGAACTAAACCGGAGATGTCTGTCAAAATCAAGGAAGAGGTTCAGAAACAGCTAGATGCCGGATTTCTTGCCGTAACAAATTATCCTCCATGGGTTGCTAACATCGTGCCTGTACCTAAGAAGGATGGGAAGGTCAGGATGTGTGTTGATTACAGGGATTTGAATAGAGCAAGCCCAAAGGATGATTTCCCGCTCCCTCACATTGACGTGTTAGTTGACAATACTGCTCAGTATTCTGTGTTTTCCTTCATGGATGGCTTCTCTGGGTATAACCAAATCAAGATGGCCCCAGAGGACATGGATAAAACAACATTCATAAGACCGTGGGGAACTTTATGCTACAAAGTGATGCCCTTTGGATTGAAAAATGCAGGGGCAACTTACCAGCGGGCGATGGTGACTCTCTTTCATGATATGATTCACAAAGAGATTGAAGTCTATGTTAATGACATGATTGCGAAGTCACAGACGGAAGAAGAACATCTGGTGAATCTTCAGAAGTTATTTGAAAGGTTAAGGAAATTCAGACTGAGGTTGAATCCAAACAAATGCACCTTCGGGGTGAGATCAGGAAAATTGCTGGGGTTTATTGTTAGTGAAAAAGGTATTGAGGTTGATCCTGCAAAGGTAAAAGCCATACAAGAAATGCCTGTGCCGAAAACAGAAAAAGAGGTTCGTGGTTTCTTGGGGAGATTGAATTACATTGCTAGGTTCATCTCGCATCTCACAGCCACGTGTGAACCAATCTTCAAGTTGCTAAGAAAAGATCAAGCGGTCAGGTGGAATGAAAATTGTCAAAAGGCATTTGAAAAGATTAAAGAATACTTGCAGGAACCTCCGGTCCTTATGCCGCCAGTACCAGGAAGGCCTTTGATTATGTATCTCACGGTTCTTGAGAATTCAATGGGTTGTGTGCTCGGTCAACAAGACGAGTCAGGTAAAAAAGAGCACGCCATCTATTACCTGAGTAAGAAGTTTACTGATTGCGAGTCAAGATACTCGATGTTGGAGAAAACATGTTGTGCACTCGCTTGGGCCGCTAAACGTTTAAGGCAGTATATGTTAAACCATACAACCCTTTTGATTTCGAAGATGGATCCAATCAAGTATGTGTTTGAGAAGCAAGTACTTTCTGGTAGAATAGCCTGTTGGCAGATGGTTCTGACAGAATATGATATTCAGTATGTTTCCCAAAAGGCCATTAAGGGAAGTGTGTTGTCAGAGTATCTTGCCGAACAGCCAATTGTGGATTATCAACCAATGAAGTTTGAGTTTCCGGATGAGCACATCATGTATCTGAAGATGAAGGATTGTGAAGAGCCTTTGCCTGATGAAGGACCTGAGATTGGATCTCAATGGAAGATGGTTTTTGATGGGGCTGTTAATTCATATGGCAACGGAATCGGGGAAATCATTACGACTCCACAGGGTTCTCATATACCCTTTACTGCCCGATTAGCGTTCATATGCACCAACAATGAGGCGGAGTATGAAGCATGCATCATGGGGTTAGAAGAAGCAATTGATTTGAGAATCAAGAACCTCGATGTTTATGGTGATTCTGCATTGGTGGTGAATCAGATTACAGGAGAATGGGAGACTCGTCAAGTAAATCTCGTTCCATATAACAATTATGCCAGAAGATTGTTACCTTTCTTTGACAGAGTAGACTTCCATCACATTCCCCGGATAGAGAATCAGATGGCTGATGCGTTGGCAACTTTGTCATCAATGTATAAAGTGAATCTTTGGAATGAAGCTCCCTCAATCAGAATCATGCGCTTGGATAGACCTGCTTTTGTATTTGCAGTTGAAGGGGTATCAGATGGCAAGCCTTGGTATCAGGACATCAAAGTCTTCTTAAAGAGTCAGGAATACCCAGCTGGGGCATCTTCCAAGGATAAAAAGACATTGAGGAGGTTATCAGGGAACTTCTTTTTGAACAAGGATGATGTGTTGTACAAGAGAAACTTTGACATGGTCTTGCTACGTTGTGTTGATGAACACGAGGCAGGCTTGTTAATGGAAGAGGTTCACGAAGGTTCCTTCGGTACTCATGCCAATGGGCATGCTATGGCTAGAAAATAATTGAGAGCGGGGTATTATTGGATGACTATGGAGTCTGACTGCTTTAAATACGCCCGAAAATGTCATAAATGCCAGATTTATGCTGACAAGGTGCACGTACCGCCTACTCCTCTGAATATTTTGTCATCACCTTGGCCTTTTGCTATGTGGGGCATTGACATGATTGGAAAGATCGAGCCAACTGCTTCAAATGGACATCGTTTTATCCTGGTGGCTATTGATTATTTCACGAAGTGGGTGGAAGCAGCATCGTATGCCATTGTCACCAAACAAGTGGTAGCCCGGTTTATTAAGAAGGACATCATCTGTCGGTATGGAGTCCCGGAGAGAATCATTACTGATAATGGTTCAAATCTGAATAACAAGATGATGAAGGAGCTATGCCAGAGCTTTAAAATCGAACATCACAATTCTTCTCCCTATCGTCCGAAGATGAATGGGGCTGTTGAAGCGGCTAATAAGAACATAAAGAAGATTGTGCAGAAGATGGTAGTGACATACAAAGACTGGCATGAGATGTTGCCTTACGCTTTGCATGGGTATCGTACTTCGGTACGCACCTCGACTGGGGCAACTCCTTTCTCACTAGTGTATGGCATGGAAGCAGTCTTGCCATTAGAAGTTGAGATTCCTTCTTTGAGAATTCTGACAGATGTGAAGCTGGATGAAGCTGAATGGGTGCGTTCCCGGCTGAATGAATTGAACCTCATTGAAGAGAAGAGATTGAAAGCCATTGCGCATGGCCAGTTGTATCAGAGCAGGATGGAGAAAGCCTTTGATCAGAAGGTGCGTCCTCGGTGTTTTCAAGCTGGTGAATTAGTTCTGAAAAGGATCACTCCTCCTCAAACAGATCATAGGGGCAAGTGGACTCCGAATTAGGAAGGGCCGTATGTAGTAAGACAGGTTTTCTCTGGTGGAGCCTTATTACTCTCAACTATGGATGGCGAAGATTTTACGTCCCCTGTGAACGCGGATGTAGTCAAAAAATACTTTGCATAAAAGAGACCCGCTGAGCATAAAAAGAAGGTTCAGGCAAAAATGGGGCATCCTGGCGAACCATAAAAAGAAAAGGTTCGGGAAAAAATTAGGGATAAAAAGAAAAAGAATAAACCCGCAAGGTTGAAAACCTGAAAAGGCAACCTTGGCAAAAATGGGTATCCCGGTGGATTGAAAACTCGAGAAGGGCGATCCAGGCAAAAGTTAGGGATTTTTAAAGCAAAGACTACGATCTGCGTTCGATCTGTGATCACTGTTCGCACTTGGAAAATTCGGAGGAAAGGAATCAGTCCAGTTAGTCGTCTTCGAAGGCCAAAGTATCTGCGGATGAACAAGTCATATGGGTTATAGCTGAATTGAGTCATGGTGGATGTCTGTTCCCCACATTGCCGACATTTGTATTTTATTTTGCTTTTTGCGCAATTACCTCTTTCCAGGAATTGCTTCCAGATGTAAATGCCTAGTTACAGGCCAATTCATTCAATAAAGTTTGCATTTCAGTTAAAGAGCTTTTGTTTTCTGTTTTACCTGTTTTGTTTGTGAAAATGTCCGGTATTTTTTATAAAAACATTACATGCTAAAACGTTGAGCTTTATGACACAAGATGGAAAAACAGTGGCAATTGCTTAGGCGACAGTCACCATGTGGATAATCAATGTATTCATTCTTGCACGTAGACTTTTGTTGGTTTTGCAGGATGACAGGTGTACTTTCCCCAGTAGAGTAGAGCTCTCCTCAACTTTGAAGTCTGATCGTCCTCAGCAGGTTATTACTCTTCCCCATCAGAGTATAAAGGAGTAATTCCCTAAGCGGAATCGTTAAGGATCGTCCTCCTTAGCAGGATATAAGAGGTTTTTTCCCAGGCCAGAGTTGTGACTTGGCACATCTTTCTCCAGTAAGTGATGTCTCCCCACGGAGCAGGTGGCAGTTATTTGTTCCCCAGCTAGTCAGGAAGCTTGTGTTATCCCCTAGCAGGTGAATGTTGACCATTACTTTCCCTCCCAAGCGGAGTCGTTGAGGATCGTCTTCCTCAGCAAAGTACAGAGGATTGTATACCCAGTCGGAGTCGTGTTTGGATTGTTATTCCCCAGCAAGTACTCAGAAGTTGATTGCTTTGAGGTGAATGTTGTCGTACCTCCAACAGGAAGTTTGTGGACGAAGATATTATTATCCCCACAGGGTCCTGATGTCTACTTTCCTCGGTTAGTCAGAAAGTATAGTTTCGTCGACAATGGTTTGATCTAGTACCCGGCAGGGTGAGGGTAAAGTTACTTCCCTAGCAGCAGATTAAGCTCATTTCCCCAATCAGAGTCTGGTGGTGAGTGGTATCCCCAGCAGGTCTTAAGGCCAATCGTTTGTGGCAGGCGCCGAAGCCAAGTTCTGAAATAGCTGGTCGTCCCCAGCGGTGGAATTTCCATCTTCAGTATTCATATCCCTCCCTAGCTAAGTGGGTATTCCCTCGGAGCTTCGTCCATCTCCAGCAGAGTAGTTGATCTTGATATTCCCCAACAGAGTGGATATCCTCTTGGAGTTTCGTCCATCTCCGACAGAGTTGGTGATTGGATATTCCCTAGCAGGGAGAAGTTTTCCTCAACAAGTTTTCCTTTGTTTCAGGGGAAATTTAGTTTGCCGTCCCTAGCGGAGTTACTTCTGGTCTTCAGCATTTATTTTGCTGGGACGTCTCTTTTGCATTGCATAAGCATTTGTTTTGCATAGCATCCTCCCAAATGCGTAGCATTTCCACTTCATGTGGGGCATTACGGCAAAATTCAAACATATGCATCCGAAGCGTAAGCCAGGTTTGAGTTTTCCTTCGTCAGGAAAAGCCGAATTTCGAAAAGATGTCTTTACTCCACAGGTGTTAGGTTAAGCAATACTTGACAGTTCCCCGGCAGGGCGTGTTTCCAGGATTGTTTATCCTTGATTCTATTTGTACCCCTCCGTCCAGGTGGTCCTTTGGTTTATTCCCTCAAAATTTTACCGTCAGACACTCGTCTGTGTTTCCTTCAGCACCCGTCCGTGTTCGAACCTTTTAAGCCAATGCCCGTCCGCATTAACTTTCGACACCCGTCTGTGTTCTTTCAGCACCCGTCCGTGTTTGACTCTTTTGTTTCAATGCCCGTCCGCATTGACATTTGACACTCATCTGTGTTTCCTTCAGCACCCGCCCGTGTGTGAACTGTTGATTTCAATATCCGTCCGTATTGACCTTTTGATGACACTCGTCCGTGTTGCCTTCCATTCCCCAGCGAGATTAATTCCCGATAAAGTTGCTTTACAACCTTTTCAGTACCCGTTCGTATTGAAATCTTTTACACCCGTCCGTGTACCTTTTTCAATACACGTCCGTATTGAAATCTTTTACACCCGTCCGTGTACCCTTTTCAATACCCGTCCGTATTGAAATCTTTTACACCCGTCCGTGTACCCTTTTCAGTACTCGTCCGTATTGAATGTTCGACACCCGTCTGTGTGCATTCTCAATCCCCAGAGAGGTCATCTTGAACCTCCTTTTACACCCGTCCGTGTACCTTTTTCAATACCCATCCGCATTGAAATCTTTTACACCCGTCCGTGTATCTTCTCAATACCCGTCCGTATTTGACATCCTGGATTCCTTGACACCCGTCCGTGTTCATCCCCAGCATAGCTAACACTCGTTTGTGTTTATTTCAGGACTTTTCATTACAGTTTTGGTTTCCAACACTCGTACGTGTCGTGACAGTGCAACATTTTTTGTTTGTTCCCCAGTGGAGTCGTCCCTCCCTTGAGAATTGCAAATTTTAGGTTTCTTTTGGTATTCAATCTCCGTGAATCCTTGGAACGCATGATAGCCGTCACTATCATACCTTCAGGATCAAGTTGATTGAATAGAGGCAGCTGTAACACCTCAAAATTTGGCTTGTTGTTTTTAGATAACTGGCTTAGGTTTCTTTTCTTTTCTTGCATTTGCATTGTGCATAGCATTTGGTTCTTAGCATGGGATCGAGGTATTTGGTTCAACTCAAGGGCAAAAGCTTCTTATGAGCTCCATAAGCTTCTCACATCCTTATATGGTGGCCCAAGGGTATTTCAATGAGGGATTCTCCAAGTGGTTATATCAAGGGTTGGTGTCCTTACACTGATGACCAAAACTAGGGTTTTATGGTTAAGGGTCCTAAGCTCAAGGAGTTGATTCAAACCTTTCACCAAGGTTCTCCATATGTCAAAACAAGTCTAAGGATGGATGTTGAGCCAAAAATTCACCATGGAAGACCTCAGATGATTCAGTAGCTTACAGATGAAGTAATCAGTCAAACTGGTCAACTGAAAAGTCAAACTAAGGTTTTGAGAGGTCCTCATCATGGTAATCAAGTCAAGAGACCTTTATTTGGTCTATGGAAGGCTTTCATGATCACAATTTGCAAGAATCAAGCTTTGGTAAAAAGTTGCTAAATTGGGAAAGTGACTTGTAATTTCAAGTTACTATTTTTGGCATATTTTCAACCAACTTTAACCAAACTTTTCATGATCAAAAATGCTTCAAACGAATTTTTGCCCAACACCAAAGTTGTAGATCTCTTTCTCCTCTTTCCAAAGAGTGGTGGATCATGATCATATCATTTTTAGATCAAGAGTTATGGGCATTTGAAGTTAGAGGGCATTTGGTGTTCCACCATGCATACCATTTTTGACATAACTTGCAAGATGCATTTTAACTCACCAATATGGCTTCTAATTGTTCAGTTCACCTCACCACACTCCATTGCACCTCACTTAGCATCATTTTGAGCTAAGATTTGAATGAATCCGTGGATTACATAGTCATAATTCATCATTATGCAATTTTGCAAGTTCACTTGGAATTCATAATTCAGTTACTCTCCAACCCCAAGATCAATCCAAAGGTGGTCCTTGCATCAAAAGGAAAACAATCATGCACTTTTCATGAAGAATGCACGAGCCAAATACCTCATGTGCACAAACTTGCAAATTTGCAAAACAGCCCAAAACTCATTGCTCTCAAGTCCTTGAAGTTTAAAACCCTAAACAGTAGCATTGGCACACTATATAAGCTAACTCACACGAATTTATCAGCAGCTACTATTCATTTTCATCACTTTTCAAAGTTTTTGCTCTCAAGTTTCTCTCCTTCGATTCTCCCAATCCTTCAAGGTTCCTCCATTTTTCTTGGTTGGTTTAGGATCAGTGAAGCACAAGGAAGAGAAATCCACCACTGTTTTGAGGTTTAAGCAAGGAATTCATCAAGTTGAGTTCAGAGCTTCAACTTTCGGATTCAAGGATTCAGGCTAGTTTGAAGGTCTAATTGCATTTATTTTGCAATTAGACGGTTGAAAGAGTCGATCTGCAGCTTATCTTGGAGTTTCTTCATGTATTTCCATTTCTGCAAATCTCAGGTGAGCTCCAAATTCATAGATCTAGAATTGAGTTTTGTTGTGTGTTTAATGTTCATCTTGATGTGCTGAGCTCATATATGTGTTTGGTTTTGATTTTCAACATGAATCATGGCTAAAATTTAGATCTGAAATTTTCAGATCCAAACTTGTTTCGTTCGATTCTTGAAATATATGCATGCTAAATGATTTTGAGTGGCATATTTGTGATCTACGTGAGTTGCTGAACATTTTGATGTATGATTTGTTGTTTTTGGTTATGGTTTGAAGTTTGGTGACCGGAGAGTGGCCAGAGAAGATGACCGGCGCTTCTCCGGCCGGTGAGGGTTTAATTAGGGTTTGTGGTTTTCCAGTTTGAATCTCATGCGTTGGATTGTGATTAATTTTCCAGTTTAATTCACGTGCGTTGGATCTTGGTTATGTGGTGTTAATTAAGTTGATTAGGGTTTAGTGGGTCTGATTAAGTCATGACCGTTTGATTTCATTTAATTAGTGCATTTGAATGTGGACCATTGGATTGTTGACTTTACTTTGTTTGACTGAGAGCATGAGCCTGTGGATCTGGAGACTTTTTATGTTTGACTTAATCTCAGCCGTTAGTTGTTTCTGAAGGCTTGATAGCGCTTGGGCCTTTTCTGCTGTTTACACCCCCGTTTCTGAGCCCATGGTCATTTTGCACGCGTTTGGATTTCTCTTTGCACCCCTATCTTCATTTCATTTTCTTTTTATTTTCTATTTTCATACTATTTCATAATTAATTGTTAAAAATACTTGCATGTGCTAAAAAATTCTAAAAAAATTCATCATCCCTTCTCATTATTAAAATTAATTTTTCACATTTTATTTTATTATTTTTGCATTAAATTTGCATTAAATGTTAATTTTCCAAATTAATTTGTCTCATTTGCACTTCATATTGCATACTTCATGTTGCATTTTTTATTTCTCTCATTTGGAAAGTGATTTGATCCTAATTCTTTTTGGGTTGTGTTCATAACATGTTGAAGTATGTTTGAGATTTTTGGAATGATTTTTAGGTCCTTTTTGGATGACTTTTGATGTGTTACTTTGAGCATGAATGTATGAAATCCTATTGATGCTTTGACCTAATTGTTGATTGACTTTGGTTCTGATTCATTGCTTGTGGATTTGATATGTCAATTATACATGTTTGAGATGCTTGAATACTGAATGACATAATTTTTGAGGCATGTTTGTTATTTCTTTGAAGCATGAACTTTAACTTGTCCAATTTGTGAATATATGCTTCATGTTTGGTTTGCTTGATCATGAAGGCACTTGTGCCACAATTTTAGGTCTTGTTTGAGGATTGATAGCATGTTAATTGACTTCTGGTTATGATATTTGAATCTCATCTTTGCATGTTTGATGTTTGCCTTTCACTTTAAGTCATTTGTTTCACAAGTATGAATCATGTTTCACTTCACTTCACTTCACTTCTTCTTTGCTTCCTAATTGATTGTGAAAGTGTTTGTGTGACTTGAATGTTGTTTGAAGATCATGTTTAGGCACATATTTAGGATTGTGTCACTTCTGGACTTGGTTTACTTTGTGAAATTTTGACTTGGTTGCTTTACATGATCATTTCTTTTCATCTCACTCCTTCTTTAATGACTTGAATGGTACTTGAGTGACTTCTCCCTTTTCTTTTTTACTAATTGTGCATGATTAATATTAGAGGTCAGTAGGACCATTAGGGTCTGAACTTGATGTTTGATCTACTTTAGAACTTGTTTCTTTATGGCCTTAGGCTTGTTTGAGTTTCATTTTGTCATATGTGAATACTTCTAACATTTTCAGGGGCAAATGGTAAGTTGTTTGAATGTGGATATGCTTCCACATTTTACTTTCTTCCTTTACCTTTTAACTTTCATACTTGTGTTTGAAGTGAGCTTAGGCCACTTGTGTTTCACTTCTCTTTCTCCTTCTTCTCTTTCACTCTTTTCATCCCTCGAGTCGCAAGACTTGTTTAAGTCTTGGATTCTCTTCCTTTAGAGCTACCTAGTCCAACTTAATTTTCGATTAAGCTTGGAGTAGGATTAGCATTAGGTTAGGTAGTCATCTCTCCTAAACCTCACTAACCATAGGACATCCATGCATGATAACATTAGGACTCTTAGTTTCCCTGTAGAGTTTCCTTTTGTGTCGCTTCTCTTCTCATCTCAAACTTCTTGAAAACACTTAATAAAATATAACGTATATTGCGCTCGAGTCTTAAGTGTAGGAAGTGAAGAACGAGGGGTCTCCTCTCTTCTTCTAGGGTGTTTAGCATACGTCTCATTCGGGGGCGATCATGCGACTCACTCGTTCCCGCATGGTAGACTTTGGTGCAATGTAAGTTACAAACTAACTCAAAACACTTCTGTCTAAAAAACACCAAACCAATTCAAATCTTTTTATCCTCCGGGATTGTTGGGTTTCAAACTTCTTTTTTTCAGAAAAGAGCTCGTCGCTCACGTAAAAAACACTTACCTACCCGTGGTCGTACCCACGAACTACGTCAGCTCTGATTCCTCTCTCTCGTCCGATTGAGGATACATATGCACAAGACAGCGATTGTCTTGGCGAGCAACCTTCCCCCACAGTTCCCGTCCGAACTACGTTGACTCTGACTTTCCCATTGCACTGAGGGAGTACGTAGGCCTAGGACAACGATAATGTCCTATCGAGACACTTCTTTTTCTTTTCTTCTTCGTTTCTCTGTTCTTTCCGTTCTCGTTTCTTCGCCGATCCAGTAGCAGTGAAGTTCCAGATGATGACACCCTTTGATGCAGACAGCAAGCGTGGATCCCATCGAGTACGATGGACGTGTTGGGTGCTAACACCTTCCCTTCGCGTAACCGACTCCCGTACCCGTTCTCTTGGTCGCGTGACCATGCTCTTTCCCTTTCTTTCAGGTTTACGCAGTGTTTCCTTTCCCTCTCTTGGGATAAATACACTTTGCTGGCGACTCTGTGTCTTTTGCGCCACTCTCGCGTTTGTACCGTTGGATGCGAATCTTCCGGGAGCGACAGCTGGCGACTCTGCTGGGGACTCTGGTTGACCTACTGCTGGTCCTTCCCCTTTAGCGAGTCAATCCTAGCGCTTGTCTGTTTGTTTTTGTTGGGTGTTTCTATGGTGCTTTGCTTTGTTGTATATTACTATATTGCTATTTACTGTATTTTTACTTTACTGCTTTACTGTGTTTACAGCTTTTATTGCATTGCATTCCATATTATTACTGTCATACTGGATATTGCTGTGCTGTTCTGCTGCTGGTTTTTCTGTTTGTAGGGTGGGCTGGATTCATGAGAGAGAAGCCCAAAACCAAGGCTTGAGCATACACCTATGTTTAGCGTGGAAAGTAGTGTGACTTGTTTGGCATTTGGCCAGACGAAGTATACATGAAAACTCCACATCCAGGCGAGGTTTTCTTGGTAATATTCTATCCTGTCCATTTGGGGCAGATGATGGAATATAATCTGGAAAACTGTCGACTCTGGCAACCATTCCCGAGGACTCAGTTGCGGCACTCCTCCCGAGATGTGACAGTGGCAGCCCACTTTCTGTGGCAAACCCATTGCACATTCTCGATCCGAGGACCCAATGCTGGGAACTTGCTATAGGATTTCCCTTTTGAAGTGAATCAGCGGACGACCTCTTTGATTGGCGATAGCATTGTATCCTTCGGGCTGAATGTGCTATTGCTTCTCAAACCTCTGAAGCTGAGGATCTTTTGTTTTGGAGAATTGGTTGAGGCCTCCTCTTTTGATGATGATGCCAAACCAGAAATGGTGAACGTATCATCATTTCTAGACCTGAGAGCCCGGGATACTGAACATCCTAGTACCCACATGTGAGAGGGGATGGGTGTTTGCAGGTTTGCAGGTAACCGAGACCTCCAACCTACCTGGTTTCTGGGTTTCTCATCTGTGTATATTATCCTGATATTCTGACGGTTTGATTGGGTTGTTATTATGGATTTTTGGGTTTCTGGTATTCTGGGTCTTATTCAGTCAGCAGAACAGCAGTGGTTTGAGCATTTTGGATACCTTGATCCCATGCCTGCATTTTGCATCATCTTTTTGCATTCTGACATGTTTGTTCATTTGTAGGGTTGCATCCTAACTTTGATTCCGGTTGTCTGAAGACTGTCCATGATGAGTATTAGCGCTGAAAAAAGAAAGAACATCATCCCGTACAAGTTCCCAGAGCTTCATCTAGACGCTGTGCACAAGATCTCGGCTATGGCAAAACCTGAGGCATTGGCAGAGTTCAGAGGAGAATATGGGAGGATTCTGAGTTTCGCCCGGAATGTTACCAATTATGAGTTCAGGGCCCTGCACACTCTGGCACAGTTCTATGACCCTCAACTCCGGTGTTTTCTATTTGCTGATTATCTTTTGGCTCCAACGTTGGAAGAATTTGCTCTTATTTTGGATGTTTCGGTCAAAGAGGGAGCTCCCTTCTATCCTTCTAAGGAGTTTCCTGATTTGGAAAGGGTTGCTGCTACTTTACGTTTGGATCAGTCACTGTTGAAGAAAAATATTGCTAGTAAAGGGGGTTATCAAGGTTTTCACACGAAGTTTTTGATCGAACAGGCTGCTACTTGTGCTAAGGCTAAGTGTTGGTCAGTGTTCAATGCAATTCTGGCTATGTGTGTTTATGGAACGGCGTTATTCCCTAATGTGAAAGATTTTGTAGATGCACATGCTGTCCGGATATTCACCACGAAGAATCCGGTACCTACCTTGCTTGGGGATCTGTATTATTCGATGCACTATAAGAATGAGAAAAGGAGAGGCGGACCTCTTTATTGTTGTGCTTCAATTTTCTATAAGTGGTTTGCTGATCGTCTTCCCAAATCTGGGGCATTCGAAGACACTAAAGGAACTTTAGATTGGGCAAAGAGATTAATGGGGTTAAGGGCCGACAACTTAGTTTGGATCAATCGTGATTTGTTGGGCCGAGAGATCCTGGTTAGTTGTGGAGGTTACCCAAACGTACCTTTAATAGGAAGGAAGGGGGGAATTAACTACAACCCCATTCTTGCTATTAGGCAATTTGGGTATGCTTTAAAGGAGCCGCCAAAAGGCCAAGATGTGCAAGAGTCTCTATTTTTGGGTGAGGAAGCCAATCTGGAGGTGTTGAAAGAAGCTGCAAACGCTTGGAGAGATCGCCATAAGAAAGGAAAGACTTCTTTTGGAAAGAGTAACAACAAAGCTTTTCGTGCGTATGAAGACTGGGTTCAGAGCAGAGTAGAAAGTGTACTTTTTCCATTCTGCAGGGAACCTCCTTCTTACCCTTTACTGATTGAACCCCCAACCATGATTGAGATGGAGAAGTATAACCAATTATGGGCTGAAAAGGAGAAGATTCGAGAGGAGAACCATGAGTTGCAAAAGGAAATCTACCAGTTGAAACATGAGCGAGGTGAGGCTGTTCATATTGCCAAGCTGAAGACAGAACGTCTCGCTGAGAAAGAAAAGGAGCTGGTTGAAGAGATAGCAGCTAGGAAAAGGGTAGGACAAGCTCTAAAAGGTGTTTGCAAGACTCTCAAATCCAAGAAGGATGACTTAGCCAGGGCTTGGGCGAAGATTCACAGGTTCAATGCTTACCGAAATACTGTAATCACGGCCAACAAGCAGAAAGAAGATAAGAATTTGGAGCAGATTGAGAGTCTGAAGTTGAAGCTCAGGAAGAAGGACGAGGAGATCTTGTCAGGGACGTTCCGAAGACACGCAGTTGAGGAACGGCTCAAAGAAGCCATAGCAACCATGGAAGAGCTGAAAATACAAGCAGGAGTGAAGAGGTCTAAGTGGGAGTGCTCTAGCTCAGGCAGTGGCCCTCATACGGTGCAAGATCTTTGAAGGGAACTTTACTCAGTAGTTTGTATTTTGTTCTTTCTTTGCATTTTGGGTCACCACCAGAATTGTTGGCTGGGACCTCTGCTTATTTTTGTTTCAGGCTATTTTTTTTGGTACCTTGGGTTGTAATTTCTGACAGTGATTCACTCTGATTTATATAAACAGCAGTTTCATCCTATTTCACCTTTAAACTGGAATCAAGAGGTGGATCACCCTGCAAATATACAAACATGTTTGCATTTGCATTTGCATTATCATAATCATTTTTGCATTGCAGGTTATCTTGGTTTCTCTGGTTTTCTTATGCTCTCTCTTTCTTTCAGTCAGGATTGATCAACCAACTCATCGTTATTCTACTCGGCTCAATCAAAACAGAGTGATGGACAAAGTTCAGGCAGATATGGCCGCTATGCAAGCTCGCATCGACCAGTTCATGGAAATGATGCAGGGTGTGGTGAAAAGTCAGAACGAGTTTAGAACTCTGGTTCAGCCGTTAGTGGCGAAGGTCGACGAAAATGGTATCCTACACGGTGGTCTTATTAACCGTAATATCCCTCCGGGCGGAGTTGGTGCTGGTGGACAGGGCAAAATTCCTACAGTGGTTGGAGAGGGAAGTACTGTTTGGGCTATCCATGGCCATCATTTTGATGATCAACAGGACAATGTGTTCTCGGTCAGGAGTTTAGATGCTGCCCTTCCTGTGGTCAGTGATGAAAGAATCCGTTTAATCGAAGCTCAATTGAAAGGAGTGGTGAAACAGGATGATTTGGGGATTGATTTGGACGACCTAGGGTTGGTCCCTGATGTTGTTATTCCACACAAGATTCAGATTCCTACGCTAGAAAAGTACAATGGCTCTACCTGCCCAAGGACTCATGTGAAGGCCTATACCAGGAAGATGGCTGCTCACGCTAAGGATGAAAAGTTAATGATGCATTTCTTCCAAGACAGCCTGTCTGGCGCGTCTTTGGAATGGTACATGGGGCTAGAAAGAAGAGATGTTTGTACCTGGAGAGAGCTAGCTGCAGCTTTCATCAAGCATTATCAGTACAACACAGACATGGCTCCTAACAGAACCCAACTGTTGAGCATGTCCCAGAAGAATGATGAGAGTTTCAAAGAATACGCGCAAAGGTGGCGTGAATTGGCGGCTAGGGTGCAGCCACCAATGCTAGAGAAAGAGATGCTAGATATGCTCATGGACACATTGCCGAAGCACTACTATGAGAAGCTTTTGCCTTGTTCTCTAGGCAAGTTTGCAGATGTGATTGCTATTGGGCAGAAGATATAGGTCGGAATTAAGGCTGGGAAGGTTTCTAGCGGTGATGGATCGTCTTCCGGACAGGGAAAAAAGCCGTTTGATAATTATAAGAAGAAAGGAGAGACCAACGCTGTATCATCCCACAGGGGAAAAGGGAAACAGCGCCAGTTTAACAATCAACAGGTAGCATCAGTAACCATTCCAGCAACATTACCTCCACCACAGCAGCAAAGGGGTAATGCTAATCAGAATAGACAGCAGGGTCAGTATCAGAACAGACAGAGGAATGCAGAGAGGCATTTTGATCAACCCCCAATGTCATATGCACAGTTGTTGCAACACTTGCTGCAGTTGCGTCTAGTTGAGCTTCGTACCTTGGCGCCACCAACAGGGGAACTCCCACGAGGCTACGATGCTAACGCACACTGCGATTTTCATTCTGGTGCCCCTGGGCACACGGTGGAGAAGTGCAGGGCGTTTCAGCACAAGGTGCAGGACCTTGTGGACTCTAAAGCCATCAATTTCTCGAATGACGGACCCAATGTTATTCAGAACCCGATGCCTAATCACAATGGGCCAAGGGTGAATGCTATAATTGAGGACTGTGAAACTTTGAATTTGATCGTGGATGTGGAGGAACTGAAGACTCCATTGGTGGTGGTTAAGAACAGGTTATTGAAAGGTGATGTCTATCCGGGCTGTGGTGAGAACTGCTCAGATTGTTTGATAAAGGCTAATGGTTGTGATTCATTGAAGAGGGGTATTCAGAATCTGATTGATGAAGGTTGTTTACAGTTTGACAGAGGTAATCAGCTAGAAGAGGTTGTTAGTGAAAAGGTTGCCACTATCACTATTCCGTTCAAAACAATTACCATTTCTGGTCCAGCAAGGCCACCTCCAGTCATTATCACAAGGGCTGGACTCATTCCGTACGAGAGTTCTAAGGCTATTCCGTGGAATTATGGTGCAGAGGTGTTTGTCAATGGGAAAAAGCAAGAGCTAATGAATACTTCACCAGTGGGTTCTAGTTCAGGGTTTAAAGTTGAGACTGATGCTATAACCAGAAGTGGTAGAGTGCTCCCTCCGGTTAACGATCAACCCGGTACCTCTAGGAAAAATAGAGGAAAACGGGCGATGGATGGTTCTGTTCAGACTCCAGTGATTGTGGAATCTACAGTGAAGCCGGTTGATGATGCTTTTCCGGAAAATGTAGAGGAATTTATGAGGCTCATCCGAAAAAGTGATTATAAGATCGTGGACCAGTTACATCAGACCCCGTCCAAGATCTCTATTCTGTCTCTGCTCTTGTGTTCTGAGGCTCACAGGAATGCTCTTTTGAAGGTTTTGAATGCAGCATACGTTCCTCAAGAGATTTCTGTTAATCAGCTGGAAGGGGTTGTAGCGCACGTGAACGCTGGTAACGGCCTGGGTTTTACAGATCTTGACTTGACTTCTGCTGGCAGGAATCATAACAATGCCCTGCATATTTCGATCGAATGCCGTGGCTCACTGATGTCACATGTCTTGGTTGATACTGGTTCATCGTTGAATGTATTGCCCAAGAAAGCGTTAATGAAGTTGGATACTCGAGGACTTATTTGTACACCAAGCGACTTGGTGGTGCGAGCTTTTGACGACTCGAAGAGATCTGTTTTTGGCGAGATTGTGCTTCCAATCAAGGTTGGGCCAGAAATCTTTAATGCAACATTTTACATTATGGATATTCAGCCAGCGTACAGCTGTTTATTGGGTCGTCCTTGGATCCATGGGGCAGGTGCTGTAACTTCCACTTTACATCAAAAGCTGAAGTATATGGTTGATGGTCACGTAGTGACAGTATGCGGGGAAGAAGACATAATGATCAGTCAGCTGTTAACCTTCAAATACGTGGAAGTGGATGGGGAAATCCACGAGACGTTGTGCCAGGGATTTGAGAAGGTGAAAGTTTCTGAAGAAGTTGTTCAGTCCGAAGCTGTAGTGCAGCCCGTAGTGGCAAATCAACCTGAGGGTTCCATGTCTTCGTTGAGAGACGCCAAAGCTGTGGTTGAAGCGGGTAGCTCACAGAGGTGGGGCCAGGTAGTTGAAGTCCATAAAAAGAAGGATACTTATGGATTGGGATATAATCCATCCAAAAGAGATGAGGATCCCCCAAAATTCTATGGCCCTGTCCGGTTCACTAGCGCTGGAGTTTTCTTCGACAGAATTAATGCTATTGATGAAGAAGGAGACAGTGATTGCGACATGGATAGCTGGATCCGTCCTTGTGTCCCAGGGGAAAGTCTGCACAACTGGTCTTCCGAGAAAGTCATTCAAGTAACAGGCTTCGAGTAATTGCTTTGTTTTCCTATTTTGTTAATCCTACGTTCTGCCCAAGACGTAGTGATTCTGTTCGTAGGGCTTTTAACTGTCGCATGTTTTGCTTTATCATCAATAAAGGACTTTTCACACTCAAATATTTTGATCTCTGTCTTTCTGTTTTATGCACTAAAAAAAAAAAAAAAAAACCACATCAACATGGCAATGTGTTTCTTTTGTTGCATCATAATAAAACATACCTCATAAATCATTGCAGGTTTCTTTGTTCAGATGACACCGATCATGACTCAGCTATAGCTCGGTATGACTTTGACAATCCAATCTATCAGGCTGAAGAAGAGGCTGACGAAGATTGTGAACTGCCCAAAGAGTTGACCAGATTGTTGAAGCAAGAGGAGAGAGTCATCCAACCTCATCAGGAGGAAATTGAGATTGTGAATCTGGGAATCGAGGACGCTAGAAAGGAAGTAAGAGTAGGGGCTGCGTTGGAAGACAGTGTCAAGGGAAGATTGATTGAAATGCTCCGTGAGTATGTGGACATCTTCGCCTGGTCTTACCAAGACATGCCCGGGCTGGATACTGATATTGTTGTACACCGGCTACCACTCAAAGAAGGTTGTGCTCCGGTCAAGCAAAAGTTGAGAAGAACTAAACCGGAGATGTCTGTCAAAATCAAGGAAGAGGTTCAGAAACAGCTAGACGCCGGATTTCTTGCCGTAACAAATTATCCTCCATGGGTTGCTAACATCGTGCCTGTACCTAAGAAGGATGGGAAGGTCAGGATGTGTGTTGATTACAGGGATTTGAATAGAGCAAGCCCAAAGGATGATTTCCCGCTCCCTCACATTGACGTGTTAGTTGACAATACTGCTCAGTATTCTGTGTTTTCCTTCATGGATGGCTTCTCTGGGTATAACCAAATCAAGATGGCCCCAGGGGACATGGAGAAAACAACATTCATAACACCGTGGGGAACTTTCTGCTACAAAGTGATGCCCTTTGGATTGAAAAATGCAGGGGCAACTTACCAGCGGACGATGGTGACTCTCTTTCATGATATGATTCACAAAGAGATTGAAGTCTATGTTAATGACATGATTGCGAAGTCACAGACGGAAGAAGAACATCTGGTGAATCTTCAGAAGTTATTTGAAAGGTTAAGGAAATTCAGACTGAGGTTGAATCCAAACAAATGCACCTTCGGGGTGAGATCAGGAAAATTGCTGGGGTTTATTGTTAGTGAAAAAGGTATTGAGGTTGATCCTGCAAAGGTAAAAGCCATACAAGAAATGCCTGTGCCGAAAACAGAAAAAGAGGTTCGTGGTTTCTTGGGGAGATTGAATTACATTGCTAGGTTCATCTCGCATCTCACAGCCACGTGTGAACCAATCTTCAAGTTGCTAAGAAAAGATCAAGCGGTCAGGTGGAATGAAAATTGTCAAAAGGCATTTGAAAAGATTAAAGAATACTTGCAGGAACCTCCGGTCCTTATGCCGCCAGTACCAGGAAGGCCTTTGATTATGTATCTCACGGTTCTTGAGAATTCAATGGGTTGTGTGCTCGGTCAACAAGACGAGTCAGGTAAAAAAGAGCACGCCATCTATTACCTGAGTAAGAAGTTTACTGATTGCGAGTCAAGATACTCGATGCTGGAGAAAACATGTTGTGCACTCACTTGGGCCGCTAAGCGTTTGAGGCAGTATATGTTAAACCATACAACCCTTTTGATTTCGAAGATGGATCCAATCAAGTATGTGTTTGAGAAGCAAGCACTTTCTGGTAGAATAGCTCGTTGGCAGATGGTTCTGACAGAATATGATATTCAGTATGTTTCCCAAAAGGCCATTAAGGGAAGTGTGTTGTCAGAGTATCTTGCCGAACAGCCAATTGTGGATTATCAACCAATGAAGTTTGAGTTTCCGGATGAGCACATCATGTATCTGAAGATGAAGGATTGTGAAGAGCCTTTGCCTGATGAAGGACCTGAGATTGGATCTCAATGGAAGATGGTTTTTGATGGGGCTGTTAATTCATATGGCAACGGAATCGGGGCAATCATTACGACTCCACAGGGTTCTCATATACCCTTTACTGCCCGATTAGCGTTCATATGCACCAACAATGAGGCGGAGTATGAAGCATGCATCATGGGGTTAGAAGAAGCAATTGATTTGAGAATCAAGAACCTCGATGTTTATGGTGATTCTGCGTTGGTGGTGAATCAGATTACAGGAGAATGGGAGACTCGTCAAGTAAATCTCGTTCCATATAACAATTATGCCAGAAGATTGTTACCTTTCTTTGACAGAGTAGACTTCCATCACATTCCCCGGATAGAGAATCAGATGGCTGATGCGTTGGCAACTTTGTCATCAATGTATAAAGTGAATCTTTGGAATGAAGCTCCCTCAATCAGAATCATGCGCTTGGATAGACCTGCTTTTGTATTTGCAGTTGAAGGGGTATCAGATGGCAAGCCTTGGTATCAGGACATCAAAGTCTTCTTGAAGAGTCAGGAATACCCAGCTGGGGCATCTTCCAAGGATAAAAAGACATTGAGGAGGTTATCAGGGAACTTCTTTTTGAACAAGGATGATGTGTTGTACAAGAGAAACTTTGACATGGTCTTGCTACGTTGTGTTGATGAACACGAGGCAGGCTTGTTAATGGAAGAGGTTCACGAAGGTTCCTTCGGTACTCATGCCAATGGGCATGCTATGGCCAGAAAATTATTGAGAGCGGGGTATTATTGGATGACTATGGAGTCTGACTGCTTTAAATACGCCCGAAAATGTCATAAATGCCAGATTTATGCTGACAAGGTGCACGTACCGCCTACTCCTCTGAATGTTTTGTCGTCACCTTGGCCTTTTGCTATGTGGGGCATTGACATGATTGGAAAGATCGAGCCAACTGCTTCAAATGGACATCGTTTTAGCCTGGTGGCTATTGATTATTTCACGAAGTGGGTGGAAGCAGCATTGTATGCCAATGTCACCAAACAAGTGGTAGCCCGGTTTACTAAGAAGGACATCATCTGCCGGTATGGAGTCCCGAAGAGAATCATTACTGATAATGGTTCAAATCTGAATAACAAGATGATGAAGGAGCTATGCCAGAGCTTTAAAATCGAACATCACAATTCTTCTCCCTATCGTCCGAAGATGAATGGGGCTGTTGAAGCGGCTAATAAGAACATAAAGAAGATTGTGCAGAAGATGGTAGTGACATACAAAGACTAGCATGAGATGTTGCCTTACGCTTTGCATGGGTATCGTACTTCGGTACGCACCTCGACTGGGGCAACTCCTTTCTCACTAGTGTATGGCATGGAAGCAGTCTTGCCATTAGAAGTTGAGATTCCTTCTTTGAGAATTCTGACAGATGTGAAGCTGGATGAAGCTGAATGGGTGCGTTCCCGGCTGAATGAATTGAACCTCATTGAAGAGAAGAGATTGAAAGCCATTGCGCATGGCCGGTTGTATCAGAGCAGGATGAAGAAAGCCTTTGATCAGAAGGTGCGTCCTCGGTGTTTTCAAGCTGGTGAATTAGTTCTGAAAAGGATCACTCCTCCTCAAACAGATCATAGGGGCAAGTGGACTCCGAATTACGAAGGGCCATATGTAGTAAGACAGGTTTTCTCTGGTGGAGCCTTATTACTCTCAACTATGGATGGCGAAGATTTTACGTCCCCTGTGAACGCGGATGTAGTCAAAAAATACTTTGCATAAAAGAGACCCGCTGAGCATAAAAAGAAGGTTCAGGCAAAAATGGGGCATCCTGGCGAACCATAAAAAGAAAAGGTTCGGGCAAAAATTAGGGATAAAAAGAAAAAGAATAAACCCGCAAGGTTGGAAACCTGAAAAGGCAACCTTGGCAAAAATGGGTATCCCGGTGGATTGAAAACCCGAGAAGGGCGATCCAGGCAAAAGTTAGGGATTTTTAAAGCAAAGACTACAATCCGCGTTCGATCTGTGATCACTGTTCGCACTTGGAAAATTCGGAGGAAAGGAATCAGTCCAGTTAGTCGTCTTCGAAGGCCAAAGTATCTGCGGATGAACAAGTCATATGGGTTATAGCTGAGTTGAGTCATGGTGGATGTCTGTTCCCCACATTGCCGACATTTGTATTTTCTTTTGCTTTTTGCGCAATTACCTCTTTCCAGGAATTGCTTCCAGATGTAAATGCCTATTTACAGGCCAATTCATTCAATAAAGTTTGCATTTTAGTTAAAGAGCTTTTGTTTTCTGTTTTACCTGTTTTGTTTGTGAAAATGTCCGATATTTTTGATAAAAACATTACATGCTAAAACGTTGAGCTTTATGACACAAGATGGAAAAACAGTGGCAATTGCTTAGGCGACAGTCACCATGTGGATAATCAATGTATTCATTCTTGCACGTAGACTTTTGTTGGTTTTGCAGGATGACAGGTGTACTTTCCCCAGTAGAGTAGAGCTCTCCTCAACTTTGAAGTCTGATCGTCCTCAGCAGGTTATTACTCTTCCCCATCAGAGTATAAAGGAGTAATTCCCTAAGCGGAATCGTTAAGGATCGTCCTCCTTAGCAGGATATAAGAGGTTTTTTCCCAGGCCAGAGTTGTGACTTGGCACATCTTTCTCCAGTAAGTGATGTCTCCCCACGGAGCAGGGGGCAGTTATTTGTTCCCCAGCTAGTCAGGAAGCTTGTGTTATCCCCTAGCAGGTGAATGTTGACAATTACTTTCCCTCCCAAGCGGAGTCGTTGAGGATCGTCTTCCTCAGCAAAGTACAGAGGATTGTATACCCAGCCGGAGTCGTGTTTGGATTGTTATTCCCCAGCAAGTACTCAGAAGTTGATTGCTTTGAGGTGAATGTTGTCGTACCTCCAACAGGAAGTTTGTGGACGAAGATATTATTATCCCCACAGGGTCCTGATGTCTACTTTCCTCGGTTAGTCAGAAAGTATAGTTTCGTCGACAATGGTTTGATCTAGTACCCGGCAGGGTGAGGGTAAAGTTACTTCCCTAGCAGCAGATTAAGCTCATTTCCCCAATCAGAGTCTGGCGGTGAGTGGTATCCCCAGCAGGTCTTAAGGCCAATCGTTTGTGGCAGGCGCCGAAGCCAAGTTCTGAAATAGCTGGTCGTCCCCAGCGGTGGAATTTCCATCTTCAGTATTCATATCCCTCCCTAGCTAAGTGGGTATTCCCTCGGAGCTTCGTCCATCTCCAGCAGAGTAGTTGATCTTGATATTCCCCAACAGAGTGGATATCCTCTTGGAGTTTCGTCCATCTCCGACAGAGTTGGTGATTGGATATTCCCTAGCAGGGAGAAGTTTTCCTCAACAAGTTTTCCTTTGTTTCAGGGGCAATTTAGCTTGCCGTCCCTAGCGGAGTTACTTCTGGTCTTCAGCATTTATTTTGCTGGGACGTCTCTTTTGCATTGCATAAGCATTTGTTTTGCATAGCATCCTCCCAAATGCGTAGCATTTCCACTTCATGTGGGGCATTACGGCAAAATTCAAACATTTGCATCCGAAGCGTAAGCCAGGTTTGAGTTTTCCTTCGTCAGGAAAAGCCGGATTTCGAAAAGATGTCTTTACTCCACAGGTGTTAGGTTAAGCAATACTTGACAGTTCCCCGGCAGGGCATGTTGCCAGGATTGTTTATCCTTGATTCTATTTGTACCCCTCCGTCCAGGTGGTCCTTTGGTTTATTCCCTCAAAATTTTACCGTCAGACACTCGTCTGTGTTTCCTTCAGCACCCGTCCGTGTTCGAACCTTTTAAGCCAATGCCCGTCCGCATTGACTTTCGACACCCGTCTGTGTTCTTTCAGCACCCGTCCGTGTTTGACTCTTTTGTTTCAATGCCCGTCCGCATTGACATTTGACACTCATCTGTGTTTCCTTCAGCACCCGCCCGTGTGTGAACCGTTGATTTCAATATCCGTCCGTATTGACCTTTTGATGACACTCGTCCGTGTTGCCTTCCATTCCCCAGCGAGATTAATTCCCGATAAAGTTGCTTTACAACCTTTTCAGTACCCGTCCGTATTGAAATCTTTTACACCCGTCCGTGTACCTTTTTCAATACCCGTCCGTATTGAAATCTTTTACACCCGTCCGTGTACCCTTTTCAATACCCGTCCGTATTGAAATCTTTTACATCCGTCCGTGTACCCTTTTCAGTACTCGTCCGTATTGAATGTTCGACACCCGTCCGTGTGCATTCTCAATCCCCAGAGAGGTCATCTTGAACCTCCTTTTACACCCGTCCGTGTACCTTTTTCAATACCCATCCGCATTGAAATCTTTTACACCCGTCCGTGTATCTTCTCAATACCCGTCCGTATTTGACATCCTGGATTCCTTGACACCCGTCCGTGTTCATCCCCAGCATAGCTAACACTCGTTTGTGTTTATTTCAGGACTTTTCATTACAGTTTTGGTTTCCAACACTCGTACGTGTCGTGACAGTGCAACATTTTTTGTTTGTTCCCCAGTGGAGTCGTCCCTCCCTTGAGAATTGCAAATTTTAGGTTTCTTTTGGTATTCAATCTCCGTGAATCCTTGGAACGCATGATAGTCGTCACTATCATACCTTCAGGATCAAGTTGATTGAATAGGGGCA
The DNA here is from genome assembly GCA_022829125.1 of Lathyrus tuberosus. Classification (NCBI taxonomy): domain Eukaryota; kingdom Viridiplantae; phylum Streptophyta; class Magnoliopsida; order Fabales; family Fabaceae; genus Lathyrus; species Lathyrus tuberosus. Next base: position 5,712,070 of record JALAZF010000177.1, on the reverse strand, counting down.
GCTGTAACACCTCAAAATTTGCCTTGTTGTTTTTAGATAACTGGCTTAGGTTTCTTTTCTTTTCTTGCATTTGCATTGTGCATAGCATTTGGTTCTTAGCATGGGATCGAGGTATTTGGTTCAACTCAAGGGCAAAAGCTTCTTATGAGCTCCATAAGCTTCTCATATCCTTATATGGTGGCCCAAGGGTATTTCAATGAGGGATTCTCCAAGTGGTTATATCAAGGGTTGGTGTCCTTACACTGATGACCAAAACTAGGGTTTTATGGTTAAGGGTCCTAAGCTCAAGGAGTTGATTCAAACCTTTCACCAAGGTTCTCCATATGTCAAAACAAGTCTAAGGATGGATGTTGAGCCAAAAATTCACCATGGAAGACCTCAGATGATTCAGTAGCTTACAGATGAAGTAATCAGTCAAACTGGTCAACTGAAAAGTCAAACTAAGGTTTTGAGAGGTCCTCATCATGGTAATCAAGTCAAGAGACCTTTATTTGGTCTATGGAAGGCTTTCATGATCACAATTTGCAAGAATCAAGCTTTGGTAAAAAGTTGCTAAATTGGGAAAGTGACTTGTAATTTCAAGTTACTATTTTTGGCATATTTTCAACCAACTTTAACCAAACTTTTCATGATCAAAAATGCTTCAAACGAATTTTTGCCCAACACCAAAGTTGTAGATCTCTTTCTCCTCTTTCCAAAGAGTGGTGGATCATGATCATATCATTTTTAGATCAAGAGTTATGGGCATTTGAAGTTAGAGGGCATTTGGTGTTCCACCATGCATACCATTTTTGACATAACTTGCAAGATGCATTTTAACTCACCAATATGGCTTCTAATTGTTCAGTTCACCTCACCACACTCCATTGCACCTCACTTAGCATCATTTTGAGCTAAGATTTGAATGAATCCGTGGATTACATAGTCATAATTCATCATTATGCAATTTTGCAAGTTCACTTGGAATTCATAATTCAGTTACTCTCCAACCCCAAGATCAATCCAAAGGTGGTCCTTGCATCAAAAGGAAAACAATCATGCACTTTTCATGAAGAATGCACGAGCCAAATACCTCATGTGCACAAACTTGCAAATTTGCAAAACAGCCCAAAACTCATTGCTCTCAAGTCCTTGAAGTTTAAAACCCTAAACAGTAGCATTGGCACACTATATAAGCTAACTCACACGAATTTCTCAGCAGCTACTATTCATTTTCATCACTTTTCAAAGTTTTTGCTCTCAAGTTTCTCTCCTTCGATTCTCCCAATCCTTCAAGGTTCCTCCATTTTTCTTGGTTGGTTTAGGATCAGTGAAGCACAAGGAAGAGAAATCCACCACTGTTTTGAGGTTTAAGCAAGGAATTCATCAAGTTGAGTTCAGAGCTTCAACTTTCGGATTCAAGGATTCAGGCTAGTTTGAAGGTCTAATTGCATTTATTTTGCAATTAGACGGTTGAAAGAGTCGATCTGCAGCTTATCTTGGAGTTTCTTCACGTATTTCCATTTCTGCAAATCTCAGGTGAGCTCCAAATTCATAGATCTAGAATTGATTTTTGTTGTGTGTTTAATGTTCATCTTGATGTGCTGAGCTCATATATGTGTTTGGTTTTGATTTTCAACGTGAATCATGGCTGAAATTTAGATCTGAAATTTTCAGATCCAAACTTGTTTCGTTCGATTCTTGAAATATATGCATGCTAAATGATTTTGAGTGGCATATTTGTGATCTACGTGAGTTGCTGAACATTTTGATGTATGATTTGTTGTTTTTGGTTATGGTTTGAAGTTTGGTGACCGGAGAGTGGCCGGAGAAGATGACCGGCGCTTCTCCGGCCGGTGAGGGTTTAATTAGGGTTTGTGGTTTTCCAGTTTGAATCTCATGCGTTGGATTGTGATTAATTTTCCAGTTTAATTCACGTGCGTTGGATCTTGGTTATGTGGTGTTAATTAAGTTGATTAGGGTTTAGTGGGTCTGATTAAGTCATGACCGTTTGATTTCATTTAATTAGTGCATTTGAATGTGGACCATTGGATTGTTGACTTTACTTTGTTTGACTGAGAGCATGAGCCTGTGGATCTGGAGACTTTTTATGTTTGACTTAATCTCAGTCGTTCGTTGTTTCTGAAGGCTTGATAGCGCTTGGGCCTTTTCTGCTGTTTACACCCCCGTTTCTGAGCCCATGGTCATTTTGCACGCGTTTGGATTTCTCTTTGCACCCCTATCTTCATTTCATTTTCTTTTTATTTTCTATTTTCATACCATTTCATAATTAATTGTTAAAAATACTTGCATGTGCTAAAAAATTCTAAAAAAATTCATCATCCCTTCTCATTTTTAAAATTAATTTTTCACATTTTATTTTATTATTTTTGCATTAAATTTGCATTAAATATTAATTTTCCAAATTAATTTGTCTCATTTGCACTTCATATTGCATACTTCATGTTGCATTTTTTATTTCTCTCATTTGGAAAGTGATTTGATCCTGATTCTTTTTGGGTTGTGTTCATAACATGTTAAAGTATGTTTGAGATTTTTGGAATGATTTTTAGGTCCTTTTTGGATGACTTTTGATGTGTTACTTTGAGCATGAATGTATGAAATCCTATTGATGCTTTGACCTAATTGTTGATTGACTTTGGTTCTGATTCATTGCTTGTGGATTTGATATGTCAATTATACATGTTTGAGATGCTTGAATACTGAATGACATAATTTTTGAGGCATGTTTGTTATTTCTTTGAAGCATGAACTTTAACTTGTCCAATTTGTGAATATATGCTTCATGTTTGGTTTGCTTGATCATGAAGGCACTTGTGCCACAATTTTAGGTCTTGTTTGAGGATTGATAGCATGTTAATTGACTTCTGGTTGTGATATTTGAATCTCATCTTTGCATGTTTGATGTTTGCCTTTCACTTTAAGTCATTTGTTTCACAAGTATGAATCATGTTTCACTTCACTTCACTTCACTTCTTCTTTGCTTCCTAATTGATTGTGAAAGTGTTTGTGTGACTTGAATTTTGTTTGAAGATCATGTTTAGGCACATATTTAGGATTGTGTCACTTCTGGACTTGGTTTACTTTGTGAAATTTTGACTTGGTTGCTTTACATGATCATTTCTTTTCATCTCACTCCTTCTTTAATGACTTGAATGGTACTTGAGTGACTTCTCCCTTTTCTTTTTTACTAATTGTACATGATTAATATTAGAGGTCAGTAGGACCATTAGGGTCTGAACTTGATGTTTGATCTACTTTAGAACTTGTTTCTTTATGGCCTTAGGCTTGTTTGAGTTTCATTTTGTCATATGTGAATACTTCTAACATTTTCAGGGGCAAATGGTAAGTTGTTTGAATGTGGATATGCTTCCACATTTTACTTTCTTCCTTTACCTTTTAACTTTCATACTTGTGTTTGAAGTGAGCTTAGGCCACTTGTGTTTCACTTCTCTTTCTCCTCCTTCTCTTTCACTCTTTTCATCCCTCGAGTCGCAAGACTTGTTTAAGTCTTGGATTCTCTTCCTTTAGAGCTACCTAGTCCAACTTAATTTTTGATTAAGCTTGGAGTAGGATTAACATTAGGTTAGGTAGTCGTCTCTCTTAAACCTCACTAACCATAGGACATCCATGCATGATAACATTAGGACTCTTAGTTTCCCTGTAGAGTTTCCTTTTGTGTCGCTTCTCTTCTCATCTCAAACTTCTTGAAAACACTTAATAAAATATAACGTATATTGCGCTCGAGTCTTAAGTGTAGGAAGTGAAGAACGAGGGGTCTCCTCTCTTCTTCTAGGGTGTTTAGCATACGTCTCATTCGGGGGCGATCATGCGACTCACTCGTTCCCGCATGGTAGACTTTGGTGCAATGTAAGTTACGAACTAACTCAAAACACTTCTGTCTAAAAAACACCAAACCAATTCAAATCTTTTTATCCTCCGGGATTGTTGGGTTTCAAACTTCTTTTTTTCAGAAAAGAGCTCGTCGCTCACATAAAAAACACTTACCTACCCGTGGTCGTACCCACGAACTACGTCAGCTCTGATTCCTCTCTCTCGTCCGATTGAGGATACGTAGGCACAAGACAGCGATTGTCTTGGCGAGCAACCTTCCCCCACAGTTCCCGTCCGAACTACGTTGTCTCTGACTTTCCCATTGCACTGAGGGAGTACGTAGGCCTAGGACAACGATAATGTCCTATCGAGTCACTTCTTTTTCTTTTCTTCATCGTTTCTCCGTTCTTTCCGTTCTCGTTTCTTCGCCGATCCAGTAGCAGTGAAGTTCCAGATGATGACACCCTTTGATGCAGACAGCAAGCGTGGATCCCATCGAGTACGATGGACGTGTTGGGTGCTAACACCTTCCCTTCGCGTAACCGACTCCCGTACCCGTTCTCTTGGTCGCGCGACCATGCTCTTTCCCTTTCTTTCAGGTTTACGCAGTGTTCCTTTCCCTCTCTTGGGATAAATACACTTTGCTGGCGACTCTGTGTCTTTTGCGCCACTCTCGCGTTTGTACCGTTGGATGCGAATCTTTCGGGAGCGACAATGAGGTAAAATTTTCTTTTTTCTGTTATATATTAAAAGTAAATTTCATCTTTTTAAATTTATTAAATAATTTATATAATTGATCTATACATAAATCACATACAATAATTATTTAATAAATTTAAGAAGGTGAAATTTGTTTAAAATACAATATATAATAGTATTGTATGCATTTTTAAATATAAAATAAGTAATTTAAATATGTAATTCATATATAAATTGATCGGAAGTGATCAGACTGGATCGTCGTGGCCTTCGTGTAGGGCAGATGAGGATGCTTGTAGGAGAGGAAAGGGGGTTGTACCTGCAAGGTACTCTGATGCCAAAGTACGTAATTGGACAAAAGAGAAAAAACAAGTACAAAGGTAAGATTTCAAGTATTGAATAGTGATCAACCTGCCCCTCTCACATGAGAGGGTATTTATAGAAGTAACCCCCAGCGCGGGGCCAAGGTCTCCCATGTGGCCGAAATATCTGGTCGACCAATGGGAGGCTGCCAGGTGGAGGGTCAGGCGCGTGACCCTTTGACCTGATCCAACTGTGTCCGTGAGATCCGGAGAAGTAGTTGGTCGAGTGAACTGCCAAGCGAGTGAGAGGGACATGCCCACCGGCTAGTTTCTGCCCAACGGCTAGTTTCTGGCTATTGGGCCTGGCCAAGAGCAGGAGTGGATTGGGCCTTGCCCAATTGTGGGCCAAGCGCCTGTCCAGTCCAGAACAGGAGCCCCCCAAGTCTTTGCTCTGAGGAAGAGTGATAACTTGAGATAGTTCCGGGGACAATTGCCCTCGAATGACAATGTTCGGGGATATGCCCCTCGCTTGTTCCAACGTTGAGGTGGTCGACATTGGTTCTCAACCAGTCCGCCCAGACTTCCATATGCGAGGACGTGCTCGCGGAAATGGCATTTTTATGTCGACCAGGTACAGGAACTGTGCCCGCTGAAGTGGCGTTCTTATGTCGAGGAGCCTTGACGAGGATGTGAGTTGCGCGCATTGTCGATGAAGATGTGCTCGCGGGGTAGCAGAAGACTTGGTGAATGTAGCATCTAGCCTTGGGAATGCTAAACGGAGATTCTCTTTCTCACACGTGGTGGAGAATTTAATTTTTGTCAAGCCTAGAGATGCCTAGGCTATGATGGCCTTTGCTCTTCCCAAGCGAGGAAGTGCTTATAAAAGGGGGGAGAGAAGATTCATTTAAGACCTTACTCAAATTCTTATCCCCAAATCTCTACGCTCTGCAACTTGTGTTCTCACCGGAGGTTCTTCGCCGCCGTCGACCTTCAAAGCTTAGTTTGTGATCTTCATCTTCTACCCTCGATTTAGCAAGTAAGTTCTTCATCCTTTCCTGCAATTTCCCTGGTGTTCTTCCTTCCTGGAAATTTGCATGAACTTTCTAGTGACGCATAAATTTTCCGGTTGAATGTTCATGTGTTCTTTGATGAACACATGAATTTCTGGAAAATTCATGAAGAACATGAAGAACACGAAGAACATGGGATGAATGTTCGTGATTATTGCGTAGGCTTGTGTAGATCTTTCTAGATTCTGGTTAGGATTAGTTTTGGGTTTGTAGTCGGGCATTAGGCTTGTTCGACATAAAACTTTGGCTTTCGCGCGACGAGTTTATTTTGTCGTGTAAGCCCCTTCTCAAAGTCTTCGTAAAATCGCGGAGACTCGTCCCCGTCGTGGGGGAAAGTACAGTTGCCGTATTCTGTCGTGGTCGACTTGGGCTCGAGGTTATCTTAGACTTATTCCTCACCCTTTCACTTGACTAGTGGTGGAAGGGAATATTTGATCTTTGTCGTCGAATTCACTTTTTCTTCCTCTGCTTTTTAGGTGAAATCAGCGCGAAGGGGTTGTGTTTGACGCTGGGGCCACGTACGAGGAGGCGGAGCAGTCCGTTGATTATGCCAACGTCCATGTAGCTAAAGGGGGCCTCAAATGGATCGTCCTGGAACCCCTATCGACAAGGTCAACGTTTACCGAAGAGGAAGTTCAGGATTTTCCCTATCTAGAAGACCGGGCTGAGGATGCGCCGGTGCACTGGAGAGCTATCTTCCCGACAGAGAATGATCGTATATGTTTGGTGTATCCTGGGATGCGGTTCCCCATGTACGAATTCGCCTTCGTGGAGGCAAAGTACCACCTGCCCTTCACCGACTTTCAGGAGAGTTGTGCTCGGCCAAACTCCATCCAAACGCACTGGCATTTATTCGTGCTTTTGAATTGGTTTGCCGTTACTTGAGGATAGGGGTGACCGTGGATCTATTTTTCTGCATCTTCCAGATCCGGCGGAGCACAGCGGGCCCGAAGCAAAGCTGGGTGTCTTTCAAGCAGCAGAGCAGGCTCTTCTGGCCGTACTCAGAATCTGTCTGACATTTCAAGGACAGGTTCTTAGTCGTGAAACCTGTCTCTGAAGTGGCTAGGAGATCCATCTCTACACTTAAGACTGTGGAGGATGAGGGTCAGCAAGTTCAGAAGGTCGTGTCTAAGTTCCCTTTGGAGTGAGTGTATGCCCATTTCAGATATAGGACCGATTAGTTCCTCGTCAAGCACGAGCAGCTTTGTGACGGGGACAGGGAGTCCTATTGAGTTTTGCATGCATACGTGAAAACCTTTAGTCCTGCCTTCGTGGTAGATAGGGACGGCAAAGAGTTGTTTGGGGAGGACAGAGAGCCTGCTCGGGCGGCTCGTTATATCAACACTATGACCCTTCTTGAGTGTGAAACTGACGATGTCGCGTTCCAGCTCCTCGGTATAATCTGTTACTTCTGCCCATGTTTGTTAATTCTTGTCCAATTGTGCTGATCTTCCTCTTTTATATTTGCATGGAAAATGGTGGATATGAGGGAGCGCCTGGCGAGGTCCGCGGCGGCCAAAAACCTGAAGAAGGTGCTCGTAGTGCCGAACACTGGTGCTGCGAAGCAGCAAGTTACAATGGAAAAGTTTGTGGGCGGCACCGGCTTTGTCCCGGGGACCACTTCAACTCCCCCAACTCCGGAAATGACCCATAAAAGGAAAGGAGATGATGTTGGCTCTTCGCCATCTGGTCGCCCGGGTGGTTTTGTTTGAGGGAAATTTGTGCTGCCCCCGTGCTATCATCAGAGGAAAATGTTTGACGGGGAGGGTTCCGTCGTCGTCCCAGAGCTCGATGCATCAGCTATCTTGTCAGCCGATCCTCAGGTGCGGAGGAAGCTTCTCTATCAGGATGCAGCTGCTATGATCAGGGTATTGGAGGCGGTGCTGGCCCTCGGGGATGTAGAGATGGTTCCACTTGCTGATCTCAAGAAGGCGAAAGCCAAGATCAACGACTTGGAGCTAGAGAGCGCGAAGATTTACAACGACCTGAAGAAGCTCCAAGGCAATCTGGAGACCAAGATGGAGCTTCAGAAGGAAGTTACTCAGATGCAAGGGGAGGTGACCAAGGTCAACTAGGAGAATGCCCGTCTGAAGGCGAGGATAGCCGAGCTGAAGGGCTCGTCGGCGGTTGGTCAAGACGAGACCGACGACGAGAAGGCCCTAAAGACACAGAGAGACCTGGTCGAGAGGATCAGTCTTCTTGAGCAGGATAATCTGGGGGCAGCAGAGTTTGGTTTCAACGCTGCTTTGCAGCAGTTGAAAGCCCTCAACTCCGACGTCCAACTGCTGACTGAGGGGATGGGCGTTCTCAACGTGGTTGTCAACGGCGAGGTGGTCCCCCCAGAGGTTCCTGGCAGTGCAGTTTAGTTTTTATTGTGTTGTACTTGTATTTTGTGAGCCTGCGTGCCTTCTGATATGTAACATTTTTTCGGGCACACCCCTTTTTGTACTGATGACTTATTCTGGCCTTGTGGCCGAAATTATATAAATATTTTTCGTTTGGCATTATCTTGTTGCATTTATTTGTGTATGCTTTTATTGTTTAAATGTTAAGTATGGACGCTTTACTCGATTTGTTCATGTTGTGCTCGACAGTTTGGGAGACTCGACGAGGAGGCAAAGTAGTTTCGCCGGTGATGGGACGAGGATCTCGATCGAGACACTAATCCCATAGGCTTGGGTTATTCCCATCGCGAGCTGGGTGTCCTGCCTCAATGGTGCGGCAACGGCGGAGCTTGGTTGAGGTATCCCCGTTGTGCACAGAGTCTGCTCGTCCCATGAGCAGAAACTGGCCAACGTTGTAAGGTGGGGATCGTGCTTGCACCAGTGCACAGTCCCGTGGCCGAGCCGTCTCCCCGTTGGGGGGTGAACTCGTCGGCAGTTAGTCTGACCTCGTGGTTGGTCCTAACTGTAATATTGTTTGAGCTTTTCAGCATTCCATGGTCGAGCAAATGGTTCTCTGTCCAGAGTTTCTAGGTAGTAGACTTGACCCTGTAGGGTGCTTCCCAGTTCGCGACCAGCTTGCCCTTGCACGAATCCTTCTGGTTTCTGCGTAGGATCAAGCTACCAACGGGGAAGTCACATTTTATGACTATAGCGTCATGGCGCAAGGTTATTTTTTGTTTTAGCGAAGCCTCGCGTGGAGCCGCTCCTGACCGTATTTCTTCGACCAGGTTGAGCTCTTCCCTTAAAGCTTCATCGTTTATCTCCTCGTCGAGAGGAGCTTCCGTTCGTATGGAAGGTTCCCTGATCTCCACCGGTATCACCGCCTTGGTTCCGTTAGCTAGCCAGAAAGGGGTTTCCCCAGTGGTGGAGTGCGGGGTTGTTCGGTAGGCCCAGAGCACGCTGTGTAACTCCTCGACCCACCTTTTCTTGGCCTCGCCTAGCCTTCGTTTTAGACCCCGAAGGATTACCCTATTTGCGGCCTCTGCTTGCCCATTAGTCTGGGGGTGTTCGACGGAAGTGAAGTGTTGCTTTGTGCCTAGTTTGGCGACGAAGTCCTGGAACTTCCTGTCCGTGAACTGGGTTCCATTGTCGATCACAAGGGCCTGGGGTACCCTGAATCGTGCGAGGACGTTCCTTTTGTAGAAACGAAGTATGTTGAAGGCTGTGATCTTGGCGAGAGCTTCGGCTTCGATCCATTTTGTAAAGTAATCGACGACCATAGTCAGAAATTTATTTTGGTAAGACCCCATTGTGAAGGGGCCGAGTATATCCATCCCCCACCAGCCGAAGGGCCAAGGTGAAGACAGAGTCTTCAACTCGTTAGGGGGTGCCAAGTGCATGTCCCCGCGGCGCTAGCGTCGGTCACATTTTTGGACGTGCTCCTTAGCGGCGCGCTGCATGCTCGGCCAATAGTATCCTGCCCGCAGGGCCTTTCATACCAATGATCTTCCTCCCAAGTGTTGCGCGTTGATGCCATCATGAATTTCTAGGAGGATTTCGGGGACCTTGTCCTCCTCAACGCATCTCAGGAGGGGGATGAAAAATCCTCGTCGATAGAGTTTGTCTTCGAACAGCACGTACGAGAAGGCTCTTTGTTTAGTCACGCTGGCCTCCTTGTTGTCCTCAGGTAGTTCCCCCGTGGTGAGGTAATTGTACACTGGGGTCATCCAGCAGCGGCTGTCTCCAATGGCGTTAACGTTGAGCAGCTCTGATGGCTTCTCAATACTTGGGCGAGCGAGCACCTCTTGTACGATGGATTTGTTACTACCTTTCTTTGTGGTGCTAGCCAGTTTCGACAAGACATCTGCCCGCGTGTTTCGTTCGCGAGGGATGTGCTGGACTTCCCACGCGTCGAACTTAGTAATTCTTTCCATCACCAGCGTCAGATACTTGACCAACTGGTTATTTTTGGCCTGATATTCTCCTCGTACTTGAGACGCTACGAGCTGGGAATCGGTGAAGATCTTTACCTCCTTAGCACCCAAGTCTTCCGCCAGCCGTAATCCTGCGAGGAAGGCTTTGTACTCGGCTTGGTTGTTGGACGTAGGGAAAGATAGGACTAATGATACTTCAATTAGGATTCCCTCCTCGTTCTCAAGGATGACGCCTACGCCACTACCCGTGGAACTGGATGTCCCGTCCACAGAGATGGTCCATCTATGCGTTCCTCTTGGTAGGGATAATGGGGGTGTCATCTCTGCCATGAAATCGACCAGGACTTGTGCCTTGAGGGCATTCCTTCCCTCATAGTGGATGTCAAATTTTGACAGCTCCAAGGACCATTTAAGCATTTTGCCGGCCATGTCTGGTCGACAAAGCAGTTGTCTAATGAGCTGGTCCGTACGCACTACTATGGTGTGGGCTAAGAAGTAATGCCCGGGCCTTCTCACGGCATTGATGAGGGCGAGGGTGACCTTTTCTATTTGCACGTATCTGAGTTCTGGCCCTTGTAGGGCCTTGCTCGTGAAGTAAATAGGTTTTCCCATCCGTTGTCTCACGAATGAGTGCGGCGCTAATGGCTTCGCTGGTGACGGAGAGATATAAGTACAACGTCTCTCTGCACTCTGGTCGTGAAAGCATGGGAGGTTCGGACAAGGCTCGTTTGAGGTGGGTCAGAGTCTGCTCGCATTCCTCAGTCCACTCGAATATGGCTTCCTTTCTGAGGAGTTTAAAGAAGGGCAGAGCGTGTTGGGCAGACTTGGCCACGAAGCGAGAAAGTGATGCGAGCATCTCGTTGAGGGACTGTAGGGACTTCTTCGACCTGGGTGTGGGAAATTTAGCAAACGCCCGATAATTGTCAGGATTGGCCTCTATTCCCCTTTCTGTGAGGTAGAATCCGGGGAACTTCTCTGGGTTAAAACGCATTTTGCACTTTCTTGCTTGGTCGAAGACCTTTTGCAAATGGGTCGTGTGATCGGATTCCTCTTGGGACTTCACGATCATATCATCCATGTGAACTTCGAGCATGTCTCTGATTTCTTATCGGAAGACTTTGTTCATCATGCGCTGATATATGGCCCCAACGTTCTTCAGACCGAAGGGCATTACGTTGTAGAAATAGTTCCCCGACGAGGTCATGAACGCGGTATATTTCTTGTCATTCTCGGCCATAGGGATTTGATTGTACCCCGAATAGGCGTCCATGAAGGACAAGAGCTTGAAACCTGTAGAATTATTTATGAGCTTATCTATGTTGGGCAGGGGATAAGCATCCTTCGGGCAAGCCTGGTTGAGATCAGTATAATCAATGCACATGCGCCATTTTCCACTATGTTTCTTGACAAGTACAATATTGGACAGCCAGGTTGTATACCTGGCCTCCGAGATAAATTTTACCTCTAAGAGGTCTTGTATAAGTTTTTTGGCAGCCTGCGCCTTCTCATCGGATTACTTGCACATGCGTTGTGCGACAGCTCGAGCAACTGGGTCAATGGTCAATTGGTGGCATGCAGTCCTAGGGTCCAGGCCGAGCATGTCCACGGCACTCCACGTAAACAAATCAGCATTGTCCTCCAGGCATGTTTTCAACTGCTGCTTTACCTCGTCGGGCAGCCCTGCGCCTATCTTCACTCCTCTGCTCGGGTTTGCTCCGAAGGTGATGACTTCGAACTCCCTATCTGGGATAGGGCGTATGAGTGTCGTTGCAGAGGACCTGCCTATCTCCGTTGACGTGCCTTCACCACTGTCCTCACCCTCTTCGGAAATCCGGCTGTCGAGGTCGATGATGTGCACAGGGAGAGCCAGCTTCTTGTCAGGCAAGCTTTCCTCGCTGGGGTGGTCTTCCTCCCTTGCCCGCTTGGCGGCCTTGAGTATTGCACCGATCGAGATTTGTCCTCTGGTAGCTACTTCAAAGCACCTTTTTGCGGCTTCTATATCCCCGTGCAATGTTACGATGTGGCCCTTCTCCGTATAGTATTTCATCTTAAGGTGAACGGTCAAAGGAACAACGATCAGCTCCGCCAAGGTTGGTCTGTCGAGGATGCAATGGTATAGCGAAGGGCAATCGATTACCAGAAACTGAGTCTTGATCGACTTCGACGCCTCCTCTTCCTCGAAAGTGACTAGGAACTCCACGTACCCCCAGGGTCTGGCAGTCGCCCCGTTGAATTCTTGCAGGTCTGATCCCACATACGATGACAAGTTCTTCTGGTCCAGCTTCAAGGCTCTGAACAATTCGGTGTACATAATGTCCACGGAGCTGCCCTGGTCAACCAGGATCTGTCGAACATCGGTGTTGGCAATTCTTGCTCTGATGAGCAAAGGGATGTGTGAGTTCAGGGAGCCCCTAGGAAGCTCCTCGCGGTAGAACGTAATTGGCTGGGAACGCCCCCGAAGCTTCTCGAGCGTCGATAGTTGGTCGGGACTGCAGTCGATGAGCTGGTCGAATTTTCTCTTGACCGACCCCACTGTGAGCTCGCTGTATCCCCCACAGGAGATAACCATAGCCATCGAGAAGGTCTCCCAGCTGCTGTGCGCGGATATCTAAGGAGGATCCTCAATATGGTGGGGGATGATGAAGTCTTCTGGCCGTAAGATGGACATGGCAACCTGAGGAGGAGGACTAGGCAGCGTAGACTCTGCTTCCTTCTTGGTCTCCGAAGTCTCTCATCGAGAGGATTCACCTTTCTTCGTATATTACTTTAGGTGACCCTCCTTGATGAGGATTTCAATGGCGTCTTTCAAGTGCACGCAGTCCTCAGTTACGTGGTTGTGGTTACGGTGGAAGCGGCAGTATTTACTCTTATCCGTGTTGCCCTTAGACGACGTTAGTTTGGGGAACCGGACACCTCCCTGCTTGAACTCCGCGTTGATGCATTCGGAGAGAATGCGTTCGCAGGGAGCCGCCAGCAGGGTATATTCTGTAAAACGACCAGCGGGTCCCTTTCCTAAACGAGGACGATCGTCTCGTCGTCTCTCTTTATCGCGCCTGGGGGCCTCTGATTTGTCTTTTTTTGTCGTCCGGGAGCTCTTTTGATTCCTAGAGTCCCGGGCTTTGTAGGCTGCCTCTTTCTCCTCGTATTGTATATACAATTGCTTTACAGAGTAACTCGGCCAGGTTGCGAGGAGGTTGTATGCCCACTGCCTTGTGTTGAAAAGTATTTTTGGGGGTGTTTTATCGTCTCCACAGGGATTGTATGTGTATTGCCGTCGTTCTATAGTCGATATCATTTTAAACTGTTAATGTAACAAAGAGTTTGGTTGTTTCGTATCGGATCGTTTGCAAACGATAAAGAAATTGGTTTTAAAGGTTAGGTAAAACATGCCAAGATTAGGGTCCGATAATCTGTTTCGTACGTATTTACTCAATAAAGGATGTGAACTTGTTAACGATGAATATAACCACATATCCTCTCAACAAGTTTATCTCTAACACTTGTTGTGGGATTTACCATATTGATCCTTAGATGATCTCTCACTTTAACTATCAATATGATAACATTCAAGATCAATATTTATGAACATCAACTTACAAAACTATCTCTAGCCTCATGATTATTGATGGATTGAAACTTAGGTCAAGTTTAGAACATATTTCTCAATCATGAACTAAAACAAAATATAAACCATATAAACAAAGTTTTTCTTCTATATTTATCATCAACAAAGTTCACACACTACAATCAAGATCAATACATACAAAATGATGGATTACCTACCACTAATCTTGACACAAGAGTTGCTTAGCTACCCATTGTCATGGGTGCTTGATCAACAAGTAATGGACAAAGCTTTTGTTGCATCAATCTTCAATGGATCAAGGATTGAAGCATAAAAGCTTTAAATTTTAAGAAAAATAATAAAAGATGAAGTTTTTAAGCTCCAAAAGTGTTTCTAGGTTACAATGATTCTTTTCAAAGTTGTTAATTCACAAAATATCTTCAAAACTACCTAAATACTACTTTCTGCCTAGGCAAATTCGTTGGGCGAGTGCCTTCTTCCACCGGGCGAAGCCCATAAATGAAGCAACGTGACAGCTACAGTGCCAGCTGGTCCATCTGAAAATATCTCTCTTCGCCGGGGGCTACATTCCTTCGCTGGGCGCTATTGGAACTTGAATTGAAATTAATTAAATCTCTTGCCTCTTCCTCGCCGGGCGAATCCATGTTTGCCAGGCGAATTAGCTAGCGAGCCAACTCCTCTAGCTATTGGAATGGGACTTAAAAAATACAAATTCCTCTCGCTGCTACTTCGACGGGCGAAACAACCTTCCTTCGCTTCATGCTTCCCGGGCGAAGCGTCTAAAATTTGCATACGCGCGCATTTATCATTTCTTCGAGTTTTCTTCTGCAACGAGCTGTAACCTTTTGACATATTTTCACTACGAAATTAACAAACACATCAAAATATCTAATGTTCACAAAAAATGCAAGAATTGCTTAATAGATAAGTCATTTTCTGATTAAAGCAATAAAAAGAACTTAAAGGTGTCAATTTTGGATATAAAAACTAGCATTTCTTGACACCTAACAAACTCTCCCCAACTTACATCTTTGTTTGCCCTCAATTAAAGGAAATTTCAACAAAAAATCACAAGTAAAGCTTTCACACACCCAACCAACCGATAGCACGCATGGTTCAAACTCGGCAATTTGCACGCACAAGCTACTTCTGAGCAATCATAGGATCAAAACATGAATATGACTCAAATCCTAATCACAAAATTATACAATGCAACATCAAGTACCCTCAAGCTCGAATTGAATCACCTAAATACTCACACGCATTATGCACAATATTATTTACACGGGACAAAACACATTGATAAGTAATCGTGCCACATCTAAAACAATTTATGCAATCATCTTACAACTCATGAAAACTATGGAAACAAAGATCACAAAAGGACTTTTATCGGTTGTAACTTGGTCGGGGTTAAAAACAAGGGACATATGTGCACGGCCATTGAATCAAGAAAGGGTAAAAACTATTAAGAACATTTCTTTTTCAAAACTTTCATTCTTGTTCACTTATTCCTTTCTTTCACAATGCATTCTCTTCTTTTGATTTTCTTTTCTTTTTTGTGCTTTTTGCTCTTTTTCTTTCTTCTATTTTTTTTTTCGATTTCTTTGTCTTAGAATGCATTGTATCACTAAATCCTTTTTCTCTTTTCAAAATAAACCATTATCCCCAACTTCAACATTGCCATAAACTTTGCTTGAATGCTCTTCAAAACGGGTTAAAATTCGGGTTCATGATTCATAAAAAAAATTCTTTTTGGCTCAAAAGAGGTTTCAAATACGCGCACACTCACAAGGTGACTTGAGGTGTTTTTGGAATGGTGGCTACACTCAAAATGCTCAAACATTGCCTTGATCATTTCTTTGTTTCCACAATTTCAAAACAACAAGCAAGATTAAACATAAACTATTCAAGTAAACAACGACTACTCGAATCCCTCTAGAATTTGTGAACAACGGGGGCAACTCACATTTGTAGTAATGTCCTAATTGATTCAAAATGACCATGAGTTTACAAAACATTGCATTGACCAATTTTTCAAAAAGTATAAATTTCACATTCACATTATGATTCTACAAAATCAATTTCACACCTTGATTGTGCTCATGCCAAGAAGCTTATCATCACCACATGCATAAAGGCAATAAGGTTTCCTTTTCATTTTTTTTTCAAACTTCTTGTGCCAACAATTTACTTCCCACACATCAAAGGAAAACTTAAAACAAAAACTTTGTACAAGCCAAATAAATACTCAAAACAGAATTATCATTACTAAATTGGTGTTTTCACACCCAAAATGTGTCTTGCCTTTCCGACATACATCAAAATTCTTGCCTAAGCGAAGAACAAACTAAACCACTTCTTCAAAACTGAAATTAAAAACAAAAGCAATAAAAATTCCTTCACTTTGAAGCCTATCCTCCAAACTCATTAAAATCATCTCCCATTTCCACATCAGCATCGTCACCAACAGCATTTCCAACAACATTATCAACACCAGCAGCTCCAACTGTACCTGCCCCCTCCGAAAAGAATGGGCGCCTGTCCCCAGGCCAATTTGCATAAGCATTGAAGTCCTCCCTTGAAGGAAATGGGGTGACCTCCAAGGGGTTCGTCTGGTACTGATACATCTGTTGCATACAATTAAAGTTAAATTCGTTAGATCTTTGAATTGACGCACCCATGTCCCACGAGTAATTGAAACAAGCCCTCATTCGGGGGTCCCAAGTAGAAAAATCCATGGGCTCAGTTGGCTCATTTGATTGAGCCTGAGAACTTTCGCCAACAACCCTTCTTTTCTTTTTCTTACTCGCAGCCAACTTCCCTTTGCAATATCTATCTAAATAATCATCATCAATGAGCCCTCTTCTCTTTTCATTCATAACATTCGATTCAAGGAGCCACTTTTTGTTGCAAAGAGACTGAATAAGGCATGGAAAGATGATTGGTGCAGCAAAGTGAACACCAGGCCTCCTTATGTTCTCCACAAAAATTTTCACTTCGTTTGTTATAACCTGAGCAATGTCAGCCTCCAAATTTTCCATAATGCAGTACATAAGTAAGCCAATCTCGAGAGGCACATAAGACCTATGCAGCCTTGGCCTAACGTTGTATGAAAGCAAGAACAGAATAGCCTGAGCCTCCGGAGTCATATCCTCTCTGTTATACCTGATAGGCTCACCCTTATCGTTCAACTCAACACTTCTTCCCAGAATTAAAATTGAACTTGAAATCTTTTCAAGGTCAAGAGGTTGCTTGAGCAACAGGGTGAAGGCATCTTTTTCCAGAATTCCCAAAGTGCACGGCTTACCTAACAAAATATTGATTTCATCACGGCTAAAGCAAATTTCTTTTCCCCTCACAAAGGTTTGGAACATGAAGTGTTCTCCCTCCAGCTATAATGCATTTGCATAAAACTCTCTTGCCAATTCGTAACTCGTATTGTAGGCTGCCTCTTTCTCCTCGTATTGTATATACAATTGAACTTTACGGAGTAACTCGGCCAGGTTACGAGGAGGTTGTATGCCCACCGCCTTGTGTTGAAAAGTATTTTGGGGGGTGTTTTATCGTCTCCACAGGGATTGTATGTGTATTACCGCCGTTCTATAGTCGATATCGTTTTAAACTTTTAATGTAACAAAGAGTTTGGTTGCTTTGTATCAGATCGTTTGCATACGATAAAGAAATTGGTTTTAAAGGTTTGGTAAAACATGCCAAGATTAGGGTCCGATAATCTGTTTCGTACGTATTTACTCAATAAAGGATGTGAACTTGTTAACGATGAATATAACCACATATCCTCTCAACAAGTTTATCTCTAACACTTGTTGTGGGATTTACCATATTGATCCTTAGATGATCTCTCACTCCAACTATCAATATGATAACATTCAAGATCAATATTTATGAACATCAACTTTCAAAACTATCTCTAGCCTCATGATTATTGATGGATTGAAACTTAGGTCAAGTTTTAGAACATATTTCTCAATCATGAACTAAAACAAAATATAAACCATATAAACAAAGTTTTTCTTCTATATTTATCATCAACAAAGTTCATAGACTACAATCAACATCAATACATACAAAATGATGGATTACCTACCACTAATCTTGACACAAGAGTTGCTTAGTTATCCATTGTCATGGTAGCTTGATCAACAAGTAATGGACAAAGTTTTTGTTGCATCAATATTCAATGGATCAAGGATTGAAGCTTAAAAGCTTTGGATTCTAAGAAAAATAATAAAAGATGAAGTTTTTAAGCTCTAAAAGTGTTTCTAGGTTACAATGATTCTTTTCAAAGTTGTTAATTCACAAAATATTTTTAAAACTACCTAAATACTACTTTCTGCCCAGGCAAATTCGTCGGGCGAGTATTGTAACGCCTAAATATTAATTATTTATTTAATTGAATATTTAATTAATTATTTATGAGTTATATGGCTGATTTTGTGTTGCGGTGAATTAAGTCGTTGAGTCAGTATTTAAGTTGGTAAGTCGTAGAATTAATATTAGAGATAATATTATTGTTGTTGGAGTGTGTTGGTTTAGTAGGCTAGAATTCGTGTCAGAATAAGTAATAGAGGGGTGTAAGTTATTAGGCCCATTAGTAATATTAGTAGAATAATAATATTTTGATACAAAGAAATAGAAAGAAAACAAGTTAGGTTTTTATCGGTAAGTGGAAGTAGAAGAGGAACAGAACGTGAAAGAAGAAGTTGCGAGAGAGAAACTGCTACCGGTGCCAAATCCCCAGAATCTGATCGAACCTAGAGCTGCCTTTAATCCAAGGTAAGGGTGGGGTTCGACTTTTATAATCGGGATATGATAATCGATACGTAGAAATTGGGACCGGGTAGTTTTATGATGTTGATGTTGATTTAATTTGATTTTGATGATGTGTTGTTGATGGAGTTATATTGATTGATTCTGTGAAAATGTTGATTTGTCGATTTTTTTGTGAAATTTGTTGATGGGTGATTTTTATGAATGTTGCAGTGAAGTTATTGATTTTCTGGAAATTTGGTTGGGGGCGAAATAACATTGTTCACAGATGCACGGGTGGCGCAGGCCACCCATCACTCACATAGGGGTGGCGCAGGCCACCCAAAGCAAGAGAGAAAGCATGTGGCGGGAGCCACAAGGTGCATGTCGCAAGCCATGGTGCTCTTCACAAAGGGTGGCGCAAGCCACCCATGTGGGAGGGGTAATCATTTAATTTTTATACCTTTATTAGTATTATATTCCCAATTAATTCAAATTACTGGTAACCATTTCTTTTGTTTTTAAAATAAAGTATTACTAAACAACTACCAAGTTTTCTTTATGGAATGTTTAGGACCAAGTAAATTTGTAATGAACTAACACTGGTAATATGAATTGCTATATCAGTATATCAAGTTTTAATAGAAACAAACTGGTTTTCGGCAGAAACAGAATGATGCAAATTTTCATGACAGATGATTTTAAATTATAGCAGGAGTATTGTATCAGAAACCAGAAAAGTCACATATTTTATAATAAACCCGTATTAATAGCAGAAGCTGAAATAATGCAGTTTTAGTCGGTTTAGTCGATTTAGGCGGAAAAATTAGTTGCCCGGAATTTAACGAAAATTATCGGGGTAAGTCGGGTAGTTTAGTAGATGATTTTATTGGTTTGTTTTGTTGAAATATTATCGGAAAAGTCGATTTGCAGGTACAGCTGAGTTGAAATATTGTTCCGATTTACGGACAAATTTTAAGTTGAAGGCTTAATGGCCAAAGTTGACTAAGTTGTTCATGTTGTATAAGTTGCTTATGTTGTTGACGTTGTTGTGTTGTTTACGTTGTTGTGTCGTACATGCCATATAGCATACTTGCATTATTATGTCGGAGCCGATGCTCACACCACGTTGGCTTGGATTGGCACAAGTTGAAAGTTGAAGGCTTATGCCTTGATACCTCGATAAACTGGCAATTTTAAGTTGGGAGTTTTACTCCAAATGGTACCACATGCATAACATAGTCGAGTCGCATTAAAGTTGCATTTTTCACGTTGTTGTGGATTGTGTGTCGTTGTTGATGTGAGGTTGTGATAATTGTATGATTCCTATCTATGTATTATTTATCATACTTCGTTTATAAAATTCGATATCTCACCCCTTCTGTTTGAATGTTGTCCCTATGTTGGCAACGTGCAAGTAATCAAGAGGAGTAGCCGGTTACCTTAGTTTGAGTCGGTGGTTGTCGCTCTGATACGTAGCACTCGGGGGGATGACGCATGTCTTTTGTTTATTTGTTTACATGCTGAATTTTTTTGTGAAATTGCCGAAAAATACTTTGTTGTTTAATTTAAAGTTGTTTTATGTTGGATAAAGATGCCATTACGATGATTATGAATCCGCTGCGTTGCATTTGATAAAGTTGAATAATTTTGAAGACTATTTGTTGGTTTATGTTCCCTTGAATTGTTATGTATCTTTCATGATTGTCTACAGTGTTAATGATTATAAAGTTGAAAAATGTGACATCCTATTTTAAGTTGAATATGATGACTCTGATTTTATTTATAATTACCGGGTAGAAATGGTGTGTTACATTAGTGGTATCAGAGCAGGTCGGTCCGTCCGGCCAAGTGTCGAGTCGTGGTTGGTTAACAATCGAGTATTGTTAATTAGTTCTAACCTTTGTTCATGTTGCAGTGATAAGTTGAGATGGCTGGAAGAAACGATGCTGCAATGGCTGCTGCTATGCAAGCAATGGGCCAAGCTGTGCAGAACCTGCCAAACGCTGACGAGAATGATGGATCTCGTAGTTTGGCGACTTTTCAGAGGGAGAATCCGCCTACCTTCAAGGGCAAGTATGACCCCGATGGAGCGTTGGATTGGTTGAAAGAGATTGAGAGGATCTTTCGTGTGATGGACTGCACTCCAGCGCAGAAGGTTCGTTATGGGACTCATATGCTAGCCGTCGAAGCTGATGACTGGTGGCTAGAGACTCGTCAGAGGTTGGAGACTACAGGTGAAGTTATCACTTGGGATGTGTTCCTAAGGGAGTTTCTGAGGAAGTATTATCCAGAGGATGTTCGTGGTAAGAAGAAGATTGAGTTTCTTGAGCTGAAGCAAGGAACCATGTCGGTTACTGATTATGCTACGAAGTTTGTTGAGTTGGCTAAGTTTTATCCGTACTATACCGGGGATGATGCTGATTTTTCTAAATGCATCAAGTTTGAGAGCGGGTTGCGCTCTGAGATCAAGAAAGCTGTTGGGTATCAGAAGATTCGTGTCTTCTCTGATTTGGTTGACAGTTGCAGAATATATGAAGAGGACAACAATGCTCACTACAAGATTGTTAGTGATAGAAGAGGCAAGCAACAACAGAACCGTGGCAAGCCTTATGATACTCCAGCTGGAAAGGGTAAACAGAGAGCGACTGTGGGCAAGAGGACTAGTGGGGGAGATGCTCCTGCTGGCATAACTTGTTTCAAATGTGGAAAACCTGGTCATAAGAGTAATGTGTGTACTGCTGAAGTGAAGAGATGTTTCCGATGTGGTAAGACTGGACATGCAATATCTGATTGCAAGCACAAGGAGATGATCTGTTTTAATTGTGGTGAAGAGGGGCATATTGGTAGTCAGTGTCAGAAGCCAAAGAAAGCTCAGACCGGGAAAGTGTTTGCGTTAGCAGGAACTCAGACAGCTAACGAGGACAGACTTATCAGAGGTACATGCTTCGTTAATAGTACTCCTTTAATTACTATTATTGATACTGGTGCTACACATTGTTTTGTTTCTGCTGATTGTGTTCAAAGATTAGGTCTTAAGTTATCTGCTATGAATGGAGAATTAATCGTCGAGATTCCAGCTAAGGGATCAGTGACTACTTCTCTTGTGTGTTTAAGGTGTCCTTTATCGATCTTCGATAAAGACTTTTATGTTGATTTGGTATGTTTGCCGCTGACCGGAATGGATGTAATCCTAGGTATGAACTGGTTAGAGTATAACTACGTTCATATAAATTGTTATCGCAAATCGGTGAGGTTTTCTATTCCGGAAGAGGAAGGGGTTGGATTGTTGTCTTTCAGAGAGTTACAACAATTGATGAAAGAAGAAGCTCAGATGTTTTCGTTTATGGAAATGTTGTCTATTGAGAGCAAAGCTAAGATTGAGGAATTGCAAGTGGTGAGTGAATTTCCTGAAGTTTTCCTTGATGAAATTCCTGATGTACCGCCAGAGAGAGAGGTTGAATTTGCAATTGATCTTGTACCTGGTACCAGACCTGTTTCGATGGCACCGTACAGAATGTCGGCATCCGAGTTGTCTAAATTAAAGAAGCAGTTGGAGGAATTACTTGAGAAGAAGTTTATAAGACCAAGTGTATCGCCGTGGGGAGCTCCAGTGTTGTTAGTAAAGAAGAAAGATGGAAGTATGAGACTTTGTGTTGATTATAGACATCTGAATAAAGTAACAATTAAGAACAAGTATCCACTTCCGAGAATAGATGATTTGATGGACCAGTTGGTGGGTGCTCGTGTGTTTAGCAAGATTGATTTGAGATCGGGTTATCATCAGATTAAAGTGAAAGATGAGGATATTTAGAAGACGGCGTTTAGAACACGGTATGGACATTATGAGTATTCAGTGATGCCTTTCGGTGTTACTAATGCGCCGGGAGTATTCATGGAATACATGAACCGCATTTTTCATACTTATCTGGATCGTTTTGTGGTTGTATTCATTGATGATATTCTGATTTATTCTAAGTCAGAAGAAGAGCATCAGGAACATTTGAGAACAGTGTTGGAAGTTTTGAAAGATAAGAAGTTGTATGCGAAGCTGTCCAAGTGCGAATTTTGGTTGAAGGAAGTCAGTTTTCTTGGTCATGTGATTTCAGGTAGCGGTATTACCGTGGATCCTTCTAAGGTAGATGTTGTGTTGCAATGGGAAACTCCGAGGTCGGCTACTGAGATTAGAAGCTTTCTGGGACTAGCTGGTTATTATAGGAGGTTTATCGAAGGATTTTCGAAGTTGGCTCTTCCGTTAACTAAGTTGACTTGTAAAAATAAAGCTTTTGTGTGGAATGTTCAGTGCGAAGAAAGTTTTACCAAACTGAAGAAGAGGTTGACGTCAGCTCCGGTGTTGACATTACCGAATCCAGGAGAACCATTTGTGGTTTATTGTGATGCTTCGTTGATGGGTTTAGGAGGTGTGCTTATGCAGAACAATAAGGTAATTGCTTATGCGTCGCGACAGTTGAGGACTCATGAAAAGAACTATCCTACGCATGATCTGGAACTTGCTGCAGTGGTTTTTGTGCTGAAGATTTGGAGGCATTATCTTTATGGATCTAGATTCGAAGTTTATAGTGACCATAAGAGCCTAAAGTACTTGTTTGATCAGAAGGAGCTGAATATGAGACAGCGAAGGTGGTTAGAATTGCTGAAAGATTATGATTTCGGTTTAAATTACCATCCAGGCAAAGCTAATGTTGTGGCCGATGCTTTAAGCCGAAAGACCTTGCATATGTCAGCAATGATGATTAAGGAATTGGAATTAATTGAGCAGTTTCGTGATATGAGTTTGGTTTGCGAAGTGACACCGCAGAGTGTTATGTTGGGTATGCTAAAGATTAACAATGATTTTCTGGACAATATTCGAGAGGCTCAGAAGCTGGATGTGAAACTAGTAGACATCATGAGTAGTTGCGGTCAATCGGAGAAAAGTGACTTTAAGATGGATGCACGAGGTGTGTTGAGACTGCATGATCAAATTTGTATTCCTGATGATGCAGACATGAAAAAGAAGATTCTTGAGGAGGGTCATAGGAGTAATCTGAGTATTCATCCGGGAGCCACTAAAATGTATCAAGACTTGAAGAAAATATTTTGGTGGTCCGGAATGAAAGAAGATGTGGCACGATTTGTGTATGCGTGTTTGACTTGTCAGAAGTCGAAAGTCGAACACCAGAAGCCTGCGGGGTTGATGCAGCCGTTAGAAGTTCCAGAGTGGAAATGGGATAGCATTTCTATGGACTTTGTGATAGGGTTTCCTATTACCTCAAGGGGACATGATTCAATTTGGGTGATAGTTGATAGGCTTACAAAGTCGGCTCATTTTATACCTATTAACATCACATATCCAATTGCGAAGTTGGCAGAGATTTATATACGTGTAATTGTGAAGTTGCATGGGGTTCCTTTGTGTATCGTGTCGGATAGAAATCCGAGGTTTACGTCGGAGTTTTGGAAGAGTCTACAAGAAGCATTGGGTTCTAAGTTGAGGTTGAGTTCGGCATATCATCCTCAGACGAATAGTCAAAATGAGAGGACTATTTAGTCGTTGGAGGATTTGTTGAGGGCATGTGTTCTTGAGCAAGGAGGTTCGTGGGATACTTATCTTCCGTTGATCGAGTTCACTTATAATAATAGTCACCATTCTAGTATCGGAATGACACCTTTTGAAGCGCTGTATGGTCGGAGGTGTAGAACTCCGTTTTGTTGGCATGAATCTGGTGAAAGTGTAGTACTTGGACCGGAGTTAGTTCGAGAAACTACCGAGAAAGTGAATTTGATTAGAGAGAAAATGAAAGCTTCTCAAAGTAGACAGAAAAGTTACCATGACAAGCGGAAGAAGGATTTGGAATTCCAAGCGGGCGATCATGTGTTTTTGAGAGTCACGCATGTGACTGGTGTTGGGAGAGCTTTGAAGTCAAAGAAGCTCACTCCTCGTTTTATTGGTCCGTATCAGATTTTGGACAGAGTTGGGAAAGTTGCTTACCGAATGGCGTTACCGCCAAATCTTTCGAATCTGCATGATGTGTTTCATGTGTCGCAACTTCGGAAGTACATTTCAGATCCGTCTCATGTGGTTAGTATGGATGATGTGCAAGTACGGGATAATTTCACGGTGGAGACGAAGCCTGTGCGAGTTGCGGATCGTGAAATGAAGACTTTGCGAGGGAAAGAGATCGCGTTGGTGAAAGTTGTCTGGTTGGGAGCTGCTGGAGAAAGCATGACCTGGGAATTGGAGAGCAAGATGCGAGACTCCTATCTTGAGTTATTCGAATCAGGTAAATTTTCGAGGACGAAAATATTCTAAGTGGGGGAGAGTTGTAACGCCCAAATATTAATTATTTATTTAATTGAATATTTAATTAATTATTTGTGAATTATATGGCTGATTTTGTGTTGCGGTGAATTAAGTCGTTGAGTTGGTATTTAAGTTGGTAAGTCGTAGAATTAATATTAGAGATAATATTATTGTTGTTGGAGTGTGTTGGTTTAGTAGGCTAGAATTCGTGTCAGAATAAGTAATAGAAGGGTGTAAGTTATTAGGCCCATTAGTAATATTAGTAGAATAATAATATTTTGATAAAAAGAAATAGAAAGAAAACAAGTTAGGTTTTTATCGGTAAGTGGAAGTAGAAGAGGAACAGAACGTGAGAGAAGAAGTTGCGAGAGAGAAACTGCTACCGGTGCCAAATCCCGAGAATCTGATCGAACCTAGAGTTGCCTTTAATCCAAGGTAAGGGTGGGGTTCGACTTTTATAATCGGGATATGATAATCGATACGTAGAAATTGGGACCGGGTAGTTTTATGATGTTGATGTTGATTTAATTTGATTTTGATGATGTGTTGTTGATGGAGTTATATTGATTGATTATGTGAAAATGTTGATTTGTCGATTTTTTTTGTGAAATTTGTTGCTGGGTGATTTTTATGAATGTTGCAGTGAAGTTATTGATTTTCTGGAAATTTGGTTGGGGGCAAAATAACACTGTTCACAGATGCACGGGTGGCGCAGGCCACCCATCACTCACATAGGGGTGGCGCAGGCCACCCAAAACAAGAGAGAAAGCATGTGGCGGGAGCCACAAGGTGCATGGCGCAAGCCATGGTGCTCTTCACAAAGGGTGGCGCAAGCCACCCATGTGGGAGGGGTAATCATTTAATTTTTATACCTTTATTAGTATTATATTCCCAATTAATTCAAATTACTGGTAACCATTTCTTTTGTTTTTAAAATAAAGTATTACTAAACAACTACCAAGTTTTCTTTATGGAATGTTTAGGACCAAGTAAATTTGTAATGAACTAACACTGGTAATATGGATTGCTATATCAGTATATCAAGTTTTAATAGAAACAAACTGGTTTTCGGCAGAAACAGAATGATGCAAATTTTCATGACAAATGATTTTAAATTATAGCAGGAGTATTGTATCAGAAACCAGAAAAGTCACAGATTTTATAATAAGGGTTAATACCCATTTTCCCCCCTTCCATATAGGTGAGATTTGAAAAACCCCCCTAGAAAAAAAAACTTGCATAAAATACCCTGACTTTTCAAAATTATTTCATGGTAGACCTTTTGCACGCCACATCACCAAAATTGCTTATGTGTCATTTTTTTTTCATCTTTTCTTTTAAATTTAAATGCCACATGGGTTAATGGTGAGTTGTAATGTCCAAAATGCCCCTAAGTCCAAAAACATTAACTTAATCTTCTTCCTTCCACAAGTTGTCCATGTTTTGTGCCCTAAAAAACTAGTCTTCTTCGCATCCAGTCTTCCTCTTCATCGCAACCAGGTTTTGCATGTCTTCTTCGCATCCAGTCTTCTTCTTCATTGCAACCCTTTGTATCTCATCTCGTCTTCTTGTTGAACCCAAATAATGAGCAAACAAGTATGCTCAAACTCTAGCACGTCTTCTAATGGAAGAAAAATTCCAAGATACGACCATAATATGAAGATGAAGATGTTTGTTTCAAAATCTATGGCAAATCCTGGCAGAAAGTATTGGAAGTGTAGGTTTTGGGGTAAAGAAGATGACTGCAACTTATTCCATTGGGATGACGAGTTTTTTGGTGGAGAAGAAACAACTTTCATGGAAGGAGAGATTGTAGATCTAATGAGCAAAATGGAGATAGCTTTTACCAAGGAGATTGAAGAGTTGAAGAGGAATGTGTCTAGCTTAAGGTTTAGGATCAATTTTGTAATAGTTGTGCTTATTGCCTCATGTATTTTTTTTCTTTTTGGGTCGTGTAACAAATTAGGATCAATGTAATGTAATGAAGTTTATTGCACTGTAATGAAGCTTATTGCACTGTAATGAAGCTTATTGCACTGTAATTGTTGTTTTTGGTTATGAATCAAATTTGTTACAGCTTTGTACTATTGCCAAGTTATTGTATACATTGTTGTATTTGATGTCTTGAGTGTTAAAACTCTTGGTAATGTTATTGTATACATTGTTGTAATAAAATGTCTTGTGTTTACTAGTATACATTATTTTGACAGCAGACCACAAGACTGATATCAGTAATGTTCCTAATTACTAGATGTCTCAATAGCAGAACACTAGTAGATTAACATAATAACTAGATGTCTTAAATATTCCATGTGGCATAAGCAGAACAAAGTATTACAGATGTGTTGTGTTTACTAGTATACATTGTTACAGAAGTGTTGTATTTGATGTCTTGAGTGTTAAAACTCTTGGTAATGTTTTTGTATAGCTTGTTGTAACTAGATGTCTTGTGTTTACTAGTATACATTATTTTGACAGCAGAACAAAGTATTACATAACAACTGTGTCAATAGCAGAACACTAGCAGATTAACATAATAACTTGATGTCTCAAATACTCCATTTGGCATAAGCAGAACAAAGTATTACATAACAACTGTGTCAATAGCATAACACTAGCAGATTAACATAATAACTTGATGTCTCAAAGTATTACATAACAAAGCATAGTTTTAACAAAACAGAACAAAGTAATACAGAATGTCAAAGTATTACACAAAAAAACATGGTTGTTCAATATCCTCCCAAAGTATTACACAAAATAGTCATAATGTTCCTAACTACTGTGTCATTCTTCTCTCAATATCCTCCCACTTGTTTTTTTTCTGCACAGAGGCCTCTTCATCTAACATCAAAGGTGCTTCAGGTGTTGAACCAACTCCACCAATTTGTCTTGCATTCCTCACCTCCTTCAATCTCTCACTGCACCTCTTTTTCTTCACAACAGATTGAGTAGCACTCTTCTTCTTTGCTGCCTTTTTTTTCTTGGCAACAGGGTGAGTAGCAGGCTCAGTTGTAGGCACAACAACTCTGCTTGTTTCAGGTGCAGTTGGTGCATTGTTTGCAGGTGTTGGATTTACCACCTGTGATTGTTGCTCTTCAAATGCATTCATCATGTCATCCAGCATAGCATCTATGTCTGCTTCATTCATTTCTTGGACAACTGTTTCAGCAACATTATTTTGTGCATCATCATTTCCTTGGTCAGTATTTGGTGCATGATCATTATCAGTTGGTGGGGCATTCTCATTGTCAGTTGGTGGGGCATTCTCATTGTCAGTTGGTGGAGCAGATGTGGATGGTTTAGTCCTTGGTGTTTTTCTCTTCTTGAAATTTGCGTAGAGATGTCTGAGGCATATTCTATGCTCAATATGTTCAAACATGTCTTCAAACACACTTACAAGACCCTGAAACAAACATACACAAAGCTAATAAAGAGATCAATACAAATACACTAAGAATTAAAGACATATGGACACATGGATAATTATTACCTTCTGTTGATCTGAGATGAAAACATACTTCCTTTCACACCCAATTTAATGGGTGTCATCTTCTTTGGATCCTTTGATGCCCTAACCTTGAATCTCAATGACTTACCTTTAACCTGAACCCTATTTCCCTTTTCTGGTATGACCACTTCCTCAAGTACCACATCATCATTTTGTTCATCCACTTCATCACGTGCTCTCTCTTCTTCGCTGTCATCAAATGTTATGTCTTCATCACTACTATCTTCTTCACTGCAGTCACTAAAAACATCAACATCCGGGTTCGACACCTTAGTCATCATGTCTTTAATACCGTGTTCTACCCAAATATGACCAACCACATTACAAGACATGCTGTGAGATGCAATGTCTCCAGCTTGAACATCACCAACAACATGAGTAAACCCTTCGTCCACCTGTGGAATGTTCCTCCATAACCTGAATCCTTCATAACCCCACTCTCTAACCAAACTAACAGCTTCAAAGAAACTCCATTTATCAGAGTCTTGACCTTCAACGATTGTTTCACTCCCTCCCCGGTAAAAGATGTGACCTTGATGGACAAAGTTTCCACCGTGATGGAAAATGACTCCAAACACACCCATTTCTGCAAATACAAATCAAACCAGCAATGAACAACTCCGAAAATCTAAATGCAGGAAAACATCAACAAAATAGGTAAATATCATACCTTTTTCGTATCAGCAGACACGATTCCTAGAGTCAATGGAAGAAGACGGACTGGTTTCAAACGAACAAGGCCGAGTGAACTGTCAATGGAAGAAGACGGAGTGAAACAATAAACCTAATTGTTAGGGTTGGAACCGAGACAGTTGAAATGTCTTGATTTTCAACTATGAAATGTTTTTGGACTTAGGGGCATTTTGGACATTACAACTCACCATTAACCCATGTGGCATTTAAATTTAAAAGAAAAGATGAAAAAAAAATGACACATAAGCAATTTTGGTGATGTGGCGTGCAAAAGGTCTACCATGAAATAATTTTGAAAAGTCAGGGTATTTTATGCAAGTTTTTTTTTCTAGGGGGGTTTTTCAAATCTCGCCTATATGGCAGGGGGAAAATGGGTATTAACCCTTATAATAAACCAGTATTAATAGCAGAAGCTGAAATAATGCAGTTTTAGTCGGTTTAGTTGATTTAGGCGGAAAAATTAGTTGCCCGGAATTTAACGTAAATTATCGGGGTAAGTCGGGTAGTTTAGTAGATGATTTTATTGGTTTGTTTTGTTGAAATATTATCGGAAAAGTCGATTTGCAGGTACAGTTGAGTTGAAATATTGTTCCAATTTACGGACAAATTTTAAGTTGAAGGCTTAATGGCCAAAGTTGACTAAGTTGTTCATGTTGTATAAGTTGCTTATGTTGTTGACGTTGTTGTGTTGTTTACATTGTTGTGTCGTACATGCCATATAGCATACTTGCATTATTATGTCGGAGCCGATGCTCACACCACATTGGCCTAGATTGGCACAAGTTGAAAGTTGAAGGCTTATGCCTTGATGCCTCGATAAACTGGCAATTTTAAGTTGGGAGTTTTACTCCAAATGGTATCACATGCATAACATAGTCGAGTCACATTAAAGTTGCATTTTTCACGTTGTTGTGGATTGTGTGTCGTTGTTGATGTGAGGTGGTGATAATTGTATGATTCCTATCTATGTATTATTTATCATACTTCGTTTATAAAATTCGATATCTCACCCCTTCTGTTTGAATGTTGTCCTTATGTTGGCAACGTGCAGGTAATCAAGAGGAGTAGCCGATTACCTTAGTTCGAGTCGGTGGTTGTCGCTCTGATACGTAGCACTCGGGGGGATGACGCATGTCTTTTGTTTATTTGTTTACATGCTGAATTTTTTTGTGAAATTGCCGAAAAATACTTTGTTGTTTAATTTAAAGTTGTTTTATGTTGGATAAAGATGCTATTACGATGATTATGAATCAACTGCGTTGCATTTGATAAAGTTGAATAATTTTGAAGACTATTTGTTGGTTTATGTTCCCTTGAATTATTATGTATCTTTCTTAATTGTCTACAGTGTTAATGATTATAAAGTTGAAAAATGTGACATCCTGTTTTAAGTTGAATATGATGACTCTGATTTTATTTATAATTACCGGGTAGAAATGGGGTGTTACATTAACCTTCTTCCGCCGGGAGAAGCCCACAAATGAAGCCACGTGATAGCCACAGTGCCAGTTGGTCCCCTGAAAATATCTCTCTTCGTCGGGCGCTACATTCCTTCGTTGGGCAAATCTAAATTCGCTGGGCGAATCACCCAACGAACTAAACCCAGGAGCTACTGGAACTTGAATTGAAATTAATTAAATCTCTTGCCTCTTCCTTGCCGTCCGAATCCATGTTCGTCGGCCGAATTAGTCAGCGAGCCAACTCCTCTAGCTACTGGAATGAGACTTCAAAAATACAAATTCCTCTCGCTGCTGTTTCGCCGGGCGAAGCAACCTTCCTTCGCTTCATGCTTGCCGGGCGAAGCGTCTAAAATTTGCAGACACGCGCATTTTTCGTTTCTTCGAGTTTGCTTCCGGAACGAGCTGCAACCTTTTGACATATTTTCACTACAAAATTAACAAACACATCAAAATATCTAATGTTCACAAAAAAATGCAAGAATTGCTTAATAGATAAGTCATTTTCTGATTAAAGCAATAAAAAGAACTTAAAGATGTCAATTTTGGATATAAAAACTAGCATTTCTTGACACCTAACACCTTGCGGAATTCGCTCTTCGGTCTCAACCCTTTTTTGAGGAGGTACTTCTTCATATAGTCCGTCGTGCGGACCTCAACAGCCTCTTTATTGAAACGCTCGATATATGCACGCAAGGGCTCATCCTTGCCCTGCATAATGGCTTCCAATGTGGCCTCCGACTTTGGGTGTCGCCGAGAGGCAGTAAAATGGCGGGCAAACTGGCTCTTTAGATCCTTCCAAGACGTGACCGAACCCCGGGGAAGCTGCTTGAACCAGGCCATGGCCCCCTTCCTGAGAGTGATGGGGAACAACCTGCATTTGATAGCCCCGCTCATGTTATGATAGTGGAGCATGGCTTCGATGTTTTCTATATGCTCGCCTGGGTCGGTGGTCCCACCGTAAGTGGCCAGGGGAGGTGGCTTCTCCAATCCATGAGGAATGTGCATGTCCATGATCTCCTGAGATAAAGACCCATGGACATCGTCGTCACCGCTTGTGTTGGACGACCGACAGGGGGAGTCGCTATGCCCGCGACTTCTGTTACAGCGGGGAGAATGTCTGCGTGACCTGCGATGCTCGTGATGGTTCCTCGAAGGTCTGTTTCTCTTCGGAGTGGGAGAGCGTCTGGATCTCCGCAGGGGAGATCGGTGTCGTCGTCTGGCGAGCTTTGAGTCAGGTTCCTCTGATCTTGAGTGTCTCCGGTCGGTAGAAAGACTCCTGGACCTATCTCCCCTGCGCTTCTGAGGAGGAGGAGACTGTGGCCGCGGTGAAGGACTGTTGGGCTTCTACGAAGGACGTTGCTCCTGGAGGGCGTGTTCGAGCATGCTGATCTTTTCGCCCTGTTGGAAGATCATAAAGTTGGATCTGTTGAGGGAGGCAATTAGGGCGGCAGTGCTTGGGTCCGCGTTTTGAGGGACATGTATAGGCTCAAAAATAGGACCAGCAACTTGTGCGTGCGACTTCACGTCATCGGGGGTAGGAGAGGCGGTCTTTCCATCTCGATGATCTGTCTCCGGGAAGGCAGCTCCAGAGACGAGGTGATCGACGTTATCAGTGATAACGGCGACGACAGGTTCTTGACGGGCATCATCGTTCCTGTTGGAGGCCATGATGATCAAATGGAGTTTGGAGAGAGAGCTTTGGTCTTTTAGGTGAAAAAAAGGGAATCTTGAATCAAAAAGACGGGGAAGTTGGTTCCCATAGACAGCGCCACTGATCGGAAGTAATCAGACTGGATCGTCGTGGCCTTCGTGTAGGGCAGATGAGGATGCTTGTAGGAGAGGAAAAGGGTTGTACCTGCAAGATACTCCGATGTCAAAGTAAGTATTTGGACAAAAGAGAGAAAGCAAGTACAAAGGTAAGATTTCAAGTATTGAATAGTGATCAACCTGCCCCTCTCACATGAGAGGGTATTTATAGAAGTAACCCCCAGCGCGGGGCCAAGGTTTCCCATGTGGCCGAAATATCTGGTCGACCAATGGGAGACTGCCAGTTGGAGGGTCAGGCGCGTGACCCTTTGACCTGGCCCAACTGTATCCGTGAGATCCAGTGAAGCAGTTGGTCGCGTGAACTGTCAAGCGAGTGAGGGGGACATGCCCACCGGCTAGTTTCTGTCCAACAGCTAGTTTCTGTCCAGCGGCTAGTTTCTGGCTATTGGGCAGGACTGGATTGGGCCTTGCCCAACTGTGGGCCAAGCGCCTGCCCAGTCCAAAACAGAAATGATTATATAAATTGGATTGTATAAAAATAATCATAAAAATAAAAATGTGATTAGACATGTAATATATTATTTCTAATTCAAAACATGTGTTTTAAAAAATCTTTTGTAAGAAATGAAGAGATAAAATATTTAATTTATGGCTAATGCTCGAGTTAAATATATGAAAACAAAGAAAAATACAAAAACATCCCTTCTAGGTAAATTATAAAAAGAATACAAAAACATCAATAAGAGATTGTTTTATTTTAAAATTCAAAATAATTTTGATTAAAAAAATAAACATTATATTTTATTAATAATATATTCACTTAATATATAGTCTATTTTGAATTTATGAATTTATTAACTAATTATGTCACATAAATGTAATAATTAATTATATCACACCAAATTAGTAAACTTATCCACAATATTTTAACATCTTAAAAATGTTAAAATATATTAAAATTTCATCATTCTACTCTAGATGTAGATGTCAATAATTATTTTAATAAAGTTAATTTACAGAAAAATACAAAAATATCTATCTAAATAAAGGACATTTTTATTTTAAAATTAATAGTAAAATGAAAATGTAAAAGAAAATAATTAAAATAAATTTTGATTAAAAAATTATATTTTATTAATTATATACAAACTTAACATATATTTATTTTGAAGTAAATAATTTAGTATAATACAATAAATTAATAAATTTAGTAACAGTTTTAGTTTCAAAATGTAACTGTAATTCACTCTTTAAGTAGAGCTATAGTGTAGGGTATACATAAATATTTTATAACACAATTAAAAACACTTAAATATAATTATTCTATATCAATCATTTTACTATAAATGTTAAAAAAATCTCCATTAAAATGCATTAAAGTGAATTAGTAGCAAGAATATATTTTTCTCTCCATTAAATTACTAACAATGCTTTTAAAGAAAATAAAGAGATATAATATTTAATTTATAAATAATGCTAACTTGTGTTCTAAAGGTATAAATTAATAGATAAATATATAAAATATTTGAAAAACAAAAGTTTAATGCATATCTAAATTTGAAATGTGTTACTTAATTGTAAATTAAAATAAATAATAATTATATACATTAAATTGTATTAAACAATAATACAAAAAAGAAAAATAACTCGTTTGATATATAATATTTAATAGAAATAATTTGATATAGTGTAGAAACAACATACAATGACTAACAGATATGAATTAAAAGAAAATAACTCGTTTGATTCTTTTTTGGAAAAGGCAAATTATTATTGCAACAGAAATATTGGCTACATATATGTCAAACAAACATTCACATACAATACAAATAGCACAAAAGATACTCCAACTATATATTACCTAAACTTTTCAAAGAAAACACTAATCACACTAGGGGACATCCAGCAAGAAAAACTCCATACAAATCACACCAGAGACATCCAGCAAAAAGAAATCCAAGCAAATCAGTAGCAGAACCCCACTCCCCAATTGCCACCATTCATACACAACAAACTCAAGACACCTCCAAAGCACTCTGACCAGGCACAAAAGCCAGGCATACATGAGCTCCTTCAAATGCCTACTTAAAAAAGTCGACAGAAGGTCTTAGAAAGCTAACGGCCTATCTCAGTTGTGAAAAAACCAGATGCCTAGCAGCCACCAAAATCACCCAAACGCAACTTAAGGTTGGATTTGAATAAAACTCACACAATAAGATACTTCTGCCCGACTAAACTTGACTGCATCCCACCATATAGCAGCTATTATTCACAGGTTTCCGCCATATAGCAGAATTCCATCTCCATGAAAACAAATGAAAACATGATATCAGTACAAAGGACATAAGTTGAGGTGAAGATAAAACTGAGGTGAAGAATTTCATTTCCTAAAATAATAATACTGAGGTGAAGATAAAACTTTCATACTCACATACCATCAAGAAGTTGAGGGAGAATAGGACAGATTTCATTCAGATCTGCATTATTGAGGAATACAAAATAAAGTATAAATTTTAACTGCATAGTGGAATAATTAGAACAAGCATGTCATATTTCAAGGTTACTATAGTTGTAGGTTGGGGTCTGAGAATGATTCTATCATTATCTTTATGTGGTTAGGCTTTTTCCATAACTACCACAACCACCGAGTTAAAAGGTGTGGGAGATTACTCTTAATTACAAGCATAACTTTGTTAATGGTGTCCAAAATGCTATGTAACTTAAAAACGTAAAATCTCGAAGAATTGTGCTCACCCTTCTGGCTAGCTTTCCGGGACTATCATTCCACTGAGGAAGAGCAACTGCATTAATAATTAAAAAAATAATGAGTAAAATAAAATAAAACATAGGCAAAATAATTGATAGTAAGTGATATAACCTAAAGATCTTCCTTCCTACTCCTTTTGTTTTTCTTGGCTAAAATGTGTTTCTGGTTGGTTTAGCTTTAGTTAAAAAATAAAAAAGGATTAACATTTAGTAGCAATAAGACAAAAATGCAGGAAATCAAAGTCTCAGGCAGAAGCACATTAGTAATCCTAACCTGATACGTAGAATTTGAAGTAGTCTTTAACCCAACAACTCTCCATGAAGCAGAAAGATTATTTCTGAAATTTTCTAGACTCGAAGGCCCCATATCATTTGTGCTAGACATAATAACATCAAGTACCTAAAATATAAAATTCATTAGAAGGCAAGGAGGTTAACTTTTGCAAATAAAATATTATGAGATACAAAGCAAGAGTAATGCTAGTTTGTGCTTGCCTCTTTTGGAAAAAGCGATGTAAGGTCATGTAGTGCCTTCTGTTCTCTTCATTTGGAAGCCTAAAACAACCAACAACATAGGGTAAAAAAATGGCTAGATGTTGTTTGCATTCAGTTGTTAACTATTAATGAACCTTAAAATGTATATAACGGCCTACCTGTTGACTTGTAACATCTGAAACATCATTGTGATCTGCATAATGTATTTAAAATAATTACTTTAACACAAACACGTATAAATGCGCAAATAAGAAAAATTCATAGTAATATCACTCATATTATTACAATAATATTCTCATATTTCTTCCTCCTAACATCAAGGACATTACACTATCTTAAATTTCATAAATCAAAAGTCTCCGAGAACAAAAAACAACACATGTCACCTGAGCAACACATGTCACCTAATCACGACAAAAGCATCAAAACTTAGTACCAGATCAATAAAGTAAAGTCCAAAAGCAACACATGTCACCTGAGTATGACCTCAAAGCAAATATCTTAATGCAATATTGATATTAAGAACCCGAATAGCACCAAGCTTGAGTCCATAGCATATGTAAGATCTATTAACCGTAATTTGTCGTCCAAGCACGAGACCAGTATCAGATGCATACTTAGTAATTGGAGTAAGTTCAAGCTGAGGATGCGTTTCCCCTGGCAACTTAACATCAATGTCATAAACAACATTCTCTCCTTTCAAATGCCTACCCTTTGGAAGCTTTGTACTCAGCATCCTTGTAGGTGTAGACTGAGGGTTTGAACATGAAGCAGGGTTTGCTGGCACTGAAAACTCAGAAGCTGATGGTGATACTGCTGAAGACTCTTGATTTGAAGGAGGGTTTTCTTTAAATGACAAAAGTAGATTTCAACATCAGTTGGTTAATGAAGTTAAAACAACTATCTGTACCAGTGTACCTTTATTGCAGAACTTCGCGCACTGAATTTGTCAAGAGGAGTTCCATTTTGCTGCAATCCATTGTTAGTAGAGCAGGTTTCAGAAAAAGGCGTTTGTGTCAAAGTGGAGTTACCATTGATGTTGATAGGAGTGAGAGCTTCTCTTAATGGACTTTGAGGTGCAATATCTTTACTCACATTTGTAATTTGCGAGTTCACCCCTTTGCTTAATGGCTTAACTACATACAATAACACAAGATTTAGACAGAGATTAATATGAAAATTAATAGACAAAAATTTTAGCTAATTTGCTGGGACTTATTATCATTTTTCATATAATAAAAAGCCATGATGTTAGCTATCAACTTACTCATCATAATGCCTAAAGCTAGTGATCAATATAACCTACAACAATCTACTAATTTTGAAATTTACTGACTCCAGGAAAATGGAAATATGTTCAGTGTTTTACTGATTAATTATGATTACTTTCTTTAGACTATACAGTTGCTAAACCACATATAGTTACTATTACTTGAAAAAGTATAATGAGAAGAAGAAAAAGAAAAAAAAAAGATGCAAAAAACACAAAATTTCAAAACAACTCACTCCCATGGTACATCCCTACAAGCATCCAGTCTCCAACTTTATATTCAAACGGGAGAACATATTCTGAACCATGCAAAAGGTCCATCAACTTGCACCCATCAACATTTCACTTCCTAGAGCTCCACAGGAACCACACTGACCTGAAACTACACAATTACCAAAGATCTCAGAATAAAAATAATGCATCATCCAAGATACTTTAAAAAAAATCATTGGCAAAAACATTTTTTGTTAAAGTAAATAAAAAATGAAATGGCTCACCTAGGGTAAAACAGTTGAATATCAGAGTGTCATTCTTTTGTAAGCTTAAAATTGTTCCAATAATCAATGCAAAGCCCCAAAATTCAATACTGCAGCTGCCATGTAATCAACACATCAATCGAGCCGCCAGGATTTTTGACTTAACTTTCCTGGCTTCATTGACAAAACCACCGGTACAGAGGCCATTAATAACAGCTCTTTGAGTAGCCCTTAAGATCTGAAAACCAGATTTCAAACAAGCAACCAAAAGTTTGGAAGCAAAATTTTCTTACCAATCATGCATAACTCCTATTAGCCCCCGGTCGTATAGAACAGGCAGGGTATTGAATCCACTAACAGGAACAACATTCATAACCCAACAGTCAATCTGGAGATCATGCATTGATGCAGCAAACCTGCATTTGTCAAATTGAAAGATACATAATAATACACGCAGAAGAGTTCCATAATCAATTTTGGTCACTTTTATCCTTAACCAGACGCGTATGAGGTACATTACTGAACCAAATCTGAACCAATACACGCATGACGTTTAACTGCCCAAACCACCACAAACACTATGCAGAAGGGAGTAATAGCACTTGGTAAATATGGAACAGCTCCAAAGAACGGTATCTTCACATATCTTTGCGCAGGATGTTGAAACCATATGAAACTATAATAATTTTTCTGTTAATTCCACACTGACACAACAATATAATAAGAAAAACAACGTACTCTAGAACAACGAACTTCAACGATAAATGACTTACCATGATAATAGAGCCACCAAACATGTTTGCAGTCCTTGAAACCATATGAAAATACAAAGATTATAGAGCGAGGGATGAGCTCTAGTCGACACGAACAAAGCCGAGACAAGAATAACTCACCTCTATCCCACTAATGCAAAATAGAACCACCAGAACTTCAACAAACCAGAATGACATTAATTTGTACAACATAACCAAGAAACAAGAAGCAAGCACAACGAATAAAATCGCTGCTTTGGTATTGATTTCCACGTAACCACGAGAACTAACATTTTCTGCAACATATTCTTCTGAGGAATCCTGCAAGCACAAAATTTATCTGTATATCAGTAATCGAATTAACGAATTAATAAATATGAGCAAAAATATTGTTATAGAGAAAACTCGACAACCTTTAAAAGCTTGTCTTGCTCAATAACAACTTCTCTTTACAGCCGGGTCTTGTTTCTCCTTGCGAACTTTGTCGAAAATGTGAGTATAGCCATCAGCTGATGCAGGGTCATTCTCATCCCACTCACCAAACTTTGGAATAACAACACTTTTATCAGGCTGCCAAATCAAAGTCATAAAACATACAAAAACTCAGAAATTGTTTGTGAAGCAAGTTTGATTAAGACTCAGAAGTCAAAGGTGCAAACCAGCGACATGAAATTTGTCGGTAATCTTACCCAGTTTCTTCATTCCGCAAGATTCACAGTTCTGCACAGATTTATAATTAAAATATAACTGTGAAAACAAATATAATTATGAAAACATAACGAAAACGAAAAGGAATATGAGAAGAAATATGCTTATGCTGAACAAAACTGATTTTACATATCCATTTGCAGAAAACCGAAAATGAGAGGAAGAAATAAACTTATGATGATGAAAACCTAAGCTTCTTATTGTTACCTTATTTTCGGTGCACCCATTTTACAGATCCGTTTTTACCTTGATAACCTAAGCATCCATTTTTGTTGTGTTCATCACCCATAAGAAACAACCATGACTTTTTCATTCCTATACCTAGGGTTTGAAGGGAAAAGAAGACAGGGAGAAAGAGAAGTGACGAAAAAAGACGGGGGAAGAGGAAAGAACAGAGAGAGAGAGATCTGGGAGACGAGAAAGAGAGAAAGAAAAGGGAAAAAGAGAGAGAGATCTGGGAGACAAGAAAGAGAGAAAGAAAAGGGAGAGAGGGAGAGAGAGAAAGAGAGAGAGAGAGAGAGAGAGAGAGAGAGAGAGAGAGAGAGAGAGAGAGAAGAAGAAGAGTGGGAGAGAAAGAAATTCAAAAAGTTGTGCCACTTGACAAAATAGGGTCCTATGATTGGACAATGAATATTGATTTAGTCAATTACATTAAAGAGTTTTATTGTAGTGCAAATGAAATTTGACTGAAAGGGTAATTTAGGGAGTTTGGGTGTAATTTTTAATCTTAGGTAGGTAGTTGATTGAGAATTATCGATCACTGCAAAAAATTCTCAAAGGAATTTTAATAGTATTTTTAATAGTATTAATTAAAAATCTCAATAATTTTTAATAGATTTTTTTTAGAAAAATCAAAGGAATTATTAATTAATTAATAATATTAATGATATTTTTTATTCAACTTGATGATTGGCTATAACAGGTCAAAAGTGCAACTGCACTATGATGGAAAAAACAAATGGTCCAAACTAAACGCCGCCATGAAAAGACTATATTGTACTCCCTCCGTCCCAAATTATAAGACGTTTTTGACATTTCACACAAATTAAGAAACTTAATTATTACTTTATGGAAAAGATAAATTATATATAACTTGACAGTAATGCCCCTCATAATTATATAGGAGAGAGAAATTAAAAAAATTGAAAGAATAAATAATAATAAATATTTGAGGGTATATTGGGGAAGATGTCATTTATATTGCATTGGGAATGTAAGATGACTTATAATTTGGGACAAATTTTTTTAGCAAAGTGACTTATAATTTGGGACGGAGGGAGTAACAACCATCACTTTCCAGGCCCGGCCGCCACTGCCTAACGCCTCAATTTTTTTAATTTTATTTTACGTTGATTCAATAATTTTTTTAAATAATTTTTTATAATAATTAAACAATAATATTTATTTAAAATATTTATTAATTAATTTAAAATTATTTTTATAGATAACAAAATTTAATGATCTATTATTATATAAGATAATACAAGAAATTTGATATTTATTATTTTATTTTAAAAAATTTTGGCAATATTTTTTAAATGATTTTTTTAAAATATGATGAGAAGTGCAGTTAAATGGGTTAATTTTATAATTGATGAAAAATAAATATTAAGAAAAAACAATTTTAATAATTTAACTAAATAATTTTCATTTAAAAAACTCATTATAATTTAAATAAAAATATATTAATTTTATTAAAATATTTATATTATATTTAAAAATTTTAATTTTAAATTTTACCTTAAAAATCCAAATAGGTTGGACCGTTCTTCCAAATCAATTTTGTCCAAATAGGTTGGACCGGCCTTCCAAAACAATTTTTTAAGTTTAAATTAGACCACCTCTAATTCTAATACATAGACCATCCACTTCTTCATTAACAAACTGTTATTATAAAATAGTGTTATGCCGACCACAATTCCAAGATAAATAGTTTTATTTATTAAATAAAATAATGTTATCCTTGCTTATTTTTTACTCACATATGATAATGTTATTTTTGACTACTTTTATACTTTCAGCTCCTTTGCTGCTTTGCACGTGTGGCACTTTATGACTCATGAGAGCAACAATTAATGTCATGTTCTTTATCCTTGTGTTTCATATTTACACTCACTCCCTTCTTTATCGTTGTGTTTCATGTTATCGACCTCTTCTTTATCGTTGCGTTTCATCATATTTCATATTCTCAAGAAAAAGTCATTGAAGTTTTTGTCTCATCATTTTTAAGTACTCTATTTCTTTACATTAGAAAGAGGAATTTCTTGGTAATGGTGTAATAATATAAATAAAATAAGCCAATATATGAAATCTATGATAAAATATGTAAAATTATTTTTTAGTTTCAAAGAAAAATGATTCATAAGTAGTGGACCACAAGTAACCATAGTGCATGTCTCACCATTTTTAATGAATGATACCAATTCTTTCAAAAATATAAAATTGAATTATACTATATGGTTACATAAATGTCAAGAATATTGCAATTTTTAAGTCTTTGATTAGCTCTTAGTTTGCTTTATTCCATTGACACGTATGCAATGGCAACCTAAAATTTACAACCAACAAATTTGGAGTTGTGACCCACCACACCAACTGTATTATTATCATACTGCTCTACCACTTATAAGTGTTAGTGTGCCACACATTGTTGCTGCTTTTTCTCTTTCTCCCTTAATTTGTTAACAATAGAAAGTTTTCTACTTTAATCTCTTTTAAGTATTATTAGGTCAACGAGGATAGATATGCTAGAAGTGAATTAACTTTTATCATATAGGGAATTAATATTTGAATAGTGAGTGAAATTGACATATTATTGGAAAATTATTGGAAGAGAAAATTAGTGTATTTCAAAGTCCGACTTTCACCAATGACAATTTAGTGCGAAATCAGACAAAACACAACTGCAAATATTTTAAGAGCAACTTTTACCAGTGGAAATTTAGTGCAAAACGTGACCAAAAATTTTACATGTGTCAAATTGTTGCACCGTCAACTTTGACTAAATCAGTATGGTTTATTGTGCTGCCGCTCAAGTTATTAAATCTTGCCGTCTATCATTTATTTTCTTCCTCTACCTTGTTATTCACGAATTTTGTCCTATAAATACTTAGCTTATTTCTCATGAAGATACACAAAACACACCAGAAAATTATCTTCTTCTCCTCCCTTCTTTGTTTCTAAGCAATATATATTTGAGATTCTCGCTGGTTCTTGAGTTCATGGTTAATGCAATCAGAAGGTGTCCCAGAGGAGAGTTTAGGATAATACCTAAATAAAACTCTAAAGGACATTGAATCTAATTCACGACTCAACTTGGTTACTTTTCATATTTTGCTTTGTGGCTTCATTGTTGTTGAACTTGTTGTTATTTTGCTCTCTATATCCAACAATCTTGAGAGTTTTATTGTTTTTGATGGAGAGCCCTAACCACGACAACGATAAAGAACCTAACAACACATCCGACGGCGCTGGTTCCATTCCTGTCTCTGCCCTCGGTGTTGCTTTGGTCCCTCATTACGCAAAGCCATTTCCTGACTTCTCAAAAATTGAAGTCTTTAGAGGCCAACATTTTCGCAGATGGAAAGAAAGGATTTCTTCCACTTTAGACATGCACGGAGTTGCTTCCGCACTCACTGATCCACGACCGGATTCCTCTGCTGATCCAAAACAGATTGAGAATTGGACATATTCGAGTATGTCATTATGTTGTTCTTAACACTTTATCTAATGAGCTATTTGATGTGTACTGTTCCTACAAG
Source organism: Lathyrus tuberosus (assembly GCA_022829125.1). Lineage (NCBI taxonomy): Eukaryota > Viridiplantae > Streptophyta > Magnoliopsida > Fabales > Fabaceae > Lathyrus > Lathyrus tuberosus. The sequence goes on along the minus strand of JALAZF010000177.1, from coordinate 5,669,528 downwards.
TTAGCAAAGGAAATATAAGAAAATATTCTTGCTACTTATAAACATTCAAGAAATTGTTCAGAGGTAAATAATTATGATGTCTCTTAAGAAATTATAAATAATCTCAGTTGTTATAATACTCAGGCGAGATTTATATGTTTGGTTCCGCCTGAGGAAACTTTAAGTCCCTCAGGCGAGGAGTTTAGATGGCCTATTCATATTTCCAGGAAGGGTGGCAAAGACCTTTACCAGAAAGTCCAACATCCAGAATATTACCTCAAAAGGTGGAAAGGTTATTCACCATGAAGTCTAGAATACAAAATATTGCCTTAAGAGGCGGCAAGGATCTTCGCCATGAAGTCCAACATACAAAATATTGCCTTAAGAGAAGGCAATGATTTTTACCTTGAAGTCCATCATACAAAATATTGTCTTAAAAGACAGCAAAAATCTTCTCCATGAAGTTCAACATACAAAATATTGACTTAAGAGGCGGCAAGGATCTTCGCCATGAAGTCCAGCATACAAAATATAAGAAAATGTTCTTACTACTTATAAAAATTCAAGAAATTGTTAAGAGGTAAAAAATTATGATGTCTCATAAGAAATTACAAATTTTCGGTAGGAGTTGTCCTTCAAATTCCTGCAACTTGTACGCCCTGTGAGGGAGCTTTTGGAATATGGAGTATGGCCCCTCCTAGTTGGGTTATAACTTTCTCTGTTGTATAGGAAAAACCACTTGCTATAAGACTAGATCACCTTCTTGCGTCTCCCTTGGCTTGAGTTTGGAGTTGTACCTCCTGGAGGCTCTATGCTTGGCGGCGAATTCTTAAATTGGTGACTTCTCTCAATTCATCAATCAAGTCCGCCACACATCCAAATACTGCCTTGTTTATAAATTGGGAGTGTCACCATGATTCTCTATAGGTTGCATATTTTCTGCTCCATTTAGCATGGCAAATGGAGTTTCCTTGGTAGTAGAGTGATGGGTAGTATGATATGACCACAATATTTCGTGGAGTAGTTCTTCCCATAAGCCTTTGGCATCGTCAAGATTTTTCTTGAGTCACTTTAGAATTACCTTGTTTGCTGATTCGGTTTGTCCATTAGATCGTGTGTGTACAACAAATACAGACTTTGTTTATAGTTATAAATATCGACAAAAGTCAGTGACCATAGCGCTGGAGAACTGGGTCCAGTTGTCGGAGACAATGACTCCAGGAATTTCAAACATATGCATAATTTTTTTCAATAGAAGCGGTGAACTCTTTTTGTTGTGATTTTTGAGACAACTTCCACATCTATCCACTTTATACTATCAAGAACATCAACTAGCCCAACGCCAGGGGGATCAAACCTAAGATATCCACACCTCGCTAGTAGAAAGGCCAGGGTGTCATTATTGACTGGAGAAGCTCGGATGGGGGCGTGATGAAAGTCAACGTGCCTATGACACTAGTCGTACTTCTTGATGAAGGTGATGATATCCTTCATCAGGGAAGGTCAATAGTATCCTGCCCTTAGAAAATTGTAGGTGGGTGTTGTAATACCCAACTTCACGACTCTACAAATAAATAAATAAAATATAAACCCAACAAGTAGAATGTTAGTCAACATACAAACAACTCATACTTGAACCATATAAATAAACATTTAAAACATTTAATAATTGGCAGAATTATGAAATACTTAGAATAAAAAGCCTTAATAATAATATTAGTTTCAAAAGTGGTTTGTCATAAAATAAAACCAAAGGAAAAGATACGCAACATAAACAAATAAAGAAAAATAAAGTTCCCCTCGTGCTAAGTATCAGAGTGACTCTACTATAAGACTCGAATGAGAAGCAACTAAAGAGACACAACACTATCCTCAAGCTCAAGCTCCTACTCAGGTACTTAAATATCTGTACTCCAAAGGAGCATAGACGTAACAACACAAAATGGGGTGAGAATACATTCAAATAATAAATGGTGCATCAACAATCAAGATAGATTCACACACTACAAAATCATCCACATATCAGAATGCACATCAACACCATGTGTTCACATCTCACCCAAATCACGGTCAATCACCAATTTCACAAATCATACAAGAGCATACATCATTACCCAATCATCTCGTCATCATGTAATATAATGCAATAATGACTCGACTTATGCTCATCACGGTCCTCACTCTGAACCAGACTCGTAACTCAAATCCACATGCATGCGGTACCGACTCAACATCACTCTGAGCTCCAAGCCCCCGCTATGAGCTTAGGACAAGTCATTAGTCCCCACTTTGAACTAGCAAACATACCTCTTTCACAACAATGACGACATAACATGCATGGCATATCACAATGCAATGACAACAACACAACAAAGAATACAACCCACTCTGACTGTAAACGATCACATCACAACATCAAAAAGACTAAATCCCCACTATGATTGTAATTCATCATACACTCAACACAGTACGAGTAGTTCTCACTCTGAGTCACTCGCCTAATCAATCACCAACTAAGCATGTAAAATTATCACATAATGATACATACAATACACAACAAGTATTCACGCATTGAACACACATTTATATAGAAATTATCTCAGAGGACACTACCATGAGGTAGCTCTGTGTGTTAGCTCTCTAACTCTTCGAACGACACTTTATTTAGATTTACGAAACCAAAGTTATGACCAAAATCATCGGGGAATAAAACAATTTTCAATTTCAGAATATTTCAAAATTTACACAGCAACATCAATTGTCATGGGATGACAATCGATTTTCATCAAGTCTATTTGCTCAATAACTTTTCAAAAACCCACTTAAAACTCAATATAATCGATTAATTCATCCCAACAATCAATTGACATTTAATTTTTTTTTCCAAAAACACACACATGCAATCAATTGATCCATAATGACAATCGATTGTCATAGAAAAAATTTCCAAAAATAAGGGCATGCAATCTATTTATATATGGTGTCAATCGATTGACATCATGTAATTTTCTAGAAATCTCGGTTTTCTCTGCAATGTTCATCTTCTTCCTCACATACCTCTCATACTTCAAACCAGTCTACATTTGAACAATCAAAACACCAAAAGTCACATTCTAACACGACTAACACATCAAGTATCCCCGAACTAACAGTGATTATTGTTTTTATCATGAATTGATAAATTATACTTATACCCCAAAATCCCTAATTTTAACACAACTCATCATTTGATTCATGAACACACAAAAAAACAACAACAAAACACATATCATCACATCAATCCATGGAAAAATAGAATCACAAACATTCATCTATCATACTCATTATCAAGCAGTAGAGAAAAACAAAATCCTATTGGAGGTTAAGGGAAACCTCTCTACCCTTTCATGATATAAGCACCCTTAGATGAAGAATTCCTCCTACATTGTAATTCCAGTAAAAAAAAGCAGCAAAAGCAAGCTTCAATGGTTTCTCCTTTCAAGCCCTAGCTCTCCACTCTTGTTCTCTAGACTCCTTGTTTTCACGTACTAACAAAAAGGTTCTCTAAATCTAATTTCTCGAACTTTTAGAATATATAATATTCTAATTAATTCCTATTAATTAACTTTTGGCCCAACTAACAAAAAATCTTCATTACTAACCATTTAAAAAAATCATCTATTTCCATTATTCTCACTTTTTTACCAAATTCCTCATATTACATCAAATTCTACTAATTTAATTCCAACCAAACTAATTAAATTAGCACAAACACCATAAATGCAGACACCGGCCAAACACGTCATAATTTAAATAAAATAATTATTTGAATAAATCACTCAAATAAATAAATAAATAAATAGATAAATAAATAAATAAGCGATTAATTAAATCGGGGTGTTACAGGTGTTTTCCTGCCAATAAGACTATTGCAGGCTCCCTTGTGTACTTCTGCAACTACCAGGGTGGTTTCATGCTCTCCTAGAGACCATATAATTCGAGATACTATCCCCATTTTATAAACCTTTCACGAGAGAAGGGTGTACTTAGCAACCTGCTTTCGAACTCTCCTTGTTTCCCCCTCGTTTAGTGGAAGTTTGTCCATTTGCAGGTAACGCAGTATGAGCGATATCCAGATAGACTCTAGAATAACTTATAGGGAGTAAACCTCGTCCGCCTCGATGTTGAGGAAGGTGAAAGTCTCCTGGATCACTGTTTTGTTAAACCCTACCATCTTCGAGGTGGCTAGTTTGGACAACAGGTCTCCTCTAATGTTCTGTTCATGGGGAACATGCTCTATTTCAAAAGAAGTAAAACGAGGGGATAAATTCTTACATTTTGCAGATATCTTATCAGTTGGGGTTCTTTTGTCTGGTACTTCCTAGAGATCTGGTTGGAGACTAATTTTGAATCACTTTTGGCTTTCATTATAGAGGCTCTCATTTCTAAGGCGAGAACCATGCCACCGATGAGAGCCTCGTATTCTACCTGATTGTTGTTGGCCGCGAATTCTAGCTTCAATTCTATCTTTATGAGTATGTCCCCGGGTCCTTCTAAGATTATTCCCTCACCACTCCCTTTTACATTTGAGACACCATCAACTGGTGTCAACAACTCTAAGGACATCTCTTCATCCACAAGCAAGCTAAACTCTGCAACGAAATCTACCAGAGCTTGGGATTTGATGTTCATATTCTGAGAGTTCCATCGCCCAAGACACGATCCTTCCCTCCAAATATGGCTTCTTCGGAACCTGCTGAATAAGATAGTTGGTTTTCACGAAGATTTTTTGACCCTGAAAGTAAGGTCTTAGCTTCCTTTTCATGACGATGATAGATAATGTTAGTTTCGCAATCTTCTGATAGCGTGTTTCGACACCTCTAGACACCTTGCTTATGAAATACACTGACCTTTCTGCCTTATCTGTATCCTGGATGATTATTGAGCTCATTACCTGGTTTGTGGCTGAGAAGTAGAAGAGTAGGGGTGATTCCTCTCTCGAGCGAGTTAGAATGGGAGGTGATGCATGGAAGAATTTTACCTTCTAGAATTCCTCCTCGTATTATGATGTCCACTCGAATCTCTCTTTTTTCTTTAGGGAAAAAAAGAAAAAGAAAGCCTTGCCGTCCGCACATGAAAGGAAGTGAGACAGGGCAGTGAGGCGACCAGTGAGTTGTTGCACTTCTTTGATGTTTGTGGGGTTTTTCATATAAATGAAAGCCTGGCATTTATCCGGTTTGGCTTCAATGCCTAATTTTGTCAGCATGAACCCTAGAAACTTTCTTGCTTGAACTCCGAAAGAGCACTTAGCAGGATTCAAGCGCATATTGTATTTCCTGACTGAATGCAAGACATCCACCAAATCTTCAGCATGGTTGCACCCTTCAGTAATCTTTACTATCATATCGTCCACATAGACTTCTAGGTTCCGCCCAATTTAGTGGGAGAATAAGGTGCCCATGAGTCACTGGTAGGTGGCACGATCATTCTTGAGGCCAAAGGGAATGACATTATAACGATAGTTGTTGTGATTGGACATGAAGACAGTTTTGGGGCGTCAAGAGGATCCATAAGAATCTTTTTATACCCTGAATATGCATCCATGAAGCTCAACGTGCAGTAACTTGAGCACTCATCGATAAGGCGATCAATGTGTGGTAGTGGATACATGTTCTTAGGACATGCGGAATTCAGGTTGGTGGAGCCCACACACATGCGTCATATGTTGTTCGCTTTCTTTGGAAATACCATGTTGGCTAGCCAAGTGGGGTATTTTATTTCTGTAATGAACGCGACGTCAGACAACTTGCGTACTTCCTCATCAATGACGACCCTCTTCTCCTCTCCAACTTTCTGTTTCTTTTGTGCCACTGGTTCGGCAGAGGGATGGATAATGAGGTGATGACTCACCACCTTAATGTGTATCCTAAGCATATTAGATGGGGCCTAGACAAACAAGTCGACGTTTTTAATGAGTTGGTCGACTAGTTCATATTCTTCTTCCTCGGTAAGTGAATTACCTATCTTTGTCACTTGATGGGTTGAATGGCCTATTCAGATCACTTTCATGTCCTCGGTGGGTATGTGTCTTTCAACTTCTTTCGTCCAACCTGGGATCCCAACAATCGAGGTCTACATTTGGGACTTTAAGGAGGGGGCACCAACAAGGGCGAGCTTTTCCCTTTCCGTCGCCAAGCTATTTTGATGGCATTCTCGAATGATCTGCTGGTTTCCTCATATCGTACCAACTTGTACTCCAAGCAATGGGTACTTCAAGACCAAATAATGAGGGGAAATAACCGCCCTTAGGGAATTAATGGTTGGTTAACCTAGGATTATATTATAGGACAATATGGAGTATATAATAAGGTAGATTATGCCAATCACCTTGGTGTTTGCTCTCTCTCCACATGTTGTCTCCAGTGTCACATGGCCCCTTACTTGTACCTGTTTTCTTGATAATCCTATTAACGAGCCACTGAACACTTTAACATTCTTAGGATTGAGCTAAAGTTTCTGAAAAGTATCCCAGAACAAAATGTCAATAGAGTTTCTAAATCTATCAAGACTCGCTTGATATCCCAATTGTTGTGTTGCACAATGATGACTAGATGGTCATTATCATGAGGGTTGACTCTGATGGCATCCCTATCGAAAAAGGTGATGTTAACCCTTATTTACCATCTTTCACTCCCGGGGGAGCTATGAGATATCACATTTGTAGCAAACACCTGCGTTGCGTATTTCTTTCGGGATGAGTTGGAACTACCTCCACCAACGAAACGCTCGGATATAGTGTTTGTGTTAGAGCATAGAGTTTTATTGGCCATCTTCGGAAGGAAAGATGGATGGAGCGAGAATGAAAGATGTGTGACCCATGTTAGTTTTATTGGGGCCCCACGGTGGACACCATTATACTGGTCAAAAAGTACATATGTGTATGATATCCCTGCAAGGACAGAGGATACTCAGAGACCTTAGTAGCTTTATAATAATTTAAGGTGGTTAAGATTTGTCCACTACGGTGAAAAGCCCTATATGGTGATGCTACGCTGGTTTTAAAAGAATGTCTCACGTGAGGTGAGAGACTCTGTATATTAGCGTAGTGCTTAGGGTATCTTATGCAAGTTATGATTTATCTCCCTTTTCCCATTATGAGGAGAAATATTTATAGATGTCTTTGCCCTAGGTTTTCTTGTGAAGGATTACCACCCACTCAGTCAATGGTGGACCGTTGAATCCCTATTTTCTAGGGAGTCATGGACTAGATACTAATTATGACTTATCTCTGCCCAAAAAACATCTTTTCCCATGTTTCCCCTATCTAAACGAATGGAAGGCACTTGGGGCAAGGCAATACCTCTTGAAGGGAGATACATGTTGTCGCCCATCTTGCTCCCGCCCTTGTCGCTTATTTTACAAATATAGCATTATACTAGTGACACAACTTATTTTCCACTTATTTCTATTTTTTTTAAATGATCTTTACTAAGTTAAATAAAATTTTATAAAAAAATTAAAAACTAATTACAAAAATGTATGAGAATGATCGAGTCTTTTTATATAAAATAATAAAATTTATATAAAAAAGCCCATATCTACGTAAAAAAAAAACCCAAAAAAGAAAAAGAAGAGAGAGAAGTTTGAGGTAGAATAAGATAAGAAAGAGAAAAAATAATAGAGAATGAAATGTTTGGTGCTTTATGGATGTGTGTGTGAAAGAAATAAAAAATGAAAATTAAATTTCTGACTTTTGACGAAGACATGAGTTTTTCCATAAATTTAGAATTGGAAGAAAAAATATAAATGACTTGGTTATCTGCAATTAAATAGAGCGATAGAACAATTTTGCCATATTTTTAATAATTCAAACGTGGAAAGTAGACCTTTTCAACCCTTTGTACTTATTATTTCTCCATCACCTTCTAACCTCTTTAAAAATATAGTCCTAAAGTCTTCTTCCCTTCAAACTTGCACAAAAGCCTCTCCTCTTATTTTCAACATTCAGAAGAACCAAAATGCTAGGTAAAAAGATGGTATCATTGAAGAAACTAGCCAAGAAGGTAAAGTCTAGTAGTGGTGGAGGTGAAACTAACAATGACCCTCCCCACCATGAATGTTTGTTGAAGGGATATGAAGAAGAGTTATGTACAAGTACAACTCCAACTGGCTATTTTGCACTTTATGTTGGTGATGAGCATCAAAGATATGTGGTTCCAACAAGCTATCTTTCTCACCCTTTATTCAAGATGCTGCTTGAGAAATCATATAATGAGTTTGGTTTTCAGCAGAGGAATGGATTGGTTGTTCCTTGTAGTGTAGATGCATTTCAAGAGGTTGTTAATGCTATTGAATGTAACAATGGCAAGTTTCACTTAGGCAAGATTTTTCATGATTTTGTTTAATCTTTGGTTAGTGTTGAATGCATTGGAGTTATCTTATCTTTTATGATCAGAAAGAATTCAATTTGACTTAGGAATGATAGGTATTATGACCGTCTACCGTGTATGCACGATGTAATAATTCTGCAGGTTATCACATCGTACTATAACGGTAGAGGGTAGAGGATCCAAACTCGTGTATCAAAGTTAGGTTTAGTTTCTATATAAACTATTTTCCTGAAAGCAATTTGTCTACTAGAATTAATTTGACAGGTAAACAATTGATGCTGAACTTTTCCATATCATCTGTCCTAATTTATGCTTTTATTTTATATTTAATTTAATTTAATATTTTCCTCACTTTTTATTAAACATACCCCAAAATTTTACAAATGGCATCAAGTCTGCAAAAGTGATCTCAGTAATCAGTGGCAACAATTGTCATTTTCAATTAGTCAACTGGTGTCTGACTTGAATATTGCAACTCATATATTTGGCAAAATTTTCTACTTATGATAAATTTACATTTGTATTTGGTGCTCTTTTCTCAGACTTGGAAAAGTTGGGAAATTTTTAATACAGATATTTAAAAGTATAAACAACTCTAATTGTATTGTTTGTGTGCTTATGTAGAATGTTTTTGTATCCTTAGAGGGATATTCACTATGGCAATTATGAGTAAATTAAATGAAAAATGCAAAAGTGTTGGCGAGGGATTGTTAGAAACTCAAGAATTAAATTCCAGAAAGAACACTCTTCATTAAAAAGTAGGAAATAATATGAAAGCAAATAATATGAATACTCTTCTTTACAATAGAGTTGTTACTCTATTCACAAATAATTGTTATACTCAACAATATTAACTCTTCATATTGTATTCTCCTATTTATAACTACATCAACTAAAACTATCTAACTTCTATAACAACTCTTAACTACCTTAACTCCTCTAACTAACCACTATTCTACCTCCTAAAATTACACCCATTCTCAAAACAACCTTGCCATTAAAGTTGACAACTACCATATACTTCCTATTCCATTTATTTAAAAACAAAAGTTTGCCCTCCTAGATCCAGAATTTCGTGAATAGGGATGAATTCATGTTAAGGCTGGATGCGGCTAAAGTCTCATGATATTTATCAATTTTTTTATATATTACATAGGCTTAGGCTAATTAATAAAAAATATTATTAATGTTCTCTCTATTACATATCTCACTTTTTATCTCTCTTTTAAATCTAAGAGAATTTTTTATTACACCATATAGGTTTTTTAGGCACCACGCAAATTCCCGTTTTTGTCCTCAGTTTTCGGATATGCACATCCGGACGCATCATTTTTTTTAAAAACATTGATTTGTTCTAGATGTGCATATCAGGAATAATTCCTGATCTGCAGATCCGGAAAAATAGCAGAACTTTATTTTTTTTTTTTAAATCAGTTTTGTTGGTTAGTCGCAGATGTTAATATATCGTCGCAACTTAATATACATTCGAAAACATCCATATATAAAATAAAATGATATATATACATAATAATACTCCTGTCAAAATACAGTACATCAATGTAATAAAAATAGAATACATCAAACAAAAAACTAATGTGTATGCCGAAGGATCTCTCATGGCTCCCCTGCTCCTCTGCCTCTACCCGTCGTCCTGGCTCGATGTCTGCAATATTGAAGTGCCCCCGAGCAATCTCAATAATCCTATCCATGGCAAGTCTGCCACCAGAGCCCTCAGGGAGGTGACCGTCCGCAATGGTCGCCCGCCCTATCTTCTCTATCTCACGACAGCGAGGTAGGATATCCTGAGTATGGTCCAGCTGAGACTGTCGCTCCTCTAATATCTCCTGATGAGTAGGTCTGGGTGGCGATCCCTCAGCAGTGGGCACCATGCATAAGTGTGAGACGGTATAGAACCACATAATGTACCCGGCAGCAACGCTCCAGTCTCTCGGCACTCTGGTCGCCCGAGCCTCTTCCGGTACCAAGTGGGACTGAAAGTCAGCATATGTCTCACCTATCTGCGTGCGGGTCAAGCCTACAGGAACAGACTCATGAGGCATCCTGGGGATCGTCTGCGTGTAACCGAACTGGCGCAAGACGCTCTCCGACAGGTATCGAGCAGTAATGGTCGAACTGCATGCCAACCATCATGAGAACAGCGAAACCTCATCGAACGGGCGCGTCACACGGTGATCGGCATAGGCGTCATAAAAAATGTCCTCAGCAGCCATCCGATCAAGATAAACTCTGTAGGGCTCGGTGTTAGATGTCAAACATGCTATATATTTGTATTTGATACTTGGCATTTTTCAACACTTTCTTGTTTTAATTGAGGATTTTATTAGTGAATAGTTATTGTTCTTCAAACATTATATTTATACCTTTGGTGCTTGTAATATGTGTGCTATTGTGCAGGAAAAGGCACTAATTGATCAAAGATTTAAGACACAAAGAGATGATACAAGCTGCCAAAGAAAGAGGAAAACAACAGCAGGTTCGCTTTGAACGAACTCTGGCGAAGTCCCCAGCGAACGTTCGCTTTGCGAACTCTGGCGAGGTCTCCAGCGAATAGCTCCAGAATATGGCAAAAGCAAAAGGAGCTAAAGTCCGCTTTACGAACTCCAGCGAATGTTCGCTGCTTCGCTCGCTTTGCGAAAGTCCTGGCGAAGAACCCTTGGCTATGGCAGTGGCAAAAGGACCCAAAATTCACTTTGGGAATGTTTTGGCGAGTGGTTCGCCTTGCGAATTAAACGTTCGCTTTGCGATCCCACGAAGACAGTCAAGGGCGGTTTAACTTTTAGAAGGCACTTAAGGTGCCATTTTCTTCATTCGCCAGGCGAAGGGATCATTCGCAGTGCGAATGCATCAGATCCCAAGTGCATTATAAATAGATTTTTACACTTTCTTGGGATCATAACTTCACATTTTCACACCAAAACATATTTTTTTGAGTTTTATTCATCAAAGAGAGATTTTTCATATAGAGAATCTGGAATCGCATCCGATCTCGATTATACGATGCGGATGCTCTTTCATCTCCTCAAGAAACTTGTGATACAAGCTACCATGACTATGTGTAGCTAAACACATCCTTGTGTCAAGATTAGTGGTAGGTAATCCATCAGTTTGTATGTATTGATCTTGGTTGTAAGTTTGTGAACTTTGTTGATGATAAATATAGAAGAAAAACTTTGTTTACATGGTTTATATTTTGTTTAATTCATGTTCGAGAGAAATGTATTAAACTTGACCTAAGTTTCAATCCATCAATAATCATAAGGCTAGAGATAGTTTTGAAAGTTGATGTTCATAAATATTGAACTTGAATGTTATCATATTGGTAGTTTGAGTGAGAGATCATCAAAGGATCAATATGATAAATCTCACAACAAGTGTTTGAGAGAAACTTGTTGAGAGGATGTGTGGTTATATTTATTGTTAACGAGTTCGAGTTGATACGTACGAAACGGATTATTGAACACTAGTTTTGGCATGTTTTTACCAAACCCTAAAACCAATCTTTTTACCGTTGAATTCTAAATTTTATGCAAACGTTACGAAACGAAAAACCAACCCTTTGTTACTATAAAGTTTGAAACGCTTTTGACTATCAAATAGCGACAATATACACAATTTCTGTGGATACAATAAAACACGGTCTAACTCATTTTCAAATGGTTTATGGCAAGTCATGCAATTTACCCGTTGAATTGGAGCATAAGGCTCTTTGGGGTTTGAAAATGTTGAATTTTGATCCGAGTTTGGTCGGTGAAAAAAGGAAAGTTCAGTTGCATGAATTGGAAGAAATGCGCAATAACGCTTACCACTCAAGCAAGATATATAAGGAAAAAGTGAAAGGATATCATGATAAAAAGGTTTCGCGGAAGGAATTTTGGGTTGGTCAGATGGTGCTTTTATTCAATTCCTGTATGAAATTGTTTCCGGGAAAATTAAATTCCAAATGGTCTGGACCGTTTTTTTGTCAAGGATGTCAAGCACTATGGTGCAATAGTCATTGAGGACTTGAAAAAGAAAGAGAGTTGGACAGTAAATGCCCAACGGTTGAAATTATATCTTGGAGGAGAATTTGACCGAGAGAATTACAGTGTGTTTCTTGATGATCTTTGAATCATCTTGGACCGTCGAGCTTAACCGACGTTAAACAAGCGCTTGTTGGGAGGCACCCCAACATTGTAAGTATTTTTGCTTTCATTTGGTAGTTTGATGATATTAGTTATTTTAGAATTGGTTAAGGAAGTGGCAGCTGATGCAAAAAAAAATTCAAAATCCTGTCATGTTCACTGGCTGGTTTGCTTTGCGAACCTGGGGCGAGCATTCGCTGGCCAGTTCGCTTTGCGAACTCAGCGAGACAGGGGAGCATCTTTCTGCTGCCACCTTATTAAAAAGGGAGTTAATTTTATGGGTGGGCCATACACTTGGGCCCATTACCCATATCATTTTCTGAACTTTAGAGAGGCAACCCTCTTCCCTTTTTCATTCCCACTCTTGCCTCTCTCTCACAATTACGCACAAGAACAAATTCTCACGTGCTCCCAGTTCATCTCAAATTTCACCAAGTTTCCCCAATCACCAACAAGTTCAGGTTTGATTTCTTGTTCTATCTTTTAATTGCTGTTAGAAAATATGGCTAGGGTTATGGATTGAAAATTAAGAGACAAATTACTTATAGGTTTTCAAAGTGTTTTCAATTACCTCTGTATATAATGCTTTGTGTTGCTGCATGTTTACATTTGGTCAAGCATTATGAGTAGGGTTGTGTGTTGAAACTAGTTTGATGTGTATTGTTGGCTGCTATAGTTTTTTTGAAATTATCGCGTGTTCGCTGTCCAGTTCGCTTTGCGAACCTGGGCGAGCATTCTCCAGACCTCGCTTTGCGAATCTGGGGCGAATGTTCGCCAGCCTTCGCTTTGCGAACTTTGCTGTGAATGCATCAGAATTTTGAATTTTTTTATTTTATCTGGTTTGTGATTCTGTTCTGCTTCAATGCTAATGGATTGTGTTGCTGCTTGTTGTTGTTTTATTTGTTGATTTGTGTAGATGGGTCCTAAGATCAATCCTGCTAAGAAGCGAAAGGCCAGCACTTCAAGACAAGTGCCAATTCAATTTGATAGCGATCATTTCAGAGGAGGCAAGCAGGCAACAAGGTATCTAACCTTGGAGAAGAGAACAATTTTGCCAGAAAAGAGGTTTAACCTGAGTGAGCATGGGAGTTACCGGTCGGTGGCTTTGCTACTTGAAGAGAAAAACTAGGGAAGACTGATAACTCCAGTCGATAGCTACAATGTGGAGGTTGTCCGCGAGTTTTATGCAAACGCCCTTCCTAATGATGGGGACCAATTTGGGTGGACAACTTTTGTTGGCGGAAAAGTGGTGCGATTTGATCGGGGAACAATTAATACCGTTCTTGGAAATCTGTTGCCTTTGAGAGCTAGCCAGATAGATGATTACCATATAGACTTGCACCTTCACTGAGATGTACCAACCATGACTAGAGATCTTCTACGAGAGGGTTAAACTGTTGAGCTTAACCCATATGGGGTTTCCATTAGATACCGTCGTGAAGACATAAGACCTTTGGCACAACTTATTTTGCTTTTAGTGGTAACCAACATTAAGCTGAAGTCCCATACATCAACCATCCCTATACCACTAGCCCATCTTATCCATAGCATTTTAACCAATGTGCAAATTGATGTAGCCCGGATTATCACCAATGAGATAAGGGATGTTGTTGAGAGTAGTCTTGGTTCCGCTTCTCGGAAGAACGCCCATCTTGCTTTTCCTTGCCTCATCATGACACTGTGTGCACATGCTGGGGTTAATCTCCCCACTCGCCGTCAGGTGACTATCCTGTAGGCTATTGATGACCGTTATGTCGACAAGTTTTGCAAACCAAAAGGGGCTAGGGGTGAGACATCGAGTGCTGGGTCGCAAGGTTTCTACCCTTGTCAGCAGGAGATATGCCAGTATAACTGGGATTGGATGGCGGCTTCTCAGCGTGCCATGATTGATTTACATGACTCCATGCAGGTACTTCAGCTACAGATTCGCGAACCTGCTGCTGATCATACTTTGATGTTAAGGGAGCAGTTCCTTGCACATGTTGGTTGGCCTGAGGCCAGGCCAGTATTCGGAGGGAGAAAGGATGCGGTTGTTCCTGATGATGCTGATGAGGAGGTTGGTGATGCTGCTGATGATGAGGTGACTGGTTCTGTTTATGGTTCAGAGGATGGAGAGGAGGTTTAGGTGTCCGGTTCAGAGTCCGAGGAGGACTGATTTTTTGTTGTAATGATTTTGTACTTCCTTTGCGCGTCAAAGTGAAGTTTTCTCATGTTTTATGTATTATGTTTTTTTGTATCAATTGGTAGTATTGTACTCTATCCACTTTGTTGGATTATTTTGGATATTATGATGTACTTGTACCCACTGTGGTACTTTTGACTTTGTAGGTGTTTTCGCACCATTACATTATTATGATATTATGAGTACTATGTTATTTTCAGTTAAATTTGTTTTGTTTCATTTTTATTTTAGTTTTTATTATTATTGTTGTTAAGAGTTGAATTCTTCAGTTTAAGAATGTTCAACTCTTAAATTGTTGGTATGCTTTTGTTTTTCATTGTTGTTATTAAGAGTTGAATTCTTCAGTTTACGAATGTTCAACTCTTAAATTGTTGGTATGCTTTTTAACGCTTTATGTTGGTATGCTTGTGAAAGTTTAATATTTCCATCTTTTGGTGTTGACTTGAAGAATTTTAGGTTGGTGTTGTTGTGCATCAAAGAAGATTCTTCCAAGTTGGACGGCGATGATAGAAATTTTAAGCATGATATTGTCGGCAAGGTACATAGTTACCTAGTTCTAGAATTTAGAGTGTATTAGAACTTTTTGTCTTTGTACAAATGAAAATATTGTTTCTTGTTACAACTCTATTGATTGCTTGTGTCATTTAGGTCCAAAAGCCACAAAAGTGATAAACCTCCGTGTAATACTAAATGCATAGGATTGATGATGAATGTTGTTTTATACTTATAATTCATGCTTTATCTTGCTTGTTGTTTTGAAATTGTGGAAACATAGAAATGATCAAGGCAATGTTTGTGTACTTTGAGTATAACCACCATTCCAAAAACACTTCAAGTCACCTTGTGAGTGTGGGCGTATTTGAAACCTCTTTTGAGCTAAAATGAAATTTTTGTTTGAATCATGAACCTGAATTTAAACCGTTTTGAAGAGCATTTAAGCTAAGCTTATGGCAATGTTGAAGTTGGGGAGAACGGTTTATTTTGAAAAGAGAAAAAGGATTTGGTGATACAATGCATTCTAAGACAAAGAAAAAAAAAGAAAGAAGAAGAACAAAAAGAAAAGAAAATCAAAAGAAGAGAATGCATTGTGAAAGAAAGAAATAAGGATTGAACAAGATCGAAAATTTTGAAAAAAGAAATGCTCTTCATAATCTTTACCCTTTCTTGTTTCAATGGTCGTGTACATATGTCCCTTGTTTTTAACCTCGGCCAAGTTACAACCGATAAAAGCCCTTAGTGATCTTTTGCTTCCATGATTTCTTATGATTGATTAGATATTGTATGAATTGCTTTGTATTTGCATCATTTGTCATTTGAGCGAAATTGTCCCGCGCTTGTATGCACGTTTTCCTTCAATCCTTTTTCGAAGATGAGTGTTAGAATGACATGAGCATGATGATTTAGTTTTCTCTTGAAACATTGTCTGAGATTTGTTTTAAGAATCAAGTTCTTTTGCATTGTCGATTCTGGGATTGCGTAATTGTGTTTTGTTACAATTGTTATTTATTTGAGCCGTTTATCCTTTCTTGGATTGAATCAAATGCTCGAGCAAATCCTCTTGTTTTCAATGAGAGGCATACTTTGCTTGAGGACAAACAAAGAGTTAGTTGGGGAGAGTTTGTTAGATGTCAAACATGCTATATATTTGTATTTGATACTTGGCATTTTTCAACACTTTCTTGTTTTAATTGAGGATTTTATTAGTGAATTATTGTTGTTCTTCAAACATTATATTTATACCATTGGTGCTTGTAATATGTGTGCTATTGTGCAAGAAAAGGAACTAATTGATCAAAGATTTAAGACACAAAGAGATGATGCAAGCTGCCAAAGAAAGAGGAAAACAACAGAAGGTTCGCTTTGCGAACTCTGGCGAAGTCCCCAGTGAACGTTCGCTTTGCGAACTCTGGCTAGGTCTCCAGCGAATAGCTCCAGAATATGGCAGAAGCAAAAGGAGCTAAAGTTTGCTTTGCGAACTCCAGCGAAAGTTCGCTGCTTCGCTCGCTTTGCGAAAGTCCTGGCGAAGAACCCTTGGCTATGGCAGTGGTAAAAGGACCCAAAATTCGCTTTGCGAATGTTTTGGCGAGTGGTTCGCCTTGCGAATGAAACGTTCGCTTTGCGATCCCACGAAGACAGTCAAGGGCGGTTTAACTTTCAGAAGGCACTTAAGGTGCCATTTTCTTCATTCGCTAGGCGAATGGATCATTCGCAGTGCGAATGCATCAGATCCCAAGTGCATTATAAATATATTTTTACACTGTCTTGGGATCATAACTTCACCTTTTCACACCAAAACATATTTTTCTGAGTTTTCTTCATCAAAATGAGATTTTTCACATAGAGAATCTGGAATCGCATTCGATCTCGATTATTCGACGCGGATGCTCTTTCATTTCCTCAAGAAACTTGTGATACAAGCTACCATGACTATGTGTAGCTAAACTCATCCTTGTGTCAAGATTAGTGGTAGGTAATCCATCATTTTGTATGTATTGATCTTGGTTGTAAGTTTGTGAACTTTGTTGATGATAAATATAGAAGAAAAACTTTGTTTAAATGGTTTATATTTTGTTTAATTCATGTTCGAGAGAAATGTATTAAACTTGACCTAAGTTTTAATCCATCAATAATCATAAAGCTAGAGACAGTTTTGAAAGTTGATGTTCATAAATATTGAACTTGAATGTTATCATATTGGTAGTTTGAGTGAGAGATCATCAAAGGATCAATATGATAAATCTCACAACAAGTGTTCGAGAGAAAATTGTTGAGAGGATATGTGGTTATATTTATTGTTAACGAGTTCACATGCTTTATCGAGTTGATAGTACGAAACGGATTATTGAACACTAGTTTTGGCATGTTTTTACCAAACCCTAAAACCAATCTTTTTACCGTTGAATTCTAAATTTTTGCAAACATTACGAAACAAAAAACCAACCCTTTGTTACTATAAAGTTTGAAACGCTTTTGACTATCGAACGGCGGTAATATACACAATCTTTGTGGATATGATAAAACACACTCGAATTACTTTTCAACACTCGGGCACCTGGTTCCCTCTCAGCAGGAGAAATTCAGCAGCACGCGACATATCCTCAGTGTACCCCTCGACACTGCCCCAACCAGTAATCTTGGGAAAGTGCTGTAATATCCACGCCTGAAATGGAAAACATAACATCGGTGTCAAACATTATAATGAATATAGAAAGAAAAGAAATGAAAAAAAAGACTTAGAATATAAAATTGTTACCACGTATAGTGTACAATTGCCTGCCACAGTCTTGGCTGCCCAGAGGCAACCATCTGAGAGCCTAGAATAGGTGTATGTCAGCGTAGCCGCCCCCCAGTTATACCCATGGATCTATGTGAGATCCAAAATGTACCTGAGGTAAACGATACAACGTAAGTGGTGCTGGTGTCAACAAACAGCTGGGTGCTAAGCAAAAACAAATAGTAGCATCTCAGGGAACGCTGCCTGTGGATCCCCACCTCAGCTGGATCACCTGCTGCCCGTCTTGCCTCTGCAAGCTCCTCACGAAATCTGCATGTCAGAAAGGAGAACCGGACGCGTGCGTCTCTCAACTGGGTCACCTCCACAAGTGCATCATCTGGGGTAGCCCCAAGTTCCCCAGTCAGAATCTCTATCGCCTCCACCTTTGACTTTTTACCGTGACGGAGAAGGGTACCCGTGATCGGTAGATGTAAAAGGCACGAGATGTCATCGAGTGTGATCGTGAGCTCGCCGTACGGTAGATGGAATGAGTATGTCTCAGGGTGCCATCTCTCAACAAAGGCCATCAGCATACCGTACATGATCTGGGGATACCTAATCCTAGAAAGGCCTCAGAGACCAGAGGTAGCAAGTGCAGACTGGAACCACTCATCCTCTGGCAGCTTCGTAATCATGTCTATAACCTTGCCCCCATGGTTATAGAACTTCTGGGAATCCTTCTCCTGAAAATTTCCAAATAAAACAATGTTACAAATGAAAATATTTTCAACGAAAACAATTCTATAAATAAACTGAGAAAGGTTACCTGTCCCAGCCAGACATATCTGGCAGTATGCTCAGAGTACCCCAGGAGTAGGAACATATCAGACGGTCCCCCGGGGTAACCCTCCAGCTCATCGAAATCGTCACCACCGTCACCACCCTCATGTGCTGGATGATCACCCTCAGGAACAGGAACAGGGGATGGAATAGGAGCAGGTGATGGTGAAATTCTGGTACCAGATATGTGATGTTACGTATGATGTCACAACAACACACTCTGCAATGGACAAAGTAAAATAACAGCAGAGTACACAAAGAATTGTTTACCCAGTTCAGTTCAACAACTTAATCTGGGGGCTACCAAGCCAGGGATGAAATTCACTACTTGTAGAATTAATTTACAGACTCAACAACCTAGTTGACAATCTCCTAAACTTAATTTCTACTAATGAACTTTCTACCTAAGAGCCCACTTAGGTATGAGAACACTACTCAATCCCTAAAACCTCTCAAAGATCAAACACTTTGAGAAACACCTTGATCCTGCTTCACAGCTTTGATCAAGTTACAAAACTCTCTTGCTTCACAGCTCTAGAGAGGACAGATTACACTCACCAATTCACACTTGAATGGTTAACACAATACTCGTACAAAGACAATGCTTAACCTCCAGTCAAGGCTCTCTATCTTCTGTCTACTTTCTGTTTTTTCTTCCTTTGGTTGATGCGCTTTATATAGCCATCTGAATTGGGCTTGGATCCTTTTCAATATCTGACCTGATTTGTTATTTAAAACTGAATCTTCAAAACAGATTTTATCCCCAAAATCTTTTTAAATCTCAGTCTTTAAACCTCCCTACAAATCTGCATCAAATCTCTATGCAACAGAGAATATCTATCCCAAGATATCCGCATCTAATGAGACTAACAGCTCTCCCAATATCCAGCTAAAACGCAAACCCTAACAACATCACTAAACCTGATGTTATTAATCTTCTGCAAACCTGATGTCACAACATCGCATGTGACATCAGACATCCAACTTAAACACTTATTATTATCCAATGTTAAGACTCAATGTCATGACATCAACCATCAGACATTGAACAACTTTGTTTTACCAAAATTTCAGCCAATCCAAGAACTAACAATCTCCCCCTTTGGCTAATTTTGGCTAAAACAATCTCTGCACCATCAGAGACTTCAGCAGCGGATAAACATGAATATTTTACCAACCTTTGCAGCAGCATTTCTTCATAACAGCTTCACAATGCTTTCAGCATGCTGCACACACTCCAATACTCTGCTACATACTTCAGCACTAACTAGTAGCAGCATTGGGCAAGCTCCCCCTCAAAGCAAGAATCAGCATATTAGCAACTGTTCAACAACTCTCCCCCTCAATATCTGTATTTCAGCATCACACTAGCTGCACAATGACAAATTTTTCTTCTTGGCATTGCAACACCTTGGCTAACTCTTGGCTAACTCTCCCCCTTTTTAGCCACAATTGGACATACCTCAACATGTAAGTCCTACTCACTACAGTTAGTCCTAAACAAGCTCTCATTGTCAGTCTAAAGTCAGCATACAAGACAAGACAAATCATAGAACATAAAAACATAAATAGTGCATAAACAGGCACAATATTCAAATTACATATTAGGCACAGCGAAAAAAAATAAACTAAACTACTATCTAGAAAAAGCAGCAAGGAAACTCGTCTTCATCAGAGCTGGCACCATCTCCACCATCCTCAGTTTCTGAATTTTCAGTATTGACATTAGCACCTTTATCACCATCACCTTGTTCCAAGGATTTTATCAGCAGTTCTATCTTCATCTTTCTTGCTGTACTGGTACTAATGACCTCATCAAGATCTTTGCAGGTGGCCCTCAGTTCTTCAAGTAATTCAGCCTTGGTACTCTTTTTGCCACCAGCATCTGATGTTACAACAATGTCTGGAACATGATGTCCAGCAAATAACTTAGGATGCAAGGACAAGGCCGACTCCCTCTTGCAAGCTATATCTGAACTTGTTAAAGTTTCAGGATGTTGCTCCAAGATGATTCCACAAACAAGGGATGGGAATGCTATAGGTAACTTGATAGCATTTGTTTCAGCATGTTTCACCACTTGCTCAAAGATGTAGCTTCCAAAGTCAAACTTGATCTTCTTCCCAACAGCATAGATAAACCTACCCAATCCAACAGCTATTGTTGTCTTGTGGTTTGTTGGCACCCAGTTGGCTGCTCCAATTCTGTGAAGAATGGCATACTTGATGCTAAGTTTACTAGCATTCAACTTCCCTTTCAATGGTCAAACCTTTACCTGACCAGCTGTAATCTCCTTGCAGACATCATTATCAGTGACTTCAAGCTCTGTAAACTCTTCTTCTTTTCTTCCTAGGTAATTGTTGATAACCTCAGGAGAAAATCCAATACATTTTCCTCTCACAAACACCTTCATGAAATCTGCACTCCTTTTGTCAGAGATATTTATAGGAATGTTGACCATGAATTCCTTAACTAGACTTTCATAACACTTGGAGAACCTACAAACAGTCTTCACCAATCCAGCAGCCTTAATCAGCTCCATAATATCCTTCATCTCTAAAGCTTCTTTCCCAAGCTCCCTCTCTAGGGCTAGTCTTTCTTGACATACAAATTTCCACATTGATGCACTGCTGGCATAATGAAACGAAATGTTGTCAACTGGCACTTCAGGGACTTTGTCAGAGATTCTCTTCAAGATTGACTTCCTCATAGGAGTGATGTCTTGAACATCATCCTCAACATCAAAGTCAGAATCAGAATCTTCCCTGATCTTCCTCTTTTTGGAGGATGTAGCAACCTTGCTCCAAGGTTTTGTAGGACCAACAACAGCAGTTTTCTTCTTGCCTTCAGAAGACTTCTTTGGAGAGGATTCAACAGTCTTTCCTTTCCTTGTCTTCAATCTCTTAGCAATACTTGGAACATCATTTCCAATGACTTCATTATCAGATAAATCAACCACATTGATCACATCCTCATTCTTTTCTTCACCAGGAGTAGTTTCAACAGGTGATGTTCTAACATCTGCCTTAACATTAGTTTCCTCATGCACATCATCTTCTTCCACTCCT
The DNA here is from genome assembly GCA_022829125.1 of Lathyrus tuberosus. Classification (NCBI taxonomy): domain Eukaryota; kingdom Viridiplantae; phylum Streptophyta; class Magnoliopsida; order Fabales; family Fabaceae; genus Lathyrus; species Lathyrus tuberosus. The sequence continues at coordinate 5,647,736 of JALAZF010000177.1, read as the reverse complement.
ACTTCAGAATCTTCAATAACAGACATAGCAAGTCTATGAAGATCTGAATTAACTCCTTGCATGTCTACCTTTTCTGCAGGTATCTGATTCAAAGGTACAGAAATTCCTTTCACAGGTATACCTTTGTCCAGGATTTTGGTAGCTAGATTACCCATTCTCTTGTCAACATCAAACTTTTCTTCAACAGTTTGAGAAGTGGATGACCTAGGTGCTGTTTTATCGCTAAAAAGTACACTAGTGACTAGCCTCTTAGTCTCATTATCATTAAATTTAGTTCCAGCCCTTTTGGGTTGAAGTTTGGAAGGTCTTGACGTACCAGATACAGGAACCATCATGGAGATGGTTTCTACATTCAAAGCTTCTCTGCAGACCCCTCTTCTGTAGAAACCCTAGCTTTATCTCGCGAAGAGCTTTGAGAAACAGATTTCTTTGATGGAGAGGACATTTGTTTTGACATGGTTCCCTTGAGGCAGTATAGGTTCTGAGACATATGATTCTTCTTGTTGAAGGAGATGAACAGTCGGGAGATATAAGCTTTGATGAAACGTGATATTGCTACAATAGGGAATGATGGTCTAAGGTATGACGCCTGATTTTGTGTATCCCTTAAAGAACAATCAATGAGTTTCTCCCTCCAAATTAACTTTCCTTTTAAAAATTTAAAAGGATTCACATTAAGAGTAATTAACCCTAATTGACCTTTCAGCAGACTTTCCCACTTGTTGTCACAATTTGATGTTACAACATCAACCTTAACATCACCCGATAAGCTGTCCACTTGAGGTACCCATTGAAAGAAATTATCTCTGGATCTTATTCCCTTCATCACTACCTTATTCTGCTCATTTGTCACCACACACTCATCTTTGGTGTAGCTGACCTTACATCCATCATCACAGAGCTGACTTATGCTAATCAGGTTAGCACTCAAACCTTTGACAAGTAACACATTGTCAAGATCAGGTCCATCATGACACTTCACTTTTCCAACACCTTTTACCACCCCTTTCTCTCCATTTCCAAAAGTAACATCAATGGATGAGCAAGAATTGGCATCCACCAATTGGTTTTTGAATCCAGACATGTGCTTTGAACAACCATTGTCAAAGTACCATCCATCCTTAGTAGAGTGTCCATCTGAAAAGTGAGCCAATAGACATTTAACCTCTTCTTTAGGAACCCACTGCTTAACAACCTTGGGCATGTTCACCTTCTGTCTGGGTTGAGGGTTAGACTTGGGATAACCATGTAGCTTGAAACAAGAAAACTGCATGTGTCCAAATCTGCCACAGTAAAAGCACCTAACTCTGTCTTCTCTGAAGTGGTTAAACCTTCTGCCACCTTGATGATGATACTATTGTGGTTGCCACCCTTAATGTTGTCTTCTTCTCCCATAGTTTGACTGTCTTCTATGGTAAGGATGTTGTCCTTTTGGCTGTCTTCTATGGTGATGAGGCTTCCTTCTTCCATAATAATAAGGCACAACATTATTATATCCATAGCCATACATGTTTCCCTGATGTTGAGACATCTGATGGAACATGTTCTGTTTGAACCTAGAAGCCTGCATGCTCTTATGATATTGTGGAGGCATATACTGCCTAGCTCCAGAAACATGTGCCTTCCTTTGATGAGGACCATGAGCATGCCTCTTCCCAACATTTTGAGGTTGTGGATGAGCTACCTGCTTAGGTTTAGGATCCTGTCTCTTTGTGTGATGTTGGGACATTGGTTGAGACATCTCCTTCTTGGTTCCTGAAGTGCTTGCTTCAGCAGATACCTTTTCCTCAACCACAAATCCTATGTCTGACTTATCTCCAGCAACCTTTTCTGTCTGAAGGATCTTGTCAAGTGTGTCTGTACCACTGTTCAGCATCCTAATAGATTTGGTCATATGATCAAGATGAGCTTTGACCAATAAGACTTCATTTTCCAAATCAGCTTTAGCAGTCTCAAGCTGAACAATCTGTTTCTTCTGTTTTTCACTTTCTTGACAGATTTCTGCACTCTTCAGACAAAGCTCTTGATAAGTGGATGCTAACTCCTCAAAAGTTAGTTCCTCATCACTTGAATCACCATCAGAAACAATTGTTCTAGTTAAAGCTTTGACATGTTTGGCTGACTCTCCTTCACTTTCACTGTCAGAGTCTGACCAAGAAACTGTCATGCCTTTCTTCTGCTTCTTCAAGAATGTGGGACATTCTTTCTTAACATGCCCATAACCTTCACACTCAAAGCATTGAACACCCTTGTCTTGAGCAGTCTTCTCTTCATCCTTCTCCTTAGACTTGCTGATGTCAGAAGCGATGTTCTTGACATTAGGCTTGAAGTTCTTATTCATTCTTTTGAACACCTTGTTGAACTGCCTTCCCAACATAGCAATGGCCTGAGATAGATCCTCCTGGGATTCAGCACTATTCCCTTTCTCTTCTTGAGCATTTGAAACCAAGGCTATACTCTTTGGCTTCTTTTCAGGTTCTTCCTCATTCAACCCAAGCTCAAAAGTTTGAAGAGATCCAATGAGCTCATCAACCCTCATCTGGCTGATGTCTTGTGCTTCTTCAATGGTAGTCACCTTCATCTTGTACCTCTTAGGAAGGGACCTAAGGATTTTCCTTACAAGCTTTTCTTCTGACAACTTTTCTCCAAGAGCACTGGATGCATTGGACAGCTCAAGAATACTCATGTGGAAGTCATGGATAGTCTCATCTTCCTTCATCTTTAGACTTTCAAACTTTGATGTTAGAAGCTGAAGTCTTGACATCTTAACTCTAGATGATCCTTCATGTGTAGCCTTCAAAATATCCCATGCTTCCTTAGCAACTTCACATGAGTTGATCAACCTGAAGATGCTCTTATCAACTCCATTGAAGATAGAATTTAGGGCTTTAGAGTTACCAAGGGCAAGCTCATCTTCTTCCTTGGTCCATTCTTCTTCAGGCTTCAGCTTTGAGGTGCCCTCTTTATCTTTCCCAACATCATCTTTCTCAAACACAACAGGTGCTTTCCATTCTTTTATGATAGCCTTCCAAGCCCTGTTGTCCAAGGATTTCAAAAAGGTGATCATCCTTGGTTTCTAATCATCATAATTAGAGCCATCCAAAATAGGGGGTCTATTCACAAATCCACCAACTTCCTTGTCCATCTTTACCAGAAAGTATCAGCCCTAGATCTCACCCAGATTCAGAGCAGGATGCCTGCTCTGATACCAATTGAAATTCTGGTACCAGATATGTGATGTTACGTGTGATGTCACAACAACACACTCTGCAATGGACAAAGTAAAATAACAGCAGAGTACACAAAGAATTGTTTACCCAATTCAGTTCAACAACTTAATCTGGGGGCTACCAAGCCAGGGATGAAATTCACTACTTGTAGAATTAATTTACACACTCAACAACCTAGTTGACAATCTCCTAAACTTAATTTCTACTAATGAACTTTCTACCTAAGAGCCCACTTAGGTATGAGAACACTACTCAATCCCTAAAACCTCTCAAAGATCAAACACTTTGAGAAACACCTTGATCCTGCTTCACAGCTTTGATCAAGTTACAAAACTCTCTTGCTTCACAGCTCTAGAGAGGACAGATTACACTCACCAATTCACACTTGAATGGTTAACACAATACTTGTACAAAGACAATGCTTAACCTCCAGTCAAGGCTCTCTATCTTCTGTCTACTTTCTGTTTTTTCTTCCTTTGGTTGATGCGCTTTATATAGCCATCTGAATTGGACTTGGATCCTTTTCAATATCTGACCTGATTTGTTATTTAAAACTGAATCTTCAAAACAGATTTTATCCCCAAAATCTTTTTAAATCTCAGTCTTTAAACCTCCCTACAAATCTGCATCAAATCTCTATGCAACAGAGAATATCTATCCCAAGATATCCGCATCCAATGAGACTAACAGCTCTCCCAATATCCAGCTAAAACGCAAACCCTAACAACATCACTAAACCTGATGTTATTAATCTTCTGCAGACCTGATGTCACAACATGGCATGTGACATAAGACATCCAACTTAAACACTTATTATTATCCAATGTTAAGACTCAATGTCATGACATCAACCATCAGACATTGAACAACTTTGTTTTACCAAAATTTCAGCCAATCCAAGAACTAACAGATGGAATTGGAGTCTCCCGACGACACCTACGTGCGGGCGGGGACCCTGATGAACCAGCAATAGAAACCCGACGCCTCCGAGATGTAGAAGCGGTGGCTGACGGGGGAGTGGCCTGAACCTGTGATGTGGAAGGCTGTGGTGTAGGATGTCCCTCAGCTGTAGGGGCTGCTGGAACTACCTCTACTGTAGACTGCGTCCGCTCACGTCGGACAGATGCATGCTGAGTTATCTGTCCATGTATCATACGATCGTCTCTGGCAGCCATGTAATCTGCAAAGCATAATAAATAAATTAGAATTTTTTAAAAATAATTATAAAAAAAACAACAAACAATAAACAAAAAAAAAACAAAAATAGAAACCAAGTTGCTTCCGGATTTGCACATTAGGAAAACTTCCGTGGATGCACATCCGGAAGTGCTCAGAATATTTAACGTTGGGTTTTTCCGAATGTGCACATCAGGAAAGCAATCAACGTTAAAAATTTTCCGGATCCGCACATCCGGTACGTATTTCAAGTTCTAAAAAACGCAGCCACCATAGAAAATAGCATTTTAATGCCCTGATCGTCCGTTTGAAGCAGCAAACAATACCTACACTGTCTCTAACCTATGTTATTCATACTACCTAACAATTTCTACACCTAAATGTCTACTCTAAATCGATTACTCGAAAATAACTCCGAAACTCTAAAATTCAAAAACTTACCGATTAAATTGAGATACAGAGGATTTGGAGTGTCTTTATCTTTGTAGAAGTTGCTCTGCGCCGAACTCGAGTGAAAAAAGTCGGGATTTGTGGGAATGAGAAATTGAGAGTTTGAGAGAGTTTGATAGTTTGGAATGTAAAAATCTAAAGAATGAGGGGGGAGAAGCTCTGGCACTAAGTTATAAGAAATGGTTCCGGATTTGCACATCAGGAATTATTCCTGATATGAACATCCGGAACAAATCAACGTTTTATAAAAAATGGTGCGTTCGAATGTGCACATCCGGAATTAGGGGGTAAAAAAGGAATTTTGCGCGGTGCCTAAGAAACCTATGTGGTGTATTAAGAAATTCTCAAATCTAATCCTCTCTCGTGTTTTTTTCTTCCTCTCAAATTTGTTAATCCCTCATTTTTGTTGAAATATTAGATTAAATTTGATTAGATTTAATATTTAAATATAATTCAAGTTGTATTAGCCCAAGCTCAATTAGGGTTATATATAAATAGTCCTAGTTTGTATCATTATTTGTACAATTCAATAATATAAATCCTTATATCCTTATTCTCTATATTCTCTCCTCAATAAAAGTGCTTCATGCACTAACAAATTGGTATCCAGAGCTTCCGGTTATTGTTCTTGATCGAGTTTTCAAGAACTTCACATCAGAGATCGTGTTTCCAGGGCAAGTGAATCAACCGCTGCGAAGATGACTGGTGATAAGAGCATTATGAATTCCCTTCCAATGCTTGACGACAAGAATTGGATCCGATGGAAAAAACAGATGCAATCCTTATTTGGCTTCCATGATACTGTAGCGCGAGTTTTATTGTGGTTGCGAAGCACTATCGCTTTGGGGGTACTACAGTTCGATTCATTTTTTTATCCTATTGAAGCTGATGAAGGAAGGGAAATAGATGTCTCCAATTAACCCTGCTTGCATACTGAGTTTGAACCGATGACTGTTGGTTTACAGATGCTACAAAGATCGTGGGTGTAACACCTCGATTTTTAACAGCGGGAGTGTATATTTTTTTTTTGAATGCCATACATAATATTGACAACTGTCTTTTCAGGGAAATAATAAAAATGATTAATCAGAGTACGAGCTTTCGATCTAAGTCTTTTCCATACATAGGACCAGCGTAATGCCCACTGTTATAAATATTTGTCCATACACATACAAATAAGCACTCAGCTTTAATAATAACAGCAATAACAACATGGACAACCTCAAAACACGACCCTAAGCTGATCTTGAATTCCTAGCCCAAAGACATCGCATCTTACAAGCCTTCACGACACCTGGATACCTTAACTATCACCACTTCTAAACCTGGGTGGTCGTTAGCCACATCATAATAATAGTAGAGGGTCACGATCTAAAAACAGCATATATGGAAGAATACACACATGCCAGCAGAACATGATACACATAACAACATGAATAGGATGACAATAGGATATGCAGAGCAACATAAATGAGGTGACAGTATGATATATGTAACACTCACAACCTTTAATTTAACACACAAATGCAATGCACAAACATTTAATTTAACACACAAATGCAATGCACAAACATTTAATTTAACACCCAAATGCAATGCACACACATCCTAAATGCAGACCTATATGAATTTGGTGGTCCCAATTCGTCGGGTACCCTCACCATGCATGAATTCCGGAATTTAACCTCTCCGCAGAGAGTCGTGATACCCCCTTGGGTCCTCACTAACCGTGCTGCCTCGCAGACACAAAAGTGTTGCCCTTGCAAACACCCGGAGTTGCCTCCCTCGCATTCTCCTGACTCAATTTGATCTCAAAGGATCGATGATGGCTCAGTCACATCACCTGGTACAGTAGAATTCCCTTCGGGATTAGGTGATGATTCAGAACCCATCACCCTGGCCCGTTCGGCGCCAACTACCTACACGCAACTATGGTATGCATGAACTCACACATGCAAATGCAACAGTTTATAAGCACAATATGTATAATCACAAAATGTACAGTCACAATTCACAATTCAGTTCATATATCTATCACAGATCATATGAACAATTCTCAGTACCAACAGGTGGCTCAGACACACCTCGTGTTGTCCTCCTCGACATACACATCAATCGCAATTCATATATTTATCACAAACCATATGAATAATTCTCATTACCAACAGGTGGCTCAGACACACCTCGTGTTGTCCTTCTCGACATACACATCAACCGCAAATCATATATTTATCACAAATCATATGAATGCACATCACAAGTTTAGCGTCATAGCATAAACACATGTCCCCAACCGGGCACACAATAATGTATATAACCACATATCCCCAACTGGGCACACAATCATGTATATAACCACATATCCCCAACTGGGCACACAATCATGTATATAACCACATGCATTCAATCACATATAATATCGTTAGAAAGTGCCCTTACCTGAGCAAGCTTCCAACCCAAATAACCTACGCTACGTAAGATCAATTCGTCTCTCACGATGAAACCTCGTAACCGGATCCCACTTTCAACCTTTATAAAACACAAAGGACTTATGTTAAAACCACTCGGTTATATCCTACAACAAGGCTGGGTCTTGGTCGCTAACCTACTCAACTAGGTTTAGGTTAAGACACTGATTTCTAACCTAACAAAATAGTGATATAAAAATAACACGTTTCAAACAAGAAAGAAAATAGTTTTTCTCTTACCAAAATAAATATCAAAATCAAAGAAAATTTATAACATACTATTTTAAATTCTTTTATTTTTGAACCAACAATTGCGTCAAATTGTTTTTCTCGCACCATGAATAAAATCAGTGAAAACGAAATATATAAATAACCAACATAATATTTTAACCCCAAAATAAAACAACCTAATAAATAATAAATACCAAATAAATAATCAAAATATTTATTTCATATATATAATTAAATTGTCACCTTGTGTCAAAAATACTTCAATTACACCATAATTAAAATTAATTATACAAATAAAATACTAATTAATATTCTAATTTAAATAATACTTTAAATTAAAATTTAGAATAAATAATAGTTTTCTAATCACAATAAATTATTTTGAACCTAAAAATATTTCAGTAACAAAACTAGTCAACAGTTTTTCAACTGTACCCAAAAATCGGCACAGATCGTACTTTAAAATACTATTCCGAACATATCCGGAAAATTCCGAAAAATAAAATAATTATCTAAAAATATATTCCTGAAGATAAATAAATACTCTTTCCGTTAAAAAAAACCGGGATTAAAAAATAACGAACGGAATGAAAATTACGAGACCGGAAGTAAAATCAGCAGGGCGCGTAATACCCAAAAATGGGCCACGACGCCCGTCACACACGTGACGATCGTCACCACCAAAAATATATTTAGAACAAGGTGGGTCCCGCCATGCACTATTTCAATTCCTTTCTTCTTTTTTTTTTCACACACGTATATAAATATATATATCTTTCTTTTTATTCTTTTAACAAATATATAAAAAATAACTTTAATAAATACAATTATAAATAATAATAATAATAATAACAATAAGAATAAACTAAATAATACTTATTATTATTATTATTATTATTATTATTTTCTATTAACCCAAAAATCAAATAAATAAAACTTTTAAATAAACAATTTATAATAAATAATAAAAACAATAGTAATAATCCAATTAATATTTCCACAGATAAAATTAAATATACCCACAACAAATTAAATCGATACCGATATATTTTTACTTTAACAAAAATAATCCAATAATCGGATAGAAAATATTTCCGTAACCGGTAAAAATAATTTCTAACTAAAAACTGTACACAGGGGTATTCTATCGGTGTATAATTTATCTAACTTAACCACATAATTTATTTCTAAATTAAAATAAATTACTTACAAAATAAAATAAAATAAAATAAAACATAAAAACACTTACCACTTCTTTTTTTGTTATCCATGCGTGAGAATTCAAGAAAGAAGAATAAAACAAGTTATTTCACTATATATAGTTTTTCCAAAATGATCTTGGCCATTGAAAATGGATGGTTTTGATTCACTCTCATCCCCCACCCACATGGCCACTTGATAAGATGATAAACACCAAAAAAAATGCCGCCCTCACATAATACTATTATATTATCCCATTCGGTCTCCTCGTTCGCTCACAGACGAGTCGTAAAAACACTCCCGAGCAACTTTTTCGAAAACAGAAAAATTCCACCGTCATCTATAAAATAAGATACAACTTTATTTTCGACTAAATTTTTATTCCGGATAAATTTTTGTTCCTTAACTCAGAAAGATATATTGAGATTAAATTCTCAATATCGGCGATATATAAAACTCCCATTTAAATTTTGACGACAATCGGAGTCCGTGAAAATTTAAACGACGGGTATAATTTGCCCGTTTTCCCAAAAATCGGCAGAAACACATTTTTGAAATTTCAAAAACATAGAAACATTCGGAATCCAATATAACTACCGTGCCAATAGAAAAAGTCTGATTGAATTAAAAAGAAACCACGTGGATCAATCCAGACCACAACCGAACACCCTAGAAATATCGGGTATAATCTGCTCGCTACTCCAAATTTAGTAGAAAAACAGATTAAAATGATAAAACATCATAATATCATACGGACTAAAATATACGGGTCTTACATTACTACCCACCAAAAAGGAGTTTCGTCCTCGAAACTCGAGGTAAATGTAACAACTTAACAGGTTACCCCTAACACACTCACTAGAACGACCGCGCACCTATTACAACCCTCTACAAAGTCACAGTGACTCGGACTCTGGACTCAACGCTAAAACCGCACACTATCTAAGCCGGCAAGAATCATTCATTCCATTCAACACAATCTTGTCTACTATCAACAACAGATTAAGGATGATCAGTCCCTCAATTTGTCAATAGGTAGGCGACAACCATGATGGTGGAATAAACCATCGTTACCAGCTACAATAGTGTTCTCCTCATCTTGTTCTCAATTTTATACAAGACACAAGGGTCTAATAATCACTTCGGTGTTTCCTAAATGTTTCCTCCAAATTCCTGTTACTTCACTCTCCAAAGTGAGACACAATTTCCCAAAACAAATTACGGTTTCTCTCACGCTCACTAAGCTCGGAACAACCACTGAGTATCCTCCAAAACAGTAACAGCTAAAACCCAAGTACAAATTTAACCTATTTCACTCCAACGAAGTAGTCATCTAAGTAGAGAACTCCACATTTTTCCCAAGGTCCATAATTCCTTAGTTATTCCTTTAATCTCATAATGGTGATGATCCGTATATGTTCAGATTCAAACTTCATTCAAAATTACAATCTTAATATTTCCATCCCAACGTCCGGTTGGTGATTGAAACTTCCCTAAATTTTCTTTCATGTGCCCATTATGCCCTCTACAATACACAAAAGCCCTCTACCCCAGACTTAAACTATTGGATCACACTCTAACATAACTACCTCAGTTCCAAGTCATAACTTAGTTTACTCTCGTATACCTTAACCTTAAACGTTCCTCATCGTTGGCTATCCCCATTTGACATACCACGTCTTTCGTATTATCCTACATCAGCTTCCAAAAATCCATTTTGTTTCTTTTTCTCTTACCCTCAAATTCCTTCTTCCTCAAAGAGCTCATCAATCAAACCATTTTTTATTGTTCTCATATCTCATCTTCTATTGTCAAACTGTTCTCTATGTCAACCTCTGATGTCCAATAATTTCTCAATGCATATTTTCCATTATGCTTCTCTAGTCTTCATTATAACAAGTACAACGAATCCAAGCCTTACTGGTCTCCGCCAAACATTTCCACTTCATCCTTGATTCGTCCAAATAGGCAAATGTTTAATCCTCTCTACTTCCGAAGATACCCAATGCACCTTAGGTGACCCAATCTAGTTGTACCTTCAACTCTTAAGCATACATTTACCATTACTTTTTCCGGTTCATGGGCGAGGTCGTTTCTTGCACGAATTCTAAATCGTCCTAATCCACCTCTCTAATCGTTCCTCTCACACTTTGTCTTGACACCTATTTCCCAAAACCAATCTTTTCACTCCACTTATTCATTCATCAACGACATAAGGTACTTAGCCTTGTCCAGACTTCCCATGTCTCACGTGGAATCTCCAACAGGCTTTTCACTTAGTATCCTCATCATCCTAATTCTGAATATAATCTCCAACAGGCTTTTCACTTAGTGTGCTCGCTAAGATTTTTCAATCTTATGCCTACGTATTCCCGTTTAACGAAACAGGGAAATCAGAGCGATCATAGTTCCTCCCATTCTATGGGAGGAAATGGTGTTTTAGTGTCTTGTTCAAAGCCCAAGACAGGAAGCTAAAGGTGGTTTGTATCTTGTTCAAAGCCCAAGATGTGAAGCTGAAGGGTCTATTTGTATCTTGTTCGAAGCCCAAGATGTGAAGCTAAAGGGTTTTGACTTTAGAGAGAATTCGTCATCTCTAAAGGGGAATATTTGGTCTGTTTGTCACAACTGTTAGGTGATTGATTATAAAGGAGAATTACTTGAACTGGGATATGTGACTCCAGCAATGCCATAATTTCCTTTATAGGGGATTTTTAACCTAAAGGAGAAGACTTTAACTCAGTTTAGAGCAATGACATCTTTCCTTAGGAATTTCTCATGCTAAAAGAGGGATAGTGGCGTGGATGTAAATAATCCAGAGGCTTGCCGCTTACAGCAATTAGATGAAGGAAAAGGAGTTGTTAATGTTTGTATCCTGTGAGCAAGGCACAGATTTTGATGCTAAAAGGTTGATTGCCTCAACCGGGGTTTTCCTTATACGAAGCCTAAGAGGAGGCTATTAACCCAACAAGAGGGAGTTTTTATGTGTCTCGTACGAAGCCCGAGAGAGAGGCTAAAAGGGGTTGACTCAACAAGAGAGTGCTTTTATATGTGTCTTGTACGAAGCCCAAGACGGAGGCTCAATGGTGATTGACTCAACAAGAGAGTCTTTTATACTCAACAAGAGAGTGTTTTTGTATCTCGTACGAAGCCCGAGATGGAGGCTAAGAGGGAAGTGACTCAACAAGAGAGTCTTTTATACTCAACAAGAGAGTGTTTTTATATGTGTCTTGTACGAAGCCCAAGACGGAGGCTCAAAGGGTTTGACTCAATAAGAGAGTCTTTTATACTCACCAAGAGAGTGATTTGTATCTCGTGCGAAGCCCGAGATAGAGGCTAAAAGTCTTTGACTCAATAAGAGAGTCTTTTATACTCAACAAGAGAATGTTTTTGTATCTCGTATGAAGCCCGAGATGGAGGCTGAAAATGTTCGACTCAATAAGAGAGTGATTGTGTATCTCGTACGAAGCCCGAGATGGAGGCTAAAGGTGATTGACTCAACAAGAGAGTCTTTTATACTCAACAAGAGAGTGTGGAAAGGTTGGCTCCGCTGGGGAGAATCATTGTACAAATCCCAAGAGGAGGCTATTAGTGCCGGTAACTGTTTCAGTTGAGTGATAGGTCCAGTATGTTGGTTAAAAGAGAAAATCAGTTCTTATAAAGAGACTGATTCCAGGTGAAGTTGTACTTTGGTAGTGATCAGAAGATCGGGGTTATTTCCTGTTCTTTAAGGAAATGGGAAATCCAAAGGGTATTGAGACTGTCCAAGTCTAGAGTTTCATCTTTTGTACAATGCCCAAGAGGAGGCACGGGCGTTAAGGGATGAGTACTAACCCTCAAATGGCCGGAGTTTTGACGCTGGAAAGACTGCTCTAGCAAAGGATGACTAAGTTCTGTCTTATACCTTTAAGAGGTCGTCAGGGTCCTTGTATTAAGCCCAAGAGGAGGCATGAGAGCTTTTAAGAAGCCGAAGGGTCCTTGTACAACGCCCAAGAGGAGGCGAGGATACTTTTAAGAAGCCTGTGGGTCCCCAAACCCCGAGAAGTTCAAGACATGCCATTCACAGAGAATAGATCAAGCCAGGAAAGTCTGAGAATTTGGAAGAAACTCAAGAGATGCCATTCACGGAGAAAATATCATTTCTAAGGAGTTAGAGTTTCTTTGACAATTTCTAATGGTGCTTTTAAGAAGCCAGTGGGTTCCCAAACCCCGAGAAGTTCGAGACATGTCATTCACAGAGAATAGATCAAGCCAGGAAAGTCCGAGAATTTGGAAGAAACTCAAGAGATGCCATTCACGGAGAAAAGATCATCTCTGGGGAGTAGAGTCTCTTTGACAACTTCTAAGTGTGACAGTCTGAGAAAGGGTTCACCGAGAATGCTATCTTTCACGTAAGAGGAGGGAAGACTGTGTTTGGTAATCTTATGGGGATCTAGTTTTGACTGTATCTAATAGCGATCAACGGGGCTTTACCTAGTGCTAGACGTAGTTGCCGGGGAAAACTCTAAATAACTATACTAGTATTACACAGTTGATATTTGACAAGTATATAAAAGTTTGTGAAAGAAGACTTATAGTGAGCAGCCCCACAACACAGTTATATATATATATAAGCGGATAAAGAAAATGGGTAAACACTTACTCGGTTGTAGAGCTTCCATGCTGTTTGGTTAGTTTGTTCAACAAAGAAAGCTTTGATAACAACATTATATTCAAATTCAAAGGAGAAAGTGCTTTGAAAATATTGTTGGGGCTTACAGCTCAAGGAGAGGCCCAAGGTTTTATCAGTGATCGCACTGTTGTTTTGAATTTGTACAGAGAGACTTATACAAGTGACTGAGGCCCAAAAAGATTTTATGTACAAAGGGATGGGTCTTACACTCTCTCAAGAGGCCCAAAGGTTTGTTTTTGTACAAGTGGTGGGGCTTACAGCTCAAGGAGAGGCCAAAAAAATGGTTTTTGAACTGGCGATCGCGCCGAGATTTTCTTTTAACGCAGAGGGACTTATACAATATCTGAGGCCCAAAATAGTTTTGGTTAAAAGGGGGTTGGGTCTTACACTCTATTAGAGGCCCAAAAATAGTTTAAAGAAAAAGAATGGGGCTTATAACACGAGGGTAAGCCCAAGGGTTTGATTTGTTAGAAAGGCGACGACCGCGCCGAATTTTTTTTACGGTATCGGGACTTATACAATACACTGAGGCCCAAAAGGTTTTGATTTTTCAAAAGTATTGGGTCTTACACTCTACTAGAGGGCCAAAGGGTTTGAAAAAGTTTGATGAGGGTTGAATTAATCAAAACCCCTAATTTGTTTCCAAAATGTATTTTAATTGAATAAAAATTCAATTAAAATGATCAAAATTGTTAAACAAGTGGAAAACAAATTGTGATATTGGATTAATGTTTCAAAAATCAAGTTTTGACCTACAAAACGATTAGAAGTCATTAAAATTTGCAAAATCAAGAAGGAAAAAATATTTTAAATGTCAAAAACAATTAAAATATTAATTCTTTGCAAAAATATCAATTATATGAAATAAATAATATTTTTGGGATTTTTTTTTGGTCAAATAAAATATTTTAACATTTTTGTGAATTATTAAAAAAAGAATCAACTCAAAATCATTAAAACTCAGAGAGAAATTAATTTTTGAATCAATTAAATAAAATCACAAAATTCAAATATTAAAATATTGAAAAAGGGCGCCAAGAACATGGCAAGAACACGCGCCCTTCCTCTTTTTCTGCAGATTTTCATTTTCTATCCAATCTCACTGAATACTTGATTATATCATGCAATCTACATATCAATCTACTCGTTTCAACCTCACGATCATGTATATGGTCTTTAATTTCATTTATTTTAAACATGGAATAAGAAATCAAAGAGAAACCTCAAGAACCCTAAAATTTGCATGAAGGTTCAGAAATTCCATACACGATTCAAACAATGCAATTGATTGAGGGAAAACACTCCATGCATGATTATGAACATATGGCCAAATTATTGTGCAGCAAAAATTGCATGGATCATAGAGTTAGAAGAGCTCATGCTTACCACTTGCAGCTGGTGATCGTGTTTTGTGTTAGAGGTGTTACAGCTTGGTTCCAAGGTTATGGACAACTTCCCTAGGTGCTATGGAGTGTGTCTAGATGCTTGGAGTGGATTGATTTGAGCTGGAACTTGATTTGTCACCTCAACTGCAAATCTGTCAAAGGCTTGAGCAGTTGGCTGGTGATTTTGTGATTTTGGTGTTCCAGATGTTATGTGAGTGTTTGGATCACTTCTATATGATGTTTATGAGGTGTATGTGTGTGTGATTAGTTTGATTGGAATAGCTCTCAAACTCAAAACCCGATAGTGACTTGCCTTAGAAGGAAAAATTGGAGTGAAGAAAGAGATTTTGAGGAAATCATCTGTTTGATGGCTTTGGTGTACTCAAACTGATCACAAATGAGCTCTATTTATAGTAGAGCAAGTTTGTTTTGCAAGGAATAGTGAATGGCAACTGCTGCATAGGTTTGGCCAATGTTGAGCAATGAGAATCCAAGTCTCCTCTAGCCATTGACTAGAGGTTAGGGCACAGGCTGCTGGTTCCCTTGGTCTTGGATAAGTCTTGACTGAATTCAGTTGGCAATTGCTCAGTCCATGCCACCTTGGTGTATGCATTGAATCCTCCAATCCAAAATTGGAGTCTTGTCCCTCTTTTAGGCAATTCTAGGTTTGGCATGCTATTTTTGGTTCCAAAGACTTGGGAGGCTTGGGATCAGAGTTGGTTCCTCCTTGGTCCCCCTTAAGGTGTTTAGATGGATCGAGTTGCTTTCCCTTTGCAACATTTGGGAAAATCGAGCAAAACTCCAAAATCTGCCTTGCTTTGGCAGTTTTCAGCAAGGCATATTGCCATTGTCATATATCATGGACCAAGTGGAATTTGATGGAGTTCTTGGCCATTTTGGAAAGCCCTCATATGATACAACAATTGTTTGATCATAATTGGTTTTGATACTTTTTGGATCCAAGTTAAAAATGCCCCTACATTTGGAAAAAAAGTGAAGGCAGATTCTGACTTAGTGAAAATTTCACTAAGTGTTGGAAAAAAGTGACATTTTCACTTTTTGTGATTTTGATCATTCCATAACTCAAAATCCATAATGAATTGGAATGAGGTGTAGTTGAAGCTTTTGTAGAGGGTAATGAGAGCTACAAATTCAGCTTTGGATGGGGAAAATGGCCTTGTGGTTTAGGAGTTATGATCCTCCAAAGTTGGTACCCTAGCCACTTTGTTCCATAACTTCGAAAAATTTCTAAGTTTTTTATGGTTACCCCTTTTACAAGTTATCCAACTTTTCTTGATTTTTCTTGATGAATTATGATTCTAATCACACATTAACATCATTTTAGGGTTAAGGAACCATAATTGTGAAAAATCTCAAAAAGTCAAAGTTTGACTTTTGTGCACAGTTGACTTTTTATCAGATGAATTCCAAATTGTGCGATCCTCTATGAAATCAAGTCCTTGACCTAAATCAAACTTGATGGATTGATTTCATAGGTGCTATAGGATGCATTGAATCATGTCTTAGGGTTTGGGAGCATGTCCTGGTCAAAAGTCAAAGATACAGTTGACTTTTCTCGAGAAACCCTAATTGTGGTTCTGATGAAATTGAAACTTGCTGCTCAAGCTTCTTGGATCAATCCATTGTTGAAAATGGATCAATGTGATGTATTTGAGACCTTCAAATCCCCTCTTGAGGTCTTGGCTCATGTTTTGTCCCAAAAGTCAACTTAGGGGTGAATTAGGTCAAGAAACCCTAATTCCTGATTTTTTATGTATGCATCCCCTGAGGCTAAATTGACTTGGTGATTGGGTTCATGAGATCCCTTGGAGCATCATAGGTTATGCTTTGAAGCATTGGCTCATGCCCAGAGGAAAATTTCCATCTGGAGGCCCTGGTCGACCAAACCCCTAATTTAGTGACACTGGCGATCTTGAGGCTTTAATCCACTTAGAATGTTGCAACCTTGTGCTTGATTCTTGCTGTGGGAGTCCTCTTGATCCCTTTTGGATGTTTGAGAGGTTAGACAAGTTGAAGATCATGTCATTCCTTGATTGATCTTTTGTCTAAGAGCTCTGAGAGGGCTTTAAACCCTAAGTTTGATTGTAGTGGATGCTCACCCATCTTTGGGGAGACTAATGAGGCATGATGGATTACCCATATTATGGTGATGATTTGCACAATGATGGGGAATCTTAGTGGTTAAAATTTGGGGTATGACAGATTCCCCTATTTAATCTTCTTGGACCCGAAGGTGTGAATGGCGAAGGTATTCGGGCATTCGGGGTGCAAGAGGATTAAATATCGGAATGCCCGAAATTTTGATGGTGGTTAAGAATGGCGGTTCACACATCCTTCTTCTTTTGCTAAGCAATGATGCTTAGAAAAGGTAAACTTCCCCTCGATCCTGGTTTCTTACCAAGGAACTGGTCTTAGTTTCTAAAATAAACTCCCCCTTGATCCTGGTTTCCTACCAAGGAACTGGTCTTAGTTTATGATTTAAACTTCCCCTCGATTCTGGTTTCCTACCAAGGAACTGGTATTAGTTTCTTTTGTCAATAAACTTTATCGACAAGGGACGCTATGCGTAGCAGTTTTCCTTAAACTTCTCGCCGAATTTTCCTGGGGAGATGCTATTTGATGGAAAAAATTTTGATGTCAGACTTGCTGGGGAACCCATCTGTCTGAATTGTAGAGGTGTACAAACTTCTCTGTTGGAGACGCCATTTGTCGACTCTACTGGGGAAAGCAAGTCTCTTGAGAGACTGCTGTAGGTTGGGGATATTACATCATACTTTTCTCGAGATCTTCTCGGAGAAATGCCATATGATGCGATCCAATTTTGAGGTGCTGATGACTTCATTAACATCGACTCTCCGGAGAGCAAAATTGATGTGTTGTTGAAAGTCTTTAGTTGTGAGGCTTTCTCTGGGGATTTTCCTTAATCCGAGAAAGCGAAGACATCATCTTCAATGGCGAAGAATGATGCTGGCTGAGGGTTCTCTGGTTTTTCAGAGGTTCAAGTTATCAAAGTGGTTAAGGGCCGACTTCATCCCAGAAATAAACTGGAGGAGAGAGGTAGTGCAGACGTAACATTTCCTGACGAGGAAAGAACCGACAACTCGATTGTGAAGACTTTTATCCCTAGGGGACAAGACCGACTAGAGTGATAGTGATGAAATATGAATGCGAATGTAAATCAATAATGTATGATGTATGTATGTGTATGCTAACAAAACTGACACGACATACAGACTAGTGGATGAACATGACCGGATACTCGGCCACTGCAGGGGACAAAAAGTATCGCTGGTTCAAGATAGCAATTCCGCCTTGCTTAGGAGAAGTAGTCCCTGCGGGGAACAACCGTTGGTCGGGTTTAGGAGGTAAGAACTCTGCCGAGGATGTCAGATGGAGTATTCGCATCTGACATAGTCGATCCTTCATTCAGGCGCACTGGTTTAGAAGGAGTACTTTGATTTTGCACTTTGAAGCTCGCTTACTTCGGGAGAAGCGATCGATGTTCTTTCGATGTTCAACAGTCAAAAGAAATTGCCACCTTTATTTTAAAGTAGAAAAATTTTAACAAGTAAATTAATTTTGTTCCGTTTCAAGAATCGTTGATCATGTTAAAATGTCATTCTATAAAGCTAAAACAAATAAGAATTGCAAACAAAAGCACAAGGGCTCAAATTGTATTGATAGGATGGAAATCAGCCAAACGCGTGATTCCATAGAGTATTTACAAAGTTTGAAAATGGTAATTTAAGGGAAAAGGGCTACATTGAAACATAACGACCGTTATCCTTCTATCAACTTTGAATTCTGGACATCCTGAGCTTCTGTCGAAGATGACCGTGACTGGAGTTTTTTGATGGATGGCAGGACTGCCGCTAGGGAATTTGCCCCTGTTGGACGTAGTTACTTGCCATTATCCCTAATTTTTTCCTGGATTGTACTGTGATGTTTCCAATCCACCGGGATGATTTTTGATTATGTCTCTAACTTTTTCCTGGACCGCCCTTTCGGGTTTTCAATCCACCGAGACGTTTTTTTTTAGTTTAGGTGAAGTATTTCTTGACTACGTCAACATTCATGGGGTAGGAAAATTCTTCTCCGTCCATGGTTGCAAGTCTCAAGGTGCCGCCTGAGAAAGCTTTCTTGACCACATAGGGGCGGTCATAGTTTGGAGTCCATTTGCCCCGAGAATCAGTGAGAAACGATTGTATCTTCTTGAGCACGAGGTCTCCTTTCCTGAAGACGCGAGGTCGGACCTTTTTGTCGAACGCCTTCTTCATCCTTTGTTGATACAACTGACCATGGCATAGTGCCGTTATTCGCTTTTCTTCGATTAGGTTCAGTTCGCCGTGTCGACTTTGACACCATTCAGCTTCTGTAAGCTTAGCTTCCATCAATACCCGGATTGATGGGATCTCTACTTCTATGGGGAGAACTGCCTCCATGCCATAAACTAGAGAGAAAGGGGTTACCCCTGTTGAAGTGCGGACAGATGTGCGATAACCGTGAAGAGCAAAGGGCAGCATCTCGTGCCAATCTTTGTAGGTTACAACCATCTTTTGAACGATCCTTTTGATGTTTTTGTTAGCCGCTTCTACCACTCTGTTCATCTTGGGTCGGTAAGGAGATGATTTATGGTGTTTGATTTTGAACTCAGCACACAACTCTTTCATCATCTTATTGTTCAAGTTAGATCCATTATCCGTAATGATCTGGCTCGGAACACCATAACGGGAAATGATATTGTTTTTTATAAATCGGACCACCACTTGTCGGGTTACATTGGCGTATGATGATGCTTCGACCCACTTGGTGAAGTAATCAATGGCTACCAGGTTGAATTGATGTCCGTTTAAATCTTTGGGCTCAATCACGCCAATCATGTCGATTCCCCATATGGAAAAAGGCCATGGGGAAGAAAGAACTTTGAGATGCGTTGGCGGTACATGGATTTTGTCGGAGTATATCTGACACTTGTGACAACTCCTCATGTACTTGTAGCAGTCGGATTCCATGGTCAACCAATAGTACCCGGCCCTAAGAATTTTTCTGGCCATTGTGTGTCTGTTGGCATGAGTTCTAAAGGATCCTTCGTGAATTTATTTTATCAACATGTTTGCTTCTGGTCTGTCTACGCATCGGAGCAAGACCATGTTGAAATTCCGCTTATAGAGTGTATCACCGCTCAGAAAGAAACTGCTAGCCAGCTTTCTGAGGGTTTTTCAGTCTTTCCTGGATGCCCCAGGTGGGTACTCTTGTTTCTGAAGGAAGCATTTGATATCGTGATACCAAGGTTTGTCGTCTAGGACTGCTTCAATCGTAAAGATGTAAGCGGGCCGTTCAAGGCACATTATGTCGATCTTAGGTAAGTCATTCCATTGACCTACACTAATCATGGAAGAGAGAGTGGCTAATGCATCAGCCATGTGATTCTCCTCACGAGGGATATGATGAAACTCGATTCTGTTGAAGAAGGGTAACAACCTTCTGGCATAGTCTTTGTAAGGAATCAATCCTGATTGTTATGTGTTCCAATCTCCTTTGACCTGATTGACGACCAAAGCTGAGTTTCCATATACATCCAAGTTCTTGATCCTTAAATCAATCGCTTCCTCGAGACCCATGATACAAGCTTCGTATTCGGCCTCATTGTTTGTGCACTTGAACGTAAGTATGACAGTGAAAGGAATGTGGGTACCCTGAGGTGTTATGATGATTGCCCCAATTCCGTTTCCGTAATGATTGACAGCTCCGTCGAAAATTAGTCCCCATTGGGAACCTGGTTCTAGCCCTTCACTAGGTAGCGGTTCATCGCAATCTTTCATTTTCAAATACATGACATCTTCGTCCAGGAAGTCAAACCCGATTGATTCCTGATCGTCAATCGGTTGATGAGCTAAATGATCGGCTAAAATACTTCCTTTAACGGCTTTTTGAGCGTGGTATTCAATGTCGTATTCTGACAGCAACATCTGCCAACGAGCAATCCTTCCCGCGAGAGCAGGTTTTTCAAATACATACTTGATTGGATCCATTTCGGAGACCAGCCAAGTAGTGTGACGAATCATGTACTGGCGAAGACGTTTGGCTGCCCAAGCCAAAGCGCAGCAAGTTTTCTCAAGCATAGTGTACCGAGTCTCGCAGTTGGTGAATTTCTTGCTCAAATAGTAGATGGCAGACTCTTTCCTTTTGGTTTCGTCTTGTTGGCCAAGTACACAACCCATGGAGTCCTCTAGGACTGTGAGGTAGATGATCAGTGGTCTTCCTTCCACTGGAGGTGATAGAATCGGTGGGTTCAACAGATATTCCTTAATACTGTTGAAAGCGGTTTGACAGTCTTCTGTCCAAACGCAGTCCTGGTTCTTTTTGAGTAATTTGAAAATCGGCGCACATGTCGCGGTCATGAGGAATATGAATCTGGAGATGTAGTTCAAACGTCCCAGGAATCCTCTGACTTGTTTTTCAGTTTTCGGAGAAGGCATTTCTTGAATGGCCTTGACCTTGTTGGGATCAACCTCAATTCCTTTCTGGCTGACGATGAACCCTAAGAGTTTCCCTGAACGGACACCGAAGGTGCACTTGTTGGGATTCAAGTGAAGTTTGTACTTTCTCAACCGCTGGAATAGCTTTGATAGGTGGGTCACATGCTCCTCCTCTGTTTTAGATTTTGCAATCATATCATCGAATACACTTCGATTTCTTTATGTATCATGTCATGAAACAGAGTAGTCATGGCCCTCTGATAGGTTGCCCCGACGTTCTTCAAACCGAACGACATTACCTTGTAACAGAAAGTACCCCATGGGGTAATGAACGAAGTTTTCTCCATGTCTTTCGGCGCCATTTTGATCTGGTTATAGCCCGAGAATCCATCCATGAAGGAGAAAACTTTGAACTTGGCTGTACTGTCTACCAGCATGTCAATGTGTGGTAAAGGAAAGTCGTCCTTTGGACTAGCCTTGTTTAGATCTCTGTAGTCGACACACATCCTGAATTTTCCGTCCTTTTTTGGAACGGGTACGATGTTGGCTAACCATTGAGGATATTCAGACGTGGCGAGGAAGCCCGCGTCAATCTGTTTTTGTACCTCCTCTTTGATTTTGATGGCCATGTCCGGGTGAGTCCGTCTTAACCTTTGTTTTACTGGCGAACATTCTGACCGTAATGGTAAGTGATGTTCCACAATTCTGGTATCCAACCCTGGCATGTCCTGGTAGGACCAAGCAAACACATCGGGGAATTCTCTAAGAAGCTTTGTCAGACTCTCTTTGGCAGTTGGACTGAGCAGTGCCCCAATCTTGACCTCTTTTCTCTCTTCTTCTGAGCCCAAGTTGACCGTTTCCAACGGCTCTTTGTGAGGTTCAATGGACCTTTCCTCTTGTCTGAGTAATCGGGAGATCTCCTCTGGAATTTCGTTGTCAACTTCTTCTTCAGCCCCAAATATCGGGAACTCAAAGTCGGGAGAAGGCATCGGATTGTATATTTTAATGGGGTTGAAAACAAGCAATCTGCATGATGGTGTGATTTGTGTTTTAGAAGAGATAGAGAGAATGTAAAAGTGTGTGTAGTGTATTTCTTTTACTGCTTGTTTTTATTATTGAGTTGTTTTTTAGGATTACCATTTTATGAAAAATAAAAAGAGAAAACAGCAATTAATGCGGAAATTACAGAACGGCGTTATTTTATTAATGAACAAGTCGATTCTTGAAACTACAGCCCTATAAAACAAAACTCTGTCGCTTTGGGCCAAGCGAAGAGGGACATTTACAAAAAGTGAGCCCTATCAAAACATCTGTTTCACCTGGGCAGGGTGAAAGGTTAAAGACGGCAATTACTCTGACTTATGAACAATCTTCGGAACATCGACAACAACCCATTGGCGGCCAACTCCTCGGTGAATCACAAAGCCTGGTACTTTCCTTGATTTGTCTTCAGAAATGACGCTGATTTCTGGCGGAGCAGGATCATTGGAATCTGTCTCCCAGACAGCGTTGTCGTAGGAGGATTCCTCTATTGTATTTTGCATAGTATTTGTGCTCTCAGGTATATCTCCCCATCCAGTTGGCTGGATGTCTTCGAGCCCGATACGAGAGCTTTCGGGAGCGGTGTACTTGACCATGAAGTCAAATTTTCCACTTGGGTGTCCGACACTTCTTTGGAACTGGAGGAGTCATCCCTCTCGATGACGTTGACCTCGAGAAAAGCATAGTTGATGAATTCTAGTCCGGCAAGCTTTGCTAATTCATCGTCGTACGGGATATTTTCTGAATGACCTGAGTGTTTATTCCATGACATGGTGGGGACACCTATATTCTGTTCAATGATGTTCAGCTAATTTTCATTGTTCGGCTGATTTTCTTGCCCCGAGTTTCCTGGAGCACGGCATCATTCCGGATCATAATCTCCATATATCATTTTGACGTCTGACCTGGGTATAAATCTCGGACTCTGTGCGGGATAGCAAAATGGCATAGACACCTCTTCCTGAGACATATAACTGTCCTCGTTAAGATAGGACTTCCATTCCTCATCCGCATTGGAGGGATCCTCCTCGTTGATGGTATGGACTGCTTGATGCACTGGGTGAAGGAAACCTCCACTGTGGAATAAATCCTGAATGGGATGAAGACTCTCATCGTTAGCAGCTGTCTGGGTGCAGTTGCAGAAAAACCAAGACCCTTCTTTGTTTTATTATCAGTAGGAATGACAAGCTGTCCCCATCCTTTTGCATTGTTTTTCTCGATCACTTTGAGAGCATCTCTGTATGAGGAAATCGAGGTTCCTTTCTCTGATTGATTCGCATTGCTCAATGACAGTGCTTGGAACTGAGTTCCAACAACGTCCTCGGGTTCTACACAAGTAGATGATGATAAGTTACTCACGAGCAAGGCTTGTTCTCCACAGACTGTGACGAGTTGATCGTTCTTGACGAACCTCAGTTTCTGGCAGCGTCGAAGTGACCGCCCCAGCCTGGTGTATCCAAGGTCTTCCTAATAAGCAACTGTATGTTGCCCGGATGTCCATGACCTGGAAAGTGTGAGGACCAATAGTTATGGGAAGGTTGACTTCGCCGATAACTGCTTTCCGAGACCCATCAAATGCTTTGACGATGACCTCACTGCCCCTCATCGGGGGTCCTTTGAATGATAGTTGCATTAAAGTGGACTTCGGCATAACATTGATGGTCGATCCTGTGTCTACCAGTACGCTGGCTAAAGCATCGTCCTGGCAGTTAACTGTGATATTGAGCGCCATGTTGTGGCTTTTGCCCCCCTCTGGAAAATCCTCATCACTGAATCCTAAGTTGTTGCAGGAAGTGATGTTAGAGACGATACTGTCAAATTGCCTTATTGACACATCCTGTTCCACAAAGGCCTGTTCTAAGACTTTCTGTAGAGCCTCTCTGTGGGCTTTGGAACTGAGCAAAAGCGATAACACTGAGATCTTTGAAGGAGTTTGTAACAGCTGATCAACAATGTTGTATTCACTCCTTTGGATGAGCTTCATCATCTCATCATCGTTCTTTGAAAGATCGGGATCACTGGATTGACCGACTGGTGGATTAGGAACTTCTGTGTGAGGTTCCTTTTCTCTGTTAGGTTCTCCAACTCCTTTGTTGAAGATTCGACCGCTCCGTGTTACTCGACTGATGTCTGCAATATTCACGGCGAAGGGTAATGGAATTTCCTTTCCGTTTTCAATTATCGTTGCACCGTATTTGTAAGGGATCGCCTTAGCTGATTCATACGGTAATGGTCCTGGTAGATAGATAACTACATGAGCCTTTTGATTTTTCTGACTGTCGTAAGTAACTTCAATCAATTCCTGGTTAAGAACCTTCGATTCGTCAAGTAGAGGGAAGATGGTACAAACATCTTTGGTCCTCTCATGATCAGAGATTACGACATCGTCCTTGATTTGATCAGCGAAATAGTCTGGCGCCCAGTTGATTAACCCAGAACTTGGGCATGGTCGAATCTCTTTATGGTCCAACTGACTCTGAAGGGCTGCTCGCACGAGGTAACATCCTTGGTTATTTCTCGAGCAGACTCTACAGTGCTCATAGTTATGTGGTGGCACCTGGCCACGTCCGCTTTGAATGCAGTGCAACCTTACCAGGTTTGTTTGCATAGATCGGACATCCTGACTTTGACGCCGAGTGGGGTTTCCATTAAGCACACTGATTTGTTGTGTGTCTTCATCCAGATAGATTGGAAGCCACCAATGGTTTAACAAGTGTTGCAAAGTTCTTTGAACGAGAGCGCACCCTTGGTTACTCTCACAACATCCTTTACAGTTCTGATGATTATGCGAAATGAGAAAACCGAGTTGGACCTGCCTGGCATGTAATTCCACCAAGCTGGTATTCATCAGACGAATATCAAATATTTGAATCATATTGATCTGATAGGGATCCCTATCATGGTAGTCCTGGATCCATCCTAGATCCATCTGACGCTGGAGGGCTTCTTGTACAAAAGAGCATCCATGTTTGTTTACCGAGCAAGTCAGACAGGAACTGTAATCGTGCCGCGGCAGATTATGATATTGGCTTTGCCTTGAGTGCATTGCCACGAATTTGACATTCATTGCATGGATATCGTGGTTTTGAATGATGTTGGAATTCGTATAAACCATGTTAACTCCACGAACTCGGTGCTCTTGGATCCACCCGAGATCCAATTGTTCCTGTAGAGCTGATCGCACCACAGAACATCCCTGATTGTTTTTAGAGCAGATATCACACTGGTGATAATTATGAGGTGGCACATGGCCATATCCACTCTGTCTACAATGCATCTTGACCAAATTGGCCCTTAACAAGAGTACATCATGAATTTTATAGGTGTTGTTAGACTCTCCCTCTATCAAATTGACTGCAGCTTTCTCATGTTGAGGCAGCGGGTTTGTGAGAACATTTGGATTCGTATCTTTGAAAGATAAAATGCCGCTCCTAAAAAGCTTTTGTACGTCGGATTTGAAACTGAGACAGTTTTCTATATTATGCCCTGGTCCTCCTTGATGGTAAGGACAAGTCTGGTCCGATTTGAACCAAAAAGGCAGATTTTCCGGCACCATAAGAGGAGACTTAGTCTGGACATGCCTCTTAGCCAGTAGTAACGGAAATAGTTCTGCGTACGATACGAGTATAGGATCAAATCCTGGTGGCCGCGTTGTATGGTTGTTGTTATATGGAGGACGAGCCTGCTGAAGAGACTGTTGTCTCCTTTGCTGAAATTGCTGTTGATTCGGTTGGCTCTACGCAACCTGAGGTTGATACGTAGGAACAAGCGTGGGATTGATAGCAGGAGTTACAGCTGCTACTGGTTGATATCGTCGCCTTTGCTTTCCGAGAGAGATATTCCCGATATCTTGCTCTTTTTTCTTAGGGATAGCACTACCGTATCATTTTGTACTACTTGATGATCCAACGTCTTTTACTAAACGTCCTTCCCGGACGGCCTCCTCAAGACGAACTCCCATGCCCACCATCTCAGTGAAGTCACTGGGTGCACTGGCGACCATTCTGTCGTAGTAAAATGAGCTTAAGGTCTTTAAGAAGATCTTTGTCATCTCTTTTTCCTCAAGAGGTGGACAAATCTGGGCGGCAATTTCACGCCATCTCTGAGCATACTCCTTAAAGGTTTCCTTATCCTTTTGTGACATCGATCTGAGTTGATCTCTGTCCGGTGCCATGTCCAGATTATATTTGTACTACTGAACGAAGGCGGCGCCAAGATCTCTGAATGTGCCGATCGTAGCGCGGTTTAAACCCATGTACCATTTTAATGCGGCACCGGTTAAACTATCCTGAAAGTAGTGAATCAGTAGCTCCTGGTTCTCTATTTGAGCGGACATTCGCCGAGTGTACATCACCAGATGACTCTGAGGGCAAGAATTACCCTTGTATTTTTCAAAGTCAGGCACTTGGAACTTATGTGGGACTTTCACATTAGGGACCAAGCAAAGGTCTGCGGCGTCCTTTCCAAATAAATCCTGACCGCGAAGGGCTTGCAGTTCTTTCTGCATCTCCAGGAATTGTTCCTGTAACTCATTCATTCTATCGAACATGCTGTCGTTTCCACCAGAAGGTATCTGTGGAATCTGTCCTTCCGGGACAGTGTGTACCACAGGTGGTGGTATAGTCATTATGGTCGAGACTCTCGGTGCCTCCCGAAGTTTGTAACCTTCAGGAGTTGCTGCCATGCCCCTGGCATCTTCGCTTTCCCAAAGTTTGTAACCTTCAGGCCCAGTGGCTCCTGCTGTAGTTCCTTGATCCTCATTGATCAGCGGAACATATCCTTCTGGGATATAGTTAAGTGGCATGCCCCAGGGGCGATCTTTCGGCATCTTGTACCTAGGATCATACTTCTCCACTATGGGCGTTGATGTGATCTCCGAGATCACAGTCCTTTGTTGTTGCATCTGAGCTTCTACTAGAGCTTGCATGTCGTTATGAAGCTTTCTCAGATCCTCTTTCAGAGTGTCGATTTCTTCTCTCAACTCTCTGTTCTCTTCCTCGAGATCATCCATCTTTTTCTGGCAATTGGCCCGAGTATTGTACGAATGAGACAGTTTGACTCTAGAATCGAGACGCAAACGTGAGATTCGTAGTCAAGAAGAATACGTTTATGATGAATGCAATGATTATTAATTATTTTTGTTTATTCAAAGTAAACTTCGACAATTGGATTACAAATATCAAACAATGGGGAGAACCCTATTTTATTGAATTCAAAGGATTGCGGAAATGGAAATACAGTAGATTACAAAGTGCTGGAAAAGGAAATCTAAACTAATGGATCCTGAGTCCTCTCTGACGAGAGCTCAAGTGTTGGTTCAGGTGTTTTCCTCTTCTTTGACCGGGGCTCTTGGGCCGTTGTTGGGTTGTCATTCCTTTGCCAAGTGAAAGGAGCGAGCAAATTCCTTTGGTCATCCTGATTTTCTACAGCGTGTTGCTCTAAAATTTCAATCAGAGCATCTTTTTCTTTTAATAGCTGCTGTATTTTCTTACACTCCACATTGAGAATACGATACTTGTTCCTCCAAGACCTCTTCTCCTGCTGAACTTTGCTGAGAGTAACTTGAAGTTTTTCCGTCTCAGACATAAAATAAAGGGCAGAGTCCCTTAGTGGAAGAACTTCCCGACGAGGGTAAGGCATCCTCAGCTTGAGAGCTCTAGTTTGTACCCAATGGAGATAAGGCTCCTTCGAGACACAGTCTGGTTTTCCTAGAGACTCTCGTCCTTTCCTATGAATGTGTTTCCAAGCGTGCACTATTTCTGTCTTTAGTGCCCTGTCATTTTCTCCTTCCTTGAAGAAAAGACCTTTCAGATGAGTACTGCGCGGGACGTGCCTCATCGGGTATCCAAATTGACGACGAACTAACACCGGATGATAGTTGATTCCGCCCTTAGTTCCTATAAGGGGTACATTTGGGAAATTTCCACAACGGTCAATGATTCTGATCCCGTCGTAGATTCGATTGTACCAATTGATGTCCGAGTTGGTAAGAGACATGACTCTCTGCGACCAATGTAAAGTATTCTTTTGATCCCAAAATGCAGCAGATTTGGGCAAATGGGAAGTGAACCGATTGTATAGCAGGGGTACACAGCACGTGATCATCCCTCCGCTATATAAATTCCTTAAGTGTACCGAATGATACGCATCTGCGAGTAAGGTCAGTACGGGTTTTCCAATCAGGAAAATCTTAATGGCGTTGATATCTACAAAGTTATCGATGTTGGAAAACAAAAATAACTCGTAGGTGAGCAAAACAAAGACGCTCTCGAAAGCGGCCACATTCCCTATACTGGCAAAGTACAGGGCTTTCTTTGTCAAGAACTGGGCTGGCAAACCTTGGATGCCACCCTTAGTGGTCATGTGAGTCCTGACTTCCGACTCGTCCAAATAAATTGCTCGCGCAATAGTCTGATCCTTTGGAATTTCTTCCAGTCCAGAAAATGGAGCTTGATCATTGATATGTAAATCAGTCAAGTGGGAGTACTCCTCTAGTGTTGGTGCTAGTTGATAATCCGGGAATGTGAAACAATGATAGACCGGATCGTAGAACTGGATTAACGTGGACATGATTCCTTCAATTACGTGGACCCTTAACAAGGACAACAGTCCCCCATACTTGGCTTTGAAAGCCTCATGGTTGGTGATCATTCTCGCCAAACCTCCCAAATCCTCTAACTTTGGAACCTTGAAGGTGTACTTATGAGTTTTCCTTCTACCGAAATCCATTAGTGCAATCTCCTTTTTCTGATATTTTCAATCATTGCCTCAGTTTAATTTGAAAAAGAGAGACTAGAAGAGAAGATTTTCTTTGTTTTAATGTTTTTTAGATGAATGTATGAATGCAACACACAAAAACATAGAAAAAACATGGGGTCAAAGGGTCGGTGTCATGAAGTCAAGGCTCTACCCCCCCCCCCCCAAAGGTTTATACTGTTGATTTTTTGTACCTGTCCGCAAAATCATTGACCCTCTGGGATAACCACAGCAAGCGGATCGCCAGCGAGCTGATGTATCCTGGAGTGATCTCAGATGAGGGTAGTATCGCGTGACAACTATTTCCGATAGCTTCCGCACTACAAAATGGTTGCAGTTTGCTAAAAACCTTAGCTTCTCAGATAACCCAGTCGACCACACTACTTTCAACAACCGAAGTCGTATAGGCAATGTTTCTGCAAAGGGAGTCTCCAATGAGTTTGATGGTCGATCGGGGGCTCTTAACTGGAATTCATTCCCAGTAAGATTACCCGCATTGCCATCACCTATCTTAGGTGTTTACTCAATCTTTCCACATGCGGCATCACACGCATTCCCATTAGCAGAAAAATAAACACAAATATCAATTAGGAAAACTAGTATATATATTTGTCTTAATCGTCCTAGACCTCTAGTCTTATGATCCTATACAGACAATGACACCCCAGCAGAGCAGTCATTTTTGTGATATGAACTCAAGGTCTCTGCCTAAGAGATGGGAACATCTGATAAGGACAAGAAATTCCCCAGCAGAGTCGCCATTTTTCTGTAGCGCGAGTTTTTTGTTGGTTGCGAAGCACTATCGCTTTGGGGGTACTACAGTTGGATTAATTTTTTTATCCTATTGAAGCTGATGAAGGAAGGGAAATAGATGTCTCCAATTAACCCTGCTTACATACTGAGTTTGAACAGATGACTGTTGGTTTACAGATACTACAAAGATCGTGGGTCTCTCTTAGGTTATGTTGTTAAGAATACAAGATCTAAACTATTGGTAGGATGTTAGGACTGATGCTTTTCGATTGATGTGTGAAGGTATGGGATTTTGGGTTTTTGATTAGTGTGCTCGCTAAGATTTTTCAATCTTATGCCTACGTATTCCCGTTTAACGAAACAGGGAAATCAGAGCGATCGTAGTTCCTCCTATTCTATGGGAGGAAATTGTGTTTTGGTGTCTTGTTCAAAGCCCAAGACATGAAGCTAAAGGAGGTTTGTATCTTGTTCAAAACCCAAGATGTGAAGCTGAAGGGTCTATTTGTATCTTGTTGGAAGCCCAAGATGTGAAGCTAAAGGGTTTTGACTTTAGAGAGAATTCGTCATCTCTAAAGGGGAATATTTGGTCTGTTTGTCACAACTGTTGGGTGACTGATTATAAAGGAGAATTACTTTAACTGGGATATGTGACTCCAGCAATGCCATAATTTCCTTTATAGGGGATTTTTAACTTGAAGGATAAGACTTTAACTCAGTTTAGAGCAATGCCATCTTTCCTTAGGAATTTCTCAAGCTAAAAGAGGGACAGTGGCGTGGATGAAAATAATCCAGAGGCTTGCCGCTTACAGCAATTAGATGAAGGAAAAGGAGTTGTTGATGTTTGTATCCTATGAGCAAGGCACATATTTTGATGCTAAAAGGTTGATTGCCTCAACGGGGGTTTTCCTTATACGAAGCCTAAAAGGAGGCTATTGACCCAACAAGAGGGAGTTTTTATGTGTCTCGTACGAAGCCCGAGAGAGAGGCTAAAAGGGGTTGACTCAACAAGAGAGTGCTTTTATATGTGTCTTGTACGAAGCCCAAGACGGGGGCTCAAAGGTGATTGACTCAACAAGAGAGTCTTTTATACTCAATAAGATAGTGTTTTTGTATCTCGTACGAAGCCCGAGATGGAGGCTAAGAGGGAAGTGACTCAACAAGAGAATCTTTTATACTCAATAAGAGAGTGTTTTTATGTGTGTCTTGTACGAAGCCCAAGACGGAGGCTCAAAGGGTTTGACTCAACAAGAGAGTCTTTTATACTCACCAAGAGAGTGATTTGTATCTCGTGCGAAGCCCGAGATAGAGGCTAAAAGTATTTGACTCTACAAGAGAGTGTTTTTGTATCTCGTACGAAGCCTGAGATGGAGGCTGAAAATGTTCGACTCAACAAGAGAGTGATTGTGTATCTCGTACGAAGCCCGAGATGGAGGCTAAAGGTGATTGACTCAACAAGAGAGTCTTTTATACTCAACAAGAGAGTGTGGAAAGGTTAGCTCCGCTGGGGAGAATCATTGTACAAAGCCCAAGAGGAGGCTATTGGTGCCGGTAACTGTTTCAGTTAAGTGACAGGTCTAGTATGTTGGTTAAAAAAGAAAATCAGTACTTAAAAAGAGACTGATTCCAAGTGAAGTTGTACTTTGGTAGTGATCAGAAGATCGAGGTTATTTCCTGTTCTTTAAGGAAATGGGAAATCTAAAGGGTATTAGACTGTCCAAGTCTAGAGTTTCATCTTTTGTACAATGCCCAAGAGGAGGCACGAGCGTTAAGGGATAAGTACTAACCCTCAAATGGCCGGAGTTTTGACGCTGGAAAGACTGCTCTATCAAAGGATGACTAAGTTCTGTCTTATACCTTTAAGAGGTCGTAAGGGTTCTTGTATTAAGCCCAAGAGGAGGCATGAGAGCTTTTAAGAAGCCGAAGGGTCTTTGTATAACGCCCAAGAGGAGGCGGGGATACTTTTAAGAAGCCTGTGGGTCCCCAAACCCCGAGAAGTTCAAGACATCCCATTCACAGAGAATTGATCAAGCCAGGAAAGTCCGAGAATTTAGAAGAAACTCAAGAGATGCCATTCACAGAGAAAAGATCATATCTGGGGAGTTAGAGTTTCTTTGACAATTTCTAAGGGTGCTTTTAAGAAGCCTGTGGGTCCCCAAACCCCGAGAAGTTCGAGACATGCCATTCACAGAGAATAGATCAAGCCAGGAAAGTCCGAGAATTTGGAAGAAACTCAAGAGATGCCATTCACGGAGAAAAGATCATCTCTGGGGAGTAGAGTCTCTTTGACAACTTCTAAGGGTGACAGTCTGAGAAAGGGTTCACCGAGAATGCTGCCTTTCACGTCTCCATATTGTTTAACCCCAAGAGGAGGGAAGACTGTGTCTGGTAATCCTATGGGGATCTAGTTTTGACTATATCTAAGAGCGATCAACGGGGCTTTACCTAGTGCTAGACGTAGTAGCCGGGGAAAACTCTAAAGAACTATACTAGTATTACACAGTTGATATTTAACAATTATATAAAAGTTTGTGAATGAATACTTACAGTGAGCAGCCCCACAACACAGTTAAAGAAAACGGGTAAACACTTACTCGGTTGTAGAGCTTTCATGCTGTTTGGTTAGTTTGTTCAACAAAGAAAGCTTTCATAACAATATTATATCCAAATTCAAAGGATAAAGTGCTTTGAAAATATTGTTGGGGCTTACAGCTCAAGGAGAGGCCCAAGGTTTTATCAGTGATCGCACTTTTGTTTTGAATTTGTACAGAGGGACTTATACAATTGACTGAGGCCCAAACAGGTTTTATGTACAAAGGGATGGGTCTTACACTCTCTCAAGAGGCCCAAAGGTTTGTTTTTGTACAAGTGGTGGGGCTTACAACTCAAGGAGAGGCCCAAACAATGGTTTTTGAACTGGCGATCGCGCCGAGATTTTCTTTTAACGCAGAGGGACTTATACAATATCTGAGGCCCAAAATAGTTTTGGTTAAAAGGGGGTTAGGTCTTACACTCTATTAGAGGCCCAAAAATAGTTTAAAGAAAAAGAATGGGGCTTATAACACGAGGGTAGGCCCAAGGGTTTGATTTGTTAGAAAGGCGACGACCGCGCCAAATTGTTTTACAGTATCGGGACCTATACAATACACTGAGGCCCAAAAGGTTTTGGTTTTCTAAAAGGGTTGGGTCTTACACTCTACTAGAGGCCCAAAGGGTTTGAAAAAGTTTGATGAGGGTTGAATTAATCAAAAACCCTAATTTGTTTCCAAAATGTATTTTAATTGAATAAAAATTTAATTAAAATGATCAAAATTGTTAAACATGTGGAAAACAAATTGTGATCTTGGATTAATGTTTCAAAAATTAAGTTTTGACCTACAAAATGATTAGAAGTCAATAAAATTTGCAAAATCAAGAAGGAAAAAATATTTTAAATGTCAAAAATAATTAAAATATTAATTCTTTGCAAAAATATCAATTATATGAAATAAATAATATTTTTGGGATTTTTTTTGGTAAAATAAAATATTTTAACATTTTTGTGAATTATTAAAAAAGAATCAACTCAAAATCATTAAAACTCTGAGAGAAATTAATTTTTGAATCAATTAAATAAAATCACAAAATTCAAATATTCAAATATTTGAAAAAGGGCGCCAAGAACATGGCAAGAACATGCGCCCTTCCTCTGTTTCTGCAGATTTGCGTTTTCTATCCAATCTCACTGAATACTTGATTATATCATGCAATCTACATATCAATCTACTCGTTTCAACCTCACGATCATGTCTATGGTCTTTAATTTCATTTATTTTAAACATGGAATAAGAAATCAAAGAGAAACCTCAAGAACCCTAAAATTTGCATGAAGGTTCAAATTTTCCATACACGATTCAAACAATGCAATTGATTGAGGGAAAACACTCCATGCATGATTATGAACATATGGCCAAATTATTGTGCAGCAAAAATTGCATGGATCATAAAGTTAGAAGAGCTCATGCTTACCACTTGCAGCTGGTGATCATCTTTTGTGTTAGAGGTGTTACAGCTTGGTTCCAAGGTTATGGACAGCTTCCCTAGGTGCTATAGAGTGTGTCTAGATGCTTGGAGTGGATTGATTTGAGCTGGAACTTGATTTGGCACCTCAACTGCAAATCTGTCAAAGGCTTGAGCAGTTGGCTGGTGATTTTGTGATTTTGGTGTTCCAGATGTTATGTGAGTGTTTGGATCACTTCTATATGATGTTTATGAGGTATGTGTATGATTGGTTTGATTGGAATAGCTCTCAAACTCAAAACCCGGTAGTGACTTGCCTTAGAAGGCAAAATTGGAGTGAAGAAAGAGATTTTGAGGAAAGCATTTGTTTGATGGTGTTGGTGTACTCAAACTGATCACAAATAAGCTCTATTTATAGTAGAGCAAGTTTGTTTTGCAAGGAATAGTGAATGGCAACTGCTGCATAGGTTTGACCAATGTTGAGCAATGATAATCCAAGTCTCCTCTAGCCATTGACTAGAGGTTAGGGCACACGCTGCTGGTTCCCTTGGTCTTGGATAAGTCTTGACTGAATTCAGTTGGCAATGGCTCAGTCCATGCCACCTTGGTGTATGCATTGAATGCTCCAATCCAAAATTGGAGTCTTGTCCCTCTTTTAGGCAATTCTAGGTTTAGCATGCTATTTTTGGTTCCAAAGACTTGGGAGGCTTGGGATCAGAGTTGGTTCCTCCTTGGTCCCCCCTTAAGGTGTTTAGATGGATAGAGTTGCTTGCCCTTTGCAAAATTTGGGCAAATCGAGCAAAACTCCAAAATTTGCCTTGCTTTGGCAGTTTTCAGCAAGGCATATTGCCATTGTCATATCTCATGGCCCAAGTGGAATTTGATGGAGTTCTTGGCCATTTTGGAAAGCCCTCATATGATACAACAACTGTTTGATCATAATTGGTTTTGATACTTTTTGGATCCAAGTTAAAAATGCTCCTAGATTTGGAAAAAAGTGAAGGCAAATTCTGACTTAGTGAAAATTTCACTAAGTGTTGGAAAAAAGTGACATTTTCACTTTTTGTGATTTTGATCATTCCATAACTCAAAATATATAATGAATTGGAATGAGGTGTAGTTAAAACTTTTGTAGAGGGTAATGAGAGCTACAAATCCAACTTTGGATGGGGGAAAATGGCCTTGTGGTTTAGGAGTTATGATCCTCCAAAGTTGGTACCCTAGCCACTTTGTTCCATAACTTAGAAAAATTTCTAAGTTTTTTATGGTTACCCCTTTTACAAGTTATCCAACTTTTCTTGATTTTTCTTGATGAATGATGATTCTAATCACACATTAACATCATTTTAGGGTTAAGGAACCATAATTGTGAAAAATCTCAAAAAGTCAAAGTTTGACTTTTGTGCACAGTTGACTTTTTATCAGATGAATTCCAAACTGTGCGATCCTCTATGAAATCAAGTCCTTGACCTAAATCAAACTTGATGGATTGATTTCATAGGTGTTATAGGGTCCATTGAATCATGTCTTAGGGTTTGGGAGCATGTCCTGGTCAAAAGTCAAAGATATAGTTGACTTTTCTCGCGAAACCCTAATTGTGGTTCTGATGAAATTGAAACTTGTTGCTCAAGCTTCTTGGATCAATCCATTATTGCAAATGGATCAATGTGATGTATTTGAGACCTTCAAATCCCCTCTTGAGGTCTTGGCTCATGTTTTGTCCCAAAAGTCAACTTAGGGGTGAGTTAGGTCAAGAAACCCTAATTCATGAATTTTGATGTATGCATCCTCTGAGGCTAAATTGACTTGGTGATTGGGTTCATGAGATCCCTTGGAGCATCATAGGTTATGCTTTGAAGCATTGGCTCATACCCAGAGGAAAATTTCCATCTGGAGGCCCTGGTCGACCAAACCCTAATTTGGTGACACTGGCGATCTTGAGGCTTTAATCCACTTAGAATGTTGCAACCTTGTGCTTGATTCTTGTTGTGGGAGTCCTCTTGATCCCTTGTGGATGTTTGAGAGGTTAGACAAGTTGAAGATCATGTCATTCCTTGATTGATCCTTTGTCTAAGAGCTCTGAGAGGGCTTTAAACCCTAAGCTTGATTGTAGTGGATGCTCACCCATCTTTGGGGAGACTAATGAGGCATGATGGATTACCCATATTGTGGTGATGATTTGCACAATGATGAGGAATCTTAGTGGTCAAAATTTGGGGTATGACAGATACCCTAGAAGTGGTTACCGGCGGCGTTCCTGTGTTGGCTGAAAATGCAATCGAAGAACAGAAAAAAAACCCACAACAAAGTCAAGAAGAAAGACTGCAAGGCTGCTTATTGCATCCAGACGGCGGTCGATGCCGCTAACTTCGACAGAATCTCTCATGCTGAAACGGCGAAGGAGGCATGGGATATTTTGGTGAAGTATTATGAAGGAGGTGAGAAAGTCAAGGTTGTCAAGTTGCAAAACTTGCGTCGACAATATGAGTTGTTGTCGATGGGAGTAGACGAAAAAGTTGCAGAATATGTGTCGAAGGTTCAGAAACTCGTCTATCTCATGAAGGGTTGTGGCGAAACCATAACTGATATGATGATAGTTGAGAAGGTAATGAGAGCGTTGACCTCTCACTTTGATCACGTTATCGTAGCTATTCAAGAATCCAACAATCTTGAAACCCTAAAAGTGGAAGATTTGGTTGGTTTGTTGGAGGCGCATGTGATGAGGATTGTCGAAAGAAAGGGAGTTCAGGATTCAATACAAGCACTGCATGCTCAGTCATGGAAAAGGAATGGTGGTTCCAACAAATTCCAAGGCAAAGTCGACAAGACTCAAGGAAAGAATTCTTGGTCGAACCCTCACAAGAATCAAGTCGAAGATAGAGCTTCTGAATCCTCAAAAAGAGGAGGAGGAAACTATCGAAAGGACAAAGAAGATAAGAAAGGTATGCAGTGTTATAACTCTGAAAAGTGGGGTCATTTGGCCAAACATTGTTGGTACAAGAAAGACAATGGATCGAAAAAGGGCAAGGACGAAGGAGCGAACCTTACACGCTAAGATTCAGATGATTCTGAAGGTGGTATGGTGGTTATGGCTGCAGTGGCAGATAACCATGTCGAATCCAAGATCTGGTTCCTCGACTTAGGCTGCTCAAATCACATGACTGGTCGAAATGAGTGGTTGGCAGATTTTGACGAGTCGAAGAAGAGCAAGGTAAAACTTGCTGATAACAGTTCGTTGCAAGCAGAAGGTACTGGCAACATAGTTTTTTAACTGAGCAATGGAGCGAAAGCTATTATCAGAGATGTGTTCTATGTACCTGGAATGAAGTGAAACCTGTTAAGTGTTGGATAACTGGTCAAAAAAGGCTTCTCAGTTGTCATGAAAGATGGAGTTTTGAAATTGTTCGACACCCAGAACAATTTGGTCTTGAAATCTCCGTTGTCAAAGAACAAGACGTTTAAGACCATGATAGTTGGTTGTCGAACAGTTCGACTGAAGTACAATGTCTAAAAACTGTTGTCGAACACAAGGATAGTTGGTTGTGGCATTTAAGGTTTGGACAATTGAACTTTCGATCACTCAATCAGCTGATTACTCAAGATATGGTATCTGGTATTCCAAGTCATGAGATGCCTGACAAACTCTGTGAAGGTTGTTTAGTCGGAAAGCAATCCAGAAATTCTTTCATTTTGACTATGCCAATGAGATCATCATGCATACTCGAAGTTGTACATTCAGATGTATGTGGTCCGTTCGAAGAACATACCATTGGTGGAAACAGATATTTTGTTTCGTTTGTCGATGAGTTTAGTCGAAAGATGTGGATCTATGTGATCAAGAGAAAGGATGAAGTATTTGAAATCTTTAAGAGATTCAAGATGCTTGTCGAAAACCAGAATGAGAAGAGGATCAAAGTTCTGTGAACAGATGGGGGAGGCGAATACACTTCGAAGATGTTTGAAAAATTATGTGCAGAACATGGTGTTGATCATGAGGTAACTGCTCCTTATACTCCTCAACATAATGGAATTACTGAAAGAAGAAATACAACCATATTGGATATGGCGAGATGTATGCTCAAGCAGAAGAATTTGCCAAAATCTTTATGGGGTGAAGTTGTTTCGACTGCAGTTTATATCCTGAACAGGTGTCCTACCAAGCAATTGAAAAACAAGGTTCCTGAAGAAGTGTGGAGTGAAAAACGACCATCAGTGAGTCATCTGAAGGTGTTTGGCTCTATGTGTTACAAGCATGTTCCTGATGCAAGAAGAAGGAAGCTTGATGACAAGAGTGAACTTATGATTCTGGTAGGATATCATAAGACTAGTGCATACGGGCTATTTAATCCAATTAATGAGAAGATTGTGTTGAGTCGAGATATTGTCATTGATGAAAATTCTGCCTGGGATTGGAATTCTGGTAATTCAATTAACAAGCCATTGATGAGCTCTGATTTCGACGAAGAAACTGATGAAGTCGAAGTTGAAGAAATTGTTGAGAATCCAGTCGAAGTAGAAGTAGAAGGAGTTGTTGACATTCCCGACACAGAGGTTGTGGCTGAAACAAGCCAAAGACCTTGGCGAAATAGAGTTCCTCCAACAAGACTTCATGATTATGAAGTGACTGGTGATGATGAAGTCACACCAGATGGAGAATTAGTTCATTTTGCTTTACGTGTAGGTGCTGAACCAATCAACCATAACGAAGCTTTAAAAATTCAACAGTGAAAGTTAGCTATGGTCGAAGAGTTACAGGCAATCGAAAGA
This sequence comes from Lathyrus tuberosus, assembly GCA_022829125.1. Classification (NCBI taxonomy): domain Eukaryota; kingdom Viridiplantae; phylum Streptophyta; class Magnoliopsida; order Fabales; family Fabaceae; genus Lathyrus; species Lathyrus tuberosus. Next base: position 5,609,114 of record JALAZF010000177.1, on the reverse strand, counting down.
AACAACACATGGGAGTTAGTCGAATTTCCAGCACATACAAAAGCTATCGAAGTAAAGTGGGTGTTCAAGTTGAAACACAATGTTGATGGGTCGATAGCATGACATAAAGCATGATTAGTAGCTTGAGGGTTTCTTCAAAGAGAAGGATTTGACTACTCTGAAGTATTTGCTCCAGTAGCAAGACTGGAGACTGTTCGACTAGTGGTAGCATTGGCATGTAACCAAGGTTAGTCAACATTTCACTTAGATGTGAAGTCAGCATTTCTAAATGGTCCGTTAGACGAAGAGGTATATGTCATACAACCTCTTGGGTTTGTGATTCAGAAGGAAACGAGTAAAGTATAAGAGTTGCACAAAGCGCTCTATGGCCTCAAGCAGACACCTAGGGCATGGAACAAGAAGATCGACTCATACTTAGTCGAATTGGGATTTGTCAAATGCAAGTCTAAGTATGGTGTCTATGTTCAGGTTGTAGCACAAAATATAACAATCATCTGCTTATATGTCGATGACTTGTTGGTAACTGGAAATAGCTTAGAGAACTTGTCGAAGTTCAAAGAGCTGATGATGAAGGAATTTGAAATGTTGGATATGGGAAAATTTTCTTATTTCCTAGGCATGGAATTTCAAATGCTGAAGCAAGGTATGGTGCTACATCAAAGGAAGTATGTCAAAGAGATACTCAAGAGATTCATAATGGATGATTTGAATCCTGCATCCTCGCCTATCGAACCAAACTTGAAGTTAGAGAAGCATGGAGAGGAAGACAAAGTTGATGTGACTTTGTTCAAACAAATAGTTGGATCTCTGAGATATGTGTGCAACAATCGACCTGATATAGGTTTCGCAGTCGGATTAGTGAGCAGATTCGTGGGTGAACCAAGAGTGTCACACATGAAAGCTGCAAGAAGAATTCTGAGATACTTAAAAGAAACAACAGATTTTGAAATTCTATTTCGACGAGATTCTGAAGGCAAATGAGCAATAGTTAATTGCTTTTCAGATGCTGATTGGTGTGGAGATAAGGAAGATCAAAGAAGTACAACTGGCTATTTCTTTCAAGTATTTGGTGCCCCAATCTCATGGTGTTTGAAGAAGCAACCTGTGGTGGCATTGTCATCGTGTGAAGCAGAATATATAGCAGGATCCTATGCTGCATGTCAAGTAATTTGGATCAGATCAGAACTTAAAGAAATGGAGGTCGAAGTGAAGAAACCTCTTGTGTTGTAAATCGACAACAAGTCAGCCATAAATCTGGCGAAGAATCCAGTTCTGCATGGAAGGAGTAAGCATATCGAAGCCAGATTTCACTTCTTGAGGAAAAAGGTAAATCGAGGTGAACTTGAAGTTAGGCATTGCTCAAGTGAAGCACAGTTTGCCGACATTTTCACCAAAGGATTAAAGATCGACAGATTCCTAAATTTGAGAAAGAAATTAGGAATAGTTCAGATCGACTATGACTAGCGTAGACTCGACAACTTGGATTATGGGGGTGTGTTGAAATATTAGATTAGATTTGATTAGATTTAATATTTAAATATAATCCAAGTTGTGTTAGCCCAAGCCCAATTATGGTTGTATATAAATAGTCCTAGTTTTTATCATTATTTGTACAATTCAATAATACAAATCCTTATTTCCTTATTCTCTCTCTATTCTCTCCTCACTAAAAGTGCCTCACGCACTAACAATTTTCTTTCTTCAATTTTTTTTACTTGATTTGACTGTATTTATTAATGAGTGAATGAAAATCGAAGGTAAAATAAATATTTAATTTTTTCTTATTCTTTTCTCATTTTTAAGCTGAATCCTAAAACTCTAATTTGTTAAAACAAATCAATTTTCTCAATTTCTCATAAATGATTTTCTTTATAATCAATTGATTTTATTATTCTCTTTATAGTATGAATAACTATTTAAAATGGTTTCATTGTTCTCATTATAGGAAGACGAATTTTTTCTTGTACTTTCTAGAGACAAAAACTACTTCTTCGACTAATCTAGAAGCATCGAAAACTCAACATCCAAGTGAAAGTATTAAAGTTGTTGATTATGAATTGTTGGAAACGGATCCAAGAATTAGGCCTCCAATTTCAAGAGATCTTCCTAAAATCCAAAATGAGGTAAGGAAAGCTTATTTAAAAACAAGTCATCATCAACCTCCTCACAATTTTGTTTACTCTTGTCCTGTTCAAGGTAAACAAAGACGTCGATTTTGCAAAAATTGGTTTGATTTGTACGACTAGATTGATTATAGTGAATCTAAGGACCTACCATTTTGTTTGCCATGTTTTTTTTTTGTTTAAAAATGTCTCTAAATATGGAGGGGATCACTTTATGGGAGAGGGGTTTGGTGATTGGAAAAATGCTCAAAGATTGACTAATCATGCTACTTCTTCCAAAAGTTGTGTTGATTGTGTGCATATGGGTTATGCTCTCATGAACCCAAACCAAATTATTAAGGCTGCATTTGTTAATCAAACTAAGCAAATGAATTTTGAATATCGTGTTTGTGTAAACACATCTCTTATAACTACTAAGATTATTTTAAGGTGTGGTATGCCATTTAGAGGGGCTGACAAGTCCCTTAACTCTTTATTTAAGGGGTCATTTCTTGAGTTGATGGACACTCTAAAGAAAATTAACCCATAGATAGCTAGTGTAATAGATTGTGCTCTGGGAAATACTTTATGATTGTCCCTAAGATTCAAAAGAATCTTGATGCTGCTTGTGCATGTCAAAAAACTCAACAAATTATATGAAACATTGCGGATGATATGTTTTGTGTTTTGATTGATGAATCTGGTGACGTTGCTAGTAAAGAACAAATGGTTGTTGTTGTTCGCTATGTTAATAGTGAAGGTTTGGAAAGGTTTCTTGGCATCGTAAGTGTTAAAGAAACAAGTGCTAAGTCACCTAAGGAGGCACTTGAGAAGTTGTTGTCTATTAATGGTTTGAGTTTATCTAGGATTTGGGGAGAAGGGTATAATGGAGTTAGCAATATGCGAGGTAAGTTTGGTGGTTTGAGAACTTTAATTCAAAATGAGAATCCATATGCTTATTATGTGCATTGTTTCACCCATAAACTTCAATTGATATTTGTTGTATGTGCTAAGACTCACAAAGATGTTAGTGATTTTTCAATAAGGGCAATATGCTTGTTAATTTCATACGATCTTCTAATAAGAGACAAGAATTGTTTCAGGACAAACAAGTAACTTTGTTTGCTATATAGATTGAAGAGGGACAGATAGAGACTGGTAGAGGATTGAATCAAGAATCATCTCTCATTAGTTTGATGACTTTGTATGGTGCAATTATTGCGGTACTTAGGGAAGGATATGTCATTTGAAAAATATTGTGAAACTATGCTTTTACTAGATGTGCTTCAGTCCTTTGGTTTAATCTTCATGTTATATATTATGGTTGAGATTTTATGATTCACAAATGATTTGAGTGTAGTGCTACAAAAGCGTGATCAAGATCTTTTGAATGCTTTGTCACTTATCAATGCTACCAAACAAGAATTATAAAAAATGAGGAATGATGGGTAGGAATAACTTATATCTAAGGTTATGAAAATTTGCAATAAGTATGATATTGATGTGCCTGATATGGATTCATCGTATGTGCAAGGGAAGAAACCTAGACAACTTGCTACAACTTCTTGTTTTTCGAATTTGCATCATTATAAACATGATTGTTTGTTTAGTGTTTTAGATTTGCAGTTTGATTAAGAGAATACTGAACTTTTATAATGTGTTTCATGATTGAGTCCCTCATCCTCATTTGTAGATTTTGATGTGAAAAAAGTATTGAGGAATGTTGAATTTTATCCAAATGACTTTGTAGTTGTGCTGGAAGTGATGGTGCGACATCAACTTCAGAATTATGTTAGAAATGTTCGATGTGATCCAAAATTTACAAAGTTAAAAGGACTTTCAGATCTTTGTGAAAATTTTGTGGAAACAAATAAGTGCAACACATTTGATATGGTTTATAAGCTCCTAAAGTTAGATTTAATCTTGTTGGTAGCAACAACAAGCGTGTAACATGTTTTTTCAGCTATGAAGTTTGTGAAGAGTTAGTTATGTAACAAAATGAGTGATTAGTGATAAAATGATCGTCTTGTTATTTTTATAGAAAAAGATGTTCTTTGAACTATTAATAATGATGTTATTTTAGCTCATTTTTAAAAATTGGATAGTAGACGATTTTGATTGTAAATGTATTTCATTAAACAAAATTATTTCTTTTTTATCAATATAATTTAGTTCATACTTTCTTTCATGTTTAGTCCCACCAATACGTAATGTCTGGATCCTTCCCTATTGGTGAACCAATTTCCTCTTCAACCCATTTTGTATTCCACAGTTATGCATATATAGCTGCCAACCTACTGCTATTGTCCACCAAAAGCATTCTTGCCCAAATACCTTAGGTGCCACTTCATGACAAAACCAATGTGAATAACCCATATCTCTTGTGTCGGAGAAAAACAAAAATCTGGCCATCTTGGATCCCACAGCTGAGAGCTTGTTAAACCTATTTGTGCTTCAGCCTACTTCAGTTTACACTGTTTTTCACTTTCCAACCTTAGCAACCAAATTTGTATTACCTTCTCATAGAGAATTCCCAACCAATCTCTTTCATTGAGATGCATGGCTTTGTTTTTTGAAGTCATAAATCCTACTATTGAAATGCAATCAAGCTGAAATTGGATGGAAAACCCTCATACTAGTTGTTTGGGTCTAACCCAAAAGGTTTGGAATCGTTGAACTGTTAAGTTGAATCTCAATATTTGTCACGAGTGACTCTCTATCTGGTTTTGGTGGTTTTGCTGGAGGTTAAAGGTTGATTGGAGCATTGAAATCCAAACTATTTTGGACATTCTAGTGTATTCCCAACCATTCTTGATCATCATACATAAAACTTTTGCCTTTTTGACTTTTGCATAGGCATTGAGACACAGTTTGGACTTTTGTGGTTTTATTCTTCATTATGAACTTTTTAAGAACCGGGTCGTTTAATTGTTGAGTTCTTTTAGCATTTCCACATTCACCTTTCACTTCTACCTTCTATTCATTCATTTTTTTTTTCTGGCATTTTTCTACATTTTGTTCTGTTTCTTGATTTTCCAGCATTGTTTCCACTTACCAATCTGATGTTAACTTTGTTTCTCGCCTTGATGACACCCACTCCAATGGACTGGTCCCGCTAATCATCTTTCATGCCCAAGAGCAAGATTCTTGGTGGGTGTCTCCTCCAAAAAAATTGTCGTTGTGACATAGACTTCTTTGGAGAAGGATGTGCATCCAACTTGTTGGAGGCACCGTGGAACATGTATACCCATTGACCCATCAACCTTTTAGATATATCAATCCCTGTGACACTCTTCTTGATCACAAAGGTTGCAACCTCTTCTCTTTCTTGACTTTTCCTCCCCTTTTCTTGATTTTGATTTTGAGTTTGATCGAAATCACAAAGAACATTTTGCGATCTTCTATTTTTCTCCTTTCTAAGGGTCATCTCATTGAATACGAGTGTCCAAGGTGATTTTGTTAGTGTCAACTTAGTATGAGTTACCTCTTGTGGTGCAGGCTCAAGAAAAACCCTTGCTGGTAGGTAGTAGTCTGGTAGCTCTAGTGAATGTAGTGATTTGAACTCAATGTTCTCCACCATCTCTAAATTCTAATCTTGATGTTTTAGTAGCGAAAAAATTGGTTATTTGAGTGGACATTGCATGTGGCACAATTTCGGTCATTTCCAAGGAAAGTAACTTAGTAAGAACTTGGATCTTCGAAGGACCGGCTGGAATGAAACTATTTGATAGCACCAGTGAAATTAGATTTGATCGCGACAATGGAATCAAATTGTTTAGGGTACCACAAAAGAATTTTGATTCTTCTTTTTCTAACTTAACCGCAAACTTGTGTAGAACTGACACCAATGAAAAAAATGTGTTTGTGTCGGTATCGGACACCTACATCGACACTTATGATTACGTTTAATTTATTTTTTTTTTAAATTATTATCGATGTCTCTGTGTCACTGTCTGAGTCATATTTGGGGTGTCCGTGTTTCATAGCTATAGACAACGACTTTTAAAATGATTCATTATTGCAAATCTTCTCACCTCTCTAAGAATCGCATTCGGAGAAATTTCTTCTCTAATATCTCCACCATTTGCTTTACTTGTCTAGGAGTTTTCTATCTTCCTTTGCACTTCTTGCTTCAAGGTTGAAAATCCTTCAACACGATTATCATTGTAAATCTCAAGATCATATTTGAAGAGAATGATGTCCAATTCGAATTCGGATCCTCTTGAAACCAAGAACTGAACAAACACATGGCTTCTCCCTCCATGCTCATGAAAACCCGTTGCAACTGATCGAACTTGTCAATTTCATGCTCCTTAAAATTATTTCCACCCTTGCAAGCCACCCAATGGAGTCTATCTCTTTAAAAGTTGACAAATTCACCCATTGAAATGTCTCCATCTCCAAGAACACTAGCACTTCTCGAAGATCCTAGCACTTCTCGAAGATCCGGTAGGTCTAGCAAATTATTAGGAACCCAAGAATTAGATTCCAAAGAAAGAACACTCATGGGAAATAACATGAGAGCAAACTCTCCTCAAAGGTTTCCCCTTCACAATATAATTGTTACTCTCTTCACAAATGATTGTAATGTTCAATAACATCAACTCTACATTGTATTCTCCTATTTATATAAGTATTATAACCATATTAACTACTAACTAACTAACTTCTATAACAACTCTTATCTACTTTAACTACTATAACTAAATGTTGAGAAACAAGTATGAATTATGTTGTGAAACAAGTGTGAGTTCTAAGTCTCATATTACTTAGAAAAGTGGAGGTTGAGCACTTTATAAGTGAGGGGATCCATACACTTATCACCTTAAAGTTTTGGGTGAATATGTGATGTCTGTCACTTATTTGAATGAGTTTTTGACTTTTTGGTGAGTGTTTGACCCAATGTAAATACTTTCCCCTCATGATGTCTCATCACTAATAACTATTCTACATCCTAACAAATTGATTTATAGTAAGTATGTGGAAATTGGTAACTAAAAAATTGACTACTAAAATGATAAACAACTTGTTCATTTTTCCTGATAGTCTCATAAAACAAACTGAAGTAGAAGTAATAACCTAACCTACTACCAGATTGGCATGTTTGATGTTTTATATCATTATAAATGAGTTCTATTCAATGGATTCAGTAAATAAAGATTATGAAGCAAGAGAGTATGTTTTGCTTATCCATATAATGGTTCATTTTATAGCATTTTTTAATTAAGAGTGAAAATTTACTGCTATCTATCAGAGAGTAATAAATTTCATTCCACTTCTAAATCAAGAAATTATCTATCTCTGCAAATAGCTTCTCTAAAAAATACAATAACTTAGTGAGCAATGTCTGCTCAAAAACAAAGTGGAAGTTACAACAAAAATGATGACATTATAAAAAGATTGATATGTATGCAAATGTGTGTGAGCATTATAGTAATTGATTCAGTCATAATTGTTAAGTTTCCAACTGAAATAAACCAATCAACCTCGCATTTCTTAAGACCAACTCAGCAGAGAAATAATCTGCATTAGAGTAACAGGTATTACCACAACAAACTCAAAATGAAATTGAAAATGAAGAGGTGATAAAGTTTGCGAATTGGTCAATAAAATTTTCACCAAATGCTCATGATTAAATTATTGATTTTCCCTATTACCTACAACCATCCACAAGTATTCTCTTCATATGATCAACTAATCCTTGAATCTGCTCTCTTGAATGAAGGGGTGAAGGATATATACAAGCACAATCCAACTTTCCATTCCGTATGGCGTCAAACATGGCTATCGACGGGCCAACACCATGTGCGGAAGCACAGCCCAAATAGTCTTCCAATCCAAGCTCTTCATGCATTTCAGTTGAATCATCAATAACAAGGTCATCAAATACAGAGACCAGTGCAGTTCTAAGAGATGCCGATGGTGTCAAACCAGGGTTTTCAATGGCCTTGCACATGAGGAAGTTGAGGTCAGACATATCTGTGAAATGCTTATTGTTGTTCAAAGCATTTTCAAAGGATGTGTAACTTCTCTTTGCTAACTCCCATAAGGTTTCTCCACACACATCATGGGTATTTAAAATGGCAGAATGGTAAAATCCTGAACCAAACAACAGATAAATAGACGAGACTATTAAACTCTTTCCAAATGATTTAAAAAGCATCACAAGTTCATTAATTTCACTAGTTTGTTTGAAATTGAGAACCTAATTTCATTGCTAAAATGATCAGAAGAATTTTTGTCAATCGGTTGTGTGTAATATCAAGTAGCATATATATAATAAGAGCCATGAATGTAATCCGTATGCATTGTTGGTGTAAGAAAATTTACACATCCATTCAATCAAATTTCATCAATTAAGTCCATAAAACAAACACAAAAAGGAACAAGGAATATCAGAAACTACGGCATACCACAATGGCTGCTGGAAAGTACTGGATCAAGAAGTGGGCGACAGTCAATGAGTGTTACTACAGCATATTTTTCTGATTCATAATCAGAAAGGCGCTTAGATTTCCATGCGGCAATCATTCCAGCTGCTGCAAGTGCCGCACAAAGTTTAATTCCTCTTGATTTGCATCCCTACATAATCTTGCATGATTACCTTAATTCATTTAACTGCCAGATCATAGGCAAAAAAGTGGGATGCCATAACAATTAGATTGTACAACAATGGATACTTAACAAACAGATATAGCATTTGGAAGAAACTTTTATTAGGTGAGCTGGCTTATACTGTTCACTGCATAAATTTCTATTACAAAGATCTACACATGAAAGAAAAGATGAAAAATTGGTACTTCCAAAAAAATGGCAGCTGATATTAGTTATAAGTTGGCTGCTATTTTTCTCCCAAAACAAATATGAATTATCACTTTCTTTAGATGATTAAATCGATTGATATACTATTAAAGGGTTTGGATCACGCCACCGGGCATGATGAAACACGAGCCCCTTATTTATAGTGGAAGCTCTCACTTCTTAGTTCTTACCAGACTTGAGTTTCTGAGAGTGACTTATCCTCTGTATACAAGTAATGTGCCATTGGAGAATTTTTTTCAAAAAGGCTAGCACCTTCACTTCCTTCTAGAAAAAAAGGAAACCTAGGCTTACTAATGAGGATTGCAATATTCAAGATTAACTTTTAACATTTTGAAAATATTGAATAAGTGGTTATAAGCCAAGGCTATACTAGTTCTATACTACATTTAATTGTTCCATTACATCAAAGGGTATAAGTGTGTACAAATACAGAGACTAAGTTAAGTTTTTGAATTAAGTAGAGAATCACATGAAGAGGGAACTCTCTTCAGGAGTTTGAAAGTTGCTGCTCTATTTAATTAATGACCTATTTTATATTAGTAATGTTTTTAACTAAGTAGTTTGACTCATCTTTAAATAAATAGACTAATAAAATTACCCTTAATGTCATATTTTAGTTTTAGTTTATAATAATACATTTAAATATACAAAAATTTAATGTAGACTAATATGATTAAATTACTAAAATAATATTGATAAATTGATATTAATAATCTAACAGAAAGCATTAGAGTTAAATACAAATTGCACCCATACACAACATAAACGTCTCTCCAATCATCTCAGAATATTATTATTAAATTAAATAATAAAACAAAATCAGTGGACCTACACTAGTCACCACCACTACGAGTACCAAAGTGTAAGAGTTTTGATTTTTCGGTACAAAGCAAGAATTTTGTTTTTGATGTTGATAACAAATTATATGTCAGTTTATAATATTACAAAAACATTTATCAACTTTTTTAAATAATATTCTCATATAATTAAATAATTTATCTAACTATTCATTATTATTATTTTCAACTACTCCAACTAATATGCATATTTTTATCTTAATAACCAATAGTTGAAATTTTCGCACCGCCCTAGTTGCCTAATTGCAGCACTGCCTACATAGCAGCCTTCAACACCTTTATTGTGTAGGGTTTAAATAGGTGGATTTAGTCTCACATTGCTTAAAAATATGACCTAGATAGTGTTTATAAAGTTAGAGCAGTCCTTACAAGTCAGTTTTGTAGGGATGAAATAGATCCAATGCAAACTCTAAGATGGTATCAGAGTCTGTCCTAGACCTGTTATTGGGCTTCCCGCGCTACAGGCTCATTGAGACCGAGGGTCAGGAGGTATGTTGGAATCTCTGCTTTCATTGCGTTCCACCCCTAGTCATGCAGCATTTGACTTGTCTTCATTGCAGCCTCCAACACCTTCATTGTGTTTGGTTGGGTTTGAAATATTTATTTGTCTCATATTAACTCAAATGTTACTAGTACAATATTAATCAACTAAACTTTATAGTACATTTAACCACTCTCATTAATTAAACACAAATATACTGACTGCATAACCTTAAGCTATCATTAATAAGGGTAATTAATATTAGTGCCAATGTACCATTGATCTGATTTTTGTAATATACCAGTAATCTAATGTACACAGTACACAATCTAAAAGAGAAATATGTACTCTATAACTAATAAAAAGATATCCAAAATGTCTTGAAAACGATACTCATGAACTTACAACAACATAAAGTTTTTGTATATAGTTTTCTTAAATAAAAAAATAAAAAAATCGGTATGTTCACTCTTATCATGTGTTCATGAGAGTATTTGTAATAATGCATAATTAACAGAGAGTAGTGGGGACTCACATCTAGCAGATTCTTGGTTTCATCTGCATTCAGTTGAAGCCTCACAATTCTAGAGCTTCGAGGCGGATCAGCATTCACGAAATTCAAATTCGAAAACCTAAACGCATTAAGCGAGTAACCAAGCACGTCAAATCCACGCGCCCAAAACGGTTTATTCATCTTCCCTTCAGGAATCAGATCCTCAATCGCAAGATTCACCTTATCATCCTTCACTTCTCCGACTTCACCTCCACCTCTTCCGGCGACAAGCCTCAAGAGCTCTTTAAGCAGCGCCACCGCCGCAGCACGGTCGCAAGCCGACGTGTGAAGGCGAAGGAACAACGCGAACCGTTTGTCGCTAATCGCGTACGTGCTGGCGTACATAACGTCGGCGTCTCCGTCTTCAGGATCTCGCCACGTGTCGCGGTTCATCTCGTGTTCGAGTAGCGCGTGGAAGGGGTCGATGAGATCGTGATCGGTGGTTTGCGTTTGGAGGATTTGGGAGGTTGATTGGAGATCGAAGGGTTCGATTTGGACGCGGGGAGTTGGGGGAGTTACGAAGTGGAAAGTGTTGGTGGTTGTGTCGAGGTGGATCTTTGACCGGAGGATTGGGTGGGAAATTTGGAGTTTGTGTAGGGCATTTTGGAGGTGAGGGATTTGTGGAGGTTTAGAGAGAAGGAGGCTGAGGACGGTGGAGCCGGTGCCTCCGGGAACGGCTTTGCACCAGCCGTATTCGGTGCCGCCGACGGGTCGGGTAGTGGGCGTTGGTTGATCCAGATTATCGTTTTTGCTTTCTTGGGCCATGCTGCTCTGTATTGTCGTGGTGAATGTGAATGAGAATGAGAAGACAGTGGAGTGTGTAATGTTGCAGAACGAGATAAAGCAGTGAGGTACGTAATTAAGCGGTGACGTATTAGACATTTAGACTTTATATCTTAATCTAATTGAGAAAGCATTTTTTTTAATTCCATTGATTTTATTCGCAAACATGTCCTATAGAATCAGTAAATATAAATAAATATAAGTATGATTTTTAAAAAGGCGAAGTATATGCTACCCTTTGATAAATATACTCTAGATGACATGATACCAATAATAAAATGACATGTAATCAAATTTTAAACTTTAATCTATATTTAATATCTCAACATATCCTCTTTAATACAAGTTATCGAAACACATTAATCATTGTCGATCTGAACTATTCTCAATTTCTTTCTCAAGGTAAGGAACTTGTCGATCTTCAATCTTTTGATAAAAATGTCGGTCAATTGTGTTTCACTTGAGCAATGTCTTACTTCAAGTTCACCTCTATTCACCTTCTCCCTTAAGAAGTGAAATTTAGCTTCGATGTGCTTACTTCTTTCATGCAAAACTGGATTATTTGTCAGATTTATGGTTGACTTGTTGTCGATATGCAGTACCAGAGGTTTCTTCACTTCGACCTCCAATTCTTCAAGCATATATCTTATCCAAATTGCTTGACACACAACATAGGATCCTGATATATATTTAGCCTCACATGATGACAATGCCACCACAGGTTTCTTTTTGGAGCACCATGTCGCTATGCGAAAAATGCACAGAGTCGTCACCGAATTTTATTTATTCTTAAGAAAGGAAAAATAACGATAAAACCCCCTTAAAGGGTGAATAAAATGGTCTCGCAACCAAATTCGCGTTCGGAAGTCAGTTATGCAAGGGGGAAGGTATTACCACCCCTCACATTCGTTGTACTTAACAGGAACCATCTAGGTCGTCTAAGCGTGAATGAGTGTCATTATCTAAAGGTCCACTTGCTAAAGGGAAAAATGGTTGGTTTTTTATTAGGGTGCTCATCAAGGATTGAGGTCCTCGTGCCTACGTATCCTCATTGTGAAATGAGTAATCAGAGCTTCGTAGTTCATAATAGAAAATGATTGTGTGTTGGTTGATTTTACCTTGAAAAAAGGTTTTAAGAGTGATGCCCTAAGGCACAAAAAAAGAGTTTGATGAGTTAATGTTGTTTTTAGGGTTTTGAAAAAGAGATTTATTTTTTATTAGGATTGCACTAAAGACTATGGGTAGAAGTGAATATTTCAAACTGTCAAGCCAATCGTCTTGTGTCCAAAATACTAAGAGTGAGGGCAGGAAAGCTCAATTCTTACTCATTCTCCACCATTTAAGGCTCGTGGCATACAATCCTAATCGTATTTTATTATGTTTTTGAGTTTATTGAGAAAATTCCGTTCGACATTGGGTCAATGGTTTTATTAATGATTACGAAAAGGTTTAAGTGAAGAAAGGGAAAGGTTGATGGCGACGCAAAAAGCGACCGACTTACAAGTTGGGATATGGCTTGATGTATGGATTAAGAATGCTTTGAGTTTGGTTGATGGCAATGCACAAGGCGGTTGACTTACAAGGGTTAAGAGAAAAGGTGAGGTCGATCATAATCCCTAAGAAAAAACTAGCAAGTGAAACCTAAGAAAAGCAAGAAATAAAGAAAGTACACTAGAAAGGGAGAGGGGTACATGAAAAATACAAGGGAAGTATTGCAAGAAATAAAGGGTCTCGCTGTCAGGTAGTCCAAGAGAAAGTTGTGTGTGTGCAAGGTGTCCTACGCTAGTGTTAGGGACCAATTGGTACTACTTTTTATATATTTTTATCGGTCCCTTTTACCAATTTCTTATTAAAATCACACAAGTTTTTATCACAATTTAGTAAATATTCAATTTAAGTTATTTTATTTTGTTTCGAATAGAAATTTCACTTTTTCTCTAAGAATGTTTTGTCAAGAAAAGGATTATTACATAAAGAAATCTCCGGAGCAGCACTTGAAGAACAAAGTTTGGCAAAGGAAGTGCTGAGGAAACTCAAAGCAAGCAAGCCTCAAACTACCCAGTTCGCACCGCAACCATCTCTCGCGCCGCGAACCTGGAGCTTAAGCAGTTCGCGCGCGCGACCACCCTTGGCGCCGCGAACTGATTGGAAGTCAGCTACATGCAAATTGATGACACTTGTCATGTCTTGGAAGAGAAACCAACTTTTTGTAGGGTGGCGCCCCAGAGCCTATTTATGTACCTCTTTCCCTGCATGTAAAAGATCATCATTTCATTTGAGAACCTTAGTATCTCTTAGGCTTGTAAGAATATCTTAGGGAGATTTCAAGGTGGATTTCCGGAAGTTTTTGGGAAACTCCATGCATTGAGAAATTCTTGAAGATTTTTCTGGGTATTCAAGGAATATGATGAGTAACTAATTCCATTCTTGTCAAGATTGAGGTATTAGTTATCTTATGTTGTTTATGTAATATTACTATCCTTGCATGTAACAAACTACATTTGATATAGGGAATAATATTTTCTCTTTACATTGAAAATTAGAATTGAATCATTGTTGAGAAAGATAGTTCAATTCTTGATCTAAAATATTTTCCCAAGTAGAGAATAAATTGTAGAGATAGATTTGTTCACTACTTTTCTACTGTGTTAAACATTCAAGATTATTATATCAATAGTTAGATGGAGATATCGTCTAAGGATTTATATAGTAATTATCACAATTTTATTTAGACATAAATATTATTGGGAGGACATTTGAATATTATCAATGGAGTTTGAATGCATGCATGTAATATTGAGAACATATAAAGAACAAAGATAATGAAACTCAATCTTGACAAGGTTTCTCAACTCTATTCTAAACCCATTTTCTTTGTCTTATTTTTCTTATAAGTAATAAGAACGATTTATTCACCAACGAACAACTTGAATATCTTTAAACTTACAAAAATTATAGAACGGCGGTAATAACACCAATCTCTGTGGATACGATATAAAAAATATTTGCCGGAAATATACTTTTCAACAAATTGGCGCCGTTGCCGGGGATTGGTGTCGATATTACATGCATTGCAATAATTCATTGTTCTAAGTTCTTATTTTTTTTATTTTCTATTTCTATCACTCTTGTGCTTCACTTGGTTTGTTAGTTTTGTAGATTCTAGTGCATGCGAGAAAAAGCCACCAAGGAACAATTTCAATTCGACCCCGAAATTGAAAGAACAATCCGAAGGCTTAATAGCAAGACACGAAGGAGAAAGAAACTAGCCGACGAGAGGAACCGAAGAGAAGAAGCAACAAATTCTGCACTTACTCAAATCGAAGAGGAAGTTGTAGAGACCTTTGAAGGAAGTATGGGTGACGAAGCTCGTACCGAGATGTCCACCAATAGTCCAAGGCGGACAGCCCAATTTGCTCGAGGCGGAAGGAACACGGAGATGAAGACCGGAATCCTTCAACTTCTTTATGCAAATCCATTCACCGGAATGGATCATGAAGATCCGTACAACCATCTCATCAAATTTTATGAGATTGCGGGTTCTACGGGAGTAGATGAAGCAAGTGAAGAAAACTTATTCAAAAGGATGTTTCCACATTCATTAGTGGGAAAAGCAAAGGAGTGGTACCTTGATCAACCAACAAGAGTGATGACGGATTGGAATTTGTTAGAAGAAAGATTCCTAGAGAGGTATTACCCTCAATCCCGATTCATGGAAGCCAAAACGGCTATTTCAGTATTCACACAAGGAAGCAACGAGTCTCTAAACGAGGCTTGGGAAAGATTCAAGTCTATGTTGAGGAAATGCAAGGGTCACGGTTTTGATGAGCTCACACAAATTCACATCTTTCTCAATGGACTCCAAACATCACAAAAAATACTCTTGGATGCTACCGCGGGTGGTTCTCTCATGTCAAAGAATGCGGAGGAAGCAAAAACCATTATTGATCAAATGGCACTCAACGATCGACAAAGCCAACACGACCGTAGTCCTCCACAAAGGAAAACGGGAGTCCTTGAGTTGAATACCAACGATGCCATACTTGCTCAAAACAAGCTACTTTCCCAACAAGTGGAGCTACTTACTCAACAAATGTCTAAACTTCCACAACAATTGAAAGAGATTCATGGAACACAAGTTAGACATCAAGTGGCAAGTTGTGAACTTTGTCAAGGAGATCATCCAACCGGATTTTGTCCTCCGATTCAGGAGGAAGTAAGCTATGTCAACAATCAAGGTCAAGGTTACCAAAGATATCCTCCACAACACAACAACACTTTTCAAAGGAACAACCAAGGCTACCAACAATCAAGATTCAACAACCAGAATTTTCAGCAACAGAATCCCTATCAAAGTCCAAACACACAAGTCCAACAATCACAAGGCGGAAGTTCCAAGTTAGAAGATACGCTTGCACAATTCATACAAGCTTCCATGGCAAGTCAAAAAAGCAATGAAGCAGCAATCAAAAACCTGGAGACTCAAGTAGGCCAACTTGCAAAACAATTGGCGGAACAATAGGCAAGTTCATCCTTCTCCGCCAACACCCAAACTAATCCGAAGGAGCATTGTAAAGCAATAATCACCAGAAGCAGTAAAAAAATGGCAAGTAGAGGAAATGAGGAAATTACAGTGGAGGATGATACAAACATCACAGCTGGAAACCAAGATGAGAAATTGTTGGAAGCTCAAAATGATGAGAAGAAAAATCTGTCTCAGGTCGCGCCGCATCAGACCTTCGCGCCGCGAACTGGGCACGATCAGGAATCTGAAGACAGTGTTCAGAAGGAGTCAAAAATGAAAAACAAAAAAAGGGGGGATAAAGGCATGAGTCATGTTCCAGTTCAACACCTACCTTATCCGCACGCACCATCAAGGAAGGACAGTGCTAGGCACTACGCACGGTTTATGGATATACTCAAGCAACTTCAAATTAGTATTCCATTTACCGAAGCGTTAGAACAAATGCCAAAGTATGCAAAGTTCTTAAAAGATATTCTCACAAAAAAGAAGAGGTATACTGAAGATGAAACAGTTTTACTTGATGCACGGTGCAGCGCTATAATTCAAAAAAATATCCCAAGGAAGGAGTCCGATCCGGGCCGAGTAGTTTTACCGGTGACCATCAGAGATACGTACATTGGCAATGGTTTGGTTGATTTAGGATCCAACATCAATCTAATTCCCTTATCTATTGTCAAAAGGTTAGGGAACGTTGAGATGAAGTCTACAAGAATGACTCTACAACTAGCCGACAAGTCTACCACTTCACCATACGGAGTTGCTCAAGATATGCTAGTCAAGGTAGACAAGTTCTTCTTTCCGGTGGACTTTGTGGTAGTAGACATGGATGAGGATCGCGATGTTCCTTTAATTCTTGGAAGACCATTCATGAAGACAGCCCGGATGATGATTGACATTGATGATGGTCTCATGAAAGTGAGAGTGCAAGATGAAGAGGTAACTTTCAATCTTTTTGAAGCCATGAAGCATCCTAAAGACAAGCACGATTCCTTCCGAATCGATGTAACCGAGGAGGAAATCATTGAAGTTGCAAATCAAGTCCATCTTTCTAGTTCCTTAGAGAGATCTCTTATAGGAGCTTACAACGTCTCAACCGAAAAGGAGGAAAAAGAAATTGAGGCAATTTTGGGGGAATTAGAGTCTTGTGGAGAGATTGCCTCTCATGAAGAAAAAATTGAGGAGTTGGATGAGAAGAAGAAAGTGGAAGAATCAAAGCTAGAATTGAAAATGCTACCTCCACATTTGAAGTATGTATTCCTTGGCGATAATTTCACCAAACCAGTGATAATTAGTAGTGCTTTATCCACCCAAGAGGATCAGAAATTGACACAAGTGCTGAAAAAGAATGAAGGCGCAATCGGGTGGGTGTTATCGGATTTAAAAGGTATTAGTCCAGCCTATTGCATGCACAAGATCATGATGGAAGACAACTACAAACCCGTTGCTCAACCCCAAAGACGCTTAAATCCATCTATGAAGGAAGTGGTGAGAAAAGAAGTCGTTAAACTATTGGAGGCTGGAATGATTTATCCTATATCCGATAGTGAATGGGTGAGTCTGGTGCAAGTAGTTCCAAAGAAGGGTGGTATGACGGTTATTAGAAATGAAAAAAATGAGCTAATTCCAACTAGGACGGTAACCGGATGGCGGATGTCCATTGACTATAGAAGATTAAATCAAGCTACAAGAAAAGACCACTTCCCACTACCTTTCATGGACCAAATGTTAGAGAGGTTAGCCGGCAAGAATTTTTACTGTTTTTTAGATGGTTATTCGGGTTACAACCAGATTTCGGTCAACCCGGAAGACCATGAAAAAACAGCCTTCACATGTCCTTTCGGCATTTTTGCTTACCGGAGAATGCCTTTTGGATTGTGTAACGCACCGACAACATTTCAAAGGTGTATGCAAGCCATATTTTCAGATTTAATTGAAAAATGCATTGAAGTGTTCATGGATGATTTTTCCGTCTACGGTGCATCCTTTGATTTATGCTTAAAGAATCTTGATGTGGTATTAGAGAGGTGTGTAGAAACAAACTTGGTGCTGAATTGGGAGAAGTGTAACTTCATGGTGACCGAAGGTGTTGTTCTTGGACACAAAATCTCCTCCAAAGGGCTGGAAGTTGATCGAGCAAAGGTGGAAGTTATTGAAAAACTACCACCTCCAATAAATATCAAAGGGATAAGAAGCTTCCTTGGACATGCTGGATTTTACCGAAGATTCATCAAGGATTTCTCCAAAATTGCAAAGCCCTTGAGTAATTTGCTCAACAAAGGTACGCAATTCCTTTTCGATGAGTCTTGTTTGAAAGCATTTCACGAGTTGAAAGAAAAGCTAGTAACCGCACCCATAATCATTGCACCTAATTGGAAACTTGATTTCGAACTTATGTGTGATGCAAGCGATTATGCGGTTGGTGCGGTTTTAGGTCAAAGAAAAGCCAAAATTTTTCACGCCATACATTATGCTAGTAAAGTTTTAAACGAAGCACAAGTTAATTATGCAACAACTGAAAAAGAGCTACTAGCCATAGTGTATGCCTTAGAAAAATTTAGAGCTTATTTGATCGGGTCCAAAGTTGTAGTTTACACCGACCATTCGGCAATCAAGTATTTGCTAACCAAGCCGGATTCCAAACAAAGACTAATTCGTTGGATTTTGTTATTACAAGAATTTGATTTGGAAATCCGGGATAAAAAGGGTTCCGAAAACTTGGTAGCGGATCACTTGTCCCGATTGGTTAATGTGGAAATTACAAAGAAAGAAGAAGAAGTGAGGGAAGAATTTCCGGACGAGAAGCTTTATGCGATTCAAGTGAGGCCTTGGTTTGCCGATTTTGCTAATTACAAGGCAACCGGTTTAATACTGGAAGACCTCACTAGTAATCAAAGAAAGAAATTCTTAGCGGATGCAAAATACTATGTATGGGATGACCCGTATTTGTTCAAAGCGGGTGTGGACAGCATTTTAAGAAGGTGTGTGACACGTGAAGAGTCGAAAGATATTCTTTGGCACTATCATAATTCTCCGTATGGGGGTCATTATAGCGGTTTACGAACAGCCACTAAGGTCCTCCAATCGGGGTTTTATTGGCCGTCCGTGTTTAAAGACGCACATGAACATGCAAAGAATTGTGACAAATGCCAAAGAAGCGGAGGAATAGGCAAACGAGATGAAATGCCCTTGACTAATATGTTGGAAGCTGAAGTTTTTGATTGTTGGGGCATTGATTTTGTCGGCCCATTCCCCTCTTCCCTCTCTAATGAGTACATTCTTGTAGCCGTTGACTATGTGTCAAAGTGGGTGGAAGCAATTGCTTCACCTAAGGCCGACTCCAAAACCGTGATAAAATTTCTAAAGAAAAACATATTTTCACGTTTTGGTGTGCCTAGGGTGTTAGTAAGCGATGGGGGATCACATTTTTGCAATACACCCTTGGAAAAAGTCTTGGAACATTATGGTGTAAAGCATAAAGTGACTACTCCTTACCATCCACAAGCAAATGGTCAAACGGAAGTGTCAAATAGAGAAGTCAAAAGGATCCTTGAAAAAACAGTCTCAAATTCTAGAAAAGAGTGGTCCTCGAAATTGGATGAAGCTTTGTGGGCGTATCGCACCGCCTACAAAGCTCCCATTGGACTAACACCTTTTCAAATGATCTATGGAAAGACTTGCCACCTCCCGGTAGAAATGGAACATAGAGCACTATGGGCTCTCAAATTTTTAAACTTTGACTCCATTCAAGCCGGTGAGAAAAGAAAAGAACAACTCCATGAGTTGGAGGAGTTGCGAAACAATGCTTATCACTCGAACAAAATGTACAAGGAAAAAGTGAAAGCATATCATGACGGGAAAGTTCGTCAAAAGGTATTTAGAGCTGGACAATTGGTACTCTTATTCAACTCAAGACTTAAGTTATTCCCGGGTAAGTTGAAATCTAAGTGGTCGGGACCATTTGTGGTAAAAGAAGTAAAAGATTACGGGGCTATCGTGATCGAAGATCCCAAGTCTCAAGAAAGTTGGACTGTAAATGGGCAACGATTAAAAGTTTACCACGGTGGAGAAATAAATCGAGAGGTTTATGTCATCTCACTCACCGAACCATGAGAAATCACTTGATTGTCGAGCTTGAACGACGTTAAATAAAGCGCTCGTTGGGCGGCAACCCAACCTCTGTAAGTTTTTCTTTCGTTTGTTTTTAATAAATAAATAGTACTGTAGCAGCTTCAGGATGCAAAGAATGGAAGGCCACATAACAAAATTTTTCAAAATCTTGACCAGTTCGCGCCGCGAAGGATGTTTGCGCCGCGAACTGAGAAAAGTGTGCATTCTGTTTCTTTCATGTTCGCGCCGCGAACATAGGTTGCGTCGCGACCTGAAGCGAAAAAAAAAATTCCCTATTTTATTTTCTTTGCTATGTTTTCCCCTTCTTTTTATTTTCAAAACTTCCTTTCTTTTTACTCACTCTCCTCTCACACCAACCACAATCCTCCCCTGTAACAAATTCAGAACCCCCAAGATCCCCACCACCCTCAAACCCCATATCTCACTCTTTGCTAAACATCCCTATCCTTCCACTCTCAATCAAGGTATGTACACTGTTTCTCCATTTTTTTTTCCTCTTTTGCTCTCTCAATGTGATAATTTAGGTTAAGTATAAACTTCAAATTTTCATGAAATAGCACAATGCATGTTGAAGAATTGGTTAGGCTAGGTTAGGTTAAGAGTTGGAAAGATGAAAAGTTGAAGATTCTGAGAAAGTTCACCATGGATGCAACCTTTGTTGATGCAGATTTTTCTGGGTCACGCACAGGTCGCGCCGCGAACCCTTAAAAATCTGCATCCATTTTTTTTAAGTGCTTTACTGATTCAGAGGAATACTTGTGTTGTTTTTCTGTTTTGATGCAGATGTCAAAGCGCACTAAGAACACAACTCCTAGCACCTCAAGGGCACGACCAACCTTTCTTGGTCCGGCGCAAGAAGCAAGATTCGAAGTGCTCCTCAAAAAGAACATCCAAAATGAAAGGATCATCCGGCTATCGAGGGAAGGCAGATATCGGGATATTGTGGCCAATCTTGAAGCAAGAAAATGGGAAAAAATTTGTGAGCCCGTCACGGAACTCAACCATGACATTGTGCGTGAATTCTACGCCAATGCAATTCACATGGAAGACGGGACAACATATGCTTATAAGACAATGGTGAGAGGTAAGACCGTCCTTTTTAATAGGAATGCACTCAATAAATTTTTTGGTAACCCTCTCACCTTGACGGGGAACATGCGGTGTGAATACCAAACCAAGGTATTGGAAAATAAGTGGGACATTCCGGATATTAGTAATTATCTATGTCTAGAGGGGAAGACGTACGAGCTAAATGACCAAGGATTACCCAAATGTTGGAAGAGGGAGAATTTGAAATTGCGAACACAAATCTATTTGGTCATTTTGCTGAACAACATTCGACCTCGAAGCCACACCACCACCATTCCACTCGAGGTAGGATGTTTGTTGTATTATATCATGCAGGGAAAAACAGTGGATTTAGCATTCATTGTTTCAGAGGAATTAAGGAAGATAGCCCTAAGCGGGACGGAATATGGAGGAAAAATGGGCTTACTCATGTATCCCGGTTTAATCATGGGATTATGCTTAAATGCAAAAGTGCCAATTCCGGGAGAGGTGCATTCCTCCATCACCTCGATTATGGACGATGCATATCTAAACAGGTTTTGTCAAAACCGGATGGATAGGATTGCAAATGCAGAGGCTGCTGCCCCCAGACCCAACCGTGCACCGGTGTTTGATCAAATGGCATTTGCTAATTATTGCTGTGATAACTTTGAGGCCTCTAGGAGGTCTCAATCATTTTTATTTGATTGTATGCAGTAACAGTTCCAGAACACGTTCCTTGCACCGGATGCCCGCACATTCCCATCTCAGGCGGAATACTTTGCTTATGCTAATTGGCCTGAGGGCAGGCCATCTTTTATTTGGGGGGGGGGGGGGGCAGGAAGCAGTAGCCACGCTCCAGGCACGGGTCAAGATGCACAAATGGAAGACGTTTTAGGACCCGTGGGCGGTGGTGAAGATGATGAAGAAGAGTGAAGATCTTATGTTGGTAGTATTTGTACTTTTCCTTTTTTTTTATTTATTTTATTTTATTTTAGTCTTGTTATTTTAATTTCGTTTTTGCATTATGTATGTTGGTGGCTCTAGTTTCACCATTAAACTCTATGTTGTATGCACTTCTATTTTGTGATTTTTAAATTGTGTGTTGTTCAAAAATTTTGGTATACCCCACTTTTAAAATTTTTTGTTTAATTGTCCTTATGCTTGAGTAAGTTGAAGGAACCAAGATGATTGCGACGAACAAGTTAAGAAAATCTGAGTGGTGATGATAAGAATCAGTTGTCGACACTTCAAGGTACACCTTATTTTTATTTTAGACTTTATATGAGTAATTTAATGGTGTGTTACAAATTTTTTATCATAAAATTCCTTGAGTTACATGTTTACTTTGAATCAAATTAGGACCTAACCAATTGTGAGGTAACCTCTCATTATACACTAAAATGCGGGAGACCGACAATTCCTTTTCAACTCATTCTTATCATGCTAAATCATGCATCAATCTATTTTTGTGAAAACTTTTGTGAAAAGGATAGAGGCAATCTTTGTTATTGAGAAAAAACCACTCGGCCAAAAGAAAAAAGAAAAAAAAAATAACCTTGTGAGGAGTGATCCATAGTAAACCCCTTTTGAGCCTATATTAGGATTCATCTGAAGTATAAATTTAAATACCATTGAAAATATGGTAAATAAATGGATCATAAATTCTTTTGTTTCAAGTGAACCTAAACCAAAGTTGGTCGCATATGATTTTTGCCTATGTCTAAGTAGAGAGTATGATTGCATCAACTATGGTTAAAATGCTAAAGTTGGGGAGAAAACATAATACATCACCTTGAAAATATTAGAGCTAACAAAAAGAAAAATGAAAAGAAAAGCTCATGGTGGTGTGTTATAAAAAAAAAATGAAGACTGTTGAATAAAATGAAATGCTCTCTTAGAATAAGCAATCTTTATTTGAGTTCTTGTGATCATGTCCTTTCTCTATAACCCGAGCCACATTACAACCCTTAAAAGACCTCTTGATTCTCAAATTTTTCATGGTTTAGGTATGTTGTGATAAACGCATGATTCGATTTGATGTTGATTTAATTGTTCGGATGTGTGTAAGAAAACCCTTATGATTATTCATCATCACTATGATGTGTGTAGTTTTGATTCAATTTTTGACATGTATTACTTGGAATTTCTTGGTATATTTTTGTAGCCAACCATTATTTTTATTCATGTTTTGTCTAATATCGAAAGTAAGTGTATCATAAGAGTATCGTATGCTTTTGAACCATTTGAATGTCATCTTCTAGCACTTGTTTCATTCCTTGCATTCGTAAATTGGTTTGCTTTAACGAATGACTTTTGTTTAGGGACAAACAAAGTGATAAGTTGGGGAGAGTTGTTAGGGACCAATTGGTACTACTTTTTATATATTTTTATCGGTCCCTTTTACCAATTTCTTATTAAAATCACACAAGTTTTTATCACAATTTAGTAAATATTTAATTTAAGTTATTTTATTTTGTTTCGAATAGAAATTTCACTTTTTCTCTAAGAATGTTTTGTCAAGAAAAGGATTATTACATAAAGAAATCTCCGGAGCAGCACTTGAAGAACAAAGTTTGGCAAAGGAAGTGCTGAGGAAACTCAAAGCAAGCAAGCCTCAAACTACGCAGTTCGCACCGCAACCATCTCTCGCGCCGCGAACCTGGAGCTTAAGCAGTTCGCAGTCAGCTACATGCAAATTGATGACACTTGTCATGTCTTGGAAGAGAAACCAACTTTTTGTAGGGTGGCGCCCCAGAGCCTATTTATATACCTTTTTCCCTGCATGTAAAAGATCATCATTTCATTTGAGAACCTTAGTATCTCTTAGGCTTGTAAGAATATCTTAGGGAGATTTCAAGGTGGATTTCCGGAAGTTTTTGGGAAACTCCATGCATTGAGAAATTCTTGAAGATTTTTCTGGGTATTCAAGGAAGATGATGAGTAACTAATTCCATTCTTGTCAAGATTGAGGTATTAGTTATCTTATGTTGTTTATGTAATATTACTATCCTTGCATGTAACAAACTACATTTGATATAGGGAATAATATTTTCTCTTTACATTGAAAATTAGAATTGAATCATTGTTGAGAAAGATAGTTCAATTCTTGATCTAAAATATTTTCCCAAGTAGAGAATAAATTGTAGAGATAGATTTGTTCACTACTTTTCTACTGTGTTAAACATTCAAGATTATTATATCAATAGTTAGATGGAGAGATCGTCTAAGGATTTATATAGTAATTATCACAATTTTATTTAGACATAAATATTATTGGGAGGACATTTGAATATTATCAATGGAGTTTGAATGCATGCATGTAATATTGAGAACATATAAAGAACAAAGATAATGAAACTCAATCTTGACAAGATTTCTCAACTCTATTCTAAACCCATTTTCTTTGTCTTATTTTTCTTATAAGTAATAAGAACGATTTATTCACCAACGAACAACTTGAATATCTTTAAACTTACAACAATCGAAATTATAGAACGACGGTAATAACACCAATCTCTGTGGATACGATGTAAAAAATATTTGCCGGAAATATACTTTTCAACAGCTAGGAAAAGAGAAAGACATCGGAGGTTACATGTCTCCCTACTGCTTGAGGGTAGCACCATGAACCAAACTCTTGATGATTAAGACCTTAAATCCCTAAGGATGCTCCTTGTCAAGCTAAGGTCAAAATACAAAGTCCGAATTGTCCAAAAATACTCAAGTCACTACTAAGGCCAATTGCACAGTCCACAATCCATTCTTTAGGTCACCATTAGAGAATCATATTTTTGGTCTTTTCATTTTATCATGTTTTTGTTCTTTTTAATAAGATAAAGAATAAGAATCAAAGAAGAAGAAAATGACATAAACTAAAGTGCATGAATGATAAATGAACAATAAAGTAAATTGCGGAAAGTAAATGGCGAGAAGTAAATTGCGAGAAAATAAAGTGCGAAAATGTAAAAGTTGGAAGTTAGAAGTTAGTAGTTAGTGGTTAACGATCGAATAATTGATTGATCGAATCGGGACAAATTTAGCGTTATGTTAAGCAATCGTAACTATACTTATGTAGAAGCCACACTTATCTGAGGCCGGTAAATAACAATTTATGTGCTAAGCATGTTAGAGAAATGATATAGAATCATTCTCCTAAAACATGTAGCACAAGGAGAAAAAGATAAAGCAAATCCAAGTCGGCACAATGGTCTCATCTATCATCAAGAGCTTCAAATTATGATCAACCAAGGGCAACCTATCAATACCTCAAAGTTTCAAGAATGATCTAACGATCATTCATCAACATGTTTAAAATATTGAAGATTCAATCTACTTAGGGATCCTCACTCAATGATTTTAAGATCTCATCTACCAATGATTAAAATAAAAATCAAAAGTAAACAAAATATTGAAATAAAAATTTGAATAAAAAAATTGATAAGAAAAATGAAATTAAAGTATAAAACGAAAATTAGAAATTCTAGAAAAATTAAGATAATAAATAATTTAAAGAAAAAAACAATTAAGAAAAAGAGAATTAAGAAAAGAGAGAAAGGGTGCATTGTGTAATATGGAAGTGTTAAAAGAATTTTGAATGGGCCTGAAGCCCAACGTTGAACCAGGGTTAAAATAACAAGCACTCAGCCAAAATACATCATTCACGTGCCACTCCCTCATCTCTCTCTTTCAATCTCGTCGGCAGCTACAACTGCCTTGTCGCGCCGGGCTCATCACCGACGGTGACAGAGCTCTCCAGGTCTAAAAGATCACATCAAACCGCTCGCTATTACTTTCTTAATTTCAAATTTATTGTGAATTTCTTCTAACTCTCATTCCATAATATCAACCGAAATCAAACAAGGTAGATCTCAAGTTGCGACGCGTTTGGAAGTACCTTCAGGTAAGCATCTTCCGTGGTTTTCTTCTACTTTAATTGTACTCTGATTTGAATCTGCGTTGTGGATTCATGTTGCTCGTGTTTACGTGCAGTTGCGAGAGTGTTGTTGTTGCGCGTTGATTTTTTGTGAGTTGTGAATTGTTGTTGTTTCGTTGATGCAGTTGTTGTGTTGAATTTGCGTCTTGCTTCTAAACTTATGTTGTTGAGAGTGTTGTGCGAGCAGAATTTGTGTTGCTTTAGTTGAATTTGTTGAATTGATTTGGTTGCAGAATTTGTGGTGAAGCTTGAATATGAGCAGTGAGGGAGTATTTGGTGTTTGGTTAACGTGAAGAATTGTGAAGAATCTTTGTGAAAATTTGCAGCAATTTGTTAGCTTTGAAGCTTGCCTTGGAGTGTGATTTGGAGCTTCCATCTATAGGAGATTCAAAGGATATTTTAGGCAATTTGTGATTGAAAGTTTTATTGTGGAATTTGAAACTTCATTTGTTGCGCCTGCGTTTTACATCTTGTACTGCTGCGTTTTGTTTGTAATGATCCGCGTGCAGCTTCATGTTGTAATGCCTTTGCATTGTAGTTGTATTGAGCCTATGATTTTTTACACCTTCTTTCTACATTTTTCCATCTTGGACCATGCATGATATAACTTGTATTACATTTGCCTATTTTTTTATGGTATTACTACCAATTTTAATGGGCCTTGAACATTATTTGCACCCTTGAATACTTGAAATTGTCTTGTTATTTTTGAACTTGTTTGAACCATGATGACATATGATAATTGAAACTTGAATTTCCATGTTGATGTCATACTTAAATTGAATCTAAAAATCACACTTGAAACTAAATCTCACCATCTTTGATTTCTTTATTAAAATCAATCTTGAGATGAATGAACTAAAGCCTTGAATCAATCCTTGAGAAATGAAACCAAAAAATGAATTAATCTTGAACTTTGAATGAATGATGTCATCTTGAATTCTTCTTGAACCAATTCCTGATTTCACCAAACAGAACCTGAACTTGCAAAAAACCCTAACTTGATGATCTTCAAACATAAAGCACTTGAATTTATCACATCTTTTCCCTTAAAATGATCCATGACGAAGATAAATTGAGAATGAAGAAATCTCCTTTCTTTTGACCAATATTAGGTCAAACCTTTACTTGAATCTCAACCATGATAACCTTGAACGAGCCTTGATTCATCCTGAGCCTAGAAAACAAGAAAATGAAAGCAAGAGGCACATATTTTTGAATTTTTGAATAAGAGTTAGTAAACATAAACAAACATAAAGGCAAAAAGAAACACTGTGCGTGTTTGATGATCTCCTATAAAAGGGCATACCAAAGGAGGTAAAAGCTAAGAGAACACCATGCTTGTGACTTTGATGAAATTCAAATGATATGATAAGTGGAATCTTAGGGGTAAAAAGTAGGGTATGACAGATGCCCCTATTTAATCTTCTTGGACCTGTAGGTATGAATAACAACGGCTTTCAGACATTCGAGGTAGAAGATGATTAAATACTATAATACCCAGAATTTTTTGCCATGTAAGAATGGATGGAAAGAGAAAGTTGGTCTATTGGATATGGAATGGTGATGTAGGTTATTTGTTGGGGATTGACAGAAGCATTCCACTAATAAAATTAATCGGTCGTAAGAGAAATGCTTGATGCACATGATGTATGCGCATGGTCGATTTTATGATGTATTGATATGAACCAGAGATTTTCCCTCCTCGAAGAGAAAAGATAGGTGAAAGTGTTTATGATTTTTGTTTGCCTCCACTAATAAGCTTTGGCAGGTATTGGTGGTTGAGATACCCCCGCAGGGTTCCACAAAGGTAAAAATTGATTGTAAAATTGCAAAAGGCAAGCAACAGAGGGTAATGTTGAATTTTCCTCTGCAAAAGGCAAGTACGATTTGGTTGGGGAGTAAAGCTTCTTGTGTAAAGAACACGGTGATAATTGAAAGGCTAGTTGTCAGCACTGCGGCTGGGGGAACAACATTGTATGACATCAAGACGGTGACTAAAATGTCAATTTTAATTAACTGGGTGTTTGGAAACAACGGTAGGATATCAACTCTGAGGTTGGAAGTAGAAAGGTGAACTTAAGCTCTGACGTTGGGGAAAGGCAGATAACATTAACCCTGAGGTTGAGGAAAAAGTTCAACTCCGAGGTTGAGGAAAAAAAGATCATGGTCATCAACTCTGAGGTTTGAGGAAAAAGATCTACTCTGAGATTGAGGAAAAACATATACATTAACTCTGAGGTTGAGAAAATAGATATTGGTCATCAATTCTGAGACTGAGAATAATTGAGGTTGGGGAAAAAGTGTGGAAACAAGTTTCGTTCATGCTATGAATCCTTCAAGGTTTTGATGATAACAAAGTATTTGAAAAAGCAATTAAGATCTCTAACTAGACAGTTTGTGTGTGCAAAATTATATTTACTTGATGAAACTAGTTCTGACACTGAAATGATTTTGGTCTGGTTCTGGTCACACTCTCTCAAGGACGACTGATCAGAAAAGCAGTTTCTAGTACACTTCAACTCAGAAGCGTGATATGCTGCCTCTGATGTTGAGTAATGTCATATCAGTTTTGCTAACACGGGACTCAAGATTTATTGACATTATCTTCTACAGGTTGTGTTGTACTTGAATCAGAGTTGTATCCTTTGGACAAAGGCCTTGTTTCACAGATACTTTTGTGACTGAAAGTTCCAACACTTGCTTCATTGGAAAAGAAGATGTACTAGAAGATTTGGTTCTGTTTGTAGCCGTTGGAGATCTCCAACGTCTTTATTTTCCTTGGCTATAAAAAGGAGCTGAAGATTTGGAGATCAACCAAGAAATAACGCTGCAAATACAACTAAGAAATACACGCACTACTTTCAGAAAGCTGAGTCTGTAAAGAGTTCTTACTCTTGCGTTGATTAAGAATCGTTGTAATAGTGTGTTGTATTATTTGAACACCTCTGATATTTTATCAAGCGTTTTTGTAAGTTATTCCTTCTCTAAACTATTTGTTTAGATTAAAGTCTCTTGTTGTAGGCTTGAACAAGGTAAAAGTCTTAGACACGAGCTCTAAGCAAAGTAAAGTCTTAATCAAAGGTTGGTTAAGCAAGGGAAAGTCTTAGAAACGTGTTCTAAGCAATATGAAGTCTTAGACAGGTGGTCCAAGCAAGAAAAGTCTCGGTCATGAGCTGATTGAGCAATGTGAAGTCTTAAACAGGAGCTCTAAGCAATGGAAGTCTTGGACAAGTGGTCTGAGCACAAAGAAAAGTCTTATACATGTGTGTATAAGAAAGTATAATTCGGTTGATTTTAGTGGAAAATCTCTTTCCTGGCAAGGGGACTAGAGTACTCTCAGTTGGGAGAGGAACCAGGATAACAACTGTGTGTTCTTTGCTATTTTTACTTTACTTCTGTCTCTATATTTCCGTTACACCTTATCAGATTCTGAACTCTATTTTTAGAATCTGAACTCTGGATCAGAAGTAAATCTATATTTGCAAAACACAATTCAACCCCCTTCTTGTGTATTTTTGTCGCCTTTAGTTGGCATCAGAGCAAGGTTTGTACGTAACACTTAACAGTGGTACAGTCAAAGATCCAAAGAGAAAAACATGGATCCTGAGGTTACTACTCCTAGTACCTCAAGGGAGATTCCCTATGATTACAATAGCTCTGAGAGAAATCATTATACTGTTAAACCTCATATATTCAGTGGTGACTCTACTGAATTTGAATAGTGGAAAAGTAAGATGTACACATATATCATTGGACTCGATGATGAGTTATGGGATATTCTTGAGGATGGCATTGAAATTCCTGTAGACAATGTTGGTATGGTTGCTGACAGAAAAGCTCTGACTCTAGTTCAAAAGAAAATCTACAGAAAACATCATAGAGTCATAGCTATTCTGGTTGATGCACTTCCACTTGCTGGGTATTTGAAAATCATTGATAAGTCTTCTGCTAAGACTATCTTTGAATCAATGTGTTCTACTTATCAAGGAAATCAACAAGTCAAAGAAGCCAAAGCTGGCTTGTTGATACAAATGTATGAGTTATTCAAAATGAAGGAAGATGAGGATATTGAAACCATGTTCTCCAGTTTCTAGGTTCTTGTCTTAGTCCTTCAAGTGCTGATCAAAATTTACTCAACAGTTAATCATGTGAAGAAAATTCTGAGAAGTCTCCCCCAGAAGTTTAGACCTAAAGTAACAGCTATTCATGAAGCTAAAGATCTGAATACGTTGTCTCTTGAAAGTCTTATCAATAATCTTCAAAGTCATGAGATGGAAATTAATGGAGATGAAACTTCTAAAAAGTTTAAGTCTCTCGCATTGAGATCTGCCGCTGAAAAATATGGTGACAAGTCCAGAAGATCTTCAAAAAATGGTAAAGTTGATGAATCGTCTGAAGAAGAATCTGATGGAAGATCTGATGACGAAGACATGGCATGCTTCATCAGAGGGATTCAACAAATGACCGAAAGAAGCAGAAGATTCCCTAAAAACAACAAGAGGATTAACTTCAAGGATGAAGACAGAATCTGCTTCAATTGCAACAAACCAGGTCATTTCAGAAATGATTATTCTGAACCTCTGAAGGATAGTCATAGAAAAGGAAGCTATCAGAAGTATAATTTCAGAAACAGGTTCAAAAAGAATTTTCATGGCAACATGAGAGAGCTAGATGAAGAAGAGTCAGAAAAGGAAGATAATGTTAATTTAGCACTGATGTCTCACTCATCTGAAGAAGGATTTCTATCTGAGTTTGAAAATAAAGATGAGGTATTCTCTTACTCTAACTTTATTTCTTGTGCTAACAATCTTTTAAATTATTGCAAGAATCAACTAGTCAAATTAAGATCCTTAGAAGAGATAACTCCATTTTAAGAGAAGAATTAAAAGAAGTTAATATATCTTAAAATGAGTGTTCATCTCTGGGTAAACATGATCAAGCTTTTTATAAATTTATTACATCTGGCATTGATCATACCAAACTTGCATCTATGATTTACAGAGTTTGAAAATATAATAAGGAAGGACTAGGATATGATGAAGGTTGCTTTAGTGCTAATAACTCTTCAAAAGTGCTACAAGATTTATGTTCATCTAGTATTGCTCAAACTATGTTAAGTAACTATTTTGTCCTTGCTAAAGCAATAAATTCAACTGAACCTATTGATCAGAAGTTTAAAGAAATTGCTATAGCAGAATCTGATAAATCAGATAATCTGACGACATCATTGTTTAGAACTTCTAATTCACAGGTTAAGTTCAAATCTGCTGATAAGGTTAAGAATAACTCTGGTCAAAACTTCTTGAAGCAAAATGATAGGAGTAAAGCTAAACCTTCTCACAAAATAAAGGGACAAAATAGGAGAAAATCTGTTAAAACTAACGCGAAAGAACCCATACGTGTATGGGTACCTAAATCTCAAATAATCTTTGTTGCATACATGCCCAAAAGAACAGATGGATGCCAATCCTGGTACCTGGACAGTGGCTTCTCACGACATATGACAGGAGAAAGGTGTATGTTCCAAACCCTGAATTTGAAAGAGGAAGGAAATATGGGTTTTGGAGGTGGCCAGAAGGGAATATTTATAAAATCAATCTTTCTGAATTGGCTGTTCAGAAGGTCGTTTGCCTAATGACAATGAGTGATGAAAAATGGGTCTGGAATAAAAGGTTAGGTCGTGCTAATTGGAGATTAATCTCTAAAATTTCCAAGCTAAAACTTGTGAAATGGCTGCCAGATATTGATTATCACTCGATGCTCTTTGTGGAGCATGTCAAGTTGGAAAGATTGTAAAAACTTCTTTTAAAAACAAAAACATTGTCTCTTCTTCTAGACCCTTGGAATTGCTTCACATTTATTTATTTGGTCATATTGGGACTGTTTCAATCAATGGAAAGAAATATGGTTTGGTCGTAGTTGATGATTTTAGCAGATGGACTTGGGTGAAGTTTCTCAAATCCAAAGACGAAACATATGAAGTGTTTATCACCTTGTGCAATCAAGTACAATCTGAGAAAGAATTGAAAATTCTAAAGGTCAGAAGTGACCATGGGGGTGAGTTTGAAAATGAATCATTTGAATCCTTTTGTGAAAAATATGGAATTTTTCAATAGTTCTCTTCTCCTAGAACTCCACAGCAAAATGGAGTTGTTGAGAGAAAGAACAGATCTCTGCAAGAAATGGCAAGGACAATGATTCATGAGAATAAACTCCCTAAGTACTTGTGGGCAGAACCTGTTAACACTGCTTGTTATATTCATAACCGAATATATATTAGACCAATTCTAGATAAAACATCATATGAATTATTTAATGGTTGAAGACCTAATATCTCTTATTTTCATCAATTCGGATGTACCTGTTACATCCTGAATAACAAGGTCTACCTAAAGAAATTTGATTCTAAAGCTCAAAACGGTATCTTTTTAGGATACTCTGAATGCTCAAAAGCATACAGAGTGTATAACTCTGGAACTAGAATGGTTGAAGAGTCTATGCACGTCAAATTTGATGACAGTTTACCCTACCATAACAAGTCAGAGTATGTGGTTCAGAATGATTTCTCTGCAGGATTTCTAAATCATGAAGAACATTTTGTGGTCTATGTCCCTAAAGAAAAAGATGTAGTGAATAATGATCCATAATCTGTCACTATATCTGAAGTTATACCAGAAGCTGCAGAAACTCAAGTTACCCCAATTGATCCTCCCTCTACTAATTCTGTGATTGCTCACAATGGCTTAGAAGCCTCTGTTCAACCTAAGGGACCGTTTAAGTATAAAGCATCTCATCCAGAAGAACTGATCATTGGTAATAAGGAAGAGCCATTGAGAACAAGATCTGCCTTCAGAAATGATCACTCAATGATCAGACTTATTTCACTAATTGAACCTTCTTCTGTTAATGATGCCTTAATTGATAATGGTTGGATCGTGGCTATGCAAGATGAATTTAATCAATTTCAAAGAAATTATGTGTGGGATCTTGTTCCAAGACCATAAGAGAAAAATATCATTGGAACCAAGTGGGTCTTCAGACACAAAATTAACAAACTTGGTGAAGTCGTTAGAAATAAAGTTAGACTTGTGGCTCAAGGCTATAGTCAGCAGGAGGGAATAGACTTCTTAGAAACCTTTGCTCCTGTTGCAAGGTTAGAAGCCATAAGACTACTTCTCTCATATGCCATCAACCATGACATAATTCTCTATTAAATGGACGTGAAAAGTGCTTTTCTGAACGAAGTCATTACTGAAGAAGTGTATGTCAAACAACCTCCAAGATTTATTGATTTAAATCATCCAGATCATGTCTACAAGCTTAAAAAATAACTTTATGGTCTTAAACAAGCTCCAAGAGCTTGGTATGAAAGATTGAGTAATTTTTTGCTTGAAAATGGTTTTGTTAAAGGAAAGGTTGACACTACACTTTTCAGGAAAACTTTGAAGGAAGAAATCTTGATTGTTCAAATTTATGTTGATGACATAATTTTTGGTTCCACTAATGCATCTCTTTGTCAAGAGTTTTCCAAGATTATGTTGGCTGAATTTGAGATGAGCATGATGGGCGAATTAAAATACTTTCTTGGTATTCAGATCAATCAGAAGTCTGAAGGTATTTACATTCACCAGTCTAAGTATACAAATGAGCTTTTAACAAAATTCAATCTTTATGATTGCAAAGTCATGTCTACTCCTATTCATCCTACATGTATTCTTGGTGCTGAATAGTGTCACACCCTAATTTTTTACCCTAAGATCCCACCTCCCTTTGCATCATCTTGCATCATTTTAGGTCAATCATCTATGCATGACTAACCCATCTTCAGGCTTTGTTTTGTTTGCTTTTGTTCATCTGTGAATTAGGGTTTACTCCAAAGAGCCTCAAGGATTGGTCAGTCAATTTTTGAGTGCACCATCAATCAAGAAAGTTCTCACACTCCCAAGAGTATCATTTCCATCAAATGACAAGCACAAAATGGCCTCATATCAAGTTCTTCAAAGATCAAGTCCATCTGGTCATGAAACTAGGATTTTCAACCAAAGTCAACTGCAACCTTTAATTTTAGGGTCAAGACATGATCTCAAGCCTTGGGACATGATTCAAGACATACAAATGTGCTCTTGGAGTCCATCAATGGGGTTCAATTAGTTCAAGAGGTTGGTTGCATTGAAGATCAGGAGGCGAAGATTCATCTGATGAAAAGTAAACTATTCCTCCAAATCAGGGTTTGACTTTTGAAAATCTTGGTCAACTAGGGCTCCCTCAAGTCATGAATGATGATAATATGTGGTTTGGGTCATAATCAATCAAGAAAAATCAAGAAATTGAAGGTGACTTGCAAAAAAGGCAACAAGAAGGAAGTTGAATTTTCTAAGTTATGGATGATAAATGATTTCATGCCAACTTGCAAGGGTCATAACTCACAATCCACGCGTCCATTTTTCTTGGTTCAAATACCAATTTGAAGAGCTCTTTCCATACTACAACTTTTTCAATGTGGGTGTATTCTAAAAAAATGCATGGATTTCAAGTTATGAGAGCTCAAAGTTATGAAAAAACAAGATTTTGGAGTTTTGTACTTAGAATTTTTCTAAGTGTAGAATTTTAACTTGGAGGATGAGTTTTCAAAGCTTTCTTTCTCATGGTTCTAGGCTCCAATTAATTTTCCTTTCCATATGAAAGTTGTTGTATGTCATCCAAGATTTACATACATACCTAGAACTCCTCCATTGGATCAACACAACGCAAGTTATGATGTCTTGAAGTTAGGGTGATCATGATGTCCAACTTTTTGAGGCTAACTTCAAGAACATTTTCATGGACTTCCAAGCTTCAAATCAATTTTCTTTCCACATTAATTTTGTTCCTATTGTTTCAAGATTTCCATGGATAACAAGAACTCTTCCATTGGATCAATAGAACTCAAGATATATGGCTTCAAAGTCAAGGTTTCAAAGTTGTCAAAGTTCCATAACTTAGAAAAATTTCTAAGTTACCTTTGACATATTTGTGAACATGTTTTCAACTCAATTTTTCTCAATCATCCAATCCTTATTTCAAGATGTTTCAAACATGAAAGTTGTTCATTATCTTCCCCACTTGCCAATGAGCCAAAGATCTCACAATTTGGATCAAAATCCACCAAGTTATAGCCATCCAAAGTGAGCTACATGGATTGATGATTATTCATACCATGTTGTAACATTTTCATGCACATCTTGAGTTTTCATGCAGCCATCATTCCTACCCTATTTCATGCGCATAATTCACCAATTTTATGTCACCAAAACATAGTTAAATTTGTGCCAACATACCATGTACCAACCATGCCTTTTGTGAACAAGTTTTGCAAAAAGTGACAAAAGGACAAAACCTTCAAACTTGCATCACAAGAATCCTTGCCAAGCCATTCTCCGCCATTCTGATTCTCCTCTCTCTCTCTCTCTCTCTCTCTCTCTCATGCCTCCAAAAATGACAAGGAAATCACCCACAAACATGCTTTCGCACCACATTCCATTCACACTTTACATTTCAATTTTTTTTACCAAACCACAAAGAAGTTTTAACCGCAGTAAACAAGCATTTTAACTCATCTAAAATCCTACTATTTAAGTGATAAAACCCTAGAAAGCAAGGGAGGATCCATTATGTAGCCAAGCCAAACCTTAGAACTCCCTCTTTCCCTAAAAAACTTCAGCTCTTCGAATCACCTTTTCCCTCAAGTCTCCTTCCATTTTGTGTTTCCATTCCTCATTATCAGGGTCTAAGAAAGCAGCTGGTGGTGTTTGTTGAAGCCTTTTGAAGCACTAACAGAGTTGTCAAAGCTTCATTGTTGGTAATATTTTCTTAAGCTTTTCTCTCATATTACATGTATTTTAAAGTTATGGTTAGCATGTTTGGAATGTTGGGTTGATGTAGAACATTGTTGTATGCTTGTTGTCTTTGTTTCATGAAGTTCAATTTGCACACCATATTTTTTCATGGCCTGTTTTCGTGTATTTAGAGTGATTAAATGGAAAACCCAAGTTCATTTTTGAAACCAGCGTGAGAAATCGTGTGAGGATGACCATTTGTTTTTTTGGTTTTGATGAGATTTTCAGGCCAGCTCTGGCGAGGCCACCGGAGAAGACGACCGAAGCCCTAACTCCGGTGTCTGACCTATTCCTCCGTTTTGACTTGTTGACTAGTCCAGATGGCGCCCACATGGCGCTGAGGAGGATGGCACCTCATTTAAGTGAGCACGCGTGACAACTTCTTTTTTTGGTTTTTTTTAAACTTATTTTAAAATGGATGTGGGCCTGACAAATGATATTCGCATCCTCCTTATGTTGGCCCATTTGCACGCTACCACTAAAAACAGTTTGTTTCCTGAATTGCTACCACACCCCCTTTTCATCTATTTTATTTCATTCCTTTTCTTTTTTTTCCTTTTCAATTATAATTTTATTTTTAATTCCCTTTTCATTTTAAAAATCTAAAAAAAATAGTTTTTAGGTATTTTAATGTCCCTAGAATTTATTTTTATTTTAAAAATTATTTCCTTATTTTATTTTTGATTATTTGTGAGAAGGGTTTCCTAAAATGCCCTTAGGTTAGGGTTTTGGGTTTTAAGGTCTCGTGGGTGCTTCCTTGGGCTATGATTTTGGGGATGTTTTGACACATGGATGAACATTGTTTGAGTGCTGTTTGGGTGTTTTAATATTGCATTTTTGTTTGGTTTTGATGTCATTTAACTTGACCCTCGATTTATGCTCGACTTGTGAGATGCCCTAGCTTGTTGATTGATTTTGTATGCTCTTGTGCCATTCTTTTAGCAACCTTTTGCACACACACACACACACACACACACACACACACACTTGAGTGTATGAACATGAGTTTGAGCTTTTGATTGGATTTTATTTGATCATTTTTCTATATTTGAATACTATTTCAAGTTGATGATATTTTGACCATGATATTGTGCATACTTTGACCTAGTTTTTGAGCATTGTTCTTGCATGATTCCATTTTATGCTTGATGATCCTAATTAAGTTGAAAAGATATGT
Source organism: Lathyrus tuberosus (assembly GCA_022829125.1). Lineage (NCBI taxonomy): Eukaryota > Viridiplantae > Streptophyta > Magnoliopsida > Fabales > Fabaceae > Lathyrus > Lathyrus tuberosus. Next base: position 5,571,825 of record JALAZF010000177.1, on the reverse strand, counting down.
TTGAGCTTCTGATCTCCTTTGATTTATTATGTATGGCTTGACTTTTGAACTCTTTTGTTTGTACATGAATATGTGGATCCTTTTGAGGTTGATATTAGAATGATGCATGCTTGTTTCTTTGCACATGTCTTGAGTTTGATTCTTAGTTGAGTTTTCTTGCACATCATAATGATGCTTATGAGTTGAAATACTTGGTTTTGCTACTTCCCATCTTGGTTCTATGCTTTAACTTCAATGTTTGAATCATGTTAGACCTTGTTTTGTGTAAACTTGTTGTTTGCAAATATGTGGCTATGATTTGAAGATTGTTTAATGTCTTTGTGCTCATTTCCCAATATTTGAAAGGTGTTGAATGTATGATGATGTAGCTACTGACCTTCTCTGGTTTTTATCTTATTTGATCCCTTTGTGCTTTGATACCTTGACTGATGATGTTTGATTAGGGTTTCATGTCCTTATGTGCTTATGCATTCCTGTTTCTCATTTGTGCTTAACATGATACATACTTGATCCATGACATGATGCCTTGCTTTATAAGTTGATTAGATGTTATATTACTTGACTCATATATTGATATTCATCATCTATCTTTGACTTTAACATTTGATGTCCATCATTTACATTTTTCTGATGTTTTGGTTGCCTCTGTTGTGAGTCTAAGGGAAGGACTTTTGGTTGACTATACTGTCATGTGCATTATATATCTTTTGCATTTCCCTCTTCTTCTTCTTACTCCTTTGATTGATCCTTATTCCCCTTTTGGTTGATTACCTTAGTGTATACACTTAGATTATTCCCCTTAGACTATCACTTAGTCAGTATCCTTAGGCTAGACCCCTTAGGATTGCTTTAACTTTAGATAACCTACAATTAGGTTCCCCTTTTCTCCCATGAGAGAATTAGACATGAGTCATCCCTAGTTTAGATGTAATTCTCCTACCCCATGACATAGTTGAGAAAGATGTAGATTTTTTTCCACTTGAAGAGGTATGTGGCATACTCGTCGATTCTATATCCGAGTTGGAGCCCTTCTCTTAATGTGAAGCAAAGATCCATATTCCACATGTTTGTGGTGGTTTAGTTGAGTATTCTACTTAAGATGACAACTTATCTTTTCTCCTAAAACCAACCAACAAACTTTGATTACCCTTAGTGAGGGGAACTACGAATGTTCTGATTCTTTTAGTCAAGATACGTAGGCACGAGATGCAATGTCTTGGCAAGCATACTTAGGAATAACACCTTAGGTCTTCCTTTTTCTTTTCACCCTTAGAAAATAAATAACAAATAACACAATAAGACAAGAGGTTCCTGTAGGGTACTACAGATACTTAGGATGCTAGCATCTTCCCTAGGTATAACCAACCCCCAAACCTTTGACTCTCTTTTGCTTTGTATTGCATTGCATGTTTATGGGCTATTCGTTCTTTTTCCCTTCCCTTGGATAAATTAAAGATCGGTGGTGAATTTTGATTTGTGATTCAATTTAATTCAATAGCTTGATATCCGATTCTCACTGCGACAGAAATGGTGACTCAATTGGGGACATTTCCCTCCAAAAGGGTTACACCTAACTTGTCTTATATGTGTTATTTGTTGAATATCTGTATACCTGTATATCTGTTGCTATCTGTTTGGGTTTTTTTGTGTGCAGGGTGGTTACCTTGAGTGGTGAGATAAGTCCTAACCCGGACTTGAGTGCACTTATGATAGGATGGTGGATATAGTCAAGGAGACTTCGAGGAAGTAATCTCGAAGTAGTTGACTTGAGATCTCCCGCTCAGTTGAGGCCCTCTTGAGGGTAGTATATGTTGAACGAGTAATCGTGAATGCATTACTACTTTTGACCTAGGAGCCTGTGACACTGAGGACCTTTAGTTACCTTCTTACCCAACTTGGCCTATTTAGGATGTAGTGCGATGGCTATAAGGGAGTAGTCCCAAAATAGTTGATATGTGATACTACACTCAAAAGAGGTTTTCTTGAGAATATTTTTAACTACCGAGTAATTGGGAAATTGATAATATTCAAAAGATGGACTGATGACTTTGGGAACTTTGTAGAACCCGTTGTACAGGTACAAATAAATCCTTAGTCCACACCATTTAGGATGGTTAGACCATGGCTCCATGCTCGTGATCTTCAAACCTAAACCCCATGTTTGTATATATGTGTGAATATGTGTATATGTGTGTTCGTGCATACATGCATCCTTTTTCATACCATCTTCAAGGAACTCAATGGTATTTTGCAAACCTTATAGGATGAATTTTAGGAGAAGGAGAACACAGAAGTACACCTTCAAAAGTCCTAAGTTGGAAGACTTAAGGAAGCTAGGAGAGCTGATTAAGGACCCTTTGGCATTCAATGACAAGTATGGGAGAATCTTCCCTTTAATGAAGCTCAAAATGGTGGATGGAGTGATTTCTACTCTCGTGCAATTTTATGACCCGTTGTACCATTTTTTCACTTTCCCTGATTACCAATTGATGCCTACTCTAGAGGAATATTCTGCCTTGGTTGGACTTCTTATTTCCTCAAGACCTCCTTTCTCTGGCTTGGAAGACATACCTAGTGGAGAGGATATTGCAGAAGCCACTCACCTCAAGTTGTTTGACATCAAGGCTAATATGGTTACTAAAGGAGGAATCCCTGGGTTGCCTGCTAAGTTTATAATGGAGAAAGCTCGACATTATGCTGGTATGAAGAACATGGATGCTTATGAAGCTATTCTAGCTTTGCTCATATATGGACTATTTCTTTTCCCGAATATTGACGATTTCGTTGATATAGATACAATCAAGATCTTCATACTTGGGAATCCAGTCCCAACTCTACTCACTGACGCCTATCATTCCGTGCATTTAAGGAATTCTCATGAAGGAGGGATGATAACTTGTTGTGCTACCTTGCTATACAAGTGGTTTATTTCTCACTTGCCTCGCTCAGCCACATTTTGGGATCTTAAATATGGTCTTCTTTGGTCACAGAAAATTATGTCACTCACGCATTCCGATATTGAGTGGTATAATCCTGTCTTTGGAGGAGTGGCTATGATCGACAACTGTGGTGATTTCCCCAACGTGCCTCTTCTTGGTATGAAGGGATGTATAAGCTATAACTCGACCTTAGCTCGTCATCAGCTCGATTATCCTATGAAGGACAAGCCAAATAACATCTACTTGGAGGGATTGTTCCTTAAATAAGGTGAGAACCCTGTACTCAAGGAGAAGATCGTGCACGTCTGGCGTCACGTGCATAAGAAGGGAATGACTGTTCTGGGAAAGCCTGATTGCACTGCTTCAGAGTCTTATATCCAATGGGTGCAAGAAAGCGCTGTCAAGCTAAAAATGCCCTATCCTCTTCATGATCCTATCTCTTTAGCTCCGAGAGACCCTGTTTTGATCTTTATGAGCAATTAAGAAGAGTTGAAGATTAATTTGGCTAAAGCAGAACGAGAAAGAGATGCTTGGAAGAATAAGTATCAAGTCTTCAACTATGAGATGGGAGAGCTTCAGAAGCTCCACAAGCAAAAAGAAGAGGAAGAGTCTGCATAAAAGAGGAAGGTGCGAGAGGATTTATTTTCCTCTAGCATACCATTAATCTCTATTGTCAGTTCTGACGTTCCTCCTACTTCAGGCGCATGGAAGCTATATGTGGATAAGTTGATCCTCGAAAAGGCAAAGATGCAAGAGGAAATCAAGAAACTCATAAAGAAGTTACAAAAAGGAGAAGGATCGTCTCGTCAGATGGCCTAGGACTTAGTTTTCTTTATTCTGTATTGATCCACTTTGTTTGATTTTTGAGGGTGTAATTCATTTAGTAATCTTTACAAGTTTATTATCCATGAAATGAGATTCTCTTTTGTTATTAAAGAAGATATGTGTGTTCCCTATCTTATATTGTTTGCAAATACAACTTTTTGAGTTCCTTGATCTGTTTGCATTGCGCATTTGCATACATCATTGGCATTGCATCCTTTGCATTCCAGGTTCTCACTCTTGCTTCTTCTTTCTGTTAGACAAGCTAAATCATCGGTACAATACCCGAGCAGGTCATCAGAGAAGAATGGATCAACTAGAACAAGAGAATAGAGCACTCCGTGAAGAGGTCATGACTTTGAAAGAAAGCTTGGAGAGACTTAATGGTATGATGGAAGCATTGGTGGATGCCCAGAATCAGTCATCACACAACTCACAAGAGCATATCCAGAGGACTGTAATCTCAGAAGTTGTGTCTGCGCCGATCCCAATGATGCCAATCAGTGAACCATAATACACTATGCCTCCTGGTTTTCTGTGGGGAATGCCTCCTCATTTTTTTCCAGCTGGATACCGTACACCAGTTTTTGAAGTTCCGACCATAACTGCTGTAATGACTATACCCCCATCCGTGGTGAATACTATTCCTTACAATCTGGAAGAGCCTGTGTTCCATACTGCACCTAGTGAGAATGTTAGGTTTGATGAAAGGATGGATGAGTTCCAAGATAAGTTCTTGGAGATTAAAAAAGAGATTAAGGCCCTTCTTGGGAAGGAGTTATTTGGGAAGAACGCTTCTGATCTTTGCTTAGTCCCAAATGTCAAGCTTCCTCCCAAGTTTAAGGTTCTTGATTTCGAGAAGTATAAAGGCAGCTCTTACCCTCAGAGTCATCTTGTCATGTATGCTCGCAAAATGTCAACTCAGACAGACAATGATCAGCTGCTTATTCATTACTTCCAGGATAGTCTGACAGGCGCAACTCTTAAATTGTACATGGGGTTGGATAATATGAAGATCCATACCTTCAATGATATGTGTGGTGCTTTTATCAAACAATATAAGTATAATGTTGATATGGTACCTGACAGAGATCAGTTGAGAGCCATGGCTCAGAAGGATAGGGAGAATTTTAAGGAGTATGCTCAGATCACACCACCCCTAGAGGAAAAAGAAATGACTAAGATCTTTTTGAAGACTTTAAGTCTATTTTTCTATGAAAGGACTATGAGGTTGGAGACAGAGATATCTGTTATCAACTATGAGGTTGAGGAGAACACAACAACTTTCTTGTGCAAAAGGCAACGAGGTCTTCACGATTGTTGGTAAAAGGCATGGAAGACCTGTAAAAGGCAGGGAGGATTGATATGTCCCTTGTGTAAAAGGCTGAGGGGACTTACAAAAGGTAAGCAATACGAGAAATTTTCCATGCAAAGGTAAGGGGAACTTGAAAAAGGCAAGACGTCTCAGGGATGTAAGACGAAATACTCTAAGGGAACCCTGCTAAAGTATTAACAACGAATGTTTGGGGTAATGTTATCTTCGGAGAAATGGAATCTCAACCGAGGATTTGTTTGTGAAGGCTTAACTCTGGCATGTAATGTTCCATCTTGATGGATATGCTATGCGTATTGATGATGCAATGTAATGCTGATTATTGTATGCAAGATGCCGATGCATTCTCGAGCTTGGATTTTGTATGATTAGGATCATGTTAAGAGTGTGACAAGTAAGTCTTGATGGTGATTGGATTTTGTAGCGGTTCCAAGTATGATCGAGCTTTGGATTTTCTTATTTGGGTTGGTAGGCTTCATGACATGCTAGATGAGTGATATGTATGAGCGAAGTGACATGATCAATGCATGGTAATGATTCATGTAATGATTTAGATAGTTTGACAGGTGCCTCTAAGGCGGGTCAGGTATGGTTGAAGCTTGAAAGTGTCTTGTTTGCCTACAAGATTCAGTATTGAAAGGTTATGGGATATGCTTAGCGTGACTTCCCGATATTCATCTTGAACTCTGTGGTTTTCGATACCCGACAGAACCTGTTTGAGTAGCTTTGGAGGTATGGAGAAGGAATGTTTCTCTACAGCTAGTTTTGCCCCAATATGTGGGATCTTTGAAGGAATTTTCCTCAAAAGAAAACCTAGGAAACTCGTACCATCATGACTTGAGGGGGACTACCCCAGTATTTTGAACCTTAGAGAGGTGCTTTTGATCAACCGTCTTTGAGAGGATAACTTTTCGTGCTCTTGAGGTGGCCTGCCCCAATATGAGCCTTGAAGTGATTTTGCCTTTAACTGGCTGATCTTTGAGAGATTTGTCAAATCTCGACATGATTACCCCATATCGACTTAATCTTAGAGTGGCTTGCTCTTATGGGGAACAGAGTTCTGAAGCGTTTTTTCCCCAAGGGGTGATCATCTGAAGTGACTTTCCTTTTCTCAACGAAGTCCTTAGGTGTTCTGCACCTTAGGTTTGATCAACCTTTCCATTGTGTAACCTTCCTTGTTGACAAGTGCTTGTTCGCAAGTAAAATTGCTCATTTTGCAAAAGAAAATTTTAACGCAATGCGTTTGACAATTTTGAAATCCAAGTTTGTTCACTGGAATGATGTGGTGACATATAGTGAAGGAATCACTTATTAGAATGTCACATTGATACCAACACGAATGGTGAGTAAACCGTTTTTAGGAGTCAACTTTGACACAAATTTACCGAAGTATGCTTTCGAAATAACCTTGATTCAATTAGGTCTTTTGAGGGTTGTAACGTGGACTGGTTAACGGTTTAAGAAAAAAAGATTTATGGCTCAAAATTTATTTTAACCTACCCATTCTCCTTGATGTTCTCCAGTCTTACGTTCTGTTAGATTGACACACACGTTCGCCTTTCAAAAGGTTATTGAATGATAAAAGTGTTGGTTAAGAAACCACTGAGGTGTTTAGGAGTGACATTCACCCACTTTTGATCTTTAGTCCGTAGTGACACAAATTTGTTCTTATTGAGGATTTTTCTTTAGATCCTTTCTTTTTCTTTATTTTTGTTTTCCCTGATTTTTTCCTAGACTGATTTTGTTTTTCAAGTTCGCCGGGATGCCCTAATTTTTGCCTAAGTCACTTATTTTCAAGTTTTCGACTTAGCAGGATTTTTTCTTGTTTTTTTTCTTGCTTTTTGATTTTTTTTGTTTCTTCTCTTTTTGGGAACAAATCGTGTGACATTTGTTCGTTTGTCTTGCTGAAAGTGTTGTGACCGCCTAGTTCCTTTTGTCGGTGAGGGACAACCGTTGTGATTTGTGAGGTACGACTTATTGTGAGGGACAAGATGTGGTTGATCCTTGGATATGACACTTCTCTTTTTTTCTTTTTTTTTTTGAAATTTGAATGCATGGTCAAATTAATTGAAAACTACTCTGCCCCAGGTTAAGATTGAGGGTTTTTTTCGTTTTAGAAAGAAACTCCTACTTTTAGGCTCAACAGAGTTGACTAGGGATTATCTTCCTTATATCTTTGGTGTTTAGGGATTTGAAATAATGCATGTACATCATCAACAGGGTTTTATTCAAAAGCATAGATTGATAATTTTGCGTCTTTCGATTTCATCATCCTCCCTTGAATTTTTCTTTAACAAGAGTTTGATATCAATGAGAAAATATGAGTGAACACAACTGGATTGATTCAAAACATGCATATTTATTTCATTATCATTATCATCTGAAAACAGACGAGTTTTAAATGTGAATTTGTAATTGACAAACAAAAAAGATTACAAAATAAAAATGCTTGAATGATAAAATTATGGCTGGCATGATTGGCCTCATTATCCACCACATATTGGGGTTGTTCTGGTTGTAGAAGTTGATGATGGTTCCCTAAGGAGGCTCTTCTCAGATTTACCCTTGACTGGTTATGAAGCTACATACGTGCTTGCATGCGATGGCATGAGATTGTTGTTCACGTTTAGACTATTTGACATGAACGTGATAACCTTTGAGTCGATCAGATCTTGTACCTTGTGCTTGAACACATTGCAATTCTCAATTGTATGCCCAGGTGTTCCTGAGTGGTACTCGCGCCTAACATTTACGTTGTAATCTAAAGGAATAGGTTTTGGAACAGGCTTGGCCTCTCTTAGCTGAATCAAAGAACCTTAGAGTAAATGATTAAGTAGTTGTCTGTGAGGAATAGGAATATGATCGAACCTTCTCTCAGGCCTTCTTGGTATTTATTGTCTCTGTTGCTGATAGTTCTATTGCTGAGGAGCATGGGGTTATTGATATTGAATCGGCTGTTGAGGAGCCATTACCCAGGGCTGTTGACCGGCATGGATTGCATATGCTTGTTGCAGATATTAATTTGGTGTTACCTCAGCTACTTGGTAGTATGGCACTTTGTAAGCTTCAGCTTCCCCTTTGGCTATGGTGGTAGCATTAACCTCCTCTTCATTCTTTCTAGCAGATCCATAATAGGGCTTTTGCACTCCATTAGAAACACCAACAACTTGGATTTTCCCAGTTTTTAGCATATTTTTCAATCCTCTCTCCAACAATAACCAAATCTGAGAAACCAGACGAAGTACTACCTACCATTCACTCTTAGAAATGGCCCTTGAAGGGTTCCCATGAACATGTCAATAAACTCTCTTTCGAGAAGAGGTGGTTTAACTCTGGCAGCCATCTCTCTCCACCTTTAGGCATATTCTTTGAATGATTCATCAGCTTTCTTGATGAATGCTTCAACTAACTCTTTCCGTGTTCGGATATGAGTGCGTTCCAACTGAATATACCACTCGAGCGAAGCCCCACTGAGGCTATCTTGAAAGAAGTGCATGAGTAGTTTCTCATCATCAGAGTGAGCAACCATCTTTCTACAATAAGATTTAATGTGGGTCTTTAAACAACTAACCCCTTTGTTTTTTTCAAAGTTTGGGACCTTGAACTTGTGAGGGATCTTGACACTAGGTACCAGGCACATGTCAGCAGCATCTAACCCAAAAATGTTGGATTCTTGCATAGCTCGCACCATTTATTCCAAAGCAAATACCTTCTTCTCCATTTCAGTAATTGGTGGTCCAAGGGCATCATAGAAGATATCGTGATGATTATCCACTTGCACTCTTCCAAGGGCAAAAGGTTTGACTGCAGACATAACATTCTGATTCATCGGGCCCCCATTAGGAGTTGGGTGAGCACCAACAGGAGTGAGAATAACACCAATATGTGTGTTCATAGGGATATGCACGGGAGAGTTCACTAGTGGCGACACAGGAGGATTTGCAGCAGCGATCCTCAGAGCGGCTTGTCTGACCCTTTCTTGGCCTGTGGCCATAGCTTGAAATGCTTCCATCAGTTGACCTATCTGGGTTCGCACATTGAGAATCTCCTCCCTCATTGAAGTTTGATTATGTTCCAATTGATCCATGAGTAATCTTTGACTGCTACGAGTGTTGTAAGGATGTCAAAAAGTCAGGTTGTCTGAAGAAAAAAAGGCCAAGTTGTTGTTTCGGTTTTGGTTCATGAAATGCAGCATGATGCGTGAATGTTATGTTTGCTTTTAAATGTATGAATAAATCCATGAATGGATTCCAAACATATGGACTCATAAGTTTGAAGCACAGATAGAGGATAGGGTTGACTACTTTTCAAATCACGGATCTCACCAGGTAGGGTCTATGGTTAAAAAGGAACCCCAAAGTCATGGACTCACATGAATGTTTATCACGCATGACAGAAGCATGTCAGTTAACAACTCCACCATATAAATCTATTATGGGTGAGGTCTTCGTATCGACCCACATAAGGAAAGTTCATCGGGGACCCATACTACGTGTCTATCGACATTGGGTTCTAGACACGGGTCTTAGAGTCATGGACTTCCCTGACTGTTTTTTGCATATATCAGTTATTGTAATACCCCATATTACCTACATGCTCAATTAGATATCATATGAGATCAAATGATCTTCTTTGTACTTTATCTTTGGTTAATTGGAATAATTGAATCTCCTAAGTGCTCTAAGTGTTGTTAATTGGAATCAATAGAGCAACTATTGAACTGTGAAGAGATCAATTATTTATTAAAGAGACACATCAATATTTATTAGTTCAAGAGAGGAATTTTATGGTAGCTCTAATAATTGATCAAATGGTGTTAGACGGCAAAATATCAATTGGAGGTATTTTACCCTATTGTAGTATATTATATAATATAGGTATTATATACACACACACACACACACACACACACACACACACACACACACATATATATATATATATATATATATATATATATTTGTAAGGGAAAGAAGAAAGAAAGTTGGGAAAGAAGAAAGGAAAAACGTGGAAAGAGGAAGAAGTGAAAGGAAGAGCAAGAAGAGAGGAAAAGTTTGGAAAGAAGAGGGAAAAGCTTGGAATCATCTCATCTTCATCATCTTCTTCAACCTCTTCTTCTATCATCAAGGTGGGTTCTAGTTAGAAGCTTTAAGTTCTAGAAGTTAGAGTTGTTAGAAGCTTCAATGTTTCTAACGGCTCAAATGCGGAATAAATGCGTAGTGTAGTCGGGATATTTGTGAGTAATGACTTATGATAAATGTTGTGATGTTCCTTTGATTTTATATGAGTTTCCATGGGTTTTTGTACTAAGAAATGCAAGTTTTTGAACTTCTGCTTCAGTGTTAACCGATTAACCCAACATGGTTAACTGGTTAACGCGTGTATTTTGCTGTTCTGCGTGTAAAATATGGCTGGTTAATTGATTAACCCACTATGGTTAACCAGTTACCAAATTATGCCTCTAACTCTAATTTTAGCTCTGTGTGAACAGTTCAACATGGTTAACCGGTTAACCATATACCATTAACCGGTTAACACTGTCTTTGATTGTGAAAATCTTTTAAAATCCTTTGAACCATGATTCCGATTGAGGCGTAGTATGAAGCGTTGGAAAGCTATGAAAATATTCTACCTAATGAATTAATGAATTGGTGGCAATTGAATGAAAGTAATGTTTTTATGTGATGTGTTATTACATGTGTTTTCTTATGCTATAGAGTTATGCTATATCTATCTACGTGTTGTTAGATATGATTGAGAGAATGCATGCTTAAAATGAATTAGGGAGAGTGAGGAAACCTTACCCCAAAAACAAATGGTATAGTTTAATGTTGTGACTGTAGCGAGCGATTTTGGACGCGGTTCTTAAGCGCTGGTCGCTCTCTGCGGTTTGAGCTTACTACAGGTCGATTCATTTTTTATCCTATTGAAGCTGATGAAGGAAGGGAAATAAATGTCTCCTATTAACCCTGCTTTGCATACTGAGTTTAAACAGCGGTCTGTTAGGTTACGAATGCTATCAATGTGGGGGGGCCTTTGTACTGGTTATTTGTATTTTCGCCAATACAGTTTCTTTCTTTTTATCTAGACAGAAGGTTTCTGGCGGGGAACAAGGATTAGGATGTTAGGACTGATGTTTTTGAATCACTGCTTTTGATTGATGGAGATATGGGATTTGGGTTTTTTGTTGATTGTGCTCGCTAAGATTTTTCTTTCAATCTTATGCCTACGTATTCCCGTTTACCGAAACAGGGAAATCAGAGCGTTCGTAGTTCCTCCTATTCTATGGGAGGAAACGGGTGTTTTGGTGTCTTGTTCAAAGCCCAAGACGTGAAGCGAAAGGAGATTTGTATCTTGTTCAAAGCCCAAGATGTGAACCTAAAAGGTCTCAACTTTAGAGAGAATTTGTCATCTCTAAAGAGGGGGCTGTATGTCACAACTGTTTATAAAGGAGAATTACTTTAATCGGGATGTGTGAATCCGACAATGCCATAATTTCCTTTAAAGGGGGGTTCCAACCTGAAGGAGAAGACTTTAACTCAGTGTAGAGCAATGCTATCTTTCCTTAGGAATTTCTCATGCTAAAAGAGGGACAGTGGCGTGGATGTAGATGATCCAGAGGCTTGTCGTTTACAGCGATTAGATGAAGGGGAAATGAGTTGTTGATGTTTGTGTACTGTGAACGAGGCACAACTTTGATGCTAAAAGGTTAATTGGATTAACCAGTGGTTTTCTTATACAAAGCCTAAGAGGAGGCTAATATGTGTCTCGTACAAAGCCCGAGAGAGAGGCTAAAAGGTTTTGACTCGACGATGGAGTCTTTTGGTATCTCGTATAAAGCCCGAGATGGAGGTGATTGTTTGTTTGGCTCAATAAGAACCCTTTTGTATCTCGTACAAAGCCTGAGATGGAGGCTAAAGGGGTGATTAACTCAATGAGGGAGTCTTTTATGTGTCTCGTACAAAGCCCGAGAGAGAGGCTAAACGTTGTTTGACTCCGCTGGGGAGAATCATTGTACAAAGCCCAAGAGGAGGCTATGGTGACTGTTTTAGTTAAGTGGCAGGTCCAGTATACTGATTTTGAAAGAGAAAATCAGTTCTTATATGAGCAACACTATACTCAGGGATTTGATTTGAGGATCAGGGATATTTCCTTCTCTTTGAGGAAACGGGAAATCCAAAGGGTATTGAGACTGTCCGAGTCTGCGAGTTTCCTTCCTATTTAACAAAGGGGTCACTTGAGAATGTCTTTGAGACTCAAGGAGATTACACCGTCCAAGTCTAGAGTTTCATCTTTTGTACTGTGCTTTGAGAAACAATAGTAGACTCTATGAAAGGATGTTCTATGAAGATGACTAGGTTCTGTTCCTATACCTCTAGGAGGTCGTCGGGACAATTTGTACGAAGCCCAAGAGGAGGCTGGAAACTTTTAAGAAGCCAACAGGTCCTTGTACTAAGCCCAAGAGGAGGCGATCATTCCCGGAGGAAGAGATCATTATACGAAGCCTAAGAGGAGGCTGTGAATACTTCTAAGAAGCCGTAGGGTCCTTGTACTAAGCCCAAGAGGAGGTTGGGTTGCTTTTAGGAAGCCTGTGGGTCCTTGTACGATGCCCATGAGGAGGCCGATTGCTTTTAAGAAGCCGATGGGTCCCCAAACCCCGAGAAATTCAAGGCAAGCTATTCACAAGGAATAGATCAAGTCAGGAAAGTTTGAGAATTTGGAAGAAACTCAAGAGATGCCATTCACGGAGAAAATATCATCTCTGGGAAGTAGAGCTTCTTGACAAGTGCTTTTAAGAAGCCTGTGGGTCCCCAAACCCTGAGAAATTCAAGGCAATGCTATTCACCGAGAATAGATCAAAGTCAGGAAAGTTCGAGAATTTGGAAGAAACTCAAGAGATTCAATTCACGGAGAAGAGATCATCTCTGGGGAATATAGTTTCTTGACAACTTCTATGAGTGACAGTCTATGAAAGGGTTCACAGAGAATGTTGTCTTTCATGTCTCCATATTGTTTAACCCCAAGAGGAGGGAAGACTGTGTCTGGTAATCCTATGGGGATCTAGTTTAGACTATTTCTAAGAGTGATTGAAACGACTTTACCTAGTGCTAGACGTAGTTGCCGGGGAAACTCTAACTATCTATACTATTATTACACAGTTGATATGAGTTTATGAAAGTAGACTTACAGCGAAACAGCCCCACAATACAGTTATATATATATGAGTTTATGAAAGGAGACTTACAGTGAAACAGCCCCACAATACAGTTATATACATATGAAAGCGGTAAATGAAAGCGGGTAAACACTTACTCGGTTGTAGAGCTTCCATGCTGTTTGGTTAGTTGTTCAACAAAGAAAGATTGAAAACAACAGTATATTCAAAATCAAAGGAGAAAGTGCTTTGAAATAAAAAGATTTGGGGCTTACAGCTCAAGGAGAGGTCCAGGGTTTTATCAGTGAGCGCACTGTTGAATTTGTACAGAGGGACTTATACAAGTGACTAAGGCCCAAAAAGGTTTTCTGTACAAAGGGATGGGTTTTACACTCTCTCAAGAGGCCCAAGTGAGTTTTAAGAAAAGAAATGGGTCTTACTACTCGAGGGTAGGCCCAATGGTTAATTTTAAAAAGGTCGACGATCACGCCGAGTTTTTGGAAACACCGTGGGACTTATACAAGTGACTGAGGCCCAAAATTTTGGTATTTACAAAGGGATTGGGTCTTACACTCTATTAGAGGCCCAAAGAGTCTTGAAACATTTGAGTATGATTAAAAATCAAAGAAACCCCAATTTTCACTTTTTAAAAGTAATTTTTCAAAGAAAATTAATAAAAAATGACAAAAAAATCAAATAAGTTTAAGTAAACCACTTGTGATTTTTGGTTAAGGTTTGAAAAATGAGGTTTTAATCACAAGATGATTTAAAACTTATTTAGTTTTGATTTTCAAGATGAATATTCACTTTTAAAATGTTTAAAAACAATTAAAAATGAATTTATTCACAAAAATACCAACTATATTAAATAAATAATATAAATTTGATTTTTTTGTAGAATAAAATATTTTACTATTTTTGTGATTTTTCAGAAAAAGAACCAATAAAAAATAATCAAAATTGAGGGAGTTATTAATTTTCCAAATCATAAAAAAAAATATGAAAAATGAGAAAATATGAAAAAGTGATAAAAAAGAGGGGTTGGGTCTTACACTCTATTAGAGGCCCAAAATGTATTTTTGTACAAAATATGGGGCTTACAACTCAGGGAGAGGCCCAAAATATTTTCAGTTTGAAAATGGTGATTGCGCCGAGATTTTTAACGTATCGGGACTTATACAATAGCTGAGGCCCAAAATTGTTTCGTTAAAAAAGGGTTGGGTCTTACACTCTAATAGAGACCCAAGTGTTTAAAAATGAAAAGAAATGGGACTTACAGCTCAAAGAGAAACCCAGTTGATTTTCGTTTGAAAATGACGATCGCGCCGAGGTTTTCTTTTAACGCAGAGGGACTTATACAATAAGTGAGGCCCAAAATTGTTTTGGTTAAAAGGGGATTGGGTCTTATACTCTAATGACCCACAGTGTTTGAAAAAGATTTGTTAGGGTGAAAATCAAAGAAAACCCCAATTTCATTTTTTAAGGCATTTTTCAAGAAAAATTAAGTAAAAAAATGATAAAAATATCAAATAAAATCATTAAATAATGATTAAAGTTTATGAAAAAAATATTTTATCCACATAAATATTTAAAATCATTTTGGTTTTTTTTTAAAAAAGAAATTATTTTAAAAACATTTAAAACAATTTAAAACACTATTTTTAAATATATTAAAAATAATCTAAAAATAATACTTTTTTTGTGATTTTTTGTGGATTAAAATATTATGGAGTATGAATTGGAAAATGATGATTTTTTGCTATGTAAAAAAAATTGGTTGAGTTTTGAAAATAAAAATAAGAAAAAGAGGAAAAATGTCACAACATCATCTCCGACATCTCTTAAGGGGTAAAAACGAGTACCGAAACTTTAATTTTCAACACGTTTTTTATCAAATTTCAAACACTCATAACTCTCTCAATTTTTATCGGAATCAAAATTCGGAAGTACCTATCTTGACCGATTTTTCACAAGGAATCCGATGGTACCACACATACACACTGAAACTCGACGTACGAAACACGCAAATCGAAAAACCAGAACTGCTATTAATTCAAAATATCGTTCCGCGTCGAATTTCCAACACGCATAACTCTCTCGATTTTTAACCGAATTAAGATCCGGAAGAGCCTATCTTGACCGATTTTTCACGAGGAATCCAATGGTATCGCACATGCATGCTGAAACTCAACGTACAAAATGCAGCAATTAAAAAACCAGAACTGCCACTAATTGAAAACGTCGTTCCGCGTCGAATTTCCAACACGCGTAACTCTCTCGATTTTTATCCGAATTAAAATCCGTAAAAACCTATCTTGACCGATTTTTCACAAGGAATCCAATGATATTACTCACGCACACGGAAAATCAACACATAAAACGCAGCAATTAAAAAGCCAGAACTGCACGTTGTTTTCGGCGCCGTTTCACGTCAAATTTCCAACGCGCGTAACTCTCTCAATTTTCATCCGAATTGAAATCCGTAAAAACCTATCTTGACTGATTTTTTGCAAGGAATCCAATGGTATTACTCACGCACATGGAAAATCAACACACAAAACGCAGAAATAAAAAAACCAGAACTGCACTGTTTTGAAAACATCGTTCCGCGTCGAATTTCCAACACGCGTAACTCTCTCTATTTTTACCCGAATTGAAATCCGTAAAAACATATCTTGACCGATTTTTCGCAAGGAATCCAATGGTATTACTCACGCGCATGTAAAATCAACACACAAAATGCATAAATTAAAAAAACCAGAACTGTTATCGATTGAAAACATCGTTCCGCGTCGCATTTCCAACACGCGTAACTCTCTCGATTTTTATCCGAATTGAAATCCGTAAAAACCTATCTTGACCGATTTTTCGCAAGGAATCCAATGGTGTTACTCATGCACACTAAAACTTAATGTACAGAACACATCAATCAAAAAAATCAGAACTGGACATGATTTTAAAACAACCAAAATTCCACATATAAACATGTTAAAATGCAAACAGTGGAAGGATCACAACATACACATTAAGGACTACATTTTTGCCTCAAGAATTGTTCAATATGATGCATGTATGTGGACAACAAAGGAAAGCATGATTCAAAGAATTCAAGTTGTGAATTTTACCTCTTTTTTTGGAGATTTTGGGCAACCTACCAAGTGCTTTGTTCCAGAAATGATTTGATGCTTTGGACAACCTCAAATGACCTCTTAGAAGCTTTTAGGATGGTGGAAATCAGCTGGAAACCTCTGGAGCAAGTTTGAGCACTTTCTCGCAAAATGGTCAAAAGTGGCCAAAATGCCAACTCTCTCAAATGGTGTTCCAAATGTGTGGCACCATTTAGGACAGTTCAGGGATGATATTTAGAGTGTGTTTGAGGTTTTATCTGGTTTGGAAAGTGACTGAATCAAGATATGGCTTGAAAAATGCAAAAAAGTGCCATTTTGAGGTTTTGAGAGGTGACTTTGTGATGTTGGTGTTATAGGTCACTTGTAAGAGTTTGGATCACCTACATATGATGTTTATGAGGTGTTAGGATCATGAGCTGTGATGGAAATGCTCTCTAACTCAAAAACTCAGAATTTCCTTACTAAAGAAGGCATTTTGGAGTGAAAGAGAGAATTTGAGGAAAACATCTGTTTGATGGCTTTGGTGTACTCAAACTGAACACAAATGAGCTCTATTTATAGTAGAGCAAGTTTGTTTTGCAAGAAATAGTGAATGGTGGCTGCAACAGAGGTTTGGCCAATGTTGGCCAATGAAAATCCAAGTCTCCTCTAACCATTGACTAGAGGTTAGAGCACAGGCTGCTGGTTCCCTAGTTGTTGGAGGAATCTTGACTAAATTCAGTTAGAGGAAGCTCAGTTTATGCCACCTCTAAGCATCCATTAAATGCTCCAAACCAAAATTGGAGTTTTGTCCCTCTTTTAGGGATTTCTAGGTTTTGGCATGCTTTTTTTGGTTCCTTGGACTTGGGAGGTTCATGGATCAGATCATCCCACTTGGATTTGATCCTTGGATGTGTCCAAAATGACGACAAGGCTTGAAAATTCGTGTGGCACAAAAAATGTGCAAATCTGCCCTGAAAAATTCAGCTGCAGCAAGCCTTTTTGTAAGATCCATAACTCTCTGCTCGAGTATGCTACATGGACGTTCTAGGACTTTTCGGAAAGCTTAGATGACGTACTTCAACTTTGATGTTTGACACTAGACCTGGGTCAACTTGGATCATGGAGAAAAACAGCCTTGAAGTTGGGACATTGTGCTGAAATTACAAGGCAGATTTTTGGTTAAGTGCTGAAAAATGTCAATTTTAGGTTTTTAGCCATTTTGATCCAACCATAACTCAAAATCCATGATGAATTGGGATGAAGTGTAGTTGACACTTTTGTAGAGGGTCATGAGGGCTACAAATCAAGCTTTGGATGGGAAAAAATGGCTTTGTGGTTTAGGAGTTATGATCCTCCATAGTTGGTACCTTTGCCACTTTATTCCATAACTTAGAAAAATTTCTAAGTTTTTATGGTTACCCCTTTTACAAGTTATCCCACTTTCTTTGATTTTTCTTGATGAATGATGATTCCAATCACACATTAACATCATTTTAGGGTTAAAAAACCATTTTTATGAAAAATCTCAAAAAGTCAAAGTTTGACTTTTGTGCACAGTTGACTTTTTATCAGATGAATTCCAAACTGTGCGATCCTTTAGGAAATCATGTCCTTGACCTAAATCAAAATTGATGGACATGTTCCATGGGTGTTATAGGGTATAAATAATCGTGTCTCACGGCTTGGGAGCATGTCCTGGTCAAAAGTCAAAGCTACAGTTGACTTTTCTCGCGAAACCCTAACTGTGGTTTAGATGAAATTGAAACTTGTTGCTCAAGCTTCTTGGATCAATCCATTGTTGCAAATGGATCAATGTGGTATGTTGGAGACCCTCAAATCATGTCTTGAGGTCTTGGCTCATGATTTGTCCCAAAAGTCAACTTAGGGGTGAATTAGGTCAAGAAACCCTAATTCCTGATTTTGATGTATGCATCCCCTGAGGCTAAATTGACTTGATGATGGGGTTTATGATGTTCCATGGAGCATTTTAGGTTATGCTTTGAAGCATTGGCTCATGCCTAGAGGAAAATTTCCATCTGGAGGCCCTAATCGACCAAACCCTAATTTGGTGACACTGGCGATCCTGAGGCTTGATCCACCTAGAAGGGAGCAGCCTTGTGCTTAATCCTTGAAGTGGGAGTCCTCTTGATCCATTGTGGATATTTGAGAGGCTAGACAAGTTGAAGACCATGTCATTCCTTGATTGATCCTTTGTCTAAGAGCTCTGCGAGGGCTTGAAACCCTAAATCCTGTTTGTAGTGAATGCTCACCCACCTTTGGGGAGACTAATGAGGTATGATGGTCCATCCATATTGTGCTGATGATTTGCACAATGATGGGAAATCTTAGTGGTCAAAATATGGGGTATGACAGGTGCCCCTATTTAATCTTCTTGGACCCGAAGGTGTGAATGACGAAGGTATTCGGGCATTCGGGGTGCAAGAGGATTAAATATCGGAATACCCAAAATTTTGATGGTGGTTATGAATGGTAGCTTACGCATTCATCTTCTTTAGCTAAGCGAAGATGCTTAGGAAAGGTAAACTTCCCCTCGATCCTGGTCTTCAGCCAAGGAGTTGGTCTCAGTTTTCTTTTGAAATAAACTTCCCCTCGATCCTGGTTTCCTACCAAGGAACTGGTCTTAGTTTCTTTTGTAAACTTCCCCTCGATCCTGGTTTCCTACCAAGGATCTGGTCTCGGTTTCTGATATAAACTTCCCCTCGATCCTAGTTTCCTACCAAGGACCTGGTCTTAGTTGCTGAAATAAACTTCCCCTCGATCCTGGTTTCTTACCAAGGAACTGGTCTCAGTTTCTTTTGTCAATAAACTTTCTTGACAAGGAATGCTGTTAGTAGCGGTTTTCCTTCAAACTTCTCGCCGAATTTTCCTGGGGAGATGCCATTTGAGTGGAAAAAGGTTTGATGTCAGACTTGCTGGGGAACCCATTCGTCTGAATTGTAGAGGTACACAAACTTCTCTGTTTTGGAGACGCCATTTGTCGATTCTACTGGGGAAAGCGAGTCTCTTGAGAGACTGTTTTCGTTTGGGGGCTTACATCATACTTTTCTCGGGATCTTTTCGGAGAAATGCCATATGATGGGATCCAATTTTGAGGTGCCGATGACCTTTTCATCAGTGGTTTTTCGGAGAAAAACTGCCGTACCGCCGAATCTCTGATTAAGAGGCTTTCTCTGGGGATTTTCCTTAATCCGGGAAAGCAAGGATATCATCTTCAATGGCGAAGAATGATATTTGTTGAAAGTTTTCTTGTTTCTCAGAGGTTCAAGTTATCAAAGTGGTCAAGGACCGTCTCTAATCCAGAGATAAACGGGAGAGAGATTGCTTAGATGATTCACTTCCTAACGAGGAAAGGTCTGACAACTCGATTGAGAGGACTTTTATCACTAGGGGATAAGACCGACTAGAGTGATAGTGATGCAATATGAATGTGAATGCAAATCAATAATGCATGATGTATGTATGTATATGCGGACAAAACTGACGCAACATACAGACTAAAGGATGAACACGACTGGATACTCAGCCCCAGTGGGGCATGTAGAAATATCGCTGGTTCAAGATAGCAATTCTGCCTTGCTTAGGAGAAATGGTCCCTGTTAGGGGTGGTCGGGCTTAGGAGATGAGAACTCGGCCGAAGATGTCAGATGGAATAGTTGCATCCGACACTGTTGATCCTTCATTCAGGCGTACTGGTCTAGAAGGAGTACTTTGATTCTGCACTTTGAGGTTCGAACACCTTTGGAGACGCGATTGATGTTCTTCTGATGTTCAACAGTCAAAAGAAATTGCCATCTTTATTTTAAAAGCAGAAAAAGTTTTAACAAGTAAATTCATTTTTGTTTTATTTCAAGAATCGTTGACCATGTTAAAATGTCATTCTATAAAGCTAAAACAAGTAAGAATTACAAACAAAAGCACAAGGGCTCAAATTTTATTGATAGGATGGAAATCAGCCAAACGCGTGATTCCAAAGAGTATTTACAAAGTTAGAAAATGGTAATTTACAGGGAAAAGGGCTACGTTGAAACATAACGACCACTATCCTTCTACCAACTTTGAATTTGGGACATCCTGAGCTTTTGTCGAAGATGACCTTGACTGGAGTTTCCCTCTGATGGATGATGTAACTGCTGCTGCTGAGGGACTTGCCTCTGTTGAACATAATTACTTGCCATTATCCCTAATTTTTGCCTGGATTGTACTTTGATGTTTCCATTCCACCGGGATGATTTTTTTCATGTCTCTAACTTTTGCCTGGACCGCCCTTTCGGGTTTTCAATTCACCGAGATGTTTTTTTTTTAGGCTAAGTATTTCTTGACTACATCAACATTTGTGGGGTAGCCAAATTCCTCTCCGTCCATGGTTGCAAGTCTCAAGGCACCGCCTGAGAAAGCTTTCGTGACCACATAGGGGCCATCATAATTTGGAGTCCACTTGCCTCGCGAATCAGTGAGAAATGATTGTATCTTCTTGAGCACGAGGTCTCATTTTCTGAAGACACGAGGTCGGACCTTTTTGTCGAACGCCCTCTTCATTCTCTGTTGATACAACTGACCGTGGCATAGTGCCGTTATTCTCTTTTCTTCGATCAGATTCAGTTCATCGTGTCGGTTTTGACACCATTCGGCTTCGGTGAGCTTCGCTTCCATCAATACCCGGATTGATGGGATCTCTACTTCTATGGGGAGAACTGCCTCCATGCCATATACTAGAGAGAAAGGGGTTGCCCCTGTTGAAGTGCAGACAGATGTGCGATAACCGTGAAGAGCAATGGGTAGCATCTCGTGCCAATCTTTGTAGGTTACAACCATCTTTTGAACGATCTTCTTGATGTTCTTGTTAGCCGCTTCTACCGCTCCGTTCATCTTGGGTCGGTAGGGAGATAAGTTATGGTGTTCGATCTTGAACTCAGCGCACAACCCTTTCATCATCTTATTGTTCAAGTTAGATCCATTATCAGTAATGATCTGGCTTGGAACACCATAACGGCAGATGATATTATTTTTGATAAATCGGACCACCACTTGTCGGGTTACATTAGCATACGACGCTGCTTCGACCCACTTGGTGAAGTAGTCAATGGCTACTAGGATGAACCGATGTCCGTTTGAAGCCTTGGGCTCAATCATGCCAATCATGTCGATTCCCCATATCGAGAAAGGCCATGTGGAAGAGAGAACTTTGAGATGTGATGGCAGTACATAAATTTTGTCGGAGTATATCTGACACTTGTGACACCTCCTCATGTACTTGTAGCAGTCGGATTCCATGGTTAACTAGTAATACCCTGCTCTCAAAATTTTTCTCGCCATTGTGTGTCCGTTGGCATAAGTGCCAAAGGATCCTTCATGAATTTCTTTCATAAGCATGTCTGCTTCTGGCCTGTCTACGCATTGGAGCAAGACCATGTCAAAATTTCTCTTATAGAGAGTGTCACCGCTCAGGAAGAAGTTTCCAGCCAATCTTCTGAGGGTCTTTCTATCTTTCCTGGATGCCCCAAGTGGGTACTCTTGTTTCTAAAGGAAGCATTTGATATCGTGATACCAAGGTCGGTCGTCTATGACTGCTTCAATCGTGAAGATGTAAGCGGGCCGTTCAAGGCGCATTATGTCGATCTTAGGTATGCCATTCCATTGACCTACACTAATCATGGAAGAGATAGTGGCTAATGCATCAACCATGTGATTCTCATCACGAGGAATGTGATGAAACTCAACTCTATTGAAGAAAGGTAGCAACCTCCTTGCATAGTCTTTGTAAGGAATCAGTCCTGATTGGTATGTGTTCCAATTTCCTTTTATTTGATTGATAACCAAGGTTGAGTCGCCGTATACGTCCAAGTTTTTTATTCTTAAATCAATTGCTTCCTCGAGACCCATAATACAAGCTTCGTATTCGGCCTCGTTGTTCGTACATTTGAACGTAAGTCTGGCAGTGAAAGGAATGTGGGTACCCTAAGGGGTAACAATGATTGCCCCAATTCCATTTCCATAATGATTAACTGCTCCGTCAAAGATAAGTCCCCATTGGGAACCTGGTTCTGGCCCTTCACTGGGTAACGGTTCATCGCAATCTTTCATTCTTAGATACATGACATCTTCATCTGGGAAGTCAAACCTGATTGATTCTTGATCGTCAATCAGTTGATGAGCCAAATGATCGGCTAAAATACTTCCTTTAACGACTTTCTGAGCGTGGTACTCTATGTCATTCTCTGATAACAGCATCTGCCTGCGGGCAATCCTTCCCATAAGAGCAGGTTTTTCGAAAACATACTTGATTGGATCCATTTTAGAGATTAACCAAGTAGTGTGACGAATCATGTATTGGCGAAGACGTTTGGCTGCCCAAGCCAAAGCGCAACAATTTTTCTCAAGCATCATGTACCGAGTTTCGCAGTCGGTGAATTTCTTGCTTAGATAGTAGATGGCAGACTCTTTCCTTTTGGTTTCGTCTTGTTGGCCAAGTACACATCCCATTGAGTCCTCTAGGACTGTGAGGTAAATGATCAGTGGTCTTCCTTCCACTGGAGGTGATAGAATCGGAGGATTCAACAGATATTCCTTAATACTGTCGAAGGCGGTTTGGCAATCTTCTGACCAAACGCAATCCTGGTTCTTTTTGAGTAATTTGAAAATCGGCGCACACGTGGCGGTCATGAGGAATATGAATCTGGAGATGTAGTTCAAACGTCCCAGGAATCCTCTGACTTGTTTTTCAGTTTTCGGAGAAGGCATTTTTTGAATGGCCTTGACCTTGTCAGGATCAACCTCAATTCCTTTCTGGCTGACGATGAACCCTAGTAGTTTCCCTGAACGGACACCGAAGGTGCACTTGTTGGGATTCAAGCAGAGCTTGAACTTTCTTAAACATTTGAACAATTTTGACAGATGTTCAACGTGCTCACTCTCTGTTTTTGATTTTGCAATCATATCATCGATATATACCTCGATTTTCTTATGTATCATGTCATGAAACAGAGTAGTCATGGCCCTTTGATAGGTTGCCTCGGCGTTCTTCAAACCGAACGGCATTACCTTGTAATAAAAGGTACCCCATGGGGTAATGAATGAAGTTTTCTCCATGTCTTTCGGCACCATTTTGATCTGGTTATAGCCCGAGAATCCGTCCATGAAGGAGAAAACTTTGAACTTTGTTGTACTATCTACCAGCATGTCAATGTATGGTAAAGGAAAGTCGTCCTTTGGACTAGCCTTGTTCAAGTCTCTATAGTCGACACACATTCTGACATTTTTGTCCTTTTTCGGAACGGGTACAATGTTGGCTAACCATTGAGGATATTCTGATGTGACGAGGAAACCCGCGTCAATCTGTTTCTGTACCTCCTCTTTGATTTTGATGGCCATGTCCGGATGAGTACGTCTCAACCTTTGCTTTACTGACGGACATTCCGATCTCAATGGTAAGTGATGTTCCACGATGCTGGTATCCAACCCTGGCATATCCTGATAGGACCAAGCGAATACATCGGGGAATTCTCTGAGAAGCTTTATCAAACCCTCTCTGGCAGTTAGACTGAGCAATGCCCCAATCCTGATTTCCTTTCTCTCTTTTTCCGAACCCACATTTACCATTTCTAATGGCTCTTTGTGAGGTTCAATGGACCTTTCCTCTTGTCTGAGTAGTCGGGAGATCTCTTCTAGAATTTTGTCGTCATTTTCTTCTTCAGCCTCGAATACTGGGAACTCAAAGTTGGGAGAAGGCATCGGATCGTATGTTTCAACTGGGTTTAAAACAAGCAATCTGCATGACGTGATGATTCGTGTTTAGAAGAGATAGAGAAAATGCAAGTGTGTGCAGTGTTTTATTTTACTGCTTGTTTTTATTTTTAATTGTTTTTTAGGATTACCATTTTCTGAAAAATCAAAAAGAGAAAACAACAATAAATGCGGAAATTACAGCCCTATAAAACAAAACTCTGTCGATTTGGGCTAAGCGAAGAGGGAAATTTACAGAAAGCGAGCCCTATCAAAACATCCGTTTCACCTGGGCAGGGTGAAAGGTTAAAGATGGCAATTACTTTGACTGACGAACGACCTTCGGAACCTCGACGGCAACCCATTGGCGGCGAACTCCTCGGTGAATCACAAAGTATGGCACCTTCCTTGATTTGTCTTCAGAAATGACGCTGATTTCTGGTGGAGCAGGATCATTGGAATCTGTCTCCCAGGCAGAATTGTTGTAGGAGAATTCCTCTGTTGCATTTTGCATAGTATTTGTGCTCTCAGTTGTATCTCCCCATCCAGTTGGCTGGATATCTTCGAGCCTGATACGAGAGCTTTCGGGAGCGGTGTACTTGACCATATAGTCGTATTTTCCACTCGGTTGTCCCAAGGTGTCCCACACTTCTTTAGAACTAGAGGAGTCATCCCTCTCGATGACGTTGACCTCGGGAAAAGCATAGTTGATGAATTCCAGTCCTGCAAATGTTGCAAATTCATCGTCATGTTGAGTAGTTTCTGAATAACCTGAGTGTTGATCCCATGACATGGTGGAGACGCAGGTATCCTGTTCAACGACGGTCAGCTGATTTTCATTGTTCGGCTGACTCTCTTGCCCCAAGTCTCTTGGATAAGGTTGCCACATTGGCAGACCATCCATTGGGCCATAGTAATTGTGGTCAAAGTTGTCTTTCATCGGAGTGTCTTCCTCTAATGAATTTGGTGGAGCACGACATCCTTCCGGATCACAATCTCCATATATCATTTCGACGTCTGACCTGGGTATAAATCTCAGACTCTGTGTAGGAAAGGAAAATGGTATAGGCACCTCTTCTTGAGACATATAACCGTCCTCGTTAAGGTAGGACTTCCATTCCATATCTGGGTCAGAGGGATCCTCCTCATTGATATTGTGTACCTCCTGAGACACTGGGTGAAGGAAACCTCCACTGTGGAAGAAATCCTGAATGGGATGAAGACTTTCATCGTTAGCAGCTATCCGGGTACAGGTTGCAGAAAAACCAAGACCCTTCTTTGTTTTATTGTCAATAGGAATGGCAAGCCGTCCCCATCCTGTTGTATCGGTACTCTCGACCGCTTTGATAGCATCTTTGTATGAGGAAATCGAGGTTCCTCCTTTGAACTGATTGTCCTTGCTCACCGACAGTGCTTGGAACTGAGTTCCAATAACTTCCTCGGGTTCTATACCAGCAGATGATGACAAGTTACTCACAAGCAAGGCCTACTCTCCACAGACTGTGACAAGTTGATCGTTCTTGACGAACTTTAGCTTTTGGTGGAGGGTCGAAGTGACCGCTCCAGCCTGATGTATCCAAGGTCTTCATAATAAACAATTGTATGTTGCCCGGATGTCCATGACCTGGAAAGTGACTTGGAAAGTGTGAGGACCGATAGTTATGGGAAGATCAACTTCGCCGATAACTGTTTTTCTGGATCCGTCGAACGCTTTGACGACGACCTCGCTGATTCTCATCGGAGGGCCTTTGAATGATAATTGCATCAAAGTGGACTTCGGCATAACATTCAGGGCTGACCCTGTGTCTACCAGTACGCTGGCTAAAGCATCGTCCTGGCAGTTAACTGTAATGTTGAGCGCCATGTTATGACGGCAACCCTCTTCGGGTAATTCCTCATCACTAAATCCCAAATTGTTGCAGGAAGTGATGTTAGAGACAATACTATCGAACTGTCTGATTGTTACATCCTGTTCCACAAAGGCTTGCTCCAAGACTTTCTGTAGAGCCTCCCTGTGGGCTTCTGAACTGAGTAACAGTGATAATACCGAGATCTTTGAAGGAGTCTGTAACAGTTGATCGACAATGTTGTATTCACTCCTTTGGATGAGCTTCAGCATCTCATCATCATTTTTCGAAAGGTCGGGATTACTGGATTGACCGACTGGTGGATCAGGAGTTTCCGTCTGAAGTTCCTTTTCCTTGTTAGGTTCCCTAACCCCTCGGTTGAAGATTCTACCACTCCGTGTTACTCGACTGATGTCTGCAATGTTTACGACAGAGGGTAATGGAATTTCCTTTCCATTTTCAATTATCGTTGCACCGTATTTGTAAGGGATAGCCTTAGTTGATTCATACGGTAGTGGTCCCGGTAGATAGATGACTATGGGAACTTTCTGATTTTTCTGACCATCGTAAGTAATCTCAATCCGTTCCCGGTTGGGAACTTTAGATTCGTCAAGTAGAGGGATGATGGAAAAAATATCCTTGGTCTGGTGACGACCAGAGATGGTGACAACATCCTCAACTTGATCAGCAAGGTAATTCGGCGTCCAGTTGATGGGTCCAGAACCCGGATATGGATGAATTTCTCCACAGTCCACCTGCCCCTGGAGAGCTGCTCGCACAAGGTAGCACCCTTGGTTACTTTCCGAACAGACGCTACAACGATCGTAATTGTGTGGTGGCACCTGGCCACACCCACTTTGAATACAATGTAACCTCACTAGGTTACCTTCCACTGATCGGACATCCTGACTTTGACGACGAGTAGATTGGCATCCACCAATGATTTAACAAGTGCTGAAGTGCCTCCTGGACAAGGGTACAACCCTTATCGTTTTCGCAATCCGCTTTACAGCTTTGATAGTTATGTGATATTAAGAATTCGAGTCGGACCTACTCAGCATGTAACTCTACCAGGTTGGTATTCATCACGCGAATATCGGAGATCTGAACCATGTTGATTTGATAGGAGTTCCTATCATGGTAGTCTTGGATCCATCCAAGATCCATCTGACGCTGGAGGGCCTCTTGTATGAAAGAGCATCCCTATTTGTTTACCGAGCAAGTGAAACAGGAACTGTAATCGTGTCGCGGCAGATTATGATACGGGCTTTGCCTTGAGTGCATCGCCACCAAGTTGACATTTATTGCACGAATGTCATGGTTCTGAATGACGTTAGAATTTGTATAGACCATGTTAACTCCACGAACTCGGTGCTCTTGGATCCATCCGAGATCCATCTGTTCCTGTAGATCTGCTTGCACCACAGAACATCCTTGGTTGTCTTTCGAGCAGATATCACACTGGTGATAGTTATGAGGTGGCACATGGCCATATCCTCTCTGTCTACAATGCATCTTGACCAGATTGGTCTTCAACAAGAGTACATCGTGAATTTGATAAACGTCGTTAGTTTCTCCTTCTATCAAATTGACTGCAGCCTTCTCATGTTGAGGCAGCGGGTTTGTGAGAACATTGGGATTCGTATCCTTGAAGGATAAGACCCCGCTCCTAACAAGCTTTTGCACGTCGGACTTGAAATTGAGACAAGTCTCAATGTTATGCCCCGATCCTCCTTGATGATAAGGGCATGTCTGATCCACCTTAAACTAAAAAGGCGGATTTTCCGGTACTATAAGAGGAGACTTAGTCTGGATGTGCCCCTTAGCCAGTAGTAACAGAAACAACTCTGCGTACGACACAGGTATAGGATCAAATCCTGGTGGCCGTGTTGTACGGTTATTGTTATATGGAGGATGAGCTTGCTGAAGAGGCTGTTGTGTCCTTTGTTGGTCAGGTTGGCTATGTGCAACCTGAGGTTGATACGTAGGAATAGACACAGGGTTGATAGTAGGAGTCACAGCTGCTACTGGTTGATAACGTCGCCTTTGCTTTCCGAGAGAGATATTCCCAATATCTTGCTCTTTTTTCTTAGGGAGAGCACTACCGTATTTTTTAGTACCGCTCGTCGATCCAATGTCTTTTACCAAACATCCTTCTCGGACGGGTTCCTCAAGACGTACGCCCATGCCCACCATCTCAGTGAAATCACTGGGTGAACTGGCAACCATTCGGTCATAGTAAAATGAGCTTAAGGTCTTTAAGAAGATCTTTGTCATCTCTTTTTCCTCAAGAGGTGGACAAATTTGAGCGGCAATTTCATGCCACCTTTGAGCATACTCCTTAAAGGTTTTCTTGTCCTTTTGCGACATCGATCTGAGTTGATCTCTGTCGGGTGCCATGTCCAAATTGTATTTGTATTGTTGGACGAAGGCAGTACCAAGATATCTGAATGTACTGATCGTAGTACGGTTTAAACCCATGTACCATTTGAGTGCGGCACCGGTTAAACTATCCTGAAAGTAGTGAATCAGCAGGTCCTGATTCTCCGTCTGAGCTGACATCCGTCGAGCGTACATCACCAGATGGCTTTGAGGGCAAGAGTTACCCTTGTATTTTTCAAAGTCGGGCACTTGAAATTTGTGCGGGACTTTCACATTTGGGACCAAGCAGAGGTCTGCGGCGTCCTTTCCGAATAAATCCTGACCGCGAATGGCTTGCAGCTCCTTCTGCATTTCCAGGAACTGCTCCTGGAATTCATCCATTCGGTCAAACATAGTTTCCTTTTTATCAGCAAGTATTGGTGGAATCTATCCTTCCAGGACAGTGTGCACCACAGGGGGTGGTACCGTGACTATGGTAGCGAATCTTGGCGTTTCCCGAAGTTTGTAACCTTCAGGAGTCTTCAGTATGCCCCTGGCATCTTCGCTTTCCCAAAGTTTGTAACCTTCAGGCCCAGCGGCTTCTGTTGTTATTCCCTGATCCTCAGTGATCGGCGGAACATATCCTCCCGGGATATAGTTAACAGGTATGCCCCAAGGACGATATTTCGGTATCTGATACCTAGGATCATACTTCTCCACTATGGGCGTTGAGGTGATCTCTGAGATCACAGTCCTTTGTAGCTGAGCTTCTGCCATGGCTTGCATGTCGTTACGAAGCTTTCTCATATCCTCTCTTAGAGCGTCGATCTCTTCTTTCAACTCTCTGTTTTCTTCCTCAAGATCATCCATCTTTTTCTGAAGATTGGCCCGAGTATTATACGAATGAGACGGTTTGACTCTAGAACCGAGACACAAATGTGAGATTCGTAGATAAGAAGAATTCGCGATGTGAGAATGATGAATGCAATGATTATATTAATTGTTTTTTGGTTTAATCAAATAAACTTCGACAATTAGATTGCAAATATCAAACGGTGGAGAAACCCCTTTTTATTGAATTCAAAGGATTACAGAAATGGAAATACAGTAGATTACAAGGTGCAGAAACAGAAACCTAAACTAATGGGTCCCGAGTCCTCTCTGAAGAGAAACCGGGTGCTGATTATGGTATCTTCCTTTTCTTTGACCGGGGCTCTTGAACCATTGTCGGGTTGTCATTCCTTTGCCAGGTGAAAGGAGCGAGCAAATTCCTTTGGCCATCTTGATTCTCTACAGCATGTTGCTCCAAAATTTCAATCAGAGCATCCCTATCTTTCAGTAGTTGTTGTATTTTGATGCACTCTATGTCGAGGGTGCGGTACTTGTTCTTCCAAGACCTTCTCTCCTTTTGAACTTTGTTGAGAGTAACCTGAAGCCTTTCAATTTCCGTCATGAAGTACATGACAGATTCCTTTGGCGGAAGAATTCCGTAACGAGGATAAGGCATTTTTAGCTTGAGAGCTCTAGTTTGTACCCAGTGGAGATAAGGCTCCACCGAGATACAGTCCAGTTTTCCTAGAGACTTTCGTCCTTTCTTATGAACGTGTTTCCAAGCGTGCACTATTTCCATCTTTAGTGCTCTGTCACTTTCTCCTTCCTTGAAGAAAAGACCTTCCAGATGAACACCCCGTGGGATGTGTCTCATCGGGTATCCAAATTGACGGCGAACCAACACCGGATGATAGTTGATTCCTCCTTTAGTTCCTATAAGGGGTACGTTAGGGAAGTTTCCACAATGGTCAATGATCCTGATTCCATCATAGATCCTATTACACCAATCTATATCAGAGTTGGTAAGAGACATGATCTTCTATGACCAACGTAAGGCACTCTTGCAATCCCAAAAAGCAGCAGACTTGGGCAAGTGAGAGATAAACCATTTGTAAAGCAGAGGTACACAGCACGTGATCTCCCCTCCGCTGTACAAATTTCCCAAGTGTACAGAATGATACGCATCTGCGAGCAAAGTCGGTACAGGGTTTCCAATGAGAAAAACCTTAATGGAGTTGATATCTACAAAGTTATTGATGTTGGGAAACAAAAATAACCCGTAGGTGAGCAAGACAAAGATGCTTTCAAAAGCAGTCACGTTTCCTATACTGGCAAAATACAGGGCCTTCTTTGTCAAGAACTGGGTTGGCAAACCTTGGATGCCACCCTTCGTAGTTAAGTGAGTCCTGACCTCAGACTCGTCCAAATAAATTGCTCTTGCAATGGTCTGATTCTTTGGAATTTCTTCCAGCCCAGAAAATGGAGCTTGATCTGTAATGTGTAGATCAATCAGATGAGAATACTCCTTCAGCGTTGGTGCGAGCTGGTAATCCGGGAATGTGAAACAGTGATAAACTGGATCATAAAACTGAATGAGCGCATCCATGATTCCCTCAATCACATGGACTCTTAACAGTGGTAGCAAACCTCCGTGTTCGGCTCTGAAAGCCTCAGGGTTAGTGATCATCCTCGCTAACTTTCTCAAATCCTCTAGTTTTGGAACCTTGAAGGTGTAACTATGAGTTCTCCTTCTACCGAAATCTATTAGTGCAATCCTTTTCTCAGATATTCGCAATCACAGTCTTAGTTTAATTTGAAAAACAGAGAGACTAGAAGAGAATTTTTTTTGAATGTTTTAATGTTTTTTAAATGAATGCGTGAATGCAGCACAATAAAACATAGAAAAAACATGGGGTCAAAGGGTCGTTGTCATGAAGTCAAGGCTCTACCCATCCCCAAAGGTTTATACTAAGGTGATTTTTGTACCTGTACTCATTATCATCAGCTCCTCCCAGGAAAGCAAAACAACAAGCGGATCGCCAGCGAGTTGTAGAGCAATCTTAGAGTAAGTGCCATTCACCGAGAATAGATCACCAGCCTCAAATGAGGGTAGTATCGCGTAACAACTATTTCCGATAGCTTCCGCACAACAAAAGGGTTTGGCTCCTCAGCTTCTCAGACTTAACAATCGGCCCATTGTCTAGGTGAGAGAATGGGTTGCATTAGTCAGCCTACACCGAGGTTGATGGTCGACCTCGTCGCCATCACTTATCTTAAGTGTATACTCAATCTTTCCACATGCGGCATCACACGCATTCCCATTAGCAGAAAAATAAACACGTATAGCAATTAGGAAAAGCAGTATATATATTTGTACTAATCATCCTAGACCTTTAAAGCTATGAATCCTAGGTTCCTGACAGAAGTTGGGTTCCCCGGCGGAAGCCCTAATCTGTGGTATTCACACAAGAGGTGAAAAGGAAGAAGAAAAACAGAGATTGGCCCCACGGTGGGAGCCATTTTTCTGTAGCGAGCGATTTTGGACGCGGTTCTTAAGTGTTGGTCGCTCTCTGCGGTTTGAGCTTACTACAGGTCGATTCATTTTTTATCCTATTGAAGCTGATAAAGGAAGGGAAATAGATGTCTCTAATTAACCCTGCTTTGCATACTGAGTTTAAATAACGGTCTGTTAGGTTACGGATGCTATCAATGTGGGGGGCACTTTGTACTGGTTATTTGTATTTTCGCCAATATAGTTTCTTTCTTTTAATCTAGACAGAAGGTTTCTGGCAGGGAACAAGGATTAGGATGTTAGGACTGATGTTTTTGAATCACTGCTTTTGATTGATGGAGATATGGGATTTGGGTTTTTTGTTGATTGTGCTCGCTAAGATTTTTCTTTCAATCTTATGCCTATGTATTCCCGTTTACCGAAACAGGGAAATCAGAGCGTTCGTAGTTCCTCCTATTCTATGGGAGGAAATGGGTGTTTTGGTGTCTTGTTCAAAGCCCAAGACGTGAAGCGAAAGGAGATTTGTATCTTGTTCAAAGCCCAAGATGTGAAGCTAAAAGATCTCAACTTTAGAGAGAATTTTTCATCTCTAAAGAGGGGGCTGTATGTCACAACTGTTTATAAAGGAGATTTACTTTAACCGGGATGTGTGAATCCGACAATGCCATAATTTCCTTTAAAGGGGGTTCCAACCTGAAGGAGAAGACTTTAACTCAGTGTAGAGCAATGTTATCTTTCCTTAGGAATTTCTCATGCTAAAAGAGGGACAGTGGCGTGGATGTAGATGATCCAGAGGCTTGCCGCTTACAGCGATTAGATGAAGGAGAAAGGAGTTGTTGATGTTTGTGTACTGTGAACGAGGCACAACTTTGATGCTAAAAGGTTAATTGGATTAACCAGTGGTTTTCTTATACAAAGCCTAAGAGGAGGCTAATATGCGTCTCGTACAAAGCCCGAGAGAGAGGCTAAAAGGTTTTGACTCGACGATGGAGTCTTTTGGTATCTCGTATAAAGCCCGAGATGGAGGCGATTGTTTATTTGGCTCAATAAGAACCCTTTTGTATCTCATACAAAGCCCGAGATGGAGGCTAAAGGGGTGATTAACTCAACGAGGGAGTCTCTTATGTGTCTCGTACAAAGCCCGAGAGAGAGGCTAAACGTTGTTTGACTCCGCTGGGGAGAATCATTGTACAAAGCCCAAGAGGAGGCTATGGTGACTGTTTTAGTTAAGTGGCAGGTCCAGTATACTAATTTTGAAAGAGAAAATCAGTTCTTATATGAGCAACACTGTACTCAGGGATTTGATTTGAGGATTAGGGATATTTCCTTCTCTTTGAGGAAACGGGAAATCCAAAGGGTATTGAGACTGTCCGAGTCTGCGAGTTTCTTTCCTATTTAACGAAGGGGTCACTTGAGAATGTCTTTGAGACTCAAGGAGATTAGACCGTCCAAGTCTAGAGTTTCATCTTTTGTACTGTGCTTTGAGAAACAGTAGTAGACTCTATGAAAGGACTGTTCTATGAAGATGACTATGTTCTGTTCCTATACCTCTAGGAGGTCGTCAGGACAATTTGTACGAAGCCCAAGAGGAGGCTGGAAACTTTTAAGAAGCCGACGGGTCCTTGTACTAAGCCCAAGAGGAGGCGATCATTACCGGAGGAAGAGATCATTATACGAAGCCTAAGAGGAGGCTGTGAATACTTCTAAGAAGCCGTAGGGTCCTTGTACTAAGCCCAAGAGGAGGCGAGGTTGCTTTTAGGAAGCCTGTGGGTCCTTGTACGATGCCCAAGAGGAGGCCGATTGCTTTTAAGAAGCCGATGGGTCCCCAAACCCTGAGAAATTCAAGGCAAGCTATTCACAAGGAATAGATCAAGTCAGGAAAGTTCGAGAATTTGGAAGAAACTCAAGAGATGCCATTCACGGAGAAAAGATCATCTATGGGGAGTAGAGCTTCTTGACAAGTGCTTTTAAGAAGCCTGTGGGTCCCCAAACCCCGAGAAATTCAAGGCAATGCTATTCACCGAGAATAGATCAAAGTCAGGAAAGTTCGAGAATTTGGAAGAAACTCAAGAGATACAATTCACGGAGAAGAGATCATCTCTGGGGAATATAGTTTCTTGATAACTTCTATGAGTGACAGTCTATGAAAGGGTTCACAGAGAATGTTGTCTTTCATGTCTCCATATTGTTTAACCCCAAGAGGAGGGAAGACTGTGTCTGGTAATCCTATGGGGATGTAGTTTAGACTATTTCTAAGAGTGATTGAAACGACTTTACCTAGTGTTAGACGTAGTTGCCGGGGAAACTCTAAATATCTATACTATTATTACACAGTTGATATGAGTTTATGAAAGAAGACTTACAGCGAAACAGCCCCACAATACAGTTATATATATATATGAGTTTATGAAAGGAGACTTACAGTGAAACAGCCCCACAATACAGTTATATACATATGAAAGCGGTAAATGAAAGCGGGTAAACACTTAATCGGTTGTAGAGCTTCCATGCTGTTTGGTTAGTTGTTCAACAAAGAAAGATTGAAAACAACAGTATATTCAAAATCAAAGGAGAAAGTGCTTTGAAATAAAAAGATTTGGGGCTTACAGCTCAAGGAGAGGTCCAGGGTTTTATTAGTGAGCGCACTGTAGAATTTATACAGAGGGACTTATACAAGTGACTAAGGCCCAAAAAGGTTTTCTGTACAAAGGGATGGGTCTTACACTCTCTCAAGAGGCCCAAGTGAGTTTTAAGAAAAGAAATTGGTCTTACTACTCGAGGGTAGGCCCAATGGTTAATTTTAAAAAGGGTGACGATCGCGCCGAGTTTTTGGAAACACCGTGGGACTTATACAAGTGACTGAGGCCCAAAATTTTGGTATTTACAAAGGGATTAGGTCTTACACTCTATTAGAGGCCCAAAGAGTCTTGAAACATTTGAGTATGATTAAAAATCAAAGAAACCCCAATTTTCACTTTTAAAAGTAATTTTTCAAAGAAAATTAATAAAAAATGACAAAAAAATCAAATAAGTTTAAGTAAACCACTTGTGATTTTTGGTTAAGGTTTGAAAAATGAGGTTTTAATCACAAGATGATTTAAAACTTATTTAGTTTTGATTTTCAAGATGAATATTCACTTTTAAAATGTTTAAAAACAATTAAAAATAAATTTATTCACAAAAATACCAACTATATTAAATAAATAATATAAATTTGATTTTTTTGTAGAATAAAATATTTTACTATTTTTGTGATTTTTCAGAAAAAGAACCAATAAAAAATAATCAAAATTGAGGGAGTTATTAATTTTCCAAATCATAAAAAAAAATATGAAAAATGAGAAAATATGAAAAAGTGATAAAAAAGAGGGGTTGGGTCTTACACTCTATTAGAGGCCCAAAATGTATTTTTGTACAAAAGATGAGGCTTACAACTCAGGGAGAGGCCCAAAATATTTTCAGTTTGAAAATGGCGATCGCGCCGAGATTTTTAACGTATCGGGACTTATACAATAGCTGAGGCCCAAAATTGTTTCGTTAAAAAAGGGTTGGTCTTACACTCTAATAGAGGCCCAAGTGTTTAAAAATAAAAAGAAATGGGACTTACAGCTCAAAGAGAAGCCCAGTTGATTTTCGTTTGAAAATGGCGATCGCGCCGAGGTTTTCTTTTAACGCAGAGGGACTTATACAATAAGTGAGGCCCAAAATTGTTTTGGTTAAAAGGGGATTGGGTCTTACACTCTAATAGAGGTCCAAAGTGTTTGAAAAAGATTTGTTAGGGTGAAAATCAAAGAAAACCCCAATTTCATTTTTTAAGGCATTTTTCCAAGAAAAATTAAGTAAAAAAATGATAAAAATATCAAATAAAATCATTAAATAATGATTAAAGTTTATGAAAAAATTATTTTATCCACATAAATATTTAAAATCATTTTGGTTTTTTTTTAAAAAAGAAATTATTTTAAAAGCATTTAAAACAATTTAAAACACTATTTTTAAATATATTAAAAATAATCTAAAAATAATATTTTTTTTGTGATTTTTTGTGGATTAAAATATTATGGGGTATGAATTGGAAAATGATGATTTTTTGCTATGTAAAAAAAATTGGTTGAGTTTTGAAAATAAAAATAAGAAAAAGAGGAAAGATGTCACAACATCATCTCCGACATCTCTTATGGGGTAAAAACGAGTACCGAAACTTTAATTTTCAACACGTTTTTTATCAAATTTCAAACACTCATAACTCTCTCAATTTTTATCGGAATAAAAATCTGGAAGTACCTATCTTGACCGATTTTTCGTAAGGAATCTGATGGTACCACACATACACACTAAAACTCGACGTACGAAACATGCAAATCAAAAAACCAGAACTGCTATTAATTCGAAATATCGTTCCGCGTCGAATTTCTAACACGCGTAACTCTCTCGATTTTTAACCGAATTAAGATCCGGAAGAGCCTATCTTGACCGATTTTTTGCGAGGAATCCAATGGTATCACACATGCATGCTGAAACTCAACGTACAAAACGCAGTAATTAAAAAACCAGAACTGCCACTAATTGAAAACGTCGTTCCGCGTCGAATTTCCAACACGCGTAACTCTCTCGATTTTTATCCGAATTGAAATCCGTAAAAACCTATCTTGATCGATTTTTCGCAAGGAATCCAATGGTATTACTCACGTACATGGAAAATCAACACATAAAACGCAGCAATTAAAAAACCAGAACTGCACGTTGTTTTCGGCGCTGTTTCGCGTCAAATTTCCAACGCGCGTAACTCTCTCAATTTTCATCCGAATTGAAATTCGTAAAAACCTATCTTGACTAATTTTTCGCAAGGAATCCAATGGTATTACTCACATGCACGCAAAATCAACACACAAAATGCAGAAATTAAAAAAACAAGAACTGTTATCGATTGAAAACATCGTTCCGCGTCGAATTTCCAACACGCGTAACTCTCTCGATTTTTATCCGAATTGAAATCCGTAAAAACCTATCTTGACCGATTTTTCGCAAGAAATCCAATGGTGTTACTCATGCACACTAAAACTTAATGTACAGAACACATCAATCAAAAAAACCAGAACTGGACATGATTTTAAAACAACCAAAATTCCACATATAAACATGTTAAAATGCAAACAGTGGGAGGATCACAACATACAAATTAAGGACTACATTTTTGCCTCAAGAATTGTTCAATATGATGCATGTATCTGGACAACAAAGGAAAGCATGATTCAAAGAATTCAAGTTGTGAATTTTACCTCTTTTTTTGGAGATTTTGGGCAACCTACCAAGTGCTTTGTTCCAGAAATGATTTGATGCTTTGGACAACCTCAAATGACCTCTTAGAAGCTTTTAGGATGGTTGGAATCAGCTGGAAACCTCTGGAGCAAGTTTGAGCACTTTCTCGCAAAATGGTCAAAAGTGGCCAAAATGCCAACTCTCTCAAATGGTGTTCCAGATGTGTGGCACCATTTGGGACAGTTCAAGGATTATATTTAGAGTGTGTTTGAGGTTTTATCTGGTTTGGAAAGTGACCGAATCAAGACATGGCTTGAAAAATGCAAAAAAGTGCCATTTTGAGGTTTTGAGAGGTGATTTTGTGATGTTGGTGTTATAGGTCACTTGTGAGAGTTTTGATCACCTACATATGATGTTTATGAGGTGTTAGGATCATGAGCTGTGATGGAAATGCTCTCTAACTCAAAAACTCAGAATTTCCTTACTAAAGAAGGCATTTTGGAGTGAAAGAGAGAATTTGAGGAAAGCATCTGTTTGATGGCTTTGGTGTACTCAAAGTGAGCACAAATGAGCTCTATTTATAGTAGAGCAAGTTTGTTTTGCAAGTAATAGTGAATGGTGGCTGCAGCAGAGGTTTGGCCAATGTTGGCCAATGAAAATCCAAGTCTCCTCTAGCCATTGACTAGAGGTTAGAGCACAGGCTGCTGGTTCCCTAGTTGTTGGAGGAATCTTGACTGAATTCAGTTGGAGGAAGCTCAGTTCATGCCACCTCTAAGCATCCATTAAATGCTCCAAACCAAAATTGGAGTTTTGTCCCTCTTTTAGGGATTTCTAGGTTTTGGCATGCTTTTTTTGGTTCCTTGGACTTGGGAGGTTCATGGATCAGATCATCCCACTTGGATTTGATTCTTGGATGTGTCCAAAATGATGACAAGGCTTGAAAATTCGTGTGGCACAAAAAATGTGCAAATCTGCCCTGAAAAATTCAGCTGCAGCAAGCCTTTTTGTAAGATCCATAACTCCTTGCTCGAGTATGCTACATGGACGTTCTAGGACTTTTCGAAAAGCTTAGATGACGTACTTCAACTTTGATGTTTGACACTAGACCTGGTTCAACTTGGATCATGGAGAAAAACAGCCTTGAAGTTGGGACATTGTGCTGAAATTACAAGGCAGATTTTTGGCTAAGTGCTGAAAAATGTCAATTTTAGGTTTTTAGCCATTTTGATCCAACCATAACTCAAAATCCTTGATGAATTGGGATGAAGTGTAGTTGAAACTTTTGTAGAGGGCAATGAGGGCTACAAATCAAGCTTTGGATGGGAAAAATGGCTTTGTGGTTTAGGAGTTATGATCCTCCAAAGTTGGTACCTTTGCCACTTTATTCCATAACTTAGAAAAATTTCTAAGTTTTTATGGTTACCCCTTTTACAAGTTATCCCACTTTCTTTGATTTTTCTTGATGAATGATGATTCCAATCACACATTAACATCATTTTAGGGTTAAAAACCATTTTTATGAAAAATCTCAAAAAGTCAAAATTTGACTTTTGTGCACAGTTGACTTTTTATCAGATGGATTCCAAACTGTGCGATCCTTTAGGAAATCATGTCCTTGACCTAAATCAAAATTGATGGACATGTTCCATGGGTTTTATAGGGTATATTTAATCGTGTCCTACGGCTTGGGAGCATGTCCTGGTCAAAAGTCAAAGCTACAGTTGACTTTTCTCGCGAAACCCTAACTGTGGTTTAGATGAAATTGAAACTTGTTGCTCAAGCTTCTTGGATCAATCCATTGTTGCAAATGGATCAATGTGGTATGTTGGAGACCCTCAAATCATGTCTTGAGGTCTTGGCTCATGATTTGTCCCAAAAGTCAACTTAGGGGTGAATTAGGTCAAGAAACCCTAATTCCTGATTTTTGATGTATGCATCCCCTGAGGCTAAATTGACTTGATGATGGGGTTTATGATGTTCCATGGAACATTTTAGGTTATGCTTTGAAGCATTGGCTCATGCCCAGAGGAAAATTTCCATCTGGAGGCCCTAGTTGACCAAACCCTAATTTGGTGACACTGGCGATCCTGAGGCTTGATCCACCTAGAAGGGAGCAGCCTTGTGCTTAATCCTTGAAGTGGGAGTCCTCTTGATCCAATGTGGATATTTGAGAGGCTAGACAAGTTGAAGATCATGTTATTCCTTGATTGATCCTTTGTCTACGAGCTCTGCGAGGGCTTGAAACCCTAAATCCTGTTTGTAGTGCATGCTCACCCACCTTTGGGGAGACTAATGAGGTATGATGGTCCATCCATATTGTGCTGATGATTTGCACAATGATGGGAAATCTTAGTGGTCAAAATTTGGGGTATGACAGTGACCTAGTTGTGACTAGGAATATGATAGAGAATCTAGATGGTGATGCTCGTGCATTCGATGCCTAGGTGTGCATCCTTGACGAGTAATGGTCTAGTGGAGAGTGAGACATTATATGGAACATGTGCGGAGCTTCGTTTTCTTTGTGATTAAGGCATTTGTGGCCTTGTGATTATCGAATACAATCACGCTTGTGTGAGATCACGTAATCGGAACCGTTTACCTGAGACTTGTCGTTTCGCGAGTTGAGGCTTATATAGAGAGCTCCTCTGAAATGTACGCATGATTACTTGGCAGGTTTGATTCCCGCGTGAAGTACGAATGGAACCTACGGGTAGAGACTTGTGATGGTTAATGGCCCATGTGAAGTGACGATTTGTAAGGTGGATGTGCCCCTTCAAATTCGAATCCATTTCGTATATCAAGTAAGTGCAAGGATCCATGACTCGGGCCAACTTTTAGACGTAGAAGAGGACGGGAAAAGGGGATGCCTTGATGAGGTTACCTATTAGTGATAATTTGAGTTGGTCAACTCATGAACATGTTTCCATATAGTTTGAGGTTGTGAACTCAAAGTCGTTTCCCTTCCCTTTGACTTGAGTTAGGATTGGCTAGAACCTTGTAAAGCCGAGAGAATCCATAAGATAGGAAACTCACTGAGATTAATATCTCACCCCATTATCGTTGTTATTTTTCAGGTATTGTTTGCAAGTTTGATTTACAAGTGGATCTATGCTTGGATGTTTCAAGAGAAGCTTAGTTGAGTTTTGCGCTGTGTAATATGTTCTTGTGCAATTAAGGATAGTGTACTTTGATCTTAGATTTTATTGTTTTGGCTAATTTCCAATTCTTGTACCATAGGTTGTATTTTTCTATTAGAATGGACAAGTATGTGAATTACGCCAATAGGCACTTATGATGGTGTCAGTACCAAATAAAACACTTGTATGGTACTACCTCTGTTCCTTTTTATAAGAG
Organism: Lathyrus tuberosus; assembly: GCA_022829125.1. NCBI lineage: Eukaryota > Viridiplantae > Streptophyta > Magnoliopsida > Fabales > Fabaceae > Lathyrus > Lathyrus tuberosus. The sequence goes on along the minus strand of JALAZF010000177.1, from coordinate 5,531,562 downwards.
ACAACTTACTTTTTAGGTTCATTGAATAATCAATGTATCTAGTTTAAAAACTGACCAAATACATTGATTATTCAATAAACCTAAAAAGTGAATTGTCTTTTATAAAAAGGAACGAAGGTAGTATTATTCTAGGCATATATTATACAGGGCGTTACAGTTATTGCCAGGAAATAACTCCATCAAGAAAGTTTATTAAGATTGAGATCTTCGTACTGACCCTTGCGAGGAAAGCTCCTTAGGGGCCCGCACTACACGACCATCAATCCTAGTTGGCCAATGGTTCAAGGTTCTACAAAGGTCCTTAGATTCATGGATCCCAATGAAAACATTGATCACTTACGCCAAGAGCTTGGCGGTCGTCAATATCCTCAATATAACCTACTCCAAGCGAGGTTCTCGTATCGACCCTTACGGGGAAAGCTCCTCGGTGGCCCGTACTGTGAGAACAAGATTTGGTTCTACAATATTATCTCTAAGTTTTGATGATAACAGATGAATATTTTTATGAACAATTTTGTGCAACTAATGTTGTTATTTGTGATAAGCTAGCAAACAGGTTCTGCTTCCGTGAATTGGCGCAATGCTTAATGAAAGATGCTTCGAAGAACTGAACTCAATTCGAAGATAAGACAAGATTCACATAACTCTGATACGAAAGGAAAAGAGAATGAATTCTGAAGGTCAAAAGACAAGGGTTCTGATGGAACGAAGTCTAGATGCTGAAGCCTCATGATTTTCGATCAAGGTTCTGAAGACCTACCCAAAGTCGACTCTCATGCTTCAATCAAATATTATCAGAGGCCTTTGAAGATATGAAGAAAGTGGATTAAGAGAACAAGGTTCTAAAGACAAGTTCTAAAGATTCTGGAAGCGTAGAGCTGATGATTCGAAGACTTGATAATCTCATGAACCGAGCAATGTTTTCCCTTCTTACTCACGCTCACAAAAAGCCTCTGAAGTTGAGAAGCCAAGAAAAACTGCCACACTGTACAGCTGTACCACATTACAACATTAATATTCTTGAAGACTGTGTGAAATACAAACTAGATAATCTGACACAGACAGGACGCGCAACATGCAGAATATTTTGTACCTGTCCTCACGCTTCTAGCCGTAAGCCTACCTAGCCTTCATGATTCCATCTCAACGACTCTTTTCACTCGGCTATAAAAGGAAGCTCAAAGACTTGAAGAAAGATATACAGGCGAACAACGACAATACTTTCTAACTCTATTCCTTCTTAAGTCATTCTTGGTCTAAAAACTTGTTTACATTATCAGTTTGATAAGAAGCAATTCTCTGTAAACCCGTTGTATTTGAACTAAAAGTTGTATTCCTTAAGAGAGTCTTAGTGACCAGATCTCTTGAGAAGTCTAGGACGTGTGTCTTAGAGGTTGTGCCTTAAGTAAGACCTGTGTGGTTGGATTACTTGAGAAGTCTAGAATGTGTGAGTTCTAGAGGTTGTTGTTAGTCACCAGCTGTGTAGCTCGTGCAGTGTACTATTTTATTGAATAGTAGATTAAGACCTCATTGAGAGAGGCGAAATCACCTTGGAGGGTGGACTAGATTAACTTGAGAGATTCTCAAGTGAACTAGTATAAACATAACGTGTTTATATCTCTTTGGTTAACTAAGCTGTTGTTCTTTAGAAAAGGGTAAAAGTTTTAACAAGAAAGTTATTTAAAAGAAACTATTATTTTGAAAAACCAATTCAAACCCCCCTTTCTTGCGTTTTTCACACCTTCACATACTACTCAACCTCTCATATCTCATGTTTTCTCTCTAGACTCGGGTGGATAGCCTTTCCCTCAAGGTTTGTAATCAAGGTATCTGTCGTAACCCGAAATTTGACCTCCTTTTTTTCTTTTTTGCATAAGCATGTGCATTCGCATCATTGGCATACACATTCGTACATTTTTCTCCATGATTTTGTTGCAGGAATATTCAGGTTTTCCAAGCCCGATTAATCGCACCCTCACAAGGTCATCACATCATCAAAACAAGCACAAGATAAGGATTTCCATGCCTATTTATCAAAACAAGGGGTGTAAAATTGAAACCGGGGCCACAACACCATTTTTCAAGCAAATTGGGCAAAATTAGCTAGAGTAATCGATTACTCAAATAAGGTAATCGATTACCCTGTGTCAGTTTGCAAATTTCTGCTGCTTTTTCATGACAGCAACTCTGCACACTCTTTGGTTTTTGATTCTACAGTATTCTAGCAGCATGTGGAATATTCTAGACATCTCTAGACATCTCAAGACTATTCAAGACATTTCAAGTGCATTTATTCTAATACATCACTCTAAAATAAGTGCACCATGTTCCTTGATTTCCAAGTATGTGGACCTTTGGATGTTGGAGCTCACATTAGGATTTTTACCAAGTTGATCCTAACTAACCGAGTAACTAACTTGACTCGGTGAGTCAAGCCTAACTAATTGCTAGCCTAGTTCCAAACCACCCAAAGCTAAGTCCAAACCTAATTTCAAACCTCTCACACTCCAAACCAAAAGTCTATATAAACACACCTTCACTCACTTTTCAAAGGATCCACAATCTCTCAACCATTTCACACAAATCTCTCACATTTCACTCTCTATTCTCTCACAATCTCTCTAAATTTTTCTGCTACTTCTCCATCTTCATCTCAATTCTCCTCACCAAACCTCACTAAAGCTCTTAATTCACCATTGAAGAAAAGCTACTTTCACCTTGAAAGTGCTTTTTCTTGAGCTTAACCTTCATCATCATTCCATTCTACTAGATTTTGTGGAGCTTCAGTAGCTTTTGGATTCATCTCAAGTGATTACTTCAAGCTTCTTCAGTGATAATTCTCATTTCGGAGTTTTCGTCGCAAATTGCTCGATTTCGATACGTTTCGGCTATAATTGAATATTTCCTCTGGTTTTCTTTGTTTATCTTCATCAAGATCACTTTGCAACAATCACCAAGCCAAATCTCCAGCTTGTAGGTTGGTAGATCTTACTCGTTTTACTGTTTCAAACGTTTTCGTATCACTCTCAATGTAGTTTCGATAGTTTTTTGGTTCGTTGAATAATGCGTTTGGTTGATCTTTGATGTTCATTTTTTATGCTTCCAATTGATGATTAATTGTTCCTAATTCATGTAATTTTCGTGCACAAACTCATACCATAGCATGTGGTAGTTTGGATAAGTGATTAGGTGTTGAAAATTGCTTTTGAAAAGCTATTTTTGCTGTTTTTTTGCCACTGTTACAGTGGTAATCGATTACTCAAAGAGGGTAATCGATTACTCTGCACTTTTTTCACTAGATTCTGCTATTTTTCAGTAGGTAATCGATTACCTACATAGGGCAATCGATTACCACTATAACAGAGTGCCATTTTTGGTGTTTTTCAAGCTTGTTTGACATCCTTTCCTCCTCTAACTTCCATGGATTGATATACTTGAATTTTAAGGATGTTTTAAGTGTCATTTAACTTCTGTCTGAAGCATATTCATGAAATTTTGATGCACGATTTTGATTATTCGATTTAATCACATTATTGGCATTATGTGAACACATGCTTTCTTGCATTTTCTTTGATCATAATAACATGATTTTGTGTTGCATTTTGTGTATCATTTGGCACTGTTTTGCACTTTCTCTATTTGTTTTGCATTAGGTTTGTTCTCAAGAGAATAAACTTAATCTTGTCTAATCAATAATTCACACCTTTTGCTTTAATGATTTTCCATTCTCCTTGGAAAATTGTAAGCCTATCAATTCCCTTTAATTAATTAATCGAAACTTTGTTTCGATTAGTTGATCTCTCCCATTGCTCTTCTCTTTAGGCTTCCTTTAGAGATTTTTATTTCTCCCCTGCCGAGCCGGAGGTTCGCGCGCCGCACGACACTGGAGCACTGTACAACTTGGAGCTGTTACACTGTCCGTTTCAACTTCTGCACTACACCCTGTGTGTTAGGGAAGGAATGAGAATGGAGAAATCCTACTCTCATTCTGACTACTTCAGGTAGGGGACGAATGACCCTGTACTTGGCTTAGTCATCTCTACCCCCCAGGCGGTAGCATATCTTCTTCCCCCAGTCGGGTCAATCCTTGATTACTCATTTCTCTTGCAATCTCTTTTGGTCAATCACCAACATTCTTGGTTAAGATCATTGTCTCTTGGGTTAGCACCCATCTCTTGCCTCATTAGTCTTTTCTTGTGGTCAATCATTACTCTTGGATTCCCCAGAAGAGTCTCAATTCCTTTTCTTCGGTTAAACACAGTTTTCCTGTTAGATACCGAAACCCTTGTGGAGTTCGCAACCTTATCTTGGTTCTTCTTCCTTCATTTGGTTAACCACTGTCTGTCAGGTAAAACACCAATTTTCACTTCTGCTCAGTTAACCACAGTCTATCTGTTAACACACTGAGTTTCTTTAGGGTTAATCACATTCTCTTAGTTAATCACCCATTTTTTCAATTAACCACAGCCTGTCTGTTAAAATACTGAACCCCCTTTTGAGTTAATCACCTTCTCTTGGTTAATCACTCACTTTTTTCAGTTAACCACAGTCTATCTGTTGATAAATTGAGCCCTTCGAGTTAATCACCTTCTCTTGGTTAATCACTCATTTCTTTTCGGTCAATCACAATCTTTCTGTTAACCCAGAATCCTTCAGTAGTTAGCAACCTCATCTTGGTTCGAATACTTGCACCCTTGGGTTAGTAACCTTCCTTTTGGTTCAAATACCCTTCCTTCGGTCAGTTACTGCTTGTTAAGTCAATATACCGAACTTCTTTGGGTCACGACCTTCGCTTGGTCCCACACCCGTCCTTTGGGTCACGACCTTCGCTTGGTCCCACACTCATCCTTTGGGTCACGACCTTCGCTCGGTCCTACACCCGTTCTTTTGGTTGATCACAGTTCATATGTTAAAACCGTTATCCCCGCACAGTTGCGATCTTCGCTTTCCTCGGTTAACCACTGTTAATTGTAACACCCCAATTCCCATCTCGAATAAATAATACATAAATAAAATCAGAGTAACTAAAAAATTTATTTTTCCGACAGAAACAAAGATGCCACATTTTAAGTAAGAAAACACAATCCTTGCTCAATTATTTGATACATAACACATAATAGAGAAAATCATTAACGGGAAACTTTTTCCATCTAAAGGGAAAGGTCAATTATGGAATAAAGCGGAAAGATCCATAACCGACTTGTTTTACAAAATAAATCATTTTAGAACATCAACTATATATACAAAGGTGCTACAAAATACATTCAACAAATGTGTATATATATATATATATATATATATATATATATAATCGTTCCCCGACTCCCGTGCTACGTATCAGAGCAGACACCAAGTCCGACAACAGAACGGAGGACTAATCTTCACAAAAAGACCTCCAGCCACTCTAATCTGCAATGCCTCATAGAGCATTATAAAACAGCAGAAGGGTGAGAAATAACAACTAAATCAAGATTGCATAATAATATGCAAATACATAACAATTCACATGTATAAATCATCTCACCCATACCATCACATACTAACACATATAGCATGCCACAAATACAAAACACATCACACATAATCCAACCACAATTATGACCTATGGAACCACACCACCACGTCACCACAAAATATAGCATATATCTACGTATAAACATATTGCCCACAACCAATGCATTTATCACGTATGCACATCAAATTACCAATGCTATCACAATCTCAACACATCACCAATCAATGCACAATTTCCACACATAATCAATCAAATCATGATTTTCCACACATAATGCATCCATTCACAATTCTCACACATAATCAATCCATGATTTATGCAAATGCACAGAGACCGACACAACGACTCTATGCAAATGCCATGCGGTATCGACTTCCAACATTTCATGTCTCATCACCAGTTCACTCAAGAACTATTGGAACCATCGCTCGTTACTGAGGGTCGCTCAAGTAACACCCCGTCGGGCATACAATGTCCACCCGTCGCTTTAGGTCCCCACATGGGCACACGACGTTTATGGATTGCTTTAGGTCCCCACATGGGCACATAATCCGATCGCTTTAGGTCCCCACATGGGCACACGATCGTCTATAACCATCGTTTTAGGTCCTCTATATTTTTAAGGCACACGATATATCAAATCGCTTTAAGTCCTCTTATGTTTAAGGCGCACGATGTTATAGCAGATTCCCTCTGGAATCAAACCGTCACTCAGGACGTCACAACAATGCATATCATGATGCTTGGCATACAATGACTCATGACATCAAATGCATCTTCACATATATATGCAACCATAATCATGCATATATTTCAACTCATCAATTCCATACATTCACAATTCAACCATATGAATTAATCAACCTCATCACATTCATGCATTGCAAATCAATTCAAACAATGCATTTCAAACCATAAAGGCCACCAACCACATACATTGGAATTTCACATAAACAATGCATATCATCCCAAACCACAACAATCATACAATCACAATTACTTCCACAAGGGATTCACATCACAAAGGCTACCCACAACACATCATAACAACATACATTTATATTCAATCAAACAATGTATTTTACCACACAACAACATCATTAATCACGCATCAAAGTCTAATCCAAAATAATGCACATACTTGCCATAAGGCCACAACCCATCATCACAACATTCCATCATGTATATTCATATCCTATAACAGCACACAAGCTACATGGTATATAACAAAAGCATATAACATGATAACACATCAATCACACACAATTAACACGATAAAAATCCGACAACCCGACTATTTTTCCAAAAACACAAATTAATTAAATCATCTTTTACCCTCCAAACCATTTTTAATAGAAAGAACTTTTCATTAGCTTTCCAACGCTTCAAACGGGGACCAAAACGGACTTACGGATCAAAAGTTATGAATTTTTGAAGTTTTGAAAATTTTCATTTTTGCCCAGACCTGCGCGTTGAGCGCGCAGACTGCGCGCTGAGCGCGCTACCTGCTGAACCTCAGCCTTAAGAACACCATTTTTAGACTTTCAGACATCCGTTTTCGATTCCGTAAAAAGCTGCGATCTCAGAATTCAATGTACTACAATATTTTCACCATTAAAAGGTCATCCAACACATTTTCCACGGTTCAAATATTTTGACACATAGTTTTATCAATTTAACCCAATTCCAAACTCGATCTAAACCACTCGAAAACACACCAACAACCATTTCCGATTAAATATCAACCTATACCAATATTACCAGACATATCCAAACACTTTTACTCGATCACAACATCAATTTGCACAAAAACATCGATATATATCAAAAACTCAAAAGTTACAAATTCAACTCGATTCAATCAAACGATCACGCTAAATCACGACCCAACATCCCTCGACTCTACTACGCGATTTATTTCGACTTTCGTCCGTGAAAACATCGATTTCTATTCATTTTTCTCATTTCAACCTAGAATGGAAACTAAAAGAAAATAACCAAAACAATCCAAGAAAACATACACATATACATATACAAGCAAGATATAATCGAAACTTCTCACCCTTACCCGATTATTCGCGCTTTAAACAGAGCTTTCCCGAGTTTTCCTCTTTCTCCTCTTTTTCCTCCTCTCTCTTTTCTTTCTTCTCCTTTTCTTTCTCTTCCTTTCTTTTCTCTCTTTTTCTCTCCACTTACTATTTATTCAAAATATCTAACCCCAAAAAGACCGAAATACCCCTCAGCTCAAATATCTCCCAAACGCTCTCAAAATGCGATAAAACATAAACATACCGATGAAATATATTTCGGGAAATAAAAGTTGAAAAGAACTTATAATTTATTGCAAATATTTACCTATCAGATAAATTAACCAATTAACTCAATTAGCAGGTAAAATACAATAAATTCACACATTTCTTAAAATTCACATAAATGAAATAAATAAATAGAATTATACAAATCGGGGTGTTACAATTCTCCCCCACTTAGACATTTTCGTCCTCGAAAATCTAACCGATACAAACAACTCGGAATACGACTCTCGCATCCGACTAACCAACTAACAATGCCAACACTTGGCACACCACAATGTAACACAAACTGACAAACCACCTTGCTAACAACAATTACAACCACGACACGACAAGATGCAAAGCCCATACAATGGCCTTGACGACTAACTCACGACTCAAAGAATACACAAGTTACGAACACACAGGTTCACTCAAGAACCGAAACACAACGAGATCGTTACCATTACCATAGGTAACACTCCTCTAATTCACCGCAAGGAATTAGCCACCCGCACTCGAACCATCACCATGGAAACGAGGCAACAACACAAACAAGAACACAAAGTTCCACGACACCACATCGATTCAACAACCTCTACAAAACCAGAATACCAACATCCTTGTCACACAACCTTATTACAACAATGCTACGATTCCCAATCGAACATATAACTAAAACATCCATCTACATAGTAGCCCATGAATAATGTTTAAACCTTTCCCCTAACACTTCCTTTCAGAAACGCCCAATGGTCTCATCATCCTACCGTTCAACCTTTGAACTCTTGCAAGTCACGTACGCATATACGAATTGTGCCACATCACGCTTCCACTGCGCACTCTGATTACTCGTAACCCATCAAGTCTACCAATCTCACGTCCAAAGTCTAACTCTTTCTCATATTCACCAAAAATCACTGTTCGCCTTTAATATACCCAACCTCACACTCCACTGGGTTATCTCACACACCGGACACAAGTCTCTGAACTGCTCAAATAATTCTAACTCCCTGACCATCAAAACAGACATGCATAACAACTTTCGACTTAACTTATCACACTCCACATCAACTTTTCCCGAAGGATAAACCAAGCCAAATTCATAACTCGTCACTAATTCTAACTTTCCTCGTTGTCTCATACTCTATTCCTTCCGACCAAACAGGTACTCAATATTCTTGTGATTACTAAACACTTTGAACCCAGAACCATAACAATAATACCTCCAAATTTCCAACACAATACAACCGCAAACAACTCCAAATCCTGAATAGTATAGATCCTCTTATGAATCCTCAATTGTCGTAAAGCATAAGCAAAGACTTTACCCTCTTGCCTCAACACACTGCCTAAACTCATCAAAGACACATCACAATACCTCACAAACGGTTTATTAGGATCATACAAAATCAAAACTGAAGCCGTAGATAATTTCTACATCAGTTCTCTGAAACTTTCCTCACAAAGAACATCCAAAACAAACGACTTATCCTTTGCGCGTCAACTGAGATAACAGAAGTACTAACTTAGCAAAGTCTTCCATAACCTGCAGTAACAACCAACTGAGCCCAAAAGTTTCTAATCTCCTTAACCAACTTCGGAGTCTCTCAATGTAGAACGGCATCTACTTCCGAGGAATCCATAATCATACTCTCATATGAAATAACGTATCCAAGAAAACTAACCTTTTCAACCAAGATTCTCACTTGAATAACTTAGCATAACACTTTGTCTCCTTTCAACACTTGTAATCCAATTCTCAAACACTCTACATGTTCTTCCTCTGAGTTTATAACAGATCCGAATATTCTCAATCAAAGCCATTACGAACTTATCCAAATAAACATGGAAGATACGATTCCTCTACTCCACAAACATTACAGACGCATTAATTACACCAAATAACATCACTGTACGTTGTACTGCCCAACCAAATTCCAAAAGATGTAAATTCTTAAAGCTTTTGCAAAATTTCTCTTAACAATCCAAATTCCATAAATCCCAACATGCCGCAACAACCAACTCAAAAGAACTCTCAAATATTACGTCCACACTTAAGGTTTTCTCAAAATTTCCATTAATTCCTTAAAACTCCCAAGACTTTAAACCTCACCAGAACTCTAAGTTTTGCTTTCCATAGTCTCGATACCTTCATACACATCATGCTTGTTATTCCATTCAATCATCAGTTCCTTGTATTACTATCAATACTGGAGCTCTCTAAGACGACACACTTGGTCTCACAAATCCCTTTTCCAGTAAATCTTCCAACCGCTCTTTCCATCTGAGTTTCACTTCCTAAAAGTTCTTCTACTTACTTAGCAGATCCAAACCTCAAATCCTTACCTTCGTCCAATTTGAGTTTACACTATTCTCTCGGAGAACAACCATTAACGATGCCCAATCATTCTCTCTCAATAACTTCCCAACTGTACCAACATACCAAAACCTCCAATCCGTCTCACCTTCAGATATAAGAATCTTCATCGACTCATCAAAACAATCCGTAATCAATTTCTTAATTCCAAACAATTCATTCACGCACTATCAAAGCCGGAAAGACATGTCTATTCCATCCATCACAATTCCCTTCCGCTATCAACAAGAGATTAAGGGTGATCAGTTCCTCAATTTGCCAATAGACAGCTGACAATCATGATGGGGCATAAACCATCTTTACCAAACTATAATAGCATTTCTTGCATCCTGTGCACAAAACTACCTAAGGCACAAATCCTTAGCCGACATAAACCTTACCTCTGCATTCCCTCTGGAATCGGGAACAATACTGTCCAAAGAGCACTTACAATCTTGCAACCAACGGCACCCTGAGCCAATGTTCCACAACTGAAGCAACTTGGAGAAATACCAGCTTCTCCCCCACTTATCTCATTCTCAATCCTGAAGACAAAATATTAGAAAACCAGAAAGCACTGACAGTGTTCCACACACATATCACATACTAAGGAACAAACAACATCGACAGTATTCAACTGTCACACCAACTGACTCAACAACTTGGCCGGACGGACCGACCTGCTCTGATACCACTAATGTAACACCCCAATTCCCATCTCGAATAAATAATACATAAATAAAATCAGAGTAACTAAAAAATTTATTTTTCCGACAGAAACAAGGATGCCACATTTTAAGTAAGAAAACACAATCCCTGCTCAATTATTTGATACATAACACATAATAGAGAAAATCATTAACGGGAAACTTTTTCCATCTAAAGGGAAAGGTCAATTATGGAATAAAGCGGAAAGATCCATAACCGGCTTGTTTTACAAAATAAATCATTTTAGAACATCAACTATATATACAAAGGTGCTACAAAATACATTCAACAAATGTGTATATATATATATATATATATATATATATATATATATATATATATATAATCGTTCCCCGACTCCCGTGCTACGTATCAGAGCAGACACCAAGACCGACAACAGAACGGAGGACTAATCTTCACAAAAAGACCTCCAGCCACTCTAATCTGCAATGCCTCATAGAGCATTATAAAACAGCAGAAGGGTGAGAAATAACAACTAAATCAAGATTGCATAATAATATGCAAATACATAACAATTCACATGTATAAATCATCTCACCCATACCATCACATACTAACACATATAGCATGCCACAAATACAAAACACATCACGCATAATCCAACCACAATTATGACCTATGGAACCACACCACCACGTCACCACAAAATATAGCATATATCTACGTATAAACATATTGCCCACAACCAATGCATTTATCACGTATGCACATCAAATTACCAATGCTATCACAATCTCAACACATCACCAATCAATGCATAATTTCCACACATAATCAATCAAATCATGATTTTCCACACATAATGCATCCATTCACAATTCTCACACATAATCAATCCATGATTTATATGCAAATGCACAGAGACCGACACAACGACTCTATGCAAATGCCATGCGGTATCGACTTCCAACATTTTATGTCTCATCACCAGTTCACTCAGGAACTATTGGAACCATCGCTCGTTACTGAGGGTCGCTCAAGTAACACCCCGTCGGGCATACGATGTTCACCCCGTCGCTTTAGGTCCCCACATGGGCACATGACGTTTATGGATTGCTTTAGGTCCCCACATGGGCACACAATCCGATCGCTTTAGGTCCCCACATGGGCACACGATCGTCTATAACCATCGCTTTAGGTCCTCAATATTTTTAAGGCACACGATATATCAAATCGCTTTAAGTCCTCTTATGTTTAAGGCGCATGATGTTATAGCAGATTCCCTCTGGAACCAAACCGTCACTCAGGACGTCACAACAATGCATATCATGATGCTTGGCATACAATGACTCATGACATCAAATGCATCTTCACACATATATGCAACCATAATCATGCATATATTTCAACTCATCAATTCCATACATTCACAATTCAACCATATGAATTAATCAACCTCATCGCATTCATGCATTGCAAATCAATTCAAACAATGCATTTCAAACCATAAAGGCCACCAACCACATACATTGGAATTTCACATAAACAATGCATATCATCCCAAACCACAACAATCATACAATCACAATTACTTCCACAAGGGATTCACATCACAAAGGCTACCCACAACACATCATAACAACATACATTGATATTCAATCAAACAATGTATTTTACCACACAACAACATCATTAATCACGCATCAAAGTCTAATCCAAAATAATGCACATACTTGCCATAAGGCCACAACCCATCATCACAACATTCCATCATGTATATTCACATCCTATAACAGCACACAAGCTACATGTTACATAACAAAAGCATATAACATGATAACACATCAATCGCACACAATTAACACGATAAAAACCCGACAACCCGACTATTTTTCCAAAAACACGAATTAATTAAATCATCTTTTACCCTCCAAACCATTTTTAATAGAAAGAACTTTTCATTAGCTTTCCAACGCTTCAAACGGGGACCAAAACGGACTTACGGATCAAAAGTTATGAATTTTTGAAGTTTTGAAAATTTTCATTTTTGCCCAGACTTGCACGTTGAGCGCGCTACCTGCTGAACCTCAGCCTTAAGAACACCATTTTTAGACTTTCGGACATCCGTTTTCGATTCCGTAAAAAGCTGCGATCTCAGAATTCAATGTACTACAATATTTTCACCATTAAAAGGTCATCCAACACATTTTCCACGGTTGAAATATTTTGACACATAGTTTTATCAATTTAACCCAATTCCAAACTCGATCTAAACCACTCAAAAACACACCAACAACCATTTCCGATTAAATATCAACCTATACCAATATTACCAGACATATCCAAACACTTTTACTCGATCACAACATCAATTTGCACAAAAACATCGATATATATCAAAAACTCAAAAGTTACAAATTCAACTTGATTCAATCAAACGATCACGCTAAATCACGGCCCAACATCCCTCGACTCTACTACGCGATTTATTTCGACTTTCGTCCGTGAAAACATCGATTTCTATTCATTTTTCTCATTTCAACCTAGAATGAAAACTAAAAGAAAATAACCAAAACAATCCTAGAAAACATACACATATACATATACAAGCAAGATATAATCGAAACTTCTCACCCTTACCCGATTATTCGCGCTTTAAACGGAGCTTTCCCGAGTTTTCCTCTTTCTCCTCTTTTTCCTCCTCTCTCTTTTCTTTCTTCTCCTTTTCTTTCTCTTCCTTTCTTTTCTCTCTTTTTCTCTCCACTTACTATTTATTCAAAATATCTAACCCCAAAAAGACCGAAATACCCCTCAGCTCAAATATCTCCCAAACGCTCTCAAAATGCGATAAAACATAAACATACCGATGAAATATATTTCGGGAAATAAAAGTTGAAAAGAACTTATAATTTATTGCAAATATTTACCTATCAGATAAATTAACCAATTAACTCAATTAGCAGGTAAAATACAATAAATTCACACATTTCTCAAAATTCACATAAATGAAATAAATAAATAGAATTAAACAAATCGAGGTGTTACAATTATCAGTTAATATACTGAAACCCTTTCAGAGTCAAACACCTTCTCTTGGTTCAATACTCTCACTTTGGTTCATCACAGCCTGCCTGTTTACACCAAACCCTTTTTTCCCCACAGAGTCTTACTCTCTTTCTTCGGTTAACCACTGCCATTCAGTTAACATACCGAATCCTTATTCTCTTGGTTTCAAAACCATTACCCTTGTTTGTTCCCTAGTAGGGTCGCTATCCCTCTGATTCCCAGCATAATCACTTGGTTCTCTTACTCCCCAGTGGGGTCTCTGTTATTCGTTTACTCCTTTATCTTCTTGGTTTCTATACCATTCTTGCACTTTATCCTCAGCACAGTTATTGTCTTTCCTTTTGCACTCCTTTCTTGGTTTTGACACCATTCCTTTGAAATCCCCAGCGGAGTTTCCTTCTTTCTTTTGCTCTTAGTTTTGACACCACCTTTCCTTTTTCTTTTCTGTCTTAGTTCCCCGAACTATGAAAGCTCTGATTCTGCATTCATTCGAATGTATGATATGTAGGCACCCTTCCTTCCTCCTTCCTCTTTCCTTCCCTAGTTCCATGAACTACAGAGCTCTGATTTCCTTATTGCACTATGACGGTACGTAGGCACGAGGGCCCCAATCCTCCGTGAGCACTTTCCTCTTTCTTTCATTTCTTTCTCTTCTCTTTCCTCTTCTTTTAGCTAGAAGCCTTTAGATAGATAGCCCATCCAAGCCTAGAAGCAAGCAAAATGGCTCCCGTTGAGTACAACGGATGCGTTAGGTGCTAATACCTTCCTTTCGCATAACCGAACCCCGTTCCCATTTCTCTTCCCCTTAGGTTTTATCGATATTTTCCCTGTCCTTTGGGACTAAATAAAGTTCGGTGGAGACTCTGTTGTACCTTTGAGTGTGCGATTCACTCAGGTATAAACCAACCATCTTCAGCCGGCGACTCTGCTAAGGAGTCCTTGCTCTCGTAAGTTGGGGTCTCGCCTAGTTTTGTTTTCTTTTCTTACTTGCCTGGGTGTTTATCTTTTGCGCTTTACATGCTTTATGCTTTTATGTAGCTTTATGTTTATTTACTGCATTTCTTTACTGCTTTGAATATTCATATGCTGTATATTCTGGATATCTGCTATTTTCTGCTGTTGTTGGGATGGGTAGATATTATTGGAGAGAAAAGTCCTAACACCAGGCTTAACATACACATAGGCTAGAACGTGGATAGTCGTGAGGCCTACGTTTCACACGTTGGGTTACCACGTGAGCCATATCCCAGATCGTAATTCGCTTGAGAATACTTCCGTCCTGTGAGAATTCACTACGGCGGGATGTTTTCATTCTGAGTCCTATGGTTTGGGCGACCTTTTCTAGGTACCACCTTGTTCTATCTAGATCACACCTGTGAGGAGGATGGGTTTTTGCAGGAAACCACGCCACTTCATACCTTTGTTATCTCACACACGTTAGATTTTGCACCGACACATAATTATATGCAGATATCTAGATTGTTCAGATTTGATTGTTCAGACAGTGTTGGCTTCCTGTTGCTTGTGTTGCATATCATTTCATCATGTAAATTAATTTATGCATGTGCATTTCCAGGTTTTCGAAGACTTATTCTTTGTTGACATTATCATAGAGATGAGTACTGGTTGTCGGGCATCTTTAGCTACAAGTTTGTGGAGCCTAAGCTGGGTATTTTAAGAGGTCTAACATCCCGTGTGGTTGAAGACAACAAAGGGGTTTTCAAGGATACTTATGGTAATTTTTTGTCCATCCTCATTACTAAAGTCAACATCACCGCCATTCATACACTGGTTCAGTTCTATGATCCGCCACTTAGGGGCTTCACATTTCAGGATTATCAGCTAGCATCTACACTCGAGTATGCTTATATTCTTGGGGTTGAGATCAAGAAGCAGGTTCCTTATGTCTACACTAGTGGTTGTCCGAAGTTTCCCCTTATTCCTAATGCACATGGCATTAGTAAGAAGGATGTGGAGGATAATCTCAAGACCAAAGGGAAGGGTATTCGAGGGTTTGCTTTGAAATTTTTGGTTGACAAGGCCACTTCTTTTGCTAAGGATGAAAACTAGAAGGCTTTCAACGCCGTTCTTGCTTTGCCGATATATGGGATTGTCTTGTTTCCGAACATGGAGGATTTCGTAGATCAGGCTGCCATCAGTATTTTCTTGTCCAAGAACCCTGTTTCGACACTTCTTGCTGATACCTATCATTCTATTCATTCCAAGAATGAAAAGAAGAAGGGAACCATTGGCTGTTGTGCTCCTCTGTTGTACCGATGGTTCATGTCTCATCTTCCACAGAAGGGTCCCTTTGTTGTGAATAAGAGTAATCTCAAATGGTCTCTACGAATCATGTCTCTTACTGCTGATGACATTTCTTGGTATTCTCGAGTCTTCGACGATATTAAGATCATTCTTCATTGTGGGAAATTCTCTAATGTGCCTCTCTTGGGTACAAAAGGTGGAATTAACTACAATCCGAGACTTGCCTTCCGACAGTTGGGATATCCTATGGTATCCAAGCCTGATCCTGAGGTAGTGGAAGAGTTCATCTTTCATGAAGGGGTTGATGACATGGGTTTGCTGAAGAGGTTTAGTGCTGCTTGGACTCAGATTCACTCTGAAGGAAGAGCCGATTTGGGTAAGAAGAATTGCGTAGCCAAGGAAGCTTACACACTTTGGGTCAAAGAGCGCGTCAAGGAGATCTTGTTGCCATTTTGAAATTCTGGTACCAGATATGTGATGTTACGTGTGATGTCACAACAACACACTCTGCAATGGACAATGTAAAACAATAGAAGAGTACACAAAGGATTGTTCACCCAGTTTAGTTAAACAACTTACTCTGGGGGCTACCAAGCCAGGGATGAATTTCACTATCAGTAGAATTAATTTACAGACTCAACAACCCAGTTGACATCTCCTAAACTTAATCACTACTTAATGAACCTTCTACCTAAGAAACCACTTAGGTATGAGAACACTACTCAATCCCTAAATCACTTCAGTGATATAATTCAAAGATCACACACATTGAAAAACACAACTTGATTCTGCTTCTTAGCTTTGATCAAGAACAACTCAAAACAACAACACCAATTCATACTAGAATGGTTTACAACACATACACGAAGACACAAATGACTCTCAGTCTTTAGCTCTCTTTCTTCGTTACTTTCTTCAAAGGATTGATGTGCTTTATATGGCTATTTGATTTGGGCTTGGACCTACTACAATATCTGACCTGATTTGTTATTTAAAACTGAATCTTCAAAACAGATTTTCTCTCCAAAATCTTCTTAAATCTTCAGCCTTTAAACACTCCTACAAATCTACATCAAATCTGTTTGCAACAGAAAATATCTCCTCCAAGATATTCGCATCCAAAAACTCTAACAGCTCTCCCAAAATACAGCTAATACGCTTAACCCTAAAAACATCTCAAACCTGATGTTTTAATGATCTGCATATCTGATGTCATGACATCGCATGTGACATCAGACTTCAAAACTTCAACATCTTTAAAATGTAACATTAACCAATGTTAAGACTCAATGTTAAGACATCACCCATGTGACATCAACATTGAACAAACAACTTTGTTTTACCAAAATTCCAGCCAATCCAAGAACCAACAATCTCCCCCTTTGGCTAATTTTGGCTAAAACAATCTCTGCAACATCAGAGACTTCACCAGCGGATAAAAATTGAAAAATGTTACAAACTCCTAGCAGCACTCCTTCAAAACAGCTCCTACTTCAAAATGCTGCACATACTCCATCAGCTCAGCAAGGGGTCAAGCTCCCCCTCAAAACCAGAACCAGCATACAACTGCACAAACACTCTCCCCCTCAACTTCTGCAGCACATCAGAAATAGGATTCACAACCACACCTTGGCTTGGCTAACTCTCCCCCTTTTTAGCCATAATTGGACAAACACCTACTAACTACTAGTTAGTCCTAAGCTAGCTCTCATTGTCAGTCTAAAGTCAACATTCAAGACAAGACAAATCATAGAACATAAAAAGTGCTTAAAAAGCCACAATATTCAAATTACATAATTAAGCACATCAAGTGCAGAACAAAACAACAAAAGCAAAAAAAAAACTATTGTCTAGCAGAAACAACAAAAGAAACTTAATCTTCATCAGAGCTAGGCCCATCTTCATCATCCTCATCATCTTCCTCAGAATTGACACCTTCATGAACATCATCATTATCATCTTGTTCCAAGGACTGGATCAACTTCTCAATCTCCTTCTTTCTAGTCATGCTGGTACTGATCACAACATCCAGATCCTTGCAGTAGCCTTTAATTCTGCAAGCAAATAAGCCTTAGTACTTTTCTTCTTGTTACCAGCATCTGATGTTGAGACAATGTCTGGAACATGACTCCCAACAAACAATTTTGGATGCAGAGATAATGTAGACTCCCTCTTGCAGGCTTTGTCTGAACTTGTCAATATGCCAGGATGTTGTTTCAGAATTACTCCACAAATGAGAGATAGGAATGCTATAGGCATTTTGATAGCATTAGTGGTGGCATGTTTCACAGTCTGTTCAAAAATATATGATCCATAATCAAATTTCTTCTTAGTGCCCACATCATAAATGAACCTTCCTAATCCCATAGCTGTTGTGGTTTTATGATTAGTAGGCACCCAATTTGCAGCTTCAATTCTATGCAAGATAGCATACTTAACACTAAGTTTGCTAGTTGACAATTTTCCTTTCAAGGGTCACACCTTTACTTGACCAGTAGTTATCTCCTTGCAGACATCATTATAAGTAACTTCTAACTCTGTAAACTCTTATTCTTTTCTTCCTAGGTAATTGTTGATAACCTCAGGAGAGAACTCAATACATTTGCCTCTAACAAACACTTTCATGAAATCCACGCTTCTTTTTTCAGAAATATTCATAGGAATGTTAACCATAAATTCCTTAACCAGACTGTCATAACACTTGGAGAACCCACACACAGTCTTCATCAATCCAGCAACCTTTATCACCTCTATGACTTCTTTAATTTCCATAGCCTCTTTGCCAATCTCTCTTTCAAGAGCAAATCTTCTTTGACAAACAAATTTCCACATGGAAGCACTACTTGCATAATGGAATGAAATGTTGTCAACAGGAACATCAGGTATCTCGTCAGCATTTCTCTTCAAGATTGACTTTCTCACAGGGGTGATGTCTTGAACATCATCCTCAACATCATACTCTGATTCAGATTCTTCCACTAGCTTCCTCTTTCTGGGATTCACATCAATTTGCTCCATGTTTTTGTAGGACCAACAATAGAAGTCTTTTTCTTCTTTCCTTCAGCTGACTTCTTTGGAGAAGATTCCACATTCTTTCCTTTCCTTGTTTTCAGTCTCTTGGCAAGACTAGGAACAACATTTCCAATCACTTCATCATCAGACAGGTCAACAACATTTACCACATCTTCATTCTTCTTTCCACCAGGGCTAGTTTCAACATTCCTTTCAGGCGATGTTCTGACATTTGTTTCAACATCAGCTTCCTCATGAACCCCTTCTTCTTCACCACCTACTTCAGCATCTTCAATGACAGACATAGCCAGTCTGTGAAGATTTGTATCAGCACTTTGCATGTCCTCCTTTTCGGCAGGCATTTGTCTAAGGGGAACGAAAATTCCTTTTACAGAAAAACCCTTATCCAAAATTTTGGTGGCAATCTGATTAAGACTGCGATCAACATCAAACCTCTCTTCAACAGCTTGAGAGGTGGAAGACCTAGATGCAGATTTATCGCTAAAAAGTACACTAGTGACTAGCCTCTTAGTTTCATTATCATTAAATTTAGTTGCAGCCCTTTTGGGTTGAAGTTTGGAAGGTCTTGACTTACCAGATTCAGGAACCATCATGGAGATGGGTGCTATATTCAAAGCTTCTTCTGCAGAGCCCTCTTCTGTAGAAACCCTAGCTTTATCTCGCAATGAACTTTGTGAAGCAAATTTCTTAGATGGAGATGATATATGTTTTGACATTGTTCCTATGAAGCACTTGAGGATCGGGGAAGGATTGCTACTTCTGTTGATGGAGAAGGAGACGAACAATCTAGGGGTATGGTTTTTGATGAAGCATGTGATAGCTACAATAGGAAATGATGGCCTAAAGTATGGAGCCTAATTTTGTGGATCACTTAAACGCCCATCAATGAGTTTCTCCCTCCAAAATAACTTTCCTTTTAAATTTTTAAAAGGATTCACACCATAAGTTATTAACCCTAATTGACCTTTCAACATGCTCTGACTTTCACACTTAATGTTACAGTCTGATGTCACAACATCAACCTTAACATCACCAGATGAGCTGACCTCTTGAGGTACCCATTGATAACAATTATCTCTGGATCTGACTCCTTTCATAACTACCTCATTTTCCTCATTAGTTATCAAACACTCATCTTTAGTGTAGCTGACCTTATATCCATCATCATAGAGCTGACTTATGCTAATCAAGTTAGCACTCAAACCTTTGACAAGAAGCACATTGTCAAGATCAGGTCCATCATGACACTTCACTTTTCCAACACCTTTTACTACCCCTTTCTCTCCATTTCCAAAAGTAAGATCATTTGAGGAGCAAGAATTGACATCCACCAATTGGTTTTTGAATCCAGTCATGTGCTTTGAACAGCCACTGTCAAAGTACCATCCATCCTTAGCAGAGTGTCTATCTGAAATGTGAGCCAATAGACATGTAACCTCAGCTTTAGGAACCCACTGTTTAACAACCTTGGACCTGTTATCCTTCTGTCTAGGTTGAGGGATAGACTTAGGATAACCATGAAGCTTGAAGCAAGAAAATTGCATATGGCCAAATCTTCCACAATAGAAGTACCTTACTCTTTCTTCTATGAAGTTGTTAAACTTCCTACCACCTTGATGATGAAACTGTTGTGGCTGCCATCCATAGTACTGGTGCTGTTTTCTTCCATAGTTTGCTTGTCTCCTGTAGTGAGGATTCTGTCTCTTAGGTTGTCTTCTATGGTGATGTGGCTTCCTTCTTCCATAATAATGAGGTACAACATTATTATATTCAAAGCCATACATGTTCCCCTGATGTTGAGACATCTGATGGAACATGTTAAACCTAGGAGCCTGCATACTCCTATGGTATTGAGGAGGCATGTACTGCCTAGCTCCATAAGTATGTACCTTCCCTTGATGAGGACCATTAGTATACCTTTTCCCAACATTTTGAGGCTATTGGTGAGCAACCTGCTTGGGTTTAGGATTATGTCTCTTTTTGTTATGTTGAGACATTGGTTGAGACATGTCCTTTTTGGTTCCTGAAGTACTAGCTTCAGTAAAAACCTTCTCCTCAACAAATCCTAAGCCAGATTTGTCTCCTGCTACTTTTTCTTCCTGAAGGATCTTATCAAGAGTATCAGATCCACTGTTCAACATTCTAACAGATTTTGTCATTTGATCAAGTTGAGATTTAACCAACAAGACTTCATTTTCAATATCAGCTTTAATAGTCTCAAGCTGAATAATTTGTTTCTTTTGTTTCTCACTTTCTTGACATACCTCTGTACTCTTCAGACATAACTCTTGATAGGAGGCTGCTAACTCCTCAAAAGTCAGTTCCTCATCACTTGATTCTCCATCAGACACACATGTCCCTGTCAAAGCTCTGACATGCTTGGCTGACTCTTCTTCCCTTTCACTGTCAGTATCAGACCAGGAAACTGTCATGCCCTTCTTCTGCTTCTTAAGGAATGTAGGACATTCTTTCTTGACATGTCCATAACCTTCACACTCAAAGAATTGGATCCCTTTGTCTTGAGCAGTCTTCTCTTCATCCTTTTCTTTTGATTTGCTGATGTCAGAGGAGATGTTCTTAACATTGGGTTTGTAGTTTCTATTCATTCTCTTGAACACCTTGTTGAACTGTCTTCCCAGCATAGCAATAGCCTGAGATAGATCCTCCCGAGATTCAACACCATTCCCTTTCTTCTCTTCTTGAGTATTAGATACCAAGGCTATACTCTTGGTCTTCTTTTCAGGTTCCTCTTCATTCAACCCTAACTCAAAAGTTTGAAGAGATCCAATTATCTCATCAACTCTCATTTTGCTGATGTCTTGAGCTTCTTCAATTGCAGTCACCTTCATCTTATATCTCTTGGGAAGGGACCTAAGGATTTTCCTCACCAGCTTTTCTTCAGTCATCTTTTCTCTAAGAGCACTAGAGGCATTAGACAGCTCAAGAATACTCATATGAAAGTCATGAATAGTTTCATCTTCCTTCATCTTTAGACTTTCAAACTTTGATATCAAAAGTTGAAGTCTTGACATCTTAACCTTTGAAGTTCCTTCATGAGTAGTCTTCAAGATGTCCCAAGCTTCCTTAGCAACTTCACAGGTATTGATCAACCTGAATATGTTCTTATCAACTCCATTGAAAATAGCATTTAAAGCTTTGGAATTACCAAGGGTAAGCTCATCTTCTTCCTTGGTCCATTCTTCTTCAGGTTTCAGTTTTGAGTTGCCTTCTTTTTCTTTCCCAGCATCATCTTTCTCAACAACAACAGGTGCTTTCCATTCTTTTATGATAGCCTTCCAAGCCCTGCTGTCCAAGGATTTCAAAAAGGTAATCATCCTTGGCTTCCAATAATCATAATTAGAGCCATCCAGAATAGGGGGTCTATTCACAAATCCACCAACTTCCTTGTCCATCTTTACCAGAAAGTATCAGCCCTAGATCTCACCCAGAAGCAGAGCAGGATGCCTGCTCTGATACCAATTTAAATTCTAGTACCAGATATGTGATGTTACGTGTGATGTCACAACAACACACTCTGTAATGGACAATGTAAAACAACAGAAGAGTACACAAAGGATTGTTCACCCAATTCAGTTAAACAACTTACTCTGGGGGCTACCAAGCCAGGGATGAATTTCACTATTAGTAGAATTAATTTACAGACTCAACAACCCAGTTGACATCTCCTAAACTTAATCACTACTTAGTGAACCTTCTACCTAAGAAACCACTTAGGTATGAGAACACTACTCAATCCCTAAATCACTTCAGTGATATAATTCAAAGATCACACACTTTGAAAAACACAACTTGATTATGCTTCTTAGCTTTGATCAAGAACAACTCAAAACAACAACACCAATTCACACTAGAATGGTTTACAACACATACACGAAGACACAAACGACTCTCAGTCTTTAGCTCTCTTTCTTTGTTACTTTCTTCAAAGGATTGATGCATTTTATATGGCTATTTGATTTGGGCTTGGACCTGCTACAATATCTGACCTGATTTGTTATTTAAAACTGAATCTTCAAAACAGATTTTCTCTCCAAAATCTTCTTAAATCTTCAGCCTTTAAACACTCCTACAAATCTGCATCAAATCTGTTTGCAACAGAAAATATCTCCTCCAAGATATTCGCATCCAAAAACTCTAACAGATCTCCCAAAATCCAGCTAATACGCTTAACCCTAAAAACATCTCAAACCTGATGTTTTAATGATCTGCATATCTGATGTCATGACATCGCATGTGACATCAGACTTCAAAACTTCAACATCTTAAAAATGTAACATTAACCAATGTTAAGACATCACCCATATGACATCAACATTGAACAAACAACTTTGTTTTACCAAAATTCCAGCCAATCCAAGAACCAACAGATTTTCTTTTGAGCCTTCTATGAATGCCAAGCCTCCTGAACTTGCCATTGTTCCTCCATCCGAGGTCGACCAACTCAAGATGACTATTGAGAAGTTGAAGAAGGAGAATGCAGATCTTCGTCTCAACCTTGACAAAGTCACTTTCGAGAAGGATAATCTACAGATTGAGCTCCGCCAAAAGCGTGAACGCATGCTCAAAGAGGTGGAGATTGAACAGAACAAGCGTAGGAAAGTAGGTGATGCTTTGAAGAGCACCTATGAGGGACTTGCTTCAAAGAAGAGACAACTTGTCGATACCCAGTATCAAGCCTACAAGGATGAGTTGAGCTACAAAAAGCAACTTGAAGAGCTTCGAGGGAAGTTATCCGAGTTCAAGATAAAGTGGCAAAGTGAGCAAGACTGTGCTAATCAGTTGGCAAAGGACTTTTCCCAATGTCAAGATAAGTTCGACGAAGTCTTCAGTGAGATTCAGAAGCTACAGGATCAAGCATATCAGAGCCGAGAGCAGATTAGTCAGCTCAACACAGAGAGCACTCATTGGGAGCATCAAAGTCGTCATCTGCAAAATCTCTAGGATCAGAAATAGGCCTTTCTTCAGGATATGCTTCAGGGACCCAACCATTCTTTGCTGCGCAACCTTATGAAGGATGCGAAGTATTAGAGTGAGAGACATGGTCGTCTAGCCAGTTTTACTGAGCATGCACTGGAGGACTTACTTGGGTTGTTGAGAGATGCATATGCCGATATATTGCCGCACCAGCTTCCTTGGGCTGTTTTCCACTTCTTGTCTGTTTGCAGGGTGGTCTTTGATAGGATCCATGCGGATTTTGTTGTAGCCCAAAAGGCAGATATTTGATGTGTACTTGACTTGTATTTCTTTCCTTTAGTGTTGAATGAATGATTGAAGTTGCTCACCAATATTATCTTTCACACCTTTACTTGTATGCTTTATGATTATTATCAACAAAGATAAGTTTAAGAATTCCTGGAATTTAAAACTTTATTTTTGCATGCATAGCATACATCCATTTGCACTCATATGCACATCTCTTCATCCGAAACCATTTCTCATCCTTGACCGTCTTCCGCTTATAGCAAGACGACGACTCGACATCGGTATTTCACTCGATCAAGCAAATCCAGAATCATGGCTGACTTCAAAGCTGAGAACGCTTCCTATAAGGAAACTCTGGCTCAATTCCAAGGTCGGATGAATCAGTTTCAGATGAACATGGATGTCATTATGGAACTCCTTCGTGCTCAGAAGGACACTTCTGCTTCTGCTTCTGTTGTTGCGACTGTTACTGATGCAACCGTTGTCACTCCTGTTGTGACTACTTCTCCTTTTGTTATGGCTACTCCTGCTGTTGTTCCTTCTCATGCTACGGTTGAAGTTCCAGTCGAGCCTATGCTTCAGACTGTTGTTCATCCATCAAATTCTCAGTCTGGTTTAAACAAAATGCCTGCTGCTTTTCCTTAGGGAATGCCTCTGAATTACACTCCTCAAATTACAAATAATGGTAGTGCCTTCGTACCATATCAGTCGTTTGTTGTGCCCGTGCCTAATGGGAATACTGCTGCATATCCATGGGGTATGCCTACTTCGGTTCCACCTCTAGTAGTGAATGATGATCCTGAGAATCTTCAGGGTCAGACTTGTCAGACTCGTCAGACTCCTGGGTTGGATGACATTGAAACTCATGATGAAGAAGAGCATGTGTATAGGGGTCCTCCTATTCATGTTCCGGTTTCATCTCAAGCTGTTCAAACTGCTATTCAGAATGTTCATCCTGGAATGTTCTATCCTGGGGCATCTTAATCCGCTGCTGTGTTACCTCCTTGTCATACCCCAAATTTGTCCTACCTGTGTATAAATGACCTTTG
The DNA here is from genome assembly GCA_022829125.1 of Lathyrus tuberosus. Classification (NCBI taxonomy): domain Eukaryota; kingdom Viridiplantae; phylum Streptophyta; class Magnoliopsida; order Fabales; family Fabaceae; genus Lathyrus; species Lathyrus tuberosus. The sequence continues at coordinate 5,506,092 of JALAZF010000177.1, read as the reverse complement.
TACATCCTTTTTCTTCTAAACCACTTTTGAATCCAAATATCCGTTTTTTGAACCACTTCCATATCCATTGTGATTTCATCTCATTATCCAATATAAATATCCATTCATTTTATAAATATCCATTCCCGTAACCATTTTGTTATTTACCCATTTTTCAATCTCATTTTTCATTCGACTATCCATTCTCATTATCCATTTTACTAAATAGTCCAAATAACCATTTCTCTTAATATCCATTTAATTCAAAACAATTTTCAATTCAATTCATATTCAATTATCCAATCCATTTCTAAACCTTTTTTTCATTTCATATCCATTTTGTCAATTCCACTTTAAATTCAATTTTATCCATTCTCCATTTCATCTCATAACCATATTTCATTTTAAGTTCACTTAAATCCATTTACCCAATCTTCGAATCCACATAATCCAATAGCCAATTCAAAACCATTTGTTATTATCCATTCAATAATCAACTTGTGAATCCATCCTTTCTCCTATTAAATTCAAAATCCAATATTCAATGTCTAAACCCATTTCTATATCTACTTCCAAAATTCATTTCAATTTTTTTTAATAAACAATCATGTTCCAATTTGAATTCATATTCCATTCCAAAAAGGACCAAAACGTGTTCACTTACAAATACCATAATAAAAAAAACGTAAGAAAACCCGTAAGGTAGTACATAATCCTACTAAGCCACAAATCCTACAACTTCCAAAAGCCAGACGACAAATACAACATCATGTTGCCCCTGCTATCATGACCAAACGTAGCTGGCAATTACACACAAAAAACCTGCTACCCAAAACACAACCTATCCACATAGGTACCAGCCATAAAGCCACGCGAAGAAAGCGACATAACTTGCTGCAAATTTGTACCTTACTGCAAATGAAAACAACATTTCACTGCATAAACCGTACCTCCTGTTACAAAAACCTGCCATGAAAATTACAAGTCAAACTCAGGCAGTGAGAAAGAGAGTAGAAGACAAATTAGGAATCAAAAAAGTAAAAGGGGAATTTGATTTTAAAAAAGGAGAAAAACGAATTCAAAAGAGGAGGACGAACAAGAAACACAAGCGGTATCACAATAACATTTCTTGCTAATAAACTCTTAAAAACATACCTCAAACCCTTCCGTCTTCATCATCAAAGAACATCCCTGCAAGCAGAACGTGGCAAAACTCCTCACATGTAAACCGCTGAACCACTCTTCAACCTCTTAAAACATCATCACTGAACCTTAAACATCCTACCTCCTTTATCTTCGTGCGAACGACACTTTCCACCCCATCATGAACAACTAACAACATAACCTTCGTTTGACCCGCACCTCAACTTTGTAGCCGCCGTGAAACTTACCGGAAAATGCCTGAATACACAAGACAGAGAACACAAAGAAAACACCTGAACAAAAATCCTAAAAAACCTAATCACACTAAGAGCTCAGTTCCCAGGATTTGTTAAGTTTCATATTGAAACTCAATTAAATCAGAGCTACAAAATCATTCAGAACCAGAAATCGTGACTTGTAAAGAAAAATAAATGAAGAAGTAGGAAGAAGAGTTAGAGGTTGTACCTTCGCCGAAAAGCTTCAAATCAGAGTTGTTCCGATTTAGGTATGATTCTTTCTCCTTCGCGTTTTTATGCTTGATCTGTAATCCTCATGTGGTGTTGCTTCATAATCCCCTTCCAATTTTTCGTTTGCACCTTGTTTTGATAGATCTAGGCTTAGTTTTTTTTTGGTTCTGGGTTCTCTGATTCATGTATTTAGGGATAGAATTTCAAAATTTTAAGCCTAGATTGGGACTCGGAAAGGTAGTTTTGGTGGGGTAAGGTGTATTTTGTGGTGGTCGGACGGAGGAAAATGGCGGCGACCACCGTGCGCCACCATCTCCTCCGGCGGCAATTAGGTTTCCGGCGAGGGTTTTTCAGAGAGAGCTTATAAAGATGAGAAGAAGTTTTGAGAGAGAGAGAACGACTTGTGAGAGAGGGATCTGAAGCAGTTTCGTTTTTAAGTTTTTTAGTAATCAGGTTTTTGTTTCATGACCTTCCCTTTGCTTCTTTTACTTACGTGTGGATTTGGGATGGTGACACATGTCACCGTCAGATCCTATCCATCATGCCTCATCATCCTGCTCCCTCTTCAATCCTATGCGTGGCCTCCATCAACGTTATCGTGCACACTCGGTCTTGACCTTCAGATCAGAAGCAGCAGTTTGAATCTATGTAGATCGGATGGTCCAGATTCATTAGGAAGGTTAGCAGTTGACCTAGAGTCCACCGTGGACTCCCCCAACGTTGGGCTGCCAAACCGCTGGGCCTGGGGATTTCGTATAACCGCACCCCCTTGATTCACCAACCTCCTGGCCCATTCAGTTTTTTATTATTCATTTTATTTCTCTCTCATAATATATTTTAAGAAAATCCAAAAAACATTTTATTTTCTTTTTTAAAAAAAAAATACAGAACTTATGAAATATTGTTAATAAATCAATTTAGTTAGTTTTATTAAAATTTTACATTTAATATTAATTAATCTTTTTATGATTAATTTTGTTAAATATTGAATTTTAATCTAATTAATTATTAATTTTGTTTCAAATCTAAAAAGTTCTAAAAGAATACTTTTATTTAATTAATCCTAAAATTCTTATTTAATTAATTTTATTAAATTATTTTATTTAATATTAATTAATTTTTTTGATAATTAATTTTATTAAATATTTTGATTTAATATAATTAATTATGGGAACTTTAATCTAAGAAACCTAGAATTTAATTTTAGTGTGGGACTTCCCACCTTAGAATTAACTTTAGAATTAGCTTACTAACCTAGCTTTTATACTTGTTTTTATCCCCTCATTTTATTTTGTGTGTATTCTATTCATGTGGGTTTGTTTCATGCTTTAATTGTATGTGTGTTATTCATATTATACTTGTCCAAACCAAACAAATCTTTTTCAAACTAATACCTTGACTTAATGTCAAGCCATTTTCATACCTTGTAAGTCGATCGTTTTCACGATCGCAATCGACCTCACAATGCCTCTTCTTGGGCCTTATACAACGATTATCCATTCTATTTTGATTTGTATGCATGTATGTGATTGGAATATTTTAATCGTGGCTTAATAAACTCCATAAGATTAAAATCATCCCTTTTTATAAAAACAAAAGGAAACTTGATCCAACGTCAAGTATTTTCCAAATAAACTTAACTAACTCGATCTTAAGCATTTTATTTGGTCCACATATCAAGTATTTCCAACCTTCACTCTAAACCATAAGACATCCTTATTTCTTAACCTTCTCATAAATCAAAACCTCGATCCAACGTCGAGTACTTTTCTCAAATCAAATCAACAAACTTAATAATACTTAGACATTTTCATAAAGCTGAAAAGGAGGGGGACTAAGTCTTTGGTCTTTCTCTTCAATTGCTTGGGTACGAGTTTCCTTACTCGTGTGTGGGCAATTGACACCTTTAAAACACCTTTTATCTGATCACCTTCAAACTCATTTTCTTAATCAAACATTAAGATATGTAATCAATATTCAAATACATTTTTATAAAGGTGAAAAAGAGGGGGACCAAGTCTTTGGTCTTTCTTTTCAATTGTCTGGGTCCGAGTTCTCTTACTCGTGTGTGGACAATTGACGCCTCTAAAACACACGAAACCCGACCACATTTAAACCATTTCTAAGTCAAATTATCAAAGCACTTAATCCTTACTTAAACATTTTTACCAAAGGTGAAGTGAGGGGGATCAAGTCTTTGGTTTTTCTCCTCAATTGTTTGGGTGCGAGTTCTCTTACTCGTGTGTGGACAATTGTCACCCCTAAAAACATCCAATACGATTCAAACTCTTTTCCTCGCCTACGTGCGACTGAAACCTAAAACCATACGCAAAATCAAATCCTTTTCTCAATCAAACCTCTTAACATACTTAACCACATATTCTAACAACTTTCCTACAAGGTGTAAAAGAGGGGGGCCAAGTCTTTGACCGTTCTCCCTAATTGCTTAGGTGCGAGTTTACTTACTCGTGTGTGGGCAATTGGCACCTACATAAAAAATACGAACCCAAACAATCGTAGTTCCACGAACTACGAATGCTCTGACTTTCCCATTACACGAGGGAATACGTAGGCCCAAGGGTTCTTAATCCTTGCCGAGCACAATAATAAAAAACCACCCCATTTCCCCCTTAAAACCAATTCTTTTACCTTAGAAGATAACAAACAAACGTAACTAACTTTCTCACGAATCGAATCAAGAGGTTCCCGTTGAGTACAACGGACGTAGAGGGTGCTAATACCTTCCCTTTGCGTAACCGACTCCCGAACCCGAATTTGGTTGCGACGACCATTTTCTTATCCTTTCAAAGGTTTTATCGATATTTTCCTATTCCTTCCATGGAATGAATAAAGTTCGGTGGCGACTCTGTTTCGAACAGTTTTTTTTCGCGTCCATCGCGAGGATCATATTTTTCGAGGTACGACAGATGGCGACTCTGCTGGGGAATTGCATTTCCCTATGCTAGAGAGAGTCAAGCCTAACTTGACTCGATTTGTGAGTGTTAGATCCGCTTATTTGTTTATCTTCTCTTGTTTGTTTGCTTGCTTGTCTGATTATATATTATCTACTTGCTTATTTCTATTATATCCTATTATTATCTCTTATGACACTGTTGGGATTCTCTGATCATTGGGAACTTTGTGAGATGGCTCTACACACGAGTCTGAGGAAAACCCTTGGATTAGAATGGTGGTTGTGTGGTGTAGGCTTACGTGGTCTCTTCCGCGTGAGTTGAAGCGAAAACCCCGCTTGGAGTAGGTTCCCTTGAATATATTATTGTTGTGGTAAAACTTTGCCATGGCGGTAATATTTTCGAGCCTGAATTGTTGATCCCAAGGACCAAAACCTAATTACCCATGGTGGTTAGTAGTGTTAATTCTATGTGAGTTAATGTGAATGCCCTAATCAGATGAGATCCCTCGAACGTATTACTTCCTGACAGTAATATTTTCGACCTCGATCTAAGATTCTGAGAACCCTAAACCCGTGTGTCAATGGTTGTGTAGTGGGCGCCTCCGAGGAATTTTTCTCGTGGGGAAGAAACGAAGACCTCACCTAGACGATATCCTTTCAAGGATATTATCGTCTGATGTTCCTTCATCATGGCCATAATGTCTTTGAAAGATATCTGTAACTCTAGGCACCTACCGGATTAGAGCCTACCTATGGGGAATCCGATGATTAGAGATATCCTGTGTCTAACTCCTTCCTCAGAATCAGATGTTGTTTTGATCCTGGAACTGTGCATAAGCATTGCATACTCATCAGCATTGCATATCATTTTCCAAAACCACAAACTCAATCAGCCTTTGTCCATAACCCGCAGTTGATTTCCCGACACTCGTATCGGAGTTGAAGCCGCTTTTGGAAGAATCATGGACTCAGGGGAGCAAAACCAATTTGCGTCAAGAGCAGATGCTGACTTGATGAAGAACCAGCTAGACCAACTTGTGATAGCCTTGTTAAAGAAAGAGGACAACATTCAAAGGCCTACAGTCACTAAGGACGTCACTCTGCCTCAAGTGAATAATCTTGAACAATTTCATCCTGTGAGGATTCCTGTTGGGGACCAGGTTATACAAGAATGTCACACTATTCAACATGAACATGCCTTGTCTCATGATGCAATTGAATACCATAGCTTTGCATTCACTACACCGAATTCCCGAGGGACAAGCCTGGTGGTGAATACTGAACGACCTCAAGATGTTGAGTTTGCAGAAAGATGCCATGCGTTGGAAGAGAAGCTTGAAACCATTAAGGAGCGTGATGCTTTTGATCTGAATGCTTTGAACATGTGTTTGGTACCTGGACTTGTATTACCTCCAAAGTTCAAGATGCCAAAATTTGAGAAGTATAAAGGAGATAGTTGTTCAAAGCAGCATTTGGTGATGTTTTGTAGAAAGATGACTTCTAATACTCTCAATGATAAACTCATGATCCACTGTTTCCAAGACAGTCTAACTGGGGCATCACTGAGTTGGTACATGTAGCTACAGAGTAGCCACATCCAATCATGGTTGGACCTAGCCGGTGCATTTGTGAAGCAATACCAATACAACCTTGACATGGCTCCCAACCGCATACAGTTGCAAGACTTATCTCAAGAGGAGAACGAATCCTTTAGATGGTATGCTCAGAGATAGAGAGAAGTAGCTGCTCGCGTTCAACCACCACTTTTAGATAGAGAATTGGTTGACCTGTTCATAAATTCTTTGCAAGGCCCATACCTAGAAAAAATGATGAGCAATGGGACATCAAATTTCTCTGACTTGGTTTTAGTAGGAGAACGCATTGAGAGTCATATCAAGAGTGGAAAGATCCTAGACGCCTCAAGCATCCATGCTAGTGAGACTGAATCTGTTGTCAGTTCTCAAGAGAAAGAGGAGGATGAAATGAATGCAATCTGGGACACTTTACAAGCTCCGTCTCCGGTACCTTATCCTCAATTCCCAAGCATCTTAAATGTTCAAAGTCAACAATCCCATGGGCCTCCCTGTGCGATTCCATTCTCTCCACATGGTCAATATACTCCTGCCAATAGAGGTCCCCCTTGTCAACAACAGATTGCACAACAACATTCTTCACAACCCCGACGCTACTATAGTCAAAGACCAAAAAGGCATTTTGATCCATTGCCAGTGCCATTCAGTCATATATTGCCACGTTTGATTAGTAGTGGGCTAATAGTGCCAAAGGGCTTGGATCCTGTTATTCCTCCATACCCACCAGGCTTCGACGCCAATGCACGATGTGGATACCATGCTGGCGCTATGGGACATTCAACTAAGGATTGCAAACAGCTCAGAAACAAGGTCCAAGACCTGATTGAGTCCAAGCTAATCTCATTTATGCCTCGAGGTCTTCAAATCAACGTCAATCCTTCATCTGATCAGGCAGGTCCATCATCCGCCCATGTTATGGAAGAAGTTGCTGAGAGTAGGTGTGAAGAAGGCCATTATAGTGGTCTCGATGAACAAGGATGCTAGTCCAACAGTGGGTCAAGAAAGAAAAGCCCAGTCCCCAATGCTGGCAATTTTTTAGATCATGTCGTTTCTATGCATTTGTAGTTTCTTCTTTGTTATGTGCTATTTGCTTTTAGACATTGTTGTTTATTAATGGTAATATTAATGAAGTGATTATGCATTTTTTTGAACTAATCACGTCGCATTCGCTCATTTTCTTCACTTATATAAAAAAAAAACAAAAATGTTCATCTATGTACCTCTCATTCACTTTCTTTACCAAATTGTTGTTTAGCAAAGATTGGAGGGAGGATGACGAAAACGAGATACCCATAATTGCTGATGGTGTGCTTTCAGATAGAATCCTGCCAAGGATGTACAGGCATTGTTTCAAATCCCCAAACAGTGGAGAGATAAGGAGTTAGTCCCTAGTTAACCACTTCGAGCCTAGAAGTAGAAGTTTCCTTCGGATTTCCAAAACCTTACACTCAATCCGGGGCAGGGTAGTGTTCAGTTAACCTGATTACACACTAGAATCATCCAGAAGTTATGATGGTTGTTCTTCAATGACTACTGACTTGGCAGTCACAAGCCTTACTCAAAAAAAAAAAAAAGAGCCCGCTAAGTCAAGCACCTTAAAAAAGAGACTTAGGCAAAAATTAGGGCAATCCCGATGGACTCGTAAAACAAAATCAGCCCATGCAAAAGATAGGGATCAAAAGCAAAATCAAGAGAGGCCCTCGAATCCTCAACAAAAACAAAATAAGATCCAGTGGCCACCATAACAAAACCAAAGGGTCACTGACATCCATCAAAAACAAAATAAGGTGATTGTCATTTCAAGCATACCTTACACCATCAACCCTTTTGGAATACAAACATGTGCAGAATTAACTGAACGTAGGACTGGAGAACATCACGAAGAAGGGGTGGGTACAAATCATACTTTGAGCCTTATATCCTTTGTTTCTATAACCGTGAACCAGAACACGTTACAACCCTCAAAAGACCTAATTGAGGCGGGGTTTATTCTGAAAGCATACTACAGCAAGGTTGCGTAAACTGACTCCTACGTATTTGCTAATCTTTTGTATTGGTGTCATACTCTAGTTATATCTCACACACCAGATAAATTAGCAATGCGTTTGGACTAACGGTCCACTCGTCACACACTTTCACACCATTCCAATAAATGATTTTTCAAAACTTGCATGAACGCCGCATTAAAATTACCATTTTTGAATGATCAATTTTAGCTGCAAATCAGCATTTGACATTTTGGAATTTCCAACAAAATGCCATCAGAAGGAAACTTGAGTATTCGTTGGCACTGACTCGAATCGAGACTATCATAATCTTGTGAATCTGGGGCAGACCACTGCGAAATCCAGACACAGGGGCAGAGCACTGATCCAGACACTGGGGCAGATCATCTCATTACCCTCCAGACAGGGGCAGATTCCCTTCATACATTCAAGTTGGTCAAGCTGGCCATGTCATGCACTAAGCGACCCTTGAATTCAACAAGTATTAAAAGCCTTGGGGCAGAGCAAATACACCATCAGAATGCATTGGATAAGTCGTTATGATCACACAATCGATATGCATTGGTTACGTCGATGCGCTCATACAACCATTTATGATATATCGGCTAGAAGTGAGGTTTTCTCATGAACCAAACACGCAATTTCTGCAAAGGATCAAACTTGGGGCACCAAGAGTATCCACAACTATTATCTGATAATGGCACTATCAGATACTAAGTGTCGGGAAATCAAATCCTTTCACATCCAAAAGTCCAACCCTGCTTGGCACCCTCCAAAAGTCCAACCCTGCTTGGTAACCACCAAAAGTCCAACCCTGCTTGGCACCTATCTAATGTCCAACCCTGCTTGGCACCTCCTAAAGTCCAACCCTGCTTGGCACCTCCAAAAGTCCAACCTTGCTTGGCAACCACCAAAAGTCCACCCTGCTGGCACCTTCATAAGACCAATCTCCTGCTTGCATCCACATATGCATCACATACAACATACGTGCACCATATGCATACATAGCATAACCTTTTTCCTTCCTCAACCCCCGCGTTGATATACATTAATTTGTTTTTGACCCCTGAGTCAATGTTGTCTTTATTTTCTTCGGCCCCGAGTCGATATTTACCATTCCTTCAACCCCCGAGTTGATGATATTTTGTCTTTATTTCCTCGACCCCCGAGTCGATATTACCTTTACCTTTCTTTCAACCCCCGAGTTGATATTTTGTTATTTCCTTTGACCCCCGAGTCGATATTACCTTTACCTTTCTTTCAACCCCCGAGTTGACATCTTATTGCTTATACTGACCCCCGAGTCATTTTTATCTTTATCTTCTTCGACCCCCGAGTCGATATTGTCTTTATTTCCTCGACCCCTGAGTCGACATTGCCTTTATCTCTACCCTCGACCCCCGAGTCTATATTACCTTTACCTTTCTTTCAACCCCCGAGTTGATATTTTGTTATTTCCTTTGACCCCCGAGTCGATATTACCTTTACCTTTCTTTCAACCCCCGAGTTAACGACAGTTTATCTTAATGTTTCTCGACCCCCAAGTCGATATCGTATTTCCTTTTCTCAACCCCCGAGTTGATATGCCAGTATTCCCAGTGAGTCTTTCACCTTGCTCCATCTAATCCCCATTAATCCTTCTTTGGAAACCAGAAGTGAAGCCTTGCCCAGTTGCATTCCCATTTGCATCTCATGTAAACAGTTCATTTGCATTCCTGTATGCATGGCATATCCATCCCCAACATAGCATAGCAGAATCCAGGATCAGTTCGCAAGCATCTTGGCCAACCCTCCTTCAAAATCGGCAGTATTCTTCTAAGAAGAGTTGGTACCCCGCACGTGCTCAAGGAATTATATCCCCCAGCAAGTCATTCTTCAACCATGCAATTAATTATGACGATCCCCAGCAGCTGTTGCTTTCGTTGCTCCCCAAGCAGAGGCTATCCTAGAAGGTTTCTTGTGAGCTTTACCATGCAGAGCCAACACATTTCCTCCGACGGGAATCTTACTCAACTATTCCCCAGCAAATTTACCGCAGACATATTGCTTTGGTATCATTGGAGAGCCTTCATGAATAAGGGACTGCTTCGATCACCCAAAGAACTTCAAGTTATGTTGTTCAGTTTGAACCCCGCTACTTCATTCTGTCAACTCTTACTCTACAACACCTTACCTTTTGCGAGACAAATTTTGGGGCATTCTTATATCTAATTGACTTCTACCCTTAGAATGAATGTTGTAGCTGTTCACTCTCTCAGTTTAAGCCAATTAGATAGGGGCATCTGTCATACCCCAAATTTGTCCTACCTGTGTATAAATGACCTCTGTACATCCTTTTTCTTCTAAACCACTTTTGAATCCAAATATCCGTTTTTTGAACCACTTCCATATCCATTGTGATTTCATCTCATTATCCAATATAAATATCCATTCATTTTATAAATATCCATTCCCGTAACCATTTTGTTATTTACCCATTTTTCAATCTCATTTTTCATTCGACTATCCATTCTCATTATCCATTTTACTAAATAGTCCAAATAACCATTTCTCTTAATATCCATTTAATTCAAAACAATTTTCAATTCAATTCATATTCAATTATCCAATCCATTTCTAAACCTTTTTCTCATTTCATATCCATTTTGTCAATTCCACTTTAAATTCAATTTTATCCATTCTCCATTTCATCTCATAACCATATTTCATTTTAAGTTCACTTAAATCCATTTACCCAATCTTCGAATCCACATAATCCAATAGCCAATTCAAAACCATTTGTTATTATCCATTCAATAATCAACTTGTGAATCCATCCTTTCTCCTATTAAATTCAAAATCCAATATTCAATGTCTAAACCCATTTCTATATCTACTTCCAAAATTCATTTCAATTTTTTTTAATAAACAATCATGTTCCAATTTGAATTCATATTCCATTCCAAAAAGGACCAAAACGTGTTCACTTACAAATACCATAATAAAAAAAACGTAAGAAAACCCGTAAGGTAGTACATAATCCTACTAAGCCACAAATCCTACAACTTCCAAAAGCCAGACGACAAATACAACATCATGTTGCCCCTGCTATCATGACCAAACGTAGCTGGCAATTACACACAAAAAACATGCTACCCAAAACACAACCTATCCACATAGGTACCAGCCATAAAGCCACGCGAAGAAAGCGACATAACTTGCTGCAAATTTGTACCTTACTGCAAATGAAAACAACATTTCACTGCATAAACCGTACCTCCTGTTACAAAAACCTGCCATGAAAATTACAAGTCAAACTCAGGCAGTGAGAAAGAGAGTAGAAGACAAATTAGGAATCAAAAAAGTAAAAGGGGAATTTGATTTTAAAAAAGGAGAAAAACGAATTCAAAAGAGGAGGACGAACAAGAAACACAAGCGGTATCACAATAACATTTCCTGCTAATAAACTCTTAAAAACATACCTCAAACCCTTCCGTCTTCATCATCAAAGAACATCCCTGCAAGCAGAACGTGGCAAAACTCCTCACATGTAAACCGCTGAACCACTCTTCAACCTCTTAAAACTTCATCACTGAACCTTAAACATCCTACCCCCTTTATCTTCGTGCGAACGACACTTTCCACCCCATCATGAACAACTAACAACATAACCTTCGTTTGACCCACACCTCAACTTTGTAGCCGCCGTGAAACTTACCGGAAAATGCCTGAATACACAAGACAGAGAACACAAAGAAAACACCTGAACAAAAATCCTAAAAAACCTAATCACACTAAGAGCTCAGTTCCCAGGATTTGTTAAGTTTCATACTGAAACTCAATTAAATCAGAGCTACAAAATCATTCAGAACCAGAAATCGTGACTTGTAAAGAAAAATAAATGAAGAAGTAGGAAGAAGAGTTAGAGGTTGTACCTTCGCCGAAAAGCTTCAAATCAGAGTTGTTCCGATTTAGGTATGATTCTTTCTCCTTCGCGTTTTTATGCTTGATCTGTAATCCTCATGTGGTGTTGCTTCATAATCCCCTTCCAATTTTTCGTTTGCACCTTGTTTTGATAGATCTAGGCTTAGTTTTTTTTTGGTTCTGGGTTCTCTGATTCATGTATTTAGGGATAGAATTTCAAAATTTTAAGCCTAGATTGGGACTCGGAAAGGTAGTTTTGGTGGGGTAAGGTGTATTTTGTGGTGGTCGGACGGAGGAAAATGGCGGCGACCACCGTGCGCCACCATCTCCTCCGGCGGCAATTAGGTTTCCGGCGAGGGTTTTTCAGAGAGAGCTTATAAAGATGAGAAGAAGTTTTGAGAGAGAGAGAACGACTTGTGAGAGAGGGATCTGAAGCAGTTTCGTTTTTAAGTTTTTTAGTAATCAGGTTTTTGTTTCATGACCTTCCCTTTGCTTCTTTTACTTACGTGTGGATTTGGGATGGTGACACATGTCACCGTCAGATCCTATCCATCATGCCTCATCATCCTGCTCCCTCTTCAATCCTATGCGTGGCCTCCCATCAACGTTATCGTGCACACTCGGTCTTGACCTTCAGATCAGAAGCAGCAGTTTGAATCTATGTAGATCGGATGGTCCAGATTCATTAGGAAGGTTAGCAGTTGACCTAGAGTCCACCGTGGACTCCCCCAACGTTGGGCTGCCAAACCGCTGGGCCTGGGGATTTCGTATAACCGCACCCCCTTGATTCACCAACCTCCTGGCCCATTCAGTTTTTTATTATTCATTTTATTTCTCTCTCATAATATATTTTAAGAAAATCCAAAAAACATTTTATTTTCTTTTTTAAAAAAAAAAACAGAACTTATGAAATATTGTTAATAAATCAATTTAGTTAGTTTTATTAAAATTTTACATTTAATATTAATTAATCTTTTTATGATTAATTTTGTTAAATATTGAATTTTAATCTAATTAATTATTAATTTTGTTTCAAATCTAAAAAGTTCTAAAAGAATACTTTTATTTAATTAATCCTAAAATTCTTATTTAATTAATTTTATTAAATTATTTTATTTAATATTAATTAATTTTTTTGATAATTAATTTTATTAAATATTTTGATTTAATATAATTAATTATGGGAACTTTAATCTAAGAAACCTAGAATTTAATTTTAGTGTGGGACTTCCCACCTTAGAATTAACTTTAGAATTAGCTTACTAACCTAGCTTTTATACTTGTTTTTATCCCCTCATTTTATTTTGTGTGTATTCTATTCATGTGGGTTTGTTTCATGCTTTAATTGTATGTGTGTTATTCATATTATACTTGTCCAAACCAAACAAATCTTTTTCAAACTAATACCTTGACTTAATGTCAAGCCATTTTCATACCTTGTAAGTCGATCGTTTTCACGATCGCAATCGACCTCACAATGCCTCTTCTTGGGCCTTATGCAACGATTATCCATTCTATTTTGATTTGTATGCATGTATGTGATTGGAATATTTTAATCGTGGCTTAATAAACTCCATAAGATTAAAATCATCCCTTTTTATAAAAACAAAAGGAAACTTGATCCAACGTCAAGTATTTTCCAAATAAACTTAACTAACTCGATCTTAAGCATTTTATTTGGTCCACATATCAAGTATTTCCAACCTTCACTCTAAACCATAAGACATCCTTATTTCTTAACCTTCTCATAAATCAAAACCTCGATCCAACGTCGAGTACTTTTCTCAAATCAAATCAACAAACTTAATAATACTTAGACATTTTCATAAAGCTGAAAAGGAGGGGGACTAAGTCTTTGGTCTTTCTCTTCAATTGCTTGGGTACGAGTTTCCTTACTCGTGTGTGGGCAATTGACACCTTTAAAACACCTTTTATCTGATCACCTTCAAACTCATTTTCTTAGTCAAACATTAAGATATGTAATCAATATTCAAATACATTTTTATAAAGGTGAAAAAGAGGGGGACCAAGTCTTTGGTCTTTCTTTTCAATTGTCTGGGTCCGAGTTCTCTTACTCGTGTGTGGACAATTGACGCCTCTAAAACACACGAAACCCGACCACATTTAAACCATTTCTAAGTCAAATTATCAAAGCACTTAATCCTTACTTAAACATTTTTACCAAAGGTGAAGTGAGGGGGATCAAGTCTTTGGTTTTTCTCCTCAATTGTTTGGGTGCGAGTTCTCTTACTCGTGTGTGGACAATTGTCACCCCTAAAAACATCCAATACGATTCAAACTCTTTTCCTCGCCTACGTGCGACTGAAACCTAAAACCATACGCAAAATCAAATCCTTTTCTCAATCAAACCTCTTAACATACTTAACCACATATTCTAACAACTTTCCTACAAGGTGTAAAAGAGGGGGGCCAAGTCTTTGACCGTTCTCCCTAATTGCTTAGGTGCGAGTTTACTTACTCGTGTGTGGGCAATTGGCACCTACATAAAAAATACGAACCCAAATAATCGTAGTTCCACGAACTACGAATGCTCTGACTTTCCCATTACACGAGGGAATACGTAGGCCCAAGGGTTCTTAATCCTTGCCGAGCACAATAATAAAAAACCACCCCATTTCCCCCTTAAAACCAATTCTTTTACCTTAGAAGATAACAAACAAACGTAACTAACTTTCTCACAAATCGAATCAAGAGGTTCCCGTTGAGTACAACGGACGTAGAGGGTGCTAATACCTTCCCTTTGCGTAACCGACTCCCGAACCCGAATTTGGTTGCGACGACCATTTTCTTATCCTTTCAAAGGTTTTATCGATATTTTCCTATTCCTTACATGGAATGAATAAAGTTCGGTGGCGACTCTGTTTCGAACAGTTTTTTTTCGCGTCCATCGCGAGGATCATATTTTTCGAGGTACGACAGATGGCGACTCTGCTGGGGAATTGCATTTCCCTATGCTAGAGAGAGTCAAGCCTAACTTGACTCGATTTGTGAGTGTTAGATCCGCTTGTTTGTTTATCTTCTCTTGTTTGTTTGCTTGCTTGTCTGATTATATATTATCTACTTGCTTATTTCTATTATATCCTATTATTATCTCTTATGACACTGTTGGGATTCTCTGATCATTGGGAACTTTGTGAGATGGCTCTACACACGAGTCTGAGGAAAACCCTTGGATTAGAATGGTGGTTGTGTGGTGTAGGCTTACGTGGTCTCTTCCGCGTGAGTTGAAGCGAAAACCCCGCTTGGAGTAGGTTCCCTTGAATATATTATTGTTGTGGTAAAATTTGCCATGGCGGTAATATTTTTGAGCCTGAATTGTTGATCCCAAGGACCAAAACCTAATTACCCATGGTGGTTAGTAGTGTTAATTCTATGTGAGTTAATGTGAATGCCCCAATCAGATGAGATCCCTCGAACGTATTACTTCCTGACTGTAATATTTTCGACCTCGATCTAAGATTCTGAGAACCCTAAACCCGTGTGTCAATGGTTGTGTAGTGGGCGCCTCCGAGGAATTTTTCTCGTGGGGAAGAAACGAAGACCTCACCTAGACGATATCCTTTCAAGGATATTATCGTCTGATGTTCCTTCATCATGGCCATAATGTCTTTGAAAGATATCTGTAACTCTAGGCACCTACCGGATTAGAGCCTACCTATGGGGAATCCGATGATTAGAGATATCCTGTGTCTAACTCCTTCCTCAGAATCAGATGTTGTTTTGATCCTGGAACTGTGCATAAGCATTGCATACTCATCAGCATTGCATATCATTTTCCAAAACCACAAACTCAATCAGCCTTTGTCCATAACCCGCAGTTGATTTCCCGACACTCGTATCGGAGTTGAAGCCGCTTTTGGAAGAATCATGGACTCAGGGGAGCAAAACCAATTTGCGTCAAGAGCAGATGCTGACTTGATGAAGAACCAGCTAGACCAACTTGTGATAGCCTTGTCAAAGAAAGAGGACAACATTCAAAGGCCTACAGTCACTAAGGACGTCACTCTGCCTCAAGTGAATAATCTTGAACAATTTCATCCTGTGAGGATTCCTGTTGGGGACCAGGTTATACAAGAATGTCACACTATTCAACATGAACATGCCTTGTCTCATGATGCAATTGAATACCATAGCTTTGCATTCACTACACCGAATTCCCGAGGGACAAGCCTGGTGGTGAATACTGAACGACCTCAAGATGTTGAGTTTGCAGAAAGATGCCATGCGTTGGAAGAGAAGCTTGAAACCATTAAGGGGCGTGATGCTTTTGATCTGAATGCTTTGAACATGTGTTTGGTACCTGGACTTGTATTACCTCCAAAGTTCAAGATGCCAAAATTTGAGAAGTATAAAGGAGATAGTTGTCCAAAGCAGCATTTGGTGATGTTTTGGAGAAAGATGACTTCTAATACTCTCAATGATAAACTCATGATCCACTGTTTCTAAGACAGTCTAAGTGGGGCATCACTGAGTTGGTACATGTAGCTACAGAGTAGCCACATCCAATCATGGTTGGACCTAGCTGGTGCATTTGTGAAGCAATACCAATACAACCTTGACATGGCTCCCAACCGCATACAGTTGCAAGACTTATCTCAAGAGGAGAACGAATCCTTTAGATGGTATGCTCAGAGATAGAGAGAAGTAGCTGCTCGCGTTCAACCACCACTTTTAGATAGAGAATTGGTTGACCTGTTCATAAATTCTTTGCAAGGCCCATACCTAGAAAAAATGATGAGCAATGGGACATCAAATTTCTCTGACTTGGTTTTAGTAGGAGAACGCATTGAGAGTCATATCAAGAGTGGAAAGATCCTAGACGCCTCTAGCATCCATGCTAGTGAGACTGAATCTGTTGTCAGTTCTCAAGAGAAAGAGGAGGATGAAATGAATGCAATCTGGGACACTTTACAAGCTCCGTCTCCGGTACCTTATCCTCAATTCCCAAGCATCTTAAATGTTCAAAGTCAACAATCCCATGGGCCTCCCTGTGCGATTCCATTCTCTCCACATGGTCAATATACTCCTGCCAATAGAGGTCCCCCTTGTCAACAACAGATTGCACAACAACATTCTTCACAACCCCGACGCTACTATAGTCAAAGACCAAAAAGGCATTTTGATCCATTGCCAGTGCCATTCAGTCATATATTGCCACGTTTGATTAGTAGTGGGCTAATAGTGCCAAAGGGCTTGGATCCTGTTATTCCTCCATACCCACCAGGCTTCGACGCCAATGCACGATGTGGATACCATGCTGGCGCTATGGGACATTCAACTAAGGATTGCAAACAGCTCAGAAACAAGGTCCAAGACCTGATTGAGTCCAAGCTAATCTCATTTATGCCTCGAGGTCTTCAAATCAACGTCAATCCTTCATCTGATCAGGAAGGTCCATCATCCGCCCATGTTATGGAAGAAGTTGCTGAGAGTAGGTGTGAAGAAGGCCATTATAGTGGTCTCGATGAACAAGGATGCTAGTCCAACAGTGGGTCAAGAAAGAAAAGCCCAGTCCCCAATGCTGGCAATTTTTTAGATCATGTCGTTTCTATGCATTTGTAGTTTCTTCTTTGTTATGTGCTATTTGCTTTTAGACATTGTTGTTTATTAATGGTAATATTAATGAAGTGATTATGCATTTTTTTGAACTAATCACGTCGCATTCGCTCATTTTCTTCACTTATATAAAAAAAAAACAAAAATGTTCATCTATGTACCTCTCATTCACTTTCTTTACCAAATTGTTGTTTAGCAAAGATTGGAGGGAGGATGACGAAAACGAGATACCCATAATTGCTGATGGTGTGCTTTCAGATAGAATCCTGCCAAGGATGTACAGGCATTGTTTCAAATCCCCAAACAGTGGAGAGATAAGGAGTTAGTCCCTAGTTAACCACTTCGAGCCTAGAAGTAGAAGTTTCCTTCGGATTTCCAAAACCTTACACTCAATCCGGGGCAGGGTAGTGTTCAGTTAACCTGATTACACACTAGAATCATCCAGAAGTTATGATGGTTGTTCTTCAATGACTACTGACTTGGCAGTCACAAGCCTTACTCAAAAAAAAAAAAAAAGAGCCCGCTAAGTCAAGCACCTTAAAAAAGAGACTTAGGCAAAAATTAGGGCAATCCCGATGGACTCGTAAAACAAAATCAGCCCATGCAAAAGATAGGGATCAAAAGCAAAATCAAGAGAGGCCCTCGAATCCTCAACAAAAACAAAATAAGATCCAGTGGCCACCATAACAAAACCAAAGGGTCACTGACATCCATCAAAAACAAAATAAGGTGATTGTCATTTCAAGCATACCTTACACCATCAACCCTTTTGGAATACAAACATGTGCAGAATTAACTGAACGTAGGACTGGAGAACATCACGAAGAAGGGGTGGGTACAAATCATACTTTGAGCCTTATATCCTTTGTTTCTATAACCGTGAACCAGAACACGTTACAACCCTCAAAAGACCTAATTGAGGCGGGGTTTATTCTGAAAGCATACTACAGCAAGGTTGCGTAAACTGACTCCTACGTATTTGCTAATCTTTTGTATTGGTGTCATACTCTAGTTATATCTCACACACCAGATAAATTAGCAATGCGTTTGGACTAACGGTCCACTCGTCACACACTTTCACACCATTCCAATAAATGATTTTTCAAAACTTGCATGAACGCCGCATTAAAATTACCATTTTTGAATGATCAATTTTAGCTGCAAATCAGCATTTGACATTTTGGAATTTCCAACAAAATGCCATCAGAAGGAAACTTGAGTATTCGTTGGCACTGACTCGAATCGAGACTATCATAATCTTGTGAATCTGGGGCAGACCACTGCGAAATCCAGACACAGGGGCAGAGCACTGATCCAGACACTGGGGCAGATCATCTCATTACCCTCCAGACAGGGGCAGATTCCCTTCATACATTCAAGTTGGTCAAGCTGGCCATGTCATGCACTAAGCGACCCTTGAATTCAACAACTATTAAAAGCCTTGGGGCAGAGCAAATACACCATCAGAATGCATTGGATAAGTCGTTATGATCACACAATCGATATGCATTGGTTACGTCGATGCGCTCATACAACCATTTATGATATATCGGCTAGAAGTGAGGTTTTCTCATGAACCAAACACGCAATTTCTGCAAAGGATCAAACTTGGGGCACCAAGAGTATCCACAGCTATTATCTGATAATGGCACTATCAGATACTAAGTGTCGGGAAATCAAATCCTTTCACATCCAAAAGTCCAACCCTGCTTGGCACCCTCCAAAAGTCCAACCCTGCTTGGTAACCACCAAAAGTCCAACCCTGCTTGGCACCTATCTAATGTCCAACCCTGCTTGGCACCTCCTAAAGTCCAACCCTGCTTGGCACCTCCAAAAGTCCAACCTTGCTTGGCAACCACCAAAAGTCCACCCTGCTGGCACCTTCATAAGACCAATCTCCTGCTTGCATCCACATATGCATCACATACAACATACGTGCACCATATGCATACATAGCATAACCTTTTTCCTTCCTCAACCCCCGCGTTGATATACATTGATTTGTTTTTGACCCCTGAGTCAATGTTGTCTTTATTTTCTTCGGCCCCGAGTCGATATTTACCATTCCTTCAACCCCCGAGTTGATGATATTTTGTCTTTATTTCCTCGACCCCCGAGTCGATATTACCTTTACCTTTCTTTCAACCCCCGAGTTGATATTTTGTTATTTCCTTTGACCCCCGAGTCGATATTACCTTTACCTTTCTTTCAACCCCCGAGTTGACA
This sequence comes from Lathyrus tuberosus, assembly GCA_022829125.1. Taxonomy (NCBI): domain Eukaryota; kingdom Viridiplantae; phylum Streptophyta; class Magnoliopsida; order Fabales; family Fabaceae; genus Lathyrus; species Lathyrus tuberosus. The sequence continues at coordinate 5,486,285 of JALAZF010000177.1, read as the reverse complement.
TCTTATTGCTTATACTGACCCCCGAGTCATTTTTATCTTTATCTTCTTCGACCCCCGAGTCGATATTGTCTTTATTTCCTCGACCCCTGAGTCGACATTGCCTTTATCTCTACCCTCGACCCCCGAGTCGATATTACCTTTACCTTTCTTTCAACCCCCGAGTTGATATTTTGTTATTTCCTTTGACCCCCGAGTCGATATTACCTTTACCTTTCTTTCAACCCCCGAGTTAACGACAGTTTATCTTAATGTTTCTCGACCCCCAAGTCGATATCGTATTTCCTTTTCTCAACCCCCGAGTTGATATGCCAGTATTCCCAGTGAGTCTTTCACCTTGCTCCATCTAATCCCCATTAATCCTTCTTTGGAAACCAGAAGTGAAGCGTTGCCCAGTTGCATTCCCATTTGCATCTCATGTAAACAGTTCATTTGCATTCCTGTATGCATGGCATATCCATCCCCAACATAGCATAGCAGAATCCAGGATCAGTTCGCAAGCATCTTGGCCAACCCTCCTTCAAAATCGGCAGTATTCTTCTAAGAAGAGTTGGTACCCCGCACGTGCTCAAGGAATTATATCCCCCAGCAAGTCATTCTTCAACCATGCAATTAATTATGACGATCCCCAGCAGCTGTTGCTTTCGTTGCTCCCCAAGCAGAGGCTATCCTAGAAGGTTTCTTGTGAGCTTTACCATGCAGAGCCAACACATTTCCTCCGACGGGAATCTTACTCAACTATTCCCCAGCAAATTTACCGCAGACATATTGCTTTGGTATCATTGGAGAGCCTTCATGAATAAGGGACTGCTTCGATCACCCAAAGAACTTCAAGTTATGTTGTTCAGTTTGAACCCCGCTACTTCATTCTGTCAACTCTTACTCTACAACACCTTACCTTTTGCGAGACAAATTTTGGGGCATTCTTATATCTAATTGACTTCTACCCTTAGAATGAACGTTGTAGCTGTTCACTCTCTCGGTTTAAGCCAATTAGATAGGGGCATCTGTCATACCCCAAATTTGTCCTACCTGTGTATAAATGACCTCTGTACATCCTTTTTCTTCTAAACCACTTTTGAATCCAAATATCCGTTTTTTGAACCACTTCCATATCCATTGTGATTTCATCTCATTATCCAATATAAATATCCATTCATTTTATAAATATCCATTCCCGTAACCATTTTGTTATTTACCCATTTTTCAATCTCATTTTTCATTCGACTATCCATTCTCATTATCCATTTTACTAAATAGTCCAAATAACCATTTCTCTTAATATCCATTTAATTCAAAACAATTTTCAATTCAATTCATATCCAATTATCCAATCCATTTCTAAACCTTTTTTTCATTTCATATCCATTTTGTCAATTCCACTTTAAATTCAATTTTATCCATTCTCCATTTCATCTCATAACCATATTTCATTTTAAGTTCACTTAAATCCATTTACCCAATCTTCGAATCCACATAATCCAATAGCCAATTCAAAACCATTTGTTATTATCCATTCAATAATCAACTTGTGAATCCATCCTTTCTCCTATTAAATTCAAAATCCAATATTCAATGTCTAAACCCATTTCTATATCTACTTCCAAAATTCATTTCAATTTTTTTTAATAAACAATCATGTTCCAATTTGAATTCATATTCCATTCCAAAAAGGACCAAAACGTGTTCACTTACAAATACCATAATAAAAAAAACGTAAGAAAACCCGTAAGGTAGTACATAATCCTACTAAGCGACAAATCCTACAACTTCCAAAAGTCAGACGACAAATACAACATCATGTTGCCCCTGCTATCATGACCAAACGTAGCTGGCAATTACACACAAAAAACCTGCTACCAAAAACACAACCTATCCACATAGGTACCAGCCATAAAGCCACGTGAAGAAAGCGACATAACTTGCTGCAAATTTGTACCTTACTGCAAATGAAAACAACATTTCACTGCATAAACCGTACCTCCTATTACAAAAACCTGCCATGAAAATTACAAGTCAAACTCAGGCAGTGAGAAAGAGAGTAGAAGACAAATTAGGAATCAAAAAAGTAAAAGGGGAATTTGATTTTAAAAAAGGAGAAAAACGAATTCAAAAGAGGAGGACGAACAAGAAACACAAGCGGTATCACAATAACATTTCCTGCTAATAAACTCTTAAAAACATACCTCAAACCCTTCCGTCTTCATCATCAAAGAACATCCCTGCAAGCAGAACGTGGCAAAACTCCTCACATGTAAACCGCTGAACCACTCTTCAACCTCTTAAAACATCATCACTGAACCTTAAACATCCTACCCCCTTTATCTTCGTGCGAACGACACTTTCCATCCCATCATGAACAACTAACAACATAACCTTCGTTTGACCCGCACCTCAACTTTGTAGCCGCCGTGAAACTTACCGAAAAATGCCTGAATACACAAGACAGAGAACACAAAGAAAACACCTGAGCAAAAATCCTAAAAAACCTAATCACACTAAGAGCTGAATTCCCAGGATTTGTTAAGTTTCATACTGAAACTCAATTAAATCAGAGCTATAAAATCATTCAGAACCAGAAATCGTGACTTGTAAAGAAAAATAAATGAAGAAGTAGGAAGAAGAGTTAGAGGTTGTACCTTCGCCGAAAAGCTTCAAATCAGAGTTGTTCCGATTTAGGTATGATTCTTTCTCTTTCGCGTTTTTATGCTTGATCTGTAATCCTCATGTGGTGTTGCTTCATAATCCCTTTCCAATTTTTCGTTTGCACCTTGTTTTGATAGATCTAGGCTTAGTTTTTTTTTTGTTCTAGGTTCTCTGATTCATGTATTTAGGGATAGAATTTCAAAATTTTAAGCCCAGATTGGGACTCGGAAAGGTAGTTTTGGTGGGGTAAGGTGTATTTTGTGGTGGTCGGACGGAGGAAGATGGCGGCGGCCACCGTGCGCCACCATCTCCTCGGCGGCAATTAGGTTTCCGGCGAGGGTTTTTCAGAGAGAGCTTATGAAGAAGAAGAAGTTTTGAGAGAGAGAGAACGACTTGTGAGAGAGGGATCTGAAGCAGTTTCGTTTTTAAGTTTTTTAGTAATCAGGTTTTTGTTTCATGACCTTCCCTTTGCTTCTTTTACTTACGTGTGGATTTGGGATGGTGACACATGTCACCGTCAGATCCTATCCATCACGCCTCATCATCCCGCTCCCTCTTCAATCCTATGCGTGGTCTCCCATCAACGTTACCGTGCACACTCGGTCTTGACCTTCAGATCAGAAGCAACAGTTTGAATCTATGTAGATCGGATGGTCCAAATTCATTAGGAAGGTCAGCAGTTGACCTAGAGTTCACCGTGGACTCCCCCAACGTTGGGCTGCCAAACCGCTGGGCCTGGAGATTTCGTATAACCGCACCCCCTTGATTCACCAACCTCCTGGCCCATTCAGTTTTTTATTATTCATTTTATTTTTCTCTCATAATATATTTTAAGAAAATCCAAAAAACATTTTATTTATTTATTTTTTTTTAAAACAGAACTTATGAAATATTGTTAATAAATCAATTTAGTTAGTTTTATTAAAATTTTACATTTAATATTAATTAATCTTTTTATGATTAATTTTGTTAAATATTGAATTTTAATCTAATTAATTATTAATTTTGTTTCAAATCTAAAAAGTTCTAAAAGAATACTTTTATTTAATTAATCCTAAAATTCTTATTTAATTAATTTTATTAAATTATTTTATTTAATATTAATTAATTTTTTTGATAATTAATTTTATTAAATATTTTGATTTAATATAATTAATTATGGGAACTTTAATCTAAGAAACCTAGAATTTAATTTTAGTGTGGGACTTCCCACCTTAGAATTAACTTTAGAATTAGCTTACTAACCTAGCTTTTATGCTTGTTTTTATCCCCTCATTTTATTTTGTGTGTATTCTATTCATGTGGGTTTGTTTCATGCTTTAATTATATGTGTGTTATTCATATTATACTTGTCCAAACCAAAAAAAATCTTTTTCAAAGTAATACCTTGACTTAATGTCAAGCCATTTTCATACCTTGTAAGTCGATCGTTTTCACGATCGCAATCGACCTCACAATGCCTCCTCTTGGGCCTTATGCAACGATTACCCATTCTATTTTGATTTGTATGCATGTATGTGATTGGAATATTTTAATCGTGGCTTAATAAACTCCATAAGATTAAAATCATCCCTTTTTATAAAAACAAAAGCAAACTTGATCCAACGTCAAGTATTTTCCAAATAAACTTAATTAACTCGATCTCAAGCATTTTACTTGGTCCACATATCAAGTATTTCCAACCTTCACTCTAAACCATAAGACATCCTTATTTCTTAACCTTCTCATAAATCAAAACCTCGATCCAACGTCGAGTACTTTTCTCAAATCAAATCAATAAACTTAATAATACTTAGACATTTTCATAAAGGTGAAAAGGAGGGGGACTAAGTCTTTGGTCTTTCTCTTCAATTGCTTGGGTGCGAGTTTCCTTACTCGTGTGTGGGCAATTGACACCTTTAAAACACATTTTATCCGATCACCTTCAAACTCATTTTCTTAATCAAACATTAAGATATGTAATCAATATTCAAATACATTTTTATAAAGGTGAAAAAGTGGGGGACCAAGTCTTTGGTCATTCTTTTCAATTGTCTGGGTGCGAGTTCTCTTACTCGTGTGTGGACAATTGACGCCTCTAAAACACACGAAACCCGACCACATTTAAACCATTTCTAAGTCAAATTATCAAAGCACTTAATCCTTACTTAAACATTTTTACCAAAGGTGAAGTGAGGGGGATCAAGTCTTTGGTTTTTCTCCTCAATTGTTTGGGTGCGAGTTCTCTTACTCGTGTGTGGACAATTGTCACCCCTAAAAACATCCAATACGATTCAAACTCTTTTCCTCGCCTACGTGCGACCGAAACCTAAAACCATACGCAAAATCAAATTCTTTTCTCAATCAAACCTCTTAACATACTTAACCACATATTCTAACAACTTTCCTACAAAGTGTAAAAGAGGGGGGGGCCAAGTCTTTGACCTTTCTCCCTAATTGCTTAGGTGCGAGTTTACTTACTCCTGTGTGGGCAATTGGCACCTACATAAAAAATACGAACCCAAACAATCGTAGTTCCACGAACTACGAATGCTCTGACTTTCCCATTGCACGAGGGAATACGTAGACCCAAGGGTTCTTAATCCTTGCCGAGCACAATAATAAAAAACCACCCCATTTCCCCCTTAAAACCAATTCTTTTACCTTAGAAGATAACAACCAAACGTAACTAACTTTCTCACGAATCGAATCAAGAGGTTCCCGTTGAGTACAACGGACGTAGAGGGTGCTAATACCTTCCCTTTGCGTAACCGACTCCCGAACCCGAATTTGGTTGCGACGACCATTTTCTTATCCTTTCAAAGGTTTTATCGATATTTTCCTATTCCTTCCTTGGAATGAATAAAGTTCGGTGGTGACTCTGTTTCGAACAGTTTTTTTTCGCGTCCATCGCGAGGATCGTATTTTTCGAGGTACGACACTCCTCAGAATCATCCGTTTGGTGTTCAATTTGGTCAGAATGCTGGTCAGATTGTTAACCAGAGTTTGGTGTATCCTTCTCAGTTTGCTACTCCGCAAGTACATGCTCCGACCGCATCTCAGCTGCCAAATCCTCAGATTCTTGTTAGGCATGCTAATCAAGAATGACCTGCTGACTACAAGTTGTTGGAAGACCGTATCTGAGATATTGAAGGGTTTTCTACTTTTCAAATGGAGGCCAAGGACTTGTGTTTGGTTCCGAATGTTGTACTGCCGCAGAAATTCAAGATACCTGAGCTGTCAAAGTACAAAGGTTTGAGTTGCCCGTGTAGTCACATCACTATGTGCTGCAGGAAGATGGCATCCTATATTGATAATGATGACTTGCTTGTTCATTGTTTTCAAGATAGTTTGTCTAGTGCTTCATTGGATTGGTACATGGGCTTGGAATGCAGCAAGATCCGTACTTGGAGGGATTTGTCTGAAGCATTTTTGAAACAGTACAAATATAATCTTGATCTGGCACCTACCAGATTGCAGTTACAAAACCAATCTCAATGCTCAGCTGAAACATTCGAAGAGTATGCACAAAGATGGCGTGATATGGCGTCTCGTGTGCGGCCTGCTCTCTCTGACAACGAGTTGGTTGATATCTTTATGGGTACATTGCAAGGATCCTATTATGAGAAAATGGTGGGTAGTTCTTCATCGAACTTTGCTGACGTTGTAACCATTGGTGAACGGATTGAGAACAGATTGAAGACTAGAAAGATTCCTAGAGCTGCTTCCCAGCAGCCGGCCACTAGAAAGTCTCAGAATAGTCAATCCAAGAAGAAAGAAGGTGAAGCCAACACTGTGACAGCTCAAGTTTCTCCTCAATATCAAGCTCCCATGGCTCCCATGCCATATTATCCGTATCCATATATCGACGCTGCACAATATCAACAACCTCCGTACCAGTATCATCCGCAAGAACCAGTTCAGAATGCTCAGAATCAGCAACAACCGCAATGTCAGCAACAGAATCAGCAGAACAACAAAAATCAGCAGAATCAAAACCATCAGAACAACAACAATCAAGGAAATCTCAAGAGTCCGAATTTTGATAGGATTTCGGTGTCATACACTGAATTGTTTCCTTGCTTGGTTCACCAAGGGGCAATTGTTCCCAAGCAGATCGCACCTGCGATTCCTCCATTTGGCCCGAAGCATAATCCAAATGCATCTTGTGCTTATCACGCTGGATACATAGGACATGCAACAGAGGACTGTTTTGTTTTCAAAACCAAAGTTCAGGAACTCATTGATAAGAAGATTCTGACTTTTACCGAGGAAGGACCTAACATCCAGAATAATCCGTTGCCAAATCACGGTGGACCTGCGGTGAACATGATTGAAGATAGTTCAAGGGCTGAATTGATCATGGATGTTGACGGGGTAAAAACCCCGATGACGGTGGTTTTCAAGAGATTGAATTAGCATGGGTTGTTGAAAGGATTGCATGGTAAGTGTCAGATTTATGATAATAATCCTAACCAGTGTCGAAGGCTGAAGGGTTGTGTTCAGATTTTGATGAACCGAGGTGAAGTTCAATTTTCCAGATCTAAGCCTGTTGAAGAAGTTGCTACCATTGAGCCATTCACCATCGTCTATAGAAAGGTTCATATTGAATCCCCTAAGCAGAAGAAGGTACAACCTATTGTGGTTCGCACGCCAAAACCATTTCCATATCAGAATTCTAAGGAGGTACCTTGGAGGTATGGGTCTACTGTGTTTTTCGGAGATCAAGAGATAAGGTTTGCTGAATCTGAGATTGCAAATGTTACAGCCGTTGGAGGTATGACTCGTAGTGGACGAGTGTTTGCTCCAAAGGTCACTACAAATCCTGTTTAAATTCCAATTGTTGTTCCTCCCAAGGAAACGCCTGCATCTGCAACCCCTGATGTTCAACAAGGGGGATCTACTGTTATTCCAGTGCCAGCTATCCTGTATGGGGATATTTCAAAGAGCAAAGAGACACTTGATGATCAAGAGTTCCTTAAGTTGATTAAGAAAAGTGATTTTAAAGTTGTGGATCAGTTGGGGCAGACACCCTCAAGGATCTCAATTTTATCCTTACTTATGAGCTCGCCCGCGCACAGATCAGCTTTGTTGAAGGTCTTGAACGCTGCCCATGTTATGCACAATATATCTGTTGTCGAGTTCGATGACGTAGTGGCCAACATAACTGCAAGTCGGTATTTGGGTTTTAATGAATCAGAATGGCCTCCCGAAGGAGCTGCTCACAACAAAGCACTGCATATATCCGTCACCTGTACAAACATCCTCTTATCTCGTGTTTTAGTGGACACCGGTTCTTCCCTCAATGTGATACCCAAGGGCACATTGAGTCAATTACTAGTAGGAGGAAGCGAGATGAGGCCAAGCTCCTTAGTGGTCAGAGCCTTTGATGGTTCTCGAAGGCAAGTCATCGGAGAAGTAAATTTACCCATCAAGGTTGGACCACATTTGTTCACCATTACTTTCCAAGTGATGGACATCAATCCGGCGTACAGTTGCCTATTGGGTCGCCCGTGGATTCACGCCGCAGGGGCAGTTACCTCCACTTTACATCAGAAGTTGAAATTCATGTTCGACGATCAACTGGTCATCGTCTGTGGTGAAGAAGATCTGATCGTGAGCGAGTTATCATCTTTCCGATACGTCGAGACCGAAGAAGGCATAACTGAGGTGCCGTTGCAGTGTCTTGAATTCGAGGATGTCAGCTCTGCTTCATCTAGTCAAAGTAGATCACCGCAAGTGACCTTAGCATCTGCTAAGAGTGCTAAAGAGACCATCGAGAGAGGTGCCTTGCCTGGTTGGGGGCACGTGATTGATGTGGTTGAAAAACATGATCGTTTTGGATTGGGTTATCATCCTGGTCGACAAACTAGCTCACATGGTCAGACCCAGTGCAACTTGATCAAGTTTAATAGTGCGGGTTTTCAAATGGGTGACATCGTGGCAACCATGGATGGTGTTGGTCCCAGTAACCAGACTTCAAGCTTTGTGCGCAAGTGTCCGCCGGGTTTCAAGCTCAACAACTGGACATCTACCGTGATTCCTGTGGTTTTTTCATATAACATGTAATGCATTTTGCTTTCTCGTTCCCTCATCCTCGCCCAAGATGAGTGGATAGCTTGTAAAGGGCCTCACGCTTTTGCAATGTTATGTGATCAATAAATAAAAGTTTTTTGCATTCAAAATCATGCTCTATTTTCTTTCTTTATTTTTACTTTTCACAAACAAATGGCAAAAGTTTCTTTTATTTTCAATTTCAAAATAGCTCATTCTAAGCATATTCATAAACATGCAGAAATAATAAATGCATTGATAACAACATGGCAAACATCCGTTGTAATTCTGGGATTCCAATTAACCAAGCCGAAGAAGATGGTGAGGAATATTGTGAATTGCCGACTGAACTAGCAAGGCTCCTTGAGCATGAGCACAGAGAGATTCAGCCACACAAAGAGCTAGTGAAAGTTGTCAATCTTGGTACCAATGAGGTCAAAAGAGAAATTTAAGGTTGGCGCATCTCTTGCTTAGCATGTACACTCCGAGTTGGTCAAGTTATTGAAAGAGTATGTTGATATCTTTGCCTGGTCTTATCAAGATATGCCTGGGCTGGATACCAACATCGTCGAACATCACTTGCCGCTCAAGCCCGGATGTCCTCCTGTCAAGCAGAAACTCAGGAAGACTTGACCCGACATGGCACTCAAAATCAGAGAAGAGGTAAAGAAGCAACTTGATGCTGGATTCCTAGCCACTTCCGAATATCCTGAATGGATTGCCAACATCGTTTCGGTTCCGAAGAAAGACGGGAAGGTCAGAATGTGTGTGGATTATCGAGATCTCAACAAGGCAAGCCCAAAAGATGATTTTCCTTTGCCTCATATTGATGTCTTGGTGGATAATACAACACAGTTCTCTGTTTTTTCATTTATGGACGATTTTTCAGGGTATAATCAGATCAAAATGTCCCCAACTGATATGGAGAAGACTACTTCCATCACACCGTGGGGTACATATTATTACAAAGTCATGCCATTCGGTCTGAAGAATGCAGGGGCAACATACCAACGTGCCATGACAACCCTCTTTCACGATATGATTCATAAAGAGATTGAGGTTTACATGGACGATATCATTGCCAAGTCCAGAACTGAAGATGATCACTTGGTTCATCTAAAGAAACTGTTTGACAGACTCCAGAAGTTTAGACTGCAGTTAAATCCTGCGAAATGCACCTTCAGAGTTCGATCTGGTAAACTGTTGGGCTTTATTGTGAGTCAGAAAGGCATTGAAGTTGATCCTGACAAGGTTAGGGCAATTCAGAATATGCCGCCTCCCAAAACAGAAAAACAAGTCCGTGGCTTTCTGGGAAGACTTAATTACATCTCAAGATTCATTTCTCACTTGACGGCTACCTGTGAACCAATGTTCAAATTACTAAGAAAAAATCAATCGGTCGAATGGAACAATGATTGTCAGGAAGCATTTAACAAAATAAAACAATACTTGCAAGAACCACCGATCTTAGTACCGTCGGTTCCTGGTAGGCCTTTAATCATGTATCTCACCGTTCTCGATGAATCAATGGGATGTGTATTGGGTCAACATGACGACACTGGCAGCAAAGAACATGCAATTTACTATCTGAGCAAGAAGTTCACTGATTGTGAGACCAGATACTCACTCTTGGAGAAAACTTGTTGTGCTCTGGTCTGGGCAGCTCGATGCCTAAGACAATACATGATTTTTCATACTAGTTTATTGATATCCAAAATGGATCCGATAAAGTACATATTCGAAAAGCTTGTTGTCTCTGGAAGGATTCCTCGGTGGCAAATGATGTTAACTGAGTATGATATCCAACATGTTACCTAGAAGGCAATAAAAGGGAGCGTCTTGTCTGACTACCTTGCCCATCAACCTGTAGAGGGTTATCAACAAATGAAGTTTGATTTTCCCGATGAGGATGTGCTGTTTATCAGAGATTATGAGACTCCAGACGTGGATATAGGACCCGAACCAGGGGCGCGATGGATGCTCGTGTTTGATGGTGCTTCTAATTCTAAAGGTCGTGGAATCGGTGTTATCCTCATCTCTCCAACAGGTTTTCACCTTTCCTTCACTGCCAGATTATGCTTTGCATGCACCAACAATATAGCTAAATACGAAGCATGTATCTACGGTATTAAAGCGGCAATTGACATAAGAATTAAGATTCTTGAGGTCTATGGAGATTCTGCCTTGGTCATCGGTCAAGTCATAGGGAACTTTGTGACTCGGGATTCCAAGCTGGTTCCGTACCAACAACATATTGCGAAGTTGATTCCTTATTTTGATGAGATTTCTTTTCATCATATCCCTAGAGATAAAAATCAACTAGCTGATGCTCTTGCCACTCTAGCATCCATGTTCAAGGTCAAGTGGAAGAATAAAGCTCCTCATATCCGCATTGATCATTTGAACGAACCAGCACACTGTTTAGCAATCGAGGATGAGTCTGATGACAAGCCTTGGTTCTACGACATTAAGATATATCTGGAAAAACAGGAATATCCTGAGGGTATTACTATCACTGACAAGAAGGCTCTTAGGTGACTTTGCGCCAAATTCTTCTTAAGTGGTGGTGTACTGTACAAGAGGAATTATGATTCAGTGTTGCTCAGATGCGTGGATAGACACGAAGCAAACACGATCATAAGGTCCATACATGAGGGCTGTGAGGGTGTACATGCTAAGGGTCCTGCTATGGCCAAGAAGGTCCTTCGAGCTGGGTATTATTGGACAACAATAGAGGTAGATTGTTACAACTTTGCCAAAAGATGTCACAAGTGCCAAATCTACAGAGACAAGATCCATGTGCCTCCAACTCCATTGAACGTTTTGACTTCACCTTGGCCATTCTCTATGTGGGGTATCGATATGATTGGAATGATCGAACCGAAGGCTTCCAACGGTCACCAATTCATTCTAGTTGTTATCGACTACTTCACCAAGTGGGTTGAAGCTGCTTCTTACACAAACGTTACACGACAAGTGGTTGCCAAATTTATCAAGAAAGAGATAATCTGTCGCTATGGCATTCCTAGCAACATTATCACTGACAATGCAAGCAACCTAAACAACAAGATGATGAAGGAGTTGTGTCAAGAATTCAAGATCGAGCACCACAACTCTTCACTATATCGGCCTAAGATAAATGGTGTCGTCGAAGCAGCAAACAAAAACATCAAGAGGATTGTCTAGAAAATGGTCAAGACATACAAAGATTGGCATGAAATGCTTCCATTTGCACTACATGGCTACAGAACTTCAGTCCGCACTTCTACTGGGGAAACTCCATATTCGCTTGTGTATGGTATGGAGGCAGTTCTACCCATTGAAGTCGAAATTCCTTCGCTCAGAGTCATCATGGAGGTAGGTCTTGATGAAGTTGAATGGGTCCAATCCAGATATGATCAGCTGAATCTCATCGAAGAGAAGCGCCTTACAACCGTTTGTCATGGACAATTGTATCAGAGACGCCTCAAGCGAGCTTTTGACAAGAAAGTTCTCCCTCGAACATTCCGTGAAGGCAAACTCGTGCTCAAGAGATATTCCCCTGTTCACTCGGATCCACGAGGCAAGTGGACTCCCAATTATGAAGGACCCTTTGTTGTCAAGAAGGCCTTCTCAGGTGGAGCCCCGATGCAGTCAAAATATATTATGCCTGAAAAAAATGGATAAGAGCATGCTAGATTGACATCCGCAAGGACAATCTAAGCAAAAATGGGCGTCCCGATGGACCAAAAAAAGAAATGTCCATGCAAAAGTTAGGGACAATGAAAAAAAAAACAATAGCAGCCCACTAAGTTGAAAACCCGAAAGGGTGACTTAGGCAAAAATGGGTATCCCGGTGGACGAAAAAAATGTAAGAAATATGTCCAGGCAAAAATTAGGGATAAAGCCATTGATTGTGAACCCTTAATCCTCTCTTCATCATAGCTAGACCTCATACGGTAACAGAGCATTCGAATCATCATCAACTGGTGCAAGGCATTGGAGCCTAGACTTACAGTGGATGGTAGCCAATGTTGTAATCAATGCAAAACATGATTTTCCTTTTCCATTTACATTTGTTTTTCAATTTTATTGCAAATTTCCTAATCAAGGATTTTTGCATCCTTGTACGCATCTTATGTACAAATGTTTTCATATTCAATTAAAATGCATCATTTGTTTTCTCATTTGTTTTCATTCTAGTATTTTGTTTGCAAAATAAAAGATTATTTGTGATCACATAATACTATAAAGTGTTGAGAAAAATAAAAAACTAAATCAATGGAGAAAGCATTATGCATTGCACACTTTACCAGGACTCCCGCAGGATAATCGGTAATATCCATTGGCTAGCCTAATGCCAGACTTACACTGTGATGGTTTTTTGAAGAGGCTGTTGCTTACCCAGCAGAGCCATCATTTCCCCAGCAAGTGTCCTTATGGTTCTCCAGAAAGGTGGGCTACCTTCCATATTCCTAGTAGATCCATAATGTCCCCGGTAGAGTGGCCAAATGATGTACCTCAATCGGAGACCTGATTGTTCTTTTCCCCAGTAAGGGTCGCACATCATTCCCAACATGTCTAAACTGTCCCGTACCAGCAATGGTACGTCTTGGTTTCTTATCTTCCCCAAGCCGAGAAGATCCTCTGAGCCTTGTGAACTCCTTGCAGCAAAGTCAAGAGCAGCTTAGAAGTCAGAGTTTTCTGATTTCATTCCCCAGGAAGAGCCAGTCAGGGTGTCCACAGCAGAGGCAGGGATAACTTAGAAATCAGAGTTTTTGGATTTCATTCCCCAGGCAGGGTCAGTCATGGCGTGAAAATCAGCCTGATTCTCTTATCCCCGGCAGTGGCAATAGTGATAGTTTAGAAGTTTGAGACTTCTCGATTTCTTCCCCAGTGGAGTTGTCACCATTCAAGGGCCTTTCTCCAGCAGGCTGTCTTCATTTGCGGGTTCTCTCCCCAGCTGAGGACATAGAGGTCATTTTGCTACAATCTTTGCCTAACCTCTGCACATTACCTTAACTCGCACCTTTGCATAACATGAACTCAAGCATCATGTAGACCGCATACATGACATATGCATCGAGCATACTCCCTTCCTTTTGGCCTGATTCAAATCCCCAACAAATATTCAGCCAAACTTCAAACACTCTCAGAACTCTTCTTTTGTCGCCGTCGGCCAAATTTTTGAGCTACTTCGTATTTAATCCCCTTTTACCTTGAATCATCGAAAACCTGGCGCAATTCGAACATTCAGGTCCAAGAGGATTAAATAGGGGTAGCTGTCGTAACCCAAAATTTGACCTCCTTTTTTTCTTTTTTGCATAAGCATGTGCATTCGCATCGTTGGCATACACATTCGTACATTTTTCTCTATGATTTTATTGCATGAATATTCAGGTTTTCCAAGCCCGATTAATCGCACCCTCACAAGGTCATCACATCATCAAAACAAGTACAAGATAAGGATTTCCATGCCTATTTATCAAAACAAGAGGTGGAAAATCGAAACCGGGGCCACAACACCATTTTTCAAGCAAATTGGGCAAAATTGGCTAGAGTAATCGATTACTCAAATAGGGTAATCAATTACCCTGTGTCAGTTTGCAAATTTATGCTGTTTTTTCATGACAGCAACTTTGCACACTCTTTGGTTTTTAATTATACAGTATTCTAGCAGTATGTGGAATATTCTAGACATCTCTAGACATCTCAAGACTATTCAAGACATTTCAAGTGCATTTATTCTAATACATCACTCTAAAATAAGTGCACCATGTTCCTTGATTTCCAAGTATGTGGACCTTTGGATGTTGGAGCTCACATTGGGATTGTTACCGAGTTGATCCTAACTAACCGAGTTAACTAACTTGACTCAGTGAGTCAAGCCTAACTAACTCCTAGCCTAGTTCCAAACCACCCAAAGCTAAGTCCAAACCTAATTCCAAGCCTCTCACACTCCAAACCAAAAGTCTATATAAACACACCTTCACTCATTTTTCAAAGGATCCACAATCTCTCAACCATTTCACACAAATCTCTCACATTTCACTCTCTATTCTCTCAAAATCTCTCTGAATTTTTCTGTTACTTCTCCATCTTCATCTCAATTCTCCTCACCAAACCTCACTAAAACTCTTAATTCACCATTGAAGAAAAGCTACTTTCACCTTGAAATTGCTTTTTTCTTGAGCTTAACCTTCATCATCATTCCATTCTACTGGATTTTGTGGAGCTTCAGTAGCTTTTGGATTCATCTCAAGTGATTACTTTAAGCTTCTTCGGTGATAATTCTCATTTCGGAGTTTTCGTTGCAATTTGCTCGGTTTCGATACGTTTCGGCTATAATTGAAGATTTCCTATGGTTTTCTTTGTTTATCTTCATCAAGATCACTTTGCAACAATCACCAAGCCAAATCTCCATCTTGTAGGTTGGTAGATCTTACTCGTTTTACTGTTTTGAATGTTTTCGTATCACTCTCAATGTAGTTTCGATAGTTTTTCGGTTCGTTGAATCATGTGTTTGGCTGATCTTTGATGTTCATTTTTTATGCTTCCAATTGATGATTAATTGTTCCTAATTCATGTAATTTTCGTGCACAAACTCATATCATAGCATATGGTAGTTTGGATAAGTGATTAGGTGTTGAAAATTGCTTTTGAAAAGCTGTTTTTGCTGTTTTTTGCCACTGTTACAGTGGTAATCGATTACTCACAGAGGGTAATCGATTACTCTGCACTTTTTTCACTAGGTTCTTCTATTTTTAAGTAGGTAATCACCTACATAGGGTAATCGATTACCACTGTAACAGAGTGCCATTTTTGGTGTTTTTCAAGCTTATTTGACATCCTTTCCTCCTCTAACTTCCATGGATTCATATACTTGAATTCTATGGATGTTTTAAGTGTCATTTAACTTCTGCCTAAAGCATATTCATGAACTTTCGATGCACGATTTTGATTGTTCGATTTAATCACATTCTTGGCATTATGTGAACACATTCTTTCTTGCATTTTCTTTGATCACAATAACATGATTTTGTGTTGCATTTTGTGTATCATTTGGCACTGTTTTGCACTTTCTCTATATGTTTTACATTAGGTTTGTTCTCATGAGAATAAACTTAATCTTGTATAATCAATAATTTACACCTTTTGCTTTAATGATTTTCCATTCTCCTTGGAAAATTGTTAGCCTATCAATTCCCTTTGATTAATTAATCGAAACTTCATTTCGATTAGTTGATCTCTCCCCTTGCTCTTCTCTTTAGGCTTCCTTTAGAGCTTTTTCTTTCTCCCCTGCCGAGCCGGAGGTTCGCGCGCCGCACGACACTGAAGCACTGTACAACTTGGAGCTGTTACACTGTTTGTTTCAACTTCTGCACTACACCCTGTGTGTTAGGGAAGGAATGAGAATGGAGAATTCCTACTCTCATTCTGACTACTACTGGTAGGAGACAAATGACCCTGTGCTTGGCTTAGTCATCTCTAACCCCAGGCGGTAGCGTATCTTCTTCCCCCAATCGAGTCAATCCTTGATTACTCCTTTCTCTTGCAATCTCTTTTGGTCAATCACCATCATTCTTGGTTAAGATCATTGTCTCTTGGGTTAGCAACCATCTCTTGCCTCAGTAGTCTTTTCTTGTAGTCAATCATTACTCTTGGATTTCCCAGAAGAGTCTTAATTCCTTTTCTTCGGTTAAACACCGTTTTCCTGTTAGATACCTAAACCCTTGCGGAGTTCGCAACCTTATCTTGGTTCTTCTCCCTTCATTTGGTTAACCACTGCCTGTCAGTTAAAACACCAATTTGCACTTCTGCTCAGTTAACCACAGTCTATTTGTTAACACACTGAGTTTCTTTTGGGTTAATCACATTCTCTTGGTTAATCACCCATTTTTTCAGTTAACCACAACCTGTCTGTTAAAATACTAAACCCCCTTTTGAGTTAATCACCTTCTCTTGGTTAATCACTCACTTTTTTTAGTTAACCACAGTCTATCTGTTAATAAATTGAGCCCTTCGAGTTAATCACCTTCTCTTGGTTAATCACTCGTTTCTTTTCGGTCAATCACAGTCTTTCTGTTAACCCCGAATCCTTCAGCAGTTAACAACCTCCTCTTGGTTCGAATACTTGCACCCTTGGGTTAGTAACCTTCCTTTTGGTTCAAATACCCTTCCTTCGGTCAGTTACTGCTTGTTCAGTCAATATACCGAACTTCTTTGGGTCACGACCTTCGCTCGGTCCCACACCCGTCCTTTGGGTCACGACCTTCACTTGGTCCCACACTCGTCCTTTGGGTCACGACCTTCGCTCGGTCCTACACCCGTTCTTTTGGTTGATCACAGTTCATCTGTTAAAATCGTTCTCCCCGCACAGTTGCGATCTTCGCTTTCCTCGGTTAACCACTGTTTATTAGTTAATATACCGAAACCCTTTCAGAGTAAAACACCTTCTCTTGGTTCAGTACTCTCACTTTGGTTCATCACAGTCTGCCTGTTAACACCAAACCCCTTTTTCCCCACAGAGTCTTACTCTCTTTCTTCGGTTAACCACTGCCAGTCAGTTAACATACATAATCCTTATTATCTTGGTTTCGACACCATTACCCTTGTTTGTTCCCCAGTAGGGTCACTATCCCTCTGATTCCCAGCATAATCACTTGGTTCTCTTACTCCCCAGTGGGGTCTCTGTTGTTCGTTTGCTTCTCTATCTTCTTGGTTTCTATACCATTCTTGCACTTTATCCTCAGCACAGTTACTGTCTTTCGTTTTGCACTCCTTTCTTGGTTTTGACACCATTCCTTTGAAATCCCCAGCAGAGTTTCCTTCTTTCTTTTGCTCTTGGTTTTGACATCACCTTTCCTTTTTCTTTTCCGTCTTAGTTCCCCGAACTACGGAAGCTCTGATTCTGCATTCATTCGAATGTATGATACGTAGGCACGAGATCGCGATGATCTTGGTGAGCACATTTCCACACTTACACCCTTCCTTCCTCCTTCCTCTTTTCTTCCCTGGTTCCATGAACCATAGAGCTCTGATTTCCTTATTGCACTATGAGGGTACGTAGGCACGAGGGCCCCAATCTTCTGCGAGCACTTTCCTCTTTCTTTCCTTTCTTTCTTTTCTCTCTCCTCTTCTTTTAGCTTGAAGCCTTTAGATATATAACCCATCTAATTCATAAAAAAAAAAGACAACCCATCCAAGCCTAGAAGCAAGCGAAATGGTTCCCGTCGAGTACGACGGATGCGTTAGGTGCTAATACCTTCCTTTCGCATAACCGACCCCCGTTACCGTTTCTCTCCCCCTTGGGTTTTATCGATATTTTCCCTGTCCTTTGGGATTAAATAAAGTTTGGTGGCGACTCTGTTGTATCTTTGAGTGTGCGATTTACTCAGGTATAAACCAACCATCTTCAGTATCTAATCCAGACCATAGCATCAGAGAGCCACAACAGATAAGACATAAATATTTACAGCAAAAGTTAGTAAATAAAGATAATAAAGCAAAAAGATAAACACCTAAACATGCAAAGAAGGTAACCTAGACTAGGCTTGACTTGCTTAGGGAAGATTCCCCAGCAGAGTCGCCAGCTGTCGCTAGCGAAAAATGCACAGAGTCTCCACCGAAATTTATTTGTTCCGAAGAAAGGAAAAATAACGATAAAACCCCCTAAAGGGTGAAGAAAATGTTCTCGCAACCAAACTCCGGTTCAGAAGTCAGTTATGCAAGGGGGAGGTTTTAGAACCCCTCATATCCGTTGTACTCAATGGGAACCATCTAGGTCATCTAATCGGGAATGAGTGTCGTTATCTAAAAGTGTACTTGCTAAAGGGAAAAACTGTTGATTTTTTATTAGGGTGCTCGTCAAGGATTGTGGTCCTCGTGCCTACGTATCCTCATTTCAATGAGGAATCAAAGCTCCATAGTTCGGATTAGAAAATGATTGTTTGTTGGTTGCTTTTACCTTGAAAAAAGGTTTTAAGAGTGATGCCCTAAGGCGCAAAAAGAGTTTGATGAGTTGAAGTTGTATTTAGGGTTTTGAAAAAGAAATTTGTTTTTTTATTAAGATTACACTAAAGACTATGGGTAGAGGTGAATATTTTAAACTACCAAGCCAAGCGTCTTGTGTCCAAAATACTCAAAGTGAAGGCAGGAAAACTCCATTCTCACTCCTTCTCCATCACTTAAGGCTTGTGGCGCGCATTCCTAATCGTATTTTATTGTGTTTATGAGTTTATTGAGAAAATTCCGGTTGACATTAGGTCAAGGGTTTTATTAATGATTACGCAAAGGTTTAAGTGAAGAAAGGGAAAGGTTGATGGCGACACAAAAAGCGATCGACTTACAAGTTGGGATATGGCTTGATGTGTGGATCAAGAATGCTTTGGGTTTGGCTGATGGCGATTCACAAGGCGATCGACATACAAGGGTTAAGAGAAAATGTGAGGTCGATCCTAATCACTAAGAAATAACTAGCAAGCGAAACTAAAGAAAAGCAAGAAATAAAGAAAGTATATCAGAAAAGGAGAGGGGTACATGAAAAATACAAGAGAAGTATTGTAAGAAATAAAGGGCCTCATTGTCAGACAGCCCAAGAAAAAACCGTGTGTGTGCAAGGTGTCCTAAGCTAGGAAAAGAGAAAGAAATCAGAGGTTACATGTCTCCCTACTGCTTCAGGATAGCGCCATGAACCAAACTTTTGATGATTAAGACCTTGAATCCCCAAGGATGCTCAATGTCAAGCTAAGGTCAAAATACAAAGTCCAAATTGTCCGAAAATACTCCAAGTCATTACTAAGGCCAATTGCACAATCCACAATCCATTCTTTACGTCACCATTAGAGAATCATATTTTTTGTCTTTTCACTTTATCATGTTTTTGTTCTTTTTAATAAGATAAAGAATAAGAATCAAAGAAGAAGAAAATGACATAAAGTAAAGTGCATGAATAACAAATGAACAATAAAGTAAATTGCGGAAAGTAAATAGCGAGAAGTAAATTGCGAGAAAAAAAGTGTGATAATGTAAAAGTTAGAAGTTAGAAGTTAGTAGTTAGTGGTTAATGATTGAATGATCGATTTATCGAATCATGACAAATTTAGTGTTATGTTAAGCAATCGTAAGTAGACTTATGTAAAAGCCACACCTATCTGAGGTCAGTCAATAAAAATTTATGTGCTAAGAATGTTAGAGAAATAATATAGAATCGTTCTCCTAAAACATGTAGCACAAGGAGAAAAAGATTAAGCAAATCCAAGTCGGCACAATGGTCTCATCTATCATCAAGAGCTTCAAATTATGATCAACCAAGGGCAACCTATCAATACCTCAAAGTGTCAAGAATGATATGATGATCACACATCAACATGTTTGAAATATTAAAGATTCAATCTACCTAGGGATCATCACTCAATGATTTTAAGATCTCATCAACCAATGATTAAAATAAAAATGAATGATATGATGATCACACATCAACATGTTTGAAATATTAAAGATTCAATCTACCTAGGGATCATCACTCAATGATTTTAAGATCTCATCAACTAATGATTAAAATAAAAATCAAAAGTAAACAAAATATTGAAATAAAAATGTGAAACAAAAAAATGATAAGAAAAATGAAATTAAAGTATAAAAAGAAAATTATAAATTCTAGAAAAATTAAGATAATAAACAATTTAAAGAAAAAAAAAACAATTAAGAAAAAGAGAATTAAGAAAAGAGAGGAAGGGTGCATTGTGTGCTCTAGAGGTGTAAAAAGGATTCTGAATGGGCTTGAAGCCAACCGTTGAACCAGGGTTAAAAGAACAAGAACTAAACCAAAATAGATCATTCATGTGCCTCTCCCTCATCTCTCTCTTTCAATCTCGTCAGCAACTGCAACTGCCCCGCTGCGTCGGAGCTCATTGTCGGCGGCGGCAGAGCTCTACAGGTCCAAAAGATCACATCAAACCGCTCGTTATGACTTGCTCAATTTCAAATTTGTTGTGAATTTCTTCTAACTATCACTCCACAATATCAACCGAAATAACACAAGGTAGATCTCAAGTTGCGACGCGTTTGGAAGTACCTTTAGGTAAGCATCTTCCATGGTCTTCTTCTTTTTGAATTGTACTCTGATTTAAATCTACGTTGTGGATTCGTGTTGCTTGTGTTTGCGTGCAGTTGCGAGAGTGTTGTTATTGCACGTTGATTTTTTGTGTGAGTTGCAAATTTTTGTTGTTTCGTTGATGTAGTTGTTGTGTTGAATTTGCGTATTGCTTCTGAACTTGTGTTGTTGAGAGTGTTGTGCGAGCAGAATTTGTGCTGCTTTAGTTAAATTTGTTGAATTGATTTGGTTGCAGAATTTGTGGTGAAGCTTGAAGATAAGCAGTGAGGGAGTATTTGGTGTCTGGTTAACGTGAAGAATTGTGAATAAGTTTGGTGAAAATTTACAGCAATTTGTTGGCTTTCAAGCTTGCCTTGGAGTGTGAATTGGAGCTTCTATTTATAGGAGATTCAAAGGATAGTTTAGACAATTTGTGATTGAAAGTTTTATTGTGGAATTTGAAGCTTCATTTGTTGCGCCTGCATTTTACATCTTGTATAGCTGCGTTTTTTTTGTAATGATCAGCGTGCAACTTCATGTTGTAATGCCTTTGCATTGTAGTTGTATTGAGCCTAGTATTTTTTACACCTTCTTGCTACATTTTTCCACCTTAGGCCATGTATGATATAACTTGTATTATATTTTCCTTTTTTATGGTATTCACTTGTATGCTACCAATTACAATGGACCTTGAACATTATTTGCACCCTCGAATACTTGAAATTGTCTTGTTATTTTTGAACTTGCTTGAACCATGATGACATATGATAATTGAAACTTGAATTTCCATGTTGATGCCATACTTAAATTGAATCCAAAAATCACACTTGAAACTGTAACACCCCAATTCCCATCGCGAATAAATAATACATAAATAAATCAGAGTAAATAAAAATTTTATCCTTAGACAGAAACAATGATGCCACATTTAAAGAAAGCAAACACAATTCTTGTTCATAAATTTGATACATAACACAACATGGAATAAATATAATTCAGGAAGCTTTTTCCAATAAAAGGAAAGTTAAATTATGGAATAAAGCGGAAAGATCCATAACTGACTTGTTTTACAAAATAAATCATTCTATAACATCAAAATATTCATACAAATGTAATACAAAATAGATCCAACAAATGTATACATATATAACAAAAGCGTTCCCCGACTCCCGTGTTACGTATCAGAGCAGATAGACTGACAAACGGATGGAGAACTAATCTTCACAAAAGCCTCCATGACTACTAATCTGCAATTGCCTCATAGAGCAACAAACCACAACAGAAGGGCGAGAAATAACAACTAAATCAAGATTGCATAATAATATGCAAACACATATAAATTCACATGCATAATTATTCTCACCACAAGCATCACATACTAATACATATAGCATGCCACAGATACATAACATATTTCTAATAATCCAACCTAATAACATATTCACACATAAGGCATACCAAAGTTATGACATATGGAAACACACCACCACATCACATATATTCATATATATCATATCATAGATAATTAATACAATCATTGTAATGTACAACATCCACACAAAACATAACATATGTCTATACATAAAACGTATCATCCATAACCGATGCATTTATCACGAATGCATATCAAATCACCAATGCTATCACAAGCTTAACACATAATCAATCAATTCACAATTTTCCACACATAATCAATCCATTCATGATTTTCCACACATAATCAATCCATTCATGATTTATGCAAATGCAAAGAGACCGACACAACGACTCTATGCAAATGCGGTACCATTCCATCCATCATTCTCATCATTAATTCACTCAGGAATTATTGGAATCATCGCTTGTTACTTAGTGTAACTCCCCGTCGGGCAAACGATGTGCCCTGTCGCTTTAGGTCTCCTTTGTATAAGGCACACGACGTTTATAGATCGCTTTAGGTCCTCTTTGTATAAGGCACACGATCCGATCGCTTTAGGTCCTCTTTGTATAAGGCACACGATCGTCTATAACGTCGCTTTAGGTCCTCTTTGTATAAGGCACACGACCGTTACAGCAGATTCCCTTAGGAATCGTTTCGTCGCTCACACCCACTAGGGCACACGACATCACAAGAATGCATATCATGATGCTTGGCATACAAATGACTCATGACAATCAATGCATCTTCACAAATCAACAATATGAATTATCTCATCGTCATTATTCATGCATTGGAAATCAATTCAAACAATGCATTTACTTGCCATAAGGCCACCAAATAACACACATTGAATTTCATATAAGCAATGCATTTCATCATAATCCACAAACCACAACAATCCCACAAAATATCATAACAACATACATTGATATTCAATCAAACAATGTATTTTACCACACAACAACATCATTATCACATGCATCAACATCATATAAATAGCACAAAAGCCCCACCTTTATATGACGATAGCATATCGCATCGAACACCAACAAACACAACAAAACCTACAAACCACTAATCATCCTCTACCAAATATTCTTAGTTAACACATTGTATCACATAACCATTTACTAGCACGTTGGATTCTCTTTCCAAGGCTTCAAGTCCCATATCAATCGGATTCCCGATTCATGAATTTTGGTGGAACCGGGGACTACCGTATTCACACATACATCACTTTTCTATATTTTCTTATCAATCCATGGCATAAACATATGTTACTATTCCACTATCATAAAAAGCATTGAAATAGATTTCCAACGCATCCGACCGTACCTCAATCCGAGTTACGGATCAAAAGTTATGAAGGAAACAAAATGGAAAATCTGTCATGTTTGCTTTCCTATTCGCAATGCGAACTCCCAGCGAACCGTGCCAGAGAAAAAATAGCATAAAGTTCGCAATGCGAACTTCTGGGCGAACCTTCGCTTTTCCCTTCACTGGGGTTCGCAAAGCAAACCTGCGAACCCAGAAATTCACAACAGCGTCAATATAGGTCATATGGGACCAAAATTCATAATTTCTTCCACCCAAACACTTCTAAATCACAATATATCAACCAAAACATGTTCCAACATAATCAAGAAGTATTCTATGCAGTTTATATCAAAATTCATCCGTGAAAACATCGATTTATATCAATTGTTCATCAATTTATCAATGAGAAAAAGTTGTGAAACAACCAAAACAATCACAACAAACAACACATATACATACACAAGCAAGATATAATCGAAACTTCTCACCCTTACCCGATTAATCGCGCTTGAAACGGATCTCGATTTCCACCTCTTTTCCTCTTCTCCGTTTCTTTCCTCTCCTTTTCCTTCTTTCTCTCTTTCTTTCCTTTCCCTTTCTTTTCTCTATTTTTCTCTCCACTTTCTATTTATTAAAAATATCTCATTTTTCTAAAATATCTAACCTCTCAAAATAACCATTTTATCCCTCAGCTCAAATATCTCGCAAACGCTCTCAAAACGCGATAAAACATAAACAGCGATGAAATATATTTCGGGAAATAAAAGTTGAAAAGAACTTATAATTTATTGTAAATATTTTACCTATCAGGGAAATTAACCAATTAACTCAATTAGCAGGTAAAATACAAAAAATTCACACATTTCACAAAATTCACATAAATGAAATAAATGAATACAATTAAACAAATCGGGGCGTTACAGAAGCTAAATCTCATCATCTTTGATTTCTTTATTAAAACCAATCTTGAGATGAATGAACTAAAGCCTTGAATCAATCCTTGAGAAATGAAACCAAAAAATGAATCAATCTTAAACTTTGAAGGAATGACATCATCTTGAATTCTTCTTGAACCAATGCCCGATTTCACCAAACGGAACCTGAACTTGCACAAAACCCTAACTTGAGATTTCAAACATAAAGCTCTTGAATTTATCACATTTTTGCCCTCAAAATGATCCATGACTAAGATAACTTGAGAATGAAACAATCTCCTTTATTTTGACCAAGATTAGGTCAAACCTTTACATAAATCTCCTTTATTGTGGAAAGAACTCGGTAATAATTAAAAGGATAGTCGTCAGCACTGCGGATGGGGGAAGTACATTGTATGACATCAAGACAGTGACTGGAATGTCAATTTTAATTAAACGGGTGTTTGGAAACAACGGTAGGACGTCAACTCTGAGGTTGGAAGTAGAAAGATGAACATAATCTCTGAGGCTGGGGAAAGGCAGATAACATCAACTCTGAGGTTGAGGAAAAAGTTCAACTCTGAGGTTGAGGAAAAAAAAGATCTTGGTCATTAACTCTGAGGTTTGAGGAAAAAGATCAACTCTGAGGTTGAGGAAAAGATATACATCAACTCTGAGGTTGAGGAAAAGATATTGGTCATCAACTCTGAGGTTGGAAAAAAGTAGGATAAACATCAACTATGAGGTTGGAAAAAAAATTAGAATTGGTCGTCAACACTGAGGATGGAACGATAAAAGATAGACATCCACTATGAGGTTTGAGAATAAAAGGTAGACATCAACTCTGAGGTTGGAGATAAGAAAGATATACATCAACTCTAAGGTTGGAGATAGAAGGATTGGTCATCAACTCTGAGATTTGAGGAAAAAGATCAACTCTGAGGTTGAGGAAAAAGATATTGATCATCCACTCTGAGGTTGAGAATAGACAGATAAACTACAACTCTGAGGTTGGGGAAAAAGATATTGATTATCAACTCTGAGGTTGAGAATAGACAGATAAACATCAACTCTGAGGTTGGGGAAAAAAGATATGCATAAACTCTTAAGTTGGAGAAAAAAGACAGATATATCAACTCTGAGGTTGAGGAAAAAAGGATAAACATCAACTCTGAGGTTGGGGAAAAGATAGGCATCAACTCTGTGGTTGAGGAACAAGAAGGTATTGGTCATCAACTCTGAGGTTGAAAAAAAGAAGGTAGACATCAACTCTGAGGTTGGGGAAAAAGTTTGACATCAACTCTGAGGTTGGGGATAAAAGATGTTGGTCATCAACTTTGATGTTGAGAATAAAAGATGTTGGTCATCAACTCTGAGGCTGAGGATAAAAGATATACATCAACTCTGAGGTTGGAAAAAAATAGGATAAACATCAACTATGAGGTTGGAAAAAAATTGGAATTGGTCTTCAACACTGAGGATGGAACGATAAAAGATAGACATCAACTCTGAGGTTTGAGAAAAAAAGGTAGACATCAACTCTGAGGTTGGAGATAAGAAAGATATACATAAACTCTAAGGTTGGAGATAGAAGGATTGGTCATCAACTCTGAGATTTGAGGAAAAAGATAAACTCTGAGGTTGAGGAAAAATATATACTTCAACTCTAAGGTTGAGGAAAAAGATATTGATCATCAACTCTGAGGCTGAGAATAGACAAATAAACATCAACTCTGAGGTTGGGGAAAAAGATATGCATCAACTCTAAAGTTCAGCAAAAAGAGACAGATACATCAACTCCGAGGTTGAGGAAAAAAGGATAAACATCAACTCTGAGGTTGGGGAAAAGATAGGCATCAACTCTGATATTAAGGAACAAGAAGGTATTGGTCATCAAATTTGAGGTTGAAAAAAAGAAGGTAGACATCAACTTTGAGGTTAGGGAAAAAGTTTGACATCGACTCTGAGGTTGGGGATAAAAGATGTTGGTCATCAACTCCGGGGTTGAGAATAAAAGATGTTGGTCATCAACTCTGAGGCTGAGGATAAAAGATATTCATCAACCCTGAGGTTGGAAAAAATAGGATAGACTTCAACTCTGAGGTTAGAAAAAAATTGTAATTGATCGTCAACACTGAGGTTGGAACGATAAAAGATAGACATCAACTCTGAGGTTTGAGGAAAAAAGGTAGACATCAACTATGAGGTTAGAGATAAGAAAGATATATATTAACTCTGAGGTTGGAAAAAGAAGGATTGGTCATCAACTTTGAAGTTTGTGGAAAAAGATCAACTCTGAGGTTGAGGAAAAAGATATACATCAACTCTGAGGTTGAGGAAAAAGATTTTGGTCATCAACTCTGAGGCTGAGAATAGACAGATAAACATCAACTCTGAGGTTGGGGAAAAGACATGCATCAACTTGGAGGTTGAGGAAAGAAGAACGATAGACATTAACTCCGATGTTGAGGAAAAAGACAGATACATCAACTCTGAGGTTGAGGAAAAAAGGATAAACATCAACTCTGAGGTTGGGAAAAAGATAGGCATTAACTCTAAGGTTGAGGAACAAGAAGGTAATAGTCATCAACTCTGAGGTTGAAAAAAAGGAAGATATTAACTCTGAGGTTGGGGAAAAAGATTGACATCAACTTCGAGGTTAGGGATAAAAGATGTTGGTCATCAACTCTGAGGTTCAGAATAAAAGATGTTGGTCATCAACTCTGAGACTGAGGATAAAACATATACATCAACTCTGAGGTTAGAAAAAAACAGGATAGACATCAACTCTGAGGTCGGAAAAAAATTGGAATTGGTCGTCAACACTGATGTTGGAACGATAAAAGATAGACATCAACTCTGAAGTTGGAGGAAAAAAGGTAGACATCAACTCTGAGGTTGGAGATAAGAAAGATAGACATCAACTTTGAGGTTGGAGATATAAGGATTGGTTATCAACTCTGAGGTTAGGAACAAAAAGATAGACGTCATCTCTGAGGTTGGGAAACAGGTTCAGTCATCAACTCTGAGGTTGGGACGGTAAAAAGGACATACATCAACTTTGAGATTGGGAAAATTTTTGACATCAACTCTGAGGCTGGGGATATAAGGATTGGTTGTCAACTCTGAGGTTGGGAAAAAGACATATCTCAACTCTACGGGTGAGGTTAAAAGGTGAACATCAATTCTGAGGTTGGAGACAAAGATATCTGTTATCAACTCTGAGGTTGAGGAGAACACGGTTGCTTTCTCGTGCAAAAGGCACCGAGGTCTTACAATAGGTAAGTATGGAGACATGATTTTTGGCAAAAGGCATGGAAGACCTGTAAAAGGCAAGGGGGATTGATATATCCCTTGTGTAAAAGGCCGAGGGGACTTACAAAAGGTAAGCAATACGAGAAATTTCCAATGCAAAGGTAAGGGGAACTTGAAAAAGGCAAGACGTCTCAGGGATGTAAGACAGAATACTCTGAGGGAACCATGCTGAGGGTATCAACAATGAATGTTGGGGCTATTATTCTCTTCGGAGTAATGGAATATCAACTGAGAATTTGTTTGTGAAGGCTCTACTCTGGCATGTAATGCTCAATCTTGATGGATATTTATGTGTATTGATGATGCAATGTAATGCTGATTACTGTATGCAAGATGCCGATGCATGCTCGGGCTTGGATTTTGTATGATTGGGCTCTTGTTAAGAGTGAGATAAGTAAGTCCTGGTGGTGATTGGATTTTGTAGTGGTGCCAAGTATGATCGGGCTTTGGATTTTATTGTTTGGGTTGGTAGGCTTCATGCTATGCTATATGAGTGATTTATATGAGCAAAGCAACATGATCAATACATGGTAATGATTTATGTAATGATTTAGATAGTTTGGCAGGTGCCTCTGAGGTGGGTCAGGTATGGTTGAAGCTGGAAAGTGTCTTGCTTGGCTACAAGATTCATTATTGAAAGGTTATAGATGTGCTTAGCGTGACTTCCCGACATCCGTCTTGAACTCGGTGGTTGTCGATACCCGATAGTACCTATTTGAGTAGCTTTGGAGCTATGGAATAGGAATGCTTCTCTGCCACTAATCTTGCCCTAGTCTGTGGGATCTTTGAAGGAATTTGCCTCGAAAGGATACATAGGAAACTCATACCATCATGACTTGAGTTGGACTGTCCTAGTGTTTTAAACCTTGGAGAGGTGATTTTGATCAACCGTCTCTTGGAGAGGATAACTTCTCGTGCTCTTGAGGTGGCATGCCCTAGTATGAGCTTTGAAGTGATTTTTCCTGTGACTGGTTGATCCTTGAGAGATTTTTTAAATCTCAAACCCAGGAGTTTGTGTGACATACCCCTCTTCATCTAAAGGTCCATTCAAAAATGCTGATTTCACATCTAAGTGAAATGTCGACCAACCTTGATTGCATGCCAAGGCTACCACTAGTCGAATAGTTTTCCATCTTGCGAAAGGTGTAAATACTTTAGAGTAGTTGAGTCCTACTCGTTGAAGAAATCCTTGAGCTACCAATCTCACCTTATGTCTTGCTATTGACCCATCAACAATGTGCTTCAACTTGAACACCCATTTCACTTCGATAGCTTTTGTATGTGTTGGCAATTCGACCAACTCCCATGTGTTGTTTCTTTAGATTGCTTGTAACTCTTCGACCATAGAAGACTTCCAATGTTTATTGGTTAAGCACCTGCAAGTAAAGCAAAATGAACTAGTTTTCCATCTATTGTGACTTCATCATCACCAACCACTTCATAGTCTTGAAGTCTTGCTGGATGAGCTCTAGTTCTTTGAGGTCTATGACTTGAGCTAGCCATATCCTGTTCGACTTTGATTGTGTATGTTATGTTAGCAACAACTTCGACTTCGACTTCAACCGGAGTATCTGCAATTTCTTCGACTTCAAATTCATTGGTTTCTTCTTCGATGCCATAGCTCATCAATGACTTGTTAAATGGATTGCTATAGTTCCAATCTCATGCAGAGTTCTCATCAATCACAATGTCTCGACTCATTACAATCTTATTGTTCATTGGATTGAATAGCATGTATGCTCCACTCTTATGATATCCTACCAAATCATAAGTTCACTCTTGTCATAAAGCTTCCTTCTTCTTGCATTAGGATTATGCTTGTAGAAAATAGAGCCAAACACCTTCAGATGACTCATTGATGGTCGTTTGCCACTCCACACTTCTTCAGGAACCTTGTTATTCAGCTTCTTGGTAGGGCACCTGTTCAGAATATAAACAACAGTCGAAACAACTTCACCCATAAGGACTTTGGCAAATTCTTTGGCTTCAGCATGCATCTCACCATGTCTGATATGGTCATGTTTCTTTTGTCTGCTATTCCATTATGTTGAGGAGTATAAAGAGAAGTTACTTCATGATCAACACCATGTTCTGCATATAATGCTTCAAATATATTGGATGTGTATTTGCCACCTCCATCTGTTCGCAGAACTTTGATATTCTTTTCACCCTAGTTTTCGACAAGTATCTTGAATCTCTTAATGATTTCAAATACTTCGTCCTTTCATCTGATCACATAAATCCAGAGCTTTCGACTATAATCATCGATAAATGAGACGAAATACCTGTTTTCACCAATGGTATGCTCTTCAAAAGGACCACATACATTTGAATGTACAACTTCGAGTATGTAGGATGATCTCATTGGCATAGTCGAAACGAATGACTTCCTGGACTGCTTTCTGACTAGACAACCTTTACAAAGTTTGTCAGGCATCTCAAGACTTGGTATACCAGTTACCATATCTTGAGTGATCATTTGATTCAGTGACCTAAAGTTTAGATGACCAAACCTCAGATGCCACAACCAACTATTCTTGTGGTCGACAACTGTTTTCAGACATTGTACCCCAGTCGAACTAATCATGGTATTTAATGTTCTATTCTTCGACAAAGGAGATTTCAAGACTAAGTTATTCTGGTTGTCGAAAAGTTCTAAGGCTTCATCTTTCAAAACTACTGAGAACCCCTTTTCGACTAGTTGTCCTACACTTAGTAGATTGCACTTCATTGTGGGGACATAAAGTACATATTTGATCAAAAATTTTGCTCTATTATTCTTTTGAATAACTATGTTGCCAATATCTTCTGCTTGTACCGAGCTATTATTAGCAATTTTGACCTTGCACTTCTTCGACTCGTCATAATTTGCGAACCATACTTTTCGACAAGTCATGTGATTCGAGTAGCCTGAGTCGAGTAACCAGATCTTGGATTCGACATGGCCATCTATAACTGCAGCCATAAGCACCATATCATCAAAATTATTTGAATCTTGGCGTGCAAGGTTCGATCCTTCGTCCTTTCCTTTTATCGATCCCTTTTCTTTCCTATACCAACAATGCTTGGCCAAGTGATCCAACTTTTTACAGTTATAGAACTGCACACCTTTTTACTCTACTTTGTATTTCTGATAGGAATTTCCTTCTCCTCTTTTTGAGGATTCAGAATTTCTATCATCAATCTTATTCTTATGAGGGTTTGACCAATACTTCTTGCCCTGAGTCTTGTAGATTTTGCCTTTAAACTTGTTGGAACCCCCATTCTTCTTCCATGACTGAGCTTGTAGTGCTTGTATTGATTCTTAAACTCATTTCCTTTCGAAAATCCTAATCTCATGCGCCTCCAACGAACCAACCAAATCTTCCAGTTTTAGGATTTCAAGATTGTTGGATTCTTGAATAACTATGATAACGTGATCAAAGTGACAAGTTAATGTACGCATTACCTTCTCAACTATCATCTTATTAATCAGGGTTTCACCACAACCCTTCATGAGATGGATGAGTTTCTACACCTTCGACACATAACCTGCAAGTTTTTCGTCTTCTCCCATCGACAATAATTCATATTGTCGTTGCAAAGTTTGCAACTTGACAACCTTGCTTGTCTCGCCTCCTTCATAGTACCTGACAAAAATATCTCATGCCTCATTCGCCGATTCAGCATGAGCGATTCTGTTAAAATTATCCGCATCAACCGCCGATTGAATGTAAAACATCGCATTTGAATCCTTCTTCTTAGAATCCTTGTGAGTGGTTCTCTGTGCATCGATTGCATCTTCACCAAGAGTAGGAACACTGCTAGTAACCACTTCTTGGGTTTCATGAAAGGCAAATAGATACTGCATCTATTTTCTCCATCGAAGCCAATTCTTGGCGTCAAGAGTTGGAAGGGAGTTTGGTAAATTTTCGTTACCATTCATCTTTGCAGCGATTGATCAACAACAACCCACGATCTCGAAAATACGATCTCTGACGTGTGTTTCTTGAAAACACGATAAAAAATATAACTGAAGCTCTAAATACCAATTTGTTAGTGCGTGAGGCACTTTTAGTAGAGAGAGAGAGAGAGAGAGAGAGAGAGAGAATAAGGAAAATAAGGATTGATATTATTGAATGAATAAAACTGAATTACAAAGTTTCTATTTATATACATATAAGTGACTTGACTACTAAACAACAAATATAACAAACTAAGTAGCAAACCCTAAACCCTAATTATCTTTGGGCTTGGTCCACATAATTCAACTTGGATTATATCTAATATCTCAACAAAACCATGGTATTTTATTGTGATGTTGTATTTTAATCTATGTTTTTTCTTTACAATGTTAATCTATTATGACAATTATATTTTTTTCTAGCTTTTAAATGACAGGACAAGACATAAAGAGAAAAACACCAATGAGCAAGAATCAGTAAGATGACTAAAACTCTCACTATTTGGTTTCTTTAAAATTTAATATCTTTTGATGCATTCTTGCTTATCATATTGATAATTTCAATTGTGTAAAAAAAAGTTGCTGATAGGTTATGTTCTCCACGATGTTTGCCACCCAAGGCTCTTACTTTAAAAAAGTCTCGCATGGCCTAAGGAAAACCTACTTCAAATAAATCAAGCACCGGTACTAGCATGTGCCAAAAAAACTCAAGCATCGTTGGTTCGGGTTGTACCACTAGAGGCACCACAACCTACTCAGACAACCTCAACACCACAACCTACTCAGACATCCCCAACACCACTGTCGACTCAGACAACCCCAACACCACCACCTACTTAGCCTCCATTATTGATCCCGACTTTTGAGGAAGTCTCATTCATTCATACCCCAAGATTGACTCATCTTGTTTTGAAAGGTCCTCTCTATCACACCACACATG
The DNA here is from genome assembly GCA_022829125.1 of Lathyrus tuberosus. Taxonomy (NCBI): domain Eukaryota; kingdom Viridiplantae; phylum Streptophyta; class Magnoliopsida; order Fabales; family Fabaceae; genus Lathyrus; species Lathyrus tuberosus. The sequence goes on along the minus strand of JALAZF010000177.1, from coordinate 5,453,687 downwards.
AGGCTGAGTAAGAGGGGGGTACCAAGAACTTTTTAATGAGAAACAACATTAACAACAAGATGATGAGTAAAATCATGGTGGGAAAAGACCGATGATTCATATTATGGGCAATGGGTAAGAAAATTAGTAGTTTACGCACACTTTTTGATTGATTGAATAATTGTGTTTTTAGTTTTTGACTAGCTTTGATTAGATCCTTGTATTCAACATGACATACGTATGAAACCAAATACACAAAAAAATGCAACAATATGCTACTTTATCCTTTTCTATTGACTTCATGATGATGATTTTATTTTCTAATGAATTTGTGCATTTTGTTTGTATAATGGCTTATGTTGAATATTTATTGGCTATTTGTGAATCATAGTAATGTATAAAGTTGGTTTTATATGGTTTCTTGCTGCTAAAGTTGGGAATGTATGTTACTTGTGATAATGGTAACTGATAGGTAGTTATTTTGTTTCAGATTTATTAAGTTATAAAACTATTTATATGATATTTATGCTACTAATAGAAGAAATTGTATGAGAACTCACAAAGTAATATTTTTGGTGTTTTGTATCAAGATTTGAGTTAAGTTTCATGAATTGATTTAGATTACACAATTCTTAATAATAGAACTAATTTGAAGTCTTTTCTATATATACTATACCGTCGTATGGGAATTTAGACAAACTACCACTATCGTTTCACTGCGATACAATATTTAGTACAAAATGGTTGTAATAGTGCCCCTATAGTAGTATTGCATAGTGAAATTTAGAAAAACTGCTAGTTGCAATTGGCAACATTGATATCAACTACCCTTTTAGAACTTAATATTTGAATTGTATCATATATACCTTTGATTATAGTTTATAGGTTCATGTGTTAATTGCTTTGAATGTGAATTTATGAAAGTGTTATTTGATGGGCATTTTCTTTATGGTTTTGGTTTTTGTCAAACTGAGGTATCTATGAGCACAAGTGTCAACCCAAATATTTATCACTCCATTCATTTTTATCACACTAAATTAGTTAAGCTTTTGATGTTAGAGTAATCATTGATGATAGATGTATAAGAAAACCTTTTATCTTCTTAAATTTCTTGCAAACTGAATATAGTATCCGTTTGCCATTTTTTGTGAGATTTTTTAATACACCACCCATGTTTTTTAGGTACCACGTGAATTTCCGTTTTTGCCCCCTAATTCCGGATGTGCACATCCGGACGCACCAAATTTAAAAAAAAACTTTGATGTGTTTCGGATGTGCAAATTCAAAAAAATTCCTGATCTGCAGATCCGGAAAATAGCAAAACTTTATTTTTTTTTTAAATCAGTTTTGTTGGTTGGTCGCATATGTTAATATATCGTCGCAACTTAATATACATTCGAAAACATCCATATATAAAATAAAATAATATATATACATAATAATACTTATGTCAAAATACAGTACATAAATGTAATAAAAATAGAATACATCAAACAAAAAACTACTGTGTATGGCGAAGGATCTGTCCTGGCTACCCTGCTCCTCTGCCCCTACCCGCCGTCCTGGCTCGATGTCTGCGGTACTGAAGTGCCCCCCGAGCAATCTCAATAATCCTATCAACGGCAAGTCTGCCATCAGAGCCCTCAGGGAGGTGACCGTCCGCAATGGCCTGCCGCGCTATCTCCTTTATCTCACGACAACGAGGTAGGACATCCTGAGTATGGTCCAGCTGAGACTGCCGCTCCTCTAACATCTCCTGATGAGCAGGTCTCGGTGGCGATCCCTCAGCAGTGGGCACCATGTATGGGTGTGAGACGGTATAGAACCATATGATGTACCCGGCCGCAACGCTTCAGTCTCTAGGCGCTCTGGTCTCCTGAGTCTCTTCCGGTACCAAGTGGGACTGGAAGTCAGCATATAACTCATCTATGTGCACGCGGGTCAAGCCTAGAGGAGAAGACTCATGAGGCATCCTGGGGATCGTCTGCGAGTAACCGAACTGACGCAAGACGTGCTCAGGCAGGTATCGAGCAGTAATGGTCGAACTGCATGTCAACCATCCTGAGAACAACGAAACCTCATCACACGGTGATCGACATAGGTGTCATAAAAAATGTCATCAGAAGCCATCCGATTAAGATAAACTCTGTAGGGGTCGGGCGCCTGATTCCCTCTGAGCAGGAGAAATACAGCAGCACGCGACATATCCTTAGTGTACCCGTCGACACTCCCCCAACCAGTAATCTTGGGAAAGTGCTGTAATATCCACGCCTGAAATGGAAAACATAACATCGGTGTCAAACATTATAATGAATATAGAAAGAAAAGAAATGAAAAAAAAAACTTAGAATATAAGATTGTTACCACGTATAGTGTACAACTGCCTGCCACAGTCTTGGCTGCCCAGAGGCAACCATTTGAAAGCCTAGCATAGGTGTATGCCAGAGTAGCCGCCCCCCAGTTGTACCCATGGATCTATGTGGGATCCAAAAGGTACCTGAGGTAAACAATATCAACGTAAGTGGCGCTGGTGTCCACAAACAGCCCCGTGCCGAGAAGAAACAGATAGTAGCATCTCAGGGCACGCTGCCTGTGGATCTCCACCTCAGCTGGATCACCTGCTGCCCGTCCTGCCTCTGCAATCTCCTCACGAAATCTGCGTGTCAGAAAGGAGAACCGGACGTGTGCGCCTCTCAACTTCGTCACCTCCACAAGTGCCTCATCTTGGGTAGCCCTAAGCTCCTCAGTCAGCATCTCCGTCGCCTCCACCTTCGACATCTTACCATGACGAAGAAGGGTACCCGTGATCGGTAGATGTAAAAGGCACGAGATGTCGTCGCGTGTGATTATGAGCTCCTCGTACGGTAGATGGAATGAGGATGTCTCAGGGTGCCATCTCTCAACAAAGGCCATCAGCATACCGTACATGATCTGGGGATACCCAATCCTAGAAAGGCCTCCGAGACCAGAGGTAGTAAGTGCAGACTGGAACCACTCATCCCCTGGCAGCTCCGCCATCATGTCTATAACCTTGCCCCCATGGTTATGGAACTTCTGGGAATCCTTCTCCTGAAAATTTCCAAATAAAACAATGTTACAAATGAAAATATTTTCAAGGAAAACAATTCTATAAATAAACCGAGAAAGGTTACCTGTCCTAGCCAGACCTATCTGGCAGTATGCTCAGAGTACCCCATGAGTAGGGACATATCAGACGGTCCCCCGGGGTAACCGTCCAGCTCATCGAAATCCTCATCGTCGTCACCACCCTCATGTGCTCGGTGATCAGCCTCAGGAACAGGAACAAGGGATGAAATAGGAGCAGCTGATGGAACTGGAGTCTCCCGATGACACCTACGTGGGGGCTGGGAACCTGATGAACCAGCAGTAGAAGCCCGACGCCTCCGAGATATAGAATCGGCGGCTGACGGGGGAGTGGCCTGAACCTGTGATGTAGAAGTGGTCTGAACCTGTGATGTGGGAGACTGTGGTGTAGGATGTCCCTCAGGTGTAGGGGCTACCCTAACTCCCTCTGCGCCGGAAGCCCCGGTTGTAGACTGCGTCCGCTCACGTCGAACAAATGCGTGCTGAGCTGTCCGTCCATGTATGATACGATCGTCTCTGCCAGCCATGTAATCTGCAAAGCATAATAAATAAATTAGAATTTTTTAAAAATAATTAAAAAAAACCAAGTGTCTTCCGGATTTGCACATCCGGAAGTACGCAGAATATTTAACGTTGGGTGTTTCCGGATTTGCACATCCGGAAGCACTCAGAATATTTAACGTTAAAATCCTTCTAGATCTGCACATCTGATACGTATTTTCAAGTTCAAAAATAGCAGCCATGGCTAATGTACCATGGAAAAGGGCATTTTAATGCCCTGATCGTCAGTTTGAAGCAGCAAACAATATCTACATTGTCTCTAACCTATGTTATTCATACTACCGAACAATTTCTACACCTAAATGTCTACTCTAAATCGATTACTCGAAAATAACTCCAAAACTCTAAAATTCAAAAACTTACCGATTAAATTGAGATACGGAGGATTTGGAGTGTCTTGATCGTTGTAGAAGTTGCTCTGCGCCGAAGTCGAGTGAAAAAAATCGAGATTTGTGGGATTGAGAATTTGAGAGTTTGAGAGAGTTTGGTGTTTGGAATATGAAAATGTGAAGAATGAGGGGGAGGAAGAAGGTCTGGCGCGAATTAATAAACCATTGTTTCGGATCTGCAGATCAGGTAGTTTTTCGGATATGCATATCCGGAACGCATCAACGTTTTTTAAAAAATTGGTGCGTCCGGATGTGCACATCCGGAATCAGGGGGCAAAAAAGAAATTTCGTGTGGTGCCTAAGAAACTTGGGTGGTGTATTAAGAAGCCCTCTTTTTTGTTCATATTTTTTTCATTTGCGTAAGAGTTAAGTTCTAAGTGATATTTAGGCTTATCCGTTGTTTGTTCCTTAAACAACTCTTGCTTTTAAAGAATTTTTTCTTTTGCTAACATTTGTACTAATTCAATCTTTGTATCATCTCTCTCAACATAACCTCAATTAATTGTGCAGTGCTAAAAACAATAGAATATTACAGTAGTTGATAAGTATTAAAGATTATGTGCCATTTTTGTTTTGCTTCTTTCTCTCGGGTTTTATATTATACATTTTATTGTAGGTTTAATCCAAGAAATGTTGTTGTTGCATCGATTAGAAAAAATGTACAAAAGTTATTTCGAGGAACTTTGAGTTGCTATAGTGAGCTTAATGTCAAGGTTGAAGTTTTCAACCATGGAAGAGAGAGAACGCCAAGGAAGAAGAAAGAAGAAGAGTAAAAGTTTGTTACAACGGTTAGAGAAAAATATTGTTGTATTGTTTACTGTGTAAATGAGAGTTGCATTTAATGTAGTGTACATCCAATATATATAGTATCTATCAACTAAGCTAGTCTAGGTAGAGCTTATACAAAGAAAACTATATATTATGCACAAATACATTAAATAAGACTATATAGTAAACTAATATTCCCCCTCAAGTTGGACTATGTATGCAACAAAGGCCTAACTTGCTCAAGATAGTAGTCAAAGCTGGTGAATGGAGTGGTTTAGTGAATATATCGGCCAGCTGGCCATGATTAGAGATGGGGAGCAGATGAATGAGTTTAGAACAAAGTTTTTCACGAATGACATGACAGTCTAACTCAATATGCTTACTCCGTTCATGAAAAGTTGAATTATGGGCAAGGTATATTTCTGATTTACTGTCACAAAAAACCGAAGCAGGTTGGGAAAGATGAATTTGAAGGTCACCTAGGAGATATTGCAGCCATTGAAGTTCGCATGTAAGAGATGCTAGAGCCCGATATTCAGCTTCAATGGATGACCTCGAGACTATGTTCTGCTTTTTAGATTTCCAACATAGGAGAGAAGAACCATGAAGGATACAATAACCAGTTACAGACTTTCTTATATCAGGGCATCTAACCCAATCTGAGTCAGCAAAAGCAGACAGTTTCAAGTCACTAGAAGAAGAAAACAAGATACCTTTGGCTGAAACAGACTTAAGATATCTAAGCACTCGTGTGGCAGCCTTGTAGTGTGGTTGCAAGGGATTGGATACAAATTGACTCAAATGCTGGACAACATAAGATATATCAGGTATGGAATTGGTGAGATATATCGATCTTCCAATCAGCCTTCGATAGCTAGAAGGATCTTCAAGTAGTGCACATTCATGAGCTGTCAGCTTGAGGTTTGGATCAAAAGGAACCAAAGATGGTTTGGCTGCCAAGAAACCACTATCCTCCAAAAGCTCTAAAGTGTACTTTCTTTGGTTTAAGAAAATACCAGATTGGGATCTGGCTATTTCAAAACCTAAAAAGAACCTTAACTAGACAAGATCTTTGATCTTGAAAGTTTGGTGTAATAGATTTTTAACATAGTGAATCTCAGTCATGGATGTGCCTGCCAGAACAATATCATCAACATAAACAAGGAGTGCAGTAAAAGCAGAAGGAGTAGATTTCACATATAAAGAATGGCCAGCCTGTAATTGAGAGTATCCAATAGAGAGTAAGAACTGTCTACTAGCCTGTTTCAGGCCATACAAGGACTTGTGGAGTTTGCATACTTGAGAAGATGAAGAAGCAGATAAGCCAGGGGGAAGTGTCATAAAAACTTCCTCATGTAAGTCACCATGGAGGAAGGCATTATTCACATCCAGTTGCTATAAATGCTATCCTTTAATAGCTACAATGGATAAGAGTGCCCTAACAGTGGTAATTTTAGCAACAGGGGAAAAAGTGTCAAAATAATCAATCCCTTCCATCTGGGTGTATCCCTTTGCCACCAGTCTGGCCTTATATCTCTCAATAGATCCACCTGCTTTGTATTTAACCTTATAGACCCACCTACACCCAATGGGATGTTTTCCAGAAGGCAAATTAACCACATCCCAAGTATGATTTTCTGCAAGAGCCTTTAATTCAGCATCCATGGCCTGCTTCCAACAATCCAGCTTAATGGCTTGGTTGTAAGTTTTTGGTTCAATGTTTGATGAAGTGGAACAGCAAAAATGCTTATATGAAGGACTACATTTATCATATGTAATAACAGAAGATAGTGGATATGTAATGGATGCATTATGAGAATGTAAAGTAGATGCATTATGAAAAGCAGCATAGCAGTGATAATCAACTAGATAACTTGGAGGATGTGAAACTCTAGATGAATGTCTTAAGGAAGTACTAGAATCATTGATAACTGGAGGATTATTTTGTAAATTGGGTGGTGGGTTAGTAGGTAAAGAAGTTGCTGCAGAGGTAGGTTGGACAACAGATGTAGTTATAAGCAAAGGTTGAGGTGAAACATCATGGGAAGAACTATTGGATAAAGGAGTAGTAGATAGAGGAGATGTGACAAGTGAGGAACTAGTGGGTTGACTAGGTTGTATGGCAGAAATAGGTACAAGTGACAAAGGTGTAGCAGAGGAATGGCTGGCATCAGTATTTTGAAAGTGTAAAGGGCTGATGGGTAAATGACTGGCAGATGTACTAGACTCTAAAGAAACTGAAAAATCAGTAGTGCTAGTGGGAATATGTAGCTCTGTTACATCATCAAGATTATGATGAGATGGGTAAGCAGGATTAACTGAGGGAAGAGCAGGAATGTGTTTAAAGGGAAAGGATGTTTCATAAAATATGACATGCCTGGATACACAAATTTGGTGAGTATGCAAGTCATATAGGATATAACCCTTTGTACCATCCTTGAAACCAAGAAAAATATATTTTATAGCTCTAGGTTCAAATTTTGTCCTATGAGCTTGTATGGTAGAGGCAAAACTTAAGCATCCAAAAACCTTTAAATGAATTAAAGAGGGTGGTTGAGAAAATAGAAGTTCATAGGGACTCTTGGATTTTAGCAAAGGGGAAGGCAATCTATTTATAAGATGAATGGCTTGTTGAATGGCAAAATTCCACATGTTTAGAGGTAGAGATGAGTGAAAATATAAAGACCTAGCAACATTGAGAATGTGCCGGTGCTTTCTTTCAACCACCCCATTTTGTTGGGGTGTTTCAGCACAAGGTTTTTGATGTACAATACCTTTGGCTAAGAGAAAATCAGATAATGGCAAAAATTATGTACCATTATCAGTTCTAAGACATTTAAGATGTATGAAATTGATTTTATAAGAATGCTACAAACTGAATGAGGCTATTCTTAGTTTGATCTTTGGTTTTGAGAAAGATAACCCAAGTGTACGTACTATAATCATCTACCAAAGTTAGGAAATATCTATGGCCTAACATGGATATAGTAGAGAATGGGCCCCATACATCAGCATGTAAAATAGTAAAAGGAGCAGAAGTAGTAGTAATACTATTAGGAAATGGTAACCTTCTTTGTTTGCCAAAATAACATGAATCACAAGGATGAATATCAGCTTTACAAGGTATAAAAGGAAATATTTTGGAAATTGTTTTTAAACCTATGTAAGAAATGTGTCCTAACCTCATATGCCAGACATTACAATTTGGACCAACAACAGAATTATAAACTGAGGCTTGATTGGTAGTGTCAAGCACATAGAGACCTCTTTGCAATTTAGCTGTACCAATCATTGCCTTAGAATGATTCTGCATAATGGCACATGTATCAGCATTAAAGTGCACAAAACAATCATTTTTGCTAGCAAGTTTAACAATAGAAATCAAGTTGACATGAAAACTAGGTATGAGTAGGACATTATGTAAGGTTAAGGATGGAGATAAAACTACACTACCAGATTTTGATGCAGTAATCTGAGAGCCATCAGGTAAGTTGACATGCACAGGAATAATGGTTTTGCAATTAAGAAAAAGAGATTCATTATATGCAATATGATCTATGGCACCAGTGTCCAAGATCCAAAGATAGGAATGCTTACCATTGTTGGTAGATGAATGTGAATGCATGACAAATGGAGATGTGGAGATGGAATTGGCTTGTGAGGTGGCTTGGGAATTCAGCTTGGATTGTGAAAGCAGCTCAAGAATGCTAGAATACTGCTCTTGAGTAAAACCATAAGAAGGTGTGGATGATCCTAGTGGAGAAGCATCTGAAATGGCATTAACTGTGGCATTTGGAGTAGAGTTATTAGGAGCCTTGCCTCTTTGTTTGAAACCTGAGGGATAACCATGCTTCATGAAGCATGTTTCCACAGTATGATTATGCTTGCCACAGTGTGTAAAAACCCTACTTTGTTTGCGAGCTGTATTAGAACCTTGAGTCTTTCCTTTGTATCCAGATTTGCCCTGTGAACCACTTGACTGAGTTTGTACTTAGCACACAGAATTAGCAGTATCTTCAAGACTAGTAGAAAATTGAGCCATTATAGATGCATAACTATCCAGTTCTCTTTCTTGATGTATAATGAGGGAAAAGGCCTTGTCAATATCAGGTAAAGGAGTCATCATCATAATCTGTGACTTTGAGTGAGTGAATTTTTCATTCAGACCCTTAAGGAACCTAATGACCTGATCTTGCTCACGATATCTCCTAGCACAATTGAGAGCACCACAAGAACATGGAATAACACATGTACAAGCAAGAATGGGTCGATAATTGTCTAATTCATCTTAAAGAACTTTCAATTGAGTAAAATAATTGGATCCGTCGAGGTTACCTTGGCGAAGCTTGTAGATATCTTCTTGGATATCTGAAATACGGAAAATATCACTGTGAGAGAAACGAATTTATAGGTTCTTCCAAACTCCAGCTGCACTATCAATCCATAGCACTGATTTGGCAATTGACTCAGAAATGGAGCGATGTAACCAAGCAAGTACCGTTGTATTACATCGGATCCATGGTGCATAGAGAGGATTGGAGATCGGTGGTTTGACAAGGGAACCATCGATGAACTTCTCCTTGTTCTTCGAGATCAAAGCTATATGCATAGACCTAGCCCGTGTATGGTAATTTTTGTCATCAAGAAGAGGAGAGACGAGAACAAGTGCGGGATTTTTGTTTGGATGAAGATAATAGAGGTTTGTGGAATTCGTTGAGAAATCAGTGAAGCTCTGGTACGCCATTAGAGAGAATGCAAAGCTTGTAATCAAAGACAAGCTCAAAGCTGCAACAATAATCTTGCAGAAGAGACGACAACGAAAAACGAACAAGAACGAATCAAGAAATAGAAAGGAAGAAAAAACGATCTTGCAGTGTTGCGAGAAGAAGGAAGAAAGACGAAAAACAATGGCTACCAGAGCTATTGAAGCTCTGATACCATGTCAAGGTTGAAGTTTTCAACCATGGAAGAGAGAGAACGCCAAGGAAGAAGAAAGAAGAAGAGTAAAAGTTTGTTACAACGGTTAGAGAAAAATATTGTTGTATTGTTTACTGTGTAAAAGAGAGTTGCATTTAATGTAGTGTACATCCAATATATATATAGTATCTATCAACTAAGCTAGTCTAGGTAGAGCTTATACAAAGAAAACTATATATTATACACAAATACATTAAATAAGACTATATAGTAAACTAATACTTAAAGAAAAAGATAGAGTAAAAGAGAGAAAGTGATGGTTTAACATGTTTAAAATAACACATGCAATTTCTTTTTTAGTAGTCTGATGATAATGTATTTTTTAGCGTTTAATTTACTATTCTTATATATTATGTCAATCGCTTGTTTGTTAGGAACCCTGTGATCAGGGATGAAACCACAACTTTTAAATTGCGGGGGCAATAATTATAAAAAATTAAAATATTAAGAAATGACATAAGAGTTTAATTGATATACACTGACAGTGTAAAAATTTTTTACACTGTCATCCAATAAAAACATAACGTTTTGCCATGTCACATAAATCTTTTAAAAATTATAGTCTGACTTGGCGGGATTCATGGTCGTGATTGATTGACAGTGTAAATTTTTTTTACACTGTCAGTGCATCACCCATTTTCTCATGACATAAACCATCTTTTCTAAAATAATGTAAATTATAAAAATATAATATTATTGTTTTTAATAAAGTTTCACATAATGAAATTTTTTTAATTAAAAATGTATATTAACTAAAGAGAAAATAGAAAAAGCATTGTCCGTAAATTTACATAATCTTCTAATGAACAACATTTATTTCACCAAATCACACATATATTTTAAAATTACGTCAATAATATGTTAGACTGATGATTTATTTATAGACGATAGTACAACTATTTTACATTGTCAAAACATGTTTATTAGACTCTTAATTAAATCTTAAAAAAAAAAAATAACAATTTAATAATATAAAAATAAATTGCATATCTCCAACAAGCATTATTTTTATATTCAATTGATTTAATCCAAAAAAAAGAAACTAACATTTTTTTATTTATTAATCCACCCGTATAAACAATCCAAGAAATCATTGACAAGAATATTTTCTTTATGATAGTTTTATTGAATACTTGAATTTAATACCTAACTCTAATGTGTATTTGTCCCCCACCTTAATATTTTATTATAATATATAGGTATATACTAGTACTTAACTATGGTTGAAGTTTTAGAGGGGGCAACAACCCCCTGATCTTTTGTCATAGGCTCGTCCCTGTCTGTGACGAGGGAAAAATCAAAGACATTTTTCGTAAAAAATGTGGTAAACGATTGAATGATATACTTTATAAGGCTAGGTCAAATATGGAAATAGGAGAAGATGCAAGTACGTTTTTTCTTGACCAATGAAAAAAGATGAATTTAAAAATCTCTCCGAACGAAATAAGAATAATCGAGCTTCAAGCATAGCTGGGGAAGTCCATACCACATGTTGAAGAGTTTATCATGACAACGTGTCAATATAATTATATCTAATATACATTGTAACTATATATATTCTCGTTATTTATCGGCTAATAAGCTCAAGCGACTCGCCCATCCATACGAGCTCTGTTATATAAACTTTAATGTTTTGTTTAGTGGAGATGTAGTTGGAAAGCTAAAAGGTTTAGCGGGTCTTTAATTTAGAGTTAGTGGTAAGGTCAAGAGTTAGTGGACTATTATTAGTATTTATTATTTTATTAGAATAGTAGAAAAGTTGAGCCTATATAAAGAGGTCAAGATTGTACCTTTATATCAAGTACAGAACAACTCAATATATAAAAAAGTACTGCTTCTGTCATCAAATTGGCATCAGAGCTAATGGCAAATACGATGAGTCAAATGTCGTTGCCTCGTTTAACGAAGGCGAATTACGAGAACTGGAGTATCCAAATGAAAGCTCTTCTTGGATCTCTAGATGCGTGGGAGGTGACCAGGGATGGTTTTGCAGAACCAGCAGACACCACGGAGTATACGGCGGCTCAACAAAAGGCGTTGAAAGAGACGCATTCGAAGGATAAGACGACATTGTATATGCTGTTCCGAGCAGTTGACGAATCAGGCTTTGAGAAAATTGTCGGTTCGACTACGTCGAAGGAGGCTTGGGACACGTTAGAAAGAGTGTTCAGAGGAGCAGATCGAGTGAAGCAAGTTCGACTTCAAACTCTTCGTGGAGAATTGGAGAAAATGCAGATGAAGGAATCAGAAACAGTATCTGACTACATCACACGTGTACAAATGGTGGTGAACCAACTCACTAGAAATGGCGAAGCAGTGACTGATGCACGAGCTGTTGAGAAGATTCTAAGATCTTTAACAGATAAATTTGAGAATATTGTGTGTGCAATAGAAGAGTCGAAGAACCTTTCGACGCTCTCAGTCGAAGAGCTTGTAACATCCTTAAATTTTACGAATTCAATTTTAAGATTTCTAAATAATTATTATAAATTTTATTAAAAAAAAATATTAAAAAAAATAATAAAAAGAGGAAAACGAAAATAGGAGGGCATATATGATATATATGTCAATTTATACTTTAAGTTACTAAAATATTCATAGAAAATCTAATACCACTTAATTATTAGTATTTGATATTAATAGTTATCAAGATTGTACCCAATATTATAATATAATATTATAATATAATAGTGAAAAGGCATGGTTAGTATATTTTATTATACTATATAATATATGAATTAACATCACCACACAATACTTAGCATGTATATTAATATATTATTTAATTAATTAATGCAAATATGAGATATATGTTAATTCATAAAATAGGCATAGAAAAATCTAGCACTTTAATTTAATAAAATATGCATAGAAAAATCTAATATTTAACACCTCATAAGTCTATATTGTATTTGTTGTATCAATTAAATTAATACAAAATTAATAACTTTTGAGTCATAAATCTAATATTATACACCTCTCCCTAATATTATGTGTTGGATGAATTATATGAAGCCAACCAATTTTTACATTTAAAAACTCATCATTTTATTAAATCAAGTTGTGAAAAAATTAATATTTTATTTTGTAAAAACTAGTATAAATAGCTAAGGTCTTACCACCATTTTCATTCACACATAAAATCTCTCTCTTTCTATAATTTCATACATAAACTCTTTGCATCTTATTTAAGTTTTGTTTTGGTGCAAATCCACATTTACGAAGACTCCGTTGATATTTTCTTCGTTACCGGTAAGCCGTTATAATTTAATTATATTATTTTAATTATATTATTTATATAAAGGTTATTTTAAAAGGACTATGTAAATTTCCGGTTAGACGTCGAGATATTGAACCTATAAAGTCCCAGATAAATTTTACCATTTTAAGTCGTTATAATGCCCAAGTATTATATTAAAATTAAAATGTTATTAGGAATATACTCTTGATAATTTTTCTAAAACAAACGGGGGTATAGTCTAATTTATATTTGAATTTAATAATTATTTAAATATAGTGGAGGGTATTATTAAATATTTTAATAAATAAATATTTCAAGTTGTAACGGGATTATGTTTAATTAACCATAAAATTAAATTCTAATTATTTTATAAATTTTGTACTATTCAACGATTATCGTAAATTAGGTTTTTGGCAAAGATCGGAGAAAACGCTCGTGGACTTTCAACAACGCTCAACTACAAAAGGTGGGGGCAAGATTCCGTACACATGGGACGGTTAGCGTAAAATAGCTTAATATACATGTGTGTAGTGGTTCCCCAAGCCATACACTAGAGATAAATAAGTAAGGAGAGCCTATTCTCGGATAATGATTCTCACGAATCACTAAACGAGGTTACGCCGACCTTAATTATTTATCACAGGAATGATCTATGATAATTTGAGGATGTATTGTGCTTGCATTATGTGATTAATTGTTCAAATGTGATACTTGAATGATTGTGATTGTTAGACTAAGAAAATGATCTATTACTCCTTGAGATGAAAAACGACAACATCGTGAGCTATTAAGTGTAGAATCCATACTCACAGAAGGGAAGTGTGGTACATTGAATAACTGTATTCGGTTGGGTTCTGGCTAAGGAAAGACTTGGTAGACTATGTACTTTACAGTTGCCTCTCTTTCCTGGGAAGTCAACCATACACTATTTATTGTACAAGCTGAACTTACTGTAAGGTTGGGTGATATGAGAACCAAAATAATGGATTCTTGAAGAGTAAATTACTACTAAGGAAGTTTCCAGGATCTGAGTGGAAATTCATATAGAGTTGCATTTAGGAAAGTATAAGTCCACTGCCGTGTGTATGGGCGCACGAGGTTGATCAGCTGCCTGAATCCTGACGAGGATTGTTATTGTGCACGGGGCTGCAAGATAATAATTGTATCTTGGCCTATTTCTTAGGGGTGATCGACTTATAACACCTAGACTCCATATGTGACAGTCAGGTGGCGTTGCTCTTGGTAAATGGGAGAACGTTGGTGGCATGTGGTCTCGTGACATTTGATCTCGGTAATTGGGAGGATGTCCTTGACATCGTCTAGTGACCTGAGTCCGCATATAGTTCCGGAATGCATTAGAATAAACAGTAGAGATAAATATAGAATAAGGATACGGCTGTTTGAATACTTGTGGTTGGCATATATATTCCTATTTTACACTCAATCCCAATTTTCTATACCTGTACGAAAATCTTAGCCCTGTATTTCTTTTTGTCTTGCATTTTTGGATAATTTATGACGACTAGGCAACGAGCTCGACAGACCAAGAGTAAAGACCAGTGAGTGACATGGAGTTGGATTACAACGATATAAAAAACAAAGGTTGTTAGTGTTCTGTCAAACGCTAATCATATCACTATTACAGTCAGTATAAGTGTCAGTCCTGTTGGACTTAGGAGGTCCTTTTTGTTATGCTTTCTTTTGGGTTCTTTATGTACTTTTCTTTTAAGTTTTATCTATGTGGCAGTGCCACCAGTCTTAGTTGTGTCAAACTCTATGTATAAATGGAAAGCATATATATATATATATATATATATATATATATATATATATATGAAGCAGTATGTTTTAATCAATTAAAATATTGTTATCAGAAAGTTTCTAAATTTCAGTATTTTATTAAGGGTTTTAATTAGAGTTCCACCAATGAGATATAGGGTGTCTCATTTTATGGTATCAGAGCTGGTTAATTCAGTTCGGACCGATAGGGAGTAAAGGTATACTGGCTGTGTCATGTTTGATTCCACATCGGATGATAACATTGTTTTCATAAGATTAACTTCCCATTATCGCGAGTTCTCAAATAGGTTAAAATAGAGTTAAGTCTTCAAATCAGAAGACCAACTTCCTTATCAAATAAGATTCATTCATAAGATATATAAATATTTATATACATATTCTTTATATCTTATGAATGATTGAACCAATTAACTTTTCCTTTTTCAGGAAGTTATGGTTCGAAACACCCGTAACTCGGAACGTGGTAGGGGCGCTAGTAGAGGGACCGGTAGAGGTGCCGGTAGAGGCACTGGTAGGGTTACTAGAAATGCAGGCGGGTACCAATAGAGATTTCGGTGAAGCGACTCCTGAAGGAGGAGATACCATCCCTGTAGGACAGGAAAATCATTCCCAAACAAGAACAAACACCCAAACTGACACTAGGGATATCCGTGAGCTTGCTGCAGCAGTGTTGATTCAAACACAACAAAATAGTCAAATTCTGCAACTTACTAGAGATCAACAACTTTTTCAGCAACCACAAAGGGAAAATGTACATGAAGATGTAGGTTTAAACTCCTTTCTGAAAGGAAAACCACCACAGTTTGGCGGTGAGTGTAATCCCGAGGGTGCGGAGAAATGGTTGCAAGAAATAGATAAGATTTTTGCTTTCATACATTGTAGAGAGAATAGAAGAGTTGGTTATGGGACGTTCATGCTAACTGGAGACGCTGAGGCTTGGTGGAGAGGAAAGCATCGACTTTTAGAGGAAGAAGGAAGAGAGATCACTTGGAATCTATTCAAGGAAGTGTTTCTTGGAAAGTATTTTCCCAAATTAGCAAGGAAGGATAAAGAAAGAGAATTTAGCAACCTGCGTCAAGGATCATGGTCTATTGGAGAATATACCCGAAAATTTGAATCACTTTTGAAATATTCAGAATTTTATAGGTTGCATCCAAGTGAGGAATGAATGTGTGAAAAATACCAGGATGGGTTAAGGTACGATATACAGAGAGCTGTTTTACCTCTGCATATCAGAAATTTCAATGAGCTAACAGAATGTTGCTTGGAGATTGAAGGTATTGATAATCGTAAAAATCAATATGGATCAGGAGGACCAATCCGAAACAACAACAATAAAGGGAACTTTAATCGAGGTCAAGGAGGGAGGCCTCAACAAGGAGGAAAGGTGCACCAAAGAATAACACCATATCAGAATAATGCTTCCAGAAGATCGGAGCTGAAATGTTTCACTTGTGGGGGAGCACATCTCAACAAGGACTGTCCTCAGAGACAACCGGGAACTTGTTTCCATTGTGGTCAAAGGGGTCACTTCCTTAGGGATTGCCCTCAATGTAAAAAACAACAAGGAGGCCAAGGAAACAACCAAAGAAACAAGGAGGCTAAAAGAGGAACGAGTGGTGGCACAGGTGCAGGTCAAAAACTCCAGAATCCGAACAACAACTCAACCAATGGGAGGGTGTTTACTATTAGAGGTTCTGAAGCCCTTGGATCTGATGATTTAATTCAAGGTATGTGTTTAATTAAAGATACGTTAGTATCCGTGTTGTTTGATTCAGGAGCTACAAAATCTTTTATTTCTACAACTTGCGCTGAGTTCTTGAAATTAAGACCTGTTGTTTTAGATAAAAATCTAATCATTTCTACACCATCAGGAGAAAAGATGGTAACTCGTTCAGTCTGTGTAGGTTGTCAAATAACAATAGAAAATAGGAAGTTTCTAGCAAACCTTGTAGTTCTCCCACTTCATGATCTAGACATTATCTTAGGGATGGATTGGTTATCATCCAATAATGTAACCTTGCGTTGTAATAAGAAAACTTTAATGTTTGAAGAAGATAGTGGGGAAGTCGAGAAGGTTGAAGCTCTCACTCTGAAATTCATGATGTTGTTTTCTATGTCAACGGAAGTAACCCCAAGTGTGGAAAACATCCCAGTGGTGTGTGAATTTCCGGAAGTTTTCCCAGAAGACGTTCCAGGGTTACCACCAGTTAGAGAAGTAGAATTTGCTATAGATTTGGTTCCAGGCACTGGGCCGATTTCTATTTCTCCTTATCGAATGTCACCATCAGAATTGGCAGAGTTAAAGAAGCAATTAGACGACATGTTGGGGAAGGAATTTATTAGACCAAGTGTATCACCATGGGGAGCTCCTATCTTGTTTGTAAATAAGAAAGATGGTTCGTCTAGACTTTGTGTGGATTATAAACAGCTTAACATAGCTACTATAAAGAATAAGTATCCATTGCCTAGAATCGATGACTTGATGGATCAATTGAAGGGAGCATCGATATTCTCAAAGATTGACTTGAAGTCAGGATATCATCAGAGTAGGGTGAAGGAGGATGATATTCTAAAGGACATTATGAGTACTTAGTTATGCCATTTGGTTTGACTAATGCTCCAGCTGTATTCATGGATTACATGAATAGGATCTTTAGGCCATATTTAGATCAATTTGTTGTAGTTTTCATCGATGATATTTTGATTTACTCCAAGAATGAGGCAGAGCATGAAAAGCATATGAGGATTTTATTGCAAATATTGAAGGACCGACAGTTGTTTGCGAAATTTTCAAAATGTGAGTTTTGGTTGAAGAAGGTGCAATTTCTGGGTCATGAAATCAGTGCGGAAGGTATATCAGTTGACCCAAGTAAAGTTGAAGCAATGATGAAGTGGGAAAGTCCTAAGAACGTTGGTGAGGTTCGAAGTTTTATGGGACTAGCTGGATATTATCGAAGGTTCATCGAAGGATTTTCAAAGATCGCTTTACCTATGACTCAGTTGACGAGGAAAGGTAAAAGCTTCGAATGGACAAATGAGTGCGAGGAAAGTTTTCAAAAGTTAAAAGAAAGATTAACTTCATTTCCAATTCTTATCTTACCAGATCCATTAGGACAATTCGATGTGTATTGTGATGCATCATACCAAGGACTGGGTTGTGTGTTGATGCAAGAACGCAAGGTGATAGCTTATGCATCGAGACAGTTAAAAACACATGAGAGGAATTACCCTACTCATGACCTAGAGATAGCAGCAATTGTTTTCGCCTTGAAGATTTGGAGGCATTACTTATATGGATCAAAGTGCAGAGTATGGAGTGATCACAAAAGATTGAATTATTTGTTTGATCAAAAGGATCTAAACATGCGACAAAGACGCTGGATGGATTTCTTAAAGGACTATGATTTTGAATTGAACTACCATCCAGGAAAGGCCAATGTTGTGGCAGATGCCTTGAGCAGAAAAACTCTCCAGGTCTCAGCAATGATGCTAAAGGAAGAAGATTTTATTCAACAATTTGTAGGTTTGAATTTAGGTGCAGAATTTGTTCAAGGAAGGATGTTCCTGGGTACTACCGTAGTAGCTAGTGAATTTTTGAATAGGATTAAAGAAGGACAAAAGGCTGATGAACATTTGATGAATATAAAGAAAATGATAGAAAATGGTCAGGGTGGAGACTTTCATATAGGTGGTGATGAAATACTGAGATTTAGAGAAAGACTTTGTGTACCTCAAAATCAAGAAATTCCGAGATTAATACTTGAAGAAGGTCACAATAGTAAGTTAAGTTTTCATCCAGGATCCACTAAGATGTATCAAGATTTAAGAAAAATGTTTTGGTGGGTTGGAATGAAGAAGGAAATAGTAAAGTATGTTCAGTCATGGCTGGTGTGTCAAAAAGCAAAGATTGAACATCAGAAACCAGCTGGGTTATTACAATCGTTAGATATTCCAGAATGGAAGTGGGATGGAATTGCTATGGATTTTATAGTTGGATTACCAAAAACTCAGAAGAAGTTTGATGCAATATGGGTTGTAATTGATCGATTGACAAAGTCAGCTCATTTCATTCCTATCATTCAAACTTATAGCTTTGAGAAGTTAGCACAAATTTATGTCAGAGATATTGTGAGGCTGCATGGAATTCCAGCAAGTATAGTGAGTGATCGAGATCCTCGATTTACGTCAAAGTTTTGGAAGCAACTACATCAGGAGTTGGGAACTAAGTTAAGACTGAGTTCAGCTTATCATCCACAAACGGATGGTCAATCAGAACGGACGATTCAATCACTAGAAGATTTGCTAAGAGCTTGTGTTATAGAACATAAAGGGAGTTGGGATGAGTTTCTACCTTTAATCGAATTTACTTACAATAACAGTTTCCATTCGAGTATAGGCATGACACCCTATGAAGCATTATATGGAAGGAAATGTCGCACCCCCTTGTGTTGGTACGAAATTGGAGAAAATAAGATTCTTGGATCGAAATTTGTAGCACAAACAACAAATCAGGTTAAAATTATCAGAGATAAGATGAAGGCTGCACAAGATAGACAAAAGAGTTATAGCGATAAAAGAAGAAGACCTTTGGAATTTGAAAAAGATGACCACGTGTTCATAAAAGTTACTCCTAGGACAGGAGTTGGACGAGCAATCAAGACTAAAAAGTTGACGCCAAGGTTTATTGGGCCTTTCCAGATTCTAAACCGAGTTGGACCAGTAGCATACCGTATTGCTTTACCCCCTCGTCTATCTAATCTTCATGACGTGTTTCATATTTCTCAGTTGAGGAAATATTATCCAGACCCATCCCACATTATCGAATATGAAACATTAGAACTCAAGGATAATTTAGAATATGAAGCTTTACCAATTAGGATTGTGGACCATAGAGTAAAGGTACTTCGAGGGAAAGATATACCATTGGTTCGAGTTATGTGGGACGAAGCAACATGCGACTCCACCTGGGAAGGGAAGTAGAGATGCGACGACAATATCCTCATTTATTTACGTTAAATTTCGAGGACGAAATTTATTTTATGGGGGATAGTAATGTAACATCCTTAAATTTTACGAATTCAATTTTAAGATTTCTAAATAATTATTATAAATTTTATTAAAAAAATATATAAAAAAAATAATAATAAAAAGAGGAAAACGAAAATAGGAGGGCATATATGATATATATGTCAATTTATACTTTAAGTTACTAAAATATTCATAGAAAATCTAATACCACTTAATTATTATTATTTGATATTAATAGTTATCAAGATTGTACCCAATATTATAATATAATATTATAATATAATAGTGAAAAGGCATGGTTAGTATATTTTATTATACTATATAATATATGAATTAACATCACCACACAATACTTAGCATGTATATTAATATATTAATTAATTAATTAATGCAAATATGAGATATATGTTAATTCATAAAATAGGGATAGAAAAATCTAGCACTTTAATTTAATAAAATATGCATAGAAAAATCTAATATTTAACACCTCATAAGTCTATATTGTATTTGTTGTACCAATTAAATTAATACAAAATTAATAACTTTTGAGTCATAAATCTAATATTATACACCTCTCCCTAATATTATGTGTTGGATGAATTATATGAAGCCAACCAATTTTTACTTTTAAAAACTCATCATTTTATTAAATCAAGTTGTGAAAAAATTAATATTTTATTTTGTAGAAACTAGTATAAATAGCTAAGGTCTTACCACCATTTTCATTCACACATAAAATCTCCCTCTTTCTATAATTTCATACATAAACTCTTTGCATCTTATTTAAGTTTTGTTTTGGTGCAAATCCACATTTAAGAAGACTCCGTTGAGATTTTCTTCGTTACCGGTAAGCCGTTATAATTTAATTATATTATTTTAATTATATTATTTATATAAAGGTTATTTTAAAACGACTATGTAAATTTCCGGTTAGACGTCGAGATATTGAACCTATAAAGTCCCAGATAAATTTTACCATTTTAAGTCGTTATAATGCCCAAGTATTATATTAAAATTAAAATGTTATTAGGAATATACTCTTGATAATTTTTCTAAAACAAACGGGGGTATAGTCTAATTTATATTTGAATTTAATAATTATTTAAATATAGTGGAGGGTATTATTAAATATTTTAATAAAATATTTCAAGTTGTAAAGGGATTATGTTTAATTAACCATAAAATTAAATTCTAATTATTTTATAAATTTTGTACTATTCAACGATTATCGTAAATTAGGTTTTTGGCAAAGATCGGAGAAAACGCTCGTGGACTTTCAACAACGCTCAACTACAAAAGGTGGGGGCAAGATTCCGTACACATGTGACGGTTAGCGTAAAATAGCTTAATATACATGTGTGTAGTGGTTCCCCAAGCCCTACACTAGAAATAAATAAGTAAGGAGAGCCTATTCTCGGATAATGATTCTCACGAATCACTAAACGAGGTTACGCCTGTAACACCCCAATTCCCATCGCGAATAAATAACACTTAATAAAATCAGAGTAACTAAAAATTTATTTTTTCCGACAGGAAACAGGGATGTCACACTTAAATGAACAAAATACAATCCCTGCTCAACATTTTTGATACATAACACAAAGGGAAACTTTTTCCTTACAAAAGGATGGTCAATTATGGAATAAAGCGGAAAGATCCATAACTGACTTGTTTTACAAATAAATGGTTTTAGAACATCAAAATATAAATACAAAATATATTCAACAATTATATACATATAACAAAACGTTCCCCGACTCCCGTGCTACGTATCAGAGCAGACACCACGAACGACAACGGAACGGAGGACTAATCTCCACAAAAGCCTCCAAGCCTCTAAAGCTGACAATCTGCACTATGCCATAAAAAGCATATTCCAACAGAAGGGTGAGAAATAACAATTATAACAAGATTGCATAATAATATGCCACAACACAAATAAATTCACATAGAAAATATTTCTCACCACAACATCACCTACCAATATATATAGCATGTCACCAAGACATAACATAATTCACAACACATAATCATTTATGCATCCATCACAAAGCATACCAATCATGCTCAATACATTTATCAAAATGCATATCAACTCACCAAAGCTATCACAATCTCAACACATAACTAATCAATACACAACTTCCACATATAATCAATCAAATCATGATTTTCCACACATAATCACATACTCCAATCAAACATATACCATTCAATACAATTCCACATATTTCATCTCATCAATCACAATCACATTTCCATGCCAATTAATTCATGATTTATGCAAATGCACAGAGACCGACACAACGACTCTATGCAAATGCCATGCGGTACCGACTTCCAACCTTGTAATTCATTAGTTCCCCAGGAACTCTTGGAATCATCGCTCGTTACATAGAGTAACTCCCCGTCGGGCCTACGATGTTCCCCGTCGCTATAAACCATTATTTCAGGGCGTACGACGTTTATGGATTGCTTTCGACCACTATTTCAAGGCGCACAATCCGATTGCCATAGTCCACTATTTCAGGGCGCACAATCATTTGTGATTAATCGCTTCTACCATTATTTCAGGGCGTAAGACGATAAAACTGATTCATCTATGAATCTTCCAATGCAAGAATGCATATCATGATACTTGACACATTAATGACTCATGCCAACATCAAATGCTCATGCATTAACAATAATCATGTATTTCAAGTACATATAAAGTAATGCACACAATTGCCCAAAATGGCCACAAACACCAATATACCATACTTAGCATTTTCTTGCCTCTCGGCCACCAATCATCATCACAACAATTACCATAACTTGTCACATGCTTCAACATCATCACATTCCACAAACCACAACAATAAACCACAAACCAACACAACATCATAACCACATACATTGATATTCAATCAAACAATGTATTTACCGCACAACAACAACATTATCACAACATCTCATCATGTATATTCACATCATATAACAGCACACAAGCTACACCTTACATATCAAAAGCATATAGCATAATAACGCATCAATCGCACACATTGTACGCAACAAAACCCGACAACTCAACTATTTTTCCAAAAACACGAATTAATTAAATCATCTACTGACCTCCAACCTAATTTTAAAAGAAAGAACATTTCGTTAGCTTTCCAACGGTATAAAGAACGTCCCGATCCGAGTTACGGATCAAAAGATATGAATTTCCGAAGTTTCCCCGACAAACCAGATTTTCTGTTTCAGCACAGTAGGTATCGATCCCTAACTCGCATGTATCGATCCCTGCTGTAGTAAAAATTCCATTTTTCCCAATTTTCACAGTAGGGATCGATCCCTGGGATTATGTATCGATCCCTAACCCTGTTTTTCACAAAAAACCAGATTTTCTCCATTACACCTATGCTGTCCTTTTCCGAAACACCCAAAAACTCGACTAAATCGAACATTTTCACCGAAACAAACATATACTCATAAACACCAAATACATAAGAACAATTTAGAACACTTAAACGAAATTTCTACGACGTTCGATTTTTCGATTAAATTTCAACCTTTCAAAAACCAGAATTTTTAAACTTCACCAAATCGAATAAAAAGCACGACATACGACGACCTAACCTTCCTCGATACAACTACGTAATTTATTTCGAATTCTAACCGTGAAAACATCGTTTTCTATCAATTTCCCATAATTCGACCTAAACGGAAACAACAACGGAAACATACCGAAAACTAACCGAAACATAACCAAACTTCGTGAAACTTCAAACAGCAGCTCACATACATCTAACCAACCAACACATGTACCTATACGACTTTCCGACCGTAGAAACATCGGTTTCTATCGATTTCGTCAAATACGGCATAAACGGAAACATATGGAAAACAACCAAAACATTCACCACAAACAACACATATACATACACAAGCAAGATATAATTGAAACTTCTCACCCTTACCCGATTATTCGCGCTTTAAACGGAGTTTTCTCGACTTTTCCTCTCTTTTCCTCTTCTCCCTTCTTTCCTTCTCTTTTCTCTTCTCTTCTCTTTCTATTTTTCTGTTTTCTTTTCTCTCTATTTCTATCTTTCTATTCTATTTAAACAAAATATCTACCCAAATGACCAAAATACCCCTACACTCAAATATCTCGCAAACGCTCTCAAAATGCGATAAAACATAATAACGATGAAAAATAACATTTTTCTAAATAAAAGTCGAAAATAAAATAATATAATAATAAAATAATCAATTAAACTCGATTAAATAAAACTCACAAAAACTGGGGCGTTACAATTCTCCCCCACTTAGACATTTTCGTCCTCGAAAATCTAACCGAGACGAACAACTCCGGACACGACTCTCGCATCCGACGAACAAACCAACATGCCAACAAAAGGCACACCACGAATAACACAACAGACAAACACCTTGCTAACCGTAATTACAACAACACGATACGACGACAACTACAACGACAAGATGCAAAGCCCATACAATGCACTTGACGACCAACTCACAACTCAAGGAAAACCACGATACCAACACACAGGTTCACTCTAGAACCGAAACACAACAAGATCGTTACCCTACCAAAGGTAACACTCCCCTAATTCCCCACACAGGAATTAGCTACACACGCTCGAACCATCACCATGGAAACGAGGCAACAACACAACAAGAACATAAAGTTCCACGATACAACATCGTTTAAACAACCTCCACACAACCATACTACAACAATGCTACGATCCACCAATCGAACATATAACCGAAACATCCATCTACATAGTAGGCCATGAATAATATTTAAACCTTTCACCTAACACTTCCATTCTGAAACGTCCAATGGTCTAATCATTCCTACATGTTTTCAATGTTCAACCTACGAACTCTTACAAGTCCCACACGTAAACACAAAATGTGCCACCTCACGCTTCCGCTGCGCACTCTGATTACTCGCAACCATCAAAACTATTAATTCCACGTCCAAAGTCTAACTCTTTCTCAAATTCACCAAAAATCACTGTTCACTTTGATATTACCAATCTCACACTCTCTTGTGTTATCTCATACACCATACACAAGTCTCGAAATTTCTCAAATAATTCTAACTCCCTGATCATCAAAACAGACATGCATAGAAACTTTCGACTTAACTTTTCAGGCACAACAACAGCTTTTCCCCAAAGGATAATCCAAGCCAAATTCATAACTCATCAAGAACTCTAACCATCCTTGTTGTCTCATACTTTATTCCTTTAGACCCAACAAGTACTCAATGTCCTTGCGATTACCAAACACTTCGAACCTAGAACCATAAAGATAATACCTCCAAACATTCCAACACAATACCACCGCAACAAATTCCAAATCCATAATAATACAGATCCTTTTATAAATCCTCAATTGTCGTAAAGCATAAGCCCCGACTTTACCCTCTTGCATTACCACGTTGACTAAACTCATCAAAGACACATCACAATACCCCACAACCGGTTTATTAGGATCACACAAAATCAAAGCTAAAACCGTAGACACTTCTACTCCAGCTCACCAAAACTTACTCACAACGAACATCCAAACAAACGACTCACCCTTTGTAAGTCAACTGAGATACCAGAAGTACGAACTTAACAAAGTCTTCCATAACTTGTAATAACAACCAACTGAGTCCAAAAGTTTCTAATCTCCTTAACTAACTTCGGAGCCTCTCAATGTAGAACTACATCTACTTCCGATGGATCCATTAAGCATACTCTCATCTGAAATAACATTTCCAAGAAACTAGCCCTTTCCAGCCAAAATTCTCACTCGAATAACTTAGCATAAAACTTCGTCTCTTTTCAACACTTGTAATTCAAATCTCAAACACTTTACTCATTCTTCCTCTTAGTTTATAACAAATCCAAATATCCTCAATCGAAACCACTACGAACTTATCCAATTAAATATGGAAGATACGATTCCTTTACTCCACAAACATTACAGATTCCTTACTAACACCAAATAACATCACTGCACGTTGTAATACCCAAACAAATTCCAAAAGATATAAATTCTTAAAGCTTTTGCAAAAATTTTCACTGGGTAACTGGTTACTCACAAACAAGCTTAACCGAGTAAATAACAACCTATTCCGAGGATAACAAACCTAACCAGTCACATTAAATCGATCAAAGCCTCAACTCACACAATTCACCATTCTTATCAAATATTCCAAACAAATGTAATTCACTCAAACTCAACCAAACCATTCTAGTCATCTGTTCATGAAAGTGGACACTTATTCTCATTCACTACCTTATTCCACTGACAGTAACTCATACACAATTTCATTCTCTGGACAATCCAAATTCCACAAATCCCAACATGTAGCCACAACTAACCAAAAAGAACTCTTAAATATTACACCCATACCTAAGGGTTCTCTCAAAATTTCCATTAATGCCTTAAAACTCCCAAGACGTCAAACTTCACCAGAACTCTAAGTTTTGCTTCTCATAGTCTCAATACCATTATACACATCCTGCTTGTTATTCCATTCAAACATCATTCCTTTTGTTACCAACAATACTGGAGCTCTCTAAGACAACACCTTAACGTTCCATCCAAAAACATATCTGAAAACCATGCCCAACTGACGGCCCATCACTGCGACTTCCTGCCAATTCCCAGAACACTACCATCACAGACAAAACAAACGTCTTATTCCCATCTACTAAGAGTTTCCTACTTACTTAGCAGATATAAACCTCAACTATTCACCTTCGTCCAATTAAGTTTAATCTCTACTCTCTGTGAAGCAGTCCTTAAATAAAACCCAATCATTCTCTCTCAATGACTTCCCAACTGGACTAACATACCAAAACCTCTAATCCATTTCATCTTCCGATATTAGCATCTTCATCGACTCATCAAAATAATCTGTAATCATCTCTTTAAATTCCAAACAATTCACTTCACACACTATCAAAGCCGGAAAGACCCGCCTATTCCATCCAACATAATTTCCGTCTGCTATCAACAAGAGATTAAGGGTGATCAGTTCCTCAATTTGCCAATAGACAGTCGACAATCATGATGGGGCATAAACCGTCTTTACCAAACTATAATAGCCTTTCTTGCATCCCATACACAAAACTACCTAAGGCACAAATCCTTAGTTGACATAAACCTTACATCCGCATTTCTTACGGAATCGGGAACAACACTGTCCAAACAACACTTACAATCTTGCAATTCACAACACACTGAGCCAGCGCTCCACACCTGAAGCAACATGGAGAAGTACCAGCTTCTCCCCCACTTATCTCACTCTAACTCCTGAAAACAAAGGATTAGAAAACCAAAAAGCACTGACAGTGTTTCACACACATATCACGTACTAAGGGACAAACAACAACGACAGTATTCAACTGTCACACCAACAGACTCAACAACTGACTCAACACTGGCTCTGATACCACTTGTAACACCCCAATTCCCATCGCGAATAAATAACACTTAATAAAATCAGAGTAACTAAAAATTTATTTTTTCCGACAGGAAACAGGGATGTCACACTTAAATGAACAAAATACAATCCCTGCTCAACATTTTTGATACATAACACAAAGGGAAACTTTTTCCTTACAAAAGGATGGTCAATTATGGAATAAAGCGGAAAGATCCATAACTGACTTGTTTTACAAATAAATGGTTTTAGAACATCAAAATATAAATACAAAATATATTCAACAATTATATACATATAACAAAACGTTCCCCGACTCCCGTGCTACGTATCAGAGCAGACACCACGAACGACAACGGAACGGAGGACTAATCTCCACAAAAGCCTCCAAGCCTCTAAAGCTGACAATCTGCACTATGCCATAAAAAGCATATTCCAGCAGAAGGGTGAGAAATAACAATTATAACAAGATTGCATAATAATATGCCACAACACAAATAAATTCACATAGAAAATATTTCTCACCACAACATCACCTACCAATATATATAGCATGTCACCAAGACATAACATAATTCACAACACATAATCATTTATGCATCCATCACAAAGCATACCAATCATGCTCAATACATTTATCAAAATGCATATCAACTCACCAAAGCTATCACAATCTCAACACATAACTAATCAATACACAACTTCCACATATAATCAATCAAATCATGATTTTCCACACATAATCACATACTCCAATCAAACATATACCATTCAATACAATTCCACATATTTCATCTCATCAATCACAATCACATTTCCATGCCAATTAATTCATGATTTATGCAAATGCACAGAGACCGACACAACGACTCTATGCAAATGCCATGCGGTACCGACTTCCAACCTTGTAATTCATTAGTTCCCCAGGAACTCTTGGAATCATCGCTCGTTACATAGAGTAACTCCCCGTCGGGCCTACGATGTTCCCCGTCGCTATAAACCATTATTTCAGGGCGTACGACGTTTATGGATTGCTTTCGACCACTATTTCAAGGTGCACAATCCGATTGCCATAGTTCACTATTTCAGGGCGCACAATCATTTGTGATTAATCGCTTCTACCATTATTTCAGGGCGTAAGACGATAAAACTGATTCATCTATGAATCTTCCAATGCAAGAATGCATATCATGATACTTGACACATTAATGACTCATGCCAACATCAAATGCTCATGCATTAACAATAATCATGTATTTCAAGTACATATAAAGTAATGCACACAATTGCCCAAAATGGCCACAAACACCAATATACCATACTTAGCATTTTCTTGCCTCTCGGCCACCAATCATCATCACAACAATTACCATAACTTGTCACATGCTTCAACATCATCACATTCCACAAACCACAACAATAAACCACAAACCAACACAACATCATAACCACATACATTGATATTCAATCAAACAATGTATTTACCGCACAACAACAACATTATCACAACATCTCATCATGTATATTCACATCATATAACAGCACACAAGCTACACCTTACATATCAAAAGCATATAGCATAATAACGCATCAATCGCACACATTGTACGCAACAAAACCCGACAACTCAACTATTTTTCCAAAAACACGAATTAATTAAATCATCTACTGACCTCCAACCTAATTTTAAAAGAAAGAACATTTCGTTAGCTTTCCAACGGTATAAAGAACGTCCCGATCCGAGTTACGGATCAAAAGATATGAATTTCCGAAGTTTCCCCGACAAACCAGATTTTCTGTTTCAGCACAGTAGGTATCGATCCCTAACTCGCATGTATCGATCCCTGCTGTAGTAAAAATTCAATTTTTCCCAATTTTCACAGTAGGGATCGATCCCTGGGATTATGTATCGATCCCTAACCCTGTTTTTCACAAAAAACCAGATTTTCTCCATTACACCTATGCTGTCCTTTTCCGAAACACCCAAAAACTCGACTAAATCGAACATTTTCACCGAAACAAACATATACTCATAAACACCAAATACATAAGAACAATTTAGAACACTTAAACGAAATTTCTACGACGTTCGATTTTTCGATTAAATTTCAACCTTTCAAAAACCAGAATTTTTAAACTTCACCAAATCGAATAAAAAGCACGACATACGACGACCTAACCTTCCTCGATACAACTACGTAATTTATTTCGAATTCTAACCGTGAAAACATCGTTTTCTATCAATTTCCCATAATTCGACCTAAACGGAAACAACAACGGAAACATACCAAAAACTAACCGAAACATAACCAAACTTCGTGAAACTTCAAACAGCAGCTCACATACATCTAACCAACCAACACATGTACCTATACGACTTTCCGACCGTAGAAACATCGGTTTCTATCGATTTCGTCAAATACGGCATAAACGGAAACATATGGAAAACAACCAAAACATTCACCACAAACAACACATATACATACACAAGCAAGATATAATTGAAACTTCTCACCCTTACCCGATTATTCGCGCTTTAAACGGAGTTTTCTCGACTTTTCCTCTCTTTTCCTCTTCTCCCTTCTTTCCTTCTCTTTTCTCTTCTCTTCTCTTTCTATTTTTCTGTTTTCTTTTCTCTCTATTTCTATCTTTCTATTCTATTTAAACAAAATATCTACCCAAATGACCAAAATACCCCTACACTCAAATATCTCGCAAACGCTCTCAAAATGCGATAAAACATAATAACGATGAAAAATAACATTTTTCTAAATAAAAGTCGAAAATAAAATAATATAATAATAAAATAATCAATTAAACTCGATTAAATAAAACTCACAAAAACTGGGGCGTTACAACGCCGACCTTAATTATTTATCACAGGAATGATCTATGATAATTTGAGGATGTATTGTGCTTGCATTATGTGATTAATTGTTCAAATGTGATACTTGGATGATTGTGATTGTTAGACTAAGAAAATGATCTATTACTCCTTGAGATGAAAAACGACAACATCGTGAGCTATTAAGTGTAAAATCCATACTCACAGAAGGGAAGTGTGGTACATTGAATAACTGTATTCGGTTGGGTTCTGACTAAGGAAATACTTGGTAGACTATGTACTTTACAGTTGCCTCTCTTTCCTGGGAAGTCAACCATACACTATTTATTGTACAAGCTGAACTTACTGTAAGGTTGGGCGATATGAGAACCAAAATAATGGATTCTTGAAGAGTAAATTACTACTAAGGAAGTTTCCAGGACTGAGTGGAAATTCATATAGAGTTGCATTTAGGAAAGTATAAGTCCACTGCCGTGTGTATGGGCGCACGAGGTTGATCAGCTGCCTGAATCCTGACGAGGATTGTTATTGTGCACGGGGCTGCAAGATAATAATTGTATCTTGGCCTATTTCTTAGGGGTGATCGACTTATAACACCTAGACTCCATATGTGACAGTCAGGTGGCATTGCTCTTGGTAAATGGGAGAACGTTGATGGCATGTGGTCTCGTGACATCTGATCTCGGTAATTGGGAGGATGTCCTTGACATCGTCTAGTGACCTGAGTCCGCATATAGTTCCGGAATGCATTAGAATAAACAGTAGAGATAAATATAGAATAAGGATACGGTTGTTTGAATACTTGTGGTTGGCATATATATTCCTATTTTACACTCAATCCCAATTTTCTATACCTGTACGAAAATCTTAGCCCTGTATTTCTTTTTGTCTTGCATTTTTGGATAATTTATGACAATCAGGCAACGAGCTCGACAGACCAAGAGTAAAGACCAGTGAGTGACATGGAGTTGGATTACAACGATATAAAAAACAAAGGTTGTTAGTGTTCTGTCAAACGCTAATCATATCACTATTACAATCAGTATAAGTGTCAGTCCTGTTGGACTTAGGAGGTCCTTTTTGTTATGCTTTCTTTTGGGTTCTTTATGTACTTTTCTTTTAAGTTTTATCTATGTGGCAGTGCCACCAGTCTTAGTTGTGGCAAACTCTGTGTATAAATGGAAAGCATATATATATATATATATGAAGCAGTATGTTTTAATCAATTGAAATATTGTTATCAGAAAGTTTCTAAATTTCAGTATTTTATTAAGGGTTTTAATTAGAGTTCCACTAATGAGATATAGGGTGTCTCAGAGCTCGCTGGTTCTCTCGAGGCACACGAACAACAAAAGATGAATAAGAAGGAGAAAGTAGTCGAAGAAGCAAATCAAACGAAGGAGTCCGTCAAAGACGAAAAGGTACTTTATTCTTAAAACTCTCGAGGAAGAGGACGTGGTCGTGGAGGTCGTGACAGTGGTCGAGGTGGTCGAAGCAGCAACTTCGACAGAGGACAGTCGAGCCAGCAAAATTGGCGTGGCAGAGGACGTGGTCAAAGAGGTGGTCGGTCGAACCACTCCAACGTCGAATGTTACAAGTGTAACAAGCTTTGTCATTTTGCGAAGGATTGCAACTCCTTCAAATGTTATAACTGTGGTAAAGTGGGACATCTTGCAAGAGATTGTCGAGTCGAAAAGAAAGTAGAAGAAACAACCAATCTAGCTTTCGAAGTCGAAGCGAATGACGGTTTTCTGTTGATGACTCAAAAGGAAGAAGACGCAGAGAATGACACTATGTGGAATCTCGACTCTGGAGCAAGTAATCATATGTGTGGTCACAAACACATGTTTAAAGAAATGCAAAAGATTGAAGATGGTCATGTGTCTTTCGGAGATGCATCGAAAGTGAAGGTCGAAGGCAAATGTACGATTTGTTATTTGCAGAAGGATGACTTGACTGGGTCAATCTAAGATGTCTATTATGTACTAGATCTCAAGACAAATATTTTGAGTCTGGGACAACTCACAGAAAAAGGTTATTCGATATTCATGAAAGATCGAATATTACACTTGAAGGACAAGTTAGGGCATCTGATTGCTTAAGTCGAAAAGGGGAGAAATCGAATGTACAAGCTGAACTTGAGAAGTGTTCAAGGAAAATGTTTGCAAATCAATGTCGAAGACAAAACGTCGCTGTGGCATCAACGCTTTGGTCATTTACATCATGCTGGTCTGAGAAGGTTAGCGAAGAGGAACATGGTACATGGGCTACCAGACATGGAATATGAAGGAAAGTTCTGTGAAGATTGTGTGCTTAGCAAACAGACAAGAACCTCATTTCAAAAGAAGGCAGAATATCAAGCTAAACATATTCTCGAATTGATTCATACTGATATTTGTGGGCCAATCACTCCAGAATCTTTCAGTGACAAAAGGTACTTCATTTCTTTTATCGACGATTTCTCACGAAAAACCTGGGTTTATTTCTTGAGAGAAAAATCTGAAGCATTCGAGGTGTTCAAAAAGTTCAAAGTAATGGTGGAGAAGGCAACTGACAGACACATCAAAGCAGTTCGATCTGACAGAGGTGGTGAGTATACTTCGACAGCCTTTATGAAGTATTGTGAATAATAGGGCATAATGAGATTTTTAACTGCACCCTACTCGCCTCAACAAAATGGTGTGGCTGAAAGGAAGAATCGAACAGTTCTCGACATGGTTCGATCAATGCTTAAGAGTAAGAACATGTCGAAGGAATTCTGGGCAGAAGCTGTACAATGTGCTGTTTATGTTCAGAATCGATGTCCACATTCGAAGTTAGAAGATCAAACACCACAAGAAGTATGGAGCGGACAGAAGCCAACAGTTTCTCATCTCAGAGTATTTGGTAGTGTGGCTTATGCACACGTACCAGATCAACGAAGAACGAAGCTTGAAGACAAAAGTCAGAAGTACATATTCATTGGCTATGATGAGAAGACAAAAGGGTACAGGTTATTTGATCCCATAAGCAAGAAGGTGATAGTGAGTAGGGATGTTCGAATAAACGAAGCGAGTAAGTGGGACTAGAACAATTCGACAGAAGTCATTGTCGAAGTCGCAGAATCACCAGTCGATGTACCAACAAGCATTTCGACAGAATTTGAAGATTCTGAAAATGAAGATGAACCCCTACAACCCAGAATACGAAGTCTACAAGATTTGTATGATTCGACAAGTGAAGTACATCTTGTATGTCTTTTGGCAGATGCTGAAAATATTAATTTTGAAGAGGCGCTGCGAGACAAGAAGTGGAAAACTGCCATGGATGAAGAAATTAAGGCGATTAATCACAACAACACATGGGAGCTGGTCGAATTACCAAAAGAAAGTCAACCCATTGGTGTGAAGTGGGTATTCAAGAAAAAGATGAATGTCGAAGGCGAAGTGGAACGATACAAGGCGAGACTTGTTGCAAAGGGATATAAGCAGAAGGCAGGAATCGACTATGACGAAATATTTGCTCCCGTTGCAAGAATGGAAACAATTCGACTACTTATTTCACAAGCTGCTCAATTCAAATGGCCAATATTTCAGATGGATGTGAAGTCAGCATTTTTGAATGGTGTGCTCGAAGAAGAAGTTTATGTCGAACAGCCACCAGGGTATATGAAAGCTGGAGAAGAGAAGAAGGTGCTGAAATTGAAGAAAGCACTTTATGGACTGAAGCAAGCACCATGGGCATGGAATACATGTATCAACACATATTTTAAGGAGAATGGGTTCAAGCAATGTCCTTATGAACATGCTCTTTATGTAAAGAAGAATGGAGGTAATATGTTACTTGTTGCTCTTTATGTCGATGATCTCATTTTTATGGGTAGTAATGATCAGATGATAGAAGAATTCAAAGGCACAATGACACGAGAATTTGAGATGACAGACTTAGGTCTGATGAGATTCTTTCTTGCTCTTGAGGTTCGACAAGAAGAATCAAGAATTTTTATTTCACAAGAAAAATATGCAAAAGAAATCTTGAAGAAATATAAGATGGAAACCTGTAATCCGGTTTCGACGCCAATGGAACTAGGTGCCAAGCTGTCAAAATTTGATGGGGGAGATCGTGTCGAAGTGAGTAAATTTCGAAGCTTGGTAGGAAGTCTTCGTTATCTCACATGCACAAGGCCAGACATTTCGCTTAGTGTCGGAATTGTAAGTCGATTCATGGAGGAACCAGTCTATTCACATTGGAAGGCGTTGAAAAGAATCCTTCGATACATCCAAGGAACTGTGTCACTTGGAATGTTTTATTCAAAAGCAGAAGATTACAGGTTGATTGGTTATTCCGACAGCGATTGGTGCGGTGATATTGATGATCGAAAGAGCACGTCTGGATATGTGTTCTTTATGGAAAATACTGCTTTTACTTGGCTCTCTAAGAAGCAACCAATAGTAACACTTTCGACATGTGAAGCTGAATATGTGGCAGCATCTTGGTGCGTTTGTCATGCAATATGGCTGAGAGGATTGTTGGGAAAAATGGAGTTAAAACAGGAAGGTGCAACTGTGATGCACGTGGACAACAAATAAGCAATTGAGCTAGCAAAGAATCCAGTGAATCATGAAAGAAGCAAACATATTGATGTTCGATTTCATTTCATTCGAGAACATGTGAAAGAAGGAAATGTCGAATTGGAGCATGTGGCGAGCAAAGACCAAGCAGCAGACATCCTCACAAAGCCATTGTCGAAAGAGATTTTCGACAGAGGAAAGAAAATGATAGGCTTGGTGGACGGTAGAAACATTTAAGTTTACAGGGGAGTTTTGTTGAATAAACTTTAATGTTTTGTTTAGTGGAGATGTAGTTGAAAAGCCAAAAGGTTTAGTGGGTCTTTAATTTAGAGTTAGTGGTAAGGTCAAGAGTTAGTGGACTATTATTAGTATTTATTGTTTTATTGGAATAGTAGAAAACTTGAACCTATATAAAGGGGCCAAGATTGTACCTTTGTATCAAGTACAGAACAACTCAATATATAGAAAAGTACTGCTTCTGTCATCAAGCTCTTCATGGCCACCTACAAAAGGAAGATTGGGAGTGGGTTGATCGTCGTTCAAAGATAACCTATTTAAGTAAATTAAAGAAAACTCCATTGGTTCTTTATTTTGTGCATTTATTTTAATTTGTATCATTCGTTATTGCTTTGTAATACTTGCATTACTTAATTGTATTGGATCCCTGTTATTGCTAGTTACAATAAGTGTATTGCTCAACATGATGTAATGTTATAACTTATATGTTTTCCCTTCGGCTTCTTAATACTTGCATTACTTGGTTGTATATGTTTCTTGTTGTTAATTTCTTGTTGAAGATCTAGAGCATACACAAACTGCTCATTTCTTACTGTGACAAATCTATCTAAATTTTCACTTGAAATAAGCCTTAAATACCTTTGTTTTTTTCTAATGTTATCAATGTTATGAGTGGATTACTCTTATTTTCAATGTTTTTCTAGTTTTTTTTCCACTTATTTGATTTTGGATGGGGTAAACACTTGCATGCTATATACTCATTGAAGAATTAGTGCGTACATAAAAAGATTGATTATAGCTACAACTTGTTATTGATTAATTTGTTTTTAGAAATTGGTGGATTGTTATAATTGAGCAGCAGCCAGACAGCCGTAGAAATGGAATCCACAGATGTACGTTGTGTGTTTTTGTCTCACAATTCTACTAACTCCATCTCACATTTTCTTATGTTTAGTTAGTTAAATTTAATTATTTGTTTCGATGTGTTGTTTTTTTACTCTGACAAAGAAATTGTGTCTTCCTAATGCAGAAGAGTACATAGTAGAGTGACATGGGAATTGTCTTTGAAATCAATTATTTTGCATTAACACTCTTTATGTTTTCTTTTAATTTGATAGAAATCAAGAGAATTTAGAATTTGGTGTATTTTACTCATTTAATGATGGGAGAGGTGCCTGCAGTAGAAACTAACCAGATCAATTGTACAATGGTGAAAGTTTCAGATCCATAAATGTTTGTACCTAATATCTTGATTGTTGGATGCATCAACCATCTCCTACATTGACTTTTTTTGTTTACATTTGTTGATTTAGTTCTAATTAGGATGTCAACATTTATTTGGAGTACATTAATTCATAATATGTCTCTCCCTTCTTATATCCTTGGTAGTTGCCTTTCCTTGTTGATTTGAAGTGTTTTGTGATGTGACTTTGATGTTCATGTTGGTGTCTTTGTTATATTATGTTTATGGTACATCCAGGAGATGCTATTTTTGTATTTTTTTAAAAGTGTTTTATCTTGTGTTGTACACGAAGAATATTTGAATTATCAGAAACAACTGACACAAATTGATGATAATGCCCCTGATCAGATATATGTGGATGGATCAGAAAGTCTACAAATTTGGAAAGAAACTGTTGGCGGTAAGTCCCGAAGGTGGTGTTACAAAATTGCACACGTGGTAGAGAACATAAGATGTGGAGTGTCTTACTTGACATATGTGATAGATACAAATTGCATTAGGGAAGCCGAGAGCCAAGCCATTGTTGTTGTTATAGTTGACGTTGTTGCAACACGTGCAAAGCTTGCAACAACTAATGCAAGTGTAACAACAACTAATAAGAGTGTTGCAATAGCTAATGAGTGGTCAACAATGCTGGAAAAGAAATTTGAACTTTTATTTTTCAGAATACATTGGATTGTTCTGAACAAATATCTTTTATAAATTTATTTTATATATTTTTAATTTTTTCTTGAATACTTGGAGTTGAAGTTGTTGTTGAATATATTTATAGTGTATATCTTTTTTAATGAAATTAATATGTTTTCTTTTTACATCTATTTGATTAATATAAGATATGAATTTATTTTAAATAGAGTTGAGATTTCTAATTTTTGGTTGATCTAAAAATTCAAATCCAACCTCTCTTCCTAAAGCATTAGTTGTTATTACAGTATTACATATGTTGTAACAAACGATACTAATTAACAAATTCTTGATTGAGAAATGGGTTTTCTTGATGAACAATAAAATAATTAGGTTAACAGAGAGAGAGAGAGAGAGAGAGAGAGAGAGAGAGAAGCGAGAAGGAGAATAGGATTGGGAAAACTGTTTTTCTATTCACTTACTCAATTAGGGTACAAATGATTACGAGTGAATAACAATAATTGGCCTCACTCAACGACCTGAGAGATCTAGTCTATTTATAGTCTACTAAATTAACTTAAACAACAAGATAAACTAAACAATTGGATCCAAACAACAAGGCCCAATTCGACATAATATTTCGACATTACATACTAGAACTAACTTCGACTACATCACGTAACACTCAGACATCAGCATGTGAACCAACTTCGACTTCATACTTGTCTCCAGTCGAAACATGAAAGTTTTCCTTGCTGACAACATCCCAGTCGAAAACGCTAGAGTTCGATCCAATATCTCACAAATATCAACCTTGGAACAAACTCTACAATAACAGGGAATAATCTAGATTTCATCATGCAGCTTTATCAATTGCATACAGTGGAAAAACTTGCAGCTCGACAATGCTTTGGTGATCATATAAGCAACATTGTCATCAGTTGAAACCTTCAGCACTTGGACTTCTCCACGCTCGATTATCTCTCTAACGACGTGCAACCTTACATCGATGTGCTTGGTTCGCTCATGATAGGCTGAATTCTTTGATAAGTGTATTGCACTTTGACCATCACATTTAACAGTGATAAATCGACCTTAAAGTTTTAGCTCCTTTGCAAAACCTTCAAGCCACAATGCTTCTTTCACAACTTCAGTGAGGGCAATATATTCAGTTTCAGTGGTTGATAAGGCAACAACCTTCTGAAGTGTCGCTTTCTAACTGATTGTTGTGCCAAACATAGTGAACACATATCCTGAAATAGTTTTTCTGGAATCCATACAACCTGCATAATCAGAGTCGACATATCCTTCAATTTTGAATTTACTATCATCACCACAGGCTCCAACATAAATTAGGACACTATTTAGAGACCCATTTACGTACCTAAGAATCCACTTCAAAGCTTGCCATTGCGCCTTTCCAGGATTGGCCATATCACTCCTTCGATTCCTTCCTCGACCTTGAAAATCCACTTACAGCTGACTAACCTTGCTCCTACAGGTTTCTCAATCAGCTTCCAAGTGTATTTATCATGAAGAGATTTCATCTCATCATCCATGGCTTTTCTCCACTCAGTCTTATCTCGACTCCTCATAACTTCCTTGTAGTCTTTAGGTACTTCCTAAAGTACCTCACTTGCAGAGATTAAGGCAAAAGCTATAAGATCTGCATAACTAAGTCTCTGAGGTGGCTTGATGACTCTTTTTTACCTATCTCTTGCCAGTAGGTAGTCATCGACAGTTTCCTCAGTTTCTACAGCATCTTGCTCTTCTTCTTCGACTTCATCTGGGTTATGCACTTCAGCATCACTATGCTCCACCTCAATAGGAATATCTACCTATTTCAGCTTCTCTTCAGAGATTTCTGCACTTCGACCAGCATCACCAGTTTTCTTGAACGCCATCTCGACTTCATTGAAAACTACATCATGACTTGTGATACATCTTTTGTGACCTGGTTCTAGGCACCACAACCTATAGCCTTTGTCTCCCTTAGGATTTCCAAGGAACATGCATCTCAGAGCTCTAGGTTCGACTTTGTCTTACCTAATGTGATAATAGGCTAAAAAACCAAATACTCTCAATTTTTCGAGATCTGGTGGTTGACCCGATAAAACTTCTTCAGGTGTCTTCATTCCCAAGGCAACGAAGGACATCTATTTATATGATAAGTTGTTGTCGAAACAGCCTCTGCCCAAAACACCTTCTTCAATCCATCACTAACCAACATGTATCTAACCCTTTCAAGGATATTCGATTGAATCTCTCAGCTAAGCCATTTTGTTGAGGAGTACCTGCTATAGTCTTATGCCTTGCAATCCCAGAATCGACACAGTAGCTATCGAAAGCTTCATTGCAAAATTCAAGGCCATTATCAGTTCTCAACCTCTTGACCTTTCTTCCAGTTTGAGTTCGACCAAAACCTTCCAACATTTGATATTTGCAAAAGTTTCATCCTTAGTCTTTGAATGAATACCCATAACTTTCTGGAATAGTCATCAACTATGGATAGAAAATACCTTGCACCTGAATGTGAAGGATTCCTTGCAGGTCTCCAAAGATCAGCATAAATGTAATCAAGGAATCCATGTGTTCCATTTTTACCTTTGTTAAACTTCACCCTACAGGATTTGCCAAATACACAAGGTTCACAAAACTCCAACTTCTCGACTTTGTCACCACCTAGTAGGTTCTATTTCCCTATTTCGACTAGGCCTCTTTCGCTGATATGGCGCAATCTCATGTGCCATAATTCTATCTTTGACACCAGTTTCGAGGATGCAAAATTTGCTGAACCACTTACAACCTCAGCCTCAAGGGTATACAAGCCTTGTTTCTTCACGCCTCTTAAGACTTCCTTCGACCCCTTCATGACTTTCAGGATACCTTGCTTTCCTTTAAAGAGATATCCTTTCTTGTCGAATTCACCAAGAGAAATAAAATCCCTCTTAAGATCAGGTACATACCTAATACCAGTCAATAGCCTTATTGACTCATCATGGAGCTTGAATCTCATAGATCTAATACCTGTAATTTTGCAAGCTTTAATGTTGCCCAACAACACTGATTCACCATCTTGATCACATAATTCTTCAAACACATTCTTGTTTAGAGTTATATGCCAAGTACATCCTGAATCCATAATCCACTCTTTGCAAGAGTTACTGCTCGACACCACAAGGATATCAGATAATTCATAATCATCTTGCACAATAACTGCATTGCCATTGCTTACCCCCATGATTATTCAGGTGCTCAGGACACATATTTCTTGTGTGACCCTCTTTCTTACAGTGATAACACTTAATCCCAGAAATATCACCACCATAAGACTTCTACTGAGTTTTACCTTTCTTCTTCTCAAACCTACCATTCATTTTCGACAATTTTCCTTTAACGGACAACCCTTCACCAATTGATGATGGTTTCTGCTCCTTTATTTCATTTAAATCCTTAGAATACAAGGCTGCTTAAACTTCTTCAAAGGTCAGGGACTCTCTTCCATACAAGAGGGTTTCTTTGAAGTGAGCATACGACTTAGGTAAAGAACACAACAATAACAATGCTTGATCTTCGTCACTGATAGTAACATCAATATTTTCAAGATCAAGAATTAGCTTGCTGAACATATCCATTTGCTTCGTCAACGCTTTGTCTTCATTCATCTTGAATGAATACAAAGCTTGCTTCAAGTAAAAATGATTCACCAAGGAATTTATCATATACAATCCTTCAAGTTTTAACCAAACACCAGCTGCCGCCGTCTCATTCGAAATCTGCCTGAGAACCTTATCATCAAGACTCAAAACAATGGTACTGTAGGCTTTCTCGGTCATCGTTGTTTTATCCTTCTCCGTCAATGCAGCATCCATGGCTTCTACTCCCTTTAACGCTTCTAGCAAACCTTGTTGAACAAGAAGGGCTCGCACCTTCAAGTGCCATAAACCGAAATCATTAACTACGGTGAACTTCTCAATTTCAAACTTTGTCAACGACATCTTCCTCCACGCTCACCGCACCAGTTTTTTGTAACAAACAATACCAATTAACAAATTCTTGATTGAGAAACGAAGTTTCTTGATGAACAATGAAACAATTAGGTTAACAAAGAGAGAGAGAGAGAAGAAAGAAGGAGAATAGGATTGGGCAAACTGTTTTTTAATTCACTTACTCAATTAGGGTACAAATGATTACAAGTGAATAACAACAATTGGCATCTCTCAACAACCTGAGAGATCTAGCCTATTTATAGGCTACTAAGTTAACTTAAACAACAAGCTAACCTAAACAATTGGATCCAAACAACAAGGCCCAATTCGACATAATATTTCAACATTACATACTAGAACTAACTTCGACTACAACATGTAACACTCAGACATCAGCACTCAGACATCAGCATGTGAACCAACTTCGACTTCATGTTTGTCTCCTATCAAAACATGAAAGCTTTCCATGCTGACAACATCCCAATCGACAATACTAGAGTTCGATCCAATATCTCACATAAACCAACTTAGAAGGCGTAAAATAAATATAAAAATAGAGTTCCTATGATAATGGAATCATGAATATTTTTAACAAGGAGGAAAGAAGTATTCTAACATATTTGATCTTTACGAATCTTAGCACATGATAATTTATACAAAATTTGTAATTTGTTACCATTTGCTCCTTTAAAAGATTCCTTTATCTTTTCATAAAATTGAGTGGATATTAACCATTCTTAAATGCAATTTAAATATGCTCCAGAGTGGATTATGCAAATAATTCATAAGTTTTATCTTTAACAACTAATTTTATTTTACTATGTCATTTATGTGATAGTTTTTTCTTCTATTTTGTTAATATATCCATCTTCATTAACTCTATTAGAGTTAGATAAAGTTGAAACATTTTGATTCTTTTGATTCTAAATAGTTAAATTACCTTGTAATTCTAAAAGCTTGATTTCTAATTCATCATCTCTACCTTTTAAAAGCTTGAAACATTTTTATTCATTAAAAAAATTATTTCTTCTTGTAAATCTCATATTGACACAATTTTTCAACTAATTTTTTAAAATAAATCCATAACATCTATAAATTCACCTTTGTGTATATCATTTTTATGAGTAGCATCTTCTTCAATGATATCTTTAGCTTGTCTCATGAAATCTTGATTGCTTTTCGAGCCCGACATTTTATCTAAAATTTCTATTAATGTATTATCTTGATTATTAGTAAGAACATTAATGTTTTTATTATAGTTGTCACAATTACATAAATTTAAACCTTAACATTCATCAAGATCAGATTCTGATTCTTCCGAATTATTTATTTGATTAATTTCATCATAAGATGATTCTTTAGAGGATGAATGATCTTCTTCTTTAGAATTCAACATAATATTTTTTAAAGTATTTATAAGATTTTCCTTTAATTCTTCAAAAATATTTAAATTACTAATTTGGTGTATTTTTTTTCTTTAACATTGCACTAGTTAGAGTGTAGTGTCTAAAGCTACCACATTTAAAACATTTAATATCTTTGTCTTTTGACATATTATTATAAGATTTTTATATGAAGTTTTCCATAATTTTTTTATAAGGCTTTTTATAAAATTCTTTGGTATCTTTGTAAGATTGTTTTTTATTATAATGAGAATTCTTTCTTCCTTTGCTAATAGTTTTAATTATTCTTTGGATTACTATATGCTCTCAAATCAACAACTACATATTATTTGCGAAATGATCCTATTTCGCGCCTGTTATTTGCTTTCTCATTTTTTATTTTGTTTTATAATTTGTAATCAGTACAAATGTGAATTCCAATTTCTATAATATAATTCAATATTTCTTCGATTGTTAAGGAATTATAAGGTATAGTTTCATTAAAATTTTGGTTAATATTAATCTTAACTTTCTTAGCAAATAATCTAGGCAATCCATTAATAAACTTTTATTTCCAATACTCGGCTACACCTTCAGATCTAAGATAGAGTTTGGATATAAACATATCTCTATACCACCTATAATTAGATATAGTTGGACAATACATATTTAATAATTGATCTGAAGCCCTTTATTGTAAACTCAAAGGCTCTCTTACA
Source organism: Lathyrus tuberosus (assembly GCA_022829125.1). Classification (NCBI taxonomy): domain Eukaryota; kingdom Viridiplantae; phylum Streptophyta; class Magnoliopsida; order Fabales; family Fabaceae; genus Lathyrus; species Lathyrus tuberosus. The sequence continues at coordinate 5,410,788 of JALAZF010000177.1, read as the reverse complement.
AAGAACTTAATGATATCATATAAGAGGATTGTAACATATTATCTTCATTATTTTCTAGTTTAATGGATGAATCTATCTTAGCTTTGTCTTATGGGCAAATGATGTTATCCCACCATCCTTTTAATTGACCTATAAAACCCATGATCAATACATCTTTAGTTTTTCTATCACTATTTTTTTTTTATTTTTTTTTATGTTGTAGCAGTCATCGTCATATTTTGAATAATGTCTACTATATGTTATTCAGAGGAGCCGTCTATGTTCCATTCAACAATGTTATCTCTTGAATAACTATTTTCTACAAAACTACTTCTTTCTTCAAATTGCACATTTGCAAAAGAAGGTCTAGGATAATAGTTTTTTGTTCTTGGTTTGGGGGCTTTATTGCTTAATTACTTAATATGTTATCATTTTCTTCTTCATGAGATAAAGTATTCATCTCACCTGATGGATATGATCATATGTTAAAGAGCTTTAATTTACTAACTAATTCATCCAACTTATTTTCAGTATCATGACCTAAAATTACTCCTTTTGATTCTTTATTGGAAAAGGGTATTATACTGATATATGGGTATAACTTAATATTTTTAATATTTTTAAATTGAGGGATAGAGTTATCAATCCTTTCTAAATGTTGTGGAATATTGTAGAGAATTTGATTTGTATAATTTATCTGACTATGGGGGTTATTAATATCTTTTTTATTCACAGGGTTTACTATTGACTTAAAAGACGGAGTTTCTATTTCTAAGTTTTCTTTTGGAGTGATAGTCTTAATTGTTAAATATGTAATTCATTGTTTTAGAAAGATTAGATTTGATTTAGAAAGATTAGATTAGATATTTTTTGGGCTTTTATAGTTTGGGCTTTAGCTTGAGATCCAATTTAACCTAAATCTATAAATAGGGAGGAACCCTTATCATTGTAATAATCAAGTTTGATAATTCACAATTTGCAGTTGCAAGTGAATATTGAAAGTTCCCACAGTTTGTGTGCATAAAGAATTCTGCAGTTTTTCATCTTCTTCTCCAACGCTACTATTTCTCTTTTCTCTTTCTTTCTTTCTTTCTCAATATTTCTTTTCGTTGTCATTGCGTTTGATAGTTAACAAACTTGAGATCAAGATTGAATAGGAATTCTCAAAAGGTTTTGGGTTAATTCCAACATCTAGTATCTAGAGCTCCAGCTGCGATTCAAGGAAGAAAAATCATGATGGCGATGGATCATCTAAACGAGCACTTTCCGGCGAGCCTTCCGATTCTTAAGAAAGATAATTATGAGAATTGGTGCAAGCAGATTAAGGTGGTTTTCTATTATCAAGATCTTTGGGATCTTATGAAGGAAGGAGTAGCACCATTTGCAGAGAACGTGACGGATCAAGAAAAGGCTGCACACAAAGAGTTGAAGAAGAAAGATTATAAAAGCTCTCTTTATAATCCATCAGTGTGTCGATCCTGATAACTTTGAAAAGGTTAGTGATGTAGAGTCAGCAAAGGAAGCGTGTGAGATTCTTGAAAATTCATTTGGAGGCGCAGAGAAGGTGAAAGAGGTGAGGTTACAAACTCACAAGAGAACCTATGAGTTGCTTCAGATGGAAGACAGTGAAACTATAACAGATTTCTTCACCAGAGTTAGAAAGCTGGTAAATCAAATCAAGGTATGTGGAGAGGTGTTGACATCAAGATCAATTGTTGCAAAGATCTTGAGGTCATTGGCTCCAAAGTTCGACCACGTGGTAGTAGCCATATAAGAGTCGAAAGACTTGTCAGTATTGACGAAGTAAGAGCTTCAAGGGACGCTTGAGTCTCATGAACAAAGGATGGCTGAAAGAGCTGCAAAAAAGTCGAAGAGTGATATGGCTTTGCAGGTGCAGTCAGAAAAGGAAAGGAAAGGAAAATGAAGCTAGAATGGCAACAAAGGTAGAGGAGGCTACAACAATTCGACTGGTTGAAATCAGAATGAAGGAAACTAGTCAAATCAAAGAAAACCCTGGAACCAAAGAGGTGGTGCTGCAGGTAGAGGAAGAAGTGGTGGTCGAAAGTCGGACAAAAATCACATTCAATGTTTCAATTGTCAGAAGTATGGTCACTATTTTAGTGATTGTCCAAAAAATAAGAAGAATCAAGAAACTGATGCAAAGATGGCAAAACATGAAGAAGAAGAGATGTTGCTGATGGTCACAACAAGAGACGAAGAGAGATTCTAGGACCAGTGGTACTTGGACTCAGGATGCTCATCACACATGAGTGGAAGGAAAGATTGGTTTGTCAATATGAAGCCCTCGTCGAAGAACACGATGAAGTTTGAAAATGACAACACTCTAGCAGCTGAAGGTGTTGGTGATTTTCTGATTATGAGGAAAGATGGTAAGAGGTCAACAATTTCCAATGTGTTGTACATAACAGGCATGAAGAGTAATTTACTCAGTATATGGCAGTTGGTAGAAAAGAACTACAAGGTGTCGATCAAAGACAAGATGATGAGAGTTCTCGGCGCAGGTGGTAGGTTGATCTTGAAGGCTCCAATATCTCAGAATATGGCCTTCAAGATTGAACTCAATGTGATGGAACACAAGTGCCTAGCAACTGCAGTCAGCAGAGATGAGTGGTTATGGCATTTTCGACTAGGCCATCTCAACTTCAATGACATCAGAGAGCAAAAGAGAAGAAATATGGTTTAAGGATTACCTGAAATTGACATTCCAAGTGAAGTCTGTGAAGAGTGCGTTCAGTCGAAACAACACAAGAATAGCTTCAGCAAGGATGCAGGAAGGAAGTCGAAGGCAATTCTGGAAGTTATATACTCTGATGTATGTGGTCCAATCCAGGTGGATTCGATTAGTGGTAACAGATACTTTGTCACATTTATAGATGATTACAGTCGAAAGTTGTGGACTTACTTCATCAAGAAGAAAAATGATATGATCGAGGTATTTTCCAGATTCAAATCTATGGTCGAAAGACAGAGTGGTCGAAAGCTGAAAATTCTGAGGACTGATGGTGGTGGAGAGTATGTGTCGAAAGAGTTCGATGCATTATGTGAAAAAGAAGGGATTGTGTATGAGGTAGTGTCACCCTACACTCCACAGCAAAATGGAATTGCATAAAGAAAGAACAGAACCATCATGAACATAGTGAGAAGTATGTTAAATGGAAAGCATATACCCAAAGAATTATGGGGAGAAGCGGTTTCGACAATAACATATATATTAACCAGATGTCCAACGAAGAAGCTTGGAGGAATCACACCAGAAGAATGTTGGTCTGGTGTCAAGCCTAGCCTCAGTCACTTGAAGGTGTTTGGATATATAGCACATAGACATGTGCCAGATCAGTTGAGAAGAAAGCTTGATGACAAGTCAAATCAGATGATCTTGATAGGATATCATTCGACTGGAGGTTATGAGTTGTTCGACCCAGTGAATAAGCAGGTAGTGCTCAACAGGGACGTGATTATAGATGAGCTTAAAGAATGAGATTGGACTGAGAATGTCAAGAAGCATTCAATGAGTATCTCTTGTGAAGAACCAGCCACTGAAGTCGAACGAGAAGTTCGACAAGAACAAGTCATAGATGAAGCAGGTCCAACCAGACCTCGACGAACAAGACACATGCCTGCAAGGTTGCAAGAATGTGTAATTACATCAGATAATGTGGTTGGTGAAGAGGGTGAGCTGGTACACTATGCTTTCTATGCAAATGTCGAACCAGTCAATGCAGCTGAGGCATTGAAAGATTTAAAGTGGGTGAAAGTAATGAATGAGGAGTTAGAGCCCATCGAAGTCAACAACACCTGGTCACTTGTCGAATTGCCTCAAAGCAAGAAGGCAATTGATGTGAAATGGGTTTACAAGGTGAAGGTGAATCCTAAAGGAGAAGTAACTCAACACAAGGCGAGACTTGAAGCGAAAGGATTTCTTCAGAAGGAAGGAATCGACTTCGACGAAGTGTTTGCACCTGTTGCTAGGATCGAAACAATCAGGTTGGTTGTTGTTCTAGCAAATATGAACAATTGGCACACATGTCAGATGGACGTGAAGTTTGCATTCCTTAATGGTCCCTTAGACGAAGAAGTTTATGTTGCACAACCAGTTGGGTATGTGAAACGAGGCGAAGAAGGAAATGTGTAGAGGCTGCATAAAGCCTTGTATGGACTTAAGCAAGCTCCAAGAGCTTGGAAAAAGAAAATCGACAACTTCTTAAGGGAGAAGGAATTTGTGAAGTGTACGACTGAGCATGGAGTGTATGTAAGAGGAAGCAGTAGTGAGTTACTTATACTATGCCTGTATGTCGATGACCTGTTGATAACAGGAAGTTGCAAGAAGGAGATCGAAGATTTCAAACATGACCTAAGTGAGGAGTTTGAAATGTCAGACTTGGAAAATCTCTCATATTTCTTGGCATCAAATTCTACAAGACTAGTAGAGGTTTGATGATGCACCAAATATGATATGCAGGCGAAATACTCAAGAGATTTGAGATGTAAGATTGCAACCCAACTTCGACTCCAGCTGAGACCAGATTGCAACTGTCGAAAGATTTAGATAAAGATGATGTTGACCCAACCCAATACAGAAGACTTATTGGGTCACTTCGATACCTTTGTCACACAAGGCCTGACTTAGCATACAGTGTGGGTATGGTAAGTAGATTCATGCAAAACCCAAAGGTATCACACCTAGCAGCAACGAAGAGGATACTAAAGTATCTGAAAGGGACTCTTGACTACGACATTTTGTTTCCTGCAACTGATGAAGGAAAAGAATGCAAGTTAGTGGGATACACCGACTCTAGTTGGCGTAGTGCTGCTGAGGATAGAAAATCCACAGGTGGCTATGTGTTTATGCTAGGTGGTGCACCAGTTGCTTGGAGTTCGAGAAAGGATTCAGTAGTGGCATTGTCATCATGCAAAGCAGAATACATAGTTGATTATCTTTGTGCATGTCAAGCAACATGGATGGTGAACTTGGTCGAAGAGATTACAGGGAAGAGTCATGGAGCAATTATAATGAAGATCGATAGCATGTCAGCTATCAACTTGGTGAAGAATCCAATAGCACACGGTCGAAGCAATCACATCGAAATGAGGTTCCATTATCTTCGTGAGCAGGTAGCAGAAGGGACGATGAACTTGGAACACTGCAGAACAGAGTCAGATTGCAGATATCATGACGAAGGGAGTGCAGGTCGAAGTTTTCAAGAAGCTAAGGTCTATGATGAATGTAGACAGTTTAGACACAATGAATTAGGTGGTGTGTTAAATATGTAATTCATTGTTTTAGAAAGATTAGATTTGATTTAGAAAGATTGGATTTGATTTAGAAAGATCAGATTTGATTTAGAAAGATTAGATTAAATTTTTTTGGGCTTTTATAGTTTGGGCTTTAGCTTGAGAAACAAGTTAACCTAAATCTATAAATAGGGAGAAACCCTTATCATTGTAATAATCAAGTTTGATAATTCACAGTTTGCAGTTGCAAGTAAATATTGAAAGTTTTCACAGTTTGTGGACAGAAAGAATTCTGCAGTTTTTCATCTTCTTTTCTAATGCTACTATTTCTATTTTCTCTTTCTTTCTTTCTTTCTCAATTTTTCTTTTTGGTGTCATTACGTGTGATAGTTAACAATCTTGAGATCAAGATTGAATAGGATTTCTCAAAAGGTTTTTGGTTAATTCCAACATTAATGAATTCTAATGGAGGGTGAATTGATTCTATTATTTCTTTTCAAGAAGATTTCCATTATGTACTCGATCTAACATTAACATCTAAAAACATTTTAATATAAAAAGGGTTATCTATTTTTTCTTCTAAACAGAATAATTCAAACGATGTAAATAAATAAGTATTAATTTTATGGAATTCTAAAAATCGATAAAATTTTTGAAATATGATTTCGTTTGCTCCTTAGAGAAAGTTGAGAAATATCAATTTCTCTTTTCTAAGTTATAGTCAACCTCAAAATAATTTATAATGTTTTATTTGTCTATAACAAAGGGATCATCTTTAGTAATTACCCATAATATCTATATCCGATTTAGTTATAAGTTTTACTAGGTATGCCTTATATACTGCTTTTGGGCAATCCTCTCAATAACTAAGAGATCCATTCGAAGAACATGGGGACTAGTTGAAGTAATGAGCTCCCAATATTACGATATTTGAGGCTCATTATTTCAATTGAGATGATTAAAAATCATTATCTGAGATTCTGTTGGAGAAGGAGATCTAGAGATTCTCTCCAAGTAAATTGGTTAGAAAGTTGTAGGAGTAAAGTTTACTCTAGCAAGATTTACCTCAACAGTGGAATCTACCGAGTGTCTAGCATTCGATGAAGAACTAATGATGCTAGACTTATGATATCTATAAGTTTGACTTCTATTCATCCTAATCCTAACAGATCCATCGACACTTGGATTACATATCTATTTGTTTTACCTTTTTTTTTCCTGCCCATTTAACTACATCTTGAAGTATTCATTCTTTTGAAAATTTGTCTAAAATGTCAGAAGCAGTTAATATCTTTGGGGTCATAACATTAGACCTACTTAGATTTGCTTTAATAATTCATGTTTCATTCCTACGGGTGGTTTTAATTGATTTAAAATTATAAATAATCTTAGAGACTTTATATGTTATTCTACTAATATATATGTTCACAACTCCATAATTAAAGTTGTCACTAATACTTTGAACATAAATAACTAATGATTTTTTTTTTAAATTCACCAGCTAAACTTATAGAATAATTTGAATGACAAGTAAACTGGGTCATCATTAAAGTTTGATTCATTTATACTAATAAAATTGTGAAAATCTTTTATTCTAGTGTTTCTTAAGACTACTAATGTAAAGGTGTTTAACCCTAATTTGTATAATGGTTTTATGCTATTTGTATTTATTCTAGACGGATATATTTATAACCATCTCTATAATGTTTTTTTAATAATTTTTTGTTTAACAAATTTATAGTCTCCTGCTTTGCTTCTCTTTTACAGATGTTGTTGATTCAATAGAATAAATTATTTTTTGACTTTAAAAATTAAAAGTACTTATCTTGTAAAAAAGATTTTGCTTAATTTCTGGCATTGACCAATTTACTAACCTATTTTCCATTTTTTGAATTTCTAATTCTTAATTTTAAAAATACCTTAATCTAATTATATATTATTGTTGTTCGGTTGTTGCATCCTAATTCACTTAATACTTTTATTATTTGTGACATGTTTTGATAAGCAAATTATTTAATTCAAGAGATTAGGGGTACCCCAACTCAATTACAAGCAACTATTAGCAAAATTTATATCAAAGAACATAATTTAGAAGAATTCCCAAAGATATCTACATCAGTCATAATAACTACAAGAAATATTAAATTTAGCACTCTTGATGAGCCATCACCACAAAATGAGAATGACTCTATGCATTACTAGTTCCGGATCTTCAACTTCATCATCGAATAAAATTTGGTTCCTGAACCACCGAATGCACCAATACACAATAAACCATATTCCTCTTGCACTGAACGGGCTGAATGGGTTAGATATCCTGTCACCATTCAGCCCTCATAGATATCCTGAACCAAGAGGAATTTGGAGTCCGCTATTGATGCGCTGAATGGGTTAGATATCCTGGCTTCCGGTTCCGGTTTGATAGACTTGGAGGCTCTTGCCTCTAAGCGTCTTGTGGCTAATTCTAGAGTTTGGGATTATTTACGGTTCAAGGAGAGTGTGCTTCACCAAAAAGCTAGGGTGTCATGGTTCAAGGAAGGCGATTCCAATTTAAAATTCTTTCATAAGTCGATTAAACATCGTATTAGACGTAACTCTATTTTGGGGTTGAATACTTTAAATGGATGGATTGACAAAGTGGATTCGGTTAAAGATGAGATTTCGACTCATTTTGCTTTGAGATTTAAGGAGACTATGAGTTCTAGACCTTTCTTGGATGGTATTTCTTTTAAATCTCTTTCCATGGTGGAGGCCGCTACCTTGGAAGTTCCTTTTTCGGAAGATGAAGTGAAAGAAGTTATTTGGAGTTGTGATGGGGACAAGAGTCCGGGTCCGGATGGATTCACGATGAATTTTTATAAATCTTGTTGGTCTTTTTTGAAGGAGGAAGTGTTGTTGTTTGTTAATGAGTTTCACTCGTTTGCTATTTTTCCTAAAGCGGTCACCGCTTCTTTCTTGGCCTTGATCCCTAAAGTTGATAATCCTATTTCTTTGGATGACTTTAGACATATTTCCTTTATTGGTAGTATGTATAGGATTTTGGCCAAGTTACTTGCTTCTAGATTGAAATCGGTGGTGGGAAAGCTTATTTCTAAGTGTCAATCTGCTTTTATTCCTAGTAGAAACATGTTGGATGGCGTTCTTGTTGTTAACGAAGTGTTAGACTTTGCCAAGAGATTTAAGAGGAGTTGTATGATTGTTAAGGTTGATTTTGAGAAGGCTTATGATTGTGTGTCGTGGGATTTTCTTAGATACATGTTGAAAAGGATAGGGTTTGGAGTCAAATGGCGAAGTTGGATTGAGGCTTTAGTTTTTAATAGCTCGATGTCTATCCTAGTGAATGGTAGCCCGACTAAGGATTTCTCGGTTTCAAGAGGTTTGCGTCAAGGGGATCCCCTTTCTCCGTTCCTTTTCTTGTTGGTGGCAGAGGGTTTAGCGGGCATGGTTAATGTGACCTCTTCTTTGGGAGACTTCAAGGGTTTCCGTGTGGATGAGAATACTAATGTGGATATCCTCCAATTCACCGATGATATTATTTTAATGGGAGAAGCTTCTTGGAATAATCTTTGGGCGTTAAAGGCCACTCTTCGGGGTTTTGAGCTAATATCCGGTTTGCGGGTTAATTTGAACAAGAGTAAGCTTCTTGGAGTGAATTTGGACTCAAATTTTATTCATGCGGCTTCGTCTTTTCTCAAGTGTGACATCGGTTCTTCTTCTTTTGTGTTTCTTGGAATTCTGGTTGGTATAAATCCAAGGAGATGTGAAGTTTGGAAACCTTTGTTGTCGAAGCTTAAGAGAAGGCTAGGAGGGTGGCATAACAAGCATCTTTCGATTGGAGGGAGAGTGGTTCTCTTAAATTCCATCTTATCAACTATTCCGATTTTTCTCTTCTCCTTCTATAAGGCTCCAAGAGCTATTATCAATGAGATTATTAAGTTTCAAAGAGCTTTTCTTTGGGGTGGGGATGAGGTGAGAAGGAAGATTAATTGGATTAGTTGGGAAAAAGTTTGCCTTCCAAAGAAAGATGGGGGTCTTGGAGTGAAACATTGCGGAAATTTCAATCTTGCTCTTCTTAGTAAATGGAAGTGGCGGATTTTGAATGAGGATAACTCTTTTTGGACTAACTTTCTTTCTTCCAGGTACGGTGATACTAAAAGAGCAATGCGTCTTGGGACTTCTTTTCATTCCCGTAGTAAAGTGTCTCTTTGGTGGAGGGATCTTTGTTCGGTCGGGCAAGATCCAAATTGGTTCTTTACTTCTATTTCGTGCAAGCTTGGCACAGGGTACCTTGCGGAGTTTTGGTTTGATTGTTGGATTGGTACATCGCCGTTCAACATTCTTTTCCCGGACTTGTTTCTTTTGGATAGTCAACCTCATGTGAAAGTGGCGGAGATGGGTTTTTGGCACGGTGACGAGTGGAGGTGGTTGTTTCCGTTATGTAATATTCATGATGAAGATCCGGCTGCTGTCCAACAACGCGAATTGGGGCTGATCTTGCAGCAAGTTCGGCTGGGCACCTCTCACGCCGATCGTTTTGTTTGGTGGAAAAATGTCAAAGGCTACTCGGTTAGTAATGCTTACAATTCCATTCTTTCTTCTCTTTTTCCGAGTTCGGATTTGAACAACAACATCTCTTTAGCCTTATCTCGTCTTTGGAATTCTAAAGTTCCTAGTAGAATCTCAATTTTTGGTTGGAGATTGATTTGGAATAGCCTCCCCACGAAAAGGGAATTATCGAAACGTGGTATTTTGTCGGGACCGCATTCTTTGGTTTGTCCTTTGTGTTTTGGAGTTGAGGAAGATTTAGATCACCTTTTTTTGAGTTGTCCTATTTCTAGAGGTTGGTGGAGTACTTTGTGTGATTGGCTCCGTGTGGATCATATTTCTTCGGTTACCTCTATTTTGGAACGCCTTCTTTTGTTGGACAAGAATTGTAAGGCGACTTGGATGTTGGACACCGGTTGGTTTTTTGGTTTGATCTTTTGTTGGGTTATTTGGAAATGTAGGAATGATATTCTTTTTAAGGGTATTTTTTTGTCTAATATTGATGGGGTGGGACTTATTAAGAAACTCTCTTCGGAGTGGTTTTTGGTTTTGTTTAGAGGTGGTCTTAATATTCCGTGACCGGATTGGAGTGTTAATCCAACGGTTTTCTTTCCTTGATGTTTGTTAGGTCTTGGGTTGGTTTTGGTTTTTGTGGCCACCTTTCCTTTCTTTTTTGTTGTATTTGTGTTATGCACCCCTAGTGCTTTTTAATTCAATCCCTTTTGCTTATAAAAAAAAATTCCTCTTGCACTAGCCGAAGAAACCTTCCCTTCCCCTTCAATTTCTCTATCCAAAACATTAGATGACAACTTGTTTCCAAAATTTCATTAAAATTTAATTAAGTTACTCTCTATCTAATAACACACACCCCCTCTCTATTTTTGTTTGCTTAATAAGAACTAAAGTGTGCTAAACCAATTTTAGTGGATCTTACTACCCGAATAACACACCACCATTAATTACCCTCTAAGAAAAATTAAACTCAGTTATGTTTCAAAATAAAAAGTAAAATAAGTCATTTGAAAATATCTAAAAAAAAATTAAAATAAAGTGAATAAAAGTAAAATAATACTATTATCGCTACCACCTAACTCATATTATATATATATATATATATATATATATATATATATATATATATATATATATATTTCACATTTTACAAAATCATACATTTCACATTTTACTCTATCCACATAACTCCTCAATAGATGAAATATGTATTAAAAACAAAATTATTAACTTTTATAGTCACAAATATAAACTCTATAAAAACAAATACTGCAACATTAATTAATTTAAATCACACATCCATGAAACACAAACACTTCATTCCTTGAATGCCATAGAAGCATCAACAAGTATATCCCTCATCTTCCCAACAACCTCATTCATCTGTTCCCTAGAATGCAATGGTGCTGGATACACACAAACACAGTCCAAATTTCCATCTCTTATGGTATCAAAAATGGCAATAGATGGCCCCACTCCATGAACAGAAGCACATCCCAAATAGTCCTCAACACCAACCTCTCTTTGCTTCTTGCAACTGTTGTCCACAACGGTGTCCTCGAACACCGACATGATCGCGGTTCGCAGAGAAGAAGATGAGGTTAATCCTGGATTCTCTATGGCCTTGCACATGAGGAAGTTTAAGTCTGCCATGTCGGACAAATGTTTGTTGGTTTTCTTTGAGTTTGCGAAAGCTCCGTAGGTTTTCTTTGCAAGCTCCCATAGGGTTTCACCTCCTTTTATCTCGTGGGAATTGAGAATGGCAGAGTGGTAGAAACCTGAATATTCATAGGAATTTATTAGGAAGCAAGCATTTTGTTGAATTGTGCTATAATAATTTGTATTTTTTGTTTGTTTTTTTAATAGTGAATAAGTTGAATGTCGCCCCTACATATTTTATTTTAACGATAATAAATGATACAACTCTTATTTTGGATTTCATATGATATTTTTTAATTGATATATTTTATCATTTCATATAGTAGTTTATTCAAGTTACATAAACTATTTCCTTACTACTGTGTTTTATCATCTACTTAGATATTCATATCGAAGGTAAGAGTTTCATGGACTATTAATAGTGCTCTTTTTGCAATGTTATGTGATATTTATATGCATATTTTTGCTAATTAAAAAATGCATATCTTTGCTAATTAAAAAATATACATATTTTTTATTCAATTGTAAAAAAATTGTATATTTTTTAAAATCTATTTTATCGTAACATAGAATGAAATTGTTCCATTTTTTATATATTGATAAAAAAATATATAATTTTATTTTTTAATTTCTACCAAAGCTTAATAAATGTTCATCAACAAATTATATGAAACTCGTATAACCAAATCAAATGTCTTCAATGATAAAAAACAAAAAAATACAAGTTCATCTATGAAACATGTATCACACTTTCACTAAAGATGCTCCTAAAACCCTGTTGATTTTTTTAGTATCATCTATCAAGTATAAAATTGGTTAACTGAAAAATAAAGGTATATCAAAATTATTTATACATTTAAGTAAATCAATTTTTAATTTTTTTATTTAAATAGTCCAATGATTAGAGTTTATTTTATTAATGATGAATAAATAAGCGTTTCTGCACCAGATATTCCTATAATACTATTAACTGAGTTGTTTTTATGGGATCAATCTTTTAATTTTCATAACTTATTTAAATGTCTTATACTCAAGAATATTATAGAATTTGTTATCTAATTAGATATTTAGAGCATACATAATAAAAATATTTAAAATTTCTTAAATTAATTTGTTGTTATTTATTTATTTATTGTAAAAAATTTCACGTGGCAACTTGGGTACGTCTATTTTCTTTAATAAAAACTTAAATAAGATATGGCAACATCAATATTTAATTTATAATAAAATATTTTGTCATCAATAATATATGATACTTCCTCTGATCCTTTTTATAACGAATACGCCATCTTTTTATATTTATTAGATAATTAATATGTCTGGTCTGCATTATAGACTAGATATATTAATTATTTAATAAATTTAAAAAAAATAAAATGTTCCTTATTAAAAGAACCGGAGATAATAGTTTTTTTTATCAAATTAATAAAATATATGTGAGTCGTAAAAGTAAGATGTAGTGTTGTAGTAATCACTTATTAGTAATGTATGAAAATCAAAATAAATTATTTTTAAAAAGACTCTTAAAGATACTCTGTAAGACTCAATTAATTATAATAAAGAGTAAATCAAACAATTTTTTTGTTGTTAAATAATATAGTGACTAAAATTCATTCTTTTAAAAATAAATAAATTAAATATCATGGTTACCACTCTACATCTAATATTTTGCACAACTATCAATTAAACATAATTAACGGACATCAAACCATCTATTCAAAGTGTATTTAAAGTCTTACCGACATTATTCTTTTAATATAAAAGTCGTCAAGCACAATTGAAAAAATAGGTTTGTTTTAAGTTTTTTAAAATTACTATTTAGTCAATCATTAGCACGTATACATACGTATTTAAATAATAATAATAATAACAATTCCAAAAAGTAATAAAATGCACATTTAACATAAATTTCAGAGTTATATTCAGAGTCTACTCCTTAATATTAATAAATGAATTATTTTTTTTATAGACATAAAAGTGTAAAAATAACATTATTTTTTTTGACAAATCTATTACTTTTATTAAAGAATGATGTATTTTCTAGTTGTATTTTTTTTTTGGTATCTTCTATTTTTAGTCAGACACATGTGGTCCTAATTTAATATTCACTATGAGTAGTGAATTCACCCATTTAAAAAAGCACCAACTACAGTACACAGCTGCACAGTTTCAATTGCAATTTTACCACAAACTTTTTAATGCCCATTTATTACTATTGTACTTAAATCTTAAATACTTCTTCCTAGTTTCTTCTATTCCACTTTTTCAGAATTCAAGCTATGTCCCATTGTCCCAATATAACAAATATTTTTTCATTTTGTTATCAATTTTTTTAAATCTAGATATTTGATCTAGCTTTATTATTTACTCTGATTCTCGCGAATTTCAATGATTAGATATTTGATTTATAAAACAAATTAATTACTTTCAAATATTTGTAATCATCTTAATCTCATACCAAAATTGTCAGAGAAACGAGATTGAAAAGTTGATCGGCAATCAGTGAGAGTAACAACCCCATACTTCTTAGAACCACGTTTCGAGCCATGAGCAGCCATCAACCCTGCAGCACTCAATACACCACACACCTTTATTCCATTCCATGCACAACCCTGTCATCTCAAAATTCAAATCACCATTTATTGAACTAATTCAGATAAAAAAACATTACTAAAAAAACATAATTATGGTAGTAGTTAATTAATTAACAAGCTTACAGCTAGAACCCCTTTGGTTTCATCTTCGCTAAGTTGCAACCTCACAACCTGTGAAAACCTCGTCGCTTTCGTATCATTGAACTTCAAATTCGTTAACCTACGAGAGTTAAGTGAATAACCAAGCATGTCGAAACTACGGGATAATATAGCTTTCTTTGTTTTCTCGCGAGGAACAAGATCCTCAATGGCTAAACTAATCTCATCGCTAACTTTCTCATCGTTTTCTAAGCCAACTACTTGTTCTTTCTCTTCCATCAACTCGAGTAACTCTTTTAAAAGATGCACTGCGGTTGTACGGTCACACGCAGCAACGTGAAGTCGCAGCACGATAACCCAAGTGTCGTTCGGCATAGCATAGACGCTTCCGAAGAACATGTGGTTCGTGTCGCGTGTTGTGTCGCGCCATGGGGTGTCGTTGTTGAGTTCGAGTTCGAGGACTTGTTGGAGAGGAGAGACTGAAACGGTGTCGTTTTGGTTTGATGAGAGGTCGTGTGATGTTAGTTGGAGGAAAGGGGTGGGGGAGGTGAGGAAGGAGAAGGTGGAAGTGTGTTGGAGAAGAGTGGACCTGAGGATAGGGTGGGAGTTTTGGAGTTTGTGGAGGGATGTTTGAAGAAGGTGAGTGTTTGGGGGTTTTGAAGTGAGTAATGCGATGACGGCGACGCCGGTGCCGCCGCAAACAGCCTTGCACCAGCTGCATTCTGTGCAGCCAACTGGTCGACCTTTGGGTTCGGTCATGGTGGGTGGGTTGATGGATGGTTGGAAGGGTGCTTGATGAGCAAGTATTTATATTGCCTTTTTCATGCATATACTCCTTGTATTAGATTTGGCCAAATGCTAAAAACATGTTACTTGTTCATTAATTATTTATTGATCCATTGCATGTTTTTAAAATGGTCTAAAAGGATACTAACAATTTTAAGAAGAAAATTATATATTCTTTTTGTTTGAGAATAAATGCAATATTATTATTTTTTTTCAGTCTATAAATTAAAAAAATAGTATATATGAAAGATATAGAATGATGTTGTTAAATTTGGTGGAAACTCTCTTAGTTTCATAATCTAGTATAGGATGTATCAAACATAAAGATATATTGTATGTAGTTTTTTTAATAGTTAAATAATATATTATTAAAATTGTCAAAGTTAAAAAAATACAAGGATACAACGGACACAAAAAGCGTCAAACTAGTAAGACAGTAAGAAAAAAATACACTGAATTGAACAATTTACATCGATCAATTTACGCAAGTAGTTGTGGAGGTAGAGGGAGTCGAAGAAGGCCTTAAAAGCTAGGAATTCAAGAACGGCCTCATGTAAGATCACCCAGTCAAATTGAAGTTAGAAAGGAAAGGAGTAAGGACCATGGAAGAAATGTTGAGCATAGCTCAATCTTACATGATTTTGGAAGAAAATATGAATACCCAATTTGACAATCCTACTTCCTCCGACACCAACCCTGACCGTCCGGTAGGAAAAGAGCCCCACTAGCGGAAGGATGAATTCGACCAGGAAATGTAAGGCCGATACGACAAATACACCCAACGTCACTACAAGAAATGTTGGAGATAGCCACGTGATTTTGTGACGTGATTCTAACGTGGCAAATAAAAGTTTGTTGCGGCGTGAAAATCACGTCGCTACCTTATTTAATAATAAAATAAATAAAGTTAGATTAGCACATGGGTGGTCAGATGTGATCAGACTTTAAAATTTGAAAAAAATATTTGCGACGTGGAAAACACGCCGCAACCAATTAATTAATTATTTTATTCTTAAAGCCTGTGCGTGCAGAAAGTTTTATTGTTTAAAATTTGAAAAAATAAATTTGCGGCGTGGATTGTACGACGCAAACTTTTGAGTGGGAAAATCAAAATTTTCATTCTTGAAAGGAACAGCCTTTTGCAGGGAGTGGGGCCTAAAATTATTATCGTTGGTCTTTTGCGGCGTGAATATCACGTGGCAAAGTTGCGGCGTGATATTCACGTCGCTAATAGGTCTATATAACCAACGCCTTTCACTCTTCTCCGTAACCCTTCCTCTTCATTTTCATTTTCGTTTTTCCTCTCTTCCAGGCCAGTAAACCCATATTCCTTCTCATCTTCTTCCTCTCTTCTTCTTCAAAGTAGGAGCAAAAATTTTTCTCTTATCCATTCCAAATTTTATAGGTATGTCTATCATTTAATTTTAAGTTATTAATTTCAAATTTTTAATTCGTTTTATTATATTTGTTTTGGGTATTATTAATATTATTTTGTGTGATGTTATAGAAGAAGATTGAAGATTGAAGATTGAAGATTGAAGATTAAGAGAGAAAAAAAGAGTGGATTGAAAGCTTCAAGAGGTATTTCTTAACAATTTATTTTTTAGATTTGTTTTATTATTTGTTTTATAATTTTTGAATATGGTATGAAAATGGTTATGTATAATTTTTGATTGTGTTATTATTTATGAAAATGGTTATGAATAATTTCTGAAAATGGTTATGTATAATTTATGAAAATGATTATTATTTGTTTTATATATAAATGTTATTTAAATAAAAACAGAATTATATATATATATATATATATATATATATATATATATATATATATATATATATATATATATATGTGAATTTATAAAACAAAATTATTTTATATATTTATATATATAAAAAACGAAAATGTAAATATTATATATATATATATATATATATATATATATATATATATATATATATATATATATATATATATATATATATATATATATATATATATATATATATATATATATATATATATATATATATATATATATATATATATATATATATATGTATGTATTTTGTGTTTTAATATTTTTAAATTCTGTTTTATAAATATTATTTTAAATAAGAATAATATATAATATATAAATATTATTTTATAGAAAAACAGAATTATATAATAAGAATAATATATAATACATAAATGTTATTTAAATAAGAATAATATATTTAAATTCTGTTTTATATATGTTATAAAGTAAGAATAATATATAATATATAAATGTTATTTTAAATAAAAAATTAATTTATATATTTATTTATATAAAAAACAAAAATGTAAACATATTATATATATTTATTTTTTATATTTATATATAATTATATATATTTAAATTCTATTTTAACTATATAAATTATATATAATAGATAAATGTTATAAATTTTTATATATGTTATAAAATAAGAATAATATATAATATATAAATGTTATTTTATATAAAAACAGAATTATATATATTTAAATTCTATTTATATATATATATATATAATAGATAAAAAAGAATTATATTTAAAAAAGAATTCTATTTATATATATATAACAGAATTATATATATAATAAATAAAAAAGAATTATATATATTTAAATTCTATTTTAACTATAAATTATATATAATAGATAAATGTTATAAATTTTTATATATGTTATAAAATAAGAATAATATATAATATATAAATGTTATTTTATATAAAAACACAATTATATATATTTATATATATATATATATATATATATATATATATATATATATATATATATATATATATATATATATATATATATATATGGAAAAAAAGGAATTATATATAAATGTTATTTTATAATACAAAATTATTTTATATATTTATATATATAAAAAAACAAAAATGTAAACATATTATATATATTTATTTTTTATATTTATATATATAAAAAACAAAAATGTAAACATATTATATATATTTAGTAGTAAGAATAAGAACAATATATACGTTTATATATAATTATGTTTAGTTGATTAAATTAATATTTCTAATTAAAAAGGTATTGATTATATAAATTTGTAGTAAATGGAATATTATCGGTATTATCGTAGTTGGATGTACGATAGACTATATCCAGGGAGGCGCGCACTTAAACCCAATTTTATAGAAGGAGTTAATGGTTTTATCACGTGGACGTTTGCTCAGGAATGTTGTCGAAGCGAAGGAGGAGTTAGGTGTCCTTGTCTTAAATGTGGATGTAGATATATAATTAGTGACCCAGAGGAAATAACACGTCATTTGCATAGAAGAGGCTTCATTGAAAATTATTGGGTTTGGACGTATAATGGTGAAACACTGCCGAGTAACGTACCAGAGACTAGCAACACACATGCTTCAAGTAGTCGACCGTCTATGGAACCGCCTATGGAATTTTAGGAAAACTTTAATTTGATCGGTGACATGGTTGAGGATGCTTTTGGTGTTAACGTGACCTATGATCAACCAGAAGATTTTGACGGGGAAGAGTTGCCGAATGAGGAAGCGCAGAGATTTTATCAGTTGTTGAATGAGATGAATACTCCGTTGTTTGAGGGTTCGTCAGACTCAAAGCTATCAATGCGTGTGAGATTATTGGCCGCCAAGTCAAATTCGAATGTTCCTGATCAGTGTTTGGAGCACTTTGCAAAAATGATGTTGGACTCAACTGCAATGAAAGACAACTTGCCTGCGAGTTTCTATGATGCAAAGAAGTTGGTGTCAAAGTTAGGTTTAAGAGTAAGAAAGATTGATTGTTGCATTAATGGTTGCATGTTGTTTTATGACAATGAGTTTGGTACTCAAGATGGATCGTTGGAGGAATGTAAGTTTTGTCAGAGTCCAAGATATAAAGTTCGCAGTAGAGCCATTAATAGTAAGCAAAAGCGTGTAGCAGTAATGTCCATGTTTTATTTTTCGATAATACCAAGGTTAAAAAGAATGTTTTCTTCAATGCACAGTGCAAGTCAAATGACATGGCATCATACAAACAAAACAAGCCCATGCACTATGCGACACCCATCCGACGGCCATGCATGGAAGCACTTTGATGAGGTACATCCCGATTTTGCCGCGGAACCTAGGAATGTCAGGCTTGGATTATGCTCTGATGGTTTTGCTCCATATGTCCAAGCGTCTGGAAGTGCGTATTCTTGTTGGCCAGTCATTGTAACCCCTTACAATCTCCCTCCTGAGATGTGCATGACAAAACCATACATGTTTTTGACGTGTGTCATTCCAGGGCCGTCGAGTCCAAAAGCCAGAATTGATGTGTACTTACAACCTTTAATTGATGATTTGAAGAGGTTGTGGATTAATGGAGAATGGACTTATGATATATCCCGTAAACAAAACTTTTTAATGCGAGTTGCATTGATGTGGACCATTAACGACTTTCCAGCATATGGCATGTTGTCTGGTTGGGGTACGCATGGCAGAATGGGTTGTCCACATTGCATGGAAAGCACCAAGGCATTTACATTGGATAAAGGGGGGAAAAGCTCGTGGTTTGACTGTCACCGCAGATTCTTACCATCAAATCATCCCTTTAGAAAAAACAAGACAAATTTCAAAAAAGATGAACGGGTAACAGATCTGCCTCCGCCTCGATTGTCACCAGTTGCTATATGGAACCAAGTTTGGGAACTTCCAAAGTTTATAGAAACTGGCAAAGCCTGTAGAATTGAAGGATATGGGGTCACACACAATTGGACAAAAAGAAGTATATTTTGGGACCTCCCGTATTGGAAAGATAATTTGTTGCGCCATAATCTTGATGTTATGCATATTGAGAAGAATTTTTTTGATAATGTATTTAACACAGTGATGGATGTTAAAGATAGAACAAAAGATAATGTGAAGGCTAGACAAGACATGGAAATTTGGTGTAATCGGAAAGAGTTGGAATTAAAGCCTCAACCAAATGGAAAATTATTTAAACCTAAGGCTTGTTTCAGTCTGACCCCCCAAGAAGCTAAAGCGGTTTGTGGATGGTTAAAAGGTTTGAGAATGCCCGACGGGTATTCTTTAAATTTAGAAATGTGTGCCGACGTTAACACTGGGAAGTTGCATGGTATGAAAAGTCATGATTGCCATGTTTTTATGGAACAATTGCTACCAATTACGTTCGGTTCTCTACCCAAACATGTGCTTAATCCACTTACTGAAATTAGTCATTTTTTTAGAGATATTTGTGCGTCAGCTTTAAGAGTGAATGACATCATTAAGTTGGACCAAAATATTCCAGTCATTCTCTGTAAGTTGGAACAATTATTTCCACCTGGTTTTTTTTACTCCATGGAACATCTACCTGTGCATCTTGCATATGAAGCTTATCTAGGAGGACCTGTTCAATATAGGTGGATGTATCCATTTGAAAGGTTCATGGGTGATTCAAAGCAATCAGTGAAAAATAAAGCTAGAGTTGAAGGATCAATATGTGCACATTACTTGCATCGAGAAACTTCACATTTTTGCAGTCACTATTTCAAGCACTTGATGTTAACTCCAAGAATCATAAGGAATCCTGTAAATGGTATCGAAAGAAGTCAGTACACCTTATCAGTCTTTGGGCTTCCAGGTCGTCCCTCTGGAAAGAAGGGTGAGCATTGGTTGACCCAATAAGAAATGCAATTCGCACACGTTCATGTCTTGATCAATTGTGTTAAAGTTAAACCATATCTTGAGTAAGTCTAACCCAACTTTTTAATTTTCGTTACAATGTGAATATAAAACTTATTACCTTGAAACTAATAGTGTGATTTTTTGATGATCTTCTTAAGTATTGGGAATCAGATGAATTTAAGGCTAAATCTGAAAATGGAAAGAAGATGAGGGCATCAGAAAAAGGGGGTTGCCTTAATGCTGTTGGAAGTATTAGTACTGCTGAGCATTCTCGACGCTTGGTAATTATTACCACTTTTTAAAGTCATATTTTGATTTATAACATATATTATTAATTTAATTTAAGTTTATTATTTAGGCTAAGCGTTTGGGGAGACAACCACTGATGACTGAGCTGGTTACCCAAACTCGGACAAAGAAATCAGGGGATTTTGTTGACGAGCGTACAAAAAATGCTTTGGTAAGTAAATTTATGTTGTTTATATATTTTTTAATTTGTTAGCAACTTAGTGACAGGATTTTCATGTGGCAAGTGAGATGTTGTGGCGTTAGAATCACGTGGCAACTGATAAGTTGTGGCGTTAAAATCACATGGCTATTTTTTTTATTCTTTATTTTTATTTAATTTAATTTAATTTAACTTATATTAACTTGATTTTTTTAATTGTATGTGTAGGACGATTATCAGGTCAGGATGGCAGAATTTCTGACCCATAATCCTCAGTATACTCCTCCTCCAGGACATCCGGTTCATCCAGATGTGGATTTCTATATTTGGAGTCAAACTATTGGGGGAAAGGGGGATAACGGGTGCTTTTTTGGTGGTGGAAATTTGGCGGGCACCTTGAGGAGTGGGGATAGAACTCTGTATCAAAGAGCTATGGACGGTGAAGGAGGGTCACGTCAAACAAATTTGACACCGCAGCAGGTAGAAACGATAAGACAATTGGCTAGACGCGAGTCAGAGGAACGTGAGGCGGCATTGAAGGCCCAAATGGAGGCGACATTGAAGGCCCAAACGGACACAATAATGGAGACAATGGCAAAGAGGCAGGCTGATATGGAGGAGCAAATGCGGCAATTTATGCAAGCATTTGGTGGAAATCGCAACGATGGTGGTCAATCGAGAAATAATGACAACCAAGATGATGATGTCTACTATTCCGACCCGGATGAACCAAATATTTAGTCTTGTTTTTATTTTCTTTTTAGTTTTTAATTTGTGTACTAATGAATTTATACTTATATATTATATTTAGACATATTTAATTTAAATTTTAGTTTATTAATTTCATTATATTAAGTTTATTAATTTATATATTTAGTAATATTGAATTATTAATTTTATAAATTTGATTTATAATATTGAATTTAGTAAATTTTATTAATATTAAATTTAAATTTAATTTATATATTTATTAATATTGAATTATATATAATAATCAGAAATTTTAAAAAATTAAAACACCAACTTTAGCGACGTGAAATTCCTGTCACAAATTAGTGACGTGAAAATCACGTCGCAACATACAACGTAAATATTAAAAATAATATAAGTTAGCCACGTGAAATGCATGTCACAATTTTAGCGACGTGAAAAGCATGTCACTAATTAGTGACGTGAATATCACGTCGTAACCAATTTCCTGCAATTTCTGCACACTTTCTGCACACCTGCTCTGACTTTGCCTGCAATGTTTTCCATCAAACTATTTGCGACGTGAAAATCACGTGGCAAATTAGTGACATGAAAATCACGTCACAACAATTTGCCACGCGCTCTCCTGCGACGTAAATTGTCACGTCGCAAAAAAGCTGTAGTGACATGATTTTAGGTGTTGCGGCGTGGAAAACACGTCACTAATAGCAACATATTTTGTAGTGCGTAATGCATCATGGGAGAAGATCTACCAAGACTCTGCTAACACAAAATTCTGGAAATGAGGGAATAGACTGCATTTCCCATCATGGAGTCATCCCGGACTGACAAGTCGAAGTACTGTCGTTTCTATAAGGGCCATGGCCACAACGCTGACGAATACATCCAACTAAAAGATGTTATTCAGGGGTTGATCAAGAGAGGTCGATTGTCTAAATACGTGAATTGAGGAAAAAGAGAAAAGAGAAGAATCACCCAAGGGTAATTCTCCCTCAAAAGTTTCTGATGTCTGGACCAGTACGTGATGAAGATAAATAGTCCATTAAGGGAAAGATCGTCGAGATGTTGGTCGTCCATTAAAACGATGGGAGTGCGTCAATGAAAGCCCCTGACTAACCTATGTTAGGGTTCTGGGATTCTGAGAAGGTTGGTGGAACTCCAAACAAAATCTTCCCCTGCGTGATAAAAGCTACAAATGGGCAGTTCGATGTCTCCTGAAGATTAGTCGACGACAGAAGCTCTTGTAATATCATGTATTTTGAGTTATTTAAAAGAATGGGTCGGGAAAGAGGGAGCTGGTGGTCGTATGGAGGTTCAAACCTGCAGACATTCAACAATATGACCACCCATCCTTAGGGGTACATCCAGCTAATGATATCAGTAGGCAAAGGGAGAGATGTCCGGCCCGTCAGCTCGCAATTCCTTATGGTTCCTTGCAGAAGCATCTACAATTGCATCTTAATAATACCCTTCATGACAACCTTGGACGTTGTAGCCTCGCCGATGCACCTTAAACTCAAATACTCACTACTACAA
This sequence comes from Lathyrus tuberosus, assembly GCA_022829125.1. Taxonomy (NCBI): domain Eukaryota; kingdom Viridiplantae; phylum Streptophyta; class Magnoliopsida; order Fabales; family Fabaceae; genus Lathyrus; species Lathyrus tuberosus. Next base: position 5,387,493 of record JALAZF010000177.1, on the reverse strand, counting down.
ATAACACATCTCACCTCAGACGCGAAATAGATTTTACCTCGATTACACAACCAAGGTAACGAAGGGCGACATGAAAACTAGCAATTTTACCCCTCAATTATGAAAAACAGAGGTTATAATGGAAAAAGTCATTGGTTCGATCTCTAGCAACATCATATTTTTATTTTCAAAACTATGAATCGCGAGCCACTTTACCTCTCGATTTTATTTAAAATTCGAGGTAATAAGTTATGTTGGTACGTCAGTTTTAGTTAATAACCGAGGGGTTGAATCTTATCTATTACCATATATAATTTGTTTAAAGCTCATTTTGACCGATTAGTATAACTTTTTACACAGAAATACAATATTGACAGAACCAGAATCAGATCATTTTAAATGCAAAAATTTACATTGTTCTCATCAACATAGAATACAAGATTTACACTGTTTTCAAAATCAAATGTACAAATTTACATTATTCTCATCAACACAGTATACAAGGTTTACATTGTGTTCAAAATGAAATGTACAAATTTACATTGTTCTCATCAACACAAATACAAAATTTACATATTTGTACATAAAAATGAGAAAATCTCTTTTATATATGTGTGTGTGTGTGTGTGTGCGTGTGTGTGTGTGTGTGTGTGCATGCGCGTGTGTGTGTAGGGGTGGAAAAACGGCCGGCCTGTCCCGTTTAAGCCCGCCCTATTTAAGCCCTTCCAAATGTGGGGCAGGGTGGGGCGGGCCAACTTAGGCGTTCGAGCTAAAAAGTCAAGCTCGACCCGTTTACTAACGAGTTAGCGGGTTGGCGAGCCGGGCCGCTAATTTTTTTTACAACTTGATTTACTATATAATTTACAAAATTGTGAATCATTAACAAAGAGACCGACAAATTTTAACAATGCATAGTAAAACTTTAACAAGTCTTAATGTAAATGTCATATTCTTCAACATAAACAAACAATGTAACTAAAATACCAAAAACTTAAAACAAACACACTACAACTCCAAAAATAAAAAATTATTACCATAATGAGAAACAAACCCCTCCGTGCAAAACTTACATTATAGCTTTAGAATCAGACTCCAACGACAACGAGTAATAGAAAATAGAAAAGAATGTATTCTCTATGTTTTGCAATAAAGACTTTTCCTACTACGAGTGAAAATAAAGAACGAAGCAGAGACCAATTAATGTCTTCAAAGTGAGGTGTTTGTGGATATGTGTAAAATGAATATTAGAGTTTGAAGAAATGAGGGTTGTTTTAAAAGTATGTCTACTACATACCATGTTAATATTGTTTTAATTCCAAGTAAAATAATAATATTTTTAAACAAAAAGCCTGTGGGCAAAACCCGACCCTCCACGCCCTTGGCCCGTTTTAAAAGTGGGTTAGGCGGGGCAGGCCAACTTAAGACGCCGAGCCGAAAACCTCGTCCCGGCACGCCAAAATGGTGGGTTAAACAGGCAGGCCCGACAGGCCCAACCTGTTTTGCCACCCCTGTACACACACACACACACACACACACAAAGCATGATGTTATTTGCTACCACACCACCATGAAGGCTAATGTGCCCTGGATTTATAATACCATAATTTCCTAAATTTTCAACACACATCTTATGCAAGAACCCACAAGAGCCAAATATTTATGTTAAAGTATGAGAACATGTGAATATAAATAGAGATCAATGTAAAAATTATACTTACGAGCACCACAATTGTAATATGGTATCGTCTAGCCATTCACCCCTTTCAAAAATTCAATAATAAAAATCTTAGGAAGTACAAAAAATTGATTTGGATCATGACTTTATTTTATATTCTGGCAGATGCCTGGAATACTATCTAATGCTATTGAAAGTCTCATAGTGCTATCTAGTTATGGTGGTGTGGTTTCAATATTGTCCTCATGGGGAGAACAACTTTCTTTCATGCTTGTACCACCCATAACTTTATCATAAATGCACAACTGAGAATTTAAAATTGATTGGTTGAGTATATCCAATGAATTCAATTTCTACATCATAAAAACAACAGAAATACAATACAAAATTTAAGATACGCAAACAATAAAATACAACACAAATTTTTTAACTTATACTTATACCTCAAACACATCTTGGGTACTCTTCTTGGACATCCTCTCAATCTCTTCCTCCTTTAACTACTTTCTCTCCTCTTCGGCCAACCTCTCTTGCTCTTTCTAGACAATCTCCTGCACCTGCTGCGACAAACTCTCCCTCTTCTTCTGAATCCACTTCTCTCTTACCTCCCCCACTTGTACTGCAACTAACTCTTCAATCTCTCTCCTATGGTTTACTTGTCTACATGATTTATATGGTTCAAAATATGACTTGAAGCCAAAGCCTCTTCCAAGACCAGGACACACCCAGGATGCTCCTCGGTTTCGATCACTTCTACTAAGATGTCACAAAGATCTTGCAGAACGAAGAGGCTGACTTTGGATTGTTCAACCAGTACATCCTACAACACATATAAAATTTCATATTGACCAAATTGATTTAACTAACATATATATTGTTGAAAATATATATTGATTTCATATTGACCAAATTGACCAAATTTCAGCTACTTCGTATGTAGCCTATGATGTGGACTCACCTTTTTTTCTTTGATGTGCGCTCCTCCATTTCTCATGGCGTGATGGTGGAGATGGAGAGCGATTAAGGCTTATAGAATCTTCCAGCTCCAATTCCCTTTGTTTTTTGTTTTCTTCAATCATTTTCTTTTCAAGATTTTCATATCCTCCACGAGACAACCCATATGGATAGATATTTCTATATTTATTATACGTTCATTTTTTGCTCTTAGCTAAGAATTCAGGAGTGGTACAATAATTTACAAAGTTCTCCCAAACATCCTGATTAATAAATGAATACATCAAGTATGGAGGCTTATATTCAGGGTCATCTTCATCTCTTGGATTATTAATATAATCACAGGTGAGATGTGTCTTAAAGCTCCTCCAACGCTCACTAGCATATGTAAGCAATTTCTTTTTCACCATACTATCATCTAGACTAACATCAAACACCTCTTATGTTTACACAATATAGTTCTTATTAGTATTAAACAAAAAATAAATGATCATATATACTTGTAAAAAATATCATAAAATTCAAAATAAATACTATAATATCGGTCCATGTGCTATTTTTCAAATCATCGTCAACGTTGTGCCAACTATCTATCAAAATACTCACTTTACATTTACCTTGTAACATAATGTAACCCATAAAGTCCTCGACATTTTCACCATAAGTCATGTCGGTTGCAACATCAACTGTAACCGGGTAGCGTATACCCTTTTCGTGGGGTTTTTTTTCACCTTGGTATATATCGTGGCACCTCTAGTTTTTCTTTTACGTTTTGTATTAACAGAGGTTGCAACAAATGTTGTATGAGAGGTTCTTGTTGAATCTTCCATGACTATCTAAATAAAGAAACATTTTAACTAACATTATTTCAGCGATAAACAGCACGTAGAAACATACTGACATACAACATTTCAGTGATCAAAATGGAAACATAAATGATCAAGAGAAACTAAAGCCATTTCAGTTATACTAAAGTTATTTCAATTATACTAAAGTCATTTCAAGTGAAGAAAATGCAAGTGAAAAATAACCCATACAACATGAAAGACATTTCAGTGATATAAACCTATTGTTGGAAGAAGAAAAAATGTGAAAAAGAAGAACAAGTGTACCTCAAATGTGATGACTTTTGATGTTCGAGTGTTGATGAATGCCAAATGTTGAAAGAGTTTTTATGAGAGTTATGATGAAAATTGCCTAAGGTTTTTTCGAAGAGAATGACGATATGAAGTTAGAGCGTTGATAGGTAATAAAAAATTAGAGTCTAGTTCTTTGAAGTATTTCATACAAAATAGAAATCACGTTGGTTTTTCAAATAAAACCGAAGTGTATGTTTTAGTGCACCATATTCTGGGAATCCATTTAAAAGATCTATAATGTCGGTTTTTTAGAAAAAAAATTGAGAGATATGAATATATAAAAAAAAAAGGCTTTTGAAAAACTTGATTTGAAAATATTAACGCAAAATATATTACCTTTCATTTGGACCATGTAACTAATGTTAATACAAATAAAAATTAAAAAAAAAAAAGATAAACAAAGAAAAAAAGGGAAGCTGGAAAGGCACCAACTGAAAAAAAGATTAAACCATTGAAAAAAACATAAAATGTAGTAAGAGAGACTCGAAGCGAGCTCCCTTATAGCTATATTCCTTCGGAATTTGAGATAAACAAAGGAATAGGTTGTATATATTTTTTTAAAAGAAAACATGTCACTCCAAGGATATATCCCCTCGGTTTTTAAATGTTCGAGGTGAATGTTTCGTCGTGAAATGTCTTATTTGTTGTAGTGACCATAATCTTTAGGGGAAATGATCACCATCAATGCCGATCTCAAGGGAGCAAAGATAATTTATCAAGCACTCCAACGAGACCAAGGAGAAGGCATGAGAATATAAATCAGTGTGTCTTCCTTAATCGGTCATCTCAGAAACATGAACATTTATCCCCCAAAAAGTGGTTGAGCTAACCAGAATCAAACAAGAAGAATAAATGGTAGCTAACCCGTTTGGTTATGTTGTTCTTTATTATTTTGCATTAAATGATATTTTTTGTATAACCACCTTCCTCACATGTAGGATTATTTCTTAAACATGAATGAAATAAGGCTAGTTCTCAAATATTCATTTTTTTGTGGTTGTGTAAGGTAATAGTGAATTTGGGGTACGACTGAAGGGATCGAGGCCCCATCACAACAAAATTTAGGGGTGTTGTTGCACACCCACGAGCGCGACTACATCAATCAATTCCACACATTGTAAAACAGACACAAAGAATTCAAGGGTGTTGTCGCAAATGTCGCCGGCTACAAAAATCAATTCCCCATAGCGTAAAGCACACACAAAGAAATTCAGGGTTGTTGTCGCAAACATCACACATGTTCGACTATAACAATCATTTCCATATAGGTAATAACTATCCACCCCCTGGAAGCTAGTCACTCCAGAGGCCGCAATGGGTTAGCCACGAGTCGATCTCGGACCTGGTTTTCACTTGGTCGGGGGAAGAGGAACCAACTTTGGTTGGGAATGGACTCAGAGAGGTATAATAAACTTTGAGGGAAGATCTTTTAAGTTTAACAAAATCTGGAGACCCGCACTCGGGATAATCAAACATACCTCATAGAGGTCAATAATGCTTAATTGTAAATATACACACATACATATTTCCATTACAAAAGTAATCTACGTGTAATATAAGCAAAAAAATACTACCCCAATAGAGAGGATACTTTCCCATCTTTGAGCATCTAGCATGGTTGAACACGCTCTCTTGAAACACACATGAGAAGGTGAAAATGCTCCACTTACTACAAGTAATTCTAAAAAGATTGTGAGACGACCCGAACAGCGGTGGTCTTATAGTCAGTCAAACATTGAGCAAGAGGAGCATTCTCGAAGATTAGAGCTCCTAGTTCTTGTTGAGACACCGAAAGAGACACTTTGTTAGACTTTAAAGTGTTTCGGGCAGAAGCTAGATGCTTGTCCTTCCTTGTTACACTTCTCACCAAAAGGTTCACCAAGTTGATAAAAGAACAATGGAGATTAAGAGAGTGCAAATCACTGCCTATCTAAATTAGAAAAGTGGAATTTGTCTTTATTTCTTGTAGGTATTTAGACCATTGAAGCGTCAGGCTACAAACACTTTCTTCCAGCCAATGCTTCTTCTCACATTGCTGGTCAGACCAAAGGGCGTCCTAGTGTCTAGTTCCACCAAGGGCCAAAATTAGCAGAGGCACGCCGAGTTTACTATGTCAGAGTCGTAAGTTATTCCTCCAAGGAACTCCCAAACATATTGGATAAATACGAATATTATTCCTCTAAAGGAGGAACCCAATGTTCCATGGAGGATCGTGGACATGACCCCTCCAACGGTGTAAGGGTCAGAAGACCTAAAGCACGCATTGACCATTGAAGGGAATTTGAAGCAACAACACCTCCAGAAGGCTCTAGAGTAGTGGAAGGTCCTGCTATAGTCTCGCCGGTCCAGATTCCCCGCCTTAAAATCACGAGTGCTACTTCATATTTCATTGAATCTGCACGCAGTCAACACTACTACAAATAAAACATACAATGACACCCATTTTACAACGATTCTATGAAGGACTGTGGTGACATCTCTAAAATTAGAAACCATAATTTTTATTTATTTTTTAATTAAAAATAGTTTACATATTACCATGGTTTGATAGAGCAACTGTGGTGAAAGTTCCTGAAGTTCTTAGGTTCAAATCTCAGTGCCATCAAATTTGAAATTTCTTTAATATTATAATGGCACCTTACACGAAACAAAGCGTTGTTGGCTTTTACGTATTCATGGTGTTAATGTTACGTAAACTTTTCTCCATGTATGTATAGTACAAAACTCAGAATATTTAGCTCGTTGTTGTTGTTGTTGTTGTTCTTGTTGTTTATGTTGTTGAAGTTGAATGTTTATGTTCTTGTTGTTGTTGTTTATGTTTATGTTATTGATGTTGAATGTTTATGGTTGTTGTTATTCTTGATTTTTTATGTTATTACTGTTGTTGTTGTTGTTGTTGTTGATGAACGTGTATTAGACATTTCGTTTTTTTTTGTTTGAATGTTGTTGTTGATGAATGCGTGTTAGACACTTTGTTGTTTTTGTTGTTGTTTATTTTGTTATTGATGAGTGTGTATGAGACACCTATGTTAGGTTGTTGTTTATATGTTGTTGTTGTTGTTGAATGTGTATGAGACACATTTGTTATGTTGTTGTTGATGGATGTGTATTAGACACATTGTTGTTGTTGTTTATGCTTTTGAATGTGTATGAGACACCCTTTTTATGTTGTTGTTGATGAATGTGTATTAGACACATTGTTGTTGTTTATGATGTTGTTGTTGTTGTTGAATGTGTATGAGACACCCTTGTTATGTTATTGTTGTTTATATGTTGTTGTTAATGAATGTGCATTAGACACATTGTTGTTGTTGTTGTTGTTGATGTTGATGATGAATGTGTATTAGACACATTATTGTTGTTGTCTGTATGTTTTTGTTAAGATTGGTTTAATCTTTTGCTGTAATGTTTGAACATAGACGGACAATTCATCTAGCGGAAAAACTCATATAAATGAAACTCGTACAAATGAATCTTAAACTTTAGAGGGAAAAAGAAAAGAAAACAAAGAGGTGTTACAATGATGGATAAATTAACAAAAGTCCACAACTCGGGTAATAAATTATCTTTCAAGTTTAATGTCGTAACTTGGACATGTTATGGTGTCAATGCTTCACTTTTTAGAAGTTATGTTACATTCCTTGGACGTAGCAAAGTGAGTATTTTGATAAATGATTGGACCCAAGTACGAAAAGATGTGAAAGAAAGCATATGGAAAGATGGTAAGGTATTAATTTTAATTTACATGATTCGATATTATTTTTTATAATTACTAATACAAACTTATTGATGCAACTGTAGTTAACTTTGGAGTTTACTGATGATGATAAAACGTTGAAGAAAAAAGGGGATCACTTATGCTGGTGAGCGTTGGAGGGGCTTTAAGTCACAGCTCACGTGTAACTACATTACACATCCTAAGGTTGATCTTGATCATCTAACTATGAAATATAATTTTATTGGCAAGAAGGTTTGGGGAAAGTTTGTGAAGTCTCGTAGTTATGCTGATTTCTTGGTTAGTATAATAAGCTTATTTTCTGATAATTTTATGCTTATGATTTATAGATAAACTCATGCAAATTAATATTTTCACTATGTTTATAGCAAGTTAATAGTCAAACAGGAAAGCTAAACAAGGAAAAAAACAAATATCCCCATAGATTGTCTCGTGGGGGTTATAGGAAACTTGAGGAAATTTTGATTAATGAAAAAATACAACAAATGAGAGATGAGGACTCCATGAGTTGTGACCTCTGCCCATCTCCACCATCAAGACATGAGAAGTGGAAGAGAGCTCGACAAAGACCAACTGGAGAGTATATTTCAGATTCCTTACTAGTAGTCATTGAGAAAATTGTAAGTTTGATTTGTTGTGCGTGTGATTTGTTATGTGTAATTTAAATCGCTTTGGTAACAATATATCTTATTCGTGTTGTGTAGGATTTATGGATTGATATGGAAAGTCAAGGTACATTTGTTCCCCAACCATGACATGATATATTAGTAGAAGAAATCAGAACAAAGGAGCATGAAAGTTGTGTATGTGGTGTTGGAGAAGGAATTAGCTTGAGATTGTGGTTTGGTACATCGAGAGAAAGCACACACACGAAAAAGAAAGATATGGATGAGATTGTTGAGAAGAAGTTAGCAAGTTAAAGCGAATCTCAAAAGAAAGAGTTGGAAGATTTAGAGGTGGTGTACAATAAGAATTTGGAAGATGCGTTAGCACAGGAGCGGGAAATTTTCAGGAAAGAGATTGCCGAGCTCGTTAAGGTATGTGAAAATGGTGTTTTATCTGAATAAATAGGATTTTTAGTAATTTATCTAAAATGTATGACATATCATGTTGAATCTATTTTGTGTTGCTATTATTTTTTATGATGCAGAGATTGGGTGGTACCGTCCAATTGTGTACAAATGAAGATGATGATCAATTGTCTATAAAAGTTGTTGTAGATGGTGCGAGTATAAGAGGAAGTTTTTCAGTCGCCATATCGATATCCATAATGAGATATTGGTTCCTTCTGAACATTCAATTAACCAATAGGTATGTCACATTATGAATAAGAAAGATCTAATTCGTCTTGAATTAGATCATGATCGAGAGTTAGAGGTTTTCTATGTTGATCATAAAGATATAAGGGATTTTATATTTGGAAATGAGTGGTTGGACATAGGGATATTACAGTTGTAGTACACATAAGTATAGAATTAAATATTAAATTATGGTACATTCATTGTGTTTTTATAAAACTACTTTCTCCCTTAATTTTTGTGTTTTGTTTAATGATTTAGGCTCCTTCATCATTTTGTATAGAATTAAATAAATAGAATATTTCTGGATTCTTGGATCCATATAGTAAGAGATCTACAAAAATTCTTCAAAAGTGATTGAAACATTCATATCATCACAGTTAAGTGGGGAGAATAAAGACAGTTACTTAGCATCATTTATCGATGAGTGAGTAATTTTGAAATTGTAGTTTCCCTATTATAGTTACTTTCCATGTTTCATCAAATACATACTAATTATGCATGTGTTCATTCAGTGGCCATTGACAATTGGTCATCATCTCTCTTCGGACAAATATGGTAGTTACACTATGTTTCTTAAGCAGATCATTTGAAACAAAGATGAAACGTATTGTATCTACGTAAGTTTATATTTTATGAGACTTTTAGTAATATTTTTTATTTGAATTTGTACTTAGCTTAGCATGTAATATGTTTAAATCATTTTCAATATACAGAGTTATGGAGCTGACACAATATGTTGAAAGGATTTAAAAATAAAAAGTCCGCATTTTGTATGCCTTCGGTAAGTGGATTACTTGTGATATTAATTTATTTATATTTACATGCACTACTACAAATAACACTTTTTATGACGAAGCTTTCACCTCGAACATGCCAAAAACTGAGTGTATAGGTCTTGGTAGCGACATGTTTGATTTTTTTATTAAAAAAACAACATTTTCCCTCGGTTATCTAAAAAACCGAGGTAATATAGCTATAAATGAGCGTCATATTTTCTCCATAAAAAATAATAAACCTATTACCTCGGTGTTTTTGAAAACCGAGGGAATATAGCTATAAGGGAACACACTTCGATTTCTTATAACTGCATTTAAGGTTTTTTTCCAATGATTTCTCACTTAGTGCCTTCCAATCTTCCCTTTTTTTCTTAGTTAATTTTATTTTTTTCATTTTTTTCTTGTTAATTAGTAATTTTCAAAATTTTTGTTATCAATAAAAACAAATATGCAATAATATAAAAGGAAATATTTCATTAATTAAAAATAGGACAACAAATAACTATTTCACATATTCAAAATTCTGACTCCACTCAACTTTAATAGTATCACTATTAACTATCTCTAACTAAGAGAAAAGTTCAGAAAGAACTCTTCCATATGGCATGAGGAAAGTCATTTCCTCCCTCAATATGATTATCATTTCCTTTAAAATGTTAAAAATGGTAAGAGAAAGATTAACTCTTATGTTCTTGGTACGGAATAACAAGAGATGCGTGTCATCCCAAGTAAGTGTTTTTAATTGATTCTCTTTTAGACGGAGATTTGACACTAGAAGTTGATACAAAACTTTTCTAATTGGTAGTATAGTAGCAGGAGTGGTGAGAATATCATAGTTGGCATAAATTAGGCGAAGGTGATTTGAGTAGACTTTGTTGAATCTATAATGTTCAACATAATAACCTTCCTCTTCACAGTTTATTGTCTGAGCAATAAGTGAATGAGTAATTATGATAGGAGAGCCATTGACATAGGACTGGATTGACTCATCATCATGATCAAATGGCCCAACGAAGGCATTTAACCAGAACTCTTTAACGAGATTAATGTAGATGTGTGCAATATTTGGAAAAGATAACTTCTTACACCAAAATTCTTCTTTAGTTGTATTATTATTTTTCAATATTCTGTGTAAACAATATTTTTTTTTTTAAAAATCATGTCCACCTCGGCTTTTAACAAAACCGAGGAGATGACTTAGTGTGATAATTTTAGATATTGATCACTGTCCTTAAACAAATCTTTGTCTTCCATTTCATAATTATCAACGCTCAAGACACTACTATTAATGATCCACGTGAAATATTAAAAAATCCAATTATAAAGGCCTTCTAATATCTATAATTGATAAAGAAACGTCATGAAGCACTTGAAACTATCTACATCCTCAACTTTAACTTTTTCCATTAAGAGTTCTCTATGATGGATTGCAAGTGCAAAAAATTATCTGGGTTCAAAGTTTGTGTTTTTAAATATTCATTTGATCAAAAAATCATTTATTGCTCTAACCCTTTTTTTAACCATTTTTTTGAAACAAATAACTGCATGGTGAAGCATTTGATCTTGCAAAAATATCAAGGAGTCGAAGATCCAACATATGATCTTCAGGGATAAATTAATTTTTATTTTAATATTCTGTGTAAACAATGTAATATTCTAGGTAAACATTGTAGTTTGTAAACAATTTATTTTTATTTATTTTCTGTGTAAACAATGTAACGAAGTTCAATTAAAAAAAATATATCTTACCCTTCGGTTTTATTGTAAACCGAGATGTATGAGGCGCTAGTTTTGTAAATAATAAAAATGCAGATGTTGGGGTTCGAACCCATGTGCAATAATTTACCCCTTGGTGTTAAAAAAATCGAGGTGATAAGTCGTTACTTTTTATGACGCCCTTCGTTATCTCGCTACTGTAGCCGAGGTAAAATGCATTTTGTATCCGACGTTAAAAGTACTTTTGTAGTAGTGATGCATGTGCGGTTATATATTAATGAAATGTTTAAATTTGTAGACAAGAAAACAAAAAGGAGGATATGAGTGTGGTTTTTTTGTCATGAAACACGTGTAAAACATTGTCTTTGCCGACATTATTGAATCTTGGGATCAAGTATATATATTTACAATAATATTTCAATGTTTAAGTTTGCTATTATTTCATATCATATGATCTTCAATTACCTTCACTTTTTATATAGATGTTTAACGAAACTACACAATTCTCACAATAAGACTTCAAAGATGTTCGTACACATTGGACATTTTGCTTCAATGCGCTTTATAGGCGAGGTTGGGCACACATGAGTTTGTAATATAAGTTTGCTATATTTTTGTGTTTGATATAAATAAAATTTAGGTTGGTTACATTTTTGTATAACTATATTTAGTAATTATATGTTTGCTATATTTTTGGGTTTGATGTAAATATACTATAGTCATAGTTTGGTTATAAAGATATGTGTATTTGATGGTTCTGTTGTGGTAAAATATAGCGTATAAAATACAGGAATTAAAAAAGGGGGCATATATGGAATAATTAAAAAATTATTTAATAAAACAAAGTATTTCACCACAGTTGATTAAGATGATTGTGATGATTGGTAGAGAGCCAATTATTATATACCATTATATGGCTGAAAATCAAATCCATGACCTTTATATATTTTACTGCGGTTGTTTAAGATAATCGTTGTGATAGGTAGCACGCAACCTAGTTTATCATTACAATCATACACCTGTGGAAAGCAACATACTTACTACTGCCCTTACCTTACCACTGTTGGTCAACCGTTATGGTATCTCTTTTCCAACCATGGTGAAAGGGCATATACGTAGTAGTGCAATATCAAAATAAATATGTCATGAGTAAGCAAGTTAAAAGCAAAGAAGCCAAAAACTTCAAAGACTTACCCAAAATAATTTTCTTATCTTCCCTAGTACGGGCCTCCATCAGTAAATGGGTATCAATGAGGCGTCTTAAGCGCTTCCGATTGGTTTCATCATGAGGAATAACGCCCCTGGGATAACCCAAGTCTTTGACTAAACTCGCCAACTGCTTCTTCTAATATGACTCTTCCTGAGAAAGGTCTTCCTCTTTATATACATATATCCCATTTCCCATGAAGAAATGACTTTGGGAATAACTCAACATATTTACCCTTCACCCTGTCTTCAACAGTGCAGAACGTTGCATGAGCTTTTGGATGGATAGGGGTAACCAGAAAGAATCGGTCTTTAAAATGCGGCAAGCTCTTAGAAAAAGTCCCAAACGGTTGGCACCAGAGAAACTAAACCTCTACCTCGCGTTCGAGTCATAAGGACACAATGAACTTTGAAGAGATGAAAAAAAAGGGTCAGAGAAGGCTTCCCCTTTATATATATGCACCAATACTAGAAGACTTTCCCATACGCCCAACTCGCATGATGAAGTTCGACCGAGCTATTATTAAATTCTTAAGAACTTTCATCTCAAAAGCATTAAAAGGCATTCGATGACCAAGGATCGAGAAGATGCATTAAAAAAAAATGATGGCACAATCATCATACTCACTTCATATCCTGTCATTTTCACAAGGGATCATTAGGGGTGGAAATAAGGCATACCAACTAAAAGGGGCATACGACCTAGTCTAAACAGGCCCAAGCCGGGTTTAAAAAAAAAAGAAAGAAAAGACTTAGACTTTTTTATAAGTCTATTTAGCTAAAAAGGCTATAAGCCTAAACATGAATAATTTTATTCTGATTATTGTATTGTATTTTATACTTGGAATTAAAATAAATAAATAAAGCTTAGTTAACTTGAAGAACTTATGAAAATAAGTTGAAAAAACTTTATGAACATTGTCTTAAGTTGTTTCCATATGTTCTCTCAAACAAATAGTATCATAAAACTAATGCTAATAGGTAAACTCGAATGAGTAAGTGAAAACAAACATTTAGTCTCATTGATACTTTAATTTGTTAATATATTTAACATTAGTTGAATTCCTTGTTTACAATTGTTCAAATGAAGTAGACTTTTAAGTAGGTTAGTAGGCCAACTAGACCTTCAAAAAGGCTAATCCCTAAATATAAGTCTATGATAGGCTACAGACCAGGCTTATGCTTTGAATTTTTTAGCAGGCCAGACCCATGCTTGACAAAGTCTAGCTCTGTCAAACCTATTCCTACCCTTAGAGGTCAAGCACCCCAATCTGCAGATGGACCAACCTCAAGATAGGCTCCATCAAGATTATCCTCTCTAGAAAAGATATCAGCAGTTAAAGAGCAAACAGAGGGCACCCACGAAGATCAAGCATTCTTCTATGATTTTTGACTCATGATGTGTACTATCTTTTTTCCAAATACAGGATAACAAAATATCAAAAGGAAAGAAAATAACAGCAAAATGAGAAAGATAACTCATAAATGTGAAGCTGGATCTTCAAGAATCATAAGCTAGTATGCAAAGAAAGATAAACTCTAACAAACACTTCAAATCACCACTCACACACAACACTCAAATGTCATAATGTGGATACCTCCAAAAAGATGTTTGAAGTATGAGGCATTGAAAGCGTTAATCCCCAAGAAACTGAAACGTTTGCTCTTGCTCTTCCCATGTATAAAAAGAGTGACCACCCACTAAGGCTAATATGACAAACCCTTGCTTGCTACGCAAAAAAGGGCTTGGGGGACAATTGTCCCGGGCCGACCACATCGATTCCCTGCCGACCACTTTGAGTAAGCCACAATCCTTCTATAATTTTCCCAACATATAAGAGCTACTCTAAGGGTAAGTAAAAGAGAACAAAACTCCATATGCATCCAACTTTTCTCCACAATTCACGCCTAACAAATAGTGGATTGTTATTTCCTCTCTATTATATATAATGAGCGCGCCAATTTAGGTAATCAATTTAAAATTCAATTTTAGTTCACTTTTCTCCCTCACATACTGACTTGAGCGTTGAGTGATAACCTTAGATGTCATCCCCTTTTTCGTAGTATTAGAAACTCTGATTCGCCATAATCATCGATCTTTACTCCATTTCTAGTTCTGCAACATAACCATTTCTTAGTCTTTAAGTTACTGCTGACCTTTTAAATATTTTACTAATTAAAAATCTATTTATTATATATATTCGTTACTTAATGAATTTATACCATTTATATTAATGTTTAAATATAAATAAATATTGTTGTTAGAGATTGAACTCTGGATCAACAACTTACATCCATTTAACTTAATTAGCACATACCAATTGAATTATTCTCACTCATGTTAGTGCGTGAGACACTTTTAATGAGGAGAGAAAGAGAGAGAATAAAGCAATGAGGATTGTATTATTAAATTGAATGATAATAAAACTGAATTACAAATCATGTATTATATACAACTAAGTTGCCTACTAAGTAAAATAACAAACTAAGTAACAAACCCTAAACCCTAATTAACTTTGGGCTTGGGCCACATAACTCAACTTGGATTATATATAATATCTCAACATACCCCCTATAATCTAAGTTGTCGAAACATACTAATCATTTTTTATCTGAGCAATTCCTAATTTCTTTCTCAAAGTTAGGAACCCGTCGATCTTTAATTCTTTGTTGAAAATGTCGGCCAACTGTGATTCACTTGAGCAATGTCTCACTTTAAGTTCACCTCGATTTACCTTCTCTCTAAGAAAATGAAATCTAGCTTCAATGTGCTTACTCCTTCCATGAAAAATTAGATTCTTCGCAAGATTTATGGTTGACTTGTTGTCGGTCTGTAACACCAGAGGTTTCTTCACATCGACCTCGATCTCTTCCAGCACAGATCTAATCCAAATTGCTTGACACACAACATATGATACTGCTATATATTCAGCCTCACACGATGAAAATACCACCACATGTTGCTTTCTCGACCACCATGAGATTGGGGCACCAAATACTTGAAATAAATATCCAGTAGTGCTTCTTCGATCTTCCTTATCTCCACACCAATCAGCATCTGAATAGCAAGTAAACATAGATTCTTTACTTTCAGAGTCTCGTCGAAATAAATTTCCATAGTTTGTCGATCCTTTTAAGTATCTCATGATTCTTCTTGCAGCCTTCATGTATGACACCCTTGGTTCACTCAAGTGTCTGCCCACTAATCTGACTGAAAAACATATATTAGGTCAACTGTTTCACACATATCTCAGAGATACGACAATTTATTTGAACAAAGTTGCATTGACTTAGTCTTCTTCTCCATGTTTTTCCAACTTCAAATTTAGTTCGACCGACGAAGATGCATGAGTCGCATTATACATCCTGAATCTCTTGAGTATCTCCTTAACATGCTTTCTTTGATGTAGCACCATACTAATCGCGACTCTGTGAGTCTATCGGATTAACTACAAATGCACAATGTATTGCGTAGTTTTAAAAGATATCGAACCCACATGAACCAATAATTAATCTTATCGCTATCTATTGGTGCTATGTAAATATAAGGCTATAGATCTTTTGATTAAGGGGAAATTAAAACTAAAATTAAAATAAAGCTTAAGAAATTTATCAGAAAGGAGAGACCAGAATGTGCACCTCAGGGACTATTCATTGGCGTGTGTTATGTATTAAATCACTTTTCACTAGCAAATATTAGTTTAAAACCCTTTATCTCACAATGTCGTGTTATTGACTCTAGCGATACTTCTAGACCATAATGTTTTTCCGTCGCTCACCAATTTGAATCAAGAAATACTTTTTGAAAACTAATAAGTCATAATTAATCCTAAAGCATTGTCGCTGTGTTTAGGATTAATGTCCAATTTTTAATATCTAGTTCGAGCCTCACACTATCATGCTATTGACTCGAAACCTTAATGTTTTCACAGTCATCCAAAACCTTTTGGATTTAAAATTAAAAATCGAAACCGGAAAAATAATTTATAAAAAGATTACACCAATTCATTACCGAGTCTCATCGGAGCGACAATTCTCACATACCGGACTCAAAACAATTTAGTTGGACATGGTTTTAAATATAAACAAACAATTCATGATATTTAAAATTTACAGCAACATAGCAATTGATGATAATTGAATTAATGCAAACAAGTAATAACAACTTAAAATAATAATATAAAGAACCTGAAAATAAGATCTGGAACTAACTCTGAAATAAATCTTCTAGTACAATGAACGAAACGAAAAATAATTTCTAATGTCGCACGCTTAATCTAATCCAAGCTTACAATAAAATTCCTAAAAGCTATGGTGCGATAGTCCCCTAATGTGAGAGCTCTATCACTTTGGAATGTAATTTCTGCTTAAAACTAAGAACAAAACTTATGCGTACAAACTTGGATTTCAAAAAGTGATGAAAAATGCCAATATATAGTGAATACTCCTCCTGGAAAGTGTCCCAAGTCGTGTGGAATTCGTGGAGAAAAAATAAGGAAGGTGGGTGAAGTCTGAGCATGATGTTTCCTGAAAATTCTGCACTTGAGGTCCATGGTGAACACCACGAGGTCTATGGCGAACGCCATGGCCTTAAAATGTGGAAGACGTGGCTAATGAGGTACATGGAGAACGCCATGGGGTCATGGCGAACGCTGTGCACCAGAAAATGTTGATTTCTGCCTCTTTTCTTCATTTCTTGCCCTTTTCTCCGGTTTCTCACATGAATGCTCTTCTTTGATAAATACCTGAAATAATCAAACAATACCAGCTTAAAACTACGAAAACATATAAAATCGATACAAAAATGCATGCGAATCAAGTCAAAATATACTATGATTCTCACGTTATCATATACCTTGCTTCAACATTTGAATTTCCATGCCTAGGAAGTATGATAACATTCTCAGATATGACATTTCAAATTCCTTCTTTATCAGCTCTTTGAACTTCGGCAAGTTCTTCAAGCAATTTTCAATTACTAGCAAGTCATCGACATATAAGCAGATGATTGTTATATCTTGTGCCAAAACTTGAACATAGACACAATTAGATTTGCATTTGATAAATCCTAATTTGACCAAGTATGAGTCGATCTTCTTGTTCCATGCCCTAGGTTCCTGCTTGAGGCTATATAGCGCTTTATGTAACTTGTATACTTTCCTTGCTTCCCCCTAAATCACAAACCCAGGAGGTTGTGTGACATACACCTCTTCACCTAAAGGTCCATTCAAAAATTTCAATTTCACATCTAAGTGAAATTTCGACCAGCCTTGATTGCATGCCAAGGTTACCACTAGTCGAATAGTTTCCAATATTGTGACAGGTGAAATGACTTCAGAGTAGTCGAGTCCTGCTCGTTGAAGAAATCCTCGAGCTACCAATCTCACCTTATGTCTTGCTATCGACCCGTCGGCATTGTGCTTCAACTTGAACACCCACTTCACTTTGATAGCTTTTGTATGTGATGGCAATTCGACTAACTCCCATGTGTTATTTCTTTCGATTTCTTGTAACTCTTCGACCATAGTAGACTTCCATTGTTTATCTTTGAAGGCTTTACTATAGTTTATTGGTTCAACACCTGCAAGTAAAGAAAAATGAACTAGTTCTCCATCTGTTGTGACTTCATCATCACGAACCACTTCATAATCTTGAAGTCTTGCTGGACAAGATCAAGTTATTTGAGGTCTCTGACTTGTGCTAGCCAGATCCTCTTCGAATTCGACTGTGTTGGGTATGTTAGCAACAACTTCGACTTCGACTTCAACTGGAGTATCTGCAATTTATTCGACTTCGAATTCATTAGTTTCTTCGTCGATGCCAAAGCTCGTCAATGGCTTGTTAATTGGATCACTAGAATTCCAATCCCATGCAGAGTTCTCATCAATCATTACGTCTCGACTCATCACAATCTCATTTGTTCATTGGATTGAATAACCTGTATGCTCCAGTCTTATGATATCTTACCAGAATCATAGGTTCACTCTTGTGATCAAGCTTCCTTCTTCTTGCATCAGGAACATGCTTGTAGAAAATAGAGCTAAACACCTTCAGATGACTCACTGATGGTCGTTTGCCACTCCACACTTCTTCAAGAACCTTTTTCTTCATCTTCTTGGTAGGGCACCTGTTTAGAATATAAACAGCAGTCAAAACAACTTCACCCCATAAGGACTCTGGCAAATTCTTCTACTTCAGCATGCATCTCGCCATGTCCAATATGATTCTGTTTCTTCTTTCTGCTATTCCATTATGTTGAGGAGTATAAGGAGCAGTTACCTTATGATCAAACCATGTTCTACACATAATGCTTCAAATATCTTGGATGTGTATTCGCCACCTCTATCTGTTGGCAGAACTTTGATCTTCTTCTCATTCTGGGTTTCAACAAGCATCTTGAATCTCTTAAAGATTTCGAGTACTTCGTCCTTTCTCTTGATCACATAGATCCACAACTTTCAACTGAACTCATCGACAAACGAAACAAAATACTTGTTTCCACCAATGGTATGCTCCTTAAATGGACCATATACATCTAAATGTATGATTTTAAGTATGCAGGGGGATCTCATTGGCATAGTCAAAATGAAAGACTTTCTGGATTGCTTTCTGACTAGACACCCTTCACAGAGTTTGTCGGGCATTTCTATACTTGGTATACCGATTACCATATCTTGAGTAATTAGTTGATTGAGTGATCGAAAGTTTAAATGTCCAAACCTCAAATTCCACAACCAACTATGCTTGTGGTTGACAAAAGTTTGTAGACATTTTACTTTAGTCTAGCTAATCATGGTCTTGAATGTCCTGTTCATCGACAAAGGAGATTTCAAAACCAAATTATTCTGAGTGTCTAACAGTTCCAAGGCTCCATATTTGCTAATCACTGAGAAACATTTTTTGACCAGTTGTCCAACACTTAGCAGATTACACTTCATTCCAAGTACATAGAGTACATCTTTGATCATAGCTTTTCGTCCATTGCTCCTTTGAATAACTATGTCGCCAGTACCTTCTGCTTGCAACGAGCTATGATCAACAAGTTTGACCTTTCTCTTCTTCAACTTGTCAAAATCTGCTAACCACTCTTTTTAACCAATCATGTGATTCAAACAACACGAGTCGAGGAACCAGATCTGAATCTTGGCGTGCAATGTTTGTTCCTTCCTCCTTGCCTTTTGTCGCTCCCTTGTCTTTATTGTACTAACAATGTTTGGCTAAGTGACCCCATTTTTCATAGTTATAGCACTGCATACCTGTGTTTTCTTTGTCTTTCTGATAGGAATTTCCTCCTCCTCTTTTCAAGGATTCAAAAGCTATATCATCGACCTTATTATTATGAGGATTCAACCAAGACTTCTTGCCCAGATTCTTGTCGATTTTGCCTTTGAACTTGTTGGAACCACCATTTTTCTTCCATGAATGAGTATGTAGTGCTTCTATCGAGTCTTGAACTCCTTTTCTTTCCATAATCCTAATCTCACGCGCCTCCAATGAACCAACCAAATCTTCCAGTTTCAGGGTTTCAAGATTGTTGGATTCTTGAATAGCTACGATACATGATCAAAGTGAGATGTCAACGTACGCATTACCTTCTTAACTATTATCTTATCAGTTAGGGTTTCACCATAACCCTTCATGAGATGGATAAGTTTCTGCACCTTCGACACATAGTCTGCAATCTTTTCTTCTTCTCCTATTTACAACAATTCATATTGTCATCGCAAAGTTTGCAACTTGACAACCTTGACTTTCTCGCCTCCTTCATAGTACTTGACAAGAATATCTCCTGCCTCCTTCGTCGATTCAACATGAGCGGTTCTGTCGAAATTAGTCGCATCAACCGCGGATTGGATGTAAAATGCCGCCTTGCAATCCTTCTTCTTGGCATCCTTGTAAGCGGTTCTCTGTGCGTCGATTGCATCTTCACCAAGCACATGAGCGCCATTAGTAACCACTTCTAGGGTTTCATGAAAGCCAAATAGGGATTACATCTGTTTTCTCCATCGAAGTCAATTCTTGCCCTCAAGAGTTGGAAAGGAGTTTGGTAAATTTCCGTTACCATTCATCTTTGTAACGATTGATCAATGACAATCCACGATACCGGAAACACGATCAAGAATCTAACCGGAGCTCTGATACCAATTTGTTAGTGCGTGAGACACTTTTAATGAGGAGAGAAAGAGAGAATAAAACATTAAGGATTGTATCATTAATTGAATGATAATAAAACTGAATTACAAACTATGCATTTATATACAACTAACTTGTCTATTAAGTAAAGGAACAAACTAAATAACAAACCTTAAACCCTAATTAATTTTAAACTTGAATCACATAACTCAACTTAAATTATATCTAATATCTCAAAACACCTCATTCAAGAATATATTTTATAAAATACTATTACTATTATTATTAGAAATTGTTACATACTTCTATAAAGCTAGAATAAGATGAAGAAAAAACAATGAAAGAAAACATAATTATTATTTTTTTTATAAGTTTCATATTTTATTTATTCCTTAATATTTTTATAAATTATAGTTTTTAAGAACATTTACATTTAGATGATCATACTCTCAAGAATTGGTTCTCTCGAATTTAGTGTTATCAATTTTATGATTCCCTAAATTTAAAGAGAAATTGATAACACATGTCAGATTTTTTATTGAGAAGTTTCAATTACCTTAATTTTCAACATCTACTCAACATTTATTCCCTCTCTCTTTTTAACGTGAAACATTAATTTATCAACGTTTATTCCCTGTCTGGAAACAAATTTTTTCTAAGAAATACAGCATAGCATAAATATATTCGACATCATAACCAACTGCATTCAGGAGTGGTTGCTTTCCAGTCATTGAATGAAGGAGTAGCGGTAGTAAAGCATTGATTTATTAAATTTATTGCTGTAATAAGCTGATGACTACTATTCACACCTCCAGTAGTACCACCGACTAAATGTAGTAGTAGCTATTTAACTCCCAACCATATTCATTGAAGCAAGGGGAAAATACACAACATGCGTGTCTTTAAGATTGTGCCAAACTATTTATTTATTTTACGTGTTTCTCGTGTTTTTTGGACCAAACAATTTGAGTGGTCTCGTTCAATTCTTTTGGAAGGAAGGGAAAAATAGATATAAATTTGCACCTTTCAATTGTAAATTAAATAGAAGAATTTTGTAGAGAAAATTCTAATAAAGATACACGTATGAAAAGAGTTTAATACTTTGTTCGTTCTAGATTATGTTATTTTAGCATAATATATTTGTTTTAAATTATATATTATTTTATAATAATAATAATGAAATTTCAATTTTTTTTTATATTATGTCATTTATTATTATTATCTCTATTTTTATATTATTAATGAATTATATTTTTATAAAATATCTCATTATTTTTTCCAATATAATATTAATTATATTTTTTAAATAGCATGAATGTGTTGAAATTACATATTATTAATCGAGGGAGATAGAATGTGAGTTAAAATTATTAAACATATATGAATTAATTCGGTAAAAGTCATTTGAATTTTAAGGGTTCATTAAGGTTAAGGTAAACCTTAAAGTTTAATAAACACTTTTAAAAATATTTATACATTTTCTATTAAATATGTTTTCATATGAATATGAAATGTGAAAGTTAAACTCTCAATTTTTAGGTATGTAAATTATCTCCTTATCAATTAAATTGATTTTTCTTAGTAATTAATTCGGTGGGATATGGCAACTCAGTTGTTTTTTAAGGTAGAAACACAATTCAAATTTCATTCTTTATCATAAATAGTTCTTTTTTTACCAAAACACCATAAATCAGCCAAGAGTATAAATCACGTTCATGCACTTATTATACTATACCATGGTGGACCTAGAAGGAACCCAATGACATCATAGTATTCATTAAATTCCACGCAGGGTTCCTAGCTTATAAAGGTAAGAAATTTGACCATTTAATTGCTTATATAGGTGGTTTACTCTATAATGTTTTAACCGAATATCGATTCGAATATTTTATTCGTATTAGTCTGAATTACAAAGTATTTATTTATATATTTTTAACTGACTTGACTACTAAGTGTCGCTTCCGGGGTTTTCATCCAAGTACAAACGCGAAAGTGGCACCGAAACAAAGTCGCCAGCAATGTGTATTTATCCCAAGAGGGAAAGGAAATATTGTGTAAACCTGGGGAAAGGAAAAAGCATGGTATTGCGACCAAGAGAACTGGGTTCGGGAGTCGGTTACGCGAAGGGAAGGTATTAGCACCCCCACGCGTCCATCGTACCCGATGGGATCCACGCTTGCTGTCTCGATCAAAGGGTGTTGTCGACTGGAGCTCCACTGCTAGAGAACTGGAAAAGAAAGGTAGAAAGGAAGGGGGAAAAAAGAAAGGAGAGAGAACAAAAAGCAAATGTAGGGAAAATAAAAGAAGTGCTCGAATGGGCCCTACCCCACTGCCTACGTATCTCATCGGGAACAAGAGAATCAAAGCGACGTAGTTCCCCTCAGCTAAGGGAAAGTTGTTTGTGTTTTTTAGTGGAAACGTCAGAGTGCGCGTTCCAGCAGTTAGGTGTTGCAGCTCGCTGTAGGGAGACTTAGGCGTTACCTGTTTGCGGTGGAACGGACGTGACGAATCATTAAGGAAGGGAATGAAGGAGATGAGAAGAGAATTGTTTGTTTTTTTGTGTTTTAGCAAGAAGTGTTTTGATTATTCTTGTGTTTTGTAACACGCATTGTATTTAAGACATTCACGTAGGATCGAATGCCTCGCATATCGACCCAAGACGGGACGTGCGCTAAACATTCAAAGAAAATGAGAGAAGACCCCTCACCTCCTTATTCCCACATGAAAGGCTCAAATACAATGCATGCTATGCCTTTTATTAAGTGTTTTTTATTTTGTTTTAAGGTGAGAAGAAGAGAGACTCAAAAGGTTGAGAAAGGTAAAATCTAACGAGGGAGACTAAGACTCAAACCCTAAAATTATCATACATGGATGTTCCTATGGTTAATGTGGTTTAAGAAACCTAATCCTAAGAGAAAGGAGAAGAAGAATGAATTAAACAACTCACTTCTAAAGTAGAAGATGAGTTATAACTCAAAAGGGAGAAGAAAGAAGATATTCAAGGAAACCATATAAATGCTTATCATGATCACAAGTTGAATGATTAAAAGAGATAAGAGGAAATAAAAGAAAGAAGTGTACGTGGAAGCATATCCACACATTTACTTACCATTAACACCTACATAAAAAGGTTAGTTCAAAAACTATTTACAAGTAGTGAAATAAGGAAAGAATAACAAGCAATGATCAAACAAATTAAGAATCAATGGAAGAAGGATCCTAAAGGTGTGAAGACAATTCTACACAAAACAACATATCATGCTACCCAAATAAGAAAATAAAATGGGAGGACACAATGAAAACAGCAACAATTACAGCTCATAAGTGCAATGCAGCGGTAAAATCCATCATCTTGTACCAAACAGCAATTAACAGCACATTTTCAGCATACAAAATGGGTGTAAAAATCAAATGGCAGCACATACAACAAGACATATGTGTGTAGACAGCAATGAAAAGTTAGGAGCAGCATGCACTCACAAATGATCCATTCGTAAAAGAACAAACATGCTTCAAGCCTTGCACACTATTCAATCAAACATGATCGCAATCACACCGTAAATCATTGTAAACGATTCTCGAAATCACCATGGAATAATGCACTTTGTAAGAGAATACACATTGTTAAGCATGTGAACAAATTAAAACAAATGTGCACCTCTTGAAATAGAAAGCAAATGAACATGCACATAACAATTCCAGCAAGCATCAATTAACAATTAACAAGCTCAATGTGTGGGCATTATGTGCTCATTACATCAATTAATCAACAACACAAACATAAACATTCATCGATTAACAATCAAGAACCGCGTGTCAAAAAATCATGCTCAGGCAATAGTGTGAAGTGAAACAGCTCAAGAATAGTCCACTAATCATCAACGGATCAATCCATGAAGTTTAGACATACAAGAGATCTCAAACAAACAAGAAAATGCAAGAAAAACACAATCTGCTTCAGTGGTAATCGATTACTCACATAGGGTAATCGATTACTCAGTTGAAAATAGGCTAAAAATGCGAAAATAAGGCAGAGTAACCGATTACTCTGTTAGAGTAATCGATTACCACTGAAACAGAGACAAAAATTCAACTTTGAAAAGCACTTTTCAGCAGTAAATCACTTATCCAAGAATCCAAATGATCATGTAAACAATCATGCATGAAAATTGAGTTCAATCACAACAGTCATCATCAATTAGATCCAACAATCATCAATGTCAAGAATCAAATTCAAACACCATGGATCCAAACCAAAATCACTAAAGAACTACATCGAATAAGTTGCGAATAAACTAAATCAAGTGTAGATTTGAGGAAAACCAACCTACAAAGCGGAGATTTGCTTTGGTAATTGTTGCAAAGTGATCTTGGTGTAGAAAATTCAAGAAAACCAGAGATTCTTCGATTAGTAGCCGAAACGCGTCGAAACCGAGCAAAGTCGCGGAAAATCAACGAGATTGAACTTGCACCAAAATAAATGGTGTGAAACCCTTGGATTGAAGTAGAATAATCTAAACTTCCAGAAATCCAACCAATTTGAGCTCAAGAATTAATCACTTTTCAATGTAAAAAGTGATTATCCTTCAAGAAATAAGAGCTTTTTTGTGAGGGTTTGGAAGAGAGAATTGAAAGTGCAATGTGACAAACTTGGTGAAAAATGGTGAATAATGGTCTCCCCTTAGAAATGAGTGAAGGGTTTCTTATATAGACTTTAGGTTTGGAGTGTGGGAGGTTTGGGATTAGCTTTAGACTTAGCTTTAGGTTAGGAGCTAGGGTTGGAGCTAGTTAGACTCAACTCACCGAGTCAAGTTAGTTAACTCGGTTAGTTAGGATCAACTCGGTAATAATCCCAAGGTGAACTTCAACATCTAAAGGTGGAGATGCTTGGAAAACAAGGAATCACAATTGGTGCATGGGCATGTGACTTGGGCTGCAAGCAAGGCCTTGGTGCCTATGAAAAATTCAGTATGAGACCACCATGTTTGAACCCTAGTATGACCTTCATAACATGTTCAAATGAAAAAATACCCTACATCAAAGTTAAAGAGGACATGGAGATGAACAACTTTGATGTTCAACAATTTTCCATTTGAAGCCTTCTTGATGGAGAAAACCAGCTTGACATTTGGCACACCAAGTGTTTGATGAATTATGGCCTGGAGGCCTGAACTTGCCTTGCCATGACTTGAGATTTGCCTTGATTTTACCAAACTTTGCTTGATCATAACACCCTCAATTTTGATCCAATGGAAGAGTTCTTTATACGGATTTGAAGCTTAGAGTGTGAAATTTAATTGGCTCAACTTGGGCCTGAAGTTTGGAGCTTTTATCTTGAAGAAAGGAAGCCTTAAAGTGTGGTGCAAAATGGTCCAAACTTGCCATTTTTGGAAACTCTAAGTTTCTAAAAATGGAAACTTTGTACACTTCTTGATTTTTCATGATTCCTCCATCATTTCTTAATAAAATCTTGTCCAATGAACATATGTAACTTGAATTTCATGACTTTGACATTAAAAAATTAAGAGTTGACTTTTTTTAATGCACAGTTGACTTTTTCCCCAAATTCTTGATTTTCAAGCAACTGACCAATTGAACCTCTTCTGAAATGAACCAATGGGCAATCTTCCATCCTTAAATACTTGATATCATGTAGAAAACATTGAGATCAAGTTTGAATCAAAATTTCATCAGGAGACTGCCTGAACCGTAAACCCTAATTTGGACTATTTTTTATGGGAGGTGATGAACTGTCCAACCTTCTTGATGAATTCCCATCTTCTCATGACTTGTGGGATCAATTGGGATGATATATGATGTAGGAGACCCTTGAGGCTTGTTTGAAGACCCTTGGCTCTTATTCTCTTGCTTTGGATGATCAACACCTGCAATCCACTGATCACATGCCCTTATGCAAGATGTATGCTATGTTTTATTTTTCTATGCTTGAATGCAATGCAATGAAATGAAAGCACATGCTAAATGATATGAAAAATGAGAGGGAAAATTTTGGGGTATTACACTAAGTAACAAATATAACAAACAAGTAATAAACCCTAAACCCTAATTAACTTTGTGTTTGGACCACACAACTTGGATTATATCATAACATATCCCCTCTATAATCCAAGTTGTCGAATATACACTAATCATAATCGACCTGAACTATTCCTAATTTCTTTCTCAAATTCAGGAATCTGTTGATCTTCAATCCTTTGGTGAAAATGTCGGCCAACTATACTTCACTTGAACAATGTCTTACTTCAAGTTCACCTCGATTTACCTTCTCCCTTAAGAAGTAAAATCTAGCTTCGATTGCTTACTCCTTCAATGCAAAATTGGGTTCTTCGCAAGATTTATGACTGAGTTGTTGTCAATCTGCAACACCAGAGGTTTCTTCACTTTGACCTCCATTTCTTCAAGCACAAATTTGATCCAAATTACTTGACATGCAGGATATGATCCTGTTATATATTAAGCGTCACACGATGTCAATGCCACCACAAGTTGCTTTCTTGAGCAACATGAGATTGGGTCACCAAATACTTGAAAGAAATAACCAATTGTGTTTTTTCTATCTTCCTTATCTCCATACCAATCAGCATCTGAATAGCAAGTAACCATAACTTCTTTGTTCTTAGAGCTCATGATAAAATTCCATAGTTTATCAGTCTTTTTAAGTATCTCAGGATTCTTCTTGCAACCTTCATGTGTGACACCTTTGGCTCACTCATGTATCTTCTCACTAATCTGAGCGAGAAAGCTATATCAGGTCGACTGTTGCATGCATATCTCAGAGATCCGACAATTTGTTTGAACAGAGTTGCATCGACTTTGTCTTCTTCTCCATGCTTCTCCAACTTCAAATTTGGTTCGACAGATGAAGATTCAGGAGTCGAATCATCCATCCTGAGTCTCTTGAGTATCTCTTTGACATTTTTCTTTGATGTAGCACCATACCTTGCTTTGACATTTGAAATTCCATGTCTAGGAAGTACGACAACTTTCCCAGATTCGACATCTCAAATTCCTTCTTCATCAGCTCTTTGAACTTCGACAAGTTCTTCAAGCTATTTCCAGTTACTAGTTGTAATACCCCAAAATTTGCTCTCCCTCTTTGTCATCATAGCATGGCATTATCATTTATCATATCATATCCACCTCATTAACATTACATTGCATTTAGCATAGAAAAATGAAGCATAGCATCCTTCTTACCATTAGGGCATGGATCAGGTGGAAGGTGGTCAATCAAGGGATCATTCAAAGCACAAAAAGGTCAATCAAGTTTCCTCAAGGAAAGCCAAGAGGCCTTTCATGTCTCATACTATCTCAATGGAACATCCACAACCTCAAGAATGAGAGATTCAATGGGAGATTGAAGCACTACATCTTTCACTATGCAAGAGGTTCAAAAACTGAAGGAAAACCCTCAAAAGAGATAGCTCATTGATCCAAAGTCATCCTCAAATGGTATATCTCATCATCCTTTAAGAGGATACATAACATACTCTGAGGAATTTGAAATTGAAGACTGCACATTTTTCTCCTAGGAGGTGGGCACCAAAACTAGGGTTTCCCATTAAATTAGGGAATCTTTGATTTCTTGGACAAAACTTGATGTCATGGTGTCCTACATGTTCTTAAGTGTATGTGTATGGAAAATCACCTCTCAATTGGTTTTAGAAGTGGTTCAATTGGGAGAAGGATCAAAAATCAGGGAAATTGGGGCCAAGTCAAATAATCAGAGGAAAAAGTCAACTCTTGACTTTTTGAGGCCAAATCCATAAAATTCATGTTATATGTGTCCAATGTGCAAAATTTGATCAAGAAACTCCAAAGGAATCATGAAAAAAACAAGATGTAAAAAGTTGCCATTTTTGGGTGAAGAAGGGTTACTAAATATAGCAAGTTTTGGCCATTTTGCATCAGAGTTTGAGCCAAGGCCATTTAAAATTGGGGCATCAAATGAAAATTCCACTCGGCCACAACAAAAGATCTTGTTTTAAGCTTCACATCCATATGTGGAACATCTCCATTGGATAAAAATTGAGTGAGATATGATTGATCAAAGTTTGAGCAAAGTAGGTCCAAAACTAGGTCATGACCAAGATTTTCAGGGCACGCGCGCAGTCATTTTCTCAAACACTTGGTGGGCCAAATGTATTGATCAATTACTCATGATTAGAGGCTTCAAATGGAAAATATTTCAACATCAAAGTTGTTCCTCTATGTGAGATCTTCAAAGTTGGTGTTTATCAATTTTTCATCTGATCAAAGGTTAAGGAGTTATGATGGCTCAAAGAATGGTCATTGCAACTGAAATTTGACCAGGTCACAACTAGGTCATGCCACAAGTCTGCGCACCCATGTACCAGTTCTTGGCCCATCTGTTTAAGGTCATTTTTAGACATGTTTGAGACCTCATTCCGCTTCAATTTCCAAATCAATATTGTGCTCCAATGCATCCTCTTTCCAATGAACCCATAAACTCCCTAATGCAGCCATGGAGTAGAGAGAAAAACCTCCACAAACTACCCTATGTTGGCATGGATACATTGACAGCATGTTGCATGATTTTGGTTCAAACACACCACAAACACTTCCTCACTTCAGTTTCCTCTTTCAACCAAGCACAAGTCAATTACACCTTGCACACTTGCCTTGGCATACATGAGAATGGAAAGAAATAAACGTGCTAAGCAAGTTTCTGCTACCACCAGCCGTGCCATTTCATTTCCCTCCTCACTTCCACCATAGCATGTCATGAGCCATCTTCACCATATCATCACACTCCCTAACTAACTTGACTCAGTTAGTTAGGGATGACTCAGTTAACCAACTTGACTCACCCTAACTCAACTCATTTAACCATGGTTAGTTCACATTATAAATAAAAATCACTCTCTCAAATTTCAGTTTGGAACTTCATTTCTCACACATTCACTTCAGAAACTCTCTCTTCTACTCTCTCATTCTCTCTGAGTTTGCTTCTCCACGATTTCAACTCCATAGTTCTTCCATTGAGTGTGGTTGAATCAAGAACAACAAGAACAACTCCATTTCTGCAAGCTTAGCATCACTGCAATCTTCAATCTCCTTCATCTACTCGTGAATCATCAGCATTTATTTTGCTTAATATTGAAGCTCCAAGGTTGAAGAGCAAGTGTTCTCTCTGGTTTTCTCAAACTCCACAAGAACTGCAAGATCAGGTTCCAAAACTTACAAACTTTTCTCTCACGTTTTGTTGATTATTATGATGATTTCATGATGATATGAGCTCATTAGGAGCATTTCTCACTCCGGCTAGTTGATAGGCCTTGTAAAGGCTTAGATCCAAAAGTTAGGGCACATATTCATCCCCTCTGTTCTTGCTATGTGTGTATGTTTTGTTGTTTTTATGAGTATATTGTTAATCTACGTGAGTTGCTCTTCATTTTGGTATAGTTTTTGTGGAATTCTGGAAATTATGGAGTTGCAGACGGTGGCGCATGACCGGAGAAGGTGACCGGCGGTCATCTCCGGCCGGTGGTCTTAAGTGCTAGGGTTTTGTGTGTTTTAATCATAGTCGTTGATGTGTTCCAATCGTGTGGTCTAAAATGTGCCAACACATTAAAACGCATGTGCATGTCATGTGCATTGTTTCTGAATTCACTTAAGCTCTATGTGTTGCAGCGTATGGTAGCTAGGGTAGACACTCATGCATGTGCGTTAATTTCATTTACTTTGACTTTCGTTTGACCTTGACTCGATCTAATGGCCATGAGTGAGTCAATTTTGTTGACTGAGAGTGTATGTTTGTTAGTGTGTTCTGCGCAGACTTGGACCTTGGACTAAATTGATATCCACACCCCCATTGCCTTAAGCCCAAATGAATTGAACTGAGTAATTACTAGTCTTGCACCCCCATTCCTTTTTGAATTGCATTTTATTTTTCCATTTTTCTACACGTTTGTTTTTTAATTTTTAAAAATACTAAATAGCATCATAAAATTCCACAAAAATTCATGAACATCATTAAAGCATTTAGAAAATTTTTCATGATTTTATTTCTTGATTTTATGACCTTTTTACCCCTGTTCTATATTTTTCTTTGAATTTCTTTGGTGTGCATTCTTAATGTGGTACATGATCTTGTTTAATTTTTTTCTTGATCATTAAAAATTGTTTTGATGCTCTTATTTTTGCATTGAGTCATTATCATCTTGAGGTATGTTAAGTGTTTTTTATTTGATTTTTTAGGTTAGTTTATGGCATGTTTGGTGTTCATTTTTGTGCTACTTTGTATGATATGTCTATTTGACCTAAATGCATTGTTTGACATCATTTTACCTTGATTTCTTGTATGCTACTTTGGTAAGTGATTCATTTATGTTTTGTGTACCTCAATACCATGTTTGAATAATTTTCATGAACTCATTTGATTTTTGTTTAAGACATTTCCTTTGAAGCATTACAACATGTCACATCATTGTAATCTTTGTGCATGTTTACATGATTTCTTTTGGACATACTTGCATGATCATTTGCCTACTTTGTGAACTATTCACTTGACATTATAGGTCATTGGTACATATTACATGTCATCCTTGCATATTGACTTTTATTTAAACTTTGTGCACCTTTAACATGTTGTGTTTGTACTTGTGTTCTCTTTTGAACTTCCATTTCAATTCTACTTCTTCTATCACTTCTTAAATGTCTTGATGTTTACTTCATAAATACTTGTGAGATGTTTGTGAAATCATTTTTCATTTCACTTCAATTCTGATCCATGGATTACATGTTCCATTTATGCACATTTCTTCTTTTTCCTTTCATCTTTCATTCTCCCTTTTCTTATGGTGGCATGTTCTAATGCCATGGATGATGTTTGTTGCCTATCCACTTGGACTTGCATGATAATGATCATTTGTCTACCATGTGATGTACATTCTGTTTGTGACCTTAGAATTTGATTTCTCATCTAATTCTTTTGAGCTTTATGGTGCATAAATGTTCTTTTACTCCCTATATTTCTTACACATGTTTACTAACCATGTAGGGGCTTTGGTAAGTTTCAATTGAGTGTGGATAAGGAATCCACATTCAAACTTCTATCCCTTCATCTTTTACAATTCCATTTTGTGTTTTGTTAAGCACTTATGTGCTTTCTTTTAATAACTCATCACTTTCCCTTTGTGAATTAAAATTCATCTTCTTCTTTAGAAGTGAATTGTTTAATTCCTTCTTTCTTTAGACTTTAGGTTGAAACCTCACAAACCATTAGAATCACTCCCTTAACTAATCAATTAGGATTGAGTCTTAGTCCACATAGATTTTACCTTTCTTCTCTCTTGAGTCTCTCTTCTCATCTCTTAAAGGAAACTCAAAACATTTAATAAAGGTAGGCATTTATTGCATTTAGGCCTTTCACATAAAGAAAAGATTATAAGGGGTCTTCTCTTATAATCTTAAAATGTATAGCATATAACCCATCTTGGGTCAATGTGTTAAACATTTGATCTTGTGCGAGGGACTTAAATGCAATGCTTGTTGAAGGAACAAATAAAAAACACTTCTTTATTTCATAATCAACAAAAACACTTAATAAATACAAGTATGCTAGTGTGTTTGAACCTTGATAATTGGAACTAAGCGTGGGGGTCTTCTTCACTCTTAGTGTGCTTTCTTACCCATTCCATCTTGGAATGTGAGAATGTACACATTCCAATGGCTAAGATTCAGATACACTATCATATGCAAACAAATGAAAAAACTCTTAAAAGACAAAAAACAAACAATAACGTCTTTCCTTCGGGAATTCTTTTCTCACCTCACTCACTCTCAGCGTACGAACGTGCTTCTACTCGTTCTCTTGCAAGATGGTAACGCACTCGGACCGGCGAGACTGCAACACCTGAGCTAGAACGTTAGCCGTTCCCTAAAAAACACAAACAATCCATCCCTAGTGAGGGGAACTACGTCGCTCTGATTCTCATGTTCCCGATGAGATACGTAGGCAGTGGGGTAGGGCCCATTCGAGCACTTCTTTTATTTTCCCTACATTTGTTTCTCGTTCCTCTTCCATTCTTTCTCCTTTCTTTCTTTCAGTTCCTTTTCCAGATCCTTTTCCAGTATTCTTTTCTGCACCCTTTGATCGAGCAAGCAAGCGTGGATCCCATCGGGTACGATGGACGCGAGGGGGTGCTAATACCTTCCTCTCGCGTAACCGACTCCCGAACCCAGTTCTTTTGGTCGTAAGACCATATTTTTCCTTCCTTCAGGTTTATGCGGTGTTTCCTTTCCCTCTCTTGGGATAAATACACATTGCTGGCGACTCTGTTCGGTGCCACTTTCGCGTTTGTACTTGGATGAAAATCCCGGGAGCGACACTAGTAAGTCATCGGCATATAAGCAGATGATTGTTATATCTTGTGCCAAAACTTGAACATAGACACCATACTTAGATTTGCATTTGATAAATCTTAATTTTACCAAGTATGAGTCGATCTTTTTATTCCATGCCCTAGGTGCCTTCTTGAGGCCATATAGCGCTTTATGCAACCTATATACTTTCTTTGTTTCCTCTTGAATCATAAACCCAGGAGGTTGTGTGACATATACCTCTTCATCTATAGGACCATTAAAAAATGATGATATCACATCTAAGTGAAATGTTGACCAGCCTTGATTGCATGCCAAGGCGACTACTAGTCGAATAATCTCCAATCTTGCCACCAGTGCGTATACTTCAGAGTAGTCGACTCCTTCTCTATGAAGAAAACCTCTAGCAACCAATCTCGCCTTATGTCTTGCTATCGACCATCAGCATTGTGCTTCAACTTAAACACACATTTCACTTTGATAGCTTTTGTATGTGCTGACAATTCAAGTAACTCCCATGTGTTGTTTCTTTCGATTTCTTGTAACTCTTCGACCATAGATTACTTCCACTGTTTATCGTTTAAGGCTTCGCTCTAGTTCTTTAAGATCTTTGACTAATACTAGCTACACCATCTTTAACTTTGATTGTGTCGGACATGTCGACAGCTTTGACTTCGACTAGAATACTAACAATATATTCGAATTTGATATCATTACTTGCTTCTTCGAAATCATAGCTCATTAATGGCTTGTCAATTGTATCACTAGAATTCTAATCCCAAGCAGAATTTTCAGTAGTCACAATATCTCGATTGATCACTATTTTCTGATTAATTGGATTGAACAACCTATATGAACCAGTTTTATGATATCCGACTAGAATCACAGGTTCACTCTTGTCATCAAGCTTTTTTATTCTAGCATCAAGAACATGCTTGTAACAGATAGAGCAAAACACCTTCAGATGACTTCTTGGTAGAGCACCAGTTCAGAATATAAACAACAGTGGTGACTGTTTCACCCCATAAGGATTTTGGCAGATTCTTCTGCTTCAACATGCATCTTGCCATATCCAAAATGGTCCTATTTCTTCTTTCAGCAATTCCTTTGTATTGAGGCGTGTAATAAGCAGTTACCTCATGAGCAACACCATGTCCTGTACAAAACTCTTCAAACATCTTGGATGTGTATTCACGACCTCCATCTGTTCGCAGAGCTTTGATCTTCTTCTCACTCTGGTTTTCAACAAGCATCTTGAATCTCTTAAAGATTTTGAATACTTCATCATTTCACTTGATCACATAGATCCACAGTTTTTGACTAAACTCATTGAAAAATGAAACAAAATACATGTTTCCACCAATGGTATACTCCTTAAAAGGGCCACATACATACGAATGTACAACTTCGAGTATGCAGGAGGATCTTGTTGGCATAGTCGAAACGAAAGACTTTCTGGATTGCTTTCCGAGTAGACAATCTTCACAGAGTTTGTCGGGAATCTCTAAACTTGGTATACAAATTACCATATCTTGAGTAATCAGTTGATTAAGTGATCGAAATTTCAAATGTCCAAACCTTAAATGCCACAACCAATTATTCTTGTGGTCGACAACAGTTTTTAGACATTGTACTTCAGTCGAAATGATCATGGTCTTGAATATCCTATTATTCGACAAAGGAGATTTCAAGACCAAATTATTCTAAGTGTCGAACAGTTCCAAGACTCAATCTTTCATAATCACTGAGAAACCTCTTTCGATTAGTTGTCCAGCACTTAGTATATTGCACTTTATTCCAGGTACATAGAGTACATCTCTGATCATAGCTTTTCCGCCATTGCTCCTTTAAATAATTATGTCGTCAGTACCTTCTGCTTGTAACGAGCTATTATCAACAAGTTTGGCCTTGCTCTTCTTCGACTTGTCGAAATCGTCTAACTACTCTTTTCGACCAGTCATGTGATTCAAACAGCCCGAGTCGAAGAACTAGATATTAGAGTCGACATGGTCATCTGCAACTACTGCCATAACCACCATATCTTAAGAATCATTGAGTTTTGGCGTGCAAGGTTTTCTCCTTCCTCCTTGCCTATTGTCGATCCCTTGTATTTATTGTACCAACAATGCTTGGCCAAGTGACCCCATTTTTCACAATTATAGCACTTCACACCTTTTTTTCTTTGTCTTTTTTATAGGAGTTTACTTCTCCTCTTTTCGAGGATTCATAAGCCTTTTCGTCGACCTTATGCTTTTGAGGGTTCTACCAATACTTCTTGCTCCGAGTCTTGTCTCCTTTGCCTTTGAATTTGTTGGAACCACCATGCTTCTTCCAAGTCTGAGCTTGGAGTTCTTGTATTGAATTTTGAACCCCTTTCCTCTCGACAATCCTAATCTCATGTGCCTCCAACGAACCAACCAAATCTTCCAATTTTAAGGGTTCAAGATTTTTGGATTCTTGAATAGCTACAATAATGTGATCAAAGTGGGAGGTCAACGTATGCATTACCTTCTCAACTATCATCTAATCAATTAGGGTTTCACAATAAGAGATGGATGAGATTCTGCACCTTTAACACATAGCCTGCAATCTTTTCATCTTCTCCCATCTGCAGCAATTCATATTGTCGCAAAGTCTGTAATTTGACGACTTTGACTTTCTCCTCTCCTTTATAGTACTTGACAAGAATATCCTATGCCTCCTTCACTGATTCAGCATGAGAGATCTTGTTGAAATTCGCCAAATGTACCACCAATTGAATGCAATACATGACCTTGAAATCTTTCTTCATCACCTCCTTGTTTGCGACTCTCTGAGCATCCGTTGCATTTGCAGCAAGCTCAGGGACGCCATTAGTAACCACTTATAGGGTTTCATGAAAGCCAAAAAAAGATTGCATTTGTTTTCTCCATCGGATCCAATTCTTATTGTCAAGAATTGGAAGGGAATTCAGAATGCCATTAGTACCATTCATCTTTGCGGCGATTTATTTACAAACCGCGATCCCAGAAACATGATCACCAACGTGTGATTCTTGAAAACACAATCAAGAACCTAACCGGAGCACTAGATACCAATTTGTTAGTGCATGAGGCATTTTTAGTGAGGGGAAAGAGAGAAAGAGAGAGAGAGAGAGAGAGAGAGAGAGAGAGAGAGAGAGAGAGAGAGAGAGAGAGAGAAACAGAGAGAGAGATAGATAGAGAGAGAGAGAGAATAAGAAAATAAGGATTGATATTATTGAATGATTGTGTTACTAACTTAATTATAAAGTATCTATTTATATACACCTAAGTGACTTGACTACTAAGTAACAAATATAACAAACCCTAAACCCTAATTAACTTTGATCTTGGGCCACACATCTTGGATTATATCACAACAAAAATAATATATATATAAACAAAATAGATGAAAAACATCAACATTTAAATAATTATAAAGTATAAGAAGTATATAGAGGATTACCAAAATACAAATAAAAGTGAACAAAAGTAAAAAATAAAATAAAACATTACAACTAACATAAACAAATCCAGCAAGACAAAGACAAGAAAAAGAACTCAAGTAGTTAAAGAGCCACCCCTTAAGATTTATGTTAGAAGGGATGATAACATAACCCGTGTTCGAGGGTATCTACTCAAAACAACCTCGAGTTTTACGGAGAAAATCTGATTTTGAGTGGGTTTGAGTTTTTCTAATTACAAAGTATAGTGACGAGTCGGGTAACCGGAACACTAGTGCCCACTCTGAACACGTGTCTGAACCCGTCCTATTTATTTCATTATGTACTTTACTATTTTACTTTAGAATATTAAATATGTGATCAATGTTTTCATATTTAGATTTACATTTATTATTTAAAATATTTGAAATATACCTATGAAATTATTTTATTTTATTATTTGTAATGTAATTTGATGTTAGAAAAAAAATATTTCTATTAAAAAAAATTGATTTCACTAAAGGATGGTTGCGGGACGAGGATACCCTAACCCATTTGGGACGAGTTTGAGTTTTAATTCTTCATCCCTATTGAGGATTTGACCAGAGAACTGAGATTGTTTGGAGATTCGAGTTTGGGTTTGAGAGAGGTAAAAACATTCTCCGATCCGCCTCGTTGCCATGCCTACACGTTAGAGCTCTTACCGCCAAAACCAACATCAACAAATCAAAATCCACTAAGAGAACAAAAAAACACCACAAACCAAAACCAACCTCGGAACCTATGTGAACTTTCAATTTTTTATAGGTTGATGAAGATGATAAGGTTCTAAAGTCAATTAGAGTATGAGCGTGAGCTCACCCCTAATCTACCAAGAAACCATTTTTAGGCAAACAAAAATTACGCATCTCCTATACTTCTATAACAATTTTTATAACACCATTAAAGATGACATCATTACAGGTTCTCTTGATGGTCCATGCTACAACGTGTCAGATCATAACCAAACTACACCTAGTTGTGGCTCCACCACTTAGACATTTAATCTCATAGTTAAGGAAATCACCTGCAAAGGTTAGAAAAATATCCTCCACATTAACTCATATAAGACTTCTCTTAAAGAAATTAGCTCAAAACTCCGAAATCAATTAGAAAACCTCTAATAATCGCCTTAACACTCCATAAATTTGCAACAGTGTGCTCCACCATAAGAAATATATCATCCACATACGGAAGACGAGAAACCACCAAATTAGACGGTCCCACCCTAAAACTTGAGTAATGAAATTAGAACTGCATTCTAGTTTTTCTTACACTTAAAAGTAAAGACTCTTAAAATAGGTCAGATCAATATAGTTGATCCACTTTAGTGAATGAATTGGATTGGAAGAAAAAAACAAAACGTATATTATTTAAAAAGGATTATAGTAAGTATCCTCCGCATATGTACCTGACACCCCACATTTTCATTTAATGACTATTTTACCTTTTAAATTATATATATATATATATATATATATATATATATATATATATATATAGTTTTTTTAAAGGGTTAAATATGTTTTTGGTCCCTATAAAATTACCAAATTTAGTTTTTGGTCCCTATTAAAAAATAGCGTGTTTTAGTCCCTACAAAATAATTATGCACGTAGTTTTAGTCCCTACTGTTAAACCAATGTGTATTTTTGAATGATTATTTTGCAGATATGTTTAGAACGTTATAAAGAGTTCCTCGATAAAAAAGGAACTCAAAATTTAATTTATAAGTCGAGATTTTCATTACTTTTATCATTATGTTTTGAAATTTAAAAAATTCATATTTAATTCTTCTCATTTTAAAAAATTATATAATTTGGTAAAGAAACATTTTATAGTAATCTGAACACGTATGAAAAATATTATTCAAAAATTTAAAAGTTTAGGGGTAATTAAATAGTTTTCAAAATGTTAAAAAATAGTAAAGACTAAAACTGCATGGATAAAATTTTTGTAGGGACCAAAATATGTCTTTTTTTTATAGGGACTAAAAATGAAAAGTGAGATATTTATAAGAACCAAAAACATATTTAACCATTTTTTAAATACTCGGTATAAAATCATAAATTTTGAGCAAATCAATAATATTCTGTCGGATCTTTAAAAAATGAGGTATAAAATCATAAATTTTGATTTTTTTTTATTAATTTTGTACCGAATTTTTTAAATTAACGATTTAAAATGTAGGGGTGCATTATATATTTTTTATAAGTTCAATAATCTATTTTTTTAGCAATTTATTAAAAAATACAAAGTTAATACTACCAGATTCTTTGATTAATTTGGTATAGTACTGGATAAAAGTATAATGATCGTAACAACCTCAAATGGATTAGGGTCATCAAAGGCTTAGGGCTTGTTGAGTTTTATAGCTAGCTCACACACGATGATATGAGAAGATTTGTATGTTTTTTTTTAATCTTTGTGTGTTAGAGATTGGTTCTCTCAATATCAAAGTTTTCGTGTATTTATAGCCTTTTAGGGGCCTTGGATCGAGAGAACCAAATGTTTCAGTC
Source organism: Lathyrus tuberosus (assembly GCA_022829125.1). Lineage (NCBI taxonomy): Eukaryota > Viridiplantae > Streptophyta > Magnoliopsida > Fabales > Fabaceae > Lathyrus > Lathyrus tuberosus. The sequence goes on along the minus strand of JALAZF010000177.1, from coordinate 5,348,515 downwards.
CCTCCATGGTTCTCGAGGTAGTGGGTGGTTAATATCCACAAAATATAGGAGAAAAGGTTAAACCCCCATGACTTCATGGGGATTGTTTATTGATTTATTGTATGTTACACCCTCAAACACACATTATGGACGAAGAAATGGGAAGTTGGGTGACAGATTCGATCAAGGGGTGATCAAACAAGATGAAACGAGTTCAAACTCATAGAAGGGGCACTCCAGAAGGATAGCGCGTACGCTTTACGCCCTTGCCTAAGGGACTTCCTCAATTATCCCACTATACAGTTTTGTGGATCTATGTGCTTGCAGGTAACAAAGAATAACATCTGAAATTTTGATGACGACAACCCATGGCAATAACTTTCAATCCGGATAATAACCAAAGCATCTTATGACTCATCAACAGAGGACTCAAGATTAAGTGCCTATATAATCAGATACTATCTAGTAAAAATCTTGAAGCTTATTTGGTGAAAGGTGTGATGTAATTGTGCAAGTTTTATGCCACTCAATGTTTTTTATGAAGACAAAGATAAAGATTATGTGTCAAGCTTAATACAAAGGAAGAAAAACACCATTCAAGTGTCTATGGCTAGAAGATGGTATTCAAGTGAAGAATTCAAGAAGATTCTATATAAAATCAAGGTGCATGTTACAATTCATTATCGGTACTTTTAATTGCTCATGATATCCATAACGGTTTCTGCAAATCCAATTTTTAGAGACAATGGTAGTAACAATAAGCCTCCTTTGTTCTATGGCGAATATTCTGATTTTTAAGATCTGTATGCAAGCACATCTTAAAGCACAAGGAGAAGAAATTTGGGATGTTATAGAAAATGGTCCATTCATTCCCACAAGCGTTGTCAATGGCGTTGGTACATCCAAGATCAAGAGTTCATGGAAAAATATTGATAAGGAAAAAGCTATCTGTGATAAGAAGGCAAAAAACTTGTTACAAGCGGCCTTAAGCATGGATGAATTCTTATATGTCTCTCAATGCAAAATAATTAAGGAAATATAGGATACACTAGAATTCATTCATGAAGGAACTGTGGAAGTAAAGAGATTAAAATTGAACACATTGTCTCAAGAGTATGAAATGTTTAGGATGCAGCCCCGTGAATCAATTCTTGACTTATAGAAAAGATTCTCACACTTGAGCAACCACTTAATGGCGCTTGGTAAGGATTTACCTAAAGATGAACTTAATCTTAAAATTCTTAGATCTTTAACCAAGGAATGGAAAATGAAAGTGACGGAGATATCTAAAAAGAAACGCCTCTCAAAGATGTCTTCATCAACACTTTTCGAAAAGCTTCAAAAGCATGAGATTGAGCTCGAAAATTTAGAAAGGCATGAATATAAAAATAGAAATTCAAATGATATTTCCTTAAGGGCCATGGTAAAAAATTATTATAGCATTCAAGAGGATGAGTCCACTTATGATGAAGATGATGATCTTATCAAAATATTTGAAAATTTCTTATGAAAAGAAATGAAAAGAGAAATCCTTCAAGGAGCACCAATGAGGAAGGTTACCGGTTTTGAATGTGGTAAAAGAGGATATATCAAGAGTAAATGTGTTACACTTGAAAAGAAGAATAAGAACTTCAAAAGCAATAAGTACAAAAGGCCAAATAAAGCATGTGTAGCATGTGATGACAATGAAGTAAGTCCATCTTCAGATAAAGATCATGCAAACAAGGCACTAATGGCATCACATCATTTCAATGATGAAATAGAGGTTAGTGATTATGATACTTATTCATTTGAGGAATTACAAAATGCATTTCATGAATTACATGAGGAATGCTTGGCTCATTCTATAACTATTGCAAACCAAAAGAAATTATTTTCATCTCTGGAATATAAAACTAATGACACAAATGTGGAATTAGAGAAATTCAAGAATACTACAAGTAATAAATGCAAAGAGCATAATCCAAGATTGTTCAACTAAAACATGTGATTAAAAATTTTCAAAAAGGAAAAAGTGTTTTAGAATAAGTGCTTAGTAAACAAAGATATGCTAATAGAAAAAATGGACTTGGTTTTTCTCATTTTGATAAACCAAGTACTAGTAAGACATTCTTTGTCAAAGCAAGCACTACTTCCAACAATAAGGAATCAAATAAATTGCATGTAGTAAATCTTACAAAAGATCAAATATTAGTTATAATTCTTATGGTAAAAATTATTCTAATTATAGGAATAATTCTTACTATATAAATTATTCTAATAAATCACATGCATATCTGATCGTGAAGGTTGGATCAGATCCTGTAGAATCAGGCCGCCAAGTGCGTCAGGGATGCTGGTCGTATGGAGAGGAGGGGGGTGTACCTGCAAGGCACTCCGACGCTCAAGTGAGAAAGGGTCAGAGAAAAGGGGCAAGCACAAAGTATGAATTCTTAGGGTGAATATTGGATACCTGACCCTCTCAAGTGAGAGGGTTTATATAGAACCCCCAGCGCGTGGCCAACGGTCCTATTTTCGGGGCGAAATAACCGTTTTCACCAAAGAATAGGTAACTGCCCAAACTAGCCGTTATGTCGGGCAGGGTGCCCGAAACTAGCCGTTATGTCGGGCATAAACGCAGTTCCGGGCACCTGTCCTTTGTTGTTCGGGCAGCGTGGAAGCCGTGCGTAACGGGCATCAATGCCGGGGAGGAACGTTGCATTCCTTGCCCGATTGGAGGGGCAAAAAGGTCATTTTTCCCCTCTGTGGATTGGACTTAGGCAATTTGGACCGCTCTGGAGCAGAGGCGGATTGGGCCAATTCTAGTCATCGGTCCAGTCCAGAACAGAAGCCCCCCAAGTCGTTGCTCCCGAGCATGAGAGTGATGACTTAAGGACTGCTCATTGCTCCGGGGAGCTAGCATGGAGTCGTCGTTTGTAGACGAGGAAGGTTGTCTCAAAGTGCTCGTGACCCCAAGTGTTCGTGAGATTCTTGGTCGTGACCTTATTGCCCAACATTCGGGGAGATCAAGTGTCAGACAGAATTGGAAACGTTGGGTTGTCACGTGTGCCTTGAGCTCCGTGTAGAAGTTAGTAGGCAATGATGGCTAGTAGGTAGTCATTATGGCCTACGGGCGCGTGTGTGCTCGTGCCCCTTTGTATAAAAGGGGGAAGTTTGTTCCATTTTGCACTTTTTCTTTCTGATTCTTCCTCGCCTCTTCTAAGCTTCTGCCCGTCACCGTCTTCAGTGCTTTCGACCACCGCGTCAAGCTTCGAGCAACCTCTTTCTTCTCCTCAAATCAAGTAAGTTTTCTAATCTGGGACTTGTTTTACTCCTTTTAGTTTTTAGTAGTAGATTTGCATGCAGTTATGGCTAGTTTAGAGGACGAAATGTGTGATTTTTCGATGACTGTTGGTGGTGGACGGTGGTAGTGCCACTTTTCTACTTCTAACATATCAGCGGACGTGTCTGCGTGTTCCGGTTAGGAGGGCGGTTGACGGCATCATCGCGATGGCGACGCTTGCGTAACCGTTGTGATTTTTCATTTTCTGAACGAATGATGAGTTTTCCGGCAGAATAACTCCAGATTCCGGTGAAGCTTCGTGATTTCCGGTGGAGCTTTGAACGAAAACTGGGATTGAGTGCGGGGAAGCTCCTCGTCAGTCGATGATATGTTTCGAGCGGCTCCTCGTGGGGAGGTTCCAACCTTTCCTTTGACGTTAGGGCTTAGGCCGGGGACGATGTCCTTAGCCCTTTGCGGGCCCTTTCACTTGACTTGGCAGTGGAAGGGTGGATTTGATTTGCTGTCGAATTCACATTCTTCTCTGCTTTTCAGGTGATCGTAATGGCGACGGGGCTAGACAGAGAAGTTATTCTAGATACGTCCGAGGAGGAAACTGGCTCCGAGGATAGGAGCAGCTCTACGGCTTCGAGCTCGGCGACATCGAGTTCCTCGAGAAATGTCGGGGAGGAGGAAGAGCAGGACGTCATGGAGGAAGATGTCGAAGGGTCCTCCGAGGAAGGGTGGGAGGTGGCCGAACCTTCCCAATATGTGTCCACGTTTGCAAAGTCTTTGGTGGACGTCTTCACGGAGGTAGGACCGGCAGGAGAGTGGAGGGTGCACTTACCTTCTTTAGACGAGCGGGTTTACACGAACTTTAGGGACCGCTTCACAATGTATGAGTACGCCTTCAAGGAGCTGGGCTTGAGGCTGCCGTTCACCGATTTTCAGCAGTCAGTGTTTGAGCATCTGAGGTTGGCCCCCACACAATTGCATCCTAACTCGCTGGCCTTCATCCGGGCTTTCGAGTTGGTGTGCGAGCATCTTTCCTTGGGGGCCACTCTCCCTCTGTTCTTCGCTATTTTCCATCTACAAAGGCAGCTGGCGGGGAAGAAGTACGACTGGGTTTCTCTGAAGCAGCCTCGCAAGCTGTTCAAACCGTTTTCGGAGTCGATCAGGACATTCAAGGAGCGGTACTTCGTCATTGAGCCCGTGTCTGAGGTTGCCCAGGACAGTACATACGTTTGGGAGATTCAGGTTGACGAGGATGGAAACGAGCTGCATAACGAGGACGGGAAGTACATTGGGCGGAGACTTTACAAGTTCCCCATTCATTGGTCACCCGATCACTTCACCAGAGAGCCCTGTGATTTTGTTTTTCAGCCGAGCGAACTGCGCGGGCAAGATGCCGTGGCTTACGAGGCGCTGGAGAAGTGGGTTAACTCCTTTAGCCTTGCTGAGTGTTTCACGAGCAAGGGCGATCCGATCTTCGAGGAAGATGGGAGTCAGAGGGTCGAACGCCGACTTATTAATGTTAAGGCACTGCTGGAGTGCAAGACTCCTGCGGATGCTGAGAAACTGCTCGGTAGTCTTTAGTTATTTAGACTTTGTTCATGTTATTTCTTTTCTTCGTATCTAACATGCTCGTGTTTTGTTTGTGCAGGTGAGATGCCTCAGGCTCATAATCGGGTTGTGAGGAATGCTCTGGCGAGGAACAAAGCTGGAACAGCTCCTCCGAAATCTCGGTTTGCTGGTACCCATGCTCCTCCTCCCGTTCAAGCTGCTGCGTCCTGCTCCCCGGGGATCTCTTCTGCCTTTGGCCGGGCGACCAAAGCGGCCAAGGATTACTAATGCCGTGGACCTTACTCGGGTAGCGGAGAAAGGGAAGTTCAAGCTTCCTTCCTGCATCCTTGATAGGAGGTTCTTCGAAGGCAACTTTTTAGTTATTCCCCGGGCGGAATCTCTTCGCTTGGAAGGCATGGATCGCCCGAGCAAGAGGGCGCTGGTGGCCCAGGACGCTTCTGCCTTGGTCAGGATGCTAGAGATGGCAGCTGTGTATGCCGAAGGGGACTCCGCGACTGAATTCGAACACAACACTGCTTGTGCTTCTGTGGCATCCCTCAAGGAAGAAGTCAAGGGTGCCGGCGAGGCTCGGAAGAAGGCGGAGGAGGAAGCGGCCAGGCTAAAAGAGGAGAACTCTAAGTTGTCGGCGGAGAAGAAAGTTGCCGAGAAGCTGATCAGGGAGCTGAGGGCGGCCAATGCCCCGGGTGCTGACGAGCCGGACGATGTGAGAAATTTGAAGACTAGGTTTGAGCTAGTTGCTCGTATACTGCTGGCCAAAGATGATTTCATCGCCGTTGCGGAGGAATCCTTCGGAAACGTCGTGGCTCACCTGCGGGTGGTGAACCCTGGGCTTGAAATTTCTGCCGAGGGCATTCACTATCTTGCACGTGTTGATGATGGTCGTATTGTCTTGCCCGAAGGTCTTCTTGCAGTTACCCCCGAGGATCAGCCCGCAGAGGAGCAGGGACCCGAGCCAGAGTCAACCGAGCACGCTGATGAATGAGGAATTTGTTATTTTGTTGATGTCGTTGTAATTTGTTCGGCCTGCGTGCCGTTGTAATTTATTTTTGGGGGGCATGGCCCCCGTTTTATGTAACAATGTACAATTGTGGTCTTTGCGACCGCTTGTTAAATTATCGCATATTTAGTTCTGTTGTTTGCATGACTTTACTTGCTTTTATTTTTGCTAAGTGTTGTATGCATGCTCGCTGTGAATGTATGTCCACCCGTGATAGGGGTATTTGACTTGTGTGAATATTTTTTGGGGAGATTGCTCGTAATAGATGTGTTCGGCAGTGTGGGGAGCTGGTCGAACTGCCGGGGAATGTCCTGGCGGGGAGCGGAGCTCAGGTCACGTTTGAGGCTTGAGTTCGCGGCGTGAATGTCCCATCGCGAGCTGGGGTTCTGCCAATCGTGGTACTTTGATGACGGCGATGCTCGATCGAGGACCGCTGTCGAGCACTTACCGGGCTCGTTATTGAGCGGGGTTATGCTTTAGTCGTATGCGACGCTTGTACCTAGACACGCATAGTGGTCGGTAGCTGACGTTCGTCGTTGAGACGAGTCGAACCGAGGATTTAGCTGTAGTAGTGTTTTAGTTTTTCAGCGTTCCATGGTTGAGCGAGTTCTTCCCCAGTGAGATGTTCTAGGTAGTAGGCCCCATTTTCCGTTTTTTCCCGGACGCGATAAGGTCGCTCCCAATTGGCTGCTAGTTTGCCTTCGCGAGAGTCTTTGTGGTTTCTTCTTAGGACAAGGCTTCCCACGTCGAACTCTCGTCGTATCACTTTGGCGTTGTGTCTGATGGTGATCTTTTGTTTCAATGAGGCTTCGCGGAGAGCTGCCCCGGTTCTGATTTCCTCGACGAGGTCGAGCTCTTCCCTTAAAGATTCGTCGTTCATCTCCTCGTCTAGGGGCGACTCTGTCCGCCTAGAGGGCACGTGAACTTCGACGGGAATTACAGCCTCGGTTCCGTATGCTAAACGGAAAGGTGTTTCCCCGGTCGTTGAATGGGGAGTTGTACGGTACGCCCAGAACACGCTGTGTAGCTCCTCGACCCACGCCTTCTTTGTTTCGTCTAACCTTCGCTTGAGGCCTCGAAGGATGACTCGGTTAGCTGCCTCAGCCTTCCCATTTGTTTGAGGGTGTTCGACGGATGCGAAGTGTTGCTTCATGCCCAGTTGGGCGACGAAGTCCTGAAACTTCCTGTCCGTGAACTGCGTCCCGTTGTCCGTTACTATCGCTTAGGGAATACCGAAACATGCAAGGATGTTTCGTTTGTAGAAATGCAGGATGTTGAGGGCAGTTATTTTGGCTAGAGCTTCTGCTTCTATCCACTTTGTGAAGTAATCTAAGCCCACTATGAGGTACTTGTTCTGACTTGATCCTACCACGAAGGGTCCTAGGATGTCTAGGCCCCACCAGGCGAATGGCCACAGGGAGGACATAGCCTTGAGCTCGTTAGGCGGAGCCAGGTGCATGTCCCCGTGCCGTTGGCATTTGTCGCATTTCTTCACGTGTTCTTTCGCGTCGTTTTGCATGGTCGGCCAGTAGTACCCTACTCGGAGAGCCTTGCGAGCAAGGGACCTTCCTCCGAGATGTTGGGCGTTGATTCCCTCGTGGATTCCGCGCAGGATGTGTGCGACCATTTCCTCCTCGACACATTTGAGCAGCGGAATGGAGAATCCCCGCCTGTATAGTTTACCTTCGACCAGGACATACGAGCAGGCTCTTCGCTTGATCGTGTTGGCCTCCTTTGCGTCGGACGGAAGTTCATCTTTGGCGAGATAGTTGTAGACTGGGGTCATCCAGCAGTTGTTGTCGCCGATCACCTGCACATCGAGTGTCGGGGAGGTCTTCTAGATGCTGGGTCGAGGAAGCACTTCCTGCATGACGGATTTATTTCCGACTTTCTTCTTCGTGCTGGCCAGTTTAGACAACACGTCTGCTCGTACGTTATGTTCGCGGGGAACGTGTTTCAGTTCCACTGTTGTGAATTTCGCCATTTCCTTCTTTACCAGGGCCAAGTATTCGGTTAGGTTGTCGTTTTTGGCTTGGTATTCACCCCGGACCTGGAGGGCCACGAGTTGGGAGTTCGTGCAAATGACAACTTCTTGTGCGCCCAGGTCCTCGGCAAGGTGTAGCCCAGCGAGGAAGGCTTCGTATTCTGCCTAGTTATTGGAGGTTAGGAAAGACAGCGTGAGTGATACCTCGATGATAATTCCTTCGTCGCTCTCCAGTATGATGCCCGCGCCGCTTCCTGCCGAGCTTGAGGCACCATCGACGAAGATGGTCCACTTGCACGCTTCGCTCGCGGGGGAGTCTGCGAATGTCATCTCCGCGACGAAGTCGGCCAGAGCTTGGGCCTTGAGGGCTTTTCTGCCTTCGTATTGGATGTCAAATTCGGACAGCTCCAGCGACCATTTGAGCATTTGGCCGGCCATATCTGGTCGTCCGAGCAGCTGCTTTATGGGCTGATCTGTTCGAACCACGATCGTGTGAGCCAGGAAGTAGTGTCTTAATCTCCTGGATGCGTTGATGAGGGCCAATGCCACTTTCTCTATCTGCTGGTATCTTAACTCTGGTCCTTGCAACGCTTTGCTTGTGAAGTAAATGGGGTTCTTCCCGTCAGGCGTCTCGCGGATGAGAGCGGCACTCACTGCTTCGGTCGCAACGGCCAGATATAAGTATAGCATTTCACCGTTGTCCGGTTGAGAGAGGACCGGCGGCTTTGAGAGTGGCCGCTTCAGATGGAGAAGGGCCTTGTCGCACTCCTTGGTCCATTCGAATGCTGCCTCTTTGCGGAGGAGTTTGAAGAATGGCAGGGCGTGCTGGGCAGACTTGGCCACGAAACGAGATAGTGACGCGAGCATCCCGTTGAGGAACTGGATGGATTTTTTGGACTTGGACGTAGGAAACTTGGAGAATTCCCGACATTTGTCAGGGTTGGCCTCGATTCCTCGTTCTATTAAGTAGAAGCCGAGGAATTTTCCTGCCCGAACGCCGAACGTACACTTCTCCGGATTGAAACGCGTTTTGTATTTCCTTGCCTGTTCGAAGACTTTTCGTAGATGGGTGTTGTGATCGGTTTCCTCGTGGGATTTTACGATCATGTCGTCCATTTAGACTTCGAGCATGTCGCCTATTTCTCCCCGGAACACTTTGTTCATCATTCGTTGGTATGTTGCTCCGGCGTTCTTCAGGCCGAAGGGTATTACATTGTAGTAATAGTTGCCCAATTCGGTCATGAAGGCTGTGTATTTTTTGTCAGACATTGTCATTGGGATTTGATTATAGCCCGAGTAGGCATCCATGAACGATAAAAGTTTAAAACCAGCAGAATTATCTACAAGTTTATCAATATTGGGGAAGGGGTAGGCATCCTTCGGGCAGGCCTTATTAATATCGGTATAATCAATGCACATGCGCCATTTTTCATTAGATTTTTTAACCAATACAACGTTGGACATCCAAGTGGTGTACTTGGCCTCCGAAATAAATTTGGCCTCGAGGAGGTCCTTTACAGCTTTTTCGGCAGCCTCCGTTTTCTCCGGAGACTGCTTCCTCCTACATTGTGCTACGGCCTTGATGGCCGGGTCAATGGTCAGCTGGTGACATGCGACAGATGGATCCAAGCCGGGCATTTCCGCGGTGCTCCACACGAAAAGGTCGGCATTCTCTCGGAGGCACGCTTTGAACTGCTTCCTCGCGATGTCAGGCAGGCCTACTCCGATCTTCACTCCTCGTTGGGGGTCTTCGCCGAACAGGACTAGCTCGAAGTTGCCATACGGGATTGGGCGCATTGGATGGGAGCTGCTGCTGGATGACGCGGATGGGCCGGCTGAAGCTGCTCGTTCCTCCTGTTGGTCCTCGGGGAAGCGACTGTCGAGGTCGATAGAGTCGACCTGGGGCAGAGGCTTGGCCTCCTCGGAGCTGCTCGACAGTGCTGGCTTGCTCGACGCTTTAGACTTGGGCGCAATGCCGTTGAGCCCCTTTGTAGCTGCTTCAAAACACCGTCGGGAAGCTTCTATATCACCGTGGAGGGTGGCGACCATTCCTTTCGAAGTGTAATACTTCATCTTCAGGTGGACGGTCGATGGTACTGCTACCAACTCGGCTAGAGTTGGCCTTCCGAAAATGCGTTGGTAAAGTGACGGGCAGTCGATTACCAGAAATTGGACCTTGATGGATCTGGCCGTTTCAGCTGCTCCGAAGGTCACGATCAACTCGACGTAACCCCATGGCTTGGTCACGGACCCGTTGAACCCCTGTAAATCGGACCCTACGTAGGGGGTAAGGTGTGATTTATCCAGCTGCAACGTTGAGAACAGCTGGGAATACATGATGTCGACCGAGCTGCCCTGGTCGACTAGGATTCGGCGAACGTCAAAGTTTGCCATTTGGGCTCTGACGAGCAACGAAATGCTTGAGTTCGGGGAGCCGCCGAGGAGTTCCTCCCTGTAGAAGGAGATGAGGATGGAACCCTTCGGGGCCTGATCAAGCGTGGTTACTTTGTTTGAGCTGGTGTTGATCAGGTGTTCGAACTTCCGTTTCACGGATCCCACAGTAACTTTGTTGAAACCCCCGCCAGAGATGACCATGGCGGAGGGAAAGGTCTCCCACGGGCTATGGGCCGCGAAATATGTAGGGGCGCTAAGCCCGTCAGGGACGTGGAAGTCCTCGGGTCGCGATATGGACATAGCAACCTGTATGTTGGCGTCTTCCGAAGAGGGTACCTCCTCCTCGACCTTCTTGGACTCCTGGGCGTCCTGCCGAGGAGTGTCCTTCTTCTTTGCGAACTGCTTCAGGTGGCCGTCCCTGATCAGTATTTCAATGGCATCCTTCAGATGGATGCAGTCCTCCGTAATATGGTCGTGACTTTTGTGGAAGCGGCAGTACTTTGACTTGTCCATGTTTGGTCTGTTTGACAGCTGCTTGGGGAAGCGGACTCCGGCTTGTTTGAAATCTGAATTGGCACATTCGGTCAAAATCTTCTCCCTGGAAACGGTCAGGGGAGTGTAATCATGGAAACGCCCGGAGGGCCCTTTGCCGTCACGGGAGTCACGGGGACAGTCCTCGTGCCTTCGTTCACCCCGATGAGACGTCGAGGCTTCTTCTCCTTTAGATGCCCGGGCGTTCTCCTGGCGGTGAGACGCTCGGACGTTGTTGGCCGCAATCTTCTCCTCGTACTGAATATGAGATTAGGCTTTGAGGAGGAGGGCGTCCAAGTTCCTCGGTGGCGCGAGGCCAATGGCTTTAGCGAACTCGGAGTCCGGGCAGACCCCTTGTTCGAGCAGAAACTTCTTCATCTTATCTGTCGTCGGGACCTGCACAGCTTCCTTGTTGAACCTCTCGATATATGCGCGGAGAGGTTCGTATTTCCCCTGGATTATGGCTCCGAGGGAGGCCTCAGTTTTGGGATGGCGGCGAGATGCTGTGAAGTGCCGCTAGAACATTCTGCCCAGCTATTTCCACGAGGTGATGGATTCCTCGGGCAGTTGTTTATACCATGTCATTGCTCCATTCCGAAGCGTGGTCGGGAACAGTCTGTATTTGATGGCGCCCCGTACGCTGCGGTAGTCTAGCAGCGCATCGATGTTCTCGATGTGCTCGTCGGGGTCGGTGGTCCCGTCGTAGGTGCCAAGTGACGGGGGTTTCTCCCAGCCTTTTGGGAGACGGGTGGCCAAGATCTCCTGGGACAACGGGCCGCAAGGCTTGTTGTCGTCACTAGAACTGGTGTATGATGGTGACCGGACGGGTTGCTCGAGTCGGCGGTTCCTTCGTGGATAAGGTGAGCAGTTCCTTCGAGGAGAAGGAGAGCGGTTCCATCGAGGAGAAGGTGAGCGTGCCCGTCCTTTGGACTTGATCGGAGATTCATCGTTCCTTCGAGTCCTTTTGTGGTCATGAGCGTGCTGGTCACGCGGGGAGATCTGGTCGCGCTTTTGAGCTAGGCGAAGATCGTGCTCTTGGCACAGTCTTCGGTCGATTTCTCTCCGTGGCTGCAGGTTTCTAGATCCTCGCTGGTTCCTCCGCGTATAAGGGGATCTTGGACGGCGAGACTCTTCCAGTGCCCCGATCCTCTCGTTTTGCTGCAGGATCAGGGTGTTCGTTTTGTTGAGGGCCTCCGGGAGGGCTGCCACGGCCGGGTCGGCACTGGACGGAACAGGAACGGGCTGGAGGTCGAGAGACGGTTGATCGTTGTTGCGATCAGTAGGGGTAGGGGAAGGAGAAGCAGTGGCTCCATCCCTAAGGAAACGGGCATCTCGGAGGAGAGATAATTGGCCGTCAACGACAAATTTGTTGACGGGGAGGATGGTTGATTGGAGAGCATCCTTGGAGCGATCTTGGGAAGCCATGATCGTGATGATGTTTGGGAATTGTTTTGATCTTCGGTTAAAGAAATATGGGGAGAACAAATTTTCCCACAGACGGCGCCACTGATCGTGAAGGCTGGATCAGATCCTGTAGAATCAGGCTGCCAAGTGCGTCAGGGATGCTGGTCGTATGGAGAGGAGGGGGTGTACCTGCAAGGCACTCCGACGCTCAAGTGAGAAAGGGTCAGAGAAAAGGGGCAAGCACAAAGTATGAATTCTTAGGGTGAATATTGGATACCTGACCCTCTCAAGCGAGAGGGTTTATATAGAGCCCCCAGCGCGTGGCCAACGGTCCTATTTTCGAGGCGAAATAACCGTTTTCCCCAAAGAATGGGTAATTGCCCAAACTAGCCGTTATGCCGGGCAGGGTGCCCGAAACTAGCCGTTATGTCGAGCATAAACGCAGTTCCGGACACCTGTCCTTTGCTGTTCGGGCAGCGTGGAAGCCGTGCGTAACGGGCATCAACGCCGGGGAGGAACGTTGCATTCCTTGCCCGGTTGGAGGGGCAGAAAGGTCATTTTTGCCCCTCTGTGGATTAGACTTAGGCAATTTGGGCCGCTCTGGAGCAGAGGCGGATTGGGCCAATTCTAGCCATTGGTCCAGTCCAGAACATGAGCCCCCCAAGTCGTTGTTCCCGAGCATAGGAGTGATGACTTAAGGATTGCTCGTTGCTCCGGGGAGCTAGCATAGAGTTGTCGTTTGAATACTACAAGTAATAAATGCAAAGAGCATAATCCAAGATTGTTCAACTAAAACATGTGATTAAAAATTTTCAAAAAGGAAAAAGTGTTTTAGAATAAGTGCTTAGTAAACAAAGATATGCTAATAGAAAAAATGGACTTGGTTTTTCTCATTTTAATAAACCAAGTACTAGTAAGACATTCTTTGTCAAAGCAAGTACTACTTCCAACAATAAGGAATCAAATAAATTGCATGTAGTAAATCTTACAAAAGATCAAATATTAGTTATAATTCTTATGGTAAAAATTATTTTAATTATAGGAATAATTCTTACTATATAAATTATTCTAATAAATCACATGCATATCATTTTCATAAGCCTACTTGATTCTATTGTAATACAAAGGGCATATGTAACACCCTAAAACCCTGAATGCTTAATTAAAGGATAAAATCAACATTTTAGGATGCTACTCAAAACATAACATGCATACTTTCCAATAAATTTCAAAACTCGCAGCAGAATTCTAAATAATCAACGTAAACTTAAAATATCTCTTCAAATGAAGTACTCAACAAAATTAACAAAACTCAAATATTAACTCAAAACAATTCAATGACTAATTCCCAAATGTTATAGATTAGAGAAATAGTTCCAACTAAATGACAATAAAATAATAAAGAAAACTAAGAAATCTTCACAGTCCTCTTCCAACTCATAGAAGTACTTACTCCTCCTGAGTATATGTATTACATTGTACAGAGCAGCACAAAAAAAACAACAAAGGGGTGAGAATACGCTCTAATATATTAATGATGTGAAAGAATGCAAGGGTAGCTTAAATCACACAACCAATAACACAAATTCAATTTACACACCAACATAACAATAAACCTCACATAGCCTTTATGTATGCAATGTGACTCACAACTCGACTCTATGCATGTGGTACCAATATAGACATTAGAGGTTTGTTACTGATCTTATCCACTCAATATTGGCTCCTCATTTGAACTGAATCCCCATCTTTCAACATACTCAAAAAATATTGGAGTGCAATCAAAAAATCTGGGATGCATTTTTACCAAAACTTTAAAAAAACTAGTTAAAACCGTGTTAATTTCCAAATTTTGAAAAAAAATGGTAGTTCATACGATTGGGATTTTAAAAAACCGAAGTTAATATTACTGAATTTTTTGATAAATCTGATATGATTGTAGATTTTCGAATATTTGAAAAAAAATCAGTTTAAAAAATCTATGATTTAATATCTTATGTTTGAAACTTTTGGTATAAAAATATGAATCTATACCGGATTTTTAAAAAAACAGGTATAAAATCATAAATTTTTTAAAATAAATCGAGATTTTACACATGTTTTTAAAAAACTAGTAACAAACCTGTGCATTCGCATGGGTTAAAGTTGTTTTATTTAAAATGTAAAATTTGAAATAAACATAAAAGAAAATTATTATTTAATATTCATAACTTAAAATCATGAATTGTTAATAGAATAGTTTATATAAAAGGAAATGTATTTATAATGATGTTTAGAAAATAGAATAATATTAATAGTATAATAATATTAGAAGAAGATATTAATTGATAAATAAATAAATGTAATTTTGTAAATATTTACAAATATGACTAATATAATATAAATATTTACGAATACGTTGTTGATTAAAATAAAAATAAAAAAAGGTATTGTGGTGTTAGTGTCCCGTGAAAATAATAAATTTTAGTGATAAAAGTTAAATGAAAGTTGATCATATAAATTTAATTGTATTAAATAACAATATAAAAAAATGACCCATGAAAAGGAGAAAAAAAATAAACAATAAATTTTTACATTTGATAATAAGAAAAATGACTCATGTATTATAATGATAGTGGCCTGTGTAATGAAAAATTTTATTATCATATTTATACTGACGTGTATCTTAACCATCATGGTGTTGTTTATTTGTAACACCTTCTGTTCATATTGCTTATTCAATGAACAGGTTATTTGTAACATCTTCTGTTCATATTGGGTGGGATAAAAAAAAAGTCAACCTGTCATATGGTTGAGTTGTTTTCAGAAATGTTAGAAAGTAAACTTTTGGAAAGAATATTGGATATAGCAGTAACTATACTATTGAGTGACAAACCGATACCAAAGCTCAACAATACATGGTTGATTCTCAAAAAGTGGCACATGTAATTAAGCACACTGTTTAAAAAGTAGATAGATAGCATAGGTGTTGTAGACAACTGCACAACCTCTTTTACAAATTATTAGTATATGTTTGGTACAACATTATTTATGGAAGAAACATATGTGTAGTGGAATGGCGGAAATAAATTGTGACTTTTAACGTAAAAGCTATACATAGTAGCTTCTCCAAAATCAAATATATGTCAAATCCAACACTCCACCAAATTTACATTAAGAAATAAAAGATTACAGAAGCATAGTATAGAAATTATATATATATATATATAATTCTAGCCACTGACATAGCTCAGCATCAAGTCCTCAGGCCTTTTATCCGCCTCCAAGTCATCAACATCAAGGGCCTCTTCTAATGCCTGAGCCTGGCTACGAGCTTGCTCTGCTTTCTCAGTAGACAAATGCTTAATAACCTCCTCCAGTGAACTAACATTCACTTGCTGACATATGATACGGTACTGAATAAGCCCATCCTTAGCAAAACGTCCTTTCCTCATGTTAACACACAGCTCTACATACTTAAACATAATCTGCTCTAGCGTTTTCTGCAATGCTCGGTATCTTTTTGAAGTTATAAGGTCGTGCAGAGTCTGAAGAGCATCCTGCTTCTGCCCCACATTGATCAATTCTGAACATCAAATTACAAGCAATTCAATCGCATTACTTTTTATACTAAATGAACGCCAAGATAAAAACGAAACAAAAAAAGGTAAAATCATCGTTTGAACCAACCTTCTGCCCTTTTGAGGGCATTCTCAAGCTTCAAGAATGAATCATAATTCATTATAAGTTCTCTTGACATGTATATACTGTTTAAAGAGTGCAAAGAATATCCCATCCCTCAATGAACATGTTACCAAGAAGAAAATATTATGCTCTAGACATGTAATTGACCACATAATTTCTGAAATTCTACCAAGAAAAAAATTCAAACACAACTAACCGTCTCAAGGGCCATTTGAAACCGAGATGCCACAAATGGAAGGACCAATGAGGGTTCCACATAAGAAAGTATAGAAGTTGCTGCAGCAACTGTCTCAGAGAGGTGCTCATTCTTGCTGTATTGTCCCCGATCGATTAATTTAAGCATTGTGTTCACAAAGAATACCCTCTCTAATTCTCCAAGATGTTGTTCAGTAGGTCTACAATTATTTATGCCCTTGTAAAACAGACCTTTTCAGTTTCATAAAACAGAAACATGACAAAAAACTGAAAAATTACAAATGATAATTAATCCATACAACTGCTCATTCTATAGACACTTCTGAAATTGAATCACCAAATGAAACAAAAAACCTCTCCAGTGAGTAAGTCCATCGACCACCATTTGACGGGTGATAATATCTAAGATAGAGAAAAGTTAGTAACAAAAAGGAAATCATTGAATTGATGAGAAGGCTAGCTTAATTAAGCTAAATACAGTAAGTGATGTATAAGTAAACTAATTGTTCCAAAATGTTGACCAATTTCTCAAAGTGTTGTTTTGCGGAACTACCAGGTTTTAGCAAATAGACCTGCAGTTGAAATTACAAAAGATCAACATTAAAAGTATGAAACCAGCAACATGACTCCAATGTTAGAATCCCCACTTCTGAACCCTGTGTCCCCATTTTTAAACCTCGGACGATCACTTGTCCTCACTTCTAAACCCGTGACTCGCCTCTTTCAACATACTCAAAAAATATTGGAGTGCAATAAAAAAATCTGGGATGCATTTTTACCAAAACTTAAAAAAAAACTAGTTAAAACCATGTTAATTTCCAAATTTTGAAAAATATTTGTAGTTCATATGATTGGGATTTTAAAAAAACGAAGTTAATATTACTGAATTTTTTGATAAATCTGATATGCTTGTAGATTTTCGAATATTTGAAAAAAAAACAGTTTAAAAAATCTATGATTTAATATCTTATGTTTGAAACTTTTGGTATAAAAATATGAATCTATACTGGATTTTAAAAAAAAAAAAACAGGTATAAAATCATAAATTTTTTCAAATAAATTGAGATTTTACACATGTTTCTAAAAAAAAGGAGTAAAAATTATGTTTTTATACCGGATTTTTCAAAAACCTGGTAAATATTAAAAAAAATTGGAAAAACGCAAAAAAAACCCAAAAATCTAGAATTTTGTAAAAAAACATGTAAAATAATCCAAAAATCTAGAAATCGCTATTTTTTCAAAAATTCGAACACTTTTATTAAGGATATTTTGGTAAAATTGTACATATTGAGGGGAGGGGGTTCAGGTATAATTATAAGGGCGTCAAGTATAATTCTCTTGTTCATATGTTGTGAACCATAATTTATATTGATCCAATTCTTCTTTGGGCTGAGCTTCTTAGGCCCATACAATTACAAAAGCATCTTATGTCTTTAGTTTGAGAATTTATTTTGCCACCCTTTTATTTTGACCTAGCACCCCCTACTATGTACAATTTTACCATAATATCCATAATAAAAGTGTTCAGATTAATATATTGAGTTTTTACGAAATTATTTGTTTCTAAGTTCTATTAGGATTTAAAAAAAAGGGTAAAAAAACATAGATTTTACCCCCTATTTTTTAAAACATGTGTAAAATCATAATTTATTTTCAAAAAGCTATAATTTTATACCGATTTTTTTTTAAATCCGATATAAATTCACATTTCGTATACCGAATTTTTCAAATATCCAGTATAAAATCATAGAATTTTGAAATATAAATTATGATTTTATACCAGTTTTTTTTTTAAAATCGACAGTGTTTACTTTTTTTTACTAGCCTATCGGATATAAACGGCTAGATTTTTAAAAAATCTAGAAAATTACAAACATACCGGATTTATCAAAAAATTGATAGTGTTAACATCATTTTTTATAGGTCTACCTGATATGAACTACCGTATTTTTTATAAATCTGGAAAGAAAATTTTTCAACACCTTAGCGAAAAATAAATGAGAGAGCCATTTTAGTCCATATGAAAAACTAAGGATGTCAGGTTTAATTGGAAAGGGGGCCGGACAAATTCTCCTTTAATTATTTTATGTGATGTGGGTTAAATGAGTTGAAAAGTCTAAAAATGTATCAATATTTCGAGATAGAGATTTGATCATAATTTGAGGCTGCAAACTAAGGTTCTTACTCTAAACTTGCATCAATGAATTTAAAGTCTAATAGTTAATCAGGGTTATGAACTGCTTGCATCTACTGATGATGCACCCTTTGACTCGTGTCTTTGTTGTTTTGTGCTCCTGTCATGTTTGCTCTTGGATGTTAGAGTTTCTATTTACTAAAGAATTTGGACTGTTAGATATGACGAGAATGATTTGATCCTTATGTTATAATGATGATAAATACATTGTTGCTAACCTTTGGTTTCATTTGTCGTTGACAGTCATATTAGGGAGCCCAATAAGTGTTCCTTTTTTTTAAACGCCATTCTCATTTTTTACTTTTTCTTTGTTTTACACTCATTTATCATTTTCGTTGCCTTCCATATTCAATATTTTCTCTCTAATTATGCATTCCAAACATCAATCCTTTCATTTATGGTCTTCGGATTATTTTCATCTCATATTGTAGTTGTTAAGAATGGATAAGGAAAATATTATTGAAATCCCTGATTATGAGAAGAATCCCGACATTTTTGGTGTATATATAAAGACTTTATTTATTGATAATGGTGTAGAGGTATCGCCTTCAACTAATATGTATGACTTTAGAAATGTGAAATTTACCATTTTGAATGATACCTAAGTTAAACATAAAAAAAGTTGTTATCAAATGCCTGATTTTCATTGGCAAGAGCAACTTCGGTCTTGGATAGGGTTGTTCGAGCAGCAGTCAAAGTTTCATCTTTTGTATTCATCTATTGCAAGAGTAATTGCACCTTCTTGGCCAATAAGTCAGAGTACTCAAAAGTCTGTACATCAATTCTTATTTCTGACAACACAACATGCGCCTTTTGGAGCTCCTCAAGGTAACGGCCCCACTCAAGAGTAAGAGCGTTGACGCATTTCTAAAGCACTTTATTTCCTTTCGAAGAAGGTAAGTCAAGAAAACATCTCCTTTTTCGGGGACGCCAAATGCAAAAACGGCTAACGCTCGACAAGTTTCATACGCGAAATCAGCAAACTCCTCTTAACAAACAACCTCGACTTTGCTTGAAAAATATATTCAATCCTCCTAAAAATTAGAAGATGAAAACTCTTTATCTGTATGTGAAATAGGACATGCCATAAGTGAAGGCGGTAATGCATATGTAATTGGCGTCGGGAATACACTAGGATCATCCTAAGTCTTGCTCGAGCGTCCGATGTCGGACAGACGACCCTTCCTTTTGAGGTCCCCTAACAACATGCCTAGTGACATAACTCTCTCTAGTTACTAATCGTAACGAGCGTAGAACACCTTCCTTCATGAATCGTTCTAGAGAATTTAGGACTTCCACCTGGGTCGAGACATGATGGTTAAATGCAGTCAGATCAGCAGGGGACCTCGTAGACATAATTTCTCTAGTAGCCAACACGATAGTCGTGACCATAGGCAACATAGTGATTATAGGCATCCTATTCATCTAGAGAAACATGTTGTAGCATTTCATATCACCTGAAAACTAAGGATTAATTAAGATAAGGCAATAATAATCATCCAAGAAGTGTCAAATAAAAGAGGAAGTATCCCGCATTACTCACCAAAGATAACCTACACATCCTCTTTTGTAGAAGCTTCCACTAATAAGCGTGTCTTTATGAACCACTTCTTTTGTTTCATTGGCATTGCCTTTGAAAGAGAAACAATGTCAACAAAGCCTAAATTTTCAAAAAAGGCTACAAGTTTCCTCTTCATATAAGTTTCTTCCTAAGACAAATATTCCAACTTATATACATAAGAGCCTATGTCCACCAAGAAATTACACTGGCGCCAAAACTTTGAGAATTTACTCAAACCTTTATAAGGCGGTTTGAAGTTTATGTTGCATATTTTAGAATGATCTACCTAAGAGAGATCAGACCCTGGCCCTGAGTCAAATCAATAAAACTTCATTGAGCTTGAATGAGATGAAAGAATATTGTTAGAGATGACACATCTTTCTTATATTCGCACAGGAATTCGAACACTTTAATATAAGCCGAATCTCGTCAGGTGCAAGTGTGAAGGATCGATTACTAAATGGTTTAGAACACACACCTCAACTTCATTAAAGGGGAGGCAAAAGTCTATCAAATAAAATAAACATTCATGAAGAGGGATGGCATGTCCATCATACTTGATACAAAGCCTCTTATCACCTTCAGGAGGAAACACTCCCTAGTATGAGGAGGGACCCACTCCAGTAAAGGCGTGATCTAGACTTCCTTCACCAACGAAGGTACAAATGATGTACAGTGTCTATTGATCCACCTACACAATAGAGTTGTCTCTTATTGCCTTCGGGATCTGAGTTGCAAGTTGCCCATTTAAAAAGAGGTTATCAATACATAAGATACATTATCGTAAGTAGAAGCACATGGTTGATACAAAAGACAAACTTTTTCCCAACCAATGTTCATCTATAGCACGATCACACCCTCTATCACATCTTTCACCGTTGAATTTAATCAAACGACAACTAGCACAAAGCGTTGAATCACATATGGACGGTTTTAACCGCCTATACTATGTAAAGACCATATCACATCATTTTAGTTATTAAATCAATTCCCACTTTAAATATAATTTTCACTCATTCACTTACTTGGACGTTGTAGTGGTAACCTTGCAGGTCCACCTCCTCTCCACCGTATCGAAAGTCTAATCCATCATATTTGACCTTCATTCCATCATTTTATCACCTATCTCTAGTTCTTGAATGGAACAATAATGAATAATGTAGTTTAAATTAAACAATACGCTAAATTACAATTTTGGTTCCCCTATTATGCTCTACTCATGAAATCAGTCCTCCTATTTTATTTTTAAACAGTTTTGGTCCCACATTCTCAATTTTGGTCCAAAAATCGTTGAGGTGTAAAATTTTTTTAATACATGATATTTTTTAATGAAGTGTCATGAGATTTATTATTTTTTCGTTATCCACGTCATTTTATAAATAAATTATGAATTAAGTTTTTTTAGAAATTCGTATGAAAATTAATCAATAGAATTTTTAAAAACATACTAATTGGGCTGAACGCCAAGCCAGTTAGGGTTGGCAATGAACCGACCCAACTCAAAAATAGTTCGAACTCGGTTCGAAAATTAAATCATTGAACTAGACTCATGAACTAAATGAGTTGAATATGAGCAAAAAATTAAGTTCGTTAACTAAATGAGCTGAACTTGAACTATACGTAGTTCGACTCGTTAGGTTCACGAGTCAACTCGATTATATATGAGAAGAATTATAGGGTCTTTAAGAGTAGATTTAAAGATTTGTTCTAAATATTAATCCTATATTGTTCATTTCGTACTAGTTATGGCAGTAAAATTGACAATTGCATTTAGAGTCATCCATGCTGGAGACATTATGACATTTGCTAAAATAACATGTGTAATGATGGTTACATGTGGTGTAATCATTCTGTGATAAAAATTTATCAATTTCTAGTAATTTGTTGTGTACTTTTTCATTAAATTTGTAAGGTCCCTAAATATTTAGATGAAGTTGTGGATTTTTTAGACAAATTTAAACTCCAATTGAGTAGGTTTGAATTAGACCTTCAGATGTATCTCTTGAAAGTTATGTAGTTATTGAATTAGTAGATTTTTGAAACAAAGTTATATTCCAATTTGATAACTTTTATTTAATAAAAATATTTTCTTTTAAAAAAATATTAATTTAAAATATCAAATATATAAAAAAAAAAAACTTAAAAGAATGTTTTTTAAGTTTGTGAAGCAAGTGAGTCAAATCTAACGAGATGAACTTAATTATTCGTGAACTTATAACGAGTCGAGTTTGAGTTTAAAAAAAGGTTTGTGTCGAACTTGAACCAAAAAAAAATCATGTTGGATTCGAACCAAGATTTGAGATGAATCAATTCTTAATGAATTGAGCCGAGTTGAGGCGAATTCGATTCGACTCATTTTCAACCCTAAGGCCAACCCATTTCTCCAGTCCACAAGCTTTAATTTAACATTATTTGTATATGATATATATAAAACCAAATTAAATGTGGGACTATTTTTGTAGGCATTTTTCTTCTATCAGCTTAATAAACAGTAATTGCAGGAAGTTGCATTTCATTCTATTTGATAATCATCATTAGTCTCTTGTTGTCCATCTTGTAGCCATAATTTCTTCATAATTTTAGGTTGAGAGAATGCATTTTCTGCATCATTTAATCTTAATTTTATTTTCGTTAGTTTGGGAATAGTACATAACTTTGTTATTAGAAATCAACACAGGGGAATTTTAAAACTAAAATTTGTCTGAGTTGCATCCCTAAATAATGTTTTTATGTTGACAGGGTGTTTCAAGAGCTCTAGTTGAGAACTCAAGAACATTAAGATTACCAACTCATTTGCATGAGAGGTTATCTTTAATCTGCAATGCCAATAATAAACTTGAAGAGAGAGGTGACACTCCAACTATTGATGTAAGTCGGCTAAATGTATAGAAAAAAAGCAATTGAAATCTGTATCACTATTTCAAAAGTTTTAAAGTAGGTATGCCTTAAGTGTTCCCTTATTATGCAGAAAATTACAAAATTCCTTAATATGTCTCAAAAAAAAGTTAGAAATGCTACCGAGGTAACAAAATCATTGAGAGTTATATGAGCCACATACAATTAATTTTATTTATATATATATATATATATATATATATATATATATATATATATATATATATATATATATTTGTGTGTGTGTTTGTGTTTTGTAGGCTATCAGCAAAGGAAAATATATGAATTAAACATGTCTTGATTGTAGATCATAAACATTTCATTGCTTAAAGCAAAATTTTGTATGAATTTCTGCTCTTTATATCAATCATTCTTTAAGGATATATGTATGTATAAACTTAATGGAGGAGTATGTTATTACATTTGGATGATAATAAGCATCAAAAATCAAAACTGATGTATTAGAAAGGGTGATTTTAGAGACCACAAATTATATTACATGCTTTTTTGTTTTATTAAAACATTTGGGCCTAATAAATAGCAGAACTGAGACACCTAGGCATATTCTAGAAGAAAGTAGGCCAATGGGCGTTAGTTAGTGAGGGTGTCGTTAGCTATGTGATGTTGTTAGTGAGAGGGAGTTTTGTAGATGGAACGAGGGAGGTGAGGAGAGGCATTGAGAGATTTTTTTAGAGTTGGTAAGGTGATTTTTCTCTCTAGTTAGGAGCATGGTGCTATGGAAAGGAGTTCTTGAAATCTGATTTATCTATTGCATAAAACTTCCTACAGAAAAAGTCTCACATCATGTGGGTTATATTTAAGTGAATTTCTTAATACACCCTTTATGTTTTTTAGCCACAACGCGAAATTATTTAAATATCTCTAGTTTTCAGAGATGCATCTCCAGACGCACCAAATTTTGAATGAACGTTGAAATAATTCGGAGATGCATCTCCGTAACAATTTAAAACATACCATGCATCACACTAAAAAGTCATTATACAAGTGAATTGGACTAGAGATGCATCTCTGCGAATTATCTAGAGATACATCTCCGCAACGTATCAGAACTTGGTCTTTCATGTTATATTTTGTTTACATGTATTCAGATGAAGATTTAAACCATACCATACAATCGAAAATAAAAAATAGACGTACATAAATTCAGATGGTCCAAAAATGCCATACAACCGAGAACAAACAATAGCATGATATAAAAATAAAATACATACCATAGTACTACTACTATATACTAAGACATTTAGGGGTGTTCATTGGTTCAGGATAATCCGAACCAAACCAGAATCCAAACCAAATCATGGTGTTTGGGTCAGACATTTTTTAGTTCGGGAAAAAACCAAACCTAACAAATGAAACTCTATTTTAATTGGTTCAGGCAACGGATTTCCAAAATTCTATCCGCGAGCCCGTCTATCCGAACCAACCATATTAATTCATATAACTTATATCATTCTCATAGAAACTAGTATAAGATATTCCACTTTAAAAAGGAAGAAAAATGAAACGTCATTTGTGCCTTTCACATCCTATATGAAGAAATGAAAAAAATAAAAAATTTATATTATTATAGAAACTTAGTTGTTGTAAATTAGATATTTTTTATAAATATTTTTGTACATTTGTTTCTAATGTATCCGATCAATCAAACCCAAACCAACCCGTTATTTTTCGGTTTGGTTCGGTTTGGATTTTATCAAAACAATGTGAAAATCCAATCCAAACCAATTCGTATATTTTTGATCGGTTTGGGCATTGGATTCTCTCAAAACCAAACCAAACCGACCCGCAAACACCCCTAAAGACACTACTGTGTATGTATGACTACCTCTCCTCTACCTCGTCTGACTCCTCTGCCTCATCTACCTTCTCGGTCATCAATCCCCTAAGTCCTCTGGCACCGTCTCCGGTACAACAATGCCCCCTGTGTCTCAGTCATGATGGAATTTAGGACCTGCCTCACATCAGACCCATCAGGGAAGATACTTGTGCCAATGCCTGCCTGCTCAATCTCCACTATGCTACGACACCTAGGCAAGACAACCTCAGTATGATCTAACTCTTCCTGCTCCTCCTTTAGTATCTCCTGATGAGATTTCATCGGTGGATCTCCTGGACCAATATGCACCATGTACGGATGTAACACCCTGAAGAACCATCTGATGTACCATTCGACGTAGCTCCAGTCGCTCTCAACTATGATACTTTGTGCCTCCTTCAGTACCAGATGACTATCATAATCATCAAACATGTCATCTATATGTCTATATGTCAAGGTAGGAGGAGCAGAGACAATAGGGTATTTGGGAATGGTCTGAGTATAGCCAAACTGGCGCATGACTCGCTCGGGAAGATAAGGATCTGTAGACCAACCATTTAGAGTATAACATTATCTCGTCAAATGGCTACGTCTCACAGTGATCAACATAACTGTTGAAGGGCATGTCCTCAGCAACCAAACGGTTAAAATACACTCTGTAAGGCTCAGCCGCCTGGTTCCCTCTGAGTGGAGAAAAAGCAGTAGCACGCGGCATATCCTTAGTGTAAGACAGTACACTCGCATAACTAGAGATGTGCGGGAAGTGCTAGAGGATCCAAGCCTGAAATGAAAAGTTTGAACACATGAATCATTAGTAATGACTTTGCAAAGATGAAATGAAAATGACAAAGAAACATTCAAGGACCAATAATTATTACCGTTGATAGTGTGACGCTGCCTTTGACCTACTTCGTCTTCCACATACAACTCTTTCTCAACTTCGACTACAGGTAGACCAAAAAGGTTCCCCTCCAATTGTACACATGGATCCGCTTGAAATCCACGAAGTACCGTAAGTAGACTACGTCTGTATAAGTGACACCCTTGTCCACAAATATCACAGTGCCAACCAAATAAAGCAGGTATGCTCTTATAGAATACGATCTGTGGAGCGCCACCTAGTCATCATCACCTGTAGCTTGTTGTGCACTCAGGATCTCAGCCTCATATATCTTCTTTATGTATTCAAATCTAGCACGAGCACCCATGGTCTTATCCAACTCCTAATTCGCCTCCCCTGGACCAGCCCTCAGATAGTCTACCATCATCTCGAGTGTCTCGTATTTGGTAATCTTCTCATGATCTAGGAATCTCCCCCTGATCGGAAGATGAAGCAAACACGAGACATCGTCGAGTGTGATAGACATCTCACCATGTGGGAGATGAAACGACGAGGTCTCCGGGTGACATCTCTCCACGAATGCATTATGCATCCTGTGGTTGACCGTAGTATAACCGGCCATGCACAAGTACTTCAGGCCAAATAAGAACAAAACTGCCTGAAACCAATCCTCATTCGACTGAGGCAAGCCAACAATCTTCCGCCCGCGGTTAATAAACTTCTGCGGATCACGCTCCTAAAAAAAATAATAATCAATGTTAGAAATTTGTCAATTAAATTTAACGTAAAAAAATGTATCCAACTAATGCTACCTCTCTATCCCAGATATGTCTGGAAATATGGTTTGGATACAAAAGCAGTAATGACAAATTAACTGGGCCTCCTCCAAATGCCTCTGGCTCAGCATCCGCAGCAGGCTCACCCTCCGGAGGTGGCACTGGATCAACAACATCAGTAGTCAGAGGTGGGACTGGATCAAAAACATCTACAGTAGGAGGTGACGTTGGTGAGTCGGGTACCTCAGGCGCATGAATAGGGAAAACATGGCGCCTCCGGGAGGATGGAGGGAGTAATGTGTCAGATGGTGAATCTCTTCTCCTACGGGAAGAAGAAGATGAAGTGGCATATGGAGAAGCACGAGCCCCAGAAGTAGATGGCTATGCTTTGTGAGGGTTAAGGTCTTTCACCTATTTTGTTTTAATGATGTCAACAAATATGCTGAGTATTAGATTGTAATTTGAGCGGTATCACTTCTCTTGTCGGGCAAACTGTATCCAATCATTGTTGTTCATGTGTCTAGACATATAGGACTTAGGCTTGTCCATAAATATATGTGCATGATCATTAGACTAGTGTCTAGTATGTTTTGTCTGGGTCTTAGTCAGTTACAATGTGAAAAATTGCATTTTAGGTAAAAATGCAAGTTATGCGCTGACCTTCTATGTGCATGCGTCGACGCATGATTACTGATGCAAGACGTGTGAAATAAACGGGAAAGCGCATAACTCTGAGAATACAGAAAATGTATTCATGCGTCGACGCATGGTGACTTTGAGCCGACGCATCCTAGTCTTTTTTTTCATAGTGCTTTCAACGGGTCAGCGCACGCTGATCCTCATTAAAGCATGAGTTGACCCATAACTTGCCTGACCTGATTTTTTCACTTAAATTTTTTTTTCTGTTATTTTTGTTACCACTTTGGTGGGTTAATTTATTCTCTATAAATAGTTTGGTCCTCTCATTAGTCAAACAACAAGAAACGTGAAAATAGATATCATTTTTCTCTTCATCTTCATCTTCTTCATTGAGTAAATAAACAATCACACATAATCATCTTTGTTTGTGTCGCCCATTGTTCGAAGTGATAACATTCAGAATTTAGGAAGTGTGATCTTCATTTTCTGGGTTGAGAGTTTGGTAGGTGTTTCTTGAATAAAACCAGTTGGTTTTGTCCTCCAAGAATCGAGTAAATTTTGGGGGGTTTTGCACAAACCGTTTCGTTCTACAGGGATTCAGCCGAGCGAAGGTAACCGAAGATTGGAGCAATTGTTCGGTTTAGTAGCTGTAATCGTAGGATCGTAGAAGAGAGGTTTGGGTTCGAATTTTTGGTAGATCGCAATTGATCGAGTGAAGGTAACCGAAGAACGGTGGGTTCTTTCGATTTTGTAGCGTGGGACGATAATTGGATCAACCATATTCGACGGACTTGATTCATCTTGAATCAAGGGGAGAGAAGACTCTGCATCAATGATTGAAGACGTTCGAGGGTTTGAATATTCATTGTTCTTCTCTTGTAATAAACAATTTACAATAGCTACATATATATATATATATATATATATATATATATATATATATATATATATATATATATATTTATCTCAATTCCAATTGTGAAGTTGGGGGCAGACGTACCCAAAGCGAGGACGATTGGGAAACTGCCTAATCAAATCTCGTTTGTTCTCTCTTTCCTTTAACTCTTTTACATTTTAGTTTATTCGAATTTGTGAAGTCGCAAGTTATCGAAATTTCTGTCGTAGTGTAATTGTAAGCTGAGAAACTGTTTTGTTTAATTGATACAATTCCTTGAATTGTGTCTTGGAGCAGCTTTACATTACCTTCCATTGAAATTCTGCACTTAGTGTGTTTATGCACACCAGGTGTTTGATAATTTGTTTCAAAGCATAAATCGAACGCAGTACTTTTCATTGTTTATCGTTTCACCTCATTGGTTTGGATTAAACATCAAGCAAGCGATATTTTGTTGATTGCGTTATAAGTGTAGTAATTGAACTGAATTTTTCTCTTCCGTACTCATTCTTAATATATTCGTGCATATCCGATCCTTTTGGTAGAAGGTTCGTGGTAGACGTACAATCCAGTGGTTTGCTTTCGTTAAACTTTTAAAACTAAATTTTTGGTAACCATTTGCATGTAAAACTCTAGGGATCTATTCAACCCCCCCCTTCTAGATCCATAGCCATCGTCTAACAAGTGGTATCACGAGCTCCGGTTAATTCTGGTGCTTCGGTAAAACTTATTGGATCATGGCGAACGAACCTAAAGGGGCTTATAATAGAGCTCCAGTTTTTACAGGAAAAAATTACAGCTACTAGAAGGATTGTATGTGCGTTCATATAAATTCCATAGATCAGAAGGTTTGGAATGTTATTTTAAACGGTCCCATGGAAATTACTATGACAAATGCGGAAGGCGTTGTCGTTCCTAAACCCGAAGCTCAATGGAATGAGGAGGACGAGAAAAAGTACAACTATGATTGAAAGGCTCGTAATATGATCATCTCCTCCTTGGGAGTTGACGAGTATTATCGAGTCTCCCATTGTGAAACGGCCAAAGCCATGTGGGATGCTTTACAAGTAGCCCACGAAGGCACTAATGATGTTAAGATGGCTCGTATTAATACACTAACGCAAGAGTTTGATTTGTTTTACATGAATCAAGGGGAAACCATTGCAGATATGCAAAAACGATTTACTCACATTATCAACAAATTGCATGTTCTTGGTAAACCAATTCCAAATGAGGTTGCTACTAACAAAATTCTGAGGTGTCTTAACAGGGAATGACAACCGAAGGTCACCGCTATCAAGGAGGCCAACAATCTTGCTACACTAGACCTCACAACACTCTTTGGTAAACTAGATGAGCATGAGCAAGTGCTCATTAGCTTGGATAAACATGAAAAGAGTATCAAGAAAGAGAAGGCAAAAGATACGGAGAAGAAGTCGATAGCTCTTAAGGCTTCTTGTTCAAAGTCCACACATCAAGAGCTAAGTGATGATGAAGCCAATAATGACAAAGATGAAGAATCCAGTGATGATATGGGCTTATTTGTGAAGAGGTACAATAGATACGTTCGTCAGAACGAGATTCAACACTCGGACAGAAATCTAGTCAAGTTTAGGAAGCAATCTAGAAGCAAAGGAAATAAGAATGGCAAGGCAAAAGGGACGTGCTAGAACTGTGGAAAATCCGGGCACTACAGGCCGGATTGTCCATCTCTAAAGAAAGACAAAGATAGGGATAATTACAAGAGTCGCTCAAACAAAAGGTCCAACAAGTCTCGACGAGCATACATCGCTTGGGAAAGCGATAGTGAGTCGAAAAAAGATGATTCATCAAGCGATGAAAGTGAATCCGTTAACTTTTGTGTTATGGCACGCCACAACAAAGCAAAAGAGGTAAAGAATTCTAAATATGATCATGTTAATACTATGTCGCATTTAGAGTTACAAAAGGCTTTTGACATGTTACACTATGAGGCTAAGGAAGCATTTCAACGTTTAGTCTCAAATAAAAAGATTTTCACGTATTTGGAGAAGAAGGTTTCCGATGCCGAAAAGGAATTGGAAGCCCTCAAAAACTATATCGTGGACACATCAAAAGCCAAGATTGAAGAGGACCCTACCTCTTGGTTCAATTGGGGCTGTGACACTTGTCATATTTGGCAACGAGAGGTGAGAACCCACAAGGCAAAATTGGACAAGGCTCTTAAGCCAAAAGTTACATTTGCTATTGATCGATCACATTTTCATGAGAGCATGAATAATCCATATCAAAAGTATACCTATGTGATTCGAGATAGTGATAGCAAAGGTAAATTCCAAATGAACCGTAATTGTCTTTAATGTTGTAAGCCTGGTCATACTATTACAAAATGCCGCTTCAGAAGGTTTCTTGTTCCGAAAGGCATCTACCAATGGTTGCCCAAGTGCGGTCTTGGTTTCACTCACCTTAAAGGACCCATGAGAATTGGGTACCTACTCTCCCTTGATTGTTTTTGTAGGTACAAAGTCTTGAGACCACCGAAAGAAGATGGGTTCTAGATAGTGGCTGCTCGAGACACATGATCGGAGACATATCTCTTTTTATCGACTTTGTGGCAAAGAAAAAGGAGTTTGTCACCTACGGAGATAACAACAAGGGACATATACTTGGTAAAGGTAGTGTAGGTAACCCCTCATCTACTACTATCTCTGATGTACTTCTTGTGGAAGGCCTTAGTCACAACCTTTTAAGCATTAGTCAACTATGTGACAAGAATTATAAAGTATCTTTTTCAAAGGATTGTTGCATAGTTGAAGATAGTGACAAAAAGAATGTGTTTAAGGGCTTGAGGGTGAACAACGTCTATATGCTAGACTTAAATGAGGTATCGTTGAATGGAGACAAATGTCTAGTCGCTATGAATGAAGATTCATGGATGTGGCATAGAAGGTTGGCTCACATCAACTTTGATTTACTCAACAAAATAGTCTCAAAAGACCTAGTCATTGGTTTACCCAAAATCAAATTCTCAAAGGATCATCTTTGTGATGCGTGCCAAATGGGGAAGCAAACAAGGATCTCATTCAAATCTAAAAACATCATTTCAACTATGAGACCCCTTGAGCTCCTCCATATGGACCTCTTTGGACCATCTAGGGTTAAAAGCCTAGGTGGTAACTATTATGGGTTTGTAATAGTCGATGATTTTTCTAGGTTTTGCTGGACCATTTTCTTAGCAAATAAGATTGATACCTTTTCGGCCTTTGAACGATTTGCTAAGTTATCTCAGAACAAGTTAAACACAAACATTGGATCAATTAGAAGTGACCATGGGTGTGAGTTTGAAAATCATTTGTTTGAAGCATTTTGTGATTCCAACGGAATTGATCATGATTTTTCCGCACCACGTACCCCTCAACAAAATGGGGTAGTGGAACGTAAAAATAGAGTTTTGGAGGAACTTGGAAGGACTATGATCAATGATGGTGGATTACCAAAATACTTTTGGTCCGACGCCATAAGTACGGCTTGTTATGTTTTGAATAGGGTGCTCATCTGGCCTATTCTAAACAAGACACTGTATGAGCTTTTAAAAGAGCGTAAGCCAAATATCTCTCACCTTCATGTATGTGGTTGCAAATGCTTTGTGTTAAACAATGGGAAAGAAACTCCTGGTAAGTTTGATGCCAAGGCCGACGAGGGTATTTTTCTTGGATACTCTCAGTCAAGTAAAGCGTATAGAATTTATAATAAAAGGTTACGTGTAGTTGAAGAGTCAGTTCATGTTACCTTTGATGAGTCTTATCCGAGAAATGTCGGAGAAGGTAGTTCTTTTCATGGTGCAGGTGTACCTACTGAAGACATACTCAATGACACTGATAAGGGAACTGATCAGCCTGAAGCAGAGCGTATTGAGGAGGAAAAGGATCACCAACCGTTTAAAAGTGAGGATGATCATCATTCTGATAAAGATGAACTTCCTCCAGCTTGGAAGTCTTCAAAAGACCATCCAATTGACAACATTCTCGGTGATATCTCTAAGGGAGTAACCACTCGCTCTAAACATAGTAATTTTTGCTATTACTCTGCTTTTGTGTCACAAGTAGAACCTAAAAGCGCTAAGGAGGCGTTACTCGATGAGCATTGGTTTCTATCAATGCAAGATGAACTAAATCAATTCAGGAGAAATGAGGTTTGGGACCTTGTCCCCATCTACGAGATCATCGAGTAATCGGCACCCGATGGGTGTTTAGGAATAAACTTGATGAAAATGGAGTAATAACACGTAACAAAGCGCGGCTTGTAGCGCAAGGCTATAACCAAGAGGAAGGAATCGACTATGAGGAAACTTATGCGCCGGTTGTCCGACTCGAGGCTATACGCCTTTTACTTGCTTATGCTTGCACTAAGAACCTCAAATTGTTCCAAATGGACGTTAAAAGTGCCTTCCTTAATGGATATATAAATGAAGAGGTTTACGTTGCCCAACCTCCGGGTTTTGAATCTCATGAATATCCTGATCATGTCTACAAACTTAAACGTGCTTTGTACGGACTTAAACAAGCCCCTAGGGCTTGGTATGAACGTCTAAGCAAATTTTTACTTGATCAAGGGTATTCAAGAGGGAAGGTTGACACAACTCTCTTCATTAAACGTCAAGGAAAACATTTAATTTTGGTACAAATTTATATTGATGATATTATTTTTGGGTCTACTAACATGACCTTGGTCAAGAAGTTTTCTAGTTTGATGTAGGGGGAGTTTGAAATGAGCATGATGGAGGAGCTCAACTATTTCCTCAGATTGCAAATCAAACAACTCGATGACGGCACATTCGTGAGTCAAACGAAATATTGTCTTGAGCTTCTAAAATGTTTCGATATGCTAAACTGCAAAGCAATAGATACTTCAATGCCGACTAGTGCGAACCTTGACCGTGATGAGAATGGTAAAGACGTAGAGGTAAAAAGGTATAGAGGTATGATAGGATCCCTTCTCTATCTTACCGCATCACGTCCCAATATTATGTTCAGTGTATGCATGTGTGCGAGGTATCAAGCACATCCCAAGGAATCCCACTTAAAAGTAATTAAGCACATACTTTGATACCTCTCTGGTACTCCAAAGTATGGGCTGTGGTATTCCAAAGGTAGTGTTTGTTCCTTAGTTGGTTATTCCGATTCCGACTTTGCCGGGTGCAAGTTGGATAGGAAAAGTACTAGTGGCACGTGTCACCTTTTTGCAAATTCCTTGGTGAGTTGGCACAACAAGAAACAGGTTTCGGTTGCTTTGTCAACAGCCGAGGCGGAATACGTTGCCGCAGGCAGTTGTTGTGCTAAAGTCTTATGGCTTAAAAAACAATTGCTTGATTTCAATTTAAAACTTGAGCGTATTCCTATTTTGTACGATAACACTAGTGCAATAAACCTAACTAAGAACCCCGTATTACATTCACGCACCAAGCATATCGAAATACGCCATCATTTTCTTAGGGATCATGTAGAGAAAGGTGATGTGATCTTTGAGCATGTTGATACTAAAAATCAACTTGCTGACATTTTTACAAAACCGTTAGCCACTGAGCCTTTCTTTCACATTCGTTGGGAACTTGGCATTCTCTATATCTCGGGTCGTGTTTGATAATCCTTTAAGATAGTGATCTTTACACACACACACACACACACACACACACACACATATATATATATATATATATATATATACACACACACATGCTTATTTATTCTTTTGACTAACAATGTAAAGGGATAGTTAGCTATATGTGAGGGCTCTTATCGTCATGGTGGTCAAGGTAATATCGTTCCAATTTATAGATGTTTAACATATTTTGTGCCATATTAAGTACCTTAAACTTGATGGTTATTGCTTTTTGAGCACATATTGTTCATGTGGATGTTTGTTCTATGTGTGTGCATGTTAATTTATCCTTTTGGAACTTATGTTTGCAAAATTTCAATTTTTTCTTCATTTTTTCCTTGCATGCGTCGACGGGACCATATCATGGGTCGACGCATAAACTGTTGCATTTGTTAAGGGAAACTGACGGGTTAGCGCAGCACTTGCATGCATCGACGTATCCTGCACTTAGGTCGACACATAACTGTTACGTTCAGAATTCCTGCATTAATTGGAATGTGTGCGCCGACCTATTGCTGCCTATTCCCACTACATATTTTCACTCTCTTTTAATTCTTGTTCATTGCATGTAATCATATCATATCTTTTGGTCTCCCTCTCTCTATTTCCTCCATTAAACCTCATCAATACCCATTAATCTCCATCAAAATCCCTAAAAAATAAAAACCCACAACAAGTGAATTCTCAAGGGTATAAGAACAAGGTTTCTAACTGCTAATCATCATCCTCTCTACCACTGTGTGCACTTTTCATCTTCTCCAAACCTTCATCAACAATGGCTTCCAGACGAACAACCGGAAAAAGAACAACCAGAGCTTCATCTTCCGGAACCTCTTCGCAACTGGTAACCGTTAATTCTTTAGTTTCTGATGCACTATCTAGTCCTTATGAGGCATTGTTTAGTAATCGTGATGTTATACCTCAACATGGGTTCTTTGTATTGATGGGTGAAGATTATCATATTCCTGAGATAACTGAAATACTCAATGTTCAGAATCTTGGTGAATTTCTGGAATGTGATGATAAATACAATAGTGATCTGATTCGAGTGTTCTAATGTGGAATCAAGGGTAAATTTAAGGGGGTTGAGCTTAAGTTTTCTATGAATAATGCTCTTCATGATGTAAATAATGATTTATGGGCTACTTTGTTTAGTTTGGACACAAATGAAAATCTACCCAGAGTAAATGATAAAACATTTGTTCAAAACTTTGAGTTCAACACTGCTCTAAACTCTATGCTACGGGAACCATTTCCTGACGATGTTGTGGCAAGTGACGTCTTTCCGAAAAATGTCACTACCGGTCATTTGAAATTTGAAGACCGAATTTTGCAATGGATTGTTGCTCGTATCTTGAGACCTAAGAAAGGTGGATACTCACGGGTTGAGAAGGCTGAAGTTCATCTCATGTATATTCTGAAAAATCGGATCAAAATCAACTGGCCATACTATTTTGCATATCGGATGTTCGTTACCCGTAGCTCCCACAAATATCAGGCTCTAGGTTATGCATCCTGTATTCAAAACATCTTGAACAAGGTTGGGATTTCAGTTCCAAGTATTACTTACATTGAGATTTCATCTGAACAACAATTTCAACTAAAAACCCTCACCATGATGGGCTACCATTGGGATAAGGTTAATAAGAAATTCAATTACCGACACAGATCGACTCATCCCATTCAATCTGAACCTGAAGAACCTGTTCATTATGAGGACGTACATGATGGTGATCGTCAAGATGTTAATGATGATGATATGGTTATGCAAGAGGAAGACAACGACGCATGGATGGGTGATCAACATGAGGACAATTCTAAAAATCAGGGCTGGGGAGATTGGTAAAACAACTGCTGGACTACTCTTGGTAACACCTATGTTCCTCCTACCTATGGCGAGGAGTATGGTTGGCATCAACCTGATTACTCGGCACCTCCAACTCCACAGCCTCAGTATGATTACCAGGCATCTGAATAGATTCTGGCAAGGTTAAATGAGATGAATCTTCAACAGCAAGAATTCCAAGCATTGCAAGAGAGTCGTTACAATGCTCAGGAAGAACGGCTCACAAACTTATCCGATCAAGTCTCGGCTCACATCACTAACTTTAACAGGTTTGCTGACGCGTCTATGACTCGCTTCAACCAAATCAACGAGAACTTGACTCAACAGAATCTCAATCTTGCCAACAGTCTTGGTACTCTAAATCGCACCCTGATCGAACTCAACCTGCACCTAGAAGATTTGTCACCACCAGGCCAGTATTATGGAGGAAGAGGTCATCCATATAGGGGGAGGAGGCCATAGAGATTAGGGCATCATATTCATAGTGTTTTGCATTTATGTTTGGTTATTTGCTTTGCATTTGTTTTCTATTGTTCAATCTTTGACTTTTGCTTCAATTTGTTTTAACATTCTTACGTATGAAATGAATTGTCTTTGCGATTTATGTTCCGTATTTATCCGCTTTCAATTTACGTTAACTGTATCATATGTGGATGCGTGTTAATGTCGTTGTATTGCAAATATGTGATGGATCCTTACGTGTTATAGCTTTATTTTGACCACCTTCTTCTCTTCTTTTTGATGTTTACAAAGGGGGAGAAGGATAGCAAGCAGAAAATTAGCAGGAAATCAATCAAGTGTTAAAGACAGGGGGGGCTTGTTAGTTCACAAATTACAAATCACGTGAAAACTAAAACAATGTTGCCATCATCAAAAAAGGGAAGTATGTGAGGGCTAAGGTCTTTCACCTATTTCGTTTTAATGATGTCAACAAATATGATGAGTATTAGATTGTAATTTGAGCGGTATCACTTCTCTTGTCGGGAAAACTGCATCCAGTCATTGTTGTTCATGTGTCTAGACATATAGGACTTGGTCTTATCCATAAATATATGTGCACGATCATTAGACTAGTGTCTAGTATGTTTTGTCTGGGTCTTAGTCAGTTACAATGTGAAAATTTGCATTTTAGGTAAAAAATGCAAGTTATGCGCTGACCTTCTATGTGCATGCGTCGACACATGATTATTGATGCAAGACGTGTGAAATAAACGGGAAAGCGCATAACTCTGAGAATGCAGAAAATGTATTCATGCGTCGATGCATGGTGACTTTGAGTCGGCGCATCCTAGTCATTTTTTTTCATAGTGCTTTCCACGGGTCAGCGCACGCTGATCCTCATTAAAACATGAGTCGACCCATAACTTTCCTGACCTGATTTTTTCACTTAAATTTTTTTCTGTTATTTCTGTTACCACTTTGGTGGGTCAAATTATTCTCTATAAATAGTTTGGTCCTCTCATTAGTCAAACAACAAGAAACGTGAAAATAAATACCATTTTTCTCTTCATCTTCATCTTCTTCATTGAGTAAACAAACAATCACACATAATCATCTTTGTTTGTGTCGCCCATTGTTCGAAGTGATAATGTTCAAAATTTAGGAAGTGTGATATTCATTTGCTGGGTAGGGAGTTTGGTAGGTGTTTCTTGAATAAAACCAGTTGGTTTTGTCCTCCAAGAATCGAGTATATTTTGGGGGTTTTTGCACAAACCGTTTCGTTCTACAGGGATTCAGCCGAGCGAAGGTAACCGAAGATTGGAGCAATTGTTCGGTTTAGTAGCTGTAATCGGAGGATCGTAGAAGAGAGGTTTGGGTTCGAATTTTTGGTAGATCGCAATTGATCGAGTGAAGGTAACTGAAGAACGGTGGGTTCTTTCGGTTTAGTAGCGTGAGACGATAATTGGATCAACCATATTCGAAGGACTTGATTCATCTTGAATGAAGGGAAGAGAAGACTCTGCATCAACGATCGAAGACATTCGAGGGTTTGGATGTTCATTGTTCTTCTCTTGTAATAAACAATTTGCAACAGCTACATATATATATATATATATATATCTCAATTCCAATTGTGGAGTTCGGGGCAGACGTACCCAAAGCGAGGACGATTGGGGAACTGCCTAATCAAATCTCGTTTGTTCTCTCTTTCCTTTAACTCTTTTGCATTTCAATTTATTCGAATTTGTGAAGTCGCAAGTTATCGAAATTTCTGTCGTAGTGTAATCGTAAGCTGAGAAACTGTTTTGTTTAATTGATACAATTCCTTGAATTGTATCTTGGAGCAGCTTTACATTACCTTCCTTAGAAATTCTGCACTTAGTGTGGTTATGCACACCAGGTGTTTGATAATTTGTTTCAAAGAAAAAATCTAACGCAGTACTTTTCATTGTTTATCGTTTCACCTCATTGATTTGGATTAAACATCAAGCAAGCGATATTTTGTTTATTGCGTTATAAGTGTAGTAATTGAACTGAATTTTTCTCTTCCGTACTCATTCTCAATATATTCGTGCATATCCGATCCTTTTGGTAGAAGGTTCGTGGTAGACGTACAATCCAGTGGTTTGCTTCCGTTAAACTTTTAAAACTAATTTTTTGGTAATCATTTGCGTATAAAACTCTAGGGATCTATTCAACCCCCCTTCTAGATCCATAGCCATCGTCTAACATGCCTGACCAGAAGGACCAAGAACCTCCGGAACCTTCTGACTCTTTTCCCACCGCATTGATGCGTGCTGAACAACCCTCCTGTGTCTCAGTATATCGTGTCTATCAGTCATTATGTCTGTAATTTAAAGCAAAGCAGACAATTAGTGCAGACAAACAACACTACAAGCAAGAAAATAAAAAAATACTATAGAAATTTATGAAGATGCATCTCCGAAATCTGGGAAACTAAAACGCTGAAAAATTTCAAAGATGCATCTCTTGAATTATCTGCAACTCAGAAGCTGCATCAATGTACACTATGCAATCTCAAAAAAAATGTTTTGATCATCATTTTCAGCCAACAATAGTCTAATACACTATGAGTAAACTATCTTAAATGCTATTTCTACTCATTTCTAACTCTAATCATTGATTTCTACTGATTTACACAAAAATTCAAAAATTTATCAAAAACTCAAAAAACTTACAAGAAATTGAAGATTCTGAAGTTAGAGATGATGATTGAAGTTCTGTTGACCTTTGTTGATTGAGTTTTGACTTGGTGTAGAGAAGAAATTGAGAGAGTTTGAAGTTGAGTTTGAGTAAAATGAGAAATGAGGAAGGAGAAGAGTATGACGCGATTTAACCTCCAAAATATTTCGGAGATGCATCTCCAGAATATTTTAACGTTAATTGATATTTTGGTCCGTTTGAAGATACATCTCCAGAATCTGGAGGCATTTATATATTTTTGTGTGGTGGCTAAGAAACTTATGGATTGTATTAAGAAATTCTCATATTTAATATATATATATATATATATATATATATATATATATATATATATATATATATATATATATATATCATACACAATGTTATATAAAAACTTGTGAGATGGAGAATATGCAATCAAATTTATCAAACAAGTTACGGTTCATGAGAAACGGTTAAAAATGAACGAAATACATAATGAAAAATCATCGACCCGACCAAAATACACAATCGAATACAAAACTAATTACATATTCGTGATCAGCGTGAAAAACCAGTTCAAATGGTATATGAGTTTGTAATTTATTATAACGAATATTTTTAAAAAATGACCAAAGCGTTACAAAAAAAAACTTAAGAGACTAACTTGATATTTTAAAATAACTTAAAATACTTAGCAAGTAGTTTTGCCTTAAAAATATAAGAGACACACCTAGTGTTTTCAATGAGGTTCCAGCTACCAAATTGCAATCACCAAGAGTCGTTTGTTGAAACATTTACCATTGACTCACAACCGCCAAACAACGAGGTAATGTGGATGACACCTATCATATTTGGAAAATTTCTCAAGGATACAAAACAAGCTTCCAAGATTAAAATAAAGTCATGATCTTACACCCTTATTTCTGGTGCTCTATATCAAGGAGGGTTCTCAACCCCACTCCTTAAATGCTTGGACCACCTTGAAGTTTAATATACCTTGATGCTAAAAGGATTAAATTAAATGAGTTGAACCCGACTTGGTTGTGGCATTATCATTAAAATTATATGATGAAAATTGTACTTTCAAATTTCATAAAGATAGATTAATGGACTCTTTTGATTATGAATCATTTGAAACATGTTAATGTTGTTTATTAGGAAAGATGACATGGACCTTATTCATAGAAAAAGACGAAAGGATTGGTTATCTTTTAGCCTTTATACGTACTGATGTAACGAGATTATTGAACACATTAGCTAGATGATGTTTTCAATATTTATTCATAATTATAGATGATTACAATATATATATATATATATATATATATATATATATATATATATATATATATATATATATATATATATATATATATATATATATATATATATATATATAATGAAACCCAAATTATAATATTTTGAAATGTTCAAAATATTCAAAAATGAAGTACTAAATAAAATTGGTAAGAATATTAAGACACATCAATCAGGTTGATGTGGGGCATATTTAAGCATAGAATTTGATGACTCTCTAAAATAGTGTGGGAACATATCGCAAATCATCCCTCGCAGAACATGGTATTTAGAGATGGGGATAGGCTATGTCGATCGAAATGGGTCTACCTCCTAATCTATATAGGCCCGTCCAAGACCTGACTCTTTTTTATATAGAGAAGACTTAAGTTTTTCGTAAGCTTATTTAGCTAAAAAAAGTTTAGACAACGAGCCATAAAAAATCCTTTTAAGCCTAAGAGACTCGATATAAAGTCCCACATGAGGAACTCGACTATAAAGTCCCACCTTAGAGACTCGATATAAAGTCTTGCATGAGAGAAGACATAAGGTCTCGCCTGAGAGACTCGACAAAAAGTCTTGCATAAGAGACTTGACATGATATCTCGCTCGAGGTACTCGACATAAAGTCTCGCTTGAGGGACACGACATAAAGTCTCTCCTTAGGTCTCACCTGAGGGACTCGTCGTAAGTCTTCATCAAGAAAAAACCACCTAATATAGATCCGTACAAGGAAGTCTTAAAGATGTGAGCACTCTTATTAATCACTCAGCCTTTACCAAGTCCTCGTGCTTTAGGGAATGTGTAGTGTTATATTTTATTGGGCCATAAAAAGAAGTTCCTTAAAAAAGGGCTATCACCCAAAAAAGGGGGGAGCCTCCCCAGGGTTAGCACCTGGTGGCTTAATGAAGGAAAATGCCCCATCGGTGCTAGCACCCAGTAGCCCAAAGAATGGGCAGAGCCGCCCCATGGCTAGCACCTGGTAGCCCAGAGAAGGGCGAGAGGTTTCCCTCAGGGCTAGCAGCTGATAGCCCAAATAAGGGGCAGAAGCCTCCCTCCATGGCTAGCATCAAGTAGCCAACAAAAGAATAAACCCCTTGTTAGACATAGGTTAAGATACCTAGTCCAAAGAGTTAATCAAAGGGGAACCACTTCCTCCGTGATTCTAGGAAGAACAAGTCTTCCTTGACCAAGTTCTTGGTCATAGAGCTAGGGCATAACTGCCCATTAACTTTGCAACTCAGTCCCATGAAAGCCTTTACAAATGCCTCATTCATGGATTGAGAAGAGACGGATCTAACTTACGCATAACACCCATAACACAACGCTTAGATACAGAGCATCGCACCTCACTTAAGCAGGTCCTTTAAAACCACTGTAACATCATCGTACAGGGCTTCTCGCCGACGTGGACAAACCCTAATCACCCCCAAATTGTTATAAACCTACTAAGACCTATGAGTATCTATACCTTTATATGCACACCTGTACTTTCTGACCAATACAATAACGTCCACCGTAGAGTCTGATAAAACTAACCTGAACTTTAAAATTTATTCCTTTTTTCACTTCACAATCGCCACCAGTCATGGTGACGGTGTCCTTATTCAAATTTGCCTTTACTTATTCAGCCTTGTGGAACTCAAAATAAAAGCCACAATACACCCACTCCATATTCACGTTTGCCTTTACTTATTCAGCCTTGTGGAACTCAAAATAAAAGCCACAATACACCCACTCCAGAATCTGTTGGTACCAGAATCACATGGCCGGGGTCCAAAGAGTTGAACCAAGCGTCATCTGTAGTGGAGCTCGACGAGAAAGGAATACGCATTACCATACAAGCAACAATACCTTAATCATAATCTTTGCGCTTGGGGCAATGACGCATCTAGTGAGGTACTAATTGAGGCGTGTCTATTGTTGGTTGAAAACTATTTCCAAACAATACCTTAATCACAGTGATTAGGTCAAACTATTGGGTAAAGGTTTGTTTTCATCCTTTCACACTTGATGCTGTAGATTAATTTGTAAAGACTGGCCTTTTTGTTTCAGTCAAGAAAATCATGCTAATGATTTCCTCACTTGACTAAAAATTTTAGTGAATTGTGTGTCGTCCCGCCAGAGGTTCCAATCTTGATGACTTATGTGGGTTGTATTTTTGCTTCATTATGTTCTCTCTTGAACCAAAGACAAAATGTTTCACTGACCATAAAAGTATGTAAGATAAGATAATGATCACATTTTGAAGTGATACACCAGACAATTAAATGATGTATTGTGCATGCAAAAACATTAAAGCATTTAGAACTTGTGCACTCATGCATTATATCTATCGAATATAGAGGCAAGCTATAATCACAGGGGGGAGAAAAATAGATAATCGACAATGTGAAATTTTTTTTCTAAAGGTACAAGAATTTAACTGGGAGAGATAGGGAAGGCATTGGTACCAGGAGTTGGCATCTAAAGCTACTGATTTATCTAAATAGAGGTGACTGCACTGTGGCTCCCGCCACCAATAGAACCTAGTGTCCCTCAATATTTGGAAAAGCATAAACGATCTTGTAACCTAACTATGAGATCTTCGATGTTATCCCCTTCCAGAAATTGATGCAATTGAGTTGTTATGTGGCGATGTCAGCGGTATCAATGTCTAAAGAAGGATAGTGTGATCAGAATATGACCACCACTGTTGCTGGATAGTATAGGTTGTAGAAGTTTTGCAGTGCTATAGCATAGTAAATTTCTTGAACAACGTGTTTTAGTATGTTATTTTAACAAGAACTTCAAGTATTTTGGTTTGACTTGGCTGCATCATTGTCATTGTCATTATCAAATTATCATGGTTCAACTTCATCTTGCTAATCAGGGCCGGTCCAACACATCTTAAGGCCTGAGACGAAATTTAAATTTAAATATTTTTAATATATTAAACATATTTTTTTAAATTAATATATTTGAGATGTTTTAAGATATAAATTAATAAATTGTTATAATTAATTTCATTTAATATTTTATTTTAACTAATAATAAAATTAACTCATCTAAATACTCTACTCATTATTAAAAAAACTATAATTGAAAAACAATGTCTAAATTATAAAAAATACTTAGATATCAAATCTTTTTTTTAAAAACTCAAAAATTTATTATCTATATCCATAAATTTTAAATTAAGAATCAAACAATACATCTTGTAAATAGTTGATATTTTCTATATTTTAAATAAATGTTATTATTTAATTAGTATATAAATAATTTAAACAACTTTTTTTAAATTAATTAATTAAACTACTAAATATAAAATAAAAATTGTGAGGCCCTAGGCGGTAGCCTTTGTGGCCTACCCCTAGGGTCGACCCTGTTGCTAATTGTTGCTACATTTACAAGTTATTGATTTGGAATTAACGCCAAGTCAATCTTTAATTATTATATTATCAGTAAGCATCATTGTTAGTCTGAATGACTAAATTTGTATCGGAATTTGTTATTTCTCGGGATTGAACGAGCTAACTGACAAATGGACGCAACAAATTACTCTCTCCGTCTCAAAATAAAAGTCTTTTAAGGTTGTTGTACATAGATTAAAAAAAACAATGATTGAAGAATTAAATGTAACAATTTTACAAAACTGTCCTTAATTACTATTGGTTGTCATAAAAGTGTAATGTAATATAATATCTTGA
This sequence comes from Lathyrus tuberosus, assembly GCA_022829125.1. Taxonomy (NCBI): domain Eukaryota; kingdom Viridiplantae; phylum Streptophyta; class Magnoliopsida; order Fabales; family Fabaceae; genus Lathyrus; species Lathyrus tuberosus. Next base: position 5,305,269 of record JALAZF010000177.1, on the reverse strand, counting down.
AAGTTGTGTAGATGAGTATTTATTAGGGGTAAAGTTGATAAGAATTAATTATTATTGTCTTGAAAACATAAAAAAACTTTTATTTTGGAACAATTTTTTTTAATAGAAAACCTCTTATTTTGGGACAGAGGGAGTAATCAGGAGGAACAGATTGATCAAATAGAAAATTCATTAAACAGATTTGGTCAAGTTATCATGCATTATGTAAAATGGCAACAAGTCGTCCACGAAGAGGTGTTGAACTGCATCATATGTATCAAAATATGGGCAGAAGAAACAAAGCTTGAAAACGCGTATTTGCCAAACGAGAGTGCCAACAAGACAAGAAGGCGGGACATACGCAAATTTATGTTTTAGTTAATTATTTATGTTGTTGTATAAGGCAAGCTAATGTCTCTTCCGTATGTAATTTCTTTAAGAACACTTTAAGAATGCTCTAAATAATTGGGGTGACACTCCTTCCTCTACACGGGTAGAGTTTTTAAAAGGCTCATCTCTTTGTCTTGTTTCAGTTTATCCCGGGTCACATACCGAGAAGAACTGGAAAAACCTTGAAGTAAACGTTTAACTTACACAAAAATAACCATGCCACCTTACGAGAAGAATACAAAAACTAGACTTTCATAGGAAGATCCTTACTATCCTATGAGGCGTGTAAAAATACTGGACTTCTGCGGGAAGACCTTGAAGGGAAATCGCGATATAAAGCGCAGTGGAAAACAAAAATTTCCCTTATGTCGATCCTTATGAATGATCATGATCAGTGAAGGAAAGGATTGCTTCTTGGTGATTAAAACCTTTGATGTATAATTGGATGAACGATCACAAACATTGAACAATGGACAATGCCTCTACATAGTCCATACAAACAGAGTGTGTTCAATCTCAATACTAATTGCTACGAATGAAGACTTTGAGTGAGAATGAAAGAGAGAAATTACGTTCAGGGTTTCACAAAGAGAATTTCAGCAAGTGTGAAAGTTTTTGCACAAGGGTACTATTTATAGAACCACTTGTTTGGGATGCAAGCAAAAAAGTCCACTTAAAGGCAATGTACCTTATGGTGTATCGTATTTCACTTAAGTGCATTGTACCTTACGATGTTATACAATTCACTTACGCACAACATACCTTACGACGTCCCGTAATTCTATTAAGTATATTGTATCTTATGGTGTTTCTCATTTATTTTATCTCTCATCAATCTGTCCTTATGGGTGTGACCCTGTAGGTTCTCATGAGATTGACAATTACATTAAATCACACATTTATTATAATAAAAGGTGAGCAGTTTCTAGCAACACATCACTACTACCCAAGTCACGAATATGTCATGTGATATGAATAAACCTTTATGTGATAATGTTTGTGTGTATAATTACCATTTTACCCTCATATCTATATTGAACACAAGACATAGATCGTGTCACCCTTGTCCAGTTCAATATTGGGCCCTTAGACATTTATCCAGTTATGCAAGATGGATAAATTCCTTCTAGGTCGCTCGTGTACCTCAACATGGTTTGTGGCGTACCCATCAATTATCTTTATGACCATCCAATTATGGACAATGTTTGATCAATAATAAAGTACTTGACTTCATATATAGGGTCCATAGTGGTTTCAGGTCGTATGGTGGTGTAACCACTATCACCGTGCGAATAAATAATGATACTTTGCATAAAATTATATGTAGTAATCTCATAATGGGTCAATCATGTATAAATATTACTCATAATATTTATACCTACGCGAAGACTTAATAACTCTTTATTCATAATCAATGAGATGTGATCATCAATCTATTCACATAATAGTCACAATGCTTTAATGTTTTTCCACTTCACAATAAAGTTCGACTACACATACTTTAAGAATAGTGTCCTTATATGTAATGGGATCTCATGATTAAGTAGCACTTAATGTTTTATTAAACGAACTAGCTATTATAGGGACTTTATTATTTTAGAAAAAACATAATATAGAAATGTATTTTAATTATTAATAAATAACTCAGTAAACTATTGACCTCTAGGGATTACACCAACAATCTTCCACTAACACTAGAGCCAATCAGGCATACCCCTAATACCCATAGATCTAGTATGGCCATCATACTTCTGCTACGCGAGAGACTTTGTTAGCGGTTCAACGACATTGTTAGGGGTTAGTAATCTTCATATCATCACATCTACTCTATCTATTATCTCTCGAATGAGGTGATATATTCTAAGTATGTGTTTGGATCATTGGTGAGATATAGGCTTCTTAGCTTGTGCGATAGCACCATTTTTATCACAATAGAGATCAATGGGATCCACAATGCTAGGGACTATGTCAAGTTCACTGATGAACTTCTTGATTTAAACATCTTCCTTTGCTGCATTTGAGGCAGCAATATACTCTTCCTCAATTGTAGAATCTGCGACTGTATCTTGCTTCGAACTTTTCCGTCTTACAACGCCACCATTTAAGCAAAACATGTAACCAGAATTGCAATCCCATGTCATTCTTATCTATCTGGAAGCTAGCATCAGTGTATCCAATTATATCGAGTTTTTCCTGACCTCCATATATCAAGAATGAGTCCTTAGTCCTTCTCAAGTACTTAAGGATATTCTTGACAACAACCTAATAAGCATCACCAAGATTAAATTAGTACATACTCATTACACAGAAAGCATACGAGACATCTGGTCGAGTACATAACATGGCATACATGATAGATCCTATTGCATATGCATATGGAATCTTATTCATGCGATCCTTTTCTTCCTTAATTGAAGGGGATTGAGTTTTTGATAGACATAAGCCATGTTGCATAAGTATGAATCATTTATTGGAATCATACATATTAAAGCATCTTAGCACTTTGTCTATATATGTACTCTAACTTAGGCAAAGTGGTATTTGTGATCTATCTCTATAGATCATGATTCCTAATATATAGGTTGTTTCACTCAAGTCCTTTATAGAAAAGTATTTCCCTAGACAAGTTTTCACTTGCTGCAAGGCAGGGACATCATTTTCAATGAGTAATATGTCATCTACATATAATATCAGAAATACGATCATGCTCTCACTAACCTTCTTGTAGAGATAATGATCATCTTTGTTTTTAATAAATCCATATTGTTTTACTTTCACTAGGCTTCAAAGCATGAGCAGTAGGTTAGGGTCTAGCAAATTCCTCGCCTTTCCCCTTACTACCCTGCTTGGTTAGCCTTTTGTTCTGCCTCTTTCCATTATTGGCCATCAGAATGGCCTTTTTCTTTTGACTTCAAATTCTGCTCAGCAGTTCTCAACAAGTCTAGCAGCTCTGACACACTTTTATCCATATCATTTATATTAGGGAATATTGATTGAAGCTCTTCGACAATTATTATAGGATCAAATCAGTTGCAAGCTTTTTTTTAGGGGAAAACCCAACCTCTCAAGGTTCTCCACATACCCAATCATCTTGAGTGCATGAAGATCTACAAGGGCTCTCTATGCTAGCTTGCCTTGAAAAAAGGCTTTGGAAAATTCAAACTGCAAATCCCTAGCTGCTTTTGATAGAGCATTTTCAAGTTTTCGATCATATTGAAAGCTTTCATGTTCTCATGTTGCTTTTGCAATTCAGAGTTCATGGTAGCCGACATGAGGTAGACAATTTCATATGCTTCTTATAAGCATCTCTTTCAGCCTTAGAAGCAGAACTAGGATGCTCCTCTTTCAGGAACAGGTGTCTCTAAGACATACAAGTTTTTTTCATGTTTGAGAATAATCCTCTGGTTTCGATGTCAATCCAGAAAGTTTGTCCCAGACAATTTTTCCTTGTCAAAGATTGCTCGCGAAATGTTGTTTGAAGTGTTTGTTGACATGGTAATCTACATATAAAAATGTGAAAATATAAGTATCATTACAAAAAACATATTCAATTAGACCTTTAATTAAATATGATTTCACCATTTTACTAAAACCAAATGACCTACAATATTTGATTAAAAAAATCTTGTTGGAAGATTTTCTTGTGGATCGAGATTCATATTTCACTTCGTTTTAAGTCAGCGTTAGGCTGATTACACAAAACTGGTTATTTAGGTAGGAACTCATTCCAATTGTATCTAATGCAACTCTAGAATATTATCAGTTGGGTGAATAACTTCTTATTCTAATTCATCATATGGATTATTCTCAACTCTTGCTTATAAACATATATAATCTTATTATAGTTTGTGTAGTTAAGCCAGACCCAATGTTTTAGCAATTGGATGCTATATTTATTCGTTCACACCTTACTAATATAGAACATGCACATCACGTTTGGCGAAACCTAAATTATGCGATACTAATCTTGATGTGAGTTAAAATTTGAAAAGCATAAGCTTAATATTTATTTTGAGGGAATTTATAATTAGTTCGATCTCACTATCTTATTTATCATATAATTTATCTCTCACATGCATCAAGATACAATGACATGCATCAACATACACAAATAAAATGAAACAGTTGTGGCCCCTAGTGCAATTTTCCCTCAAGCCAATGAGAGAGCCTAAGTTAATTATAATAACGATCTACACTTCTGCAAGCTAGATCTCCAAAGTTTTCCTTATTTGATATAGTCTTCTTCTTTTCTTCATTACATTACATTACATCAAAGAATACTCATTTTATATACAAGGGAGTGAGATGAGAAAAGAAGTTGCATAAAGAGATTACAGAGAAAGGCACGACATGCAGGTCGTATATAAAATCTCAAAATAAAAGAAAACTAAGGTCATAACCGCTCACAAGAAGAAAATAATAATAATCACATTTATTATTATTATTATTATTATTATTATTATTATTATTATTATTATTATTTATTAAATTGTGTTAATTGAAAAATTAAATTAAATTTTGAGAATTGATCACATTATATAATGTTAATTGTGATTTCTATTACCCGATTATAAGCGTATACCAAATTATTTAGATAAATAATAATAAAATTTTATTATTAAATTAATTAAAAATAATTTGATAAAAAAATTTATCCTCCTAAGGCTTAATGGAACGTAAGAGTGTAAAGTAATTTGATACCAGTAGGGGTGTTTATGGGTGCAGGTCGACCCACGAACCCGCTAACCCAAACCGAACCAACCCATAAATCACCTGAACCCAATTTATTTACAGGTATACCCAACCCAACCCATAACAACCCATATAGTTTTGGTTCGGGTATCGGGTTTGAGTTTTGCAACTCACGGACCAGTTGACCCAACCCATTGATGTATCTTTAGTTTTTTTTAAATCTTGGTATCCGGCCTTGCGACCGACTAATTCAAGAGAAACAATCCCACTGTCCACTAGCGTGGGCCATGTTTAAAGGCAGAGCAAAACTCCGTATGGACTGCCCCAACACAGTGAATTGATGTGTCTTTAGTAATTTCTTATTATTATTATTATTATTATTATTATTATTATTATTTATTATTTTAAATAAAAATATAAAATTAATATCTAACTAATAATCATAATTTTTCCAATTTTTTTTATTCTCCACAAATAATATTACTAAACCAATGAGTTTATGTAATTCTAAGATTAAATATTGTTTCTTATTTTATTTTGTATTATTGCTAACTTATGTATTCTATGGAAATAACGTGTCTTGATGAATTTTATTGATATTATATGTTGTGTTTCATCGAATTTGAATGTTATAAATGAGTATGATTGTATTGAGTTGTGTTATATTTTTTTTAAACCGACAAAAAAGAATCATAAAAGAAAAAAAAATTATTTGAAACAACCTGTGAATCCAACCCAACTCAATCCATAAATGAACGGGTCGGTTCGGGTCGGTTTAGACAATAAAATTGCGAGTTGGATAAAGAACCCAACACATTGAAGTTTGAACGGATTGGGTAACGGGTTAGGCCAAACCCGATCCAACCCAACTCGTGTACACCCCTAGATACCAGATAGTAGAGTAATAGTAAAACTATGATTTAAGTCATTAATGTTTCCTGAACGACATAGCAGTACGACAACAATAAGTATGTATCTAATTTTTCTTTTTTAATTAATAATAATAATTATTATTATTATTATATTATAAAAGGAAATTTTTCTATACAAATTTTGTAACTTTTACAAACCTTAATTTTATAACTTTTGAAACCACAACTCTTGTGTCGTTATAAATTTGAATGCAACACATTCATACAATCAAAATTGCAATGGTTGATTATTCAATTTGAATGATCGAAATGACATTGTTTCACCATACAAACGTCGGGTTCCAAAGTTGAATGGACATTGATCGTTCATATGAAACACAGTCGTCACACTAATCTAATCAATGAAATAAAACAACATATCAAATATATTGTCATTGCATCAGAATTATTCATATCTTAAATGAATTAATCAATCACATATGTCTCAATTATGGATGATCGAAGTATAGCTGCTTCACCATACAAATGTCGATTCCAAAGCATAGTCAACAATGATCAATCCAAATTATACAAACATGATGTCAATATTTAATTTATTAATATTATTTAATTCATTATGTGTTTTAACAAATTACAAAAAAATAGCTATCTGATACATGGTTTCTGTTCTGGACTGGACCAATGGCTAGAATTGGCCTAATCCGCTTCTGCTCCAGAGCGGTCCAAATTTCCTAAGTCCAATTCACAGAGGGGCAAAAGTTACCTTTCTGCCCCTCCAATCGGGCAAGGAATGCAACGTTCCTCCCCGGAATTACTGTCTGTCATGCACGGCTTCATTGCTCCCCGAACAGCTATGGGCAGGTGCCCGGAACTATGCATATGCCCGACATAACGGCTAGTTTTTAGCACCCTGCCCGACATAACGGCTAGTTTGGGTAGTTACCTATTCTTTGGGGAAAATGGTTATTTTGCCCCGAAAATAGGACCGTTGGCCACGCGCTGGGGGCTCTATATAAACCCTCTCGCTTGAGAGGGTCAAGTATCCAATATTCACCCTAAGAATTCATACTTTGTACTTGCTCCTTTTCTCTGACCCTTTCTTACTTGAGCGTCGGAGTACCTTGCAGGTACACCCCCTTCTCTCCATACGACCAGCATCCCTGACGCACTTGGCGGCCTGATTCTATAGGATCTGATCCAGCCTTCACGATCAGTGGTGCCGTCTGTGGGAACTTTTGTTCTCCCCATCTTTCTTTCCTCAGAAATCGAAGATCAAAACAATTCTCAAACATCATCACGATCATGGCCTCCCAAGACCGCACCAAGGATGCTCTCTAAACCACCATCCTCCCCATCAACAAATCTGACGTTGATGGCCAGGCACCTCTTCTCCGAGATGCCCGTTTCCTCAGGTATGAAGCCATTGGTTCTCCTTCCCCTACCCCTGCTGATTGCAACAACGATCAACCATCACTTAACGTTCAGCCCGTTCCTGTTCCGCCCAATGTCGACCCGGCCGTGGCAGCCCTCCTGGAGGCGATCAACAAAACCAATACCCTGATCCTGCAGCAGAACGAGAGGATCGGGGCACTAGAAGAGTCCCACCGTCCGAGATCCCCTCCTACACGGAGGAACCAGCGACGATCAAGAAGCCCGCAACCCCGGAGAGAAATCGACCGAAGGCTGCGCCAAGAACCTGATCCTCGCGTAGCCCGGAAGCGCGACCAGATCTCCCCGCATGACCAGCACGCTCATGACCACAAGAGGACTCGGAGGAACGAGCAATCTACCACGATCAAATCTAAAGGACGAGACCGCTCACCTTCCCCGCGAAGGAACCGCTCACCTTCCCCGCGAAGGAACCGCTCACATTCTCCTCAAAGGAACCGCTCACCTTCTCCACGAAGGAACCGGCGTCACGAGCATCCCGTTCGGTTCTCATCATACACCAGTTCTAGTGACGACGACGAGCCTCGCGGTCTATTGTCCCAGGAGATCTTGGCTACCCGTCTCCCAAAAGGTGTGGAGAAACCCCCGTCACTTGGCACGTACTACGGGACCACCGACCCCGACGAGCACATCGAGAACATCGATACGCTGTTAGACTACCGCGGCATACGGGGCGCCATCAAATGCAGACTGTTCCCGACCACCCTTCGGAAGGGAGCAATGACATGGTATAAGCAACTTCCCGAGGAGTCCATTACCTCGTGGAGACAGCTGGGCAGGATGTTCTCGCGGTACTTTACAGCATCTCGCCGCCACCCCCAAAACTGAGGCCTCTCTGGGAGCCATAATCCAGGGTAAAGACGAACATCTCCGCGCATATATCGAGAGGTTCAAGAAAGAAGCAGTGCAGGTCCCGACGACGGACGAAATGAAGAAGTTTCTGCTCGGGAAAGGGCTCCACCCAGGCTTCGAGTTTTCTAAAGCCATTGGCCTCGCGCCACCGAGGAAATTGGATGCCCTCTTCCTCAATGCCCAATCACACATTCAGTATGAAGAGAAGGTTGCGGCCAGCAACGTCCGAGCATCACGCCATCAGGAGAACGCTCGGGCGTCCAGAGGAGAAGAAGCTTCCACATCTCGTCGAGGTGAACGGAGGCGCAAGGACCGTCCTCGTGATTCCCGTGATGGCAAGGGGCCCTCCGGACGGTTCCATGACTACACTCCCCTGACCGTTTCCAGGGAAAATATCTTGTCCAAATATGCCAATTCGGAGTTCAAACAGGCTGGGGTCCGCTTCCCCAAACAACTTCCGAACAGACCAAACGTGGACAAATCAAAATACTGCCGTTTCCACAAAAGTCACGGCCATACTACGGAGGACTGCATCCATCTGAAGGATGCCATTGAAATACTGATCAGGGACGGCCACCTGAATCAGTTTGCGAAGAAGAAGGACACTCCTCGGCAGGACGCCCAGGAGTCCAAGAAGGTCGAGGAGGAGGTACCCTCCTCGGAAGACGCCAATATACAGGTCGCTATGTCCATATCGCGACCCGAGGACTTCAACGTCCCGGACGGGCTCAGCGCCCCTGCATATTTCGCGGCCCACAGCCCGTGGGAGACATTTCCCTCCGCCATGGTCATCTCTGGCGGGGGTTTCAACAAAGTCACTGTGGGCTCCGTGAAACGGAAGTTCGAACACCTGATCAACACAAGCTCCAGCAAAGTGACCACACTTGATCGGGCACAGAAGGGCTCAGTCCCCATCTCGTTCTACCGGGAGGAACTCCTCAGCGGCTCCCCGAACTCAAGCATACCATTGCTTGTCAGAGCCCGGATGGCGAACTTCGACGTTCGCAGGATACTAGTCGACCAGGGCAGCTCGGTCGACATCATGTACTCCCAGCTGTTTTCAACACTTCAGCTGGACGAATCGCACCTTACCCCCTACGTAGGGTCCGATTTACAGGGATTCAACGGGTCTGTAACCAAGCCGTGGGGATACGTCAAGCTGATCGTGACCCTCGGATCAGCTGAAATGGCCAGATCCATCAAGGTGCAATTTCTGGTAATCGACTACCCGTCGCTTTACCAATGCATTTTCAGAAGGCCAACTCTAGCCGAGTTGGTAGTAGTGCCCTCAACCGTCCACCCGAAGATGAAGTATTACATTTTGAAAGGGATGGTCGCCACCCTCCACGGCGATATAGAAGTTGCTTGACGGTGTTTCGAAGCAGCTACAAAGGGACTCAACTCCATTGCGCCCAAGCCAAAAGTGTCGAGCAGGCTAGCACTGCCAAGCAGCTCCGAGGAGGCCAAGCCCTTGCCCCAGGTCGACTCTATCGACCTCGACAGTCGCTTCCCCGAGGACCAACAGGAGGAACGAGCAGCTTCAGCCAGCCCGTCCACGTCGTCCAGCAGCAGCTCCCATCCGATGCGCCCTATCCCGGATGGCAACTTTGAGATAGTTCTGTTCGGCGAAGACCCCCAACGGGGAGTGAAGATTAGAGCAGACCTGCCTGACATCGCGAGGAAGCAGCTCAAAGCATGCCTCCGAGAGAATGTCGACCTCTTCGCATGGAGTGCCGCAGAAATGTCTGGCTTGGATCCATCCGTCGCTTGTCACCAGCTGACCATCGACCCGGCCGTCAAGGCCGTAGCACAACGTAGGAGGAGCAGTCTCCGGAGAAAACGGAGGCTGCTAAAAAAGCTGTAAAGGACTTCCTCGAGGCCAAATTTATTTCGGAAGCCAAGTACACAACTTGGCTGTCCAACATTGTATTAGTTAAAAAATCTAATGGAAAATGGCACCTGTGCATTGATTATACCGATCTCAATAAGGCATGCCCGAAGGATGCCTACCCCCTCCCCAATATTGATAAACTTGTTGATAATTCTGCTGGTTTTAAACTTTTATCGTTCATGGACGCCTACTCGGGCTACAATCAAATCCCAATGGCAATGTCCGACAAAAAATATACGACCTTTATGACCGAATCGGGCAACTATTACTACAACGTAATGCCCTTCGGCCTGAAGAACGACGGAGCAACGTACCAATGAATGATGAACAAAGTGTTTCGGGGAGAAATATGAGACATGCTCGAAGTCTGCATGGACGACATGATCGTAAAATCCCACGAGGAAACCGATCATATCGCCCACTTGAGAAAGGTCTTCGAACAGGCCAGGAAATACAAAATGTGTTTTAATCCGGAGAAGTGCATGTTCGGTGTCCGGGCAGGCAAATTCCTCGGCTTCTACTTAACGGAACGAGGAATCGAAGCCAACCCCGACAAATGTCGGGCATTCTCCGAGTTTCTTACGCCCAAGTCCAAAAAATCCATCCAATTCCTCAACGGGATGCTCGCGTCACTATCTCGTTTCGTGGCCAAGTCCGCCCAACACGCCCTACCACTCTTCAAACTCCTCCGCAAAGAGGCAGCATTCAAATGGACCGAGGAGTGCAACAAGGCCCTTCTCCATCTAAAATGGGCACTCTCAGAGCCACCGGTCCTCTCTTGCCCGGACAACGGCGAAACGTTGTACCTATACCTGGTCGTAACAACCGAAGCAGTGGGTGCCGCTCTCATCCGCGAGACACCTGACGGGCAGAAGCCCATTTATTTCACGAGCAAAGCACTGCAAGGACCAGAGTTAAGATACCAACAGATAGAGAAGGTGGCGCTGGCCCTCATCAACGCGGCCAGGAGGTTAAGACACTACTTCCTGGCTCACACGATCGTGGTTCGAACAGATCAACCCATAAAGCAGCTGCTCGGACGACCAGATATGGCCGACCGAATGCTCAAATGGTTGATGGATCTGTCCGAATTTGACATCCAATATGAAGGTAGAAAAGCCCTCAAGGTCCAAGCTCGGCCGAATTTGTCGCGGAGATGACGTTCGCAGTCTCCCCCGTGAGCGAAGCACGCAAATGGACCATCTTCGTCGACGGTGCCTCAAGCTCTGCATGAAGTGGCGTGGGCATCATACTGGAGAGCGAAGAAGGAATTATCGTCGAGGTATCACTCACACTGTCTTTCCCAACCTCCAATAACCAGGCTGAATACGAAGCCTTCCTCGCTGGGCTACGCCTTGCCGAGGACCTAGGCGCAGAGGAAGTCGTCATTTGCACAGATTCACAACTCGTGGCCCTCCAGGTCCGGGGAGAATACCAAGCCAAAAATGAAAACCTGACCGAATACTTGGCCCTGGTAAAGAAGGAAATGGCAAAGTTCACAATAGTGGAAGTGAAACACGTTCCCCGCGAACATAACGTACGAGCAGACGTGCTATCCAAACTAGCCAGCACGAAGAAGAAAGGCAGAAACAAATCCATCATACAGAAAGTACTTCCTCGACCCAGCATCGAGAAGGCCTCTGCGACACTCGACATGCAGGTGATAGGCGACAACAACTGTTGGATGACCCCAGTCTACAACTATCTCGCCAAAGACAAACTCCTGTCCGACCCAAATGAGGCCAGCATAGTCAGGCGAAGAGCCTGCTCTTATGTCTTGGTCGAAGATAAACTCTACAGATGGGGATTCTCTATTCTGCTGCTCAAATGTGTCGAGGAGGAAATGGTCGCACACATCCTACGCGAAATCCACAAAGGAATCAACGCCCAACATCTTGGCGGAAGGTCCCTTGCTCGAAAGGCTCTCCGTGCAGGATACTACTGGCCAACCATGCAAAACGACGCGAAAGAACACGTGAAGAAATACGACAAATGCCAACGGCACGGGGACATGCACCTGGCTCCGCCTAACGAGCTCAAGGCTATGTCCTCCCGTGGCCATTCGCCTGGCGGGGCCTAGACATCCTAGGACCCTTCGTGGTAGGATCAAGTCAGAACAAATATCTCATAGTGGGCGTGGACTATTTCACAAAATGGATAGCGGTAGAAGCTCTAGCCAAAATAACTGCCCTCAACATCCTGCGTTTCTACAAACAAAATATCCTCGCATGTTTAGGTATTCCCCAAGCGATAGCAACGGACAACGGGACGCAATTCACGGACAGGAAGTTCTAGGACTTCGTCGCCCAACTGGGCACGAAGCAGCACTTCGCATCCGTGGAGCACCCTCAAACAAACGGGCAGGCTGAAGCAGCCAACCGAGTCATCCTTTGAGGCCTCAAGCGAAGGCTGGACGAAACGAAGAAGGCATGGGTCGAGGAACTGCACAGAGTACTGTGGGCATACCGCACAACTCCGCACTCAACGACCGGGGAAACACCTTTTCGTTTAGCATACGGGACCGAGGTTGTAATTCCCGTCGAAGTTTATGTGCCCTCTAGGCGGACAGAGTCGCCCCTAGACGAGGAGATGAATGACGAATCGCTGAGAGAAGAGCTAGACCTCGTCGAGGAAATCCAAACCGGGGCAGCCCTTCGCGAAGCCTCACTAAAACAAAAAATTACCATCAGGCACAACGCCAAGGTGATACGGCGAGAGTTCGATGTGGGAAGCCTTGTTCTAAGAAGAAACCACAAAGACTCTCGCGAAGGCAAACTAGCAGCCAACTGGGAAGGACCCTATCGTGTCCGAGCAAAAACGGAAAATGGGGCCCACTACCTAGAACATCTCTCTGGGGAAGAACTTGCTCGGCCATGGAACGCTGAAAAGCTAAAACAATATTACAGCTAAATTCTCGGTTCGACCCGTCGCAACGACGAACGTCAGCTACCGACCACTATGCGCGACTAGGTACAAGCGTCGCATACGATTAAAGCATAACCCCGCTCAGTAACGAGCCGGGAAACTGTTCGACAGCGGTCCTAGATCGAGCATCGTCGTCGTCAAAGTACCATGATTGGCAGAACCCCAGCTCGCGATGGAACGTTCACGCCGCGAACTCAGGCCTCAAACGCGACCTGAGCTCCGCACCCCGCCAGGACATTCCCCAGAAGTTTAACCAATTCCCCTCACTGTCGAACACATCTGCAACGAGCAATTCCCCCAAAATATTTGTACAAGTCAAATACCCCCTATCACGGGCGGACATACATTCACAACGAGCATGAATACGATACTTAGCTAGAAATAAGAGCAAGTAAATTCATACAAACAACAGAATTAAACATGTGATAAGTTAACATAATGGGTGACCACAAGGGCCACGATTGTACTTAGTTACATCAAACAGGGGCCATGCCCCCCCCCCCCCCGAAAAGAAAATAAATTACAATGATTCCACGGCACGCAGGCCGGACAGATTACAGCAACATCAAAAATACAAACTCCTCATTCGTCTGCATGCTCGGCAGGATCTGGCTGGGGTCTCTGGTCCTCTGTGGGCTGATCCTCGGGGGTACTTTCAAGGAGACTGTCGGGCACGACAATACGGCCATATTTTACATGCGCCGGGTAGTGAGTACCCTCGACAGAAAAATCGAGCTCAGGGTTCACCAGCCGTAATTGAGCCACGCCATTTTTGAATGACTCCTCCGCAACGGCAATACCGTCGTCTTCGGCTAACAGCATGCGAGCAACCAGCTCGGATCTAGTCTTCAAGTTTTTCACATCGTCCGGCTCGTCGACACCCGGGGCATTGACCGCCCTCAGCTCCCTGATCAGCTCCTCGGCAGCTTTCTTCTCTACCGCCAGCGTGGAGTTCTCCTCCTTCAGCCTGACCGCCTCCTCTTCAGCCTTCTTCCGAGCCTTGCCGGTACTCTTGACCTCTTCCTTAAGGGATGCCACAGTAGCACGGGCAGCATTGAGTTCTGACTCAGTTGCAGAGTCCCCTTCAGCGTAAACAGCCGCCATCTCTAGCATCCTGACCAAGGCAGAAGTGTCTTGGGCCACCAACGCCCCTTGTTCGGGCGATCCATACCTTCCAAGCGAAGAGATTCCGCCCAGGGAACGACCAAAGAGTTGCCTTCAAAAAAATTCCTATCAAGGATACAGGGAGGAAGCTCGAACTTCCCTTTCTCCGGCACCCGAGTAAGGTCCACGGCGTCAGCTACCCTTGGCCGCTTCGCTCGCCTGGTCAAGGACAGAGGAGACCCCCGAGGAGCAGAAGTAGGAGAAGAAGAGGTCCCCGCAGCAGTTTGAACAGGAGGAGGATCACGAGCACCGGCAAACCGGGATTTCGGAGGAGCTGCCCTGGCCTTATTCCTCGCGAGGGCGTTCCTTACAACCCTGTCATGCGCCTGAGGCATCTCACCTGCACAAACAAAATGCGAGCACGTTAGATACGAGGAAAAGAAATGACATGAACAAAATCTAAATAACTAAGACTACCGAGCAGCTTTTCAGCGTCCGCAGGAGTCTTGCACTCCAGCAGTGCCTTAATGTTGATAAATCAACGCTCAACCCTCTGATTACCATCTTCCTCGAAGATCGGGTTACCCTTGCTCGTCCAACACTCAACAAGCCAGAAAGAATTGACCCACTTCACCAGCACCTCGTACGCCGCGGCGTCCTGCCCGCGTAGGTCGCTCGGCTGAAAGACATAGTCACTGGGCTTCTTAGAAAAATGGTCGGGTGCCTAGTGGAGAGGGAACTTGTAGAGCCTCCACCCAATATACCTCCCCTCCTCGTCATGCAGCTCGTTCCCGTCCTCGTCAACCTCGATCTCCCAAACATATGTACTGTCCTGGGCAACCTCGGACACGGGCTCAACGACGAAGTACCGTTCTTTGAATGTCCGGATTGACTCCGAAAACGGTTTGAACAGCTTGCGGGGCTGCTTCAAAGAAACCCAGCCGTACTTTCTCCCCGTCAGCTGCCTTTGGAGATGGAAAACAGTGAAGAACAGAGGGAGAGTAGCCCCCAAGGAAAGATGCTCGCATACCAACTCGAAGGCCCGGATGAAGGCCAACGAATTAGGGTGCAGTTGTGTAGGGGCTAACTTCAAATGCTCGAACACTGACCACTGAAAATCAGTAAACGGAAACCTTAAGCCCAGCTCCTTAAAAGCATATTCGTACATGGTAAAATGGTCCCCGAAGTGCGTGCAGACATGATCGTCTTTGGAAGGGAAGTGCACCTTCCACTCCCCTTCCGGTCCTACCTCCGTGAAAACGTCCACCAAGGACTTTGTGAACATGGACACATGCTCGGAAGGTTCGGCCACCTCTCACTCCTCCGCGGAGAACCCGTCGACGTCCTCCTCCATGACATCCAACTCTTCCTCCTCCCCGAAATTGCTAGAAGAACTCGAAGTCGCCGAACTAGAGGCCGTCGAGCTGCTCCTATCTTCGGAGCCCGTCTCTTCCTCTGATGTATCTATAATAACTTCTCTCTCTGGCCCCGTCGCCATTACAATCACCTGAAAAGCAGAGAAGAATGTGAATTCGACAGCAAATTAAATCCACCCTTCCACTGCTAAGTCAAGTGAAAGGGCGCGCAAAGGGCTAAGGACAACTTCCCCGGCCTAATCCCTAACATCAAAGGAAAGGTTAGAACCTCCCCGCGAGGAGACGCTCGAAACATATCATCCCCTAGCGAGGAGCTTCCCTGTACTCAATCCCAGTTTCCGTTCAAAGCTCCGCCGGAAATTACAAGGCTTCACCAGAATCTGGGGGTGTTCCGCCGAAAAACTCATCATTCGCTCAGAAGACAAAAAATCACGGCGATTACGCAAGCGTAGCCATCGTGATGACACCGTCAACCGCCCTCCTAACCAGAGCATACAGACACGTGCGGCGACATGTCAGAAGTGGAAAAATGGCACGACCACCGTCCACCACCAACAGTCACCAGAAATCCACCTATTTTGTCCTCTAAAACTAGCCCTAACCACATGCAATCTACCACTAACAACAAACAGAAGCAAAGCAAGCAAAGGATAGGAAAACTTACTTGATTTAAGTAGAAGAAAGAAGCTGCTCGAAGCGTGACGTGGTGGTCGGAAAGGCAGAAGACGGTGACGGGCAAGAACTTGAAGGAGGCGAAGAGAAATCAGAAAGAGAAAGTTCCAAATGGAACTATTTTCCCCCTTTTATACAAAGGGGCACGTGCAAACACGCGCCCGTAGGCCATTATGACTATCCACTAGCCATCATTGCCTATTAACTGCTACACGGAGCTCTAGGAACACGTGGCATCCCAATGTTTCCAATTCTGTATGACCATTAGTCTCCCCGAACACCGGGCAATGATGTCACGACCACGAATCTCACGAACACCTGGGGTCACGAGCACTTTGAGACAATCCTCCTCGTCTTCAAACGACGACTCCATACTGGCTACCCGGAGCAACGAGCAGTCCTTAAGTCATCACTCTCATGCTCGGGAGCAACGACTTGGGGGGCTCCTGTTCTGGACTGGACCAATGGCTAGAATTGGCCCAATCCGCTTCTGCTCCAGAGCAGCCCAAATTGCCTAAGTCCAATTCACAGAGGGGCAAAAGTTACCTTTCTGCCCCTCTAACCAGGAAAGAAATGCAACGTTCCTCCCCGGAATTACTGCCTGTCACGCACGACTTCATTGCTCCCTGAACAGCTATGGGCAGGTGCCCGGAACTATGCCTATGCCCGACATAACGGCTAGTTTTGGGCACCCTATCCAACATAACGACTAGTTTGGGTAGTTACCTATTCTTTGGGGAAAACGGTTATTTCGCCCCGAAAAGAGGATCGTTGGCCACGCGCTGGGGGCTCTATATAAACCCTCTCGCTTGAGAAGGTCAGGTATCCAATATTCACCCTAAGAATTCATACTTTGCACTTGCTCCTTTTCTCTGACCCTTTCTTACTTGAGCGTCGGAGTACCTTGCAGGTACATGTAACACCCCCTTTCTATACCCCCAAATAATCACATAATCATTTAGGCACATATTAAAAATTCCGTCAGAGTATAATTGTAAACATATTATGAAAGAGGTATGTCACATTATACATGAAATTAAAACATTCAACACCTGCTCAACAATTGATATGCAACAGTGGGGTAACTTTGCAACAGAGGAACTTAGTCCTTACACCCACATCTCAATATTTAGAATAAAAACGAAAAATCTAAACATTGAATAACATCAAACATATATACATATATATATATATACCATCAAGTATTATCCACCAACATAATTCATGTTTACATAAACATTCATCAACAAGATACATGTACAAATGTATCAGAAAAGAATCATATACATCCTAGCTACCCGGTGCTACATATCAGAGACGACCGACCAAAAGAATGAAGACACGCTTCACAAAAAGACCACCAGCATACCTACTCTGCAATGCCTCATAGAGCATCATAAAACAGCAGAAGGGTGAGAAATATTATCATAATAACAATGCATATAATTATATATCTTAGCATGAAAATACACATATTCTACATTCTCACCACAATTCATCACAGCACACTCACATACATCACAATGTACATATATGCAAAACCAAGCATATTCATCATGCATACTTTCACAATTCTCATCATTCCACATAAACATACATATTCATGTTTATTCATCAATACTTAATTATAAAGATGATAAATGCAAATCATAGAGACCGACTCACGACTCTATGCAAATGCAATGCGGGTACCGACTCAATCATCTCAAGTTCACTAAGGAAATTATTGGAACCATCGCTCGTTACCAATGTAACTCCCCGTCGGGCCTACGATGTTTACCCATTGCTCACACCTCACATAGGCACACAATGTTTATGGATTGCTCACACCTCACATAGGCACACAATCCGATTGCTCACACCTCACCTAGGCACACAATCGTTCGTAATCATCGCTCACACCTCACATAGGCACACGACGTTACAACGGATTCTCATTAGAATCATACAACACAAGAATGTACATCATTATGCTTCACATACAAAATGACTCACGACATTCTTGAAATGCATACATATTCACAATATATTCATGCATTCATCTCGTACAATCACATACAATCTATATACATTCACATCAATGCACTATTGTATGATTCACATCCAAAACACACATTCAAAAACGGTAAAAGTCGCTAAATAACACTATTCCCGACTTTCCAACATAATTAAATCGGCTAACAATTTCCAAAACATCATCATAATAAAGTAAATTTCATAAGCTCTCTAACGCATCAAACCACACCTCAAACCAAAACACAGATCAAAAGTTACAGAGAAAACAAATTGGGAAAAACTGCTACATTCTCAGTGCGAAGCTCCTAGCGAGTCCTTCGCTACTTCATTCGCAGTGCGAGTGTACCAGCGAACAAAGTCAGAAGCAAAATAGCCTAGAAAATTCTCATCGTTCGCAGTGCAAACATCCCAGCGAATGCTCGCTACCCCATTCGCAATGCGAAGCACCCAGCGAATCAAGTCAGAAACTAGCGAATCCTTCGCTACTACATTCGCAGTGCGAACACTCAGCGAATGCTCGCTACCCACTCGCTAGCCATTCGCAGTGCGAACCTGCGTTTTCAGAAAAACCCAGCAGTGCACCAGTTCATCCAAAAATCATGTTTTCACCACCCAAAACATTTCCAAACTGTCATATAACCATCAAAACATAATTCAATCATGATGACATGTATTCTATTACGTTTACACCGATTTTCAACTGTAAAACCATCGATTCCTCACAAAAATCTCAATTTCAACCTAGAACTCAAGCTATGGAAAACAAGAAAACATCCAAGCAAACACATACATAATGATATACATTGATGAGATAATAAGATTTCACACCCTTACCCGATTAAATCGATTCCTAGAAGTTGTTTTGAAGATTTCCAAGCTTTTCCTCTTTTTCTTCTCTTTTCTCTTCTTCCTCTTTCTTTCTCTCCTTTTTCTCTCCTATTTCTCTTTTCTTTCTATTTCTCTCCTATTTCTTCTTCTTATCTCTTTTTCTTTTCTTATTTTCTACTCAAATTCAATTAATTCATTTTCTCACAAAATTCTATTTCCACTAAAATTCTAACTTATTATTAATTGAGAAATGTCCAAAATACCCTCCATTCTAATTTCCCCGAAAACTCTCAAAAACTGTAAAATATCATAACATGTCAACATAGCATATTAACACACCAATTTCACAAATAAAATAATTTATCACTCAATTTAAATAAAAGACTCAACAAAATGGGAATAATCGGAATCGGGGCGTTACAACTCTCCCCCACTTTAGAAATTTTCGTCCTCGAAAATATTACCTGATTCAAACAACTCCGAATATGACTCTCGCATCCTACTCTCTAGTTCCCAAGTCATATTGCCTTCCGCAGCGCCTCCCCACGCTACTTTCACAAGCGCAATATCCTTGCCTCTTAGCTTCTTAACTTCACGGTCCAAAATCCTAATCGGTAAAGCTTCAACCGTAAGGTTATCTCTCACTTCAACCTTGTCCATAGGAATAACATGTGACGGATCCGGAACATACTTCCGAAGTTGCGAAACATGGAATACATCATGCAAATTCGAAAGATTCGGAGGCAACGCCACACGGTAAGCCACAACACCAACTCGTGCAGTAATCTGATACGGACCAATAAAACGAGAAGTCAACTTCTTCGACTTCAAAGCACGACCCACACCCGTAACCGGTGTAACTCTCAAAAACATATGGTCGCCTTCTTGAAACTCAAGATCTTTCCTTCTCTTGTCATGATAGCTCTTTTGTCTACTTTAAGAAGCTTTCATCTTCTCATGAATAAACTTCACTTTCTCCGTCGTTTGTTGTACCATCTCCGGTCCAACCAACGTCCTCTCACCGGTTTCATGCCAACACAAAGGTGTTCGATATCTCCGACCATACAAAGCCTCAAATGGTGCCATACTTATACTTGAATGAAAACTATTATTGTAGGTGAACTCAATCAACGCCAAATAACTATCCCAAGCACCACCTTGCTCGAGCACACAAGCACGCAATAAATCCTCCAACGATTCAATTGTCCTCTCGGTTTGACCATCCGTTTGCGGATGATAAGCCGAACTCAATCTTAGCTTAGAACCTAAAGCCTTTTGTAAACTCTCCCAAAACCTCGATGTGAATCTAGGATCTCTATCCGATACAATACTCTTAGGAACTCCATGTAACTTCACAACCGCAAGAACATAAATCTCGGCTAACTTCTCCAAAGGATAACTAATATCAATTGGAATGAAGTGAGCGGATTTAGTAAGCCTATCAACGATTACCCAAATAGCATTATGACCTCTTTGCGTATTCGGCAATCCAGTAACAAAGTCCATCGATATACTATCCCATTTGCACTCCGGAATGTCCAACGGTTGCATCAATCCACTAGGCTTTTGATGTTCCACCTTAAACTTTTGACAAGTTAAGCACGCATACACAAATTGAGCCACATCCCTCTTTAATCCGTACCACCAAAAGATTTTCTTCAAATCTTGATACATTTTATTCGCTCCCGGATGAATACTTAAGTTACTTCGGTGTCCTTCTTCCAATATTATCTTTTTCAACTCCGCATCATCGGGAATACAAATACGACCACGGAATCTCAAAACTCCAAAATTATCAACCTTGAAATCCTCATTCTCATTCATCATCAAATCAACGAACTTCAAATCCAACTTTTGTTTTTCACATACGGTTGCAAGAAAATCATTCGTAACATGTAGCATACCGAGTCTCACACTTCTCGGCGTCATTTCACAAACCAAACTCAAGTCTCTAAAATTCTCCAAAAGTTCCCATTCTCTCATCATCAATGCGAACATATGTAATAACTTCCGACTCAAAGCATCTGCCACCACATTTGCCTTACCCGGATGGTAATTCAAACCAAAATCATAATCCTTCAAAAGCTCTAACCACCTTCTTTGTCTCATGTTCAATTTTTTTTTATCAAATAAATATTTCAAGATCTTGTGATCACTAAAAACTTCAAATCTTGCACCATAAAGATAGTGCCTCCAAATTTTCAAAACAAACACCACGGCCGCTAACTCCAAGTCATGTGTAGGATAATTCTTTTTATGCACTCTCAATTGTCTTGAAGCATAAGCCACAACTTTTCCATCTTGCATCAAAACACCACCTAAACCAACCAATGAAGCATCACAATACACAACAAATGGTTCCGTCGGATTTGGCAAAATCAAGATCGGAGTCGTTGT
Source organism: Lathyrus tuberosus (assembly GCA_022829125.1). Taxonomy (NCBI): domain Eukaryota; kingdom Viridiplantae; phylum Streptophyta; class Magnoliopsida; order Fabales; family Fabaceae; genus Lathyrus; species Lathyrus tuberosus. Next base: position 5,283,826 of record JALAZF010000177.1, on the reverse strand, counting down.
CAACTTTATTTTTAGCTCATTGAAACTCTCTTCACAACGAATATCCCAAATGAAAGCCTTTCCTTTACAAGTCAATTGCGTTAACGGAAGTGCCAACTTCGAAAATCCCACAATAAACCTCCGATAATAACCCGCCAAACCTAAAAAGCTTCGAATCTCCGTAACCGATCCAGGAGCCTCCCATTGCATCACCGCATCAATCTTGGATGGATCAACACTAATACCACTACCGGAAATAACATGTCCAAGAAAACTTACTTCCGACAACCAAAATTCACATTTCGACAACTTAGCATACAATTGTTTCTCTTTCAAAATTTGTAACACAATCCTCAAATGCTCTTCATGCTCCTCTTGAGACTTAGAGTAAATCAAAATATCGTCGATGAATACAACCACAAAACGATCTAACTGTTCATGAAAAATACGAGTCATGTATTCCATAAACACACCCGGCGCATTAGAAACCCCGAATGGCATCACGGAATATTCGTAATGGCCATACCGTGTCCTAAAGGCCGTCTTTTGAATATCCTCTCCTTTCACACGAATCTGGTGATATCCTGATCTCAAATCAATCTTGCTAAAAACACGCGCACCAACCAATTGGTCCATCAAATCATCGATCCATAGAAGCGGATACTTGTTCTTAATTGTCACCTTGTTCAATTGTCGATAATCAATGCATAACCGCATACTCCCATCCTTCTTCTTTACCAACAATACCAGAGCACCCCAAGGAGAAACACTTGGCCTTACAAATCTCTTGTCCAACAAGTCATTCAATTGCTTCTTCAATTCTACCAACTCCGATGCCGACATACGATACGGTGCCATCTAAACCGGTCTAGTACCTAGAACTAGATCAATTGAAAACTCAACTTCTCTTTGCGGCGGTACATCCGTAATATCCTCCGGAAACACTTCTGGAAAATCACACACCACTGGGAACACATTGAGCTCAACTTTACTCTCCACCGACAATGATGCAAACAAACTGAACAATTGAGCTTCGTCCGCTAAAAGTTTCTTCAACTCTTTAGTGGATAGGAAACTCTCATCTTCATCATCTTCCAAAGAAGGGAACCTCACTAACTTGTGATAGCAATCTATATCAACTCGATTAAATTACAACCAGTTCATACCCAAGATTACTTACAATCCCTCCAACAGCAAACACACTAAATCCATAATGAAGTCTTTACCATACATGGTCAAAGGACAACTTACACACACCGAAGACGTAGTTACCAACCCTGAAGCAGGAGCCTCAATAACCATCTCACCACCCCAAGAAGTCATAAACAAATTCAAACGCTTAGCACACTCATGAGAAATGAATGAATGAGTCGCTCCCGTATCAATAATAGCAACTAAAGGCGTACTATTAATAAAGCATGTACCCTTAATCAAACGGTTTGCACTAGTAGTGTCCGTCCCCGCTAATGCAAACACCTTTCCGCCCGCTTGAGCTTGTTTCGGCTTAGTACACTTAGTACTAATGTGACCCACTTCTCCATAATTATAGCACTTCACCATATTCCTTCTACAATCGGTAGTAGCATGCCCAAGGCCTCCACAGTTAGAACATTTCACCACGGTCCTCCCACACTCAAATGATTTATGACCCATTTCACCACACTTGTAACACTTAACGGAACCGGAACCTCCTCCTCCAGATCTCTTATCAAAGTTTCCCCTATGCTTGCCCTTATCAATGGGTGTCACATAAGGTCCACTTCTAGCTTGTTGCTTTCCCTTCCTCTCATTCAAACTTTTGTAATGTGTAGAACGAGCCTTGCTATCTTCCTCGAAGATTCTACAACATTCCGTCAAATCCGTAAACCTTCTTATCCTTTGATATCCCACAGCTTGCTTAATCTCGGGACGCAAACCATTCTCATACTTAATGCACTTTGAGAACTCAGCAGTAATTGCAGCATAGTGAGGATGGAATTGAACCAACTCCACAAACTTAGCAGTATAGTCCACCACGGACATACTACCTTGTTTCAGTTCAAGGACCTCCGTCTCCTTCTTCCCTTTCACACTTTCAGGGTAATACTTCCTCAAGAACTCGGTACAAAATAAATTCCAAGTTATCTCTTCATCATCCACCTCAAGAACTTGACGCATACCGACCCACCAATCGTCGGCTTCCTCCTTCAGCATGTGAGACCCAAGCCTCACCTTATTCTCCTCCGCACAGCCCATGACTCTGAAGATCCTTTCAATCTCCTTCAACCAAATTTGAGCATCATCGGGATCAAATCTTCCTTTGAAGACCGGTGGTTGATTCTTCCTGAACTCGTCATTAGCATTCACGTTCGGCGCACCTTGCACCGCCCTAGCCATTACTTCCAAAGCAGCAGCCATCACATTGTCGTTTCTACCAGCCATAGTCTGATCATTCCCAAAAATGACAACAAGGTTAAACAACAGTTCAACCATCACAACCACAAGACAGACACAGCTGACTCAACACTGGCTTTGATACCACTTAGTGTAACACCCCCTTTCTATACCCCCAAATAATCACATAATCATTTAGGCACATATTAAAATTCCGTCAGAGTATAATTATAAACATAGTATAAAAGAGGTATGTCACATTATACATGAAATTAAAACATTCAACACCTGCTCAACAATTGATATGCAACAGTGGGGTAACTTTGCAACAGAGGACCTTGGTCCTTACACCCACATCTCAATATTTAGAAAAAAAGCGGAAAATCTAAACATTGAATAACATCAAACATATATACATATATATATATATACCATCAAGTATTATCCACCAACATAATTCATGTTTACATAAACATTCATCAACAAGATACATGTACAAATGTATCAGAAAAGAATCATATACATCCTAGCTACCCGGTGCTACATATCAGAGCCGACCGACCAAAAGAATGAAGACACGCTTCACAAAAAGACCACCAGCATACCTACTCTGCAATGCCTCATAGAGCATCATAAAACAGCAGAAGGGTGAGAAATATTATCATAATAACAATGCATATAATTATATATCTTAGCATGAAAATACACATATTCTACATTCTCACCACAATTCATCACAGCACACTCACATACATCACAATGTACATATATGCAAAACCAAGCATATTCATCATGCATACTTTCACAATTCTCATCATTCCACATAAACATACATATTCATGTTTATTCATCAATACTCAATTATAAAGATGATAAATGCAAATCATAGAGACCGACTCACGACTCTATGCAAATGCAATGCGGTACCGACTCAATCATCTCAAGTTCACTCAGGAACTTATTGGAACCATTGCTCGTTACCAATGTAACTCCCCGTCGGGCCTACGATGTTCACCCATTGAACACACCTCACATAGGCACACAATGTTTATGGATTGCTCACACCTCACATAGGCACACAATCCAATTTCTCACACCTCACCTAGGCACACAATCGTTCGTAATCATCGCTCACGCCTCACATAGGCACACGACGTTACAACGGATTCTCATTAGAATCACACAACACAAGAATGTACATCATTATGCTTCACATACAAAATGACTCACGACATTCTTGAAATGCATACATATTCACAATATATTCATGCATTCATCTCGTACAATCACATACAATCTATATACATTCACATCAATCCACTATTGTATGATTCACATCCAAAACACACATTCAAAAACGGTAAAAGTCGCTAAATAACACTATTCCCGACTTTCCGACATAATTAAATCGGCTAACAATTTCCAAAACATCATCATAATAAAGTACATTTCATAAGCTCTCTAACGCATCAAACCACACCTCAAACCGAAACACAGATCAAAAGTTACAGAGAAAACAAATTGGGAAAAACTGCTACATTCGCAGTGCGAAGCTCCTAGCGAGTCCTTTGCTACTTCATTCGTAGTGCGAGTGTACCAGTGAACCAAGTCAGAAGCAAAATAGCCTAGAAAATTCTCATCGTTCGCAGTGCAAACATCCCAGCGAATGTTCGCTACCCCATTCGCAATGCGAAGCACCCAGCGAATCAAGTCAGAAACTAGCGAATCCTTCGCTACTCCATTCGCAGTGCGAACACTCAGCGAACGCTCGCTACCCACTCGCTAGCCATTTGCAGTGCGAACCTGCGTTTTTAGAAAAACCCAGCAGCGCACCAGTTCATCCAAAAATCATGTTTTCACCACCCAAAACATTTCCAAACTGTCATATAACCATCAAAACATAATTCAATCATGATGACAAGTATTCTATTACGTTTACACCGATTTTCAACTGTAAAACCATCGATTCCTCACAAAAATATCAATTTCAACCTAGAACTCAAGCTATGGAAAACAAGAAAACATCCAAGCAAACACATACATAATGATATACATTGATGAGATAATAAGATTTCACACCCTTACCCGATTAAATCGATTCCTAGAAGTTGTTTTGAAGATTTCCAAGCTTTTCCTCTTTTTCTTCTCTTTTCTCTTCTTCCTCTTTCTTTCTCTCCTTTTTCTCTCCTATTTCTCTTTTCTTTCTATTTCTCTCCTATTTCTTCTTCTTATCTCTTTTTCTTTTCTTATTTTCTACTCAAATTCAATTAATTCATTTTCTCACAAAATTCTATTTCCACTAAAATTCTAACTTATTATTAATTGAGAAATGTCCAAAATACCCTCCATTCTAATTTCCCCGAAAACTCTCAAAAACGGTAAAATATCATAACATGTCAACATAGTATATTAACACACCAATTTCACAAATAAAATAATTTATCACTCAATTTAAATAAAAGACTCAACAAAATGGGAATAATCGGAATCGGGGCGTTACAGTACACCCCCTCCTCTCCATACGACCAGCATCCCTGATGCACTTGGCGGCCTGATTCTACAGGATTTGATCCAGCCTTCACGATCAGTTTCGTAAGTGGCTCTGATACCACTAAAGGGAAATTGAGATACAAAATGCAATGGAAAACAAAAATTTCCCTTAAGTTGATCCTTACGGATGATTGTGATTGTAACACCCTTTTTTACCCAACAAGCATCACGAATAAAAACAACAATTTAATCTGAGTAAAGTCCCAAAAGGGCGCCACATTTTGTCACAAAACATCAAATAGCCACGTGCTCCGTAACACGGGTTTTACCATCATGAATTTATTTAAACATCACGCAGCGGAAATCAAAATTCAAAACAATTTTATAATCCAAACTTCTTAAAAAAACATCATAAAACATCCTCAAGCCAACAAGTAAAAGAACGTAAATCGTTCGACTCAAACGTCAAGACCCGATCTTACATATCAGAGCAAGGCCCTTTAATCGACGGAGAAATCAAAATACTTCAAAAGCTAAATCTTCATGCGCCAATGAAAGCTAAGCCTGATCACCTGCATGTTACCCACATGGAGGCAACATTCAAACAGGCAGGGTGAGTAATCACGAATCAATATATAAGATATAAGCAAAAGATAAAGCATAAGCATAAACATCATCAAATCATTCACAATCGTCATTAATAACATCAATTACACCCATAGAATGCAATACCCACAATATGCAAATGTAACATCATAGACTCATGTATGTTGTACCAATTCGTCATAATTGAAGGACACTGGGCCGTCACCCTCCAAAGATCCCCACCAATAGGATCGATTCTACACAAGAACCGGAGTACGTCACAAAACACTTTAATCCACACAATGGGATTGAAGCCACCAAATGGACCAGAGTCCTAACTATCCCATGAATGCATGATGTAAATCGTCATAATAATCATCATCATCATAAAATTGTCATAATTGCATCATCATCCATGAATCAACATCAAACATCATTATTCAACACCAATCCGCACTCGTCACAATTCGTCACTATATCTCACAATTTGTCATATTATACTCGTCACATAAAAATTCCCGATTTTATCCCATTCATCTTCATTACTAGTTTACTCATGTTTTATTACCCCGTCATAGCCTTACGTCACAAAGAACCCGCATCACAAGCGAAATTGGGACAGAAATCGCAAAAAACGGGAAAATCTTCCAACAACCCTGTCCATATGCGTATGGTCATGCCCCATACGCGTATGGCTCAATCCCTCGCCCACTGGCCTGCGTATCATACGCGTAGGGTCACCTGCCCAGGCCTCCCTTACGCGTAATACCCTCCTTGTTATGCGTATCACCAAAGAGGTTTCTCTCTCAAAATTCCCTTCCAATGTCCCATTACGCGTAATGGCTAATCCATACGCGTAATGCACCATTCCCAAGAACCCCATACGCGTAATGGCTTCCCATACGCGTATGCATCTTCCTCCCCAGCTTCCCATACATGTAATGGCATCCCATACACGTATTGCCACCATTACCTTACGTGTACGCTACGCGTACTGGCAGCGGGTCATGCTGGCCCTGGGGACGGGTGCGTATGCTACGCGTAACACCCTGGGGGTGTCCCCTTCATACGCGTAATACTCCCCCTGTTACGTGTATGGCCAGAAACCACTCAAAAACTCAGATTTCGCATCTGAACAAAAACTTCCCATTCCAGCACCTTCGATCTTCCAAAATCAGACCCAAAACAGTTTCGATTCATCACAGATCTAAGTCCTTATCCTACTCCATTATTTTCATCAATTTCTTCCTAATTATTAAGTCCTAATTCATTAATCCCACCTTCGATTTCAGATCTGGTTTGTTCACACATTCATCACATGAACAATAATCATTCACTTGAAATTCACAGGATTTACAGCAACACATACCAGATTTATATCAGAAATCGACCAACACAGATTCACGAAAATTCACCATAAAACACAAAACACATGGACTACTCTACCTTAAACCCATATCAAACATATGAACCCGGATTAACCCCCCCATACCTCGAATTTTCCAGCAAAAGACTCTTCTTTTTGGGGTTCTACAGTTGATTCTCTCATTCTCTGTGCCCTAGCCTCCTTTCCTCAGCTCTCTCTTCACTTCTTAGGTTGTACAGAATATCTCTCCTAATTTCCACTTTTTCCTTTTTCTTAAACCTACCTCTTGGGCCCTAATTATGATTTACCCATATTATCCTCAATTAACCTTCTCAATATTACCGACTTACCCTTAATGGTCCTCCTAATTATTTCTAATAATAATAATAATAATCTAAATAATATTCTAAATATTCAAATTATTCTATTATTATTACTAATAAAATAATTCTAATTAATTACTAATTCTAAGATACCTCAATATTCCCTTAACTCAGACTACCCCACAACACCACCCAAAGTCATCAAGCGTCTCAATATCCATCAAATTCACCAAAACACTGAATAATCATAATAATTCAATTTTATAATTATTTTGGGGTGTTACAACTCTCCCCCACTTAAAGAATTTTCGCCCTCGAAAATTATCTTAAGGAAACAGAGTTGGATACGACTCCTTCATCTGATCTTCACACTCCTATGTCCAACTTTCGCCAGCTGGTCCACCCCATAACACCTTCACCAAAGCTATGTCTTTGCCCCGCAGTTGCTTCATTTCACGACCATCAATCTGCACAGGCAATGCTTCCACAGTCAGATTATCTCTCACTTGTACATCATCCATCTGAATCACATGCGATGGATCTGGAATGTACTTCCTCAACTGAGACACATGGAACACATCATGCAAATCCGCAAGTGACAGCGGTAAAGTAATTCAATAAGATACCTCTCCTATCCTCTACAAGATTTGATATGGACCAACAAAACATGGAGTGAGCTTCCTAGACTTCAAGGCTCGACCCACACCAGTCACGGGCGTCACCCTCAAAAACACATGATCTCCCTCTTAGAATTCAAGTGCCTTCCTTCTCTTATCATGATAACTCTTCTGACGACTCTGCAAAACTCTCATCCTTTCTTGGATCATCTTAATCTTCTCAGTCGTCTCCTGCACAATCTCAGGTCCAAGTACAGCACTCTCGCCTGTCTCATACCAACACAAGGGAGTTCGACATCTTCTTCCATACAAAGCTTCATACGGCATCATTCCAATACTAGCATGAAAATATTATTGTACGTGAACTCAATCAATGGCAAATGGATATCCCAAGATCCCGCGTGATCCAACACACAAGCCCTAAGCAAATCCTCTAAGGATTGGATAGTCCTCTCCGTCTGATCGTCCGTATGCGGATGATATGCAGAACTCATCCTTAACTTAGTACCCAAAACACCTTGCAAACTCTTCCAGAACCTCGATGTAAATCTCGGGTCTCTATCCGACACAATACTCGAAGGTATCCCATGTAACTTCAAAATCTCCTCAATATACATCTCGTCTAACTTCTGCATAGAATGATTAATCTTCATCGGCAAAAAATGAGCAAATTTAGTTAATTTATCCACAATCACCCAAATCGAATCATTCCCCTTTGCAGTCCTCAGCAACCCCGACACAAAATCCATGGAAATGCTATCCCATTTCCACTCTGGGATATTCAACGGTTGCATCATACCTAAAGGCTTCTGATGCTCAATCTTCGACTTCTGACAAGTCAAACACGCATAAACAAACTCCGCAATATCCTTCTTTATACCCGACCACCAAAACAACTTTTTCAAATCCAGGTACATCTTCATAGCACCGGGATGAATACTCAATCTACTTCAATATCCCTCCTCAAGAATGCTTTTCTTAATATCTGGAACATATGGAACACACACCCTGCCTCTGAATCTCATCACACCACTCTCATCAATCCGGAATTCACCTCCGTTACCTTGGTTGATCAATGTCAACTGGTCAACCAACTTCAAGTTAGATTGTTGACCCACTCTAATCTCTTCCAGAATACCACTAGTCAACTTCAACATGCCCAACCTCACACTGTCTAGAGTCTCTTCATATACCAAACTCAAATCGAGGGATTGCTCAATTAATTCCAACTCTTTCACCATAAGCATCAACATATGCAATGACTTCCTGCTCAATGTATCAGCCACTACATTTGCTTTACCCGGATGGTAATTCAAATCGAAGTCATAATCCTTCAACAATTCCAACCACCTTATATGCCTCATATTCAACTCTTTCTGATCAAACAAGTACTTCAAACTCTTATGATCACTGAACACTTTGAACTTAGAGCCAAACAGGTAATGTCTCCAAATTTTCAACACAGACACCACAGCTGGCAACTCTAAATCATGGGTAGGGTAATTCACTTCATGAACCCTCAACTGCCTGGAAACAAAAGCAACAACTTGACCATTCTGCATCAACACTCCTCCAAGACCCATCTTTGATGCATCACAATACACTACAAAAGATTCATTTGGATTAGGAAAAACCAACACTGGAGCGGTCGTCAACCTCTTCTTCAATTCCACAAAACTCTCTTCACAAGCTACATCCCACACAAAAGCTTGCCCCTTTCGAGTCAGCTGAGTCAAAGGTAATGCCAACTTAGAAAAGCCCTCGATAAACTTGCGGTAATATCCTGCCAATCTAAGGAAACTTCGTATCTCTGTAGCAGACTTCGGAGTCTCCCACTGTAACACAGCATCAATCTTGGAAGGATCTACAGCAATTCCACCACTTGAAATCACATGGCCAAGAAAACTCACTTCCTTCAACCAAAACTCACACTTTAACAGCTTTGCATACAACTTCTTCTCCTTCAATACTTGCAACACAGTTCTCAAATGCTCAGCATGCTCTTCCTCAGATTTAGAGTATATCAGAATATCATCAATGAAAACCACCACAAATTAATCCAAATACTCATGAAAGATCCGATTCATATACTCCATGAACACACCAGGTGCATTGGACACTCCAAACGGCATCACAGTGTATTCATAGTGACCATACCTCGTCCTGAAAGCTGTCTTCGGAATATCATCAGGCTTAACACGAATCTGATGGTAACTCGACCTTAAGTCAATCTTGCTAAACACACAGGCACCTAATAACTGATCTATCAAATCGTTGATCCTCGGAAGTGGATATTTATTCTTAATAGTCACTTTATTCAACTGCGGATAATCAACACACAACCTCATACTTCCGTCATTCTTCTTCACTAACAGCACAGGAGCACCCCACAGTGAAACACTCAGTCGGACAAACCTCTTCTCGAGCAATTCTTCCAGTTGTTTCTTCAATTCACTTAACTCATAAGCGGACATCCGGTAAGGAGCCATTGACACTGGACTCGTACCTGGTATCAAGTCCACTGCAAACTCTACTTCGCATTCTAGAGGCAAATCACTGATGTCATCTGGGAACACATCTGGAAATTCACAGACAACAGGTAATTCGACACTCGCAGCTTCACGATCAACCTGTAACGATGCAAACATTGCAAACACAAAGGCTTCATCTTCCAGAAGTTCGTCTACTTGCTTAGCAGACAAGAACATCAACTCTCCACTATCACCAAACTCAGGAAACTCTACGGACTTATTATAACAATTGATATGAACATGGTTGAATCCAACCAGTTCATTCCAAGGATTACATCAATTTGGTGCAAGGGTAAACACACAAAATCCATCACAAAACTCTTCCCAAAAATTGTCAAAGGACATCTCAAACACACAAAGGTAGTAGTAACAGAACCATTAGCTGGAGTTTCTATTATAATATTACCATCCATATCAGACAATTTCAAACCCAATCTATTAGCACATTCAAGCGAGATAAATGAATGAGTAGCACCAGTATCAATAATAGCGACCAACTCCACATTATTAATAAAACAAGTACCTCGAATCAGGATGTCCTTCTCTAGAACTTCTGCACCACTCAAAGCAAACACTCTGCTATTGGTCTGAGCAGCAGTAGCAGTCTTCTTCGATTTTTGACATTGGGTACTGATGTGACCCTTCTCACCACAATTGAAATAGGTTGGACCATCATCCTTGCAATCAGTAGCTCTATGACCCTTCTTGCCACATCCGTAACATCTCAACCCATTATTGGTGCAAGCCTCAGCACGGTGGCCTTGCTTGCAACACCTGTAACACTTCCCAGAAGCGGGAGATACTCCCCCACTTGTCTTATTCTCATCTGAAGTCTTCTGCTTCCCTTTGTCAGCCGAAGTCATATAAGGTTTCCCTCTATACTGCCCCTTCTCTTTCTTTTCACTAAGATGCTTGTAGTGAGCAGATCGAGCGCGGCTATCCTCATTATAGATATTAGTCTTATCCACCAGCTCAGCATATCTGCGAATCTGTTGGTATCCAATACCCTGCTTGATTTTTGGTCTTAGCCCATTCTCGAACTTGAGACACTTGGACACCTCAGCATCAGCACGGTTGTAGTGAGGACATAACTTCACCAGCAAATCGAACTTTGCAGCATACTCTGCCGCCGTCATATTTCCTTGCTTCAGCTCAAGAAATTCCACCTCTCTCTTACCATGAGCATCCACTGGAAAATACTTTCCCAAAAATTCCTGCTTGAACACAGCCCAGGTTATCACGGTACCAACGTCTTCCAGTCTCTGGCGGGTGTTATCCCACCAATCCTCATCCTCTTCTGACAGCATATGAGTTCCAAACTGAACTTGTTATGTGTCAGTACACCCCATCACCCGAAAGATCTTCTCAATCACCTTCCGCCACTTCTGTGCACTCTCTGGATCATGAGTACCCACAAAAGTCGGCGGATTATTCCTCTGGAACTTCCCCAAAGCACGAAACTCGTCCGGAGCTCCACCATTCTAATTGTTTTGAGCCATTGCTTGAGCAAGTGACTCTAATGCATCAGCGATAGCACGGTCATTTCTTCCATCCATCCTGCATACCACCAACAAGGTTATAAGAAACAAAACATCGACAGTGTACACACACTCGTCGACTGACAGGGGACTGACATCATGTAAAACCTGGCCAGACGGACCGACCTGCTCAGATACCACTAATGTAACACCCATTTTTACCCAACAAGCATCACGAATAAAAACAACAATTAAATCAGAGTAAAGTCCCAAAAGGGCGCCATATTTCATCACAAAACATCAAATAACCACCTGCTCCGTAACACGGGTTTTACCATCATGAATTTATTTAAACATCACGCAGCGGAAATCAAAATTTAAAATAATTTTATAATCCAAACTTTTAAACAAAACATCATAAAACATCCTTAAGCCAACAAGTAAAAGAACGTAAATCGTTCGACTTAAACGTCCCAACCCGATGTTACATATCAGAGCAAGACCCTCTAATCGACAGAGAAATCAAAATACTTCAAAAGCTAAATCTTCATGCGCCAATGAAAGCTAAGCCTAATCACCTGCACGTTACCCACGTGGAGGCAACATTCAAATAGGCAGGGTGAGTAATCACGAATCAATATATAAGATATAAGCAAAAGATAAAGCATAAGCACAAACATCATCAAATCATTCACAATCGTCATTAATACATCAATTACACCCATAGAATGCAATGCCACACAATATGAAAATGCAACATCATAGACTCATGCATGTGGTACCAATTCGTCATAATTGATGGACACTAGGCCATCACCCTCCAAAGATCCCCACCAATAGGATCGATTCTACACAAGAACCGGAGCACGTCACAAAACACTTCAATCCACACAATGGGATTGAAGCCACCAAATGGACCGGAGTCCTAACTATGCGATGAATGCATGATGCAAATCGTCATAATAATCATCATCATAAAATCTTCATAATTGCATCATCATCCATGAATCAACATCAAACATCATTATTCAACACCAATCCGCACTCATCACAATTCGTCACTATATCTCACAATTCGTCATATTATACTCGTCACATAAAAATTCCTGATTTTATCCCATTCATATTCATTACTAGTTTACTCATGTTTTATTACCCCATCATAGCCTTACGTAACCGCGTCACAAGCGAAATCGAGACAAAAATCGCAAAAACGGGAAAATCTGCCAACAACCCTGTCCTTACGTGTATGGCCATGCCCCATACGCGTATGGCTCAATCCCTCGCCCACTGGCCTGCGTATCATACGCATAGGGTCACCTACCCAGGCCTCCCTTACGCATAATACCCTCCTTGTTACACATATCACCAGAGAGGTTTCCCTCTCAAAATTCCCTTCGAATGTCCCATTACGTATAATGGCTAATCCATACGTGTAATGCACCTTTCCCAAGAACCCCATACGTGTAATGGCTTCCCATACGCGTATGCCACTTCCTCCTCAGCTTCCCATACGCGTAATGGAATCCCATACACGTATTACTACCATTCCCTTACGCATACGCTACGCGTACTGGAATAGGGTCGTTCTGGCCCTAGGGACGGGTGCGTATGTTACGCGTAACACCCCGGGGATGTTCCCTTCCTACGCGTAATACTCCCCCTGTTACGCGTATGGCCAAAAACCAATCAAAAACTCAGATTTTGCATCTGAACGAAAACTTCCCATTCCAGCATCTTCGATCTTCCAAAATCGGACCCAAAACAATTTTGATTCATCACAGATCTAAGTCATTATCCTACTCCATTATTTTCATCAATTTCTTCCTAATTATTAAGTCCTAATTCATTAATCCCACCTTCGATTCCAGATCTGGTTTGTTCACACATTCATCACAGTAACAATAACCATTCACATGAAATTCATAGGATTTACAGCAACACATACCAGATTTATATCAGAAATCGACCAACACAGATGCACAAAAATTCACCATAAAACACAAAACACACAGACTACTCTACCTTAAACCCATATCAAACATATGAACCCGGATTAACCCCCCATACCTCGAATTTTCCAGCAAAAGACTCTTCTTTTTGGGGTTCTACGGTTGATTCTCTCGTTCTTTGTGCCCTAGCCTCCTTTCCTCAGCTCTCTCTTCACTTCTTAGGTTGCACAAAATATCTCTCCTAATTTCCACTTTTTCCTTTTTGCTAAACCTACCTCTTGGGCCCTAATTATTATTTACCCATATTATCCTCAATTAACCTTCTCAATATTACCGACTTACCCTTAATGGTCCTCTTAATTATTTCTAATAATAATAATAATCTAAATAATATTCTAAATATTCAAATTATTCATTTATTATTATTACTAATAAAATAATTCTAATTAATTACTAATTCTAAGATACCTCAATATTCCCTTAACTCAGACTACCCCACAACACCACCCAAAGTCATCAAGCGTCTCAATATCCATCAAATTATCCAAAACACTGAATAATCATAATAATTCAATATTATAATTATTTTGGGGTGTTACAATGATCAGTGATAGAAACGTTTACCTCTTGTGACGATTAAAACCTTTAATGTAGAGTCAAATGAATAATCACAAGCATTGAACGATGAACAACACCTCTACTTAATCCATAGGAACAAAGTGTTTTTAATCTTAGTGCTAGCTGCTATGAATGAAGACTTTGAGTGATAGAGAAAGAGAGAAATTACGGCAAGTGTTTCAAAAGCATAATTTCATCAAGTGTAAAACCTTCTGCACAAGGGTTCTATTTATAGAACCACTAGTGTAGGCTGCAAACTAAAAAAATCACTTAAGTGCATCGTGCCTTAAGTGACAGCCTAAATCCCAAAATAATATATTGATATTTATAGATATTTAAAGTGTTCAAAACTAATAATATTTATAATTTTCAAAAACTTTTTGAGATAAAAGGACACCACTTCGTCCACTTACACATTACAAATTATTCTAGAAAAAAATTGATTAAATTAAAACAATTCTACATCGTTATATTGAATATTTATAATCTTTTAATGCGGAAAGTAGAAACATTTTAAAAATAATTTTCCCAACCTGATGTCACATATAGAGTGAGGCTTCTCCCAAACATGAACTTCAAGACTCATTAACCTATATTTACTGCGATTTTGCAAACACATGGTCAAGCCAGACTGAAATTCTGGTATAGCAAATAGCAGATGTCCTAACACATGTCACGACGTAGTTCTCTGCATAACTTTAAAACAAGAGCAAAACAAACAAGCTAATATTCAAAATATCAGCAACAGCAGCAAGACAGATGTTTCGACATCTTTTACAACATGTTAATTAAAACTGAACTGTAAATTGCAGAATGATAAACAACACAGAATATGATGACCCAGTTCGGTACAAATCACCTACATCTGGGGGCTATCAAGCCAGGAAGAAGAATACACTATTAGTAGTATAGTTTTATGTAAACAACCTATGGTTTACAGTAAACAACCTCTGGTTTACCAATCACTACCCAGTGAAAAATTTATCATTAGAAGTCACATCTAATTGATAAGAGAAACCCATCTCACTCCCTAAATCACAACCTGTGATTATCTAACAAGTATAGTCACAATAATTGTATCATCCTACTTGAAAGACACCTCTTTTAATACAAAGTTCAGTCAAGCATTCTCGACTAACAACATAACTTGGATTTGCTTCAAAGCTTCATCCAAGAACAATACATGATTCATTACCTACAGGTTTCTGAATCTGTACAAGCATCTATGTCTACCACAATGTATCGAACCAATACAGAGGGAGACTTACAACACAAGAAATCCTACGACTCTCAAAACCCTAAACCCTATTTTCTACTTTACAAAAGTGTTACAATAGGATTCCTAAGTCTCTGTCGTTCTCTCTCTCACTTTTCTGCCCTAGGACTTGGTCTTCTTTTATAGCCTTCTGCTGCCTTGGACTTCAAATCTTCTTTCCTTGATCCACTGCAAAACCGCACCTTGAATCTTGGAACAGATTTAAAACCTGCTATATCAGTCCAGATGTCGAGTCTTCATGCTAGGACATTTCATCCGACATCTTTATTTTCTGGCAGAATTCTTCATGTTTGATCATCTTGTTCTTCATCAAGTTTTAACCAAAATTTAGTCAAACCACAGGAGCTTTCAATCTCCCCCTTTTGACAAATTTTGGCTGAAACTCCTTTTGGACAATAAACCCAGGATGCTCCTAATGTCTCTTCACCCTGAGTGGCGGTTATGATTGGAATACTAATTTGACTCCACTCATGTTGGTGTACATGAGGAAGAGGATGACAAACATTCTCCCTTACCCCATGAATCTATACTTCCTCACCTGGGGGAAGAATTTTGCTACTGAAGCAACCAAACACCAACGTGGGTAACTCAGAACACAGGACACGATAATGTTCATAACTCAGATCACAGGACACGAAGGGACGACTCATAACAGAAGGGAAACTTGAGACTCTGACAGAATGTCAGAACATTCTGTCCAACATCCTTGCAAACCAACTGCAAGGACGGACTCAACCCCTGTACTTTTCTCCCCCTTTTTAGCCAAAAATTGACAAACATGTCCAAGACAGACCAAACCCAAAAGCAGATTAATCCCATGAGAACCCAGCACAATAGAACAGACAACCTGAGACAAGTCAAAGCCAAGAACCCCCTTTATATACCAGAGCGTTTTCCTTAGGATGTAACGAACCATTGAAAATAACGATGGTCAATTCAATACGAACATTAAATGAGGAATGAAACTTCTAAAAAGAAAGAACTGGCCAAAACATTTTTGACTATTTCTTCTTTTATGGGGAACCATCCAAAGAATGCGCACGTCTCAAGACACATGTTTGACACGCCTTTTCTAAGGCACACTCTCCGCCGTTCAAGACAATCAGTTTGCAAACCGTCACATGTCCTAAACAATGTTCTAACACCTTGTTAGACTATATTTAGTCCCTCTTGTAACCTCTGATGCATAGTCACAATGCCTTTCAAAGAACCCCAAGACTAATCCTATAACGCTGACCAAGATATTAAGACATTTCTACAAACATCTTCCAGATAGCAACAAAGACTTCCAAGACACTTTATCTACTTCTGCAGAGAAAAATAAATTCTCTCAGAAACAAGCAATATCTCTCAGGACACTTGAACAACTCTGATTCAATCCATTGACACACAATGACAGAACCAAAATTAACCTGTCAAGTCCTCTCAGAACCATAACAGTAACACAATGTCATGACATCTTGTCTGACATTACACCCTCACCAGAGGTACTCTATCACAAACTGCTTGAAACCACAAATAATCTTGATAAACAACTGCACTACTGCAGCAACAGATCCTAGATAGAAATCTAACTCCCCTATCAAGGATAACCAGTGCTCCTTTGTAAGAAGAACACCTTAAAGTAGATGGAAAACATAAGACTCATATTCATGTCTTCAAGAGTGCACCCCCTGTTCAACACACCTGCTGAACGCATTCACTCAAAGCTTGATCCTCAAGCAATATATGTACCACACTAGCACACTTATCAGACATAAGTTCTCCCCTATCTTTCATAAACGATGCTCCTTCTAACAAGAAACACCTCAAAATAACCACATGATATCCCATGACAAACTTTATGATTATATAGTGATAGAGTACCAGGATCACATCCTTGTACCACAACCAACAAACTCTTGGATTGAGACCAAAATCACCATTGATCCCTCTCATCCAGAAACCATCCATACCCTGTACAAATCCACCTTGAATTTTACAGCCATAGATATCCTTGTTCCTTGAGATAAAATCCAATTGAATCTGGAATGATTCACATTCCTCAAATAGACATACAGAGTCCCTTAGTTTGTTAGCTCTCCCAGATGTAATTCACACTTGAAATACATCAAATCCATGCTCCAGAAATTCTCAGCTTACTTGCTTCACAAGCACCAAACTGATCCACTTCTTTCTAGAGTTACTTGCAGCAGAAGAAACCACCTCTCCACAAGCATTCCGACATCAGAAAGAGTCATCCATCCAGATAAACATCCCATGATTCAAGACAGCCTTCACTTCATCATTCTCCCATATGAAAAGTTAGAACACTTCTGATTCAATTGGAGAATATCAGCTTCCGCAATTTGAACTTCAAGTTCAGAAAGCATGATGATGTTCTAACATCAGTTAGGACATCCTGATTATATCACAGACACCATACACTATGGTTCTTGATACAATCACCACTGGACTTACTATCTGCATAGTAATCCAACTGAAGATCTTCAGAGAGCACAGCTCCACCAACTTGATCAATAAGAACTCCAGACACCGAAAGAGAGAAATAAGCTCTCATACATCTCCCAAAAGAAGGTAATCTTTCATAAGCAACTTAGGGCTTCTACCACAAGCTCCAAGATATGAACAGAACCAGAACCTCCTTTGATTTTCAACCAACTACCCTTCTGCACAAGAGTAATTAGTTCCAAGCACACTGCTTGAATTCACATTAGAGATCAACCATATGCCACTATTTGGTTAATCTCAGCTTTCTTCAAAGCTCCCAAAAATCTTCTGATCCATTAATGAAACCTAATCTTCAAGTTACATGTTCCACCTACTCTATAGCAAGCCATCTTAGATACACCAAGACTCAGACATGTAACATCTACTCCTTCTTGCAGCTCCCGCAAACTGCATGAGATAGACCTTTTCGAAGCATTAATTCCATTTATTTCTGAGAAGATCAACTTATCTTACGATGATGCGTCACAACATCAACTAAGACCCTGAAGTTTCCACTTGATGTCACAACATCTGATCAGACATCCAGCTGGAGAGTTCAGTTCTTCATTCTGCCACTTAGAAGAATCTCCTCCCTATAATAAAACAAGAGTTATGTGTTCTCATAGACTTGATTAATGATATCAATTTAGAGTAGACAACCTTCATCCTGCTTTACTGTACTACAATAACCACCTCATCTTCAGAGAAACCAAACATGCCAAAGCTTGATTCTTTAGAAGAGATCAGTCACACAAGATCTTTACAAAAGGAATCTTGTTTTCCTTAAGTAGAGACTTCTTTAGAAAGTCAGAGATAACTGCCACTTATCCTTGACCTCCAAGATGAGCAAGATCATATGCTCCTAGAGTGGAGACATGAACACCCTTGTTGCACTCCACACCTAGATCAGAAATAAACTAATCCAAGATAAATGTCTTCATCTTCACTTCTATCAGCACTACATTCTAGACAAGTTTCTTTCCAGGAAACTTTCTAGTCTGATTACGTGCCTTTACAACACCAGAATAAAGACAGATCATACCATACACATGTATGGTATCAAGATCATCAGCTACAACTCCTTTGCTTCAGAGATTCACTCCTTGAATCAACATGATTTTGCACATACTTCATTGTCAAGATGTTTCAACATCTGATAGAACATCAGTTCCTTATCTTGATTGTACCCATTCTCCAAAGAACAGATCCTTGAGCAGATGCAACAAGAGATGTTGCACTTCCTAATGTACCAACTTGTCACCAGTAATCTTGTACTCCAAAATACAAGGATAATCAATTAAATATTTGTGAATTCCACAAGTAGCAATTGATCTTAAATCCTTTCCCATAAAACCATACATCATGTAGGATATATGATCTACCAGATATCAACACAAATCAAGGATTATATGTATCAACATTTTTCTAGTCAAACAGCAAGTTGAGACATCAAGTCTGTCACCCTTGACTTAACCTGCTTATGACTTTCCTTTGCTAACAGAATCCTTGTAAATTATGAATGGTGAAAATAAATCACCTCCCATTAACTCCAAGTTGAGTAACATCCATAAGCACCAGAGATCTTCAGAAGTCCATATTCAGCATGAGAACCAGATTATTATTCTGAAAGAGCTCTTAAACACGACCAGAGATGCCTTTATGAGTGGATTTGAGTGAAAACTCAAGTATCTTTGGCAACTTTGTCGAAAAGAATATTTACCAAATTCATAGATCATGAATTTGATATACACGATCTCAACTCACCTTCTCTTCAAATTGACTTCAAGATATAAGATGGAACCAAAATTCCAAGTACCAAGACAGACACCAACCAACAACTATCTCCATTCCATTGCTCCCGACTTTGGAACGACTAAAGCTTACAATTGTCAGATGTTGATATCTTCAAGAAGAGAAGCCAACAATCAAGATCTTCCACCATCTTTCTTCTATCTCAACTCCAGAATCCCATAAATACCAGAGTTCTTCCACAGAAACATATATAGTGGAACCACCAAGGAACATCTTCAACGTGCCCTAATACAATGTCAAAACATCTTATAAGACACCATACAGGAGAACTAGCCACTCCTCCTGCAGTTGTTCTAGAAACTCCTCAGAAAACTTGAACAACCATCAGTAGTTGTTACCTTTGATCCAGAACATCCATCCCATCCATTAATACCCTTGAGTATGTCCAAGTGAATGATATGATCTCCCAAACTCCTCCTTGTTTAAAGCGCCAGGAAGTATCTCTCCGGATCTCATCCAGAAACAGACAGGATGCTTGCTCTGATACCAATTAAAATTCTGGCATAGCAGATAGCAGATGTCCTAACACATGTCACGACATTGTTCTCTGCATAACTTTAAAACAAGAGCAGAACAAATAAGCTAATATTCAGAATATCAGCAACAACAGCAAGACAGATGTTTCGACATCTGTTACAACATGTTAATCAAAACTGAACTGTAAATTGTAGAATGATAAACAACACAGAATATGATGACTCAGTTCGGTGAAAATCACCTATATTTTGGGGCTACCAAGCCAGGAAGAAGAATCCACTATCAGTAGTATAGTTTTATGTAAACAACCTCTGGTTTACAGCAAACAACCTCTGGTTTACCTATCACTACCCAATGAAAACTTTATCATCAGAAGTCGCATTTAATTGATAAGAGAAACTCATCTCACTCCCTAAATCACAACCTATGATTATCTAACAGTTATAGTCATAATAATTGTATCATCCTACTTGAAAGACACCTCTTTCAATACAAAGTTCAGTCGAGCATTCTCGACTAACAACACAACTTGGATTTGCTTCAAAGCTTCATCCAAGAATAATACATGATTCATTACCTATAGGTTTCTGAATCTATACAAGCATTTATGTCTACCACAATGTATCAAACCGATACAGAGGGAGACTTACAACACAAGAAAGCCTACGACTCTCAAAACCCTAAACCATATTTTCTACTTTACAAATGTGTTACAATAGGATTCCTAAGTCTCTGTCGTTCTCTCTCACTTTTCTACCCTAGGACTTGGTTTTCTTTTATAGCCTTCTGCCGCCTTGGGCTTCAAATCTCCTTTCCTTGATCCACTGCAAAACCGCGCCTTGAATCTTAGAACAGATTTAAAACCTGCTATATCAGTCCAGATGTCGAGTCTTCATGCTGGGACATTTCATCCGACATCTTTATTTTCTAGCAGAATTCTTCATGTTTGATCATCTTGTTCTTCATCAAGTTTTAACCAAAATTTAGTTAAACCACAGGAGCTTTCACAGACAAACACAAACACGAAGGGTGAGCTTCAAAAACATGTAACAATTCAAAATAATTGAGAAAAATGTGAAAATTATCAAATAAACATCGTATCATATCAAATCACATTTAACACTGACCATCAACGTCAAACATCTACATAATTCACAATTTCAAGATATAAATATTTTTATCTCAAAGCAACCATAACAAAAAGTAATAAATATAGATTATCAATATAAATCACGATAATTGTAACACCCCTTTCTATACCCCTAAATAATTAATTAAATCATTTAGGCACGTATTGAAAATTTCATCAGAGTATAATTGCAAACACGGCATAAAAAGGTATGTCACATTATGCTTGAAATTAAAACACATACAACACCTGCTCAAAATGATATGCAACAGTGGGGTAACTTTCAACAATCAAGGATCTCAGTCCTTATACCCACATGTCAACATTTAGAATAAAAGCGGAAACATCTAAACATTGATTCAAAAACATATATACATATATATATATATATATATATATATATATATATATATATATATCATACTCCAATAGTAGTCACCAATATCATTCATGTTTACATAAACATTCATCAGCTAGATACATGTACAAAAGTATCGCAAAAGCTCATAAACACATCTTAGCTACCCGGTGCTACATATCAGAGCCAGACGACCAAAAAGGAAATGAAGCCACGCTTCGCAAAAGACCACCAGATACCTAATCTGCAATGCCTCATAGAGCATCATAAAACAGCAGAAGGGTGAGAAATATTATCATAATAACGTTGCATATAATTATATATCTCAACATATAATACACATATACCACATTCTCACCACAACTCGTCACTATGCATATATATATACATATAACACCAAGCATATACCATAAATCAAATACACGACATAACAATCCGTAATTAACGCATCCTTCACATAGGCATATTCATTCATGCTCAAATACATGTATCCCCAATACATCTCAATTCATCACCATTCATTCAACACAACACCCATACATGTTTATTCACCAATGTATCATTACAAAGATACAACTCTTATCGCCATTCATCACATCTTACTCAATATACATCGCAAGGCATATATATATATACAAAACCAAGCATATTCATCACAATGCTTATCATTCAACATAAATACATATATTCATGTTCATTCATCAATGCACATATACAAAGATGACCAATGCAAATCATAGAGACCGACTCACAACTCTATGCAAATGCAATGCGGTACCGACTCATTTCATCTCAAGTTCAATTGA
Organism: Lathyrus tuberosus; assembly: GCA_022829125.1. Lineage (NCBI taxonomy): Eukaryota > Viridiplantae > Streptophyta > Magnoliopsida > Fabales > Fabaceae > Lathyrus > Lathyrus tuberosus. The sequence goes on along the minus strand of JALAZF010000177.1, from coordinate 5,261,166 downwards.
AGAACTTATTGGAACCATCGCTCGTTACCAATGTAACTCCCCGTCGGGCATACGATGTTCCCCGTCGCTTTCGGTCCTCTTTGTATAAGGCTCACGACGTTTATGGATTGCTTTCGGTCCTCTTTGTATAAGGCTCACAATCCGATCGCTTTCGGTCCTCTTTGTATAAGGATCACGATCGTCTATAACCATCGCTTTCGGTCCTCTTATTTTTAAGGCTCACGATGTTATAGCAGATTCTCTCTGGAATCAAACCGTCGCTCACACCCCACACGGGCACACGACGTTACAGCGGATTCTCATTAGAATCACACAACACAAGAATGCACATCATGATGCTTCACATACAACATGACTCATGACACTCTTGGCATGCATACATATTCACAATATAGTCATGCATTCATCACACACAATCCACATACATTCACATCAATTGTGCCAAACGGCAACCGAACGTTTTCACAAATAACCAAACAATTCGATTTACGGTTTACCAGAAAAGTCGGTTAAAAGTCGGTTAAAAATAATATTTTCCATCATCATCAAAAAGTACTCATCCACAGCTTCGATTCGATATAAAGAACACTAAAATCCGATAAACAACGAAGAAGATATGTATATTTCAAAATAACGCAAAAACATAAACCGGAGGCCCGACACTACGAAACGGTTCGAAAATACTGTTCCAATTGGACCAGGTTTAGACCTCAAAACCATTTTTCCTAGAAAGAACATCTCATTAGCTTCCCAATGCTTCGAACGGGGGTCAAAACCGACTTACGGTTCAAGAGTTATGAATTTCCGAAGTTTCCCCGACAAACCAGAATTTTCTGGTTTAGCACAGTATGTATCGATACATAGGCTTATGTATCGACGCATAGAGGCCACATGTATCGATACATAGCACGCATGTGTCGACGCATGCTGTAGTGAAAATGTTGTTTTCTCAAATTTCTTCAGCATGTATCGATGCATAAGGGTTATGTATCGATACATAAACCATTTCGTATCGATACATAGCTGTTATGTATCGATTCATAGCCCTGTTTTTCTCAAAAATCAGATTTCTCAAATTACACCCTTGCTGTAACTTTTCCAAATGCCCGAAAACTCGACTAAATCGAACATTTTCACCGAAACAAACATATACGCGCAACCACCAAATACATAAGAACAATTTAGAACACATAAACGAAATTTCTACGACATTCGATTTTTCGATTAAATTTCAACCTTTCAAAAACCAGAATTTTCAAACATCGCCAAATCGAATAAAAAGCACGATATACGACGACCTAACCTTCCTCGATACAACTACGTAATTTATTTCAAAATTCATCCGTGAAAACATCGATTTCTATCGATTTCCTACAATTCGACCTAAACGGAAACAACAACGGAAACATACCGAAAACTAACCGAAACATAACCAAACTTCATGAAACTTTAAACAGCAGCTCATAAACATATAACCAACCAACACATGTATTTATACGACTTTTCGACCGTAAAAACATCGGTTTCTATCGATTTCGTCAAATACGGCATAAACGGAAACATATGGAAAACCAACCAAAACATCCACACAAAACACATACATAATCATACACAAAGTTAGGATAACAATATTTCACACCCTTACCCGATTAAATCGACTCCGAAAGATTGATCTTGGTGATTTTCCACACTTTTCTCTTTGCTCTTCTCTTTTCTCCTCTCTTTTCCTTCTTCTTCTCTTTTTCTCTCAAAATTCTGTTTTTCTCTCATTCTCACCTCTAACTTTCTATTTTAATAAAACAAATATCTATCCCCACAAAAAGACCAAAATACCCCTACACTCAAATATCTCGCAAACGCTCTCAAAACGCGACAAAATATAATCACGATGAAAAATAACATTTTTCTAAATAAAAGTCGAAAATAAAATAATATAATAATAAAATAATCAAAACGACTCGATTAATTAAATAAGACAAAACCGGGGCGTTACAACTCTCCCCCACTTAGAAATTTTCGTCCTCGAAAATATACTGAGACGAACAACTCCGGACACGACTCTCGCATCCGACTAACAAACCAACATGCCAACAAAAGGCACACCACAAATAACACAACTGACAAACCACCGTGCTAATAGCAGATACAACAATGGCATGACAACGACGACAACAACAACGACAAGATGCAAAGCCCATACAATGCACTTGACGACCAACTCACAACTCAAGGAAAACCACGATACCAACACACAGGTTCACTCTAGAACCGAAACACAACAAGATCGTTACCATCACCACAGATAACACTCCCCTAATTCACCACAAGAAATTAGCCACACACACTCGAACCATCACGATGGAAACGAGGCAACAACACAAACAAGAACACAAGTTCCACGACACAACATCGATTCCACAACCTCTATAAAACCAGAATACCAACATCCTTATCACACAACCTTATTACAACAATGCTACGATTCCCAATCGAACATATAACCAAAACATCCATCTACATAGTAGCCCATGAATAATATTTAAACCTTTCACCTAACACTTCCATTCTGAAACGTCCAATGGTCTAATCATTCCTACATGTTCTCAATGTTCAACCTATGAACTCTTACAAGTCCCACACGTAAATACAAAATGTGCCACCTCACGCTTCCGCTGAGCACTCTGATTACTCGCAACCATCAAAACTATCAATTTCACGTCCAAAGTCTAACTCTTTCTCATATTCGCCAAAAATCACTGTTCACTTTAATATTACCAACCTCACACTCTCCTGTGTTATCTCATACACCATACACAAGTCTCGGAATTGCTCAAATAATTCTAACTCCCTAACCATCAAAACAGACATGCATAAAAACTTCCAACTTAACTTTTCAGGCACAACAACAGCTTTCCCCCGAAGGATAATCCAAGCCAAATTCATAACTCATCACGAACTCTAACCATCCTTGTTGTCTCATACTCTATTCCTTTAGACCAAACGAGTACTCAATATTCTTGCGATTACCAAACACTTCGAACCTAGAACCATAAAGATAATACCTTCAAATATTCCAACACAATACCACCGCAACCAATTTCCAAATCCATAATAATACAGATCCTTTTATAAATCCTCAATTGTCGTAAAGCATAAGCCACGACTTTACCCTCTTACATTACCATGTTGACTAAACTCATCAAAGACACATCACAATACGCCAAAACCGGTTTATTAGGATCACACAAAATCAAAGCTAAAATCGTAGACAACTTCTACTCCAGCTCACCAAAACTTACTCACAACGAACATCCAAACAAACGACTCACCCTTTGTAAGTCAACTGAGATACCAGAAGTACGAACTTAACAAAGTCTTCCATAACCTGTAATAACAACCAACTGAGTCCAAAAGTTTCCAATCTCCTTAACTAACTTCGGAGCCTCTCATGTAGAACTACATCTACTTCCGATGGATCCATTAACCATACTCTCATCTGAAATAACATTTCCAAGAAACTAACCCTTTTCAACCAAAATTCTCACTCGAATAACTTAGCATAAAACTTCGTCTCTTTTCAACACTTGTAATTCAAATCTCAAACACTTTACTCATTCTTCCTCTTAGTTTATAACAAATCCAAATATCCTCAATCGAAACCACTACGAACTTATCCAATTAAATATGGGAGATACGATTCCTCTACTCCATAAACATTAGAGACGCGTTACTAACACCAAAATACCATCACTGTACGTTGCAATTCCCAACCAAAATCCAAAAGATATAAATCCTTAAAGCTTTTGCAAAAATTTTCACTGGGTAACTGGTTACTCACAAACAAGCTTAACCGAGTAAATAACAACCTATTCCGAGGATAACAAACCTAACCAGTCACATTAAATCGATCAAAGCCTCAACTCACACAATTCACCATTCTTATCAAATATTCCAAACAAATGTAATTCACTCAAACTCAACCAAACCATTCTAGTCATCTGTTCATGAAAGTGGACACTTATTCTCAATCATTACCTTATTCAACGGTTAGTAATCCATACCCAATTTCTTCTCCTGACCGTCCAATTCCGCAATTCCAACATGTATCAACAACCAACCCAAAAAGAATTCTCAAACACAATGTTACATCTACCCACAAGGGTTTCCTCGCAATTTCCATTAATGCCTTAAAACTCCAAAGACTCCAAACCCACCAGAACTCTAAGTTTGCTGTCCTTAGTCTCAATACCATTATACTTGTTATTCCATTCCATCATCCTTCCTTTTGTTACCAACAATACTGGAGCTCTCTAAGACAACACCTTAATGTTCCATCCAAAAACACATCTGAAAACTATGCCCAACTGACGGCCCATCACTGCGACTTCCTGCCAATTCCCAGAACACTACCATCACAGACAAAACAAACATCTTATTCCCATCTACTAAGAGTTTCCTACTTACTTAGCAGATATAAACCTCAACTATTCACCTTCGTCCAATTAAGTTCAATCTCTACTCTCTGTGAAGCAGTCCTTAAATAAAACCCAATCATTCTCTCTCAATGACTTCCCAACTGGACTAACATACCAAAACCTCTAATCCATTTCATCTTCCGATATTAGCATCTTCATCGACTCATCAAAACAATCTGTAATCATCTACTTAAATTCCAAACAATTCATTTCACACACTATCAAAGCCGGAAAGACCCGCCTATTCCATCCAAATATAATTTTCGTCTGCTATCAACAAGAGATTAAGGGTGATCAGTTCCTCAATTTGCCAATAGACAGTCGACAATCATGATGGGGCATAAACCGTCTTTACCAAACTATAATAGCCTTTCTTGCATCCCATACACAAAACTATCCAAGACACAAATCCTTAGTTGACATAAACCTTACCTCCGCATTTCTTACGGAACCGGGAACAACGCTGTCCAAACAACACTTACAATCTTGCAATTCACAACACACTGAGCCAGCGCTCCACACCTGAAGCAACATGGAGAAGTACCAGCTTCTCCCCCACTTATCTCATTCTAACTCTTGAAAACAAAGGATTAGAAAACCAAAAAGCACTGACAGTGTTTCACACACATATCACGTACTAAGGGTCAAACAACAACGACAGTATTCAACTGTCACACCAACAGACTCAACAACTGACTCAACACTGGCTCTGATACCACTTAATGAAACACCCCTTTCTATACCCCCAAATAATTAATTAAATCATTTAGGCACGTATTGAAAATTTTATCAGAGTATAATTGCAAACACGGCATAAAAAGGTATGTCACATTATGCTTGAAATTAAAACACATACAACACCTGCTCAAAATGATATGCAACAGTGGGGTAACTTTCAACAATCAAGGATCTCAGTCCTTATACCCACATGTCAACATTTAGAATAAAAGCGGAAACATCTAAACATTGATTCAAAAACATATATATATATACATATATATATATATATATATCATACTCCAATAGTAGTCACCAATATCATTCATGTTTACATAAACATTCATCAGCTAGATACATGTACAAAAGTATCGCAAAAGCTCATAAACACATCCTAGCTACCCGGTGCTACATATCAGAGCCAGACGACCAAAAAGGAAATGAAGCCACGCTTCGCAAAAGACCACCAGATACCTAATCTGCAATGCCTCATAGAGCATCATAAAACAGCAGAAGGGTGAGAAATATTATCATAATAACGTTGCATATAATTATATATCTCAACATATAATACACATATACCACATTCTCACCACAACTCGTCACTATGCATATATATATACATATAACACCAAGCATATACCATAAATCAAATACACGGCATAACAATCCGTAATTAACGCATCCTTCACATAGGCATATTCATTCATGCTCAAATACATGTATCCCCAATACATCTCAATTCATCACCATTCATTCAACACAACACACATACATGTTTATTCACCAATGTATCATTACAAAGATACAACTCTTATCGCCATTCATCACATCTTACTCAATATACATCGCAAGGCATATATATATATACAAAACCAAGCATATTCATCACAATGCTTATCATTCAACATAAATACATATATTCATGTTCATTCATCAATGCACATATACAAAGATGACCAATGCAAATCATAGAGACCGACTCACGACTCTATGCAAATGCAATGCGGTACCGACTCATTTCATCTCAAGTTCAATTGAAGAACTTATTGGAACCATCGCTCGTTACCAATGTAACTCCCCGTCGGGCATACGATGTTCCCCGTCGCTTTCGGTCCTCTTTGTATAAAGCTCACGACGTTTATGGATTGCTTTCGGTCCTCTTTGTATAAGGCTCACAATCCGATCGCTTTCGGTCCTCTTTGTATAAGGCTCACGATCGTCTATAACCATCGCTTTCGGTCCTCTTATTTTTAAGGCTCACGATGTTATAGCAGATTCTCTCTGGAATCAAACCGTCGCTCACACCCCACACGGGCACACGACGTTACAGCGGATTCTCATTAGAATCACACAACACAAGAATGCACACCATGATGCTTCACATACAACATGACTCATGACACTCTTGACATGCATACATATTCACAATATAGTCATGCATTCATCACACACAATCCACATACATTCACATCAATTGTGCCAAACGGCAACCGAACGTTTTCACAAATAACCAAACAATTCGATTTACGGTTTACCGGAAAAGTCGGTTAAAAGTCGGCTAAAAATAATATTTTCCATCATCATCAAAAAGTACTCATCCACAGCTTCGATTCGATATAAAGAACACTTAAATCCGATAAACAACGAAGAAGATATGTATATTTCAAAATAAAGCAAAAACATAAACCGGAGGCCCGACACTACGAAACGGTTCGAAAATACTGTTCCAATTGGACCAGGTTTAGACCTCAAAACCATTTTTCCTAGAAATAACATCTCATTAGCTTCCCAACGCTTCGAACGGGGGTCAAAACCGACTTACGGTTCAAGAGTTATGAATTTCCGAAGTTTCCCCGACAAACCAGAATTTTCTGGTTTAGCACAGTATGTATCGATACATAGGCTTATGTATCGACGCATAGAGGCCACATGTATCGATACATAGCACGCATGTGTCGACGCATGCTGTAGTGAAAATGCTGTTTTCTCAAATTTCTTCAGCATGTATCGATGCATAAGAGTTATGTATCGATACATAAACCATTTCGTATCGATACATAGCTGTTATGTATCGATTCATAGCCCTGTTTTTCTCAAAAATCAGATTTCTCAAATTACACCCTTGCTGTAACTTTTCCAAATGCCCGAAAACTCGACTAAATCGAACATTTTCACCGAAACAAACATATACGCGCAACCACCAAATACATAAGAACAATTTAGAACACATAAACGAAATTTCTACGACGTTCGATTTTTCGATTAAATTTCAACCTTTCAAAAACCAGAATTTTCAAACATCGGCAAATCGAATAAAAAGCACGATATACGACGACCTAACCTTCCTCGATACAACTACGTAATTTTTTCAAAATTCATCCGTGAAAACATCGATTTCTATCGATTTCCTACAATTCGACCTAAACGGAAACAACAACGGAAACATACCGAAAACTAACCGAAACATAACCAAACTTCATGAAACTTTAAACAGCAGCTCACAAACATATAACCAACCAACACATGTATTTATACGACTTTTCGACCGTAAAAACATCGGTTTCTATCGATTTCGTCAAATACGGCATAAACGGAAACATATGGAAAACCAACCAAAACATCCACACAAAACACATACATAATCATACACAAAGTTAGGATAACAATATTTCACACCCTTGCCCGATTAAATCGACTCCGAAAGATTGATCTTGGTGATTTTCCACACTTTTCTCTTTGCTCTTCTCTTTTCTCCTCTCTTTTCCTTCTTCTTCTCTTTTTCTCTCAAAATTCTGTTTTTCTCTCTTTCTCACCTCTAACTTTCTATTTTAATAAAACAAATATCTATCCCCACAAAAAGACCAAAATACCCCTACACTCAAATATCTCGCAAACGCTCTCAAAACGCGACAAAATATAATCACGATGAAAAATAACATTTTTCTAAATAAAAGTCGAAAATAAAATAATATAATAATAAAATAATCAAAACGACTCGATTAATTAAATAAGACAAAACCGGGGCGTTACAACTCTCCCCCACTTAGAAATTTTCGTCCTCGAAAATATACTGAGACGAACAACTCCGGACACGACTCTCGCATCCGACTAACAAACCAACATGCCAACAAAAGGCACACCACAAATAACACAACTGACAAACCACCGTGCTAATAGCAGATACAACAATGGCATGACAACGACGACAACAACAACGACAAGATGCAAAGCCCATACAATGCACTTGACGACCAACTCACAACTCAAGGAAAACCACGATACCAACACACAGGTTCACTCTAGAACCGAAACACAACAAGATCATTACCATCACCACAGATAACACTCCCCTAATTCACCACAAGAAATTAGCCACACACACTCGAACCATCACGATGGAAACGAGGCAACAACACAAACAAGAACACAAGTTCCACGACACAACATCGATTCCACAACCTCTATAAAACCAGAATACCAACATCCTTATCACACAACCTTATTACAACAATGCTACGATTCCCAATCGAACATATAACCAAAACATCCATCTACATAGTAGCCCATGAATAATATTTAAACCTTTCACCTAACACTTCCATTCTGAAACGTCCAATGGTCTAATCATTCCTACATGTTCTCAATGTTCAACCTATGAACTCTTACAAGTCCCACACGTAAATACAAAATGTGCCACCTCACGCTTCCGCTGAGCACTCTGATTACTCGCAACCATCAAAACTATCAATTTCACGTCCAAAGTCTAACTCTTTCTCATATTCGCCAAAAATCACTGTTCACTTTAATATTACCAACCTCACACTCTCCTGTGTTATCTCATACACCATACACAAGTCTCGGAATTGCTCAAATAATTCTAACTCCCTAACCATCAAAACAGACATGCATAAAAACTTCCAACTTAACTTTTCAGGCACAACAACAGCTTTCCCCCGAAGGATAATCCAAGCCAAATTCATAACTCATCACGAACTCTAACCATCCTTGTTGTCTCATACTCTATTCCTTTAGACCAAACGAGTACTCAATATTCTTGCGATTACCAAACACTTCGAACCTAGAACCATAAAGATAATACCTTCAAATATTCCAACACAATACCACCGCAACCAATTTCCAAATCCATAATAATACAGATCCTTTTATAAATCCTCAATTGTCGTAAAGCATAAGCCACGACTTTACCCTCTTACATTACCATGTTGACTAAACTCATCAAAGACACATCACAATACGCCAAAACCGGTTTATTAGGATCACACAAAATCAAAGCTAAAATCGTAGACAACTTCTACTCCAGCTCACCAAAACTTACTCACAACGAACATCCAAACAAACGACTCACCCTTTGTAAGTCAACTGAGATACCAGAAGTACGAACTTAACAAAGTCTTCCATAACCTGTAATAACAACCAACTGAGTCCAAAAGTTTCCAATCTCCTTAACTAACTTCGGAGCCTCTCATGTAGAACTACATCTACTTCCGATGGATCCATTGACCATACTCTCATCTGAAATAACATTTCCAAGAAACTAACCCTTTTCAACCAAAATTCTCACTCGAATAACTTAGCATAAAACTTCGTCTCTTTTCAACACTTGTAATTCAAATCTCAAACACTTTACTCATTCTTCCTCTTAGTTTATAACAAATCCAAATATCCTCAATCGAAACCACTACGAACTTATCCAATTAAATATGGGAGATACGATTCCTCTACTCCATAAACATTAGAGACGCGTTACTAACACCAAAATACCATCACTGTACGTTGCAATTCCCAACCAAAATCCAAAAGATATAAATCCTTAAAGCTTTTGCAAAATTTTTCACTGGGTAACTGGTTACTCACAAACAAGCTTAACCGAGTAAATAACAACCTATTCCGAGGATAACAAACCTAACCAGTCACATTAAATCGATCAAAGCCTCAACTCACACAATTCACCATTCTTATCAAATATTCCAAACAAATGTAATTCACTCAAACTCAACCAAACCATTCTAGTCATCTGTTCATGAAAGTGGACACTTATTCTCAATCATTACCTTATTCAACGGTTAGTAATCCATACCCAATTTCTTCTCCTGACCGTCCAATTCCGCAATTCCAACATGTATCAACAACCAACCCAAAAAGAATTCTCAAACACAATGTTACATCTACCCACAAGGGTTTCCTCGCAATTTCCATTAATGCCTTAAAACTCCAAAGACTCCAAACCCACCAGAACTCTAAGTTTGCTGTCCTTAGTCTCAATACCATTATACTTGTTATTCCATTCCATCATCCTTCCTTTTGTTACCAACAATACTGGAGCTCTCTAAGACAACACCTTAATGTTCCATCCAAAAACACATCTGAAAACTATGCCCAACTGACGGCCCATCACTGCGACTTCCTGCCAATTCCCAGAACACTACCATCACAGACAAAACAAACATCTTATTCCCATCTACTAAGAGTTTCCTACTTACTTAGCAGATATAAACCTCAACTATTCACCTTCGTCCAATTAAGTTCAATCTCTACTCTCTGTGAAGCAGTCCTTAAATAAAACCCAATCATTCTCTCTCAATGACTTCCCAACTGGACTAACATACCAAAACCTCTAATCCATTTCATCTTCCGATATTAGCATCTTCATCGACTCATCAAAATAATCTGTAATCATCTACTTAAATTCCAAACAATTCATTTCACACACTATCAAAGCCGGAAAGACCCGCCTATTCCATCCAAATATAATTTTCGTCTGCTATCAACAAGAGATTAAGGGTGATCAGTTCCTCAATTTGCCAATAGACAGTCGACAATCATGATGGGGCATAAACCGTCTTTACCAAACTATAATAGCCTTTCTTGCATCCCATACACAAAACTATCCAAGACACAAATCCTTAGTTGACATAAACCTTACCTCCGCATTTCTTACGGAACCGGGAACAACGCTGTCCAAACAACACTTACAATCTTGCAATTCACAACACACTGAGCCAGCGCTCCACACCTGAAGCAACATGGAGAAGTACCAGCTTCTCCCCCACTTATCTCATTCTAACTCTTGAAAACAAAGGATTAGAAAACCAAAAAGCACTGACAGTGTTTCACACACATATCACGTACTAAGGGACAAACAACAACGACAGTATTCAACTGTCACACCAACAGACTCAACAACTGACTCAACACTGGCTCTGATACCACTTAATGAAACACCCCTTTCTATACCCCCAAATAATTAATTAAATCATTTAGGCACGTATTGAAAATTTCATCAGAGTATAATTGCAAACACGGCATAAAAAGGTATGTCACATTATGCTTGAAATTAAAACACATACAACACCTGCTCAAAATGATATGCAACAGTGGGGTAACTTTCAACAATCAAGGATCTCAGTCCTTATACCCACATGTCAACATTTAGAATAAAAGCGGAAACATCTAAACATTGATTCAAAAACATATATATATATATACATATATATATATATCATACTCCAATAGTAGTCACCAATATCATTCATGTTTACATAAACATTCATCAGCTAGATACATGTACAAAAGTATCGCAAAAGCTCATAAACACATCCTAGCTACCCGGTGCTACATATCAGAGCCAGACGACCAAAAAGGAAATGAAGCCACGCTTCGCAAAAGACCACCAGATACCTAATCTGCAATGCCTCATAGAGCATCATAAAACAGCAGAAGGGTGAGAAATATTATCATAATAACGTTGCATATAATTATATATCTCAACATATAATACACATATACCACATTCTCACCACAACTCGTCACTATGCATATATATATACATATAACACCAAGCATATACCATAAATCAAATACACGGCATAACAATCCGTAATTAACGCATCCTTCACATAGGCATATTCATTCATGCTCAAATACATGTATCCCCAATACATCTCAATTCATCACCATTCATTCAACACAACACACATACATGTTTATTCACCAATGTATCATTACAAAGATACAACTCTTATCGCCATTCATCACATCTTACTCAATATACATCGCAAGGCATATATATATATACAAAACCAAGCATATTCATCACAATGCTTATCATTCAACATAAATACATATATTCATGTTCATTCATCAATGCACATATACAAAGATGACCAATGCAAATCATAGAGACCGACTCACGACTCTATGCAAATGCAATGCGGTACCGACTCATTTCATCTCAAGTTCAATTGAAGAACTTATTGGAACCATCGCTCGTTACCAATGTAACTCCCCGTCGGGCATACGATGTTCCCCGTCGCTTTCGGTCCTCTTTGTATAAGGCTCACGACGTTTATGGATTGCTTTCGGTCCTCTTTGTATAAGGCTCACAATCCGATCGCTTTCGGTCCTCTTTGTATAAGGCTCACGATCGTCTATAACCATCGCTTTTGGTCCTCTTATTTTTAAGGCTCACGATGTTATAGCAGATTCTCTCTGGAATCAAACCGTCGCTCACACCCCACACGGGCACACGACGTTACAGCGGATTCTCATTAGAATCACACAACACAAGAATGCACACCATGATGCTTCACATACAACATGACTCATGACACTCTTGACATGCATACATATTCACAATATAGTCATGCATTCATCACACACAATCCACATACATTCACATCAATTGTGCCAAACGGCAACCGAACGTTTTCACAAATAACCAAACAATTCGATTTACGGTTTACCGGAAAAGTCGGTTAAAAGTCGGCTAAAAATAATATTTTCCATCATCATAAAAAAGTACTCATCCACAGCTTCGATTCGATATAAAGAACACTTAAATCCGATAAACAACGAAGAAGATATGTATATTTCAAAATAAAGCAAAAACATAAACCGGAGGCCCGACATTACGAAACGGTTCGAAAATACTGTTCCAATTGGACCAGGTTTAGATCTCAAAACCATTTTTCCTAGAAAGAACATCTCATTAGCTTCCCAACGCTTCGAACGGGGGTCAAAACCGACTTACGGTTCAAGAGTTATGAATTTCCGAAGTTTCCCCGACAAACCAGAATTTTCTGGTTTAGCACAGTATGTATCGATACATAGGCTTATGTATCGACGCATAGAGGCCACATGTATCGATACATAGCACGCATGTGTCGACGCATGCTGTAGTGAAAATGCTGTTTTCTCAAATTTCTTCAGCATGTATCGATGCATAAGAGTTATGTATCGATACATAAACCATTTCGTATCGATACATAGCTGTTATGTATCGATTCATAGCCCTGTTTTTCTCAAAAATCAGATTTCTCAAATTACACCCTTGCTGTAACTTTTCCAAATGCCCGAAAACTCGACTAAATCGAACATTTTCACCGAAACAAACATATACGCGCAACCACCAAATACATAAGAACAATTTAGAACACATAAACGAAATTTCTACGACGTTCGATTTTTCGATTAAATTTCAACCTTTCAAAAACCAGAATTTTCAAACATCGCCAAATCGAATAAAAAGCACGATATACGACGACCTAACCTTCCTCGATACAACTACGTAATTTTTTCAAAATTCATCCGTGAAAACATCGATTTCTATCGATTTCCTACAATTCGACCTAAACGGAAACAACAACGGAAACATACCGAAAACTAACCGAAACATAACCAAACTTCATGAAACTTTAAACAGTAGCTCACAAACATATAACCAACCAACACATGTATTTATACGACTTTTCGACCGTAAAAACATCGGTTTCTATCGATTTCGTCAAATACGGCATAAACGGAAACATATGGAAAACCAACCAAAACATCCACACAAAACACATACATAATCATACACAAAGTTAGGATAACAATATTTCACACCCTTACCCGATTAAATCGACTCCGAAAGATTGATCTTGGTGATTTTTCACACTTTTCTCTTTGCTCTTCTCTTTTCTCCTCTCTTTTCCTTCTTCTTCTCTTTTTCTCTCAAAATTCTGTTTTTCTCTCTTTCTCACCTCTAACTTTCTATTTTAATAAAACAAATATCTATCCCCACAAAAATACCAAAATACCCCTACACTCAAATATCTCGCAAACGCTCTCAAAACGCGATAAAATATAATCACGATGAAAAATAACATTTTTCTAAATAAAAGTCGAAAATAAAATAATATAATAATAAAATAATCAAAACGACTCGATTAATTAAATAAGACAAAACCGGGGCGTTACAATAATCACCATGTTTGATCACAAATCAAATCATGATATGCATGCTCTTAGACTCTAAAGTTCTCCTATTTCTTTGATATCATTCTACTCTATAGAGGATCATGTTTCTCTTTATGATATTGTATTATGCCCATAACTCAAATACAAATGTGCTTCTCTCAAATGTTACGACACTCGAGTAATACTTCTTTCTAGAGATAATGTATTACATCCTACAATCCAATATCGGGTGTGCTTCTCTCAAGCAATACTCCACTTGTGTAATATTTCTCTCAAGTGATAGTGTATTGCATCTCATGATTCAATTTCAAATGTGTTTATCTCAAGTGATACAACACAATATGGTCACTTGTCTCCAGTGATACTCCACCACATCCGACATGGTACTTCTCTCTATTTGATATTGCACCATACCAACCCTATATGTTAGTTATTTCTCTAACATTAATTTAGGCTTATCAGACCTTACCTATATGGTGACAAAAAATCCACATCAAAACTCTCAGTGTCTAATTCCTCCCCTCGTTGGCCTAAGTTACTCCTTAAGAGTACCGTCTTCAGCACGAATCAAAACAACAGATATTTCATCATATATGGGAAAACATCAAATACTTTTACACCTCAATTTCACATCATCTTATTTATCATTTATACATCATCATTATGTATTTCATGTTAGTGTGTGAGGCACCTTTTTGAATGGAGAGAGAGAGAGAGAGAGAGAGAGAGAGTAAGGAAATAAGGATTGTATTATTGAATTATGATTATACTAATTGAACTAGTATAATACCCGTGCTTCCGCACGGGTAAATTTAATTTCTAAATGTATGAATATTTGATTTTTGATATTCCTGTATAATGGTCAAAAGAAGAGATAATGTAAAAAAAAACAATGCCAAATAATTTGTTCAACACAACAATTGCACTTTAATTAACAAAATGTTATTGTAAAGTTGAGAAGATATGACTAATATAACAAAAAAAAAAGATAAGTGCAACTACAAACTATCTTCCAAAAAATCATCATAAATTTTGGCAAAGTAAGTTGACTTGACTCTTCAATTTGGTTAGAAAATATCTACCTGAAAACAAAATTATAAAAAACAAAACTTATTGTCAAATCCCACGGCATATGCGTCATAGTAATGTTTCTTATGTTGCAAGAAATCTTTGGCAAGACAGACATAAAGATGATTAGATTTAAGCAATTTTTTAATTTTACAGCAATGTTGGTAATGAACTTTCATGGTAACTAATGTGACATAAATGCAATTTGAGTAGCTAATCATGGTGAAGTAACTTAAACACACATAAAGTAATCGCACATATGAGTATACCTTTCATGAAAAACATTAAATGAGTTACCAAACAAACAATGGACATTAGTACAGACATATGCAGTGCATAAATATTGTTTCAAAAGCAGGTAAGGTGCCAGTAATGATAATTTGTATAATGTGGATGTATAAATAGAAGTGTTGATATGTTGGAGATTGGAAGCACCTAAGTCAGCAGTGTTAGCATGCTTGGCCTTGGTGGGATTATTTTGAGGGAACAATATTACTACATGGTTTCAAGCACAAAATCACTGATGTTCATTACACAAAATCACATGGTTTTATGTGATCAATTCAAACAATGCGTATCTAGTCTACAACATTCTGTCTAATGTTAGTTTGACATGGCTGTTACCATGCATTTGTGTTATGACTCTTTGTCATATAATATTCGAAACATGTATACTTGAGTTAATTTTTATCTTCACTATACCAAGATGTAAATCAGTCATGTAAGTATATCATTCTAACCACCTAACTGATGAAATAACCTAGTTCAGATTTAGAGTTTCATACATGTAAATCATCCAACAACACATATATGTCATTCAAAATGAGTAACTAACCTTATAAAATCAGTAATGTGGCTGTAGAAAACTCTGATATGATACTTCTATGTCATGCTTATAGAGATAATGTTAATAGTTGATTTCTGTCATTTGGGAATTGAATTTTGCGTTAATATATTTGATTTAATTCTAAGAAATTTAGAGGACCATAAAGTGATAGTATAGTAATTTTTAATAACATTTCAGTCCCTATTTTCAATGGATAACACAAACCAACTCCAGCAACTATCTAACAGTAAGGCACAACCAAGTGAAACCAAACAAAAAAGCATGTAATTCTAGTTTGTTTGTAGTTCAATTAGAGTCTGACTATATGAATTAGTTTTTGACTAACTGCACATCTGATTATTAATTGATAGGAAGTATATATGACTTAGTAGTGCTGTTGCTATGCCTGCCCACTAATATCGATGTCATTATGAACTCCTACCATCAAAGTAGGCCATATACAATTATTTGTTCGAAAGGTTTTATAAATATTTACTACATTTAACTGTGCAAGATTGGAAATGATGGACTATGGTAGATGTAAAGTAGCAGACCTATGTAGGGGTTTTAATGTTTGATTTGACCACTGGACGAAGAAATCACTTAAAAGCAGGAGTTTTGCTAGCTGTCTATATGTGCATACAGTGGATAGGCTGTACATTTGTGGTAATACTTTACACTCATCCTAACAATATAGTACAACAGTCTGTAATGTGACAAAGTGCATCATTATTAAACAACTCTTGGATTATGGCTGAGTGTCATAACGTGCATCATTGATACTTTCACACAATGTTTTTCCTAGTTTAATAATTTAAATGAGAATTGTTCATTAAATCAAGAATTGTTTCTAAAGTATCGTGAGAAATCATCTTATTAAGAAGTTCTTATTTCAATAATCATAAACAGAGACTAAAGTGGTGGTGCATAAAATAAGACTAACTTGTATTTCTATCAAACCCTATTATCATAACTAAGTGGTTTTAGTATTTTTTTTAAAAGTATATGTGGTATAGATTAACTTTTTTAAAAACTGCTAGTGTATAAAACATGATAGATGCATCTACTCAAATTTTACTAAAATATACTCAAATGAGTACTGTAAGTGGGATAACATGATATTTAAAGTCGAATTATGCAGGTAGTTCATAAAAGTTAATAAAAGTTAGTTCATAAAAAGTATAATAGAATGTATAATAAAAAGAATAATATAGCAGTATTGATAAAAAATTTAGCAGTATGATTTTTTTATTAGAAGCATAATCAAATCATTATGATATTTTAAGAAACATATTTTAAGAAGCATAATAGAAAGTATATGGCGTAGCAGTATTCATAAATTTTTTTTAGGAAAACATTCATAAAAATAAGCATATTTTAATAGAAGCATTGTGATATTTTAAGAAACATTATTTTAAGAAGCATAATAGAAAGTAGGCTTAATACCCTTTTTGATCCTCTAACTATAGAGGTAGGTCCAATTAAGTCCTCTTTCTTTTTAAAGTTCCAAATTGGTCTCATACGTTTTTAAATAGGTCCACGTTTGTCCTCGCCGTTAGAAAAGTTAAAATTTCACTTAAAATGTTGATAACATGGCATGGATGTGCTGATGTGTATGTTTCTAAACGGAGATGTGGCACGGTTTATATTATTACATTTAATAATTAAATATTTTATTGATATTTGATTTTCACAAATTTTAATATAAAATATTTGGGCCTAAAGCCCATATTTTTTGTAATAGCAACCCATTAGTCAAGCTTTATTGGTAATGTGTGAACAAGTTGTTTATAAACACTAATGCTTATTACTGCAATTTCGATGTTAGACTCAAACAAAGTAAAGTACTTGCAAGTCATGTGGTAGAAACTTCATGAAAGCATGCGTGAAAAGACTTCAAGGTAATTAATTAACCTATTTATTTCATTAATTAACTAATTGAATGATTATCTATTTGTGTTGCAGGATTTCAAGTGTGTCATTCTTTGGGAGGTGGCACTGGTTCTGGTATGGGAATATTTGCTGAACGATCATCTTTTGTTTGTGGAGTTGGTACGCGATTGATTAGGTAGACCGCCATCTCAAAATCATAACACAAAAATATGAGACAATATTTGAATAAATTTATCAGTGATACTGAATTCTATTATCATATGAAATTCCTAAAGTGTTATTCTCATAGGTAAAAAAGAGATATACTGCAGTGGAAGCTCTCAACTCATGGTCCCAAGAAATGTTAACAACATCATCTTCTATTCATGAAATGGTTCTCTATAGCATATGATATTTACGGTTTTGATTACATAACGAAACATACTAACTCATATAAAACCATAAACCTATTTTCAAGCTAAATCAGACATCGAGCCAACGAGACGAAACTCGAATTAAGTTTCAGCATTGTTTTAAAAGGATAACATCATTTTACTTTATCAAAATATAATTATATATTTTGTCATTTAAAAACAATATTACCAATCAAATAAATTTAAATATATAATAGTCGTATATTGACAAACGAATATAGTAATTGAAACCAGACAATGTATATGCATGTAACCTGTATCACTACAAAATGTTACTGATGAATCCTCAATCAGAATTTTTTGTTTGTCAAACATTTTTTATTGTAGTTGCATCAATTTGTATTGAAATTCATTGATTGTCAATGCCTGCAAAGCAAAAGAGAAAGTTACTATCGCCACTATTATAAGTTGGTCATAAAATTATCAAAAGCAGTGGACGAAATCCACTATTGAAGATGATGATGCTGCTTGACCAAACATTATATGATATATATTATCATCCATTTAAGCGATAACTTTTTCCGCGAAAAGCAACTCCATCACCCTGATTCTGCTGCTGAGTGGAAGAAGAAGCAGAAGATGAAGCATTGCCACTTATTTCATGAGAAGTGCTTCTTCTTGTTTGAGTTCCACCAAGACGATTGCTTTTCCTCTAAACACAATTCCAGCTGAAGGATTAGATTGCACTGGTGAATTCATTTGAGTACCTTCTCCCCAATAAATTATGTCATTCATATTGCTTAAAAGTGAACGGTGTTTGCATTGAAGTCCCACATTGAATGTGTAGTAATAATTTCAAGTGTTTATAAAGCACTTTTAACACTATAATAATAAAAATTAATAATTAGGCTAGTGCTTTAAAGAAGTTGGGCTTAAGCCTAATTATTTTATATTCAAGTGTGTGAAAATTAATTATTAAATGTAACAATAAAAAATCATTCTGCCACCTCAGCTGCCAAGTCTTGTCTGTTGCCACCTCAGCTGCCACGTCCCTAATTTTTAATGCCGTTTGACGGAAAAGACTTGTTTGATTTTGTTTGACAACGTATAGGTAAGGGACTAAAAAGGGTATCAAGCCTATAAAGTATATATTATAGCAGTATTCACCAAAATTTGTTAGGAGCACTTTCCTAAAAATAAGTATAATGTTTATAAGATTACCTGCATAAGTTGCTATACACCATGAAAATTTGTACGGAAAACATTGATATATAACAGATTGATGTATAAAGCACCAAGTCTCATGATGTCAAATTCATAAGATTCATGGTTAGAATCTATTGATATCATATTCTTATACTAAACAAAATATAATTCCAAACTCATAATTTATATAAAATCACATCATATATGATGTCAAATCCAAAAGGTAGTTTGTGCATCTAGTTAATGTATTACACAATACATACTACATAAGAACAAAATTCAGTTGTTACAGTTCTAAGTGGAAGGCATTGATTTTTACACGACTAATCTCAACACAACAATTTAATGCCACAAAAAATGAGTACTGAATCCTATGTTCACTCCTTCTTGAGGTGCTTAACCTTGGTTGAAGATTGCATTGGAGTTAGGACCTCATCTTGCAAAATATCATCAAGAGTAGTTGAAACGGTAACCCTTTTAGCAGGGGTGTTGTTAGAGCAAGTGAAAGGACTGCAAGTTTGGTTGGCAGAAGTTGTTGGATGTTCAGAGAAGGTTTGCTCATAAGAATTGGTTTGCTGCACATGACATAAATAATCAGCAAGCACGCTATGGAAACTTATGTAGAAGATTAAGAATAAATGCATACAATAGGTTCATGTTGAACATCCACACTATGGTCGGCATCCGTTAGCAACACTGCAGCCTTTGAAGTATGCTGCCAACAAATGAGTCAACAAATTGAAAGCATATACTCGATCAGAAAATGAAAAATGTAAAACATTGATAATGAGTCAACACATTGCATGAAATTAACAACATGAAACTCACATATATATAAACAACATGAAAAAAGGCTTACCTTGGCATCTTGTATGACCATTTCGAGATGCTGAAGTCCACTCTTCTCCTTAACAACCCAAAGATCAACAATTCGAATGAACATTTTCCAGACCTGATTGCCTTCCATTAAGTCCTTGATGATAATTGGTGGTCTTGACATGCTTGTGTATAAGTTAATGCAAAACGTAAATAAGTCAGCATAACTCAACAAATATATGACATATAAAGAGTTCTTAGGAAGAACATATATTGAGAGCGCTAAGTCGATTCCCAAAAATGAAAAATCACTAAAACCATGAACATCCTGTAAAAGCATGAAAGGCAATAAAAGTGATGAAAACCCACTAAAAGCATGAAAAACCAAACACCACAGGTCATACAAAAATATGAAAAACATGAAATACATTACAAACTCTGACAAAAAATGAAGCCTTGTGCAGGATCTATAATTTCAACCAAATTCGATAACAACAGATTCACTATTTAAAACATAATAACCAGATTTGATAACAATAACTTCACTATTTAAAACATAAGAACCATACTGTAAAAACAACAGGTTCACTCTTTAAAACATAAGAACCAAAAGCATTATTAATATACATAAATGGGGAAGTATGGGTATGGGCGTTGAATCCATAATTATTTAGGCACCATCAAATAAAACATCAATTCAGGACTAAGCTTTCTTTTATAAACTAAAAAGTTATTCTGAATGCCAAAGGATAAATTCAAGACTACAACTAAAAGTTACATCTCTCAATAACTATATATTTAATATGCTTCTCTTCCCTTTAGTGAGATTGCAGTTTACTGAAGTACATTACAAGGACTAAACATAAAAAGTGAGCTAGACATAAACTACCAGTGTTAATTGTTCTAGAATTAATGATAAAAGAACACAAGTGAGTGGTGGGATGCAATGAACTCACCTTTACCAGATTTACCGACAATGGATGCAGCAAGAACAACCTGTAAAACCACAAAATAGTTAAAAAAATAACTAATGGTGGTACAAAGAGAAAATCAGGAACATATAGGAAACTTCTGTTTTTCTGAATCCAAAGATGCTTGTTTTTCTAGTGTACTAAACAACACAAGCTTATGGCCTTTAAGAAAACCCTGCCCTACTCTCGCCAAACTGACAAGCAACATATTCAGCATGAAATCAAACATTAAAAATTATAGTATTGTCGATGGCGGATGACAATTCATGGAAGAGAGCCAAAATCCCACCATTCCAGCCACTTTGCACTGCCGGTAATAGCAGATTATGGTGGAAAAACCAGCAATATCGGTCGATATTTACCATTGCGGTGAGTCGCCATGTCGGATATTTGATAACACTGAAATTACATAACTAAATTCGAGGTAAGAGAAAATCAAACATTAACCACATAAGCTTGCACCTGAAGATCCAAAATCATCAGTAATCTTGAAGAAAATTCGAGCTAGAACCTTATGAAGATAAATTTTAACTAACACAAGATTTCAATTTTAAAACAGGACAGCATATACATTAGGAAATTCTCATCAGATCATGAATTACAACTCTACACAAATAGAACAAAATTGGAGTAGCTACAGACTACAGTATGAAAATTATTGGATAAACATGAATAAACAATAAATACTGAAATCAATAGGGAGAAAAATGAATAATAAATGTGAAATGGTTTCTTAAGCAATACAAAACACAAGTTCTGAAATATCAAACAAGCGGTGAGTTACCATTTTGTTGGATTAATAATTGAAATGCGGGAAATGCTTGTTTTGGAGTTGAATTAAATCTGCAAAAAATCAATTGGGCCTCAGTTACGAGAACTCAAAGAAAAGTATGCGATGAAGTGATTGCAGAGAGAGCTTACCAATGCAGGATCTAAAATTTGGAAAGGGGATCTGATATAAACAAAGTTATAAAAATCCTTACAAATCTTATAATCCACAGATCTTGAGACAGGGATGAATATAAAATTAATTCACTCAAAAGTCATGTAAGTGAAGCAAAATATATTAAATAGCAGCATGAAATAATCCATTAAAGAGAGAAGGAGGGGTAACCTGTATCATATTGAACAAAGATTAGAGAAAGATTGAAACTTTAAATTTAAAAGCAAGGAAAAAATGCAAAAAACTATAAACGAAGAAAAAAATTGAAGTTCATATAAAAAACACATAAAGCTATATTGCTGTAAGGTGTTATTGAGAGTTCAAGATAACAAAACCAAGAAGGAACCATGGATTAACCCACCTTGTATCCGAAGAAGAAGGATTGAAGGAAATGTTAACCCGGTCGTACGATGAAGTGAAGGAGAAACGAAACAGCAAGAAATGAGAGGAAAGAGTTTGAAGTGAAAAGTTGAAAGTGAAAACAGAGGCAATTTTGAAATTTGAAAATGTAATGGCAATAGTTATGCCACTTGAACAAAAGAGATGTTTTTATTGGTCAATGATTTCGTATTTAGTAAATTACCATTAAGGGCATTTGTATGTGTAAATTAATTTTGATTAAAGGGTAAATGAGAGTGTTACTATGCATCTTCCATTATTAGTTAGGTAGTTGATTACAAAATATTTCAATTTATATACAACTAACTTGTATACTAATTAATAAACCCTAAACCTTAATTAACTTTGGAATCGGGCTACACAACTTGGATTATATCACAACATACCCCCTATAATCCAAGTTATCGAACATACGCTAATCATAGTCGATCTGAACTATTCCTAATTTCTTTCTCAAATTCAAGAATCTGTCGGTCTTCAATCCTTTGGTGAAAATGCCGGTCAACTGTGCTTCACTTGAGCAATATCTTACTTCATGTTCACCTCGATTTACCTTCTCCCTTAAGAAGTGAAATCTAGCTTCGATGTGCTTACTCCATCCATGAAAATTGGATTCTTCGTAAGATTTATGGCTGACTTATTGTCGATCTGTAGCACCAGAGGTTTCTTCACTTCCACCTTAATCTCTTCCAGCACAGATCTGATCCAATTTGCTTAACACGCAACATAGGATTTTGTTATATATTCATCCTCACACGATGAAAATGCCACCACGGATTGCTTTCTCGACCACCATGAGATTGGGGTACCAAATACTTGAAAGAAATAACCAGTTGTGCTTCTTCAATCCTACTTATCTCCATTCCAATCAGCATCTGAATAACAAGTAACCATAACTTCTTTTCTTTCAGAGTCTTGTCGAAATAGAATTCCATAGTTTATCGATCCTTTTAAGTATATCAGTATTCTTTTTGCAGCCTTCATGTGTGACACCCTTAGTTCACTCATGTGTCTGCTCACTAATTTTATTGAGAAACCTATATCAGGTCAACTGTTGCACACATATCTCAAAGATCCGACAATTTGTTTGAACAAAGTTGCGTCAACTTCGTCTTCCTCTCCATGCTTCTCCAACTTCAAATTTAGTTTGACAGGAGAAGATGCAGGAGTCGAATCATCCATCCTGAATCTCCTAAGTATTTCTTTGACATACTTCCTTTGATGCACAAGTTTCCCAGATCCGGCATTTCAAATTCCCTCATCATCAGCTCTTTGAACTTCAACAAGTTCTCCAGTCTATTTCAAGTTACTAGCAAATCATCAACATATAAGCAGATGATTGTTATATCTTATTCCATAACCTGAACATAGACATCATACTCATATTTGCATTTGAAGAATCCAAACTCGACTAAGTATGAGTCATTCTTCTTGTTCCATGCCCTAGGTGCCTGCTTGAGGCCATAAAGCGCTTTGTGTAACTTATACACTTTCCTTGCATCCTTCTATATCACAAACCTAGAAGGTTGTGTTGTATAGACTTCTTCATCTGAGGGACCTTTCAAAAATGTTGATTTCACATCTAAGTGAAATGTCAACCAGCCTTGCTTGCATGCCAAGGCTACAACTAATCTGATAGTATCAAATCTTGCAACAGGTGCATATACTTAAGAGTAGTCGAGTCCTGCTCCCTGAAGAAATCCTCGAGCAAAAAATCTCACCTTATGTCTTGCTATCGAACCATAAAAATTGAGCTTCAGCTTGAACACCCACTTCACTTCAATAGCTTTTGTATTTGACGATAGTTCGACTAACTCCCATGTGTTGTTTCTTTCGATTGCTTGTAACTGTTCGACCATAGCATACTTCCACATCATATTTTTTAAAGCCTCGATATATTTGATTGGTTCAGCACCTGCGAGTAAATCAAAATGAACTAATTCTCCATCTGGTGTGACTTCATCATCACCAGTCACTTTGTAGTCTTGAAGTCTTGTTGGATGAACTCTAGTTCTTTGAGGTCTTTGGCTTATGCTAGCCATACCCTTTTCAAATTCGATTATGTTGGGAATGTCAGCAAATGCTTCGAGTGGAATATTGGTAATTGCTTCAACTTTGACTTCATCGGTTTCTTCGTCGACGCCATAGCTCATCAATGGCTTGTTAATTGGATCACCAAAATTCCAATCCCAATGTCTTAACTCGTCACGATCTTCTCATTGATTGGATTGAATAGCATGTATGCTCCTGTTTTGTGATATCCTAACAGAATCATAGGTTCACTCTTGTCATCAAGCTTCCTTCTTCTCGAATCAGGAACATGTTTGTAATAAATAGAGCCAAACACCTTCAAATGGCACACTGATGTTCGTTTTCTACTTCACACTTCTTCACGAACCTTGTTTTTCAGCTTCTCGGTTGGGTACCTGTTTAGAATATAAACAAAAGTGGAAACAACTTCACCCCATAAGGATTTTGGCAAATTCTTCTACTTCAGCATGTGTAACGCCCCAGTTTTTGTCAGTTTTAGTTAATCGAGTCTATTTGATTATTTTATTATTATATTATTTTATTATTGACTTTTATTTGGCAATATATTATTTTTCATCGTTGTTGATGTTTTATCGCATTTTGAGAGCGTTTGAGAGATATTTGAGCTGAGGGGTATTTTGGTCTTTTGCTTGGGTAAATTTTATGTTTTTATATAAATAGAAAGAAAAGAGAGAAAAATAGTAAGGAAGAGAAAAAGAGAAAGAAAGAAGGAAAAGAGAAAAGAAGAGGAAGAAGAGAGAAAAGAGGAGAAAAGGGAAAAAATCGCGGGAACTCCGTTTCAAGCACGAATAATCGGGTAAGGGTGAGAAGTTTCAATTATATATTGCTTGTGTATGTATATGTGTATGTTTTCTTGATTGTTTTGGATAGTTTCATATAGTTTTTATTTTAGGTCGAAATGGTAAAAATGGTTAGAAATCGATGTTTTCACGGATGAATTTCGAAATAAATTGCGTAGATTAGTCGTATGAGGTTAGACCGAGATTATAGAAACTCGTTTGGTTGAAATCGGTTGATATTGTGAGTTTTGACATTTTTGGGTTTTGAGAATGTGAGATTTTGGTGAAAATCGAACGTCGTAGAATTATCGTTTTATGGTCCTAAAACGTTGATATATATTTGGTAAGGATTATTGTGTATTTGTTTCGTATCATAGAATTGAATCGGTCGGATTTTCGGGCAAAATAGCCGAAATCCGTAGCAGCCCGCAGGCGTACGGACGCGTGCTGTAGGTGGAAAATCCTGATTTTTCGGAAAACTTCGGAAATTCATATCTCTTGAACCGTAAGTCGGTTTTGATCCCCGTTCGAAGCGTTGGGAAGCTAACGAGATGTTCTTTCTAGGAAAAATAGTTTTGAGGTCTGAACCTAGTCCAATCGGTACAGTTTTTTCGAACCGTTTCGTAGTGTCGGGCGTCCGGTTTATGTTTTTGCGTTATTTTGAAATATTCATATCTTCTTCGTTGTTTATCGTATTTAAGTGTTCTTTATACCGAATCGAAGCTGTCGATGAGCACTTTTTGATGATGATAGAAAATATTATTTTTGGTCGACTTTTAGCCGACTTTTTCGAGAAACCGTAAAAATGGAATTTTGAGTTATTTTTCAATATTGTAAGACATATTATGATATGTTATGAGATGGCTTGTGTGATGATTCTTTGATGGGAATTTGATGTTGTGGAATGGTATATTGGTGTTTGTGGCCATTTTGGGCAATTGTGTGCATTACTTTATATGTACTTGAAATACATGATTATTGTTAATGCATGAGCATTTGATGTTGGCATGAGTCATTAATGTGTCAAGTATCATGATATGCATTCTTGCATTGGAAGATTCATAGATGAATCAGTTTTATCGTCTTACGCCCTGAAATAATGGTAGAAGCGATTAATCACAATCAGTTTTATCGTCTTACGCCCTGAAATAATGGTAGAAGCGATTAATCACAAATGATTGTGCGCCCTGAAATAGTGGTCGAAAGCAATCCATAAACGTCGTTCGCCCTGAAATAATGGTTTATAGCGACGGGGAACATCGTAGGCCCGACGGGGAGTTACTCTATGTAACAAGCGATGATTCCAAGAGTTCCTGGGGGACTAATGAATTACGAGGTTGAGTCGGTACCGCATTGCATTTGCATAGAGTCGTGAGTCGGTCTCTATGATTTGCATTTATCATCTTTATAATGATGTGTTGGTGAGTAAACGTAAATGTGTATGTTTATGTGGAATGATTAAGGATTGTGAAAGTATGCATGATGAATATGCTTGATTATATATATATATATATATATTTATATATATATATATATACATTGTGATGTATATGAGTGAGTTGGGATGAATTGTGGTGAGAATTATAAATGGATTGATTATGTGTGAGTTTGTGATAGCCTTGGTGAATTAGTTTGCATAAGAGATGAATGCATTGGTTGTGAGTGATATGTTTTGTGTATAAACATATGCATTATGTGTGAATATGTGATTATGTCGGTATGATTAATATATGTTATATTTTGTGGTGATGTGGTGGTGTGGTTCCATATGTCATAATCGTGGTGGGATTATGTGTGATATGTTTTGTATTGGTGGCATGCTATATGTGTTAGTATGTGATGTAATTGGTGAGAAATATTATATATGTGAATTTATCTGTGTTGTGGCATATTATTATGCAATCTTGTTATAGTTGTTATTTCTCACCCTTCTGCTGGAATATGCTTTTTATGGCATAGTGCAGATTGTCAGCTTTAGAGGCGTGGAGGCAAGTGGAAGAGTTAGATCTTCGTCTTTGCTTAGGTCTTGGTGTCTGCTCTGATACGTAGCACGGGAGTCGGGGAAACGATTATTTTATTTATGTATATAATTGTTGAATATATTTGGTATTACCTTTATATGGAAAAGTTTCCCAATTGAGGGTAACCTATTTTATGCTATGTATCAAATTTATGAGCAGGGAGTGTGTATTCTTATTTTAAAATGTGGCATCCTTGTTTCTGTCGGAAAAATAAATTTTTAGTTACTCTGATTTTATTAATTGTTATTTATTTATGATGGGGAATTGGGGTGTTACATTAGTGGTATCAGAGCAGGTCGGTCCGTCCGGCCAAGCTATTGAGTCAGTTGGTGTGACAGTTGAATACTGTCGTTGTTGTTTATCTCTTAGTACGTGATAGGTGTGTGGAACACTGTCAGTACTTTCTGGGTTTTCTAATCCTTTGTTTTCAGGATTGAGTTTGAGATAAGTGGGGGAGAAGTTGGTACTTCTCCATGTTGCTTCAGGTGTGGAGCGTTGGCTCAGTGTATTGTGAATTGCAAGATTGTAAGTGTTGTTCGGACAATGTTGTTCTCAGTTCCGAAGGGGATGCGGAGATAAGGTTTATGTCAACTAAGGATTTGTGCCTTAGGTAGTTTTGTGTACAGGATGTAAGAAATGTTATTATAGTTTGGTAAAGACGGTTTATGCCCCATCGTGATTGTCGGCTGTCTATTGACAAATTGAGGAACTGATCACCCTTAATCTCTTGTTGATAGCAGACGGAAATTATGTTGGATGGAATAGGCGGGTCTTTCCGGCCTTGATAGTGTGTGAAATAAATTGTTTGGAATTAAGGAAATGGTTACAGATTGTTTTGTTGAGTCGATGAAGATTCTAATATCTGAAGGTGAGCCGAATTCGAGGTTTTTGTATGTTGGTCCAGTTGGGAAGTCATTGAGAGAGAATGATTGGGTTTTATTTAAGGACTGCTTCACAGAGAGTAGAGATTGAACTTAATTGGACGAAGGTGAATAGTTGAGGTTTATATCTGCTAAGTAAGTAGGAAACTCTTAGTAGATGGGAATAATATGTTTGTTTTGTCTGTGATGGTAGTGTTCTGGGAATTGGCAGGAAGTCGCAGTGATGGGCCGTCAGTTGGGCATAATTTTCAGATGTGTTTTTGGATGTAACATTGTGTTTGAGAATTCTTTTTGGTTGGTTGTTGATACATGTTGGAATTGCGGAATTGGACGGTCAGGAGAAGAAATTGGGTATGGATTACTAATAGTTGAATAGGGTAATGATTGAGAATAAGTGTCCACTTTCATGAACAGATGACTAGAATGGTTTGGTTGAGTTTGAGTGAATTACAATTGTTTGGAATGTTTGATAAGAGTGGTGAATTGTGTGAGTTGAGCCTTTGATCGATTTAATGTGACTGGTTAGGTTTGTTATCCTCGGAATAGGTTGTTATTTACTCGGTTAAGCTTGTATGTGAGTAACCAGTTACCCAGTGAAAAGTTTTGCAAAAGCTTTAAGGATTTATATCTTTTGGATTTTGGTTGGGAATTGCAACGTATAGTGATGGTATTTGGTGTTAGTAACGCGTCTCTAATGCTTATGGAGTAGAGGAATCGTATCTTCCATATTTAATTGGATAAGTTCGTAATGGCTTTGATGGAGGATATTCGGATCTGTTGTAAACTCAAAGGAAGAACAGGTAGAGTGTTTGAGATTTGAATTACAAGTGTCAAAAAGAGATGAAGTTTTATGCTAAGTTATTCAAGTGAGAATTTGGGTTGAAAAAGGTTAGTTTTCTTGGATATGTTATTTCAGAGGAGAGTATGGTAAGGGATTCATCGGAAGTAGATGTAGTTCTACATTGAGAGGCTCCGAAATTGGTTAAGGAGATTAGAAACTTTTGGACTCAGTTGGTTGTTATTACAGGTTATGGACGACTTTGTTAAGTTCGTACTTCTGGTATCTCAGTTGACTTACAAAGGGTGAGTCGTTTGTTTGGATGTTCGTTGTGAGTAAGTTTTGGTGAGCTGGAGTAGAAGTTGTCTACGGCTCCAGTTTTGATTCTGTGTGATCCTAATAAACCGTTTGTGAGGTATTGTGATGTGTCTCTGAAGAGTGTGGTCAGGTGTTAATGCAAGGGGGTAAAGTCGTGGCTTATGCTTTATGACAATTGAGGATTTATAAAAGGATCTATACTCTTTTGGGTTTGGATTTGGTCGCGGTTGTATTGTGTTGGAATATTTGGAGGTATTATCTTTATGGTTCCAGATTCGAAGTGTTTAGTAATCACAAGGATATGGATTACTGGTTTGGTCTGAAGGCATAGAGGGTGAGACAGCGAGGATGGTTAAAATTCGTGACGAGTTATGAATTTGGCTCAGATTATCCTATTGGTAAAGTTAATGTCGTGCGGGATAAGTTAAGTTGGAAGTTTTTATACATGGTAGTTTTGATGGTTGCGAGTAATCAGAGTGCGCAGCGGAAGCGTGAGGTGACACATTTTGTATTTACGTGTGAGACTTGTAAGAGTTCATAGGTTGAACATTGAGAACATGTAGGAATGGTGAGACTATTGGACGTTTCAGAATGGAAGTGTTAGGTGGAAGGTTTGAATATTATTCATGGGCTACTATGTAAATGGATGTTTTGATTGTATGTTCGATTGGTGAATCGTAGCATTGTTGTAGTATGGCTGTGTGACAAGGATGTTGGTGTTCTGGTTTTGTTGATGTTGTTGAGACCTTGTGGTGTCGTGTAACTTTATGTTCTTGTTTGTGTTGATTGCCTCGTTTCCATGGTGATGGTTCGAGTGTGTGTAGCTAATTCCTGTGTGGGGAATTAGGGGAGTGTTACCTAGGGTAGGGTAACGATCTTGTTGTGTTTCGGTTCTAGAGTGAACCTGTGTGTTGGTATCTTGGCTTTTCTTTGAGTTGTGAGTTTGTCGTCAAGTGCATTGTATGGGCTTTGCATCTTGTCGTTGTAGTTGTCGTCGTTGTCGTGTCGTTGTGGTAGTTAGCAAGGTGGTTTGTCAGTTGTGTTATTCGTGGTGTGACTTTTGTTGGCATGTTGGTTTGTTAGTCGGATGCGAGAGTCGTATCCGGAGTTGTTCGTATCGGTTAGATTTTCGAGGACGAAAATGTCTAAGTGGGGGAGAATTGTAACGCCCCAGTTTTTGTCAGTTTTAGTTAATCGAGTCTATTTGATTATTTTATTATTATATTATTTTATTATTGACTTTTATTTGGCAATATATTATTTTTCATCGTTGTTGATGTTTTATCGCATTTTGAGAGCGTTTGAGAGATATTTGAGCTGAGGGGTATTTTGGTCTTTTGCTTGGGTAAATTTTATGTTTTTATATAAATAGAAAGAAAAGAGAGAAAAATAGTAAGGAAGAGAAAAAGAGAAAGAAAGAAGGAAAAGAGAAAAGAAGAGGAAGAAGAGAGAAAAGAGGAGAAAAGGGAAAAAATCGCGGGGAACTCCGTTTCAAGCACGAATAATCGGGTAAGGGTGAGAAGTTTCAATTATATATTGCTTGTGTATGTATATGTGTATGTTTTCTTGATTGTTTTGGATAGTTTCATATAGTTTTTATTTTAGGTCGAAATGGTAAAAATGGTTAGAAATCGATGTTTTCACGGATGAATTTCGAAATAAATTGCGTAGATTAGTCGTATGAGGTTAGACCGAGATTATAGAAACTCGTTTGGTTGAAATCGGTTGATATTGTGAGTTTTGACATTTTTGGGTTTTGAGAATGTGAGATTTTGGTGAAAATCGAACGTCGTAGAATTATCGTTTTATGGTCCTAAAACGTTGATATATATTTGGTAAGGATTATTGTGTATTTGTTTCGTATCATAGAATTGAATCGGTCGGATTTTCGGGCAAAATAGCCGAAATCCGTAGCAGCCCGCAGGCGTACGGACGCGTGCTGTAGGTGGAAAATCCTGATTTTTCGGAAAACTTCGGAAATTCATATCTCTTGAACCGTAAGTCGGTTTTGATCCCCGTTCGAAGCGTTGGGAAGCTAACGAGATGTTCTTTCTAGGAAAAATAGTTTTGAGGTCTGAACCTAGTCCAATCGGTACAGTTTTTTCGAACCGTTTCGTAGTGTCGGGCGTCCGGTTTATGTTTTTGCGTTATTTTGAAATATTCATATCTTCTTCGTTGTTTATCGTATTTAAGTGTTCTTTATACCGAATCGAAGCTGTCGATGAGCACTTTTTGATGATGATAGAAAATATTATTTTTGGCCGACTTTTAGCCGACTTTTTCGAGAAACCGTAAAAATGGAATTTTGAGTTATTTTTCAATATTGTAAGACATATTATGATATGTTATGAGATGGCTTGTGTGATGATTCTTTGATGGGAATTTGATGTTGTGGAATGGTATATTGGTGTTTGTGGCCATTTTGGGCAATTGTGTGCATTACTTTATATGTACTTGAAATACATGATTATTGTTAATGCATGAGCATTTGATGTTGGCATGAGTCATTAATGTGTCAAGTATCATGATATGCATTCTTGCATTGGAAGATTCATAGATGAATCAGTTTTATCGTCTTACGCCCTGAAATAATGGTAGAAGCGATTAATCACAATCAGTTTTATCGTCTTACGCCCTGAAATAATGGTAGAAGCGATTAATCACAAATGATTGTGCGCCCTGAAATAGTGGTCGAAAGCAATCCATAAACGTCGTTCGCCCTGAAATAATGGTTTATAGCGACGGGGAACATCGTAGGCCCGACGGGGAGTTACTCTATGTAACAAGCGATGATTCCAAGAGTTCCTGGGGGACTAATGAATTACGAGGTTGAGTCGGTACCGCATTGCATTTGCATAGAGTCGTGAGTCGGTCTCTATGATTTGCATTTATCATCTTTATAATGATGTGTTGGTGAGTAAACGTAAATGTGTATGTTTATGTGGAATGATTAAGGATTGTGAAAGTATGCATGATGAATATGCTTGATTATATATATATATATATATATATATATATATATATATATATATATATATATATATATATATATTTATATATATATATATATACATTGTGATGTATATGAGTGAGTTGGGATGAATTGTGGTGAGAATTATAAATGGATTGATTATGTGTGAGCTTGTGATAGCCTTGGTGAATTAGTTTGCATAAGAGATGAATGCATTGGTTGTGAGTGATATGTTTTGTGTATAAACATATGCATTATGTGTGAATATGTGATTATGTCGGTATGATTAATATATGTTATATTTTGTGGTGATGTGGTGGTGTGGTTCCATATGTCATAATCGTGGTGGGATTATGTGTGATATGTTTTGTATTGGTGGCATGCTATATGTGTTAGTATGTGATGTAATTGGTGAGAAATATTATATATATGAATTTATCTGTGTTGTGGCATATTATTATGCAATCTTGTTATAGTTGTTATTTCTCACCCTTCTGCTGGAATATGCTTTTTATGGCATAGTGCAGATTGTCAGCTTTAGAGGCGTGGAGGCAAGTGGAAGAGTTAGATCTTCGTCTTTGCTTAGGTCTTGGTGTCTGCTCTGATACGTAGCACGGGAGTCGGGGAAACGATTATTTTATTTATGTATATAATTGTTGAATATATTTGGTATTACCTTTATATGGAAAAGTTTCCCAATTGAGGGTAACCTATTTTATGCTATGTATCAAATTTATGAGCAGGGAGTGTGTATTCTTATTTTAAAATGTGGCATCCTTGTTTCTGTCGGAAAAATAAATTTTTAGTTACTCTGATTTTATTAATTGTTATTTATTTATGATGGGGAATTGGGGTGTTACAGCATGCATCTCGCCATGTCCAATATGGTCATGCTTCTTCTTTCTCCTATTCCATTATGTTGAGGCGTGTAAGGAGCATTTACCTCGTGATCAATACCATGTTCTGCATAGGGTTATTCAAACATCTATGATGTATATTCGCCACCTCCATCTGTTTGTAGAACCATGATCTTCTTTTCACTCTGGTTTTCGTCAAGTATTTTGAATCTCTTAAAAATTGCAAATACTTTGTCTTTTTGCATGATCACATAGATCTAAAGCTTTCGACTATACTCATTGACAAATGAGACAAAATACCTATTTCCACTAATGGTATGATACTTAAATGGGCCACATACATCTGAATGTATACTTCAAGTATGCAAGAGGATCTCATTGGAATAGTCAAAACGAAAGACTTTCTAGATTGTTTTCCGACTAAGCAACCTTCACAGATTTTGTCGATCATCTCAAGACTTGGTATACCAATTACCATATCTTGAGTAATCATTTGATTGAGTGATCAAAAGTTCAAATGTCTAAACCTCAAATTCCACAACCAAATATTCTTGTGGTCGATAACTATTTTAAGACATTGTACCTCAGTTGAGCTGATCATGATCTTAAATGTCCTATTCTTCGACAAAGGATATTTAAATACCAAATTATTCTGAGTGTCGAACAATTCCAAGGCTCCATCTTTCATAACCACTAAGAAACCTTTTTTGACTAGCTGTCAAACACTTAGTAGATTGCATTTCATTCCAGGTACATAGAGTACATCTTTGATCATAACTTTTCTTTTATTGCTCCTTTGAATAACTATGTCGCGAGTACCTTCTACTTGCAATGAGTTATTATTAGCAAGTTTGACCTTTCTCTTCTTCGACGAGTTGAAATCTGCTAGCTACACTTTTTAACCAATCATGTGATTCGACCAGACTGAGTCGAGGAACCAGATCTTAAAGTCAACATGGTAATCTGCAGTTGCTTCCATAACCACCATATATTTATAATAATCTGAATCTTGATGTGCAAGGTTCACTCCTTCTCCCTTGCCTTTTGTCGCTCCCTTTTCTTTATTGTACAAATAATTCTTGGCCAAGTGACCCCCATTTTCACAGTTATAGCACTGCACACCTTTTTCCTCTTTGTCTTTTTGAAAGGATTTTCCTTTTCCTCTTTTTGAGGATTCAGGAGCCCTATCATTGACCTTATGCTTTTGATTGTTTGACCAAGACTTCTTGCTCTAGGTCTTGACTTATTTGCCTTTGAATTTATCAGAACCACCATGCTTCTTCCTAGCCCAGGCCTGCAGTGCTTGTATCTGTTGGGGCAAGATTGTTCATATCCCTTGGTTGTTCATGATAACAAGGTATCTAGAGAAAAAATGGGTATATTAACATATGTTCAAGTGTGCAGGATCACGATCTAAGAACTCATCATGAATTATTCTTATTGAAAGCATAAATTCTGACTGATCAGAATCTGGTAACTCTGAACGTGTTCATCAGCATCTGAAGGTTCAGCCTCTGGTATGCTGTTCCAGCTTCTGGTGACAGCTTAGCCTCTGATCCTTATTATGTACCAAAGTTGACCAGTCTTGTCAAAGTGACAAATTTATAAACAGAGTCAACTAGGGTTTGGTTTTTCAAGGCTCAAGGGATAGTGATGTGACCTCTTCAACCTATTCTACCTTTTCATAGTTACTTAGTACTTCAAAAGGTATTGTGAACAATGTCATTATCCATTGGACAATACTTCTAATCAGATGCTAGTCTCCAACATCTCTCTTGACATACATCTCCACTAAGTTTGATGTTGTTCAAACCTCCAACAACTCTTTCTCTACCTCTATAAAAGGAAGTTGAAGACTTGAAGGAAGGTTACAACATCACAACGCATTGAAAGATCTTTGACGTGACTCTGAGCTGTTATTTATAACTGTTATTGCATAAGATCTTAAGATTTCTTAGCTTAGCTTATCTTAGAAATCGTAGAAAGGTTGAGAACCTTTGTGATTGTTGAACAATTGTTATACTTCTGATTGTGTATCAAAGTATAATAGTTACCTTTTCTACTAAACTATTTGTTTAAAGTAGAGGAAGTCTCTTGCCTGTATGCTTGAGCATTGAAGTCTATTTTATGTGTACTTGAGCAAGTGAAGTCTCTTTCTAGGTTGATTGAGCAGAAGTCTCTTGCAAGGTTGCTTAAGCAAAAGTCTCTTTCTAAGTTAATTGAGCATTGAATTCTCTTGCAAGTGTGCTTGAACAATTGAAATCTGTCTGGTTATCGTGAAAAGCTTTTGTTGAGGCAAGGGGATTGGACTAATCTTAGTTGAGGAGACGAACTAGGATAATCTTTACATTTTTCTTGCATTTACTTTCGAACATTTCATTTTCGTTGTTGTTACTTAATCAGATATCAGAATCTGGACATAGTGCATATTCTAAAGTTCTAAAATCAAAAGTGAAACGAGTTTTTGGCATACATAATTCAATCCCACCTTCTTGTGTATTTTTCTCACCTTCAGTTGGAATCAGAGCACGATCTGTGCATTAACACTTAACATTGGTGTAGAAAACATCCTGAGAAAAATACTATTCTCCTCATGGCTGGTAATTCTTCAGTAACTAGTCCTGAAGAAGATTCTCCTCATGGCGACAAAAACCACAATCAAAGTACATCTGAACAAAATAATTATATTGTTAGACCACCAACATTCAATGGTGACTCCACTGAGTTTGAATGGTGGAAGAGCAAGATGTACACTCATACTATTGGTTTGGTTGATGAGTCGTGGGACATCCTTGAAGATGGCATTGACTTTCAAGTCAATGGTGTTGGAATGGTTACTGGTAGGAAATCTCTCACTCCTAATCAGAAAAAGATATATAGAATACATCATAGAGTGAGAGGGACTCTTGTTGATGCCTTGCCTCATTCTGAGTATGTAAAGATTATAGATAAGTCTACTACTAAGACTATCTTTAAATCCTTATGTTCTACCTATGAAGGTAATCAACAAGTGCAAGAAGCCAAAGCTAATCTTCTGGTTCAGCAATATGAGTTGTTCAGAATGAAAGAGGTTGAGAGCATTGAATCCATGTTCTCAAGATTTCAAGTTCTTATGTTAGGACTTCAGGTCTTGAACAAGAGTTATACTACTTTGGATCACGTCAAGAAGATTCTTAGGAGTCTTCCTGCCAAATACAGATCCAAAGTAACTGTTATCTAAGAAGCTAAAGAGTTAAACACTCTAAGTCTTGAGAGTCTTGTTAGAAATCTCCAATGTCATGGAATGGAGTTAAATGGAGATGAGCCTGAAAAGCAAGTTAAAACCTTGGCTTTAAATTGTTTTGAGAGATTTGAGAAATCTTATCAAGCTAAAAAAACTCAAAGAAGCCACTCATTATGAAGCTTTTGATGAAGAATCTATGATGATGAGCTAGATTTTATCATCAAAAGATTTCAACAAGTGGCCAAAAAGAAGAACATATTCTCTAGTAAGAGAGATAACTTTAAAGGGTCATCTGGGAGTAAAGATTAGGATGGCTATTACAACTGCAATAAACCTGGTCACTTCATTGTTGAATGTTCTAATTTCCACAAAGACAAAAGCAAGAATGAAAACTTCTAGAAGAACAACTTCAAAGGCAAGTTCAAGAAGAGTCTCATAGAAACATGGGAAGAACTTGACAATGAAGGAGAAGATGCAGAAGCCAACCTTGCCTTGATGGCTTCAACCTTTTCAAATTTAGAATTTGAAGTTGGTTCTGACTCAGAGTCAAAAGACACAGATCAGGTACTTTCTATACTCTCTATATCTTATTTGGGTACTCCTTTTCATAATTTTATGGGAAGATGCTAGGAGAAAGCCAGGCATGTGAAAATGCTAACAAAGCAACATGTTATTTTAAAAGAAGAGCTAAAACTTTTTAAAGAAAAACTTGAAAAAGATCAAATTGCTTTTGCGTAAGACATGTCTGACAAACCTTTGGATAAAAATGAATTATCTATTCAAAATTTCATTATATTTGGGTTTGAAAGAACCAAACTTTCTTCCATGATATATGGAGTAAGTAAAAGCAAAGGAGAAGGTCTTGTATACCATCAAAAACTTTATAATCCATGGTAAAATGTTTTGGTAAACCATCATATTCTTCTTCTTCTTCTTCAAGCACTGCTCAAAAGGGGTTGAATGCTTACTTTATGTCTGCTGTTGAAAATTGGTAAAATTCTGAATCAATAAGAACCTATGATAGATAACTCTCAAGTTCTTAAGGAATAAATATCTCTAACTCAAAATTCAAAGTTTCTAAGTAAATTAGAACCTAAAACCCTCAAGTCAAAGGCTTTGAAGAACTCAGAACCTAAGATAGTTGTATCTAAGGTTTTGAGAGATTCAGAAGTTAAGGTCAAAACTTATCCTAAACAAAGTGTCGGGAATGAGTCTAAACCTTACTATAAGGCTAAGGAACAAAGAAAGAATAAAACCTTCAAAACTAACCTCAGTGGACCCATAAGAGTGTGGGCACCAAAGAATGAGATAGTGTTTGTTGAAGATGTGCTTATAGGAAGAAAAAAAGTAGCAGTTGCTCCAATAAAGTGGTTGCTTACAACCTTCAAAAAAAAGAAGGTATACATTCAAAATCCCAACTCTGAAAGAGGAAGAAGGTGTGAAATCCTGAAGAAACTAGAAAGATAAGACCATTGGTACTAGGAAGACCAAAGTCCTCCTGTGATTGAACTGATGCTTCAGATTTGTGGTTTTATCTCTGAAGTTATCTAGATGTCTTTAGAAGTCTGAGATGACTTATGGTGGTGATCAGAAGAGCATTGTTGGAATAAGAATGTTTCCATTAGACAATCTAAAAAGTTGATACTGCTAAAAATAAGGTATGATTATCTCTGTTTTTATTAGATAATTTCTAATCCTAACATTTGCTATTGTTTGTCAAAAGATCTTCATATTTATGAAAGAAGAGTTACACTTTATTGTGATAATTCTACTTCTGTCAGTTGGGCATAAAATCTTACTCTATATCAGAGTCTGATGATGTTCAGAAGCTATCTTGATCAGAAAGCTCTGAGTCAGCTTCTGATGAATATGTAGCCTCCGAAGCATTTCAGCCTCTGATACTATGAATAAGATTAATAGCCTCTGATATGCACACAAGTGGACATCCTTTGGTAACTGCCTCTAGCATCTATCCCCTTACGTGTCATAAATTTGAAACGTCTTTTGACACGTGGATTGTAACTATTGAGTAAAAACTCTTTTGTTCTTGGTGGTTTGCATTTATTTCTCTATTGTCAGTTTCTTCTTTGCATTTATGTTGTTTGTTGTTTGAAATTCCTTTTCACTCAAAAACACTTTTATGTTAGAAACACACATTTCACTTCTCAATACCTACACTTTTCTTTCTCTAACCTTCTCTGAAAAACCCCCTTTTCAAAAAGTAAACCCTAGAAACCCTCAAAGCTCCTCTCATCAAGGGTGACCTTATCCAATGCTCAACATGCACACATGAATATCGACTCTGGAAAAAGTATGACCATCAAGCCTAAGTCCATGGATTTGAATCAAGATGATATAAAGTTATTGGTGGAACAAATTATTGATTTTGAGTTGTTCAATCAAAATGGGTATGATCTCTAGATCTTCTTTAGAATTCAAGAATGGTCACCTATCTTTGAAATGTTGAATTGACCAACATATCCTTATCTTGAGAAGGATTTTTGGGTTAGGGCATAAGTGTTTGATGAACTTGATACATCTGAGGAACTTAGACTTCGGGTGGAGAAGAACAATTCTTTGAAGGGGAAGAAGAGAGAAGAAGTTGGATTAAAGAAGTTTGAAGAAGTGAAAATCAGGTCTACTATGATGGGTGTTGATATAGTCATCACTCAAAAAATTATTGTTAAACTTTTGAGAGCTCCAAATTCTAGAAGATCCATTATGAGTACCAAAGACAATAGTCCTGAAGCTAAGGTTGTCAAGAGTTACTTGTTAGAGAATGCTGATAAACTTGGTTCCTCTAACTTTGGAAAAGTCAAGAACATGAAGAAGGAATTTAGGTTTCATTTTAAAATCTTAATTGGTTGTCTGATTCCTAGAGAAGGAAGCACTGATCATATTTCTTGGGATCACAAACATTTGATCTTCAACTTGAAGAATGAAGACAAGATCAACTTGTCTGCCTACATTTTCCATCATCTTTGTGAAGCAGTCAGAGATAGCACAAAGCTTCACAAGAAGAATGTGCCTTATGCTAGACTCTTGTTAGAATTATTCTTTTAGGTTCGTCTAATTAATGCTCTGAAAAACTTGCCTGACAATAGGGATCTGAAGTAAATATATGGAAATGTGTTGTCTACTTCTGTTCTGGGTAATATGGAGCTTATGAAGAAAGGAGATGTTGTGGCCTTAAGGGTACCTTTCTCTGTTCCTGGTTACAACCTTCAAAAAAAAGAAGGTATACATTCAAAATCCCAACTCTGAAAGAGGAAGAAGGTGTGAAATCCTGAAGAAACTAGAAAGATAAGACCATTGGTACTAGGAAGACCAAAGTCCTTCTGTGATTGAACTGATGCTTCAGATTTGTGGTTTTATCTCTGAAGTTATCTAGATGTCTTTAGAAGTCTGAGATGACTTATGGTGGTGATCAGAAGAGCATTGTTGGAATAAGAATGTTTCCATTAGACAATCTAAAAAGTTGATACTGCTAAAAATAAGGTATGATTATCTCTGTTTTTATTAGATAATTTCTAATCCTAACATTTGCTATTGTTTGTCAAAAGATCTTCATATTTATGAAAGAAGAGTTACACTTTATTGTGATAATTCTACTTCTGTCAGTTGGGCATAAAATCTTACTCTATATCAGAGTCTGATGATGTTCAGAAGCTATCTTGATCAGAAAGCTCTGAGTCAGCTTCTGATGAATATGTAGCCTCCGAAGCATTTCAGCCTCTGATACTATGAATAAGATTAATAGCCTCTGATATGCACACAAGTGGACATCCTTTGGTAACTGCCTCTAGCATCTATCCCCTTACGTGTCATAAATTTGAAACGTCTTTTGACACGTGGATTGTAACTATTGAGTAAAAACTCTTTTGTTCTTGGTGGTTTGCATTTATTTCTCTATTGTCAGTTTCTTCTTTGCATTTATGTTGTTTGTTGTTTGAAATTCCTTTTCACTCAAAAACACTTTTATGTTAGAAACACACATTTCACTTCTCAATACCTACACTTTTCTTTCTCTAACCTTCTCTGAAAAACCCCCTTTTCAAAAAGTAAACCCTAGAAACCCTCAAAGCTCCTCTCATCAAGGGTGACCTTATCCAATGCTCAACATGCACACATGAATATCGACTCTGGAAAAAGTATGACCATCAAGCCTAAGTCCATGGATTTGAATCAAGATGATATAAAGTTATTGGTGGAACAAATTATTGATTTTGAGTTGTTCAATCAAAATGGGTATGATCTCTAGATCTTCTTTAGAATTCAAGAATGGTCACCTATCTTTGAAATGTTGAATTGACCAACATATCCTTATCTTGAGAAGGATTTTTGGGTTAGGGCATAAGTGTTTGATGAACTTGATACATCTGAGGAACTTAGACTTCGGGTGGAGAAGAACAATTCTTTGAAGGGGAAGAAGAGAGAAGAAGTTGGATTAAAGAAGTTTGAAGAAGTGAAAATCAGGTCTACTATGATGGGTGTTGATATAGTCATCACTCAAAAAATTATTGTTAAACTTTTGAGAGCTCCAAATTCTAGAAGATCCATTATGAGTACCAAAGACAATAGTCCTGAAGCTAAGGTTGTCAAGAGTTACTTGTTAGAGAATGCTGATAAACTTGGTTCCTCTAACTTTGGAAAAGTCAAGAACATGAAGAAGGAATTTAGGTTTCATTTTAAAATCTTAATTGGTTGTCTGATTCCTAGAGAAGGAAGCACTGATCATATTTCTTGGGATCACAAACATTTGATCTTCAACTTGAAGAATGAAGACAAGATCAACTTGTCTGCCTACATTTTCCATCATCTTTGTGAAGCAGTCAGAGATAGCACAAAGCTTCACAAGAAGAATGTGCCTTATGCTAGACTCTTGTTAGAATTATTCTTTTAGGTTCGTCTAATTAATGCTCTGAAAAACTTGCCTGACAATAGGGATCTGAAGTAAATATATGGAAATGTGTTGTCTACTTCTGTTCTGGGTAATATGGAGCTTATGAAGAAAGGAGATGTTGTGGCCTTAAGGGTACCTTTCTCTGTTCCTGGTTACAACCTTCAAAAAAAAGAAGGTATACATTCAAAATCCCAACTCTGAAAGAGGAAGAAGGTGTGAAATCCTGAAGAAACTAGAAAGATAAGACCATTGGTACTAGGAAGACCAAAGTCCTCCTGTGATTGAACTGATGCTTCAGATTTGTGGTTTTATCTCTGAAGTTATCTAGATGTCTTTAGAAGTCTGAGATGACTTATGGTGGTGATCAGAAGAGCATTGTTGGAATAAGAATGTTTCCATTAGACAATCTAAAAAGTTGATACTGCTAAAAATAAGGTATGATTATCTCTGTTTTTATTAGATAATTTCTAATCCTAACATTTGCTATTGTTTGTCAAAAGATCTTCATATTTATGAAAGAAGAGTTACACTTTATTGTGATAATTCTACTTCTGTCAGTTGGGCATAAAATCTTACTCTATATCAGAGTCTGATGATGTTCAGAAGCTATCTTGATCAGAAAGCTCTGAGTCAGCTTCTGATGAATATGTAGCCTCCGAAGCATTTCAGCCTCTGATACTATGAATAAGATTAATAGCCTCTGATATGCACACAAGTGGACATCCTTTGGTAACTGCCTCTAGCATCTATCCCCTTACGTGTCATAAATTTGAAACGTCTTTTGACACGTGGATTGTAACTATTGAGTAAAAACTCTTTTGTTCTTGGTGGTTTGCATTTATTTCTCTATTGTCAGTTTCTTCTTTGCATTTATGTTGTTTGTTGTTTGAAATTCCTTTTCACTCAAAAACACTTTTATGTTAGAAACACACATTTCACTTCTCAATACCTACACTTTTCTTTCTCTAACCTTCTCTGAAAAACCCCCTTTTCAAAAAGTAAACCCTAGAAACCCTCAAAGCTCCTCTCATCAAGGGTGACCTTATCCAATGCTCAACATGCACACATGAATATCGACTCTGGAAAAAGTATGACCATCAAGCCTAAGTCCATGGATTTGAATCAAGATGATATAAAGTTATTGGTGGAACAAATTATTGATTTTGAGTTGTTCAATCAAAATGGGTATGATCTCTAGATCTTCTTTAGAATTCAAGAATGGTCACCTATCTTTGAAATGTTGAATTGACCAACATATCCTTATCTTGAGAAGGATTTTTGGGTTAGGGCATAAGTGTTTGATGAACTTGATACATCTGAGGAACTTAGACTTCGGGTGGAGAAGAACAATTCTTTGAAGGGGAAGAAGAGAGAAGAAGTTGGATTAAAGAAGTTTGAAGAAGTGAAAATCAGGTCTACTATGATGGGTGTTGATATAGTCATCACTCAAAAAATTATTGTTAAACTTTTGAGAGCTCCAAATTCTAGAAGATCCATTATGAGTACCAAAGACAATAGTCCTGAAGCTAAGGTTGTCAAGAGTTACTTGTTAGAGAATGCTGATAAACTTGGTTCCTCTAACTTTGGAAAAGTCAAGAACATGAAGAAGGAATTTAGGTTTCATTTTAAAATCTTAATTGGTTGTCTGATTCCTAGAGAAGGAAGCACTGATCATATTTCTTGGGATCACAAACATTTGATCTTCAACTTGAAGAATGAAGACAAGATCAACTTGTCTGCCTACATTTTCCATCATCTTTGTGAAGCAGTCAGAGATAGCACAAAGCTTCACAAGAAGAATGTGCCTTATGCTAGACTCTTGTTAGAATTATTCTTTTAGGTTCGTCTAATTAATGCTCTGAAAAACTTGCCTGACAATAGGGATCTGAAGTAAATATATGGAAATGTGTTGTCTACTTCTGTTATGGGTAATATGGAGCTTATGAAGAAAGGAGATGTTGTGGCCTTAAGGGTACCTTTCTCTGTTCCTGGTTACAACCTTCAAAAAAAAGAAGGTATACATTCAAAATCCCAACTCTGAAAGAGGAAGAAGGTGTGAAATCCTGAAGAAACTAGAAAGATAAGACCATTGGTACTAGGAAGACCAAAGTCCTCCTGTGATTGAACTGATGCTTCAGATTTGTGGTTTTATCTCTGAAGTTATCTAGATGTCTTTAGAAGTCTGAGATGACTTATGGTGGTGATCAGAAGAGCATTGTTGGAATAAGAATGTTTCCATTAGACAATCTAAAAAGTTGATACTGCTAAAAATAAGGTATGATTATCTCTGTTTTTATTAGATAATTTCTAATCCTAACATTTGCTATTGTTTGTCAAAAGATCTTCATATTTATGAAAGAAGAGTTACACTTTATTGTGATAATTCTACTTCTGTCAGTTGGGCATAAAATCTTACTCTATATCAGAGTCTGATGATGTTCAGAAGCTATCTTGATCAGAAAGCTCTGAGTCAGCTTCTGATGAATATGTAGCCTCCGAAGCATTTCAGCCTCTGATACTATGAATAAGATTAATAGCCTCTGATATGCACACAAGTGGACATCCTTTGGTAACTGCCTCTAGCATCTATCCCCTTACGTGTCATAAATTTGAAACGTCTTTTGACACGTGGATTGTAACTATTGAGTAAAAACTCTTTTGTTCTTGGTGGTTTGCATTTATTTCTCTATTGTCAGTTTCTTCTTTGCATTTATGTTGTTTGTTGTTTGAAATTCCTTTTCACTCAAAAACACTTTTATGTTAGAAACACACATTTCACTTCTCAATACCTACACTTTTCTTTCTCTAACCTTCTCTGAAAAACCCCCTTTTCAAAAAGTAAACCCTAGAAACCCTCAAAGCTCCTCTCATCAAGGGTGACCTTATCCAATGCTCAACATGCACACATGAATATCGACTCTGGAAAAAGTATGACCATCAAGCCTAAGTCCATGGATTTGAATCAAGATGATATAAAGTTATTGGTGGAACAAATTATTGATTTTGAGTTGTTCAATCAAAATGGGTATGATCTCTAGATCTTCTTTAGAATTCAAGAATGGTCACCTATCTTTGA
The DNA here is from genome assembly GCA_022829125.1 of Lathyrus tuberosus. Lineage (NCBI taxonomy): Eukaryota > Viridiplantae > Streptophyta > Magnoliopsida > Fabales > Fabaceae > Lathyrus > Lathyrus tuberosus. The sequence goes on along the minus strand of JALAZF010000177.1, from coordinate 5,216,379 downwards.
AATGTTGAATTGACCAACATATCCTTATCTTGAGAAGGATTTTTGGGTTAGGGCATAAGTGTTTGATGAACTTGATACATCTGAGGAACTTAGACTTCGGGTGGAGAAGAACAATTCTTTGAAGGGGAAGAAGAGAGAAGAAGTTGGATTAAAGAAGTTTGAAGAAGTGAAAATCAGGTCTACTATGATGGGTGTTGATATAGTCATCACTCAAAAAATTATTGTTAAACTTTTGAGAGCTCCAAATTCTAGAAGATCCATTATGAGTACCAAAGACAATAGTCCTGAAGCTAAGGTTGTCAAGAGTTACTTGTTAGAGAATGCTGATAAACTTGGTTCCTCTAACTTTGGAAAAGTCAAGAACATGAAGAAGGAATTTAGGTTTCATTTTAAAATCTTAATTGGTTGTCTGATTCCTAGAGAAGGAAGCACTGATCATATTTCTTGGGATCACAAACATTTGATCTTCAACTTGAAGAATGAAGACAAGATCAACTTGTCTGCCTACATTTTCCATCATCTTTGTGAAGCAGTCAGAGATAGCACAAAGCTTCACAAGAAGAATGTGCCTTATGCTAGACTCTTGTTAGAATTATTCTTTTAGGTTCGTCTAATTAATGCTCTGAAAAACTTGCCTGACAATAGGGATCTGAAGTAAATATATGGAAATGTGTTGTCTACTTCTGTTCTGGGTAATATGGAGCTTATGAAGAAAGGAGATGTTGTGGCCTTAAGGGTACCTTTCTCTGTTCCTGGTTACAACCTTCAAAAAAAAGAAGGTATACATTCAAAATCCCAACTCTGAAAGAGGAAGAAGGTGTGAAATCCTGAAGAAACTAGAAAGATAAGACCATTGGTACTAGGAAGACCAAAGTCCTCCTGTGATTGAACTGATGCTTCAGATTTGTGGTTTTATCTCTGAAGTTATCTAGATGTCTTTAGAAGTCTGAGATGACTTATGGTGGTGATCAGAAGAGCATTGTTGGAATAAGAATGTTTCCATTAGACAATCTAAAAAGTTGATACTGCTAAAAATAAGGTATGATTATCTCTGTTTTTATTAGATAATTTCTAATCCTAACATTTGCTATTGTTTGTCAAAAGATCTTCATATTTATGAAAGAAGAGTTACACTTTATTGTGATAATTCTACTTCTGTCAGTTGGGCATAAAATCTTACTCTATATCAGAGTCTGATGATGTTCAGAAGCTATCTTGATCAGAAAGCTCTGAGTCAGCTTCTGATGAATATGTAGCCTCCGAAGCATTTCAGCCTCTGATACTATGAATAAGATTAATAGCCTCTGATATGCACACAAGTGGACATCCTTTGGTAACTGCCTCTAGCATCTATCCCCTTACGTGTCATAAATTTGAAACGTCTTTTGACACGTGGATTGTAACTATTGAGTAAAAACTCTTTTGTTCTTGGTGGTTTGCATTTATTTCTCTATTGTCAGTTTCTTCTTTGCATTTATGTTGTTTGTTGTTTGAAATTCCTTTTCACTCAAAAACACTTTTATGTTAGAAACACACATTTCACTTCTCAATACCTACACTTTTCTTTCTCTAACCTTCTCTGAAAAACCCCCTTTTCAAAAAGTAAACCCTAGAAACCCTCAAAGCTCCTCTCATCAAGGGTGACCTTATCCAATGCTCAACATGCACACATGAATATCGACTCTGGAAAAAGTATGACCATCAAGCCTAAGTCCATGGATTTGAATCAAGATGATATAAAGTTATTGGTGGAACAAATTATTGATTTTGAGTTGTTCAATCAAAATGGGTATGATCTCTAGATCTTCTTTAGAATTCAAGAATGGTCACCTATCTTTGAAATGTTGAATTGACCAACATATCCTTATCTTGAGAAGGATTTTTGGGTTAGGGCATAAGTGTTTGATGAACTTGATACATCTGAGGAACTTAGACTTCGGGTGGAGAAGAACAATTCTTTGAAGGGGAAGAAGAGAGAAGAAGTTGGATTAAAGAAGTTTGAAGAAGTGAAAATCAGGTCTACTATGATGGGTGTTGATATAGTCATCACTCAAAAAATTATTGTTAAACTTTTGAGAGCTCCAAATTCTAGAAGATCCATTATGAGTACCAAAGACAATAGTCCTGAAGCTAAGGTTGTCAAGAGTTACTTGTTAGAGAATGCTGATAAACTTGGTTCCTCTAACTTTGGAAAAGTCAAGAACATGAAGAAGGAATTTAGGTTTCATTTTAAAATCTTAATTGGTTGTCTGATTCCTAGAGAAGGAAGCACTGATCATATTTCTTGGGATCACAAACATTTGATCTTCAACTTGAAGAATGAAGACAAGATCAACTTGTCTGCCTACATTTTCCATCATCTTTGTGAAGCAGTCAGAGATAGCACAAAGCTTCACAAGAAGAATGTGCCTTATGCTAGACTCTTGTTAGAATTATTCTTTTAGGTTCGTCTAATTAATGCTCTGAAAAACTTGCCTGACAATAGGGATCTGAAGTAAATATATGGAAATGTGTTGTCTACTTCTGTTATGGGTAATATGGAGCTTATGAAGAAAGGAGATGTTGTGGCCTTAAGGGTACCTTTCTCTGTTCCTGGTTACAACCTTCAAAAAAAAGAAGGTATACATTCAAAATCCCAACTCTGAAAGAGGAAGAAGGTGTGAAATCCTGAAGAAACTAGAAAGATAAGACCATTGGTACTAGGAAGACCAAAGTCCTCCTGTGATTGAACTGATGCTTCAGATTTGTGGTTTTATCTCTGAAGTTATCTAGATGTCTTTAGAAGTCTGAGATGACTTATGGTGGTGATCAGAAGAGCATTGTTGGAATAAGAATGTTTCCATTAGACAATCTAAAAAGTTGATACTGCTAAAAATAAGGTATGATTATCTCTGTTTTTATTAGATAATTTCTAATCCTAACATTTGCTATTGTTTGTCAAAAGATCTTCATATTTATGAAAGAAGAGTTACACTTTATTGTGATAATTCTACTTCTGTCAGTTGGGCATAAAATCTTACTCTATATCAGAGTCTGATGATGTTCAGAAGCTATCTTGATCAGAAAGCTCTGAGTCAGCTTCTGATGAATATGTAGCCTCCGAAGCATTTCAGCCTCTGATACTATGAATAAGATTAATAGCCTCTGATATGCACACAAGTGGACATCCTTTGGTAACTGCCTCTAGCATCTATCCCCTTACGTGTCATAAATTTGAAACGTCTTTTGACACGTGGATTGTAACTATTGAGTAAAAACTCTTTTGTTCTTGGTGGTTTGCATTTATTTCTCTATTGTCAGTTTCTTCTTTGCATTTATGTTGTTTGTTGTTTGAAATTCCTTTTCACTCAAAAACACTTTTATGTTAGAAACACACATTTCACTTCTCAATACCTACACTTTTCTTTCTCTAACCTTCTCTGAAAAATCCCCTTTTCAAAAAGTAAACCCTAGAAACCCTCAAAGCTCCTCTCATCAAGGGTGACCTTATCCAATGCTCAACATGCACACATGAATATCGACTCTGGAAAAAGTATGACCATCAAGCCTAAGTCCATGGATTTGAATCAAGATGATATAAAGTTATTGGTGGAACAAATTATTGATTTTGAGTTGTTCAATCAAAATGGGTATGATCTCTAGATCTTCTTTAGAATTCAAGAATGGTCACCTATCTTTGAAATGTTGAATTGACCAACATATCCTTATCTTGAGAAGGATTTTTGGGTTAGGGCATAAGTGTTTGATGAACTTGATACATCTGAGGAACTTAGACTTCGGGTGGAGAAGAACAATTCTTTGAAGGGGAAGAAGAGAGAAGAAGTTGGATTAAAGAAGTTTGAAGAAGTGAAAATCAGGTCTACTATGATGGGTGTTGATATAGTCATCACTCAAAAAATTATTGTTAAACTTTTGAGAGCTCCAAATTCTAGAAGATCCATTATGAGTACCAAAGACAATAGTCCTGAAGCTAAGGTTGTCAAGAGTTACTTGTTAGAGAATGCTGATAAACTTGGTTCCTCTAACTTTGGAAAAGTCAAGAACATGAAGAAGGAATTTAGGTTTCATTTTAAAATCTTAATTGGTTGTCTGATTCCTAGAGAAGGAAGCACTGATCATATTTCTTGGGATCACAAACATTTGATCTTCAACTTGAAGAATGAAGACAAGATCAACTTGTCTGCCTACATTTTCCATCATCTTTGTGAAGCAGTCAGAGATAGCACAAAGCTTCACAAGAAGAATGTGCCTTATGCTAGACTCTTGTTAGAATTATTCTTTTAGGTTCGTCTAATTAATGCTCTGAAAAACTTGCCTGACAATAGGGATCTGAAGTAAATATATGGAAATGTGTTGTCTACTTCTGTTCTGGGTAATATGGAGCTTATGAAGAAAGGAGATGTTGTGGCCTTAAGGGTACCTTTCTCTGTTCCTGGTTACAACCTTCAAAAAAAAGAAGGTATACATTCAAAATCCCAACTCTGAAAGAGGAAGAAGGTGTGAAATCCTGAAGAAACTAGAAAGATAAGACCATTGGTACTAGGAAGACCAAAGTCCTCCTGTGATTGAACTGATGCTTCAGATTTGTGGTTTTATCTCTGAAGTTATCTAGATGTCTTTAGAAGTCTGAGATGACTTATGGTGGTGATCAGAAGAGCATTGTTGGAATAAGAATGTTTCCATTAGACAATCTAAAAAGTTGATACTGCTAAAAATAAGGTATGATTATCTCTGTTTTTATTAGATAATTTCTAATCCTAACATTTGCTATTGTTTGTCAAAAGATCTTCATATTTATGAAAGAAGAGTTACACTTTATTGTGATAATTCTACTTCTGTCAGTTGGGCATAAAATCTTACTCTATATCAGAGTCTGATGATGTTCAGAAGCTATCTTGATCAGAAAGCTCTGAGTCAGCTTCTGATGAATATGTAGCCTCCGAAGCATTTCAGCCTCTGATACTATGAATAAGATTAATAGCCTCTGATATGCACACAAGTGGACATCCTTTGGTAACTGCCTCTAGCATCTATCCCCTTACGTGTCATAAATTTGAAACGTCTTTTGACACGTGGATTGTAACTATTGAGTAAAAACTCTTTTGTTCTTGGTGGTTTGCATTTATTTCTCTATTGTCAGTTTCTTCTTTGCATTTATGTTGTTTGTTGTTTGAAATTCCTTTTCACTCAAAAACACTTTTATGTTAGAAACACACATTTCACTTCTCAATACCTACACTTTTCTTTCTCTAACCTTCTCTGAAAAACCCCCTTTTCAAAAAGTAAACCCTAGAAACCCTCAAAGCTCCTCTCATCAAGGGTGACCTTATCCAATGCTCAACATGCACACATGAATATCGACTCTGGAAAAAGTATGACCATCAAGCCTAAGTCCATGGATTTGAATCAAGATGATATAAAGTTATTGGTGGAACAAATTATTGATTTTGAGTTGTTCAATCAAAATGGGTATGATCTCTAGATCTTCTTTAGAATTCAAGAATGGTCACCTATCTTTGAAATGTTGAATTGACCAACATATCCTTATCTTGAGAAGGATTTTTGGGTTAGGGCATAAGTGTTTGATGAACTTGATACATCTGAGGAACTTAGACTTCGGGTGGAGAAGAACAATTCTTTGAAGGGGAAGAAGAGAGAAGAAGTTGGATTAAAGAAGTTTGAAGAAGTGAAAATCAGGTCTACTATGATGGGTGTTGATATAGTCATCACTCAAAAAATTATTGTTAAACTTTTGAGAGCTCCAAATTCTAGAAGATCCATTATGAGTACCAAAGACAATAGTCCTGAAGCTAAGGTTGTCAAGAGTTACTTGTTAGAGAATGCTGATAAACTTGGTTCCTCTAACTTTGGAAAAGTCAAGAACATGAAGAAGGAATTTAGGTTTCATTTTAAAATCTTAATTGGTTGTCTGATTCCTAGAGAAGGAAGCACTGATCATATTTCTTGGGATCACAAACATTTGATCTTCAACTTGAAGAATGAAGACAAGATCAACTTGTCTGCCTACATTTTCCATCATCTTTGTGAAGCAGTCAGAGATAGCACAAAGCTTCACAAGAAGAATGTGCCTTATGCTAGACTCTTGTTAGAATTATTCTTTTAGGTTCGTCTAATTAATGCTCTGAAAAACTTGCCTGACAATAGGGATCTGAAGTAAATATATGGAAATGTGTTGTCTACTTCTGTTCTGGGTAATATGGAGCTTATGAAGAAAGGAGATGTTGTGGCCTTAAGGGTACCTTTCTCTGTCAGATGTATAAATCCTGGTTATCTCGAGGATTATGTTTTCATCGCCAAGATGGATAATCCTGAAGTAATTAAGAACTTCATTGAACAGTCTTTCAAGGAAGGAAAAATAATCAGACTCAAGGAAATTACTGACAAGCCTATTGAAGTGTTTAAGGCTTCTAACAAGAGGAAGCGGGTGGTTTCATATGTTCAAAAACCCTCCAAGAAGAAATTTGCTCATCAGAAGAATATTCAAAAAGAAGTTGAGGAGGTCATTGGTTCTACTGAGTTGATGCCCCCTGAGACTAGGAATGGAAGGTATCGTGAGAAGGTTGCTTCTGTCTCTGTCATATCAGAAGCACCTAAAAGGAAGAAAAGATTGAGAAAACTAGTTGAGCTGGAAGAGGAAGAAGAAGAGGATGTTGGTGCATCCTTGATTAGAAAGAAGAAGATTGAATATGCCTATGTTCAGAAGGATACAATTGGGCCTAGATTAAGGTATGCTCAAATTTTGGCATTTGTGATGTTGGATCAGTCTTTGAAGCCTTTAGAATTCACTAATGTTAGGAATCAAGAGGTCGATACTGCTGGTGGGCTAGAATCTACTAAGGTTCAAGTTGCAGAAGTTATAGCTGGTTTGAAGACTATTGTGTCAGAAGCTGCTATTGTTCATGTAGAAATTGTCTCAGAAGTTGTGGCTACTTCAGAAGCTTTGAATGCTAGTGGAACATGTATCAATCTGAATCTATTATCTGAAGATGTTTTTTATTACTCCAACCTTAACATAAAATCACCAACCCCCTCACCAATTTCGTCACATGTTCATTCTTCCATACACCCTTCCTCACCATTGCTGAACCCATGGAAGATCATAATCAGTTAGCTCTTCAAACTATGTATGATCAATCATCACCCATTAACATTATGATAGGACCACCCATTGACATTTCTAGTGGTAAAACTTCTTCATCAAGTTCTGAATAAGTACATGATGAAGCAAGTTTGATTTCTAGTTTTAACCTAAAATTCTTTGACCCAAAACATGTCACTGTCAACCCTATCCCAGCCATCCCTGTTATAACCTTTTCTCCTCAAGACCAACCTTATAACCAAGTATGTTCTACTTCTGAAGCTGAACTTGAAACTTTTGTCTAACCAAATTTTACCTCTCCACCTAGAACATCTCAATCATCACCTATACCTTCCCCCCTGCATGCCTTCAAAGAGACCCTACCCTTTTTCAGAGTCAACCTCAGGTTGAAGTTGTATATGAATTAAAGACTAAAACTAAACAAACTGTTCAGGATCTATCTCTGGTTTAGTTTACTTCTGACTCTAGTGTTGAGTCATAACAGATTCCATTTGACTATCTCTACCCTAAAATATCCATAAACCTACCTGTCCATTCAAACCAACCATCTGACCCTGGACCCTCACATACAAATAATCCATCCACATCACAAACTATCCAAACCAACCTTGATGTAATAAAAAATTTCTTATTGAATAATATTCAGAATTTAGTCCATGAGAAGTCCTTTGATTTTGATGCTATAATATATTATGCTAAATGGGATTCTATTCAGACTTTTGTTGGATCAACTATTTAGAATCTTAAGGATGCCACTTCAGAGTTTGTTGCTTCTTTGTTTTCAAGACAAAATTTTTTAGAGAAGAACTTGACTTTGGTTGTTTCATCTCAACAAGCTATGGCTGACAAGCAGGAGTACATAGACAAAAAGATAAAGTCTATGGATGTCAGACAAGACATCATGAGTGCAAACCTCAGAGCTATATTGGATTTGTTGAAGAAACCTTAAATTTAGGCTTTAAGAACCCTTTCTTTTTATTTGTCTTATGAACGCATTTTGTGTTTAATTAATATATGCCATTAATTGTCCTTGTTCATTCATGTTGTTTAGTTTATCTGTCTTGTGATTGTTTTTGCATGCTTATGTTTTATATTAAGCTATATTTATCTGGTAACTGTTATTATTTTTTTCAGATAAATATGTGATATAGATTTTTCTCGGTTATCTTTTGGATGAACTATTTTTCTGGGAATTTCTTGGATATGTATATGCATTCAAATAAGAATCAAAACATTCGGAGTCAAGATCATTGCATCAAAAGAGGAAATATTTTTTCATTCATTGATGGAAAGATTACATAGTTCAAAGATTACATTATCTTATCAGGATTAGAATAGTAACCCGTAGCACTAACAGAATCTTCCCACCCATACACTCGTTCCTCGTTTCCCTCGTCAGAATCACAAAAGGAAGTCCTCTTTGGCACTCTCCTTTTCTTCTTCTTCTTCTTCTTCTTCTTCTTCTCCTATAAGGCATCCCGTGTAATGAATGAACCATATGGTTGGGCTTCCTCCACCGGTTGCTGCGAGTGTGGTGCTGGGACTTTGGCTGAAATGGTGCTTATCGTTTTCTTGGTTGGAGAACTCATAGTGCTTGAAGAAAATAAGAGTTAGATGAAAAAATGAGAAATATGTTTCTGATGGTATGATTTTATAGAGGAAGTTGAGTGTCTTGTACTTTGAAATGGGAAAATGGAACATACGAGCATTTCATGACTGCAATGATGACTTCTGATGGTTAATATTTTTGAATGATGTGTGACATCTTGAGAAATGCAGAAATAGTTCAATCATTTTAGCAGTTTCTTTGTATTGGAAAGAGTAAAGGTTGTTCATACTATGTTTTATCATAATTAACTTTTCCCATATATGTGTTTGTATTATTAAATATTTTTGTCCTATTCTATGCTGACATGTTTGAACTCACTTTTTGTTGATGACAAAAGGGGGAGAAAATACATGGAAATATTTAAGAAGGTTAAAAGTATTTTTTTATGGTTTTAATTTACCTAAACCCTAATTATTTATTCATTTTTTTGGTAATACTTTCTTCTGAACATATCACTTTTATCAAAATAAGCTTAAATTAACTTTGATAGAACTTAAGGGGAGCTTACAAAACTCAACCTATGGACTATTAAACTCAGAGGGAGCTTACAAACCTCAGATTCTGATGTTGTCAAGTTAGTTAAAACTGACCAACCATTATTCTAAAATGCATTTGTTTGTCATCATTAAAAAAGGGGAGATTGTTGGAACAAGATTGTTCATATCCCTTAGTTTTTTATGATAACAAGAAAAAATGGGTATACTAACATATTGAAATTCTGGCATAGCAGATAGCAAATGTCCTAACACATGTCAAGACATTGTTCTCTGTACAACTTTAAAACAAGAGCAGAACAAACAAACTGATATTCAGAATATCAGTAACAGCAACAAGACAGATGTTTCGACATCTGTTACAACATGTTAATCAAAAGAGAACTGTAAATTGCAGAATGATAAACAACACAGAATATGATAACCCAGTTCGGTACAAATCACCTACATCTGGGGGCATACCAAGCCAAGAAGAAGAATCCACTATCAGTAGTATAGTTTTATGTAAACAACCGCTAGTTTACAGTAAACAACCTCTGGTTTAGCTATCACTACCCAATGGAGAGTTTATCATTAGAAGTCACATCTAATTGATAAGAGAAACCCATCTCACTCCCTAAATCACAAGCTGTGATTATCTAACAGTTATAGTCACAATAAATGTATCATCCTACTTGAAAGACACCCCTTTCAATACAAAGTTCAGTAAAGCATTCTTGACTAACAAGCTAACTTGGATTTCCTTAAAAGCTTCATCCAAGAACAATACATGATTCATTACCTATGTGTTTCTGAATCTGTACAAGTATCTATATCTTCCACAATGTATCAAATCGATACAGAGGGAGACTTACAAGAAAGCCTACAACTCTCAAAACCCTAAACCTTATTTTCTACTTTACAAAAGTGTTACAATGGGTTCGGTTCTACAGTCCTAGGTCTTGGTCTTCTTTTATAATCTCCTGCTTCTTTGGGCTTCAAATCTTCTGTTTGCTGATTCTTTGATCCACTGTTGTGATCACTCCTTGAATCTTGTACTAGATTTAAAACCTGTTATATTTGTTGAATCTGGATGTTGGAACATTGTATTCGACATATTTGTCTGCAGCATTCTTCATTAAGTTTTAACCAAAATTTAGTCAAACCTCAGGAGCTTTCAATCTCCCCCTTTTGACAAATTTTGGCTAAAACTCCTTTTGGATAATAAACCCAGGGTGCTCCTGACGTCTCTTCACCCTGAGTGGTGGTTATGATTGGAATACTGATGTGACTCCAATCATGTTGGTGTGTATGAGGAAGAGGATGACATACATTCCCCTTTTCCCTATAAATCTATACTTCCTCACCTAGGAGGGAAGAATTTTGCTACTGAAGCAACCAAACACCAACATGGGTAACTCAGAACACAGGGTATGACTGTGTTCATAACTCAGATCACAGGACACGAAAGAAAGACTCAGAACATATGGGAAACCTGAGACTCAGTCAGAATGTCAGAATATTCTGTCCAACATCCTTACAAACCAACTGCAAAGGACAGAGTCAACCCTTGTACTTTTCTCTCCCTTTTTAGCCAAAAATTGACAAACATATCCAAGACAGACCCATACCCAAACTGAGTAAACCTAGAAACGGATAAAATCCATGAGAACCCATCACAACAGAAAAGACAACCTAGGACAAGATGAGGTCGAGAACACCCTTTATATATAAGAGCGTTTTTCTTAGGATGTAACGAACCATTAGAAGTAACACATGTCCATTCAATGTGAGCATTAAATGAAAGGATGTATCTTCACAGATAAAAGTGCACCGGCCAAATCGCATTTGACTGTTTCTTCTTTTAACGAGGACCATCCAAGGAAATGCGCATTTACTGAGACGCATGTTTAACACGCGTTCCCTAAGACACGTCCTCTCCACCGTCCAAAGCAATCAATAAGGATACAACCATACATCCTAACCAATGTTCTGACATCTTGTCAGACTTTGTTTAGTCCCTCTTGTAACATCTGATGCATATTCACAATCCCTTTCAATCAGAAGACCAAGAATAGCTGACCAAGATGTTAAGACATTTCTTCAAACAACTCCCAGATAGCAGCAAAGACTCTCAAGATACTTGTATCACTCTGATTCAATCCATGGACACCCAGTGACAGAATTAGAATAACCTGTTAAGTCCACCTAGAACTTATACCAGTAGCACAATGTCACGACATTTCGTCTGACATTATATCCTCACCTGAGGCATTTTATCACAAACAACTTGAAACCACAAACAATCTTGATAAACAACTGCACTACTGCAGCAATATATCAAAAAACAGAAGGTCAACTCCCCCTGTCTAAGATAACCAGTGCTCATTTGTAAGAAGAACACCTTAAATGAATGGAAAACATAAGACGCATATTTATGTCTTCAAGAGCGCACCCTCTATTTAACACACCTGCTGAATGCATTCACCTAATACTTGATCCTCAAGCAATCCATGTACCACACTAGTACATTTAACAGATAGAAGTTCTCCCCCTATCTTTCACAAATGATGCTCATTCAACAAGAAACACCCCAAAGTCACCACATGATATCCCCTGAGAGCCTCATGATCATATAGTGATAAAGTACCAGGACCACATCCTTGTACCATAACCAACAAACTCTTGGATTGAGACCAAAATCACCATTGATCCCTCTCATCCAGAAACCATCCATACCCTGTACAAATCCACCTTGAATTTTACAGCCATATATATCCTTGTTCCTTGAGATACAATCCAATTGAATCTGGAATGCTTCACATTCCTCAAAGAGACATACAGAGCCCCTTAGTTTGCTAGCTCTCCCAGATGTTCTTCACATTTGAAGTACATCAAAAACATGCCCCGGAGATCCTCAGCTTACTTGCTCCACAAGCACCAAACTGGTCCACTTTTCTCTAGCATGACTTGTAGCAGAAGAAACCACCTCTCCACAAGCATTCTGACCTCGGCAAGAGTCAATCTTCCAGATAAACACCCCATGACCCAAGATAGTCTTCAATTTATCATTCTCCCATATGATAAGATAGAACACTTCTGATTCAACTGGTGAATATCAGCTTCCACAATCTGAACTCCAAGTTCAGAAACCATGATGATGTTCTAACATCAGTTAGGACATCCTGATCATATCACAGACACTATACACTATGGTTCTTGATACAATTACCACTGGACTTACTATCTGCATAGCAATCCAACTGAAGATCTTCAGAGAGCACAACTTATCCAGCTTGATCAATAAGAACTCAAGACAATCAAAGAGAGAAATAAACTCTCATTCAACTCCCAATAGAAAGTAATATTCCATAAGCAACTTAAGGCTTCTACCACAAGCTTCAAGATAAGAACAGAACCATAACCTCCTTTGAATTTCAACCAACTACCCTTCTGCACAAGAGTAATTAGCTCCAAGCACCTTGCTTGAATGCACATTCAAAATCAACCAAATGCCACTATTTGATTAATCTCATCTTTCTTCAGAGATCCAGAAAATCTTCTGATCCACCAATGAAACCTAATCTTCAAGTTATATAATCCACTTACTCCATATCAAGAAATCTTAGATACACCAAGACTTAGACATGTAACATCTACTCCTTCTTACAGCTCCCGCAAACTACATACGATAGACCTTTTTGAAGCATTAATTCCATTTATTTCTAAGAAGATCAACTTATCTTACGATGATGCGCCACAACATCAACTAAGACCCTGAAATTTCTGCTTAATGTCACAACATCTGATCAGACTTCCAGCTGAAGAATTCAGTTCTTCCTTCTGCCACTTAGAAGAACTTCCTCCCTATAACAGAACAAGAGTTTCATGTTCTCATAGACTTGATCAATGATATCAAGTTATAGTAGACAACATCCATCCTGCTTTGTTGTACTGCAACACTCATCTCATCTTCAAAGAAACCAAGCATGCCAAGGCTTGATTCTTCAGAAGAGATCTGTCACACAAGATCTTTACAAAAGGAATCCCACTTTCCTTGAGTAGAGACTTCTTCAGAAAGTCAGAGATAACTGCCACTTATCCTTGACCTCCAAGATGAGCAAAATCACATGCTCCTACGCACCTAGATCAGAAATAAACTAACCTAAGCAGTGTTATCACCAGCACCATATTCTAGACAAGTCTCTTGCCAGGAAACTTTCCAGATAAAAAACAGATGCTTCTAGTAAAACTGGAACACACCTGCTGCACTCCAATACTCCTAGGTCAGAAATAAACTGAACCAAGAGAATTGTCTTCATTTTCACTTCCAACAGCACTACATTCTAGTCAAGCTTCCTGCCATGAACCTTCCTAGTCTGAATACATGCCTTGTAATAAAGACCGATCCTACCACACACACGTGTATGGAACCAAGATCATCAGCTACAACTCCTTTGCTCCAGAGATTCACTCCTTGAATCAACAGGCTTCTGCACATACTTCACTGTCAAGATGTTTCAACATATGATAGAACACCAGTTCCTTATCTTGTCTGTACCCATTCTCCAAAGAACAGATCCTTGAGCAGATGCAACAAAAGATGTTGAACTTCCTGGTGTACCAACTTGTCACCAGTGATCTTGTACTTCAACATACAAGGATAATCAATTAAATATTTGTAAATTCCACAAATAGAAATTGATCTTAAATCCTTGTCCTCAAAACCATACATCCTGAGAGATATACGATCTACCAGAAATCAACACAACTGTGTCAACATCTTTCTTAATTAGTCAAACAACATGTTGAGACATCAAGTCTCCCACCCTTGACTCAACCTGCCTATGACTTTTTTTGCTAATAGAATCCTTGTGAATCATGAATGGTGAAAATAAATCACCTCTCATTATCTCCAAGTTGAATAACATCCATCAGCACCAGAGATCTTCGGAAATCCATCTTCAACATGAGAACAAAATATCCTTCTGGAAGAGCTCTCAAACACGACCAGAGATGCCTTTATGAGTGGACTTGAGTGAAAACTCAAGTATCTTTGGCAACTTTGTCAAAAAGAACATTTACCAAATTCATAGATCATGAACTTTGATAAACACGATCTCAACTAACCTTTCCTTCAAACTGACTTTAAGATACAATATGGAACCAAACCACCAAGTATCAAGTCAACATGACAGAAATCAACCAACAAATGTCTCTATTCCATTGCTCCTGACTTTGGAATGACTAGAGCTTTCACAGATGCTGATATCTTCAAGAAAAGAAACCAACAATTAAGATCTTCCACCATTTTTCTTCAGTCACAACTCCAGAATCCCATTAATACCAGAGTTCTTCCATCAGAAACATATGCAGCAGAACCACCAAGGAACATCTTCAACATGCCCTAATAAGATGTCAGAACATCTTATAAGACACCACACAAGAGAACTTGCCACTCCTCCTGCAGTTGTTGTAGAAACTCCTTAGAAAACAAGAACAACCACCAGTAGTTGTTACCTCCGATCCAGAACATCCATCCATCCATTAATACCCTTGAGTATGTCTGAGTGAATAATCTGATATCCCTAAACTCCTCCTTGTTTAAAGCGCCAGAAAGTATCTCCCAAGATCTCATCCAGAAACAGACAGGATTCCTGATTTGATACCAATTGAAATTCTAGCATAGCAGATAGCAGATAGCAGATGTCCTAACACATGTCAAGACATTGTTCTCTGCTTAACTTTAAAATAATAGCAGAACAAACAAACTGATATTCAGAATATCAGTAACAGTAGCAAGACATATGTTTCGACATCTATTACAACATGTTAATCAAAACTGAACTGTAAATTGCAGAATGATAAATAACACAGAATATCATAACCCAGTTCGATGCAAATCACCTACATCTGGGGGCATACCAAGCCAGGAAGAAGAATCCAATATCAGTAGGATAGTTTTATGTAAACAACCGCTGGTTTACAGTAAATAACCTCTGGTTTACCTATCACTACCCAATGGAGACTTTATCATTAGAAGTCACATCTAATTGATAAGAGAAACCCATCTCACTCCCTAAATCACAACCTGTGATTATCTAACAGTTATAGTCACAATAACTGTATCATCCTACTTGAAAGACACCCCTTTCAATACAAAGTTCAGTCAAGCATTCTTGACTAACAAGCTAAATTGGATTTGCTTAAAAGCTTCATCCAAGAACAATACACGATTCATTACCTACGGGTTTCTGAATCTGTACAAGTATTTATGTCTTCCATAATGTATCAAATCGATACAGAGGGAGACTTACAAGAAAACATGCGGCTCTCAAAACCCTAAACCTTATTTTCTACTTTACAAAAGTGTTACGATGGGTTCAGTTCTACAGTCCTAGGTCTTGGTCTTATTTTATAATCTCCTGCTTCTTTGGGCTTCAAATATTCTGTTTGCTGATTCCTTGATCCACTGCTGTGATCACTCCTTGAATCTTGTACCAGATTTAAAACCTGTTATATTTGTCGAATCTGGATGTTGGAACATTGTATTCGACATCTTTGTCTGCAGCATTCTTCATTAAGTTTTAACCAAAATTTAGTCAAACCTCAGGAGCTTTCACATATGTTCAAGTGTGCATGATCACAAGCTAAGAATTCATCATGAATTAATCCTGTTGAAAGCATAAGTGGAGAAGCAATGTTAGTCAGATCATGACTGATTAGAATCTGCTAACTCTAAACTTGTTCATCAGCATCTGGTATGCTGTTCCAACCTCTGATGATAGCCTAACGTCTGATATGTACTATGCACCAAAGTTGATCAGTCTTGTCAAAGTGACAGATTTTCGAACAGATTCAACTAGGGTTTGGTTTTTCTAGGCTCAAGGGATGGTGATGTGACCTCTTCAGTCTGTTCTAACTTTTGGTAGATACCTAGTACTTCAAAAGGTGTTGTGAATAATGTCATTATCCATTGGATAATACTTCTAACCAGATGCTAGTCTCCAATGTCTCTCTTGGCATACTACTTCACTAAGTTTGCTTTTTTTTAAACCTTAAACGACTCATTCTCAACCTCTATTAAAGGAAGCTGAAGACTTGAAGGAAGGTTACAACATCACAACGCATTGAAAGATCTTTGGCATAATTCTGAGCTGTTATTTGTAACTGTTATTGCATAAGATCTTAAGATTTCTTATCTTAGTTTGTCTTAGAAATATTAGAAAGGTCGAAAATATTTATGATTGTTGCACTACTATTATACTTCTGATTATGTATCAAAGTATAGGAGTTACCTTTTCTACTAAACTATTTGTTTAAAGTATATGAAGTCTCTTGCCTGCGTACTTGAGCATTGAAGTTTCTTGTCTGTGCACTTGAGCAAGTGAAGTCTCTTTCTAGGTTGATTAAGCAAAAGTCTCTTGCAAGGTTTCTTGAGCAGAAGTCTCTTTCTAGGTTGATTGAGCATTGAAGTCTCTTGCAAGTGTGTTTGATTAATTGTAATTTGTTGGTTATAGTGAAAAACTCTTGGTGAGGCATGAAGACTGGACTACTCTCAATTGAGGAAAGGAACCAAGATAATCTTTGTGTGTTGATTGCATTTACTTCTGAATATTTCATTTCCGCTGAAGTTACTTAATCTGATATCAGACTCTGAACATGGTTCAGATTCTGAATTTTTAAAATCAGAAGTGAAATTAATTTTTGACATACATAGTTCAACCCCCCTTCTTGTGTGTTTTTATCACCTTCAGTATTGAATCTTGAACCCATTTCCTTTCGAAAATCCCAATCTCACGCGCCTCCAACAAACCAACAAAATCTTCCAATTTAAGGGTTTCAAGATTGTTGGATTCTTGAATAGTTATGATAACATGATCAAAATGAGAGTTCAACATACAAATTACCTTCTCAACTATCATCTTATCAGTTAGGATTTCACCACAACCATTCATGAGATGGACGAGATTCTGCACCTTTGACATATAGCCTGCAGTTTTTTCATCTTCTCCCATCTACAGCAATTCATACTTTCGTCGCAAAGTATACAATTTAACAAATTTGACTTTCTCACCTCCTTCATATTACTTGACAAGAATATCCCTTGCCTCATTCGTCGATTCAGCATGACATATCTTGTCAAAATTTACCAAATCTACCGTCGATTCAATGCAATACACAACCTTATAGTCTTTCTTCTTTTCCTCCTTGTTCGCAACTCTCTGAGCATCAGGTGCATTCTCAGCAAGATCAGAGATGTCGTTAGTAACCACTTCTAGGATTTCATGAAAGTCGAGCAAGGACTTCATTTGCTTGCTCCATCGGATCCAATTTTTTGCCGTCAAGAATTGGAAGATAATTCAGAATGCCGTTATTATATCCATCTTTGCAGCGATTGATTAACAACCCAAGATCCCAGATACAGGATCACCGACGTATAATTCTTAAAAACATGATCAAGAATCTAATTGGAACTCTAGATACCAATTTGTTAGTGCATGAGGCACCTTTTTATGAGGGGAGAAAGAGAGTGAGAATAAGGAAATAAGGATTGTATTATTGAATTATGATTATACTAACTGAATTACAAACTATGTCTATTTATATACAACTAACTTGTATACTAAATAACAAACACTAAACCCTAATTAACTTTGGGCTAGAGCTACATAACTTGGATTATATCGCAACATTTCATACTTTCAAATAATCACTTAATACATACACACACACACACACACATATATATATATATATATATATATATATATATATATATATATATATATATATATATATATATATATATATATATGTTCTGGACTGGACCAATGGCTAGAATTGGCCCAATCCGCTTCTACTCCAGAGCGGCCCAAATTGCCTAAGTCCAATCCACAGAGGGGTAAAAGTTACCTTTCTGCCCCTCCAACCGGGCAAGGAATGCAATGTTCCTCCCCGAAATTACTGCCCGTTACGCACAGCCTCATTGCTCTTCGAACAGCTAAGGGCAGGTACCCGAAACCACGCTTATGCCCGACATAACGGCTAGTTTTGGACACCCTGCCCGACATAACAGCTAGTTTGGGTAGTTACCTATTATTTGGGGAAAACGGTTATTTCGTCCCGAAAATAGGACCGTTGGCCACGCGCTGGGGGCACTATATAAACCCTCTCGCTTGAGAGGGTCAGGTATCCAATACTCACCCTAAGAATTCATACTTTGTAGTTGCTCCTTTTCCCTGACCCTTTCTTACTTGAGCGTCGGAGTACCTTGCAGGTACACCCCCCTCCTCTCCATATGACCAGCATCCCTGACGCACTTGGCGGCCTGATTCTACAGGATCTGATCCAGCATTCACGATCAGTGACGCCGTCTGTGGGAACTTTTGTTCTCCCCATCTTTCTTTCCTCAGAAATCGAAGATCAAAACAATTCTCAAACATCATCACGATCATGGCCTCCCAAGATCGTACCAAGGATGTTCTCCAAACCACCATCATCCCCGTCAACAAATCTGACGTTGACGGCCAGTCATCTCTCCTCCGAGATGCCCGTTTCCTTAGGGATGGAGCCACTGCTTCTCCTTCCCCTACCTCTGCTAATCGCAACAACGATCAACCATCACTTGACATTCAGCCCGTTCCTGTTCCTCCCAATGTCGACCCAGCCGTGGCAGCCCTCCTGGAGGCGATCAACAAAACCAACACCCTGATTCTGCAGCAGAACGAGAGGATCGGGGCACTAGAAGAGTCCCACCGTCTGAGATCCCCTCCTACGCGGAGGAACCAGTGACGATCAAGAAGCCCGCAGCCCCGGAGAGAAATCGACCAAAGGCTGCGCCAAGAACCTGATCCTCGCGTAGCCCGGAAGCGCGACCAGATCTCCCCGCGTGACCAGCACGCTCATGACCACAAGAGGACTCGGAGGAACGAGCAATCTCCCCCGATCAAATCTAAAGGACGGGACCGCTCACCTTCTCCGCGAAGGAACCGCTCACCTTCCCCGCAAAGGAACCACTCACATTCTCCTCGAAGGAACCACTCACCTTCTCCGCGAAGGAACCGGCATCGCGAGCATCCCGTTCGGTCCCCATCATACACCAGTTCTAGTGACGACGACGAGCCCCGCGGCCCGTTGTCCCAGGAGATCTTGGCTACCCGTCTCCCAAAAGGCTCGGAGAAACCCCCGTCACTTGACACGTACGACGGGACCACTGACCCCGACGAGCACATCGAGAACATCGATGCGCTGTTAGACTACCGCGGCGTACGGGGCGCCATCAAATGCAGACTGTTCTCGACCACCCTTCGGAAGGGAGCAATGACATGGTACAAGCAACTGCCCGAGAAGTCCATTACCTCATGGAGACAGCTGGGCAGGATGTTCTCGCGGCACTTTACAGCATCTCGCCACCACCCCAAAATTGAGGCCTCTCTGGGAGCCATAATCCAGAGTAAAGACGAACCTCTCCGCGCATATATCGAGAGGTTCAACAAAGAAGCAGTGCAGTCCCGACAGCGGACGAAATGAAGAATTTTCTGCTCGAGCAGGGGCTCCGCCCAGGCTCCGAGTTTTCTAAAGCCATTGGCCTCGCGCCACCGAGGAACTTGGACGCCCTCCTCCTCAAAGCTCAATCACACATTCAGTATAAAGAGAAGGTTGCGGCCAACAACGTCCGAGCATCACACCATCAGAAGAACGCTCGGGCGTCCAGAGGAGAAGAAGCTTCGACATCTCGTCGAGGTGAACGGAGGCGCGAGGACCGTCCTCGTGATTCCCGTGACGGCAAGGGCCCCTTCGGGCGATTCCATGACTACACTCCCCTGACCGTTTCCAGGGAAAAGATCTTGTCCGAATGTGCTAATTCGGAGTTCAAAATACTGTCATTTCCACAAAATTCACGGCCATACTACGGAGGACTGCATCCATCTGAAGGATGCCATTGAAATATTGATCAGGGACGGCCACCTGAAGCAGTTCGCGAAGAAGAATGACACTCCTCGGCAGGACGCCCAGGAGTCCAAGAAGGTCGAGGAGGAGGTACCCTCCTCAGAAGACGCCAATATACAGGTCGCTATGTCCATATCGCGACCCGAGGACTTCAACGTCCCGGACGGGATCATTGCCCCTGCATATTTCGCGACCCACAACCCGTGGGAGACATTTCCCTCCGCCATGGTCATCTCTGGCGGGGGTTTCAACAAAGTCACTGTGGGCTCCGTGAAACGGAAGTTCGAACACCTGATCAACACAAGCTCCAGCAAAGTGACCACGCTTGATCGGGCACAGAAGGGCTTCATCCCCATCTCCTTCTACCGGGAGAAACTCCTCGGCGGCTCCCCGAACTCAAGCTTACCATTGCTCGTCAGAGCCCAGATGGCGAACTTCGACGTTCGCAGGATACTAGTCGACCAGGGCAGCTCGGTCGACATCATGTACTCCCAGCTGTTTTCAACATTTCAGCTGGACGAATCGCACCTTACCCCCTACGTAGGGTCCGATTTACAGGGATTTAACGGGTCTGTAACCAAGCCGTGGGGATACTTTGAGCTGATCATGACCTTCGGATCAGCTGAAACAGCCAGATCCATCAAGGTGCAATTTCTGGTAATCGACTGCCCGTCGCTTTACCAATGCATTTTCCGAAGGCCAACTTTAGCCGAGTTGGTAGCAGTTCCCTCAACCGTCCACCTGAAGATGAAGTATTATACTTCGAAAGGGATGGTCGCCACCCTCCACGGCGATATAGAAGCTGTCCGACGGTGTTTCGAAGCAGCTACAAAGGGACTCAACACCATTGCGCCCAAGCCAAAAGTGTCGAGCAGGCCAGCACTGCTAAGCAGCTCCGAGGAGGCCAAGCCCCTGCCCCAGGTCGACTCTATCGACCTCAACAATCGCGTCCCCGAGGACCAACAGGAGGAACGAGCAGCTTCAGCCAGCCCGTCCACGTCGTCCAGCAGTAGCTCCTATCCGATGCGCCCAATCCCGGATGGCAACTTCGAGATAGTTCTGTTTGACGAAGACCCCCAACGGGGAGTGAAGATCGGAGCAGACCTGCCTGACATCGCGAGGAAGCAGCTCAAAGCATGCCTCCGAGAGAATGTCGACCTCTTCGCATGGAGCGCCGCAGAAATGCCTGGCTTGGATCCATCCGTCGCTTGTCACCAGCTGACCATCGACCTGGTCGTCAAGGCCGTAGCACAACGTAGGAGGAAGCAGTCTCCGGAGAAAACGGAGGCTGCTGAAAAAGCTGTAAAGGACCTCCTCGAGGCCAAATTTATTTCGGAAGCCAAGTACACAACTTGGTTGTCCAATGTTATATTAGTTAAAAAATCTAATAGAAAATGGCGCATGTGCATTGATTATACCGATCTCAATAAGACATGCCCGAAGGATGCCTACCCCCTCCCCAATATTGATAAACTTGTTGATAATTCTGCTGGTTTTAAACTTTTATCGTTCATGGACGCCTACTCGGGCTACAATCAAATCCCAATGGCAATGTCCGACAAAAAATATACGACCTTTATGACCGAATCGGGCAACTACTACTACAACGTAATGCCCTTCGGCCTGAAGAACGCCGGAGCAACGTACCAACGAATGATGAACAAAGTGTTTCGGGGAGAAATGGGCGACATGCTCGAAGTCTACATGGACGACATGATCGTAAAATCCCACGAGGAAACCGATCATACCGCCCACTTGAGAAAGGTCTTCGAACAGGCCAGGAAATACAAAATGCGTTTTAATCCGGAGAAGTGCACGTTCGGTGTCCGGGCAGGAAAATTCCTCGACTTCTACTTAACGGAACGAGGAATCGAAGCCAACCCCGACAAATGTCGGGCATTCTCCGAGTTTCCTACGCCCAAGTCCAAAAAATCCATCCAATCCCTCAACGGGATGCTCGCGTCACTATCTCGTTTCGTGGCCAAGTCCACCCAGCACGCCCTACCATTCTTCAAACTCCTCCGCAAAGAGGTAGCATTCGAATGGACCGAGGAGTGCGACAAGGCCCTTCTCCATCTGAAACAGGCACTCTCAGAGCCACCGGTCCTCTCTCGCTCGTACAACGGCGAAACGTTGTACCTATACCTGGCCATAGAAACCGAAGCAGTGAGTGTCGCTTTCATCCGCGAGACACCTGACGGGCAGAAGCCTATTTATTTCACGAGAAAAGCGCTGCAAGGACCAGAGTTAAGATACCAACAGATAGAGAAGGTGGTGCTGGCCCTCATCAACGCGGCCAGGAGGTTAAGACACTACTTCCTGGCTCACACGATCGTGGTTCAAACAGATCAACCCATAAAGCAGCTGTTTGGACGACCAGATATGGCCGACCGAATGCTCAAATGGTCGCTGGAACTGTCCAAATTTGACATCAAATATGAAGGTAGAAAAGCCCTCAAGGCCTAAGCTCTGGCCGACTTCGTCGCAGAGATGACGTTCACAGACTCCCCCGCGAGTGAAGCACGCAAATGGACCATCTTCGTCGACGGTGCCTCAAGCTCTGCAGGAAGTGGTGCGGGCATCATACTGGAGAGCGACGAAGGAATTATCGTCGAGGTATCACTCACACTGTCTTTCCCAACCTCCAATAACCAGGCTGAATACAAAGCCTTCCTCGTTGGGCTATGCCTTGCCAAGGACCTAGGCGCAGAGGAAGTCGTCATTTGTACAGATTCACAACTCGTGGCCCTCTAGGTCCGGGGAGAATACCAAGCCAAAAACGACAACTTGACCGAATACTTGGCCCTGGTAAAGAAGGAAATGACGAAGTTCACAACAGTGGAAGTGAAACACGTTCCCCGCGAACATAACGTACGAGCAGACGTGTTATCCAAACTAGCCAGCACGAAGAAGAAAGGCGGAAACAAATCCGTCATACAGGAAGTACTTCCTCGACCCAGCATCGAGAAGGCCTCCGCGACACTCGACGTGCAGGTGATCGGCGACAATAACTGTTGGATGACCCCAGTCTACAACTATCTCGCCAAAGACGAACTCCCGTCCGACCCAAAGGAGGCCAGCATAGTCAGGCGAAGAGCCTGCTCTTATGTCTTGGTCGAAGATAAACTCTACAGACGGGGATTCTCCATTCCGCTGCTCAAATGTGTCGAGGAGGAAATGGTCGCACACATCCTGTGCGAAATCCACGAAGGAATCAACGCCCAACATCTTGGCGGAAGGTCCCTTGCTCGAAAGGCTCTCCGTGCAGGATACTACTGGCCGACCATGCAAAACGATGCGAAAGAACACGTGAAGAAATGCGACAAATGCCAACGGCACGGGGACATGCACCTGGCTCTGCCTAACGAGCTCAAGGCTATGTCCTCCCCGTGGCCATTCGCCTGGTGGGGCCTAGACATCCTAGGACCCTTTGTGGTAGGATCAAGTCAGAACAAATATCTCATAGTGGGCGTGGACTATTTCAGAAAATGGATAGAGGCAGAATCTATAGCCAAAATAACTGCCCTCAACATCCTGCGTTTCTACAAAGGAAACATCCTCGCACATTTCGGTATTCCCCAAGCGATAGCAACGGACAACGGGACGCAATTCACGGACAGGAAGTTCCAGGACTTCGTCGCCCAACTGGGCACGAAGTAGCACTTCGCATCTGTGGAGCACCCTCAAACAAACGGGCAGGCTGAAGCAGCCAACCGAGTCATCCTTCGAGGCCTCAAGCGAAGGCTGGACGAAACGAAGAAGGCATGGGTCGAGGAACTGCACAGCATACTGTGGGCATACCGCACAACTCCGCACTCAACGACCGGGGAAACACCTTTCCGTTTAGCATACGGGACCGAGGCTGTAATTCCCGTCGAAGTTCACGTGCCCTCTAGGCGGACAGAGTCGCCCCTAGACGAGGAGATGAACGATGAATCGTTGAGAGAAGAGCTAGACCTCGTCGAGGAAATCCGAATCGGGGCAGCCCTTCGCAAAGCCTCACTAAAACAAAAAATTACCATCAGGCACAACGCCAAGGTGATACGGCGAGAGTTCGACGTGGAAAGCCTTGTTCTAAGAAGAAACCACAAAGACTCTCGCGAAGGCAAACTAGCAGCCAACTGGGAAGGACCCTATCGTGTCCGAGCAAAAATGGAAAATGGGGCCTACTACCTAGAACATCTCTTTGGGGAAGAACTTGCTCGACCATGGAACACTGAAACGCTGAAACAATATTACAGCTAAATTCTCGGTTCGACCCGTCGCAACGACGAACTTCAGCTACCGACCACTATGTGCGTCTAGGTACAAACGTCGCATACGATTAAAGCATAATCCCTCTCAGTAACGAGCCGGCAACTACTCGACAGTGGTCCTCGATCGAGCAACGCCGTCGTCAAAGTACCATGATTGGCAGAACCCCAGCTCGCGATGGGACGTTCACGCCGCGAACTCAGGCCTCAAACGCGACCTGAGCTCCGCACCCCGCCAGGACATTCTCCGGCAGTTCGACCAGTTCCCCTCACTGTCGAACACATCTGCAACGAGCAAGTCCCCCAAAATATTTGCACAAGTCAAATACTCCCAATCACGGGCAGATATGCACTTGCAACGAGCATGAATATGATACTTAGCTAGAAATAAGAGCAAGTAAATTCATACAAACAACAGAATTAAACATGTGATAAGTTAACATAATGGGTGACCACAAGGGCCACGATTGTACTTAGTTACATCAAACGGGGGCCATGCCCCCCGAAAAGAAAATAAATTACAATGATTCCACGGCACGCAGGCCGGACAGATTACAACAACATCAAAAATACAAACTCCTCATTCGTCTGCATGCTCGACAGGCTCTGGCTGGGGTCCCTGGTCCTCTGCGGGGGGTACTTTCAAGGAGACCGTCGGGCACGACAATACGGCCATCTTCTACATGCGCCAGGTAATGAGTACCCTCGACAGAAAAATCGAGCTCAGGGTTCACCACCCGCAATTGAGCCACGGCATTTTTGAAGGACTCCTCCGCAACGACAATACCGTCGTCTTCGTTCAGCAGCATGCGAGCAACCAGCTCGGATCTAGTCTTCACGTTTTAAACATCGTCCGGCTCGTCGACACCCGGGGAATTGACCGCCCTCAGCTCCCTGATCAGTTCCTCGGCAGCTTTCTTCTCCGCTGCCAGCGTGGAGTTCTCCTCCTTCAGCCTGGCCGCCTCCTCTTCAGCCTTCTTCCAAGCCTCGCTGGCACTCTTGACCTCTTCCTTAAGGGATGCCACATCAGCACGGGCAGCATTGAGTTCGGACTCAGTTGCAGAGTCCCCTTCAGCGTAAACAGCCGTCATCTCTAGCATCCTGACCAAGGCAGAAGCGTCTTGGGCCACCAGCGCCCTCTTGCTCGGGCGGTCCATACCTTTCAAGCGAAGATATTCCGCCCGAGGAACGACCAAAGAGTTGCCTTCAAAAAACCTCTTATCAAGGATACAGGGAGGAAGCTCGAACTTCCCTTTCTCCGGCACCCGAGTAAGGTCCACGACGTCAGCTACCCTTGGCCGCTTCGCTCTCCCGGTCAAGGACAGAGGAGACCCCCGAGGAGTAGAAGTAGGAGAAGAAGAGGTCCCCGCAGCAGTTTGAATAGGAGGAGGAGCACGAGCACCAGCAAACCGGGATTTCGGAGGAGCCGCCCCGGCCTTATTCCTCACGAGAGCATTCCTTACAACCCTGTCATGCGCCTGAGGCATCTCACCTGCACAAACAAAACGCGAACATGTTAGATACGAGGAAAAGAAATAACACGAACAAAATCTAAATAACTAAGACTACCGAGCAGCTTCTCAGCGTCCGCGGGAGTCTTGCACTCCAACAGTGCCTTAACGTTGATGAATCGACGTTCGACCCTCTGACTACCATCTTCCTCGAAGATCGGGTTGCCCTTGCTCGTCCAGCACTCAGCAAGCCGGAAGGAGTTGACCCACTTCACCAGCACCTCGTACGCCGCGGCGTCCTGCCCGCGTAGGTCGCTCGGCTGAAAGACATAGTCACTGGGCTTCTTAGCAAAATGGTCGGGTGCCCAGTGGAGGGGGAACTTGTAGAGCCTCCGCCCAATATACCTCTCATCCTCGTCGTGCAGCTCGTTCCCGTCCTCGTCAACCTCGATCTCCCAAACATATGTATTGTCCTAGGCAACCTCGGACACGGGCTCAACGACGAAGTACCGTTCCTTGTAGGCATGGCAAAAAAAACCGAGACCCGCCGGACCCGCCCCGAAATTAGCGGGGAAAACCCGGTTTAACTGGGTGCGGGTGTGGGTGCGGGTAAAACCCCGATTTTTTATTACGGGTGCGGGTGCGGGGGCGGGGGATGCTACTACCCGCCCCGCACCCGGCCCCGCCCCCGCCCCGGTCTACCTTAATTTACTTTTATATCTTATTTTAATTATTTTATTATATATTTATTAAAGTTATTTTAATTTTTAAACATAGTTTTACTAGAAAAACATGTTTATTAATTATTTTACTCTTTAAAAACATGTTTATTATTAAAATAATTAATTATTTAATTAAATTATTAATTGTTATTATTATGAAAAATATTTATTTAAAAAAAATTAGTTTTGCGGGTGGGGGCGGGGGGCGGGGGCGGGGAACCCGTTCCCCATTGAGGGCGGGTCTGGGTGGTAGTTTTTTACCCCCGACTGGGTGCGGGTGCGGGGGCGGGTCTGTTTCAGGGTGGCGGGTGCGGGTGCGGGGCTGCTCAAACCCGCCCCCGACCCGCCCCGTTGCCATGTCTAGTTCCTTGAATGTCCGGATTGACTCCGAAAACGGCTTGAACAGCTTGCGGGGTTGCTTCAAAGAAACCCAGTCGTACTTTCTCCCCGTCAGCTGCCTTTGGAGATGGAAAACAGTGAAGAACAGAGGGAGAGTAGCCCCCAAGGAAAGATGCTCGCATTCCAACTCGAAGGCCCGGATGAAGGCCAACGAATTAGGGTGCAGTTGTGTAGGGGCTAACTTCAAATGCTCGAACACTGACCGCGGAAAATCAGTAAACGGCAACCTCAAGCCCAGCTCCTTAAAAGCATACTCGTACATGGTAAAATGGTCCCCGAAGTGCGTGCAGACACGATCGTCTTCGGAAGGGAAGTGCACATTTCACTCCCCTTCCGGTCCTACCTCCGTGAAAACGTCCACCAAGGACTTTGCGAACGTGGACACATGCTCGGAAGGTTCGGCCACCTCCCACTCCTCCGCGGAGAACCCGTCGACGTCCTCCTCCATGACATCCAACTCTTCCTCCTCCCCGACATTGCTAGAAGAACTCGAAGTCGCCGAACTAGAGGCCGTCGAGCTGCTCCTATCTTCGGAGCCCGTCTCTTCCTCGGATGTATCTATAATAACTTCTCTATCTGGCCCCGTCGCCGTTACAATCACCTGAAAAGCAGAGAAGAATGTGAATTCGACAGCAAATCAAATCCACCTTTCCACTGCTAAGTCAAGTGAAAGGGCGCGCAAAGGGCTAAGGACAACGTCCCCGGCCTAAGCCCTAACATCAAAGGAAAGGTTGGAACCTCCCCGTGAGGAGACGCTCGAAACATATCATCCCCTGGGGAGGAGCTTCCCCGCACTCAATCCCAGTTTCCGTTCGAAGCTCCGCCGGAAATTACAAGGCTTCACCGAAATCTGGGGGTGTTCCGCCGGAAAACTCATCATTCGCTCAGAAGACGAAAAATCACAACGGTTACGCAAGCGTCGCCATTGCGACAACGCCGTCAACCGCCCTCCTAACCGGAGCATACAGACACGTCCGGCGACATGTCAGAAGTGGAAAAATGGCACGACCACCGTCCACCACCAACAGTCACCAGAAACCCACATATTTTGTCCTCTAAAACTAGCCCTAACCACATGCAATCTACCACTAACAACAAACAGAAGCAGAGCAAGCAAAGGATCAGAAAACTTACTTGATTTAAGTAGAAGAAAGAGGCTGCTCGAAGCTTGACGCGGTGGTCGGAAAGGCAGAAGACGGTGACGGGTAAGAACTTGAAGGAGGCGAAGAGAAATCAGAAAGAGAAAGTTCCAAATGGAACGATTTTCCCCCTTTTATACAAAGGGGCACGTGCAAACACGCGCCCGTAGGCCATTATGACTATCCACTAGCCATCATTGCTTATTAACTGCTACACGGAGCTCTAAGAACACGTGGCGTCCCAACGTTTCCAATTCTGTCTGACCATTAGTCTCCCCGAACACCGGGTAATGATGTCACGACCACGAATCTCACGAACATCTGGGGTCACGAGCACTTTAAGACAATCCTCCTCGTCTTCAAACGACGACTCCATACTGGCTCCCCGGAGCAACGAGCAGTCCTTAAGTCATTACTCCCATGCTCGGGAGCAACGACTTGGGGGGCTCCTGTTCTGGACTGGACCAATGGCTAGAATTGGCCCAATCCACTTCTACTCCAGAGCGGCCCAAATTGCCTAAGTCCAATCCACAGATGGGCAAAAGTTACCGTTCAGCCCCTCTAACCGGGCAAGGAATGTAACGTTTCTCCCCAGAATTACTGTCCGTTACGCACGGCCTCATTGCTCCCCGAACAGCTAAGGGCAGGTGCCCGAAACCACGCTTATGCCCGACATAACGGCTAGTTTTGGACACCCTGCCCGACATAACGGCTAGTTTGGGTAGTTACCTATTCTTTGGGGAAAACGGTTATTTCGCCCCGAAAATAGGACTGTTGGCCACGCGCTGGGGGCTCTATATAAACCCTCTCGCTTGAGAGGGTCAGGTATCCAATATTCACCCTAAGAATTCATACTTTGTACTTGCTCCTTTTTTCTGACCCTTTATTACTTGAGCGTCGGAGTACCTTGCAAGTACATCCCCCTCCTCTCCATACGACCAGCATCCCTGACGCACTTGGCGACCTGATTCTACAGGATCTGATCCAGCCTTCACGATCAATATATATATATATATATATATATATATATATATATATATATATATATATATATATATATCAATTAGGCATATCAATTCATCTTAATCCATGGACAAGAAGTAATCATAATAATATCATCTCAATTATAATCACAACATTTTCGAAAATAATTATATATACCAATAACAATTCTTCAAATTAAACAGTCATAACTTTTAAATTGTATCACATCAAATATCATTTTCCATCATCATTATGTAGTTTATACCATCTCACATCACTTAGTATATACATACACATATAATTACATCAATCCATAATCTAGCACACCAAGTATTCACACAAAGTCAATCATAATCTCAATATTGTCACTAATACATCATTATGACAAATTATCACATCAACTCATTCATCAGATATAACAATTATATCAATTATCAAATGATTATGATAATTAAATAACTATAACATTTTTCCCATGAACGGAATAAAACACAATATTTCATGATAACATCAATTATCACATATTTAATCTAATTTAAATCAATCAAAACCTTAATAAAGTTTCTAGTTCCTCTTTTCACATCACACTTCCCGTATTTTCACATTTATTTAATTCAATTATCGCTCAAGGGCCACAACTATCGCAGCAAGCCTCGAATGAATTTTGAGAAATACAGTTTTCCAATTCATCTCACTTATTTTATACTCATGATTCAAAATCACCCTCACCTCATACATTATTTTGATGCTTTTACACGCTATTGTGAATCCACCAGCAAAATCTTCACATTTGCTTGGCTCATCGTCTTCCAATCGATCCAACACGATAATTTGTAGTAAGTAAAAATAATAAAATATGATAATTAATTCTAAAAGATCAATGTTGAAATTTGGTTTAAAAAACTGATCTCAAATCATAAATTAAATTAAGGTATAATATTGATTATATTAATACATTTGTTTTGGCACGGATTTTATTAAAATCGGAGTTACAGTGAGAAAAAACTAATTAAACTGTGTGGTTAATCAGCTGATGAGAATTATGTTTTTAAAAAGTAATAGAATTACTAGAAATTTAAATGACTATAAAATAATATCTAGCTTAAAGATAGAAAACTCATACTAAAATTTGAGATGAATTGGAGAAAGTATTTTGCACATCAGATTGACACCATAACCAATTTACTTTCTTGCTCAGCATTTACACATCCCTCCTTACCTTTTTCTGTCATGCTACTCTATCCCACTAATGTAGTTACTTTTCATTTAGCAATTAGGTATTTTATTTTCAATTTCATATTAGTTAAATTGGTAACTTAAATCCACTTCTTTTTATTATTTGGTTGGCCCAATCATAAAATACACCACTTTCATATTTTATTTTACTACTTCATTACTTATGTAAACATTCCTAATAAAATACAATTATTTTTAGCAAATAATTAAAATAATACAATAAATAATTAAAATATTAATATTTTTAGCTAAATATTAAATCACGATAAAGATGCATAAACTAATCACACCATAACAAATATACATTTTAAGTAATCACAATATAATATATACATCAATTTTAAAATTGATAAGTAATATACTAAAAGAAGATGATTGTCATACCCCAAATTTGTCCTATCTTGTTTATTTTCCTGCACATAGCTCTGTGTTGCTTCTTGATCTTCCTTAGCCATGATCCCCTGGGGTTTAGGTCATGAGTCTTGTGTGTGTTTGTGGTGTTTGGCATTCTCTTGTTTTTTTTGGTTACCCCTCTCATATTTTTTCGACCAAGTTTTCTTCTTCCGCCGCACACCCTTTGTAATCTAACACTTTTCACTGTTCTCTCTGTTTGTTGTTTCTAATCGATTGAATCAACAGAACACAACCCGATAAGAGGCAGAAAAAGAAGTCAGTTGTAGCTGGATGTGCCAGAGCTTACTGTAAACAGTGCAACAAATCGTTTTCTTATATAACGAATTTAAAAGTAGCTGGCAAAAGTAATTTGAAGAAGCACATTTCTTTGGGAATTTGTCAAGTAATGCAGCAGAAAAGTCAGCAAGTAAACTCATATCCTGTGAATGGTGTAAATGGTGGTTTGCAGTTTAATGGCATTCTACCAAAGAAAAGGCAAAGAGCTACGCCTACCTATGCTGGTAAAGGTATCTCATTTGATCAGGAGAGTTGCAACAATGACATATCTAAAATGGTAATCTTACATGATTATCCTCTTGATATTGTGGAACAACCCGGTTTCGTTGTTTTTGCACAGACTCTTCAACCCCAGTTCAATCCATTGCGTTTGAATTCTTTTGAAGGGTGTTGTGTTTCTATGTACCTCAGAGAGAAGCAAAAATTATTAGATCTTATTAACAAGATGCCTGGACGAATCAACCTGACATTGGACGTGTGGTCATCGAACCAGACAACAGGGTATGTTATTATTAGAGGGCACTTCATTGATAGTGATTCCAACTTACATCATCCCATTCTCAATGTTGTTACAATGCCATTTCTTGATTCTGATGAACTCATAAACCAATCTATAATGACATGTTTATTTGATTGGCATTTGGAGGGTCGGGTACTTACCCTTGCACTCGATAAGTCTTTCTCAAGAGAGACCGTCAAGCCGCCTTGCAGTAGATGCACTACAAACAATGAGTGAAACTATTAGCAAAGTTCGTGAGTGTATGAAATTTGTGAAATATTCTGAATCTCACGAAGAGAAGTTTATTGAGCTTAAGCAGCAACTACGGGTACCTAGTTTGGTGAACCTATTGATTGATGACAATTATAAATGGGATACAACATACCATATGCTTGTAGCTGCTTGGGAATTAAAGGAAGTCTTTGCTTGCTTGGATACTCCTTGTCCTGATTTCACAACGACTCTAACTATGGATTATTGGAAGCAGATTAAAACTCTTTGCTCATATTTGAAACATTTGTACGACGCAACTCACATTTTAACTACCCGATCATATCCAACTGCAAACTTATTTTTTGCCGAAGTGTCAAAACTTCATATGGAGTTGACTATTGCAGCCTTCAGCCAAGATCTTTTTCGTAGTAGTTTGATTTTGCCTTTGCTCCAGAACTTTGATCAATATTGGAGAGATATTTGTCTCATCTTTGCAGTTGCCGTAGCCATGGATCCACGACATAAAATGAAACTTGCGGAAACCACATTTTCTAAGATATTTGGAGAGAATGCTGAGCCGTGGATAAGAATAGTCGAGGATGGCTTTCATGAACTATTTATTGAATATAACACTGAAATGCTTCATTTTGCCGCAACAAATGGTGGCAAAGATGACAAGTCAATGCTGGGACAAATGTATCACAGGGTGGATGCTATTGATATGTCTGGCAAACATTGATTTATCAGACACAATCAAACATGTTAGTATGAAAATGGAAACATATTTCATTACACGAACATAATCAAGACAGCCATGAAAATTCTTTCCAAAACCGCATTCGACAGCATAATCTTGCATAGTTAATTCGAAGTCAGTATTTAATCCTCTTAAGCCTATAAAAGCAAACACATACACAAGAAGACAGGCAACATTACATACACACAAAAAACGCACAAGTTGAAACCACAGTGAGCACAAACACACAACGGATTGAACAGTGAGAAGAAACTAGAGCATATCACATAAACACAATAGAGGAAGATAAGTTGAATAATAGCAACACACGCATAACAGTGAGCAACAGAGAGCGATATCATCACAACACACACGCAGAGATGAAAATACACGGTTTCGAAATTAACACAACAGTAGCAACATGCGCAAGCACAAAATTCACAACAAGAAGTCATCAAAAATTTGCAACACTAACAGAGAGACAAACGGAAAAGAAGGCAGAAGAAGGAATCAAGTACATACCGAACACAATTTCGTGCTTCGCAAAGCTCACTCCGTCGCGAATCCACCATCCTCATCGGGCGGAGTTGATCGTCGGCCACCGTTGGATAACATTCCTCTCCTTATTTCATTGTCATTTCATTCAAGTGTGGTGTTTCAGATTGATGAGAAATTGCTTGAGATTGAGAAGAGTAACATGGTATTGAGAGAGAGAGAGAGAGAGAGAACCCAAGTTGAAGATGAAAGATTGGGAGAGTTGTGCTGAAGTTTTCTTTTCATGCTCCCTCTCAAAATGGACTCGGGTGGGCCTCATGGCCTTAGCCCATGTAAATTATTTTTTAACCACACCCTTAATTTTTTTAGCACCCCATGGATGTTTGGATAAAATTTGTTGGGCCTATGAACATGAGTCCAATTCTTATTTACCAACTTTCACCTATTATTACACCCTGTTTTTTTTTGTGTGATTAATTTCCTTGATTAGTTGATATTAGATTAATTTTGATTTTCAATTAATTATCAAGTTAATCTTGACTATACCTTCGATTGGATATTAAATTTTGATTTTAGTCTTAATTTGGATTATGATTTTTTATGAGAACTTGATGATAATTTTTTATATTAAAATTTGATGTTGATCTTGATGATAATTTTGATCTAGATTTAATATTATGTTTTGGTTTTGATCTTGATTTTGATTAATCCTAATGTTCATTGTGGCTAAATCTTGATGAAATATATGTGATCTTGATCATGATTTCTGTAGATTAGTTCCTTGTCAATTTTGTGGACTTTGGATTGATTTCCTTGGTGATTGTCAATTATTTTTTATACATATGCTTGTGGTTGTATGATTATGATTCACATGCACATTCCCTTAGGGCATTCCGTTAGGTAATTAGATTCAATCTTGATCACTTAATGTCCAAGTAAACATTAGGATGTCCAAGTAAACATTAGGATTAATCTTTAGCATGATAACATTAGAATAGTTTCCTTTCAATCCTAACCTTAGGTCCATTTTGCATGATAACCCTAGGATGGAATTCCCTTTTAGTCATCCTTTTCTTTTCATAAAAGAAAAATATTTTCTTAACAAAAATACAAAAAAATAATACTTAACTAATACGATACGTATGATATGTCACGAGCCTTAAGCACGTGGGAAAAGATGAGCGGAAGTTTTCCTTACCTCTTCTTAGGATATGTTGTACATGAGACGCCTGACTCATTTGTACAATGTATTCGCTCCTATTTTCATAGACTTTAATGTGATACGTATCTCAAACCACTTGACACATCTCTTAACAAAACACCGCACAAATTCAAACCTTTTTGCCTTCGGGCTTTTCTCTTTAAAACCTTTTCAAAAAGGGTATGCTACTTTCGTTCTACCACAAACAGACACTGCCTCTAACTACTAGAATGTGAACTTAGCATCATCCATAAAAAACACACAACAAACCAAGCCATTTTCAACACGAACTACGAAGTTCTGATTCCCTCTAGGATACGTAGGCACTGGATTGTAAATTTAGACGAACTTAATAATAAAAATCTCTTATTTTCCCTTAAATAATCATTCGTTTTTCCCTAGCAAGCTTTAAGATATCAGATACCTTTTATGCCTAGACAACTTAGAAGGTTCCCATCGAGTACGATGGATGTAGGGAGTGCTAATACCTTTTTCTTACATAACCGACTTCCGAACCCAACATGGTTGCGATGACCATACCCTATCCTTTTTCTGTGGATTTTCTCAATACTTTCCCTTTCCATTCACGAGAATAAATAAAGTTCAGTGGCAACTCTCATAAGTTCACCCGTGATCGTGGAAACACTAGTTTTGCGCATCGCGAAGATCGTACTTTTCGAGGTACGACAATGATGTCAGGAAGTAGTTAAGTGGAGTTATGCATATTTATTACTAATATAGTGCACACAAAATATCACAATAAATAATACAACACACACACACACACACACACACACACACACACACATGTATACAGTGATTTATATGAGTTAGTAATATATATACAAATATTTGTATCATATGAGTTAGTAACTATTAGTTTTAGATGAATATATATATATATATATATATAACTAATAGTTACTAACTCATATGATACAAATATTTGTATATATATTAAATCACCGTTTACTAATATTAGGTGTGTTACACCTTATGGTGTACCTTATTTCACTTAAGTGCATCGTATATTACGGTGTTATACAATTCACTTAAGCACACCGTTGACAGGGCCGCAAGTGCACAACTTTGTCGGTTTTAGTATAAAAGATATCGAATCCCACAGAGACCAAATGACAAGTATCGTCTTCTACTATTATGATTTTTATCATAGGCAATGCAAATGTGTTTGTTTTTTGGAATTGGAAATTAAGTTGTTTTGAAAATTAATTATAACTAGAGTCCGAAATGAGATTATGTCGAGCATTGATACTCACAAAATTGTATCTTATATTTATAACGAGAAAATGTTTTTGTGCTAACAATGATTAAATTAAAGGTACTACCTGCTTTTACGTGTCTGGTACTAGATTCCGACTCTGTAATCAATTGCATGCTTTCAAATGTATGTGTTACAACTTCGAAATCTCGTTTGAAAAATAATCACTTTTTGCTTAAAAAGTTGCTTTTAGTAGAAAATTGATTTAAAGGTACCGTTTGTTTTTGCATGGCCGGTACCAGATTGTTAGACTTATAAACGCCACTTTCAAAGAACATAGTTTGTACCAGTATAATTTGTACTGATAAACTTCAACATCCACCTATACAAAAATAAGTTTACAAAGCCCCGAAGAAAAGGGTCCCGAAGAAGAAATACAAAGTTCACCAAGGGTGGAAGGATACCACATGCTGTAAAATCTCACTCTTTTGTGAAGAAATCTCAGAAAATCAGGTTTTGGTGAATAAAAGTGGGTTATGATCCCCAAAAATGACCAAAAGTACTTATATAATAGATTCTGGATCTGTCATGTTCGCACTGCGAACAGATTATTCGCCTAGAGAATATCAAATTAGGCACCTGATGTGCCTCTGAACAGTTAAACCGCCCCTGAGACAACTCTGAAGTTCGTTGTGCGAAGGATTATTTGCCTAGCAAACTACTTCACCTACAAGTTGCACAACAAACTTATGACCCTTTAGCTACTGCCTCAAGTCTGGGATGCTTCGCTAGCTCTTCGCTGACATGTTGCCACAGCGAACCTTCGATGGCTTGTTCGCCCAGCGAACTTACAGGCCTTTTGCTACTGCCTCAAGTCTGGGAGCATTCGCTGGTTCTTTGCTAGTTATTCGCAAAGCTAAAGTTCGATAGCAATTTCGCTCAGCGAACTTACTGATATTCTTCTCTTCCTTTGGCAACCTTGTCCAATTTCTTGTGTCTCACACTTTGATGATTTAATTCCTACTTTCTGCATGATAACACACAAATCAAAGGTACCAAAGTTATTTTGAAACAATTGAAGAATGGCAAACTTTCAAGTAGTAATTCCAACAAATCAACACAAAAGAGTTGAAAAATGCCAATTATAAATGATTAATTTAAAGCAAGATTGGCATCTAACATACTCCCCCCAACTAGATCTTTGCTTGTCCTCAAGCAAAGTATGCCTCTCAATAAAAACAAGAAGATTTGCTCAAGCATTTAATTCAACCAAGAATGGATTTATGGCTCAAATGAATAACAAATTTACACAAACAATGATTACAACTTCCTAGAATCGAACAATGCAAAAGAATTTAGTTCATAAACAATGCTTCAAGCAACAACTAAATTATCATGCTCGAATCACTCTAACACTCCTCTTCGAATAAGAATTGAAGGAAATACGCGTTTACAAACGCGGGGTAATTTCATTCACCTGACAAATGATGCAAATAAAAACCAATTCATACATCATCTAAACAATAAATACAGAAATTACGGAAGCAAAAAGATCACTAAGGTCTTTAAAGGTTGTAGTTTGGTTAGGTTCACAACAAAGGGACATTTATAAGACCATGGATTCAAAGTTGCCAATGCAAAAGAAACATTCACTTACTCAAGACTATGTACGCATTACAACTCCATCCAACACTTTATTTTCTCTATTGCTCACCCTTCCAACACCTTTACACAATTATTCTATTTTTTCTCATTCAAACATTCTTTTTCTTTTGTTTTTCACATTCATATTCACATTTTCTTTTTATGCTTGTTTGAAAATGTTCAAAATTTTTTAGTAACCTACCATTTTCTTTTCACTCTCCCCAACTTGGTTTTTAACCAAATCTTAAGTGAATGTTCCTTGCTTTTTGAGCCAAGGAAGACAATTTAGTACAATTTCAAAGGTTCAAGAAAAAAATTTAGAATCATACACAATTCAATGATGAACTATCTTTATCAATATGCACCAATACCAAGTTCTTCACTAAACTAGGATCTAACTATTAAGCTCAATGGGGTTAGCAAATTGTCACTACTCGCGGGTAAGTTACTTTTGGATATGTTTGTGC
Organism: Lathyrus tuberosus; assembly: GCA_022829125.1. Lineage (NCBI taxonomy): Eukaryota > Viridiplantae > Streptophyta > Magnoliopsida > Fabales > Fabaceae > Lathyrus > Lathyrus tuberosus. The sequence continues at coordinate 5,178,876 of JALAZF010000177.1, read as the reverse complement.
TCATTATAAACAAATGCCTTGATCATATCTAATGCTTCCACAAAATCAACTAATCACAAGATAAAGCATGAATCAAATGTACTCAACAAAATTTATCAGTCATCCTATGGATTTAGTAGACAATGGAGGTTTCTCACCATTTTGGCTTTTGGACCTAAGTGATACAAGCATTCAACAAAGTTGCAACAAGAAACAAAATTATATTTGCACGAAGAAAAGAAGTTCTTAAACATTCTAACATCCTAGAAAGAGGTAACCATGTACCTTGCCAACATTTACATGCTTAAATACTATCATCACCATCCAAACTTGGGAGAATCTTCAATGGATACTATCATCACCATCCTAGAATTTCTCACATTTCCACACCAAAAAATGGAAACATTAAGTTCCAAACAAGCATATCAATAATTTACACAAATAAGCATACCAACAATTAGCACAAATAAGCATATCAACAATAAAACTTTAAGAGTTGAACATTCCTAAACTGAAGAATTCAACTCTTAAACAACATAATAAAAGAAAAACGAAAGCAAATAAAATGAAAGACGAACATTCTTAACTGAAGAACTCAACTGATAATAATAATAACATTAATGTGCTAATGGTGTAAAAACACCAACAAAAGTATTTGTACCCAAAAGTGGTACATACAACAACAATATCCAAAATAATCCAACAAGTGGATAAAGTACAACAGAAGAGAATACAATAAACATAAATATAGCAATGATCTAATGCAAACAGAAAACTTCACTTTGTAGAACCAAAGGAAGTTGCATAAGATCATGCTCAAAATGTCAACAACATAAACAAACTAATCCTCCTTAGACTCGGTCCCCTCTAGCTCAACCTCCTCTTCAGAACCAGAAACCTCCACTGAACCAGCCTCATCATCATCATCTCCAGCAGCCTCCTCAGCGTCCTCAGGTTCACCTACATCTGCCCCCACTCTAAAATGTGGCCTGGCCTCAGGCCACACAGCATGTGCTAGGAATTGCTCCCTAGACATCATAGAGTGCTCCACCGAGGGTTCCCTGTACTGCAGCTGTAGTACCTACATAGAGTCATGTAAATCTATCATGGCGTGCTGAGTAGCCGCCATCCAGTCCCAGTTGTAACTGCAGATCTCCCTCTGAAATGGGTCAAAGCCCTGGGAGTCTGCAAGTCCCGAACCAGAAGCACCGCCAACATCAGTACCAGGGCTAGATGTCTGTCCTCTATTCCATTCCTTTGGTCTGCAAAACTTGTCCACATACCTATCATCGATCACATCAGGAATCGTCACCTGACGATGGGAGGGTAGCTTAACCCTCGCATGCACACATAATACCATAATCAGACAAGGAAAGACCAAGGGACAATTCTTCCTCGACCCTGATCCAAGTTCGTTTTCCACAACGGCACGCATCTCATATGCAATGATTCTAGCTACATAAATCTGCACATTAGTCAAAATACCGTGGACAAGATGAGTAATAGAAATTAGCACAGTAGAGGTATGCGACTTTGGCTTAATATTAGTCAACACCAACTGAAGTACAAGCTGAGCCAAAGGATGCATGTCCTCCCTGTGATACCTTCGAGCAACCCCAGACGGGTTCAACTCAACTGACTTTCCCTCTATCAACAAATCACGAGAAATGGCATATGTGTCTCTATGAAGCCTCAAAGTATGATGATATGCATCAATTTCATTCTCCCCCAAGGATAAAAGATTACCTAAAACAGTGTTAATGGTGTCACAGTCAAATTTCACCACTCTTCCATAAACCATAGTAGTCCAAGTAAACAGCTCATCGTCATCTGAAAGTGCATTAGCTTAGAACTCTCTTACGAGCTCTACGTTGTAACTATCACCAGGCGTTATCAACTTGTCCCACTTTTTGCTTTGAAGGGTTCCCGCTACCACCCGGTAGGATCCTTGAGGATTAACCGCCCCTGAGACAACTTTGAAGTTCGTTGTGCAAATGATTATTCGCCTAGAGAACTACTTCGCCTACAAGTTCGCACAACAAACTTATGACCCTTTATCTACTGCCTCAAGTCTGGGATGCTTCGCTAGCTCTTCGCTGACGCATTGCCACAGTGAACCTTTGCTGGCTTGTTCGCCCAGCGAACTTACAGGCCTTTTGCTACTGCCTCAAATCTGGGAGCATTCGCTGGTTCTTCGCCAGTTGTTCGCAAAGCGAACGTTCGCTAGCAAGTTCGCCCAGCGAACTTACTGATATTCTTCTCTTCCTTTGGAAACCTTGTCCAATGTGTCTCACACTTTGATGATTCAATGCCTACTTTCTGCATAATAACACACAAATCAAAGGTATTAAAGGTATTTTCAAACAATTGAAGAATGACAAACTTTCAAGTAGTAATTCCAACAAATCAACACCAAAGAGTTTAAAAATGCCAATTATAAATGATTAATTTAAAGCAAGATTGGAATTTAACACATGTCGCCCAAAGTTGGGTTTCTAGTCCCCCATTAGTCGTAACCCCTATCCATTGGTCACATCACTCGCCCCATATTTGGCTTGGGTCTAACCGCCTCTCATCCACTTATGGAATGTGGGGAATAACGTCTCATTATGCACTAACGATATTGAAACCTCAATTTAAGGGAAAAAAACATGTTCTCCAAAATAATAGGGGGAATAATTATTTCCACGCCCCACGCTCCTAAGAGAGGAGCAAATAATCGTTCCTTGAGTTAAAAGATCAAGGCCCAATAAACCTCTATAAATACCTCAACCCCAGGGTTGAAAAAGGATCATTATATTCACTTAAATTTCACAGATAGAGAGCTTTTCACCACTTTGTTTGATTTTTCTCTAAAACCATCAAAAATCCTAAAATGTGACATACAATCCTCCAAACATAGGTCTATCTTTATTATACGTTTTTAGAAAGTACAGTTGGCGCCTAGGTAAAACTAACATGGGCCACCCTTGCAACAAATGCTCAAGCTGCTATCCACATCTTCAACCACCTATCAAATATGGTGAACGAAAGAGTAGTAACTTTGGCCAGTAGCAGTTCCAAGGGTGATCAGGACGCCATAGCAGAGATGCATGCCGCTATGGATAATTTTCATCGCCATAATTAGACTTTGGAGGACACCATTCATGGTTTTCAAACTCGCGGGTACTCGTAAACTAGTACGAGTTTATGAGTCTAGGAAGCAAAAACGAGTAAACTCACATGTAGAATCTTTTTTTATAGACTCGAGTAAACTCACACAAACTCATATAGACTCGCGAGTCTATACGAGTTTACGAGTTTATAAAATTTTTTGATTTTTTTTAAAACAAAAAGGTCTCAAATTCCCAAAAGAAAATTATTTTCTTAAAAAGAAACCCCTTATTTTACTGCTTGTATGAGAATTAAAAACATCTCTATCCTAGTCTCTTCTTACGACAATGTTTCTTCCTCCCTTCATCGACAGCGCGATCATGTTTGTCTGTCTCTTGTTGTGCTCACCTTAGTTGTCGTAAATCAATCCTTCATTGTGTAAGTGTTCTCTTATTTATATGTTTCACATGGATGCTTCTCTTGTATGTTCTTTTGTGTTTTATTCTCTAGTGTAAAGATGATGCACCATTTCATTTCAATCAGATCCACTGATCACCAATCCCCATGTATCAATTTGCACATGACAAAATGGTTTAGAAGATTTATGATTTATGACATAACAAATATTTGTATGTTTTAAAATAATGTATTGGTCTATTGAATTTTTTTTACAAGTGTTACTAATTAATTAATTATTAATAATAATTATAAAGAACCTGCATGTACTAGTGTTGTAAGGATGTTTGAAGCCATTAGCATATTTGTTTTATGTAGTATCCAATTAAGAAGAAATTAATCCATTAAGTCTTTAACTAACTTTGCTATTTTGTTTGTTCTATTATTAAGTTTTTTTGTTAAGAAGTTTGTTGTGCAGTCTGAAATTTTAATTTTGATGTTAATTGGTGGTCTATTTTATATATATATATATATATATATATATATATATATATATATATATATATATATATATATATTTGTGTCATGTATGAGGTATTTCTAGGTTTATAAATATATGTGTATGTCATATATGTCTCACTTACATGTTTTTTAAAGTTATTTTTAATTTTCCATAGACTCGTACGAGTTTGCGAGTCGAGTCTACGGACCTTTTACGAGTTTGAGTAGACTCGCGAGTCTGACAACCTTGACACCATTCTCACTTCTACTAATGCCAATAGGAGACTAGTCCCTTGAAGAGACAGAGGTTATGGACCCATAACCTCTCTATGAAGAAATATAGGGAGCCCCTGTATTAAAGAATTTTAAGCCGCCATCACTGGTTAAGTTTGATGGACATAGCGACCCCTCATAGCATGTCATCTGCATCAACATATAGATGGCTATTATTGGAGCATATAGTTCTCTTAAATGCAAGCTTATCTCTAGTACCTTCAAGGACACATAACTAAGGTGGTACACGAGATTTCCAGAACTATTAGTCCCCAGCTACAAAGACCTAGTAAAGAAGTTGGTCCATCAGGCGAGCAGGCACAAAAGGATGTCTAACATTATCCTATTCACATTCTTCAAGGCCCTTCAAAATCCTCGAGGGAATATCTCTCTTGATTTAATGATGTGACCATCAAGGTCGTCCACCCTGATTGAGAGATGTTTGTAGGAGTATTCTATTACATACTAAGGGCTTTGCATTTTAATGAATTTGTCACTCAGATGCCCATTGCTTCCATGGTAAATGTAGTGACACACACACATAGTGATAAAGGGCAAGAAAATAAACATAAAGAAAATGGCCTGAGATGGTAATGAGCGAACAATTGGCAATCCTGATACCTTGTAGCAATCATGCATAAGCCATTACACCCCGTCTATTAGAGATAAGGCAACCTTCTAGTGGAGCGGGAGGTCTGAAAAGAACTACACCCCCTTGAACACTCGTTATGAATAGATATGGCACGAGGTCCTCCACGCACATGATATTCCTCTTGTACTAAACCCCAAGTCATATATTATAGGGTCTAAATATAACCGATGATGTAAGTTTCATAAGGTCAACGAACACCATATAAAAGACTGCTACCATCTTTGAGCACCTCATTCTGAAAGGTCGCTTGAAGAAATAAGTCAGAGGAGACATCACCCAAAAACCAAGCGCATCTATCTCTCAAAGGTGAGATGCCCTTGTAAGTACTAGATCTAAGAAAGGAAAAAGAATTAAGCATCAAAAGTGATTATAAGCCCATGTGTCACACCCTAAACACCATAGCAAGAGGGTTCGTCGAGGGCGGGTAAAATAGCTCTGTCCATAGAAGGTATGCATGTCAAGATTTGACCATATACGACTCACCTACCGTCCCTGATTTAGGCAAAAAAGGAAACTCTAGAGTTTGATATCATATTCTTTAAGAGGGATGCATAAGTCATGCATCCACATAATCGTAAAGTGTGTCGGTTGAGAGATTAAGAGAGTGTTAATTTATCAAGCAAGATCTACATACACTCTTTACTAGGATGTTTTCAAAAGACTTCACTTGGACCTGGATGACCTCAAAGCTTTCCAAGACTCACTGAAGGGATTCTTAGGTGAACAAGTGCATGTAAAGGGTTATATCACCCTAAAGACAGTGTTTGGGGATAAGAAGAGCGCAAGAATGATTAAGGTAAAATTTCTCATTATACACACACCTTTTTCATATAAGATTATCATAGGGCAAAATTATTTCAACCAACTGAGAGTCGCCCTGTTCACATTATACCTATGTATGAAGTACTCGTTGCCCGATGGGGAAGTTAGGGTTATGATTAGAAGATGTTAATTGGATAGTTTAAAGCTGAATAGGGATACTATGGCCATGACACATGCCCAATATCCATATGCATAAGAAGTAACTGTTGTGGACTTGAAGCCAAAAGTAGAACCCTAAAGGATACCTCTCGAAAATGAAGAATTGGCTGCCCTGTTCCAGATGAGCATGAAGGTGGAAGAAGAAGAGAAAATTTAGAGGCCATTAACTTATTTAGACATTCTGACATATTTTATTTAGTTTAGGTTATCAATGGGATTGGAAAAGCAAGGTACCACATGTTCTGATTGTATAATTTATTTCAAAGATAATGTTTATTTGAAGGGGCACAAGGGTTTTTAATGAGGCGACCAATGTTATTATATGAACTTTGATTGAATTTTTTTCTTATTTTGCAAAAAAATAAGGATTAAAGTTTGGAATATTGTTAAAACCTCCCAGAGGCGATAAGTTAGGTTGGACCCTCATGGATGAATACTTGCCCCCTAAAAGGAGATTACTAATGATGCATCTTCATGGAGGAATCCTTACTGCCTAAGATGTAATTATTCGTGTTGGATCCTCATGGAGGAATCCTTACCGCCTAAGAGGCAATTACTTAATTTGGATAATCACAGAAGAATCCATGTTGCCAAAGAGGCAATTATTTGATATGGAACATCATAGAGGAATCCTTGCATCCTAAAAGGCAACTAGTTATGTTGGATCCTCAAGAAGGAATCATTGTCGTCCTCTAGGGGCCATATAACATTAAAAAAATTGTTCGAGGTATTTTACAACAGTTTGCTCAAGAAAAGTAAGTAAATCAAATGCATCTTAAGGCCAAAATTTTTATTAATTGAGCCATAGAGGGAAAAAGTTACAAGATAAAAGCCCTTAAAGGCACAATTAATCATTACATAAATCCACTAAGGGTGTGGTCACACAAAAATCCACCTAGGGAAAAACAAAAAAAAAGCCATAAGCTCACTAACTAGCCTTCTAGGGCCGCTTATATTCTGAAGCATTCTCTTGGCGAGCATAATCCTCCTTGGGAGTTTCCTCTGCCTTCGCCTTGTCACCCTTAGGTTCAGCTTGAGTGCCCCCTTCAAAATATGTTCCAGACACCTTGAAAGACGACACCTTTTCTTCGTCCACTGGCTATCCGTCCTAAACCATTTTGAATAAGTCCATTTGACTCAGGTCCAGATCGAGGAAAAGGAATGTTATCTGCTCCCTCTCTCGCTCGAAGTACTAATACAAAGTATCCACAATTCATCTTTAAGGGTGGACAATTTTTCTTCCAGCTTCTTATGATAGAGAAGGGCATCCTCGAGGGGCTCATTTAGACTTTTCTTCGAGAGGGTGAGAGATTGGGCATCTAATGACACCTTTTTGAGGTTGTCTTCCATCGTATCCATCTATTTAATAAGTTGCTTCATTATCTCTTTCCCCTCGGCGATATACTTTCCCTTCAGTTCTCCCACGAATTTGGTGTGGTTCTCGATCCATCAGCAGGCCCATAATATTGGATTTCTCCATCATATTAGACATCTTATGAGGCGACATATAATTGATAGCCTGGTAGTCAACAGGAAATTCTTCATGTAAAGGGAGGCTAGTGCCTATAAAATTTATTGAATCAAACATTCTATCAATCGACAATGAGGAGTGTTAGGACGGGTCAGCCTAATTTGGCGAGTTACTCAGTTGTTTAGCCTTCTCGACCTCTTTTATAGACATAGTTGCATTGTCCTTTTGGGATAAAGAAGAGCTTCCACTCTGCTTTAGGGTCTTAGAGGGGCGAGGCTTTCTGGGGGCATTTCCTTTGGCATGACTTTTGCTTCCTTTCATGACAAGGTCGCCTTCGTGACTCTTGGAATTGTCTATCAATTGCTCTTGATACTCGGCCTTCTCCTTGGCTAGGCGTCGCACCTCAAAAAAAATAAGACTTTCGCGATGGGACGTGGAAAAAAGTTGTTCGAATAGAGTCACCACCGAACTTTATTCATTCCAAGAAGGAATAGGAAATTATCAAGAAAACCTTTAGGGAAGGAACATGGTCATCGCAACCAAGTTCTAGGTTCGGGAGTCGATTACGTAAAAGGAAGGTATTAGAACCCCTCACGTCCGTTGTACTTAATGGAAACCTCTTAGTTCGATTTGTGATGAATGTTAGCTAATGTTATTTGTTTTCTTTTAAGTGAGTAATACGAAAAGGGTAGGAAGAAAGGATTCACTTCTAAGGGGGAAATGGGTGATTTTTTATTAGGGTGCTCGCCAAGGATTGGGGCCCTTGTGCCTACGTATTCTCATTGCGAAATGAGAAATCAGAGCATCCGTAGTTAGGACTACGGGAAAAGGTTTGGATAGGAAAAAGAAAAGGTAGAAGGTAGATGGGTAAAAAAACAAAAAGGTAGAAAAAGGTGGAAAAAGACAGAAGGTAGGAAAAGGTGCAAAAAACAAAAGGTAGCTCGCCAAGGATTGGGGCCCTTGTGCCTACGTATCTTCATTCAGACGAGAATGAAGAATTAAAGTGTTCGTAGTTCATGGAACTACGGTTGGTTGGTTTGTATTTTTTAATGAACAAGTGTTTAGATTGCATTCTAATGGTTAAACATTGCTTGTGCTCGCAATGGGAGGCTTAAAGCGTTTGTTTGTGTCTGCGTTAGAATGGACTAAACAATGTCCTTTCGAAAAAGAGTTTGAGTTGTGGATAGATTAAAGTGTGTTAAGGGCAAACATGTGTCTAGATCGCATTCTAATAGTAAAACATGGCTTGCTTACTCACGGGGGAGGCTTAAGCGCAAGTTTGTATGCATTAGAAAGGATTAGACAATTGTCTTTTTGAAGAAAAAGATTTGAATTGGATTAGGGTATGTTAAGGGTTTCGATCGCACGGGGAGAGAAAGTAAGGTTCGATCGGTTAAGTATTTGAAAGGAGAATGAGGATTATTTGATAAGAACGAGAAATGGGCCTCAAAACCAATCAATCGAGGTATTACCGGGATGCTTGATCAAAATGACACCTTTTTCATTCTATTATTTACGAAATTATTTGATGGACAATGAACTTTCCAAAGATTTTTCAAAAGTACCATATGGAATGCTAGACTCCAATGGTCCCTCTTTTGTCCAAGTAATTAGGGAAAGTGTTTTTAGAAATGAAAGACTGGACGAAAAACAACCCAAGGCGTGTGCCTCAAGAGCAATCGTTTGAAAATTCAAGGAGTGCGAGACTCCAAGAACTTATTTCTTTCGTTATTGATTAGGAAAAAGTTTCGAAAAGATTAAGTGTCTTAGAAACGAGAGATTGAAAGAAAAGCAACCCAATGTGTGTGCCTCAAGAGCATTCATTCAAATATTCGAGGAATGGGAGACTCCAAGAACCTTCTTCTTTTGTAATTTAATTGAGAAAAGGTTTTGACTAAACGTATTGAAAATGATTCAATCGGCTTGAAATGAAACACTTGGTGTTGGACCAAGATTTTATAGCTTATTGAAAATGTTTCGTTTTAAGTTGTCTTATTATTTAATCGCAAAGTTGACAAAATTTATCATAATGTTCTCAAGACCGGTTTGTACATAATGAAAACATGAGTATAATGTCATACGTAACAATCATAACGCTACGATATGTTCAATTAATGTGTAGACGACTTAGCGGCATAACGACATTATGTTACCGAATCCACAGATTAAAACCGATTTAAAAAATGCAATGAAAAGCAACAACATTAAATTGTGTCAGCATTTATTATCTTATTTACAATAATCTAAAAACGATTGATGCGCTTAGAGCCCATTCTACAATTTTACACAAAACTCAAGCAATAATAATAACATTAATAAAGTAAATGGAAAGGTGTGAACACAGTAATTGACATTCCCACTTTAATACTAACCAATGGCTTGGGCTACCGTGAGAGTCCTGTATAGGTCTCTTACGTGAGAGACCTTTTTTTTTCAAATCAATATGGACCACTTGATCATGATCAAGCACACCATATTAACATATGCCTCACACACATAATAAAAATCACCTTTAATGATTTTTTACAATTTGAAATTAATTGGTTTTATTTCACAAATTATATTTGAAATTAATTTTTTTAATTTGACATTAATTTTTTTAATTTCACTTTAATTGAATATATTTGACAAATTATATATTTGACTTTATATTATATATTTGTCATTAAGTTATATATTTTGATTTAAATTAATTTCATTAAATTATATATTTTGATATAAATTAATTTAATTAAATTTATTTTTACTGTAGCATAATAATTTTTTTTACTGTAGCATAATAATTTTTTTTAATTATGTTGACGTTTTTTATTTTTTAAATTATATTGACGTTTTTTATTTCATTAAATTATATTGACGTTTTTTAAATTTTTTTCTAAATTATATATTTTAAAATTATTTTTTAACATTAATTGGAACAAAATTTCTAAATATTATTTTTAAATTTATATATTTTTAATTTGAAATATATTGGTTTTATTTCACAAATGATATTTGACATTAATTTTTTTAATTTGAAATTATTTTTTTAATTTGACATTAATTGGATATATTTGAGAAATTATATATTTGACATTAAGTTATATATTTTGATTTAAATTAATTTCATTAAATTATATATTTTGATATAAATTTATTTAATTAAATTTATTTTTACTATAGCATAATAAATTTATTTTTACTGTAGCATAATTTTTTTTTTTCAATTATGTTGACGTTTTTTATTTTTTAAATTATATTGACGTTTTTTATTTCATTAAATTATATTGACGTTTTTAAAATTTTTTTTAAAATTATATATTTTAAAATTATTTTTTAACATTAATTGGAACAAAATTTCTAAATATTATTTTTAAATTTATGTATTTTTAATTTGAAATATATTGGTTTTATTTCACAAATTATATTTGACATTAATTTTTTTAATTTGACAATATTTTTTTAATTTGACATTAATTGGATATATTTGAGAAGTTATATATTTGCATTAAGTTATATATTTTGATTTAAATTAATATAATTAAATTTATTTGTACTGTAGCGTAATAAATTTTTTTTACTGTATTGTAATATATTTTTTTTAATTATGTTGCCGTTTTTTATTTTTTAAATTATATTGACGTTTTTTATTTCATTAAATTATATTGATGTTTTTTAAAAAAAATTTAAATTATATATTTTAAAATTATTTTTTTAACATTAATTAGAACAAAATTTCTAAATATTATTTTAAAATTTATATATTTTTAATTTGAAATATATTGGTTTTATTTCACAAATTATATTTTACATTAATTTTTTTAATTTGACATTATTTTTTTAATTTGATGGTCAACTATGTGTGAACTATGTCAGAGATGCATAAATGATGGTCAACTATGTGTGAACCATGAAAGATAGTCAATAGATGATGGTGAACTATATGTGAGATGCATAGATGATGGTCAACTATGTGTGGATCATGGAAGATAGTCAACAGATGATGGTGAACTATGTCAGAGATGCATAGATGATGGTCAACTATGTGTGGACCATGGAAGATAGTCAACAGATGATGGTCAACTATGTGTGAGATGCATAGATGATGGTCAACTATGTGTGAACCATGGAAGATAGTCAACAGATGATGGTGAACTATGTGTGAGATGCATAGATGATGATCAACTATGTGTGAACCATGGAAGATAGTCATGAGATGATGTGTGAACCATGTCAGAGATGCATAAATGATGGTCAACTATGTGTGAACCATGGAAGATAGTCAACAGATGATGGTGAACTATGTGTGAGATGCATAGATGATGATCAACTATGTGTGAACTGTAACACCCCAAATTTCGTAAGAATATTTATTTAATTTATTTAAATATTATATTCGTGAATTTTTGTGAATTTCGGTGAATTTGGATGTTTTGGGCATTTTGTGGAATTTTAGTTATTTAATTAAATAATAGTATATATTATGGAATATAATGTATTACTATTTATTTTAAATAATATTAGAGGAATTAAGGGTAAGACAGACATTTGAGGAGAATTAGTGAGGGTATTATGGGGGAAGCCCAATTTTGAGGCCCAAGGGTTAGGGTGAATATAAAAGGAGGATTTAGAAAATAGGATTCCTTTTTGGTGAACCGTGAAAAGAAGGAGAGCTTTGTGGAAAAAGGGAAAGACGAGGATTTTCGAGAAGGTTTCCAAAGGCTCAAGAGAGAACACGTCGGATCAACAATCTAAGGTATGGGGAGTAATTACCTTTCATTGTTTTCATTACAGGATTCGATCTAATTAAAGTGGATGGTTTGTATTTGAGGGTTTATGGGGTTTTTGTGACGAATTGATGATTTAAGGGTATTTTGTGAATCGATTTACTAAGGCTGAATTTAATCGGGTAAAATAAACCTTGGGGCTGGTTTCCCTGTTGATGTTGTGTTGACTTGGTGGCGAAAGGGATTTAGGGAGTTTATAGGAAGCTTGAGAGTTTGTGAAGGTTTAGGGAAAGTAAGGTTCCCGTAGTGTCCTGAATCGACCTAATGGACGTAGGTTTTATGCCTTTGAATCCCGTGATGCATTTGGACAATTGTAGGGATGTTTTTGGGTCAATTGGGGCTGTAATCGCAGGTACCTTTGAGGCTGTGGAGCTACTGATGCGTAGCAGCGATTTGTTGTAATCGCAGGTTCGCTAAGCGAACCATTCCTTCGCAAGGCGAATGTTCGCCAAGACTCACAAAGCGAGCAGCGCAGCGAATGCGCGATAACCTGAGTGTAGGTACTGAGATGATTCTGAAGTGGAATTGGAGATTCGCTGGAAGTCTCGCAAAGCGAATGAACCAGCGAGTGGTTTCGCACAGCGAATAAACCAGCGAGTATGACAGATGGTGTCTTCTGGTGTTTTGGTGTAGTGAATGTGGGATTCGCTGACCGCTTCGCAAAGCGAAGGTTTTAGCGAACTGGTTCGCCTAGCGAACCCTGGAGCGAACTGCTGCTGTTCGCGATGTTTTGTTATGTGCTCTGCTATTTTGATGCCTTGATGCTGTGATTTTTACGATGATTTTCCATGACGTTACTGTTGATTATATGATGATGTGTTGGTGATTATTTGACGAATATGTGATGACATGACGTATATGAGAATTGATGAATGATGATGCACATTATGATGTTTATTTGATGATGATGATTAGTGATGTTGTGTATCATACATTCATATGCATACTCTGTGACGACGCTTCATTCCCATTGTGCGGATATGAGGTAATTATGACGTGCTCCGGTTCCAATTGCGGGATCGATCCTATTGACAGGGATCTTTGGAGGTGTGATGGCCTAGTGTCCATCGATTATGACAATTGGTACCACATGCACGAGTCTTGTTGTGCATTGCATTTATGTGGCATTGATGTGATTTCGATATAGTGATTCCTGATGTTTTTCTTTTATGATGACCATGAAGCTGTTGTATATGAAGATAATGCCATTTTATGTATATCTTGTTTTATAAGGATTATTATGAATTGTGATTACTCACCCTGCCTGTTTGAATGTTGCCTCCACGTGGGTAACGTGCAGGTGATCAGGTTTAGCCGTGGATGCTTCGAGGACCTTGAAGTTTATTTGCTTTTGGTCGATTTAGAGGGTCTTGCTCTGATAGTGTAACATCGGGTTGGGGTCCTTTGAGTCGAACTATGTTATTTCCTTATTATTGTTGTCATTTGGTGATATGGTTTTATTTTGATGTTTGTTGAAAACCTTTTAATTAGAATTTTGAGTTCCGCTGCCATGTGAAGGCTTTTGAGTTATTTTGAGGAAAACCCTTTGTTACAGGAAAAGTTTATTATTTTGATTTAAATGAGAAATGCGCACCATTGAGGTGATTTTGATGCTTTACTCTGATATTTGAGTTGTTTCTGCTGCAACATTTGTGGGGGTAGAAAAGGGTGTTACATGAACCATGGAAGATAGTCAACAGATGATGGTGAACTATGTGTGAGATGCATAGATGATGGTCAACTATGTGTGGACCATGGAAGATAGTCAACAGATGATGGTGAATTATGTCTGAGATGCATAGATGATGGTCAACAATGTGTGAACCATGGAAGATAGTCAATAGATGATGGTGAACTATTTGTGAGATGCATAGATGATGGTCAACTATGTGTGAACCGTGGAAGATAGTCATGAGATTGTGTGTGAATCATGTCAGAGATGCGCAGATAATGGTCAACTATGTGTGAACCATGGAAGATAGTCAACAGATGATGGTGAACTATGTGTGAGATGCATAGATGATGATCGACTATGTGTGAACCATGGAAAATAGTCAACAGATGATGGTGAACTATATGTGAGATACATAGATGGTGATCAACTATGTGTGAATAATGGAAGATAGTCAACAGATGATGGTGAACTATGTGTGAGATGCATAGATGATGGTCAACTATGTGTGGACCATGGAAGATAGTCAACAGATAATGGTGAACTATGTGTGAGATACATAGATGATGGTCAACTATGTGTGGCCCATGGAAGATAGTCAACAGATGATGGTGAACTATGTGTGAGATGTATAGATAATGATCAACTATGTGTAAACCATGGAAGATAGTCAACAGATGAGTGTGAACTATGTCAGAGATGCAAAGATGATGGTCAACTATGTGTGAACCATGGAAGATAGTCAATAGATGATGGTGAACTATGTGTGAGATGCATAGATGATGGTCAACTATGTGTGAACCATGGAAGATAGTCATGAGATGGTGTGTGAACCATGTCAGAGATGCACATATGATGGTCAACTATGTGTGAACCATGGAAGATAGTCAATAGATGAGTGTGAACTATGTCAGAGATGCAAAGATGATGGTTAACTATGTGTGAACCATGGAAGATAGTCAACAGATGATGGTGAACTATGTGTGAGATACATAGATGATGGTCAATTATGTGTGAACCATGGAAGATAGTATTGAGATCATGTGTGAACCATGTCAGAGATGCATAGATGATAGTCAACTATGTGTGAACCATGGAAGATAGTCATGAGATGATGATGAACTATGTGTGAGATGCATAGATGATGGTCAACTATGTGTGGACCATGGAAGATAGTCAACATATGATGGTGAACTATGTCAAAGATACATAGATGATGGTCAACTATGTGTGGACCATGGAAGATAGTCAACAGTTGATGGTGAACTATGTGTGAGATGCATAGATGATGATCAACTATGTGTGAACCATGGAAGACAGTCAACATATGAGTGTGAACTATGTCAGAGATGCATAGATGATGGTCAACTATCTGTGAACCATGGAAGATAGTCAATAGATGATGGTGAACTATGTGTAAGATACATAGATGATGGTCAACTATGTGTGCACCATGGAAGATAATCAACAGATGATGGTGAACTCTGTCAGATATGCATAGATGATGGTCAACTATGTGTGAACCTTGAAAATAGTTAATAGATGATGGTGAATTATATGTGAGATGCATAGATGATGATCAACTATGTGTGAACCACGGAAGATAGTCAACAGATGATGGTGAACTATGTGTGAGATGCATAGATGATGGTCAACTATGTGTGAACCATGGAAGATAGTCATGAGATGATGTGTGAACCATGTTAGAGATGCATAGATGATGGTCAACTATTTGTGAACCATGGAAGATAGTCAACTGATGATTGTAAACTATGTGTGAGATGCATAGATGATGATCAACTATGTGTGAACCATGGAAAATAGTCAACAGATGATGGTAAACTATGTGTGAGATGCATAGATGATGGTCAACTATGTGTGGACCTTGAAAGATAGTCAACAGACGATGGTGAACTATGTCAGAGATGCATAGATGTTGGTCAACTATGTCTGAACCATGGAAGATAGTCAATAGATGATGGTGAACTATGTGTGAGATGCATAGATGATGGTGAACTATGTGTGGACCATGGAATATAGTTAACAGATGATGGTGAACTATGTCAGAGATGCATAGATGATGGTCAACTATGTGCGAACCATGAAAGATAGTCAACAGATGAAGGTGAACTATGTGTGAGATGCATAAATGATGATCAACTATGTGTGAACCATGGAATATAGTTAACAGATGATGGTGAACTATGTCTGAGATTCCTAGATGGTGGTCAACTATGTGTGAACCATGGAAAATAGTCATGAGATGATGGTGAACTATGTGTGAGATGCATAGATGATGGTCAACTATGTGTGGAACATGGAAGATAGTCAACATATGATGGTGAACTATGTCAGAGATGCATAGATGATGGTCAACTATGTGTGAACCATTGAAGATAGTCAACAAATGATGATGAACTATGTGTGAGATGCATACATGATGATCAACTATGTGTGAACCATGGAAGACAGTCAACAGATGATTGTGAACTATGTCAAAGATGTATATATGATGGTCAACTATATGTGAACCATGAAAGATAGTCAATAGATGATGGTGAAATATGTGTTGGATGCATAGATGATGGTCAACTATGTGTGGACCATGGAAGATAGTCAACAAATGATGGTGAACTATGTCAGAGATGCATAGATGTTGGTCAACTATGTCTGAACCATGGAAGATAGTCAATAGGTGATGGTGAACTATGTGTGAGATGCATAGACGATGGTCAACTATGTGTGGACTATGGAATATAGTCAACAGATGATGGTGAACTATGTCAGAGATGCATAGATGATGGACAACTATGTGTGAACCATGAAAGATAGTCAACCGATGAAGGTGAAATTTGTGTGAGATGCATAGATGATGATCAACTATGTGTGAACCATGGAATATAGTTAACAAATGATGGTGAACTATGTCTGAGATGCCTAGATGATGGTCAACTATGTGTGAACCATGGAAGATAGTCAACAGATGATGGTGAACTATGTGTGAGATGCATAGATGATGATCAACTATGTGTGAACCATGGAAGATAGTCAACAGATGATGGTGAACTATGTGTGAGATGCATAGATGATGGTCAACTATGTCTGGACCATGGAAAATAGTCAACCGATGATGGTGAACTATGTCAGAGATGCATAGATGATGGTCAACTATGTGTGAACCATGGAAGATAGTCAATAGATGATGGTGAACTATATGTGAGATTCATAGATGATGGTCAACTATGTGTGAACCATGGAAGATAGTCATGAGATGGTGTGTGAACCATGTCAGAGATGCGCAGATGATGGTCAATTATGTGTGAACCATGGAAGATAGTCCACAGATAATGGTGAACTATGTGTGAGATGCATAGATGATAGTCAACTATGTGTGAACCATGGAAGATAATCATGAGATGATGTGTGAACCATGTCATAGATGTATAGATAATGGTCAACTATGTGTGAACCATGGAAGATAGTCAACAGATGATGGTGAACTCTGTGTGAGATGCATAGATGATGGTCAACTATGTGTGGACCATGGAAGATAATCAACATATGATGGTGAACTATGTTAGAGATGCATAGATGATGGTCAACTATGTGTGGACCATGGAAGATATTCAATAGATAATGGTGAACTATGTGTGAGATGCATAGATAATGATCAAGTATGTGTGAACCATGGAAGATAGTCAACAGATGAGTGTGAACTATGTCAGATATGCATAGATGATGGTCAATTCCGTGTACACCATGGAAGATAGTCAATAGATGATGGTGAACTATGTGTGAGATGCATAGATGATGGTCAACTATGTGTGGACCATGGAAGATAGTCAACATATGATGGTGAACTATGTCAGATATGCATAGATGATGGTCAACTATGTGAGAACCATGGAAGATAGTCAACAGATGATGGTGAACTATGTGTGAGATGCATAGATGATGATTAACTATGTGTGAACCATGGAAGATAGTCAATAGATGATGGTGAACTATGTGTGAGATGCATAGATGATGGTCAACTATGTGTGGACCATGGAAGATAGTCAACATATGATGGTGAACTATGTCAGATATGCATAGATGATGGTCAACTATGTGAGAACCATGGAAGATAGTCAACAGATGATGGTGAACTATGTGTGAGATGCATAGATGATGATTAACTATGTGTGAACCATGGAAGATAGTCAATAGATGATGGTGAACTATGTGTGGGATGCATAGATGATGGTCAACTATGTGTCAACCATGGAAGTTAGTCATGAGATGATGTGTGAACCATGTCAGAGATGCAAAGATGATGGTCAACTATGTGTGAACCATGGAAGATAGTCAACAGATGATGGTGAACTATGTGTGAGATGCATAGATGATGATCAACTATGTGTGAACCATGGAAGATTGTCAATAGATGATGGTGAACAATGTGTGAGATATATAGATGATGGTCTACTATATGTGGACCATCGAAGATAGTCAACAGATGATGGTGAACTATGTCAGGGATGCATAGATGATGGCCAACTATGTGGGAACCATGGAAGATAGTCAATAGATTATGGTGAACTATGTGTGAGATGCATAGATGATGGTCAACTATGTGTGAACCAAGGAAGATAGTAATGAGATGGTGTTTGAACCATGTCAGAGATGCGCAGATGATGGTTAATTATGTGTGAAGCATGGAAGATAGTCAACAGATGATGGTGAACTATGTGTGAGATGCATAGATGATGATCAACTATGTGTGAACCATGGAAGATAGTCAATAGATGATGGTGAACTATGTGTGAGATGCATAGATGATGAGCAATTATGTGTGAACCATGGAAGATAGTAAATAGATGATGGTGAACTATATGTGAGATGCATAGATGATGGTCAACTATGTGTGGACCATGGAAGATAGTCAACAGATAATGGTGAACTATGTCAGAGATGCATAGATGATGGTTAACTATGTGTGGACCGTGGAAGATAGTCAACAGATGATGGTGAACTATGTGTGAGATGCATAGATGATGATCAACTATGTGTGAACCATGGAAGATAGTCAACAGATGAGTGTGAACTATGTCAGAGATGGATAGATGATGGTCAACTATGTGTGAACCATGGAAGATAGTCAATAGATGATGGTGAACTATGTGTGAGATGCATAGATGATGTTCAACTATGTGTGGACCAGGAAAGATAGTCAACAGATGATAGTGAATTATGTGTGAGATGCATAGATGATGATCAACTATGTGTGAATCATGGAAGATAGTCAACAGATGATGGTGAACTATGTGTGAGATGCATAGATGATGGTCAAATATGTGTGGACCATGGAAGATAGTCAACAGATGATGGTGAACTATGTCAGAGATGCATAGATGATGGTCAACTATGTGTGGACCATGGAAGATAGTCAACAGATGATGGTGAACTATGTGTGAGATGCATAGATGATGATCAACTATGTGTGAACCATGGAAGATAGTCAACAGATTAGTGTGAACTATGTCAAAGATGCATAGATGATGGTCAACTATGTGTAAATCATGTAAGATAGTCAATAGATGATGGTGAACTATGTGTGAGATGCATAGATGATGGTCAACTATGTGTGGACCTTGGAAGATAGTCAACAGATGATGGTGAACTATGTCAGAGATGCATAAATAATGGTCAACTATGTGTGAACCATGGAAGATAGTCAGGAGATTATGTGTGAACCATGTCAGAGATGCATAAAGGATGGTTAACCATGTGTGAACCATGGAAGATAGTCAGGAGATGATGTGTGAACCATGTCAGAGATGCATAGAGGACGGTCAACCATGTGTGAACCATGGAAGATAGTCAGGAGATGATGTGTGAACCATGTCAGAGATGCATAATGGACGGTCAACCATGTGTGAACCATGTGTGATATAATTTTATTTCACAAATTATATTTGACATTAATTTTTTTTAATTTGACATTAATTGGATATATTTGACAAATTATATATTTGACATTAAATTATATATTTTGATTTAAATTAATTTCAGTAAATATATTTTTACTGTAGCGTAATAAAATTATTTTAAATTTATTTTTAATGTAGCTTGATAAAATTATTTTTACTGTAACTTAAAATTATTTTAAAATCATTTTAGCGTAATAAAATTATTTTAAATTAATTTCTTTAAATTTAAATTTATTTTTACTGTAACTTGATAAAATTATTTTTTTAAATATATTTTAAAAATAATTATGTATTTAGCTTGATAAAATTATTTTTACTGTAACTTAAAATTATTTTAATATTTATTTAGCGTAATAAAATTATTTTAAATTTATTTCATTAAATTTAAATTTATTTTTTCTGTAACTTGATAAAATTAATTTTTAAAATGTATTTTAAAAATTATTATGTATTTTATATATTGTGATTTAAATTAATTTCATTAAATTTATTTTTACTTTAGCTTAATAAAATTATTCAATGTATATTTTAAAGTATTGATTTTTTCATTAAATTCATGTTTTTATGGAAAAAATCTCAAAAAATCATATAAGTCAAAATAAAATAAACTTATAAATATGCAAATTTTAGATGTTTTGCAATAAAATTTAAATTAATTATATAAATTAAATCAATGTTATATTTTTTTCAAAATAGATGTAACACTTTATTTTGCCAAAATTAATTTATTAATATGCAAATTAAATTATACATTATACTTTATATTAACGTATAAAATATATGAACTAAAAATAAAGTAAAAAAATATATTAAATATTATATACTGATGTGTAAGGATTAATATTTTAATTGTAGGGATATTACTTTATTTAGGATGACCCACTCTAATATTACCTTTTGGGCCAAATATAATCTGGATCCTGAGCCATTCCACATATATGTAGGAGGAACCGTACAGTGTACTTTTTTTAGGGTTTCGTCTTCTCTCCCACTTTTCACTGGAAAACGTAAGAAGCTTTCGATCGGACTTGTGATTGCCGGAAAAAAACCACCATCGAAGGGATTAGCAAGATGTCTGGTCCGAAAAATCCTTGCTACAGTTACATATCTAATGATGTGTCGCTCCCGGGATTTTCATCCAAGTACAAACGCGAGAGTGGCGCGGAAACAGAGTCGCCAGCAATGTGTATTTATCCCAAGAGAGGGAAAGGAAACACTGCATAAACCTAGGGGAAAGGAAAAGCATGGTCTCGCGACCAAGAGAAACGGGTAAGGGAGTCGGTTACGCGAAGGGAAGGTGTTAGCACCCCACACGCCCATCGTACTCGATGGGATCCATGCTTGTTGTCTCGATCAAAGGGTGTCGTCGTCTGGAGCTCCACTGCTACTGGAAAGGAGAAGGAACGAGAACGGAAAAGAAAGGAGAAACGAGGAAGAAAAGAAAAACAAGTGACTCGATAGGACGTCCTCGGAGTCCTAGGCATGTGTATTCCCTCGGGTGTGGGAAAGTCAGAGTCAACGTAGTTCGGACACGAACTAAAGGGGGGAGGTTGCTCGCCAAGACACCGCCGTCTTGTGCTTACGTACCCTCAATCTAACCAGAGAGAGGAAGCCAGAGCAGTCGTAGTTCGACTTAACGAGGTCGGTGTTTTTTATGAGCGACGTTAAGTTCGCGTCCGGCAGTTAGGGTCGATGCCTGTTTGCGACGAGACGGAAGTAACGTGCCCTTTTCTGAAAATGAGGTTTGGAACTTAACAATCCCGAAGGATGAAAGAGGTTTGAGTTTGTTTTATGTCTTTTAGATAGAAGTGGATTGAAGTTAATTCATAACTTGCATTGCACCCAAGTCTACAACATAGGATCGAATGTCTCGCGTATCGACCCAAGACGGACGCATGCTAAACATCCTAAGAAAGTGAAGGAAGATCGCCCACTATCTCATTTCCCACATATAAGGCTCGTGCGCAATACATGTTAATCCTTTATTAAGTGTTTTATAAAGATTATGAGATGAAAAGAGAAGACTCAAGTTGAAAAGAAAACACTAAAGGGAATCTAATTTGTTCCTAATGTTATCATGCAAAAGTGGCCCTAAGGTCAAGGTTTGAGAACCTAAGTCTAAAGAGAAGAGAGGGATAACACTACCTAATGCCTATCCTACCTCACCTTAATTAAAAATTAAGGATGAGCTAGAATCCCAAAGGGTGTGAAAAAGTTGTACACAAAGCATTATATCATGCTATTCACAAGAGAGAAAGACAAGTAAGATAAATGAGAAATGGGAGAATTGATGAACATGGATAACCATCCATATGTCCAAGTACCTTACCTCTGCCCCTACACAAAAGGTTAGCATAAAATCATCACAAGTCATTAATACAAGTGAAAGAAACTAATCTAACTAATACTAGTTGCTCTAAGAAGACAAACTAATAAGTAAGTAAAATTCAAACTACAAAGGAAGGGACCTAATGGTTAGGAACCATCCTAAGTCAGTAGGTGTGTCTTAAGGGATCCTACTAATGTAAACATGCCATATGAAATCAAACAAAAGCAAACTATGCACCAAACAATCATGCAAAGGCAATGTGTGTACCACTTATGAAAAATGAATGCTTATGAATGGTAAAGATGTATTAATGCATGAACATAAGTCAATGTCAGAATTAAATGACATCTATGAATGCATATGAATGTCATTAAATGAACATACAAGTCATGGATGCAAGCATTAAAAGAAATGAAGCAAGAAAAAGTGAACAAACACAATTGAAGTTCAACTATGATGCACACTTAATGCAACAAACCAAAAGAAGTCATGTAAGTGAAATGAATCATGCATGAGTACCCAAGTCAGTAGCATATCATACTTTAAATGAAGTTGGAATCAAAATAAAATACCTATAATATTCCTACACAACTCATGTCATTTAGAAGCTAGAAGAGAAGTAAATGCAAAACTAGCTCAAAGAAGTACTCAATCATTAATGTACTTTTGAAGTAAATGAAAGAGGAAGTTCAAATGGATCAAAGCATATTAGACATGTCAAGGTCAGAGGATATTGACCTCTAATAGGTCTCATACAAGTCCTAAAAGAAAGAGAAGAAGTAGATCACACAAGGTTCAAACAATCTTAACAAACAAAGTTCACTTTGGAAAAGACAAACCAAGTTTAAGTTTTGTGAAATATGCAAAGAAATTATATGCCATATGGTATGGGCAAGTGAATGTGTATGTTTTGGCATATTATAAGTCATGTGCAATGAGATGGGATGTGAATTAGATGCATCACTTTGATCATATCACACAAACAACTCAAGTTAGAACCAATTGGATCACACACACAATGTTTACAAGTCATGGGTTTTCAAACAAGTAAAAATGAAGTTATGAATCACATGAATGGTTAGAGATGATCTAAAACAGAAGTTGAGTCAAGTTTAGATAGCTTTTAGGTCATTCTTCATGAAGATGTGCCATGCAACACATAAGAAAAAGTGGACAAAGAAAGATCAAACACCAAGTATCAATTCATGTTCAAATAAGTCTATACAAATCAGTCAAATCTAAGTGTTAGGGACCTATAATTTGGTTTTATAAGACCTATAAGGATGCCTAAACATGTATACAAATGAATGCACAAGTATCATGTTGAATAGTTACACAATGAACATGAAGCCCTAGAACTGGCACTCTAAACATCTACACAAACAAGGTGCACTTTATCAATTAACACAAGCATGATTAAATGTTGTAAAAATTCAAAGGAAACAAGTGAGATGGAGTGTAATCAGAGGCTAAACAATATGCAAAAGAGTGAGCAAAAATTCATTTGTTATCATGTTCAAACAAAATCCATAACATGCACTATAGTCATTGAACAATCACATACAAGATGACATTCAAAAGCCAATCAAATATCACCTAAAAAATCCTAAAAAATTACATAGTAGTGGTCAATATGTCCTAATATCTCATGTCAAATTCCATGTGACAAATAAGTACCAAACTTCTTATAGAAAATGATTAATGCACCAAGTATCACAAACTATGATCATTAAAGCACAACACAAAGAAAATTCCAAAATGGGCATCAAAATTAATCAAACATGGAAATAAAAATACCAAAAATTAAAAGAGAGGGTTAGGACCAATCATGAATTTTCTTGGAATTTTTAGTGAAAAGAAACTATTTTTACAAAAACATTTTGAAACATGTATATAAAAAAGGAAGAAATGAGAAAATGACATGGGGGGTGCAACGAAAGCAAATAAGCAATTATAATACACGCTGGACCCAGAAGGAGGGGGTGTGCATATCAAAAGAGTTAGGCCCAATATACCAACTAGCCTAGTGCGCATGTGATGTAGCTCAGTCAATAAATTGACTTAATCATGGCCATTGGTTCAGTCAAACACGTGATGATCAAGAAAACACGCCCATCTAAGGGTCCAAAACGTACGCACATGATACCTTAACATGGAACTACCACATGTGAACAATTATTTCAAAATAAATCAGAAAAAGGATCACGTGCTAGGGAGGGTATCATTAATGTGTTGGCGCGTGATTATTGGATCATGTGGTTATCCATGAACGAACCAGATCTCGCCACGTATTAAGCGGAAAGGAACTAGGGTTTAACGCTGGCTGCCGGACTGGATATCCGGTCACCATCTCTGGTGAGCCAACCACCGTGGCCAAGAACAAAATTCCCAGAAATCCACTAAATCACCATCATTCAATTCGTATTTTCACACTGATCCCTAAAATGCTATTGGTTTTTCTTGATTTTTCTTCTATTAGTCTAATCGAAGCAAAATAAACAAAGCCAAAACTTCCAGATCTCACATCTTGCTAATCCATACACACAACCAATGCCTCCAATTGGAGGTCCCAAGTAACCAAATCGGACCATGAAAATCACTAGAACAACACTGCAGTTTGGACAAGTCTTGCCCTACCCGTGCCTGACACCATGACCTATGATATAATCAGCTTGAGTTCACCACTTTGGGCCACTATAACCCTCAAATGGTTGACTAGATGAAAATTTGTCCAACACAAAAATTAAAGAGGAGATGGAAATGAACAAGATTGATGTTAAACAATTTTCCATTTGAAGCTTGTATCATTGAGAAATTTGGCTCTGAAGTTGGACAAAACATACACACAAGATGTTTGATGAAATGACTGCGTGTTGGCTCGCCCATAACTTGCCTTGCTGGTCAAAAATGCCCTACAAACCTCCAACTTTAATCAATCATAACTCTCTCAATTTTGATCCAATGGAGATGTTCTTGGTATGGATTTGAAGCTTGAAATGTGAACTTTTGATAGGCCTCCCTAGCCCCTCCATTTGGTCTTGTAAGATGGAGGAAGAAAGCCCCAAAGTTGACCTCTCACCTTGCCAAAACTTGCCATAAATAGAAACCCTAATTTCTACTTTTGGCAACTTTGAACATTTCTTGATTTTTGATGAATCTTTCATTATTTCTTGACCAAACCCTCTCCAATGATCATGTTTGACATGAGGAACATGGTTTTGACCTCAAAAAGTCAAGAGTTGACTTTTCCTCTGCACAATTGACTTTTCCCCAAATCTCCTGATTTCCAATCAAGTGACCAATTAAATATCCTTTGAAACAAATTGATGGACAATTCTCCATCCTTAGACACTTAAGGACATATAAAATACCATGAGATCAAGTTTTGCCCAAGAAATCAGAAATAAACTGATTTCATGGCAAACCCTAGTTTTAAACCCTCAGTCTAGGAGAAATCAGCACATCCTCCAAATCCAAAATCCTCTGAGTATGATGTGTATCCTCTCAAACAATGAGGAGATATACCATTTATAGATGATAAAAGCTTAAATATCTTGCCCATTGGGGCATTATACTAAAAAATTCCAAAACCCTAATCTTGCACTGGTTAGGAGAGGGTGGTTCCCTTGAAATTTCTTACCAATTGCAACCCTCTGATGAGGTGATAGACATTATAAGACACCTTGAGGTTCAAGACCCCCTTGTGGCTCAATCAATGATGGTATCAAGAACTATTTCTTTCCTTCATATCTTGGCCACTACACATGAACTTTGCTTGAAGCTCTGGGAAACATCTTCTTTCCCTTGAGTTGGCTCCGACACCATGATCCCATGCTAAGAACCCATGATATGCACAAATTCTAATACAAATAATGAAATGGAACATAATCCAGTTAGTGTTAAAAGTAAGAGGGCAAATTTTGAGGTGTTACAACTGCCCCTATTCAAACTTCTTGGATCTGAGGGTATGGAAGCGAAGATTTCCAGACAATCGAGATACATGGAGATTGAATACTAAAATAACCTAGAAATTTGCAAACTGTGGGGATAACGAAGTAGAGTTGTTTACGAGGACGGCCGCAGACGAACTCGAAAAGGAAGACCGGCCACAGACGGGCTACCCAACAAAAGAATACGAGGACGGCCGCAGACGAACTCGAAAAGGAAGACTGGCCACAGACGGGCTACCCAACAAAAAAAAACGAGAACGGCCACAGACGAACTCGAAAAGGAAGACCGGCCACAGACGGGCTACACAACAAAAATAAAACGAGGACGGTCGCAGACGAACTCAAAAAGGAAGACCGGCCACAGACGGGCTACCCAACAAAAGAATACGAGGACGACCGCAGACGAACTCGAAAAGGAAGACCGGCCACAGACGGGCTACCCAATAAAACGAAAACGAGGACGGCCGCAGACGAACTCGAAAAGGAAGACTGGCCACAGGCGGGCTACCCAACAAAAATAAAACGAGGACGGCCGCAGACGAACTCGAAAAGGAAGACCGGCCACAGACGGGCTACCCAACAAAAGAATAAGAGGACGGCCGCAGACGAACTCGAAAAGGAAGACCGGCCACAGACAGGCTACCCAAAAAAAGAATACGAGGACGGCCGCAGACGAACTCGAAAAGGAAGCCCGGCCACAGATGGGCTACCCAACAAAAATAAAACGAGGACGGCCGCAGACGAACTCGAAAAGGAAGACCGGCCACAGACGGGCTACCCAACAAAAATAAAACGAGGACGGCCGCAGATGAACTCGAAAAGGAAGACCGGCCAAAGACGGGCTACCCAACAAAAGAATACGAGGACGGCCGCAAACGAACTTGAAAAGGAAGACTGGCCACAGACGGGCTACCCAACAAAAGAATACGAGGACGGCCGCAGACGAACTGGAAAAGGAAGACCGGCCACAGACGGGTTACCCAAAAAAAGAAAAACAAGGACGGCCGCAGACGAACTCGAAAAGGAAGACCGACCACAGACGTGCTACCCAACAAAAGAAAACGAGGACGGCCGCAGACGAACTCGAAAAGGAAGACCGGCCACAGACGGGCTACCCAACAAAAATAAAACGAGGACGGCCGCAGACGAACTCGAAAAGGAAGATCGGCCACAGACGGGCTACCCAACAAAAATAAAATGAGGACGGCCGCAGACGAACTCGAAAAGGAAGACCGGCCCCAGACGAGCTACCCAACAAAAATAAAACGAGGACGGCCGCAGACAAACTCGAAAAGGAAGACCGGCCACAGACGGGCTACCCAACAAAAGAAAAACGAGGACGGCCGCAGACAAACTCGAAAAGGAAGACCGGCCACAGACGAGCTACCCAACAAAAATAAAACGAGGACGGCCATAGAAGAACTCGAAAAGGAAGACCGGCCACAGACGGGCTACCCAATAAAAGAAAATGAGGACGGCCGCAGACGAACTCGAAAAGGAAGACCGGCCACAGATGGGCTACCCAACAAAAATAAAACGAGGACGGCCGCAGACGAACTCGAAAAGGAAGACCGGCCACAGATGGGCTACCCAACAAAAATAAAACGAGGACGGCCGCAGACGAACTCGAAAAGGAAGATCGGCCACAGACGGGCTACCTAACAAAAGAATACGAGGACGACTGCAGACGAACTCGAAATGGAAGACCGGCCACAGACGGGCTACCCAACAAAAACAAAACGAGGACGGCCGTAGACGAACTCGAAAAGGAAGACCGGCCACAGACGCTTTACCCAAAGATTAGTAGAATCAACAGATCTACAAAAAAGACTCCGCTGGGGAAAAGAGAAATCTAGACAAACAACTCTGTAGGGGAGTATATGAAGGAATATGAAGGACGAATCCACTGGTTGCTGTGTAATGTTAAACAACATCTCTTGAGTTACATCACTTTCTACTGGGGAAAGAGACTGGCAAAAGAAATCAAACCTGGTTTATGCTTCGAATATGCATGTTTGAATTTTTCTATGGCGTAATGCTCCATGCGAAATGGAAATGCTACGCATTTGGGAGGATGCCATGCAAGAATGCTTATGCAATGCGAAAGAAGCGCTTCAGCAAAATAAATGCTGAAGACGAAGGTAACTCCACCGGGGATGACAAACTAAATTGTCCTCTGAGTTAAGAGATCCTGCTGAGGAAGATTTCATTTAACGATTTCCTGGTCACAAACTCTCCTGGAGATGAGAACCCCGAACGAAGTTCCACTCTGTTGGGGATGGAACCAAATATTGAAGGTGGAACCCAAAGAGAAATTCCCTCCGCTGGGAATTACCAATGACTTCTACCGAAGGTAGACCTCAAACCTGGATTTGAAGAATGCCATTAACAATTGGACTTAAGACCTGCTGGGGGATATCAAGCGCTGTTGAATAAACCACTGAGAAGATCACCACCAAACTCTGTTTGGGAGAACAAGTCAATAATACCGAATCTGTTTGGGGAGATTATCGACCTTAACCTGCTGATGGGAAACACCCTCACCTTCACCCTGTTGGGAAATACCAACCACTACCCACAAATCGGCTTGGGGACGATGGTTGATAGCATCAACTCTGCTAGGGGATAATATTGAGATCACTCATTGGTCGGGGATCAAATCATACCGTTGCTGGTGAGAAAAACATTTCCTGACTAGCTGAGGAAAATGGGTGCTCAGACCCTGTAGAGACAATAACATCTTTGTCCAAAGAAGATACTCCAAAAGTCTCTTACTGGGGATGCGAAAGCATCAACTTCTGACAGCTTGCTGAGAGAGTAATGGACCAACCACCACTCTAGCTGGGGAAATAAGCCTCTGTATTCTGCCTGGGGAAGGTAATTTCTGCTGAGGAAAAGATTCACCTTACCTTGCTGGGGATTAGAGCACACAGCTACTAGTGAAACATACATTTCCTGTCCTGCAGAGGTAAATAAGTACCAGACTCTGTAGGGATGATAAAATCTTTACCAGAGACAACCAACATGTCTTCTGCTGAAGATACCACAACATCTACCTTGAAGCCACTTCTGACTGCTTGCTGGGGAATAATAGACCAACCATGACTTCGGTTGGGGACACAATCCTCTGTATGCTTACAAGGGAGAGTAAGCTATGCTGAGGATGATGATATTTCAGATGCTGAGGAGAGTAACTCTACTGGGGAGAACTCTTGCTACCCTGCAAACAAAATCAACATAAAGTTCTATATGCAAAAATGGCCATCTAGATTACCATCCTAACGACTGTTGTCTGAGCAATTTCCACTGTTTTCCGATATGCTTCGCAAAGCTTAACATTTTCGCATGCAATGTTTATCAAAAATATCAGACATTTTCACAAACAAAAACAGTTAAAGTAAAAACACACATGGAAAGCTCTTAAAAATGAAAATGAAAATTCTATTGAATGGATTGTCCTGTAAATAGGCATTTACATTCGGAGGCAATTCCTAAAAAGAGGTAATTGCGCAAAAAAAGTAAAAGAAAATACACATGTCGGCAATGTGGGGAACATATATCCACCAGGATTCAATTCAGCTATGACCCGATATGGCTCGTTTATCCGCAGATGCCTTGACCTTCGAAGAGGCTGACTGGACTGATTCCTTTCCTTTGAAATTTCCCAGTATCAAAAGTGTTCACAGATCGAACGCAGATCGTAGCCTCCTGCTCTCAAATCCCTAACTTTTTCCTGGATCGCCCTTTACGAGTTTTCAATCCACCGGGATACCCATTTTTGCCAAAGTTGCCTTGTCAGGTTTTCAACTTTGCGGTTTATTCTCTTTTTTTCTTTTTATCCCTAACTTTTGCCCGAACCTTTTCTTTTTACGGTTCGTTGGGATGCCCCATTTTTGCCTGGACTTTCTTTTTGTGTCCAACGAGTCTCTTTTATGCAAAGTATTTTTTGACTACGTCTGCGTTCACAGGGGACGTAAAATCTTCGCCATCCATAGTTGAGAGTAATAAGGCTCCACCAGAGAAAACCTGTCTTACTACATATGGCCCTTCGTAGTTTGGAGTCCATTTGCCCCTGTGATCTGTTTGAGGAGGATGGATCCTTTTCAAAACCAATTCACCAGCCTGAAAGCACCGAGGACGCACCTTCTGATCAAATGCTTTCTTCATCCTGCTCTGATACAACCGACCATGTGCAATGGCTGCCAATCTCTTTTCCTCGATAAGGTTCACCTGATTCAATCTGGCACGTACCCACTCAGCTTCATCAAGCCTCACGTCTTCCAGAATTCTTAAAGAAGGAATCCCAACCTCTAATGGTAGAACTGCTTCCATACCATATACCAATGAGAAGGGAGTTGCTTCAGTTGATGTGCGCACCGAAGTATGATAACTGTGTAAAGCATAAGGCAACATCTCATGCCAGTCTTTATACGTCACTACCATTTTCTGCACAATCTTCTTGATATTCTTATTCGCTGCTTCAATATCCCCATTCATCTTCGGACGATAGGGAGAAGAATTGTGATGTTTAATCTTAAAGCTCTGACATAGCTCCTTCATCATCTTATTATTCAAATTTGAACCATTATCAGTAATGATTCTCTCCGGGACTCCATACCGACAGATGATGTCCTTCTTGATAAACCGGGCTACCACTTGTTTGGTAACGTTGGCGTACGAGGTTGCCTCCACCCACTTAGTGAAGTAATCAATGGCAACCAAAATGAAACGATGGCCATTGGAAGCGGTCGGCTCAATTTTCCCGATCATATCAATGCCCCACATAGCAAAGGGCCAAGGTGATGACAATACATTCAGAGGAGTAGGTGGCACGTGCACCTTATTAGCATAAATTTGGCATTTATGACATTTCCGGGCGTATTTAAAACAATCGGACTCCATAGTCATCCAATAATACCCCGCTCTCAACAGTTTTCTGGCCATAGCATGCCCATTGACATGAGTACCGAAAGAACCTTCATGAACTTCTTCCATTAACAGGTCTGCCTCGTGTTCATCAACACAACGTAGCAAGACCATGTCAAAGTTCCTCTTGTACAACACATCATCTTTATTCAGAAAGAAATTTCCCGCCAACCTCCTCAGAGTTTTCTTATCTTTGGTGGGCGCATCAACTGGATACTCTTGACTCTTCAGAAAGACCTTAATATCATGATACCAAGGTTTACCATCTGATACCCCTTCAACCGCAAACACAAAAGCTGGTCTATCCAGACACATGATTCTGATCGAGGGAGTTTCATTCCAACGGTTCACCTGATACATCGAAGATAATGTTGCCAACGCATCTGCCATCTGATTCTCTAACTGGGGTATATGATGGAAATCGACACTGTCAAAGAAAGGTAACAACCTTCAGGCATAGTTGTTATAAGGCACCAAATTCGCTTGACGAGTTTCCCATTCACCTATAATCTGATTAACCACCAATACGGAATCACCACAAACATCGAGGTTCTTGATTCTCAGATAAATTGCTTCTTCTAACCCCATGATGCATGCTTCGTACTCCGCCTCATTATTGGTGCATATGAACTCTAATCGGGTAGTGAAGGGTATATGAGAACCCTGTGGAGTCGTAATGACTACCCCGATTCCGTTACCATACGAGTTGACAGCCCCATCAAAGACTAGCTTCCACTTGGATCCAATTTCAGGTCCTTCGTCATGCAAAGGCTCTTCACAATCTTTCATCTTCAGATACATAATATGCTCATCAGGAAATTCAAACTTCATCGGTTGATAATCCTCAATTGGTTGTTCGGCAAGATATTCTGACAAAACACTTCCCTTAATGGCTTTTTGGGAAACATATTGAATACAATACTCTGTCAGAACCATCTGCCAACGGGCTATTCTTCCAGAAAGTGCCTGCTTTTCAAACACATACTTGATTGGATCCATCTTCGAAATCAAGAGGGTTGTGTGGTTTAACATATACTGCCTCAAACTCTTAGCTGCCCACGCGAGTGTACAACATGTTTTTTCCAGCATTGAGTACCTTGACTCACAATCAGTGAATTTTTTACTCAGGTAGTATATGGCATGCTCTTTTCTACCTAACTCATCTTATTGACCGAGCACACACCCCATTGAGTTCTCAAGAACCGTAAGATACATAATCAATGGCCTTCCTGGCACTGGCGGCATAAGGACTGGAGGTTCCTGCAAATATCCTTTTATTTTTTCGAACGCCTTTTGACAATTCTCGTTCCACCTGACTTCTTGATCTTTTCTTAACAATTTGAATATTGGTTCACAAGTGGCTGTAAGATGAGAGATGAATCTAGCAATGTAGTTCAACCTCCCCAGGAAGCCACAAACCTCCTTTTCTGTTCTCGGCTCAGGCATTTCTTGTATGGATTTTACTTTTGCAGGATCAACCTCGATACCCTTTTCGCTGACAATAAACCCCAGTAATTTTCCAGATCTCACACCGAAGGTGCACTTGTTCGGATTCAACCTCAGTCTGAACTTTATCAACCTATCAAAAAGCTTATGAAGATTTACCAGATGCTCTTTCTCCGTTTATGACTTCGCGATCATATCATCAACATAGACCTCGATCTCTTTGTGAATCATATCATGAAAGAGAGTCACCATTACCCACTGATAAGTTGCCCCAACATTTTTCAATCCAAAGGGCATCACTTTGTAACAGAATGTTCCCCACGGTGTTATGAACATTGTTTTCTCCATGTCCTCCGGGGCCATTTTGATTTGGTTATACCCAGAGAAGCCATCCATGAAGGAAAACACAGAGTATTGAGCAGTGTTGTCCACTAACACATCGATGTGAGGGAGCGGGAAATCATCTTTCGGGCTTGCTTTATTCAGATCTCTGTAATCAACACACATCCTGACCTTTCCGTCCTTCTTAGGTACAGGGACAATGTTAGCAACCCACGGAGGATAACTTGTCACAGCCAAAAATCCAGCATCTATCTGCTTCTGAACCTCCTCTTTAATATTGACAGACATTTCAGGTTTCGTTCTCCTAAACTTTTGCTTAACCGGAGTACATCCCTCTTTGAGCGGCAACCGGTGTACCACGATGTCAGTGTCAAGCCCAGGCATGTCTTGGTAAGACCAGGCGAAGATATCCACATACTTTCGAAGCATTTCAATCAATCTCCTCTTTACACTATTTTCCAAAGCAGCCCCAATCTTTACCTCTTTCTTTGCATCCTCGGTTCCCAAATTAACAATCTCAATCTCCTCCTGATGAGGCACAATGACCCTTTCCTCCTGTTTTAGCAGTCTGGCCAATTCCTCGGGTAGGTCACAGTCTTCCTCAACCTCTTCTTCAGCCTGATATATGGGATTATCGAAATTATACTGAGCCATAGCCGAATCATAAGGGATGGAATCTGAACAAGGTAACCTGCATGATAGATGATTCATGTTTTATTATGTATGCAACAAACAAAACACATTGCCATTTTGATGTGATTTTATGCACAAAATAAAACAGAAAAACAAGGATCAGAAATATTTGAATGCGAAAAGTCCTTTATTATTGATAAAGAAAAACCTACAAAATGTTCAAGCCCTACAAACAAGAATCACTACGTCTTGGGCTGAACGTAGGATCAAACATAATAGAAAAACAAAGACAATTACTCTGGGCCAGTCACTTGAATGATCTTCTCCGATGACCAGTTGCAAGGGCTTTGACCAGACGTGCAGGGGCGGATCCAATTATCCATGTCGCAATCGCTGTCCCCATCCTCTTCAATAGCATTGACTCTATCAAAGAATACCCCAGCACTGGTAAAACGAACCGGGCCGTAAAACTTCGGAGGCTCTTCAGGATGCCTGGGTGGCTTGTAAACCAGCCCGTAAGTATTTTGCTTTTTCTGAACCTCAATAACCTGACCCCATTTTTGTGAGCTTCCAGCTTCAATTACAGCCCGAGCATCCTTGAAGGAAGACATAGAAATCTCCGGCTGATCTATCACTGTAAGCTGCTTAACCACTTCAGATGGGCTAACCTCTTTGGGGGCTTCCTCATGAACTTTTACCGCTTCAAAAGCCTGACATAACGTTTCCTGTATTTCGCCATCTACCTCCACATATTTGAAAGTAGATAGATGGCTTATCATAATATCCTCCTCTCCGCAGACCGTCACCACGTGTCCGTCTACCATATACTTCAACTTCTGATGGAGTGTAGATGTCACAGCCCCAACACTGTGAATTCACGGCCGGCCAAGTAGGCAACTGTAAGCAGGCTGAATATCCATTATATAGAATGTGGCGTCAAAGACCTCCGAGCCAACCTTAATTGGCAGCACAATCTCCCCAAAAACAACTCTTTTAGAACCATCAAATGCGCGCATCACCAAATCACTTGGCGTGCATATTAACCCTCGGGTGTCCAGCTTCATCAATGCCTTCTTAGGCAAAACATTTAAAGATGATCCTGTATCCACAAGCACATGAGACATCAACGACCCACGACACTCAACAGAAATATGCAAGGCATTATTATGGTTTCTCCCAGCTGGAGTCAAGTTAACATCAGTAAACCCCAAACCATTGCCTGCATTAACATGGGCTATCACCCCCTCAAGCTGATTAACTGAGATCTCTTAGGGTACATAGGCGGCATTCATTACCTTCAACAATGCGTTTCGGTGAGCTTCCGAACATAACAACAAGGATAATATTGATATCTTGGATGGAGTCTGATGCAAATGATCCACTATTTTATAGTCACTTCTTTGAATCAACCTCATAAATTCTTCTACATTCTCAGAGAAAGGACTATCAGCTGGCCTTACTACGGGGTCAGTCACTGCCGGAGTCTGCACAGAATTATCTACGACCTGTTTACCCTTGTCCTGTCTGGAATTACCAGCCTGTTCATTGGAAGGAGTGAAGATTCTGCCACTTTGGGTAATAGCTCCTGCTTCCTCATTATTTTCAAGACTGGAACTTGCTACTGACATTCCCATTAACTCTTGCTTCTGTCCATTGACGAAAACTTCTGCACCGTAGTTCCAAGGAATGGCCTTGGTGCTTTCATAAGGAATGGGTCTAGGACCTATAATTATAACCGGCGCGGGTCTTGTCGCTGCTGAAATTGTGATTGTCTTAAAGGGAATAGTGATAGTAGCCACATCGCTGTCGATAACCTCTTTTTGTTGGTAACACCTGTCAAACTGCAACCTACCTTCATCTATCAACTTTTGAACTCCTAATTTCAACAACCCACAACCATTCATCTGTAACATACATTCTAAACAATTCTTGTCACAACCGGGGTATGCTCCACCCATCAATAATTTCTCCTTTACCACCATTAAAGGAGTCCTTAGTTTGTTCACATCCATAACTAGATTCAAAAATTCATTCTCCGCTAACACAACATTAACCCTCAGCCCCCCATGATCAGGCATTGGGTTCTGGATAACATTCGGTACGTCATTTGAAAAGTTTATGGCCTTAGAATCCACCAAGTCTTGAACTGTGTGCTTAAAAGCTTTGCAGTCCTCGATATGATGTCCGGGTGCCCCGGAATGAAAGTCGCAGTGGGCGTTAGGATTATAACCCGGAGGTGGATTACCAGTGATAGGAGCTAGAGTTCTCTTTTGAATTAGCTGCAGCTGAAGTAAGTGTTGGAATAACTGTGAATATAGTAGAGGTGGAGCATCAAAATGCCTATCTTGTTTAGGCTTGTACTATTGTTGGCGAGGAGCCTGATTTCGCTGCTGAGGTGGAAGTGCTGCAGGGATAGTTATTGACGCCACCTGCTAATTATGAGTCTGACACTGCTTTCCCTTACCTCGGTAAGACGATACAGAATTTGCTTCCTCTTTCTTCTTGTAATTCACATATGGTTTCTTCCCATGACTAGAAGATGACCCATCATTACCCGAAACTTTCCCAGCTCTGATTCCGCTCTCTAGCATTTCCCCCACCATGATCAGATCAGCGAACTTGCCTGACATGCATGGTAACAACTTCTCATAATAATGTCCTGGCCAGGTAGCCATGAACATATTCAGCATTTCCTTCTCCAACATAGGTGGATGTACTTTTGCCGCCAACTCGCGCCATCTCTGCGCATACTCTTTAAAGCTTTCACTGTTCTTTTGGGACATGCAATGTGGCTGTGTCCGATTGGGAGCCAAATCAGTATTATACTGATAGTGTTTCACAAATGCTTCAACCATCTCTCTCCAGTTGTGTATATGGCACCTCTCAAGCTGCATATACCATTCCAGGGACGCTCCAGACAAGATGTCTTGGAAGAAGTGCATCAGCAATTTTTCATCACGAGAATACGCAACCATCTTTCTTGCGTATTCCCAAACATGTGTCTTGGGGAAAGTAGTGCCGTTGTACTTCTCAAAAGTGGGGACTTGAAACTTATGCGGAATTCTTACATCAGGAACCAGCCCAAGGTCATCCAGATCCATTCCCACAGAATTTTGATTTACCACCCCTCTCAGCTGCTCCTCAATCATTTTAATCCTTTGATCATCAACAACCGGGAGACCAACATCTCCACCCGGCACAGAGAAAACATCGTCTTGTTGGTCATCAAAGGGCTGGCCCTAAATTGCGTGGATACTATTTCCTCCTCCAACCACAGAAGGAATTACCACATTTTCTCCTCCGCCCGGAGGGATAACGACAGAGGGAACTGGAACTCTGCCCGGAGGTCCATTTTGAACACTGTTTCCATTGACACCTCCGCCCGGAGGAATAACATTGTTCTGGAAACCACCATGAAGTACACCATTCTCATCTACTCTTGCCACCAGGGGTTGAACGAGAGTTCTAAGTTGCTCTTGTCCCTGTACGTCTCCTTGCATAATTTCCATGAATTGGGCAATACGGGCTTGCATGGCGGCCATCTCTGCTTGCATTTGCTCCATTACTCTTTTCTGGTTGAGTCGAGTAGGATATTGGTGAATTAGTTGGTCAGCTATCCTGCCTGTAACCAAATAAAGGTTAGAAAAAAAATTCGGAACGAGTACCTGTTATGCAAAAATGCTTATGATTAAACATCTCCAGGGCATATCCGCTTTGATTCTAGTTTTTGAAACCGGGTGAGGGATTGGACACAACATCGAAAAATAAATCCGAATCCAGAAATATTGCAGAATCAAACAAAGGAAGACACCTTTCAAAAACTGAGAGCTATTGAGACATATACGGCTGAACCAAATATTTTAATATCATATCGTAAGAAATCATACAGACGGGTCCGATACAATCAAAAGTGATTCCATCAACAATCCTGATGGTAATCATAGAAAAATACAAACAACAGAATCACTACAAATTAATTCCAAACAAACTGGCTTCAATCTCCTCAAGAAGGTTCACAGTGTATGGATGAGTAGGTCGCTCTATCAGCCCTTTGATCAGTCTGTTTCTCTTCTCGACATCTTGATTCAGCCTAGTAATCTGCTCCTCAACATCATTACCTTAGCGCCTTGACTTCTTGATTTCCTCTTGGAACTTGAGCTCTTCAATTTCTTTCTGAGCTCCTTTCCACTTACCAGAGAAATGTTTTTTATCTGCCTTCATTCTTTGAAGTTCTTTTTTCAACTCCACATTCTCAATCTTGAGCTCTTCCCACATCTCCTGATACGTGGCAAGCTTGGCTTCAGTCTCAGTCAAGGTCTTCTTGGTTTTCCTACAAGCCTTGTCAGAAGATTCAGCAGTCATACTGATTTTTCTACAGTGCTGAGCTCTGTCATCAAGATCCTTCTCCCTTTTTTCCAAGCGCTCTGTCAAATCTTGGACCTTCAATTTCAACTCCAAGTTGTCATGTAAGACACCCTACAGCTGACTACTCATACCAGAGTTTTCCACCCTCAAATCATACACCAATTTTCGCTGCTCATCGAATTCTTCGATTGGTACGGTGATTTTCTCTTCTATCACTTTGGGATATAAGGGAGGCGCCCAATCAAAAGGCAAATAGTACTCTTTGACCCTCTTCTTTATCCAGTGCTTATACGGAGGGAAAGTTTGATTGTTAGGCAAACCCCACACGGTTTTTCCTCTCTTCTGTTTACTGAGCCATGCTTTGGAATCTTTCTGCGCCACATCTAACCCATCGTCAACCATGTGAAAATACAAAGACTCTTCCAACTCCTTTTCAGCCGGGGGACCTTTCAGGGCATATCCAAACTACCGGATAGCCAAAGAAGGATTATAATTAATACCTCATTTTCTCCCTATCAATGGTACATTAGGGTATTCACCACAGCTGTGCAAAATGTCTTTACCCAGCACTCCGTGATTCACCCAAACAATATCTTTAGCATCTAGGCCCATCAGACGTTGACTCCATTTCAAAGAATTCTTAGTATCCTTGAAAACACCTGACTAAGGTAGACGATTGGTAAACCACTTATAGAAAAGAGGTGCACAACAATGAACTGTCCCACCTCGTCTCTTCTCATTCCTGTTGTATAAGGCATAATGAAGAACTCATAACAAGGTCGGCACCGGATTCTGAGTTACAAATATTTTGATAGCATCCATATCAACAAAATCAGGCTCACTCGGGAACAGGACAATACCATATACGCAGAGAGCCAACACTGCATTGAAGACAATCCACTTCTTCTCCTTAACCGCTTCTTGAGCCTTGTTTGCCAAGTATGTCAGGTGATAGCCACAAACCCTTCCCTTACCAGAGGTATCAGCTTCCAAAGTTGACTTGCTCAAATAAAGAGCACCAGCCACAGCTTGGAAATCAAGATCTGCCTTCGACCCACAGATAGGAGCTCCTTCTTTAATGGGAATTCCTAGGATATTAGAATACTCTTCCAGAGTAGAAACCAAAACATAATCTGTCTATACAAAGCACCTCAGGGAAGGATCATAGAACTGCATCAAGGTGCGCAAGCCATCAGATTCATATTCACTGAGGTTACGAGCAAAAGATAGAATCCAACCGTACTTCTCTTTGAACATTCCTAACACTTCCGGACCGGCCATCTCTTGTAAGCTACAAATCTGACTTAAAATAAGCTTCGGGAACTTGTACACAATGGTGTTCTTCTTGCCCCTTTTGGTGTCCATCCCTATAACTGCCCGTTGACTGGAATCAAAATGTCAGATACTATCTGGAAATGAAAAAATATGAATGTTAGAAAAATAATGATGCAATGCAAAGCATGGGATCAAAGTGCCACATGTCTGTGCTGAAATGAAATAGTTGAATAATTCCAAGGCTCAAATTCCCCAGAATTCTAGAACAACAGAGTAACCATACAGTTAAACCCTACTGATAAGAACTCCACAGTACCAGGTATGCTGAAAGTCAAGGTTACCTGCAAACCTATAAACAACCCACCCATATCACATGTGGGTACTAGAAAATGAAAGATCCTCAGCTTCTGGCACTGAGGTCGAGAAGCAATAATACATTCATCCCTCGGGGTACAGTACTATCGCCAATCAAGGAGTGCATCCACTGATTCGCCTTCAAAAAGGATATCCTATAGCAAGTTCCCAGTATTGGGTCCTCGGATCGAGCGTGTGTAATGGGTTTTCCATTTCTGGTCTGCCATTATCACAACTCCGGAGGAGTGCCGTTACTGAGTTCTCGGGAATAGTCACCAGAGTCGACAATTCCTCAAGAGAATATCTACTAGCCTATATCGAGCATATAGTAGCAGATAGCTCCGAATAGAACCTCGTCTGGTTGTAGGTCTCGTGAACACCCACACGTGGCAAAACACCACGGGAGCGACACGCCCACCCACACTAATACCTATGTGTATGCTCAAGCCTGGGTAGTGGGCTTATCTCTCAGAAATCCCAACCTTTCAAACAGAAAACAACAGCACAGTCCAGCATGACATGCAATACAATAAATGCGGGAAATACAGTAAAATAGTAAAACAGTAATACAGTACAATAAAGCACAACAGTAAACACCCAAAGACAATAAACAACCAATCTCTAGGATTACCTCGCACAAGGAGATGGACCAGCAAGAGGTCAACCAGTCCCCAGCAGAGTCGCCAGTTGTCGCTCCCAGGATTTTCATCCAAGTACAAACGCGAGAGTGGCGTGGAAACAGAGTCGTCATCAATGTGTATTTATCCCAAGAGAGGGAAAGGAAACACTGCATAAACCTGGGGTAAAGGAAAAGCATGGTCTCACGACCAAGAGAAACGGGTAAGGGAGTCGGTTACGCGAAGGGAAGGTGTTAGCACCCCACACGTCCATCGTACTCGATGGGATCCATGCTTATTGTCTTGATCAAAGGGTTCCGTCATCTGGAGCTCCACTGCTACTGGAAAGGAGAAGGAACGAGAATGGAAAAGAAAGGAGAAACGAGGAAGAAAAGAAAAAGAAGTGACTCGATAGGACATCCTCGGAGTCCTAGGCCTACGTATTCCCTCGGGTGCGGGAAAGTCAGAGTCAACGTAGTTCGGACATGAACTAAAGGGGGAAGTTGCTCGCCAAGACATCGTCGTCTTGTGCCTACGTACCCTTAATCTAACCAGAGAGAGGAAGCCAGAGCATTCATAGTTCGACTTAACG
Source organism: Lathyrus tuberosus (assembly GCA_022829125.1). NCBI lineage: Eukaryota > Viridiplantae > Streptophyta > Magnoliopsida > Fabales > Fabaceae > Lathyrus > Lathyrus tuberosus. Next base: position 5,138,291 of record JALAZF010000177.1, on the reverse strand, counting down.
AGGTCAGTGTTTTTTATGAGCGACGTTAAGTTCGCGTCCGACAGTTAGCGTCGATGCCTGTTTGCGATGAGACGGAAGTAACGTGCCCTTTTCTGAAAATGAGGTTTGGAACTTAACAATCCCGAAGGATGAAAGAGGTTTGAGTTTGTTTTATGTCTTTTAGATAGAAGTGGATTGAAGTTAATTCATAACTTGCATTGCACCCAAGTCTACAACATATGATCGAATGTCTCGCGTATCGACCCAAGACGGGACGCATGCTAAACATCCTAAGAAAGTGAAGAAAGATCCCCCACTATCTCATTTCCCACATATAAGGCTCGTGCGCAATACATGTTAATCCTTTATTAAGTGTTTTATAAAGATTATGAGATGAGAAGAGAAGACTCAAGTTGAAAAGAAAACACTAAAGGGAATCTAATTTGATCCTAATGTTATCATGCAAAAGTGGCCCTAAGGTCAAGGTTTGAGAACCTAAGTCTAAAGAGAAGAGAGGGATAGCACTACCTAATGCCTATCCTACCTCACCTTAATCAAAAATTAAGGATGAGCTAGAATCCCAAAGGGTGTGAAAAAGTTGTACACAAAGCATTATATCATGCTATTCACAAGAGAGAAAGACAAGTAAGATAAATGAGAAATGGGAGAATAGATTAACATGGATAACCATCCATATGTCCAAGTACCTTACCTCTGCCCCTACACAAAAGGTTAGCATAAAATCATCACAGGTCATTAATACAAGTGAAAGAAACTAATCTAACTAATATTAGTTGCTCTAAGAAGACAAACTAATAAGTAAGTAAAATTCAAACCACAAAGGAAGGGACCTAATGGTTAGGAACCATCCTAAGTCAGTAGGTGGGTCTTAAGGGATCCTACTAATGTAAACATGCCATATGAAATCAAACAAAAGCAAACTATGCACCAAACAAACATGCAAAGGCAATGTGTGTACCACTTATGAAAAATGAATGCTTATGAATGGTAAAGATGTATTAATGCATGAACATAAGTCAATGTCAGAATTAAATGACATCTATGAATGCATATCAATGTCATTAAATGAACATACAAGTCATGGATGCAAGCATTAAAATAAATGAAGCAAGAAAAAGTGAACAAACACAATTGAAGTTCAACTATGATGCACACTTAATGCAACAAACCAAAAGAAGTCATGTAAGCAAAATGAATCATGCATGAGTACCCAAGTCAGTAGCATATCATACTTTAAATGAAGTTGGAATCAAAATAAAAGACCTATAATATTCCTACACAACTCATGTCATTTAGAAGCTAGAAGAGAAGTAAATGCAAAACTAGCTCAAAGAAGTACTCAATCATTAATGTACTTTTGAAGTAAATGAAAGAGGAAGTTCAAATGGATCAAAGCATATTAGATATTTCAAGGTCAGAGGCTATTTACCTCTAATAGGTCTCATACAAGTCCTAAAAGAAAGAGAAGAAGTAGATCACACAAGGTTCAAACAATCTTAACAAACAAAGTTCACTTTGGAAAAGACAAACCACGTTCAAGTTTTGTGAAATATGCAAAGAAATTATATGCCATATGGTATGGGCAAGTGAATGTATATGTTTTTGCATATTATAAGTCATGTGCAATGAGATGGGATGTGAATTAGATGCATCACTTTGACCATATCACACAAACAACTCAAGTTAGAACCAATTGGATCACACACACAATGTTTACAAGTCATGGGTTTTCAAACAAGTAAAAATGAAGTTATGAGTCACATGAATGGTTAGAGATGATCTAAAACAGAAGGTGAGTCAAGTTTATATAGCTTTTAGGTCCTATAATTCTTCATGAAGATGTACCATGCAACACATAAGAAAAAGTGGACAAAGAAAGATCAAACACCAAGTATCAATTCATGTTCAAATAAGTCTATACAAATCAGTCAAAGCTAAGTATTAGGGACCTATAATTTGGTTTTATAAGATATATAAGGATGCCTAAACATGTATACAAATGAATGCACAAGTATCATGTTGAATAGTTACACAATGAACATGAAGCCCTAGAACTAGCACTCTAAACATCTACACAAACAAGGTGCACTTTATCAATTAACACAAGCATGATTAAATGTCGTAAAAATTAAAAGGAAACAAGTGATATGGAGTGTAATCAGAGGCTAAACAATATGCAAAAGAGTGAGCAAAAATTCATTTGTTATCATGTTCAAACAAAACCCATAACATGCACTATAGTCATTGAACAATCACATACAAGATGACATTCAAAAGCCAATCAAATATCACCTAAAAAATCCTAAAAAATTACATAGTAGTGATCAATATGTTCTAATATCTCATGTCAAATTCCATGTGACAAATCAGTACCAAACTTCTTATAGAAAATGATTAATGTACCAAGTATCACAAACTATGATCATTAAAGCACAACACAAAGAAAATTCCAAAATGGGCATCAAAATTAATCAAACATGGAAATAAAAATACCAAAAATTAAAAGAGAGGGTTAGGACCAATCATGAATTTTCTTGGAATTTTTAGTGAAAAGAAACTATTTTTACAAAAACATTTTGAAACATGTATATAAAAAAGGAAGAAATGAGAAAATGACATGGGGGGTGCAACGAAAGCAAATAAGCAATTATAATACACGCTGGACCCAGAAGGAGGGGGTGTGCATATCAAAAGAGTTAGGCCCAATATACCAACTAGCCTGCTGCGCATATGATGTAGCTCAGTCAACAAATTGACTTAATCATGGCCATTGGTTCAGTCAAACACGTGATGATCAAGAAAACACGCCCATCTAAGGGTCCAAAACGCACGCACATGATACCTTAACATGGAACTGCCACATGTGAACAATTATTTCAAAATAAATCAGAAAAATGATCACGTGCTAGGGAGGGTATCATTAATGTGTTGGCACGTGATTATTAAATCATGTGGTTATCCATGAACGAACCAGATCTCGCCACATATTAAGTGGAAAGGAACTAGGGTTTAACGCAGGCTGCCAGACTGGATATCCAGTCACCATCTCCGGTGAGCCAACCACCGTGGCCAAGAACAAAATTCCCAGAAATCCACTAAATCACCATCATTCAATTCGTATTTTCACACTGATCCCTAAAATGCTATTGGTTTTTCTTGATTTTTCTTCTATTAGTCTAACCGAAGCAAAATAAACAAAGCCAAAACTTCCAGATCTCACATCTTGCTAATCGATACACACAACCAATGCCTCCAATTGGAGGTCCCAAGTAACCAAATCGAAAACGAATTCGTAATCACCATAAATGGCACAAAAACTATATGAATAGCTAAAAGATCTGACCTGGCTTGTGACGATTTTCTTTAGCTACAGACAACTCAATGATCTACCCCTGGGATCTTTAGAGCACGTACACTGGCGAAATAAATGCGTGGAATCACTTGTATCTTGCTGAAAAATGGAATTGAAGAAGATGATTTCGAAACTCGAGTTTGATGCTAGAGCCTCTACAGATCCATTTTCTTGCGTACAAAAGCTTCAATCAAGTGTAGAGATGAAGAACCTTGGAATAAATTGCAGAGAGAGAGCTTGTAGAGAGAGGTTCGCGTGAGAATGCCAAAATGAAGTGAAGTTTGAGAGTGAACGAAAAATGGTTGTAATCGTTTTTGGTTAGAGCTTGGTTCAATTTTATATATGCAGTTAAGGAGAATTAATCAAGGTTAGAGTTGAGTTAGAGTTGAGTTAGAGTTGGGTTATGTCCGAGTTGGGAGGTTTTTTTTAAGTGTGGGAAGAACATGGCATGCTATAGTGGTGATTAAGATGGAGGGTGGTGATGTGTTTCACTGAACTTGCAGCACAACAACTTGTTGTACAAGTTTCTATTCTTTTGGGTTTGAACTAATGAGGCAATGGTGTGTATTAGCATGGTATGCAATGTAAGAGAATGTTTGGATTTATATGGCAAGGTTTAGCACGTGCATGGCTGATGTGCATGAGAAATAACCATTCACATGTTTCATATCTTGGTGACAAGAACAACAAAGTCATGGTGATGACTTTACCAAGACATAACTCACTAATCAATGGATGAAATAACAAGACCTTTGGGTCCTTAGAAAGAGGAAATGGAGGAGAATAATATTGGAGTTGAAAATACTTGGAATGGAACCCCTTAACATGCTTAAAATTGACCATGAAAATCACTAGAACAACACTGCAGTTTGGAAAAGTCTTGCCCTACCCGTGCCTGGCACCATGGCCTATGAGATAATCAGCTTGAGTTCACCACTTTGGGCCACTATAACCCTCAAATGGTTGACCAGATGAAAATTTTTCCAACACAAAAATTAAAGAGGAGATGGAAATGAACAAGATTGATGTTGAACAATTTTCCATTTGAAGCTTGTATCATTGAGAAATTTGGCTTGGAAGTTGGACAAAACATGCACACAAGATGTTTGATGAAATGACTGCGTGCTGGCTCGCCCATAACTTGCCTTGCTGGTCAAAAATGCCCTACAAACCTCCAACTTTAATCAATCATAACTCTCTCAATTTTGATCCAATGGAGATGTTCTTGGTATGGATTTGAAGCTTGAAATGTGAACTTTTGATAGGCCTCCCTAGCCCCTCCATTTGGTTCTTGGAACATGGAGAAAGAAAGCCCCAAAGTTAACCTCTCACCTTGCCAAAACTTGCCATAAATAGAAACCCTAATTTCTATTTTTGGCAACTTTGAACATTTCTTGATTTTTGATGAATCTTTCATTATTTCTTGATCAAACCCTCTCCAATGATCATGTTTGACATGAGGAACATGGTTTTGACCTCAAAAAGTCAAGAGTTGACTTTTCCTCTGCACAGTTGACTTTTCCCCAAATCTCCTGATTTCCAATCAAGTGACCAATTGAATATCCTCTGAAACAAATTGATGGACAATTCTCCATCCTTAGACACTTAAGGACATATAGAATACCATGAGATCAAGTTTTGCCCAAGAAATCAGAAATAAACTGATTTCATGGCAAACCCTAGTTTTAAACCCTCAGTCTAGGAGAAATCAGCACATCCTCCAAATCCAAAATCCTCTGAGTATGACGTGTATCCTCTCAAACAATGAGGAGATATACCATTTATAGATGATAAAAGCTTAAATATCTTGCCCATTGGGGCATTATTCTCAAAAATTCCAAAACCCTAATCTTGCACTGGTTAGGAGAGGGTGGTTCCCTTGAAATTTCTTACCAATTGTAACCCTCTGATGAGGTGATGGACATTATAAGACACCTTGAGGTTCAAGACCCCCTTGTGGCTCAATCAATGATGGTATCAAGAACTATTTCTCTCCTTCACATCTTGGCCACTACACATGAACTTTGCTTGAAGCTCTGGGAAACATCTTCTTTCCCTTGAGTTGGCTCCGACACCCTAATCACATGCTAAGAACCCATATATGCACAAATGCTAATGCAAAGAATGAAATGGAACATAAGCCAGTTAGTGTTAAAAGTAAGAGGGCAAATTTTGAGGTGTTACATGATGATACTTCAAGCATGAGGTAACAAATTGTTAATTGATTTTAATTTGCATTCGGTAATAGGTATTTGAGTATCGATGACTATTTTGTGTTTAGAGCTGAAATTGATTTCCAATTTATTGTGTGCTAAGCTCTGAAATTGCAATGAAACATTCTACCCAGTTCAATATTGGTACTTATAATCATTTGATTACCAATTTATTTCGCATATAGCTTTGAAATTGCAATCATTCATTCTATGGTGTATGTGGGTTTAAAAATGAAGATGATTTTTTGAAACTATTATGTTTTTTTGTAACTTTGTTTTCTATAAGATTTCAGAAAATGATAGGGTTTTGTCATATTTGGAAGGTATGTAATTGTATTTTTACATATGTCAAAGAACTGATTAATTAACTCATCATGTTAATTCAGTGGAGAAACAACAATGGACGTCATTAAACGTATGGTGGAGGAAGTTGCAGGACCTTCGGGTAAAAAACAAATCTGCAAAGAAATCTGTGAATGTTAATGCACCTGCTAAGAAAAGTGTGAAGAGTAATGCAGTTGCCAAAAATGTGGATGTTGTGAATTCAAATGCAGTTGCTAAGAAAGGTATGAACAATGATGTAGTTACCAAACAAGTTGAGGTTGAAAAACCCTATTTGCAAAAAGGAAATGATGTTATGAATCCTTTTAAGATATAAGATGAATCCGATGACGGTAACATAACAAGCTCGAAGAAGGTGAATAGGGTTGGAAAATCAGTTGCAAAGAAAATGAGGGTGGCAAAAAAGTCAGCTGTTGTAGGCAAAGTGAGTCGTACCGACGGGAGGAAACTTATTTCAAAGAAAGTTGGATATGATGGTCATGTTGGAAAATCCATTTTGGAAAGAGGGGAGGCTGTCATGAAAGGGTTTAACACTAACAATGTTTCCCAAAAGATGAAGAATGCAGGTGGTGTTGAAAAAACAGCTGCAAATTGTCGCTCCCGAAAGATTCGCATCCAACGGTACAAACGCGAGAGTGGCGCAAAAGACACAGAGTCGCCAGCAAAGTGTATTTATCCCAAGAGAGGGAAAGGAAACACTGCATAAACCTGAAAGAAGACGGGAAGAGCATGGTCTCGCGACCAAGAGAACGGGTACGGGAGTCGGTTACGCGAAGGGAAGGTGTTAGCACCCAACACGTCCATCGTACTCGATGGGATCCACGCTTGTTGTCTGCATCAAAGGGTGTCGTCGTCTGGAGCTCCACTGCTACTGGAAAGGAGAAGGAACGGGAACGGAAAGGAACGAGGAAACGAAGAGGAAAAGAAAAAGAAGAAAAGAAGTGACTCGATAGGACATCGCTCGTCCTATGCCTACGTATTCCCTCGTGCAATGGGAAAGTCAGAGTCAACGTAGTTCGGACACGAACTAGGGGTGAGGTTGCTCGCCAAGACATCGCCATCTTGTGCCTACGTATCCTCAATCGGACGAGAAAGAGGAAATCAGAGCAGTCGTAGTTCGACCAACGGGTCGAAAAGGGACAAAGAGGTGATAAAGAAAGGTTGTGAAAGAAGTGTGCTCGGAGAGATCTCGCACGATCTCCTGCCTACGTATCTCACTCGCACGTGAGAATCAGAGCGACGTAGTTCCCATCACTAGGGGTGGATTGTGTTTTTTAGGGAACGGCTTACGTTCTAGCTCAGGTGTTGCAGCTCGCTGAATCGAGACTTAGGCGTTACCGTCTTGCGAGAGAACGAGTAGGAGCACGTTCGTATGTTGAGAGTGAGTGAGATGAGAAAAGAATTCTCGAAGGAAAGACGTTGTTGTTTGTTGAAGTTTTTTAGACAGAAGTGTTTTTTAGTTAGCTTGTAACTTGCATTGCACCAAAGTCTATCGTGCGGGAACGAGTGAATCGCATGGTCGCCCCTAAATGTAACGTATGCTAAACACTCTAGAAGAGGAGGGGGACCCCTCGTTCTTCATTTCCTACATTTAAGGCTCGGACGCAATACACGTTAACCTTTATTAAGTATTTTGAAGAAGTTTTGAGATGAGAAGAGAAAAGACACAAAGGAAACTCTAAAGGGAAACTAAGAGTCCTAATGTTATCATGCATGGATGTCCTATGGTTAGTGAGGTTTAGGAGAGACGACTACCTAACCTAATGCTAATCCTACTCCAAGCTTAATCAAAAATTAAGTTGGACTAGGTAGCTCTAAGGGGAAAGGAATCCAAGACTTAATCAAGTCTTGAGATTCAAGGGAAGAGAAAGAGTGAAAGAGAAGAAGAAGAATGAGAAGGAAAAAATGAGAAACAAGATGGGGCAGCAAGCACATTATACACATTATATCCAATTCATATCACAGATAAAATCAAGACTTAAACAAGTCTCAAGAAAAGAAGGAGAAAGAAAACTCAAATATGCACAAGTGTTCAATCATCAACATGTTGACACAACAAAGATTCAAAGCACTTAAGTACTAAACATGATGCGCAAACAGAGCCTACTTTGAGGTAGGGCTTCAGATGTACTCAATATGCTTCTAACATGGATAAAAACCTAAGATGAGGCATGAAAGATAAAATTGAGATTCTAGGGGTACCTAACGGAGAAGGTCCGTTGCCTCTTTAACGCGCACAAAAGCTCAAGAATTGTTAGAAGCTTCACCATTATCCATCCGATTAATCCTCAAGTGTCCAACATCACAAATCAACATCCAAGATCAACTGAGCCAAAATCAAAAGTGCTAACAAAATAATCAAAAAGTTAGCAAGAACTTAATAAAATAAAGTCAATTAAAATTCTAAAAAAAAAACAATAAAATTAAACAAAAGGTTATCAGAAGCTAAACACAAATAATTAAGTTCTAAAAAATTAACAATAATTAACCAGAATCAAAATCTAATTAAAGTACTAACAATCTCTAAACCAAATAACTAAAATCAAACAAACACGGCTCATGAACAAAAACAAGGGTGGTTGAAAGAAAATCAGGATGGGAATAAAGTGAGGTCTTCATGGACTAAGCCCATTATCCACACGGTCCAAGCTTTAAGATGACAACAAAAACCCAACCCAAACAAGGCCATGGTGAATGAAACACGGTTCACTTCACAGGCTCTTGGAAAGAACATGGTTTTAAAAACAACAGCAACATGTTTTAATATTTTTTTATTAAAAACAGAGACAATTAATTAGAAGAAAAAAACAATGAATCAAGGCAGTGGTATCCCTTATTTCTAGAAGCAAAATAAATTACACAGGGCAAGGACCAAAGTGAAACACGGTCTCCACAATCAAAATCAAAACACTGCTTGAATCAGTTCTCTTCACCATCGTCAACGCGCTCACAACAAGAAAGAAAAAAAGTGAATCGGAGAAAACCATCATCGGCACAACTCGACCTTTCTCCTCACGATTCCGTCTCCCTTAATCGATCTCTTTCTTCTTTCGATTCTGGTTCGCTTCCGATTTAGGTTTGTTGAGGTTTCGTACGCTTCGCCGAATCCATCATCACGCTCGACCAACACGGCGACCGGATGAACAAAACTCAGAGGATCGAGGTTTTAAACTCCAAATCGGAATGGAAGAAGTTTCAGTGCGGAGGTTTATTTGCTCGATTCAGGTTTGATGATGTTGTTTAGATTTTGCCCAGTTCTCAATTTATCTCCTTCTCCATCTTCTTGTCTTGTTCTGAGATTTGGTTGGGTGTGGGTTTGAGGTTGGATGAAGATGGTGGTCGGGTTTGAAGAGAAGAGAGGTTTAGGTTGAAAACGGATTGAAGGCTTTGAGGTTTGTGAAGGTGTCGCGGTGGTGTAGAAGCTTTCACGGCAGAGGTTTGGAACAATGGTTGTAGAGGTTGAGGTATGAGTAGAAAAAGGTTCAGTTGTTTTTGTTTGAAAGTAGAAGGTTTAGAGGATGAAGGCGAGTTGAGGAAAAGTTGGAAGGGTTTTGTTGTAGGTTGTTGATTTGGGGTGAGGTTCTGTTGAAAGGTCTTGAACGTTGGAGAAGAGGTTTGGGAATGGGTGAAGAACTGCGGTTTCGAAGAAAAGAATGGAGGTTTGAAGGTTTCTGAAGAGTGATTTTGGCAGGGTTTCTTTAGCTCCAGAGAGCTTGTTTTCAAGAGTGATGGAGGCTGGTTTTTGTAGAGTGGAGTGAGGGCAAAATAGGGAGAGGATTTTGGATTATGAGCTGGAAATTTGTAAGAATCAAAACCGTTGTGAGGTTGTACGAGCATTCTCTTTGCTCATTTTTGTCCTTTTTTCTGTCAACCAATTCTTTATTTGTGTGGTCCCAACCAAATTGATGTTGTTATACAGTTTGTAGCATTTTTGCAGGATGGTGTGGTGTGAGTCATGTTGTGGTTTGAAATGGCTCAAGTGTGGCATTACAAGAAGCTTGGAACTGTTCAATTTGGCTTTATTATTGGCTGGTGGTTTGAATGAAAATAGGATGTATATCATTGCTGTTGTGAACAATTTTGAGGGCTGGGGGGTTTGTAGCAGAAAAGTGGAGGTTTTGGGTGGTGTTGTACGATTTTGTCTTTATCAAGGTTGGAGGTTATGGGGATTGGAAAGTTGGTGTAGGCTGCTGGTTGGTTTTGAAGAGGTTTATGAAGGGTGAAATTTGCTGCAGGCCGTGCTTTACGTGATGGGTGATTTTGGTACGTACGGTTCGTGGTGTGCGTGTTTGGAATTGTGCAGCTGTATTAGTCTGTGGGTCCACCAGTTTTGTATGAAAAAGTTTGGTTGTCAAGGTTTGGCATGTTATAGTAATGGAAATTGGCTAACTGAAGAAGGCTTATGCGCGGCGTATTGTTTGGACATTGTGAGGAGTATTGGCAATTGAAAATGTAGCAACTTATGGCTTTGAAATTGTCACGTGTTGTAACCTTTGGGATGATGCTTGTAGTTGTACTGTATTCTCATGTTGGCTTCAAAATTAATTAATGTGTATATGACTTTTCTTCTTTGACTATTGTGATGGACTTTCTTTTGTGCTTATATTTTCTTGTTTGGGAACTTGCTAATTTTGTCATGCGCTTCAAAAGTAGTGAACGGATGAGAATGGTAAAAACAAAAAGTGGTTATGGGCCTGATAAAAAAAATGATGAGGGGCTAAGGAGTTGTGGATCTAAAAAGAATTTCCAATTGGATAAAAAAAAAGGATAAAATATGGAAATGGATATTTTTATGAAATTAAAATGGATATGTATATTGGATAATGAGATGGTTAAAAATGGATTTGTACATGGACAAAGAAAACAAAATGGGCCTAGAAGATGGACAACCACATTGCACCAATCTCAAACTTTACACCACATCACGACAGCCCTTGAATGCCACCACAACTCGCAACTGAAACAACTGTCATCTGATGATTGAAACAAACTCCCCGTGAATTAAGATTTGATGACTTGATGACCTACACACCACATAACCCGACCTTGGGTACACACTGGTTGAGAAGCAATTACTGGCACAAATAATTTGAATCTGAAACAATCTCTTGATAGTTTGACCAAGATTAGGTCAAACTTTCGCCTGATCCTAGTCGTGACTGAATAACTACACCTGACTTGAAATTGAGCACCTTAACCTGGAACCAATGCTCTTGACGCCTCTTGAGAAATCTCGAAGCAGATGGACAATGAGAACTCAAACCCCTGTCAAACTTGAATGAAAATACCCTAGGCAAATAGAAACCCTAATCCTCGTCGAGATACACTGATGAAGCTTAAATGACTTGAACAGAAAAGGAACCAAACCCTGATTCACACCCAAGAAAACCTGACCCAACGCTTCTGATGAATCCTCTGCAATAGGAAAACCCTGGAGTTTGATGAACCTCTAAATAAGAAGAACATCATGATAATGTGAATTCAACCCTGAATGGAGACGAGAATCTCACAACAAAAGAGACTCCCAAGCTTACACATAATACCTTGATCCCACGTCCTAAGAAACAATGCAAAAAAATGAATAATTATGAACTATGACCTAATGATGATGCAAATGAGTGCGAAACAAAAGCCAGAAAAAGGTAAGGGCAAATTTTGGGGTGCTACACAAATGACACTCAAATTGGAGATAAGAAACCGATAGGAGGCAATGTACTACGAACAAATGTGACGAAACAAACTGTATTGAACAAAATTGTTTCCACTGAAGTCCGTGAAGTCTCTCACATGGGGAATAATGTATTTGTTTGGGAGAGCAGCATAGAACATGCAATCAGAAAATCAAGTAACGTAATGGTAAGCATATATACAAAAATTATTTTTTCATTTATAATTGATATTACAATGAATTCATTTATTTGGTTCTGTAATCAATTGCAGCACTTTCCTAGAAGTGTAGCTGAGAGATGCATCAGAAGAAATTAGAAGGAGATTAGGTTGGTGAATGTTGGAACAAATAAGATCTTCAAATGCACAATTCACACAGCCAGACGGAACAATATGCCTAACAATAATGAGAATTGCATGGCGCATGGGTGGTACCAATATGCTAGGAGCAAAAATTTCCGTGATGGCGACTCATTGATTTTTAAAATGCGACGTTTTTCACCATACTTATATGCAACATTGCGGAGGAGTTGATGTGTTGGAATGTTTTAGATATATCCGTGAGGTTTACTGATGAAGTATGTCTGAACATTGTCGTGTTTGCTCTTTTGTGTTGAAAACCTGGTTTGGTTTGCTTAATCGGTTGGATATGTAATTTAAGATATTTTGTAGATGTTTTGGAAGGTGTAATGCTTCAAGCAGATTTTGGTGTACTTTTTCTAACTATTTATCATTATTATTATGACTAATATTCTGTGTTTTCGAAATTATTTCCTATTAGTTTAAAATTGAGACATTTTTTAAGCGGTAAACCAAAATGAATTTTGCCCTAAATGAATGTGATTTTTTTCATCTTCCCTCCATTGTCTTTAATATTCCATTTTGGGCCACGTCAAAAAATATCCGTACCATGGCCCAGGAATTGTTAGACCAGGAATTAGACCAGGTCTAAAAATATTAGAGTATTGTTAAAAGTTATTAGACCAGGTCTAAAAAATATCCGTATAAAAAAATATCCCATATAAAAAAGTGAAAAGTTATTAGACCAGGAATTGTTAAAAATTAGAATATTGATTTAGATCTACTGAAAAAAATTGTATTGGTGTTATAAATAAAAAATGGTTTTATGGAAATATATTGTATAAATTAAGCATTAAAAGAAAATGAAAAATTAATTAGTTTTAATAGCGAAATTAAAAAAACATTATAAGTGAAATATTAAAAAAATAAGTCAACAATAATGGTCATATTCAGCATGAATAGGTTTAAAATGAGAAAAAATAAGGACATAACGTTACCTGCATAAATGGGAAAATGAAACAAGTACATAAATAAATATGATTGATAAAAATGTGTAATGGTTAATAAAAATCAAAACGTGTGAAATTGGAGAAACAAGCAAGTCACTTTGGAAACCAGTCCATCAGTGTTGAGAGGAGGGCGAATAAAGACTGCATTTTGGTGTAATTCCCAAAAAAAAGTCATTCAGCTAACAGAAGAAACGAAACGTGAACGTCTAAAGAAATCTGGTCAGAGGCAGCGAAAATGGCGGATGGAAACGGAACGAAAGATGGTAGCGGGTAAGACTTCATATTTGCATGTATGGTTTTGAGTATAGATTAACAGTTATGTTATTGAAAACTTTTTTAAACTTTGCAGATCATGTTAAAAATGGATCACAGAGAAGGAAGACTTTGAAGAAAAGCTGAAACTGATGATTGCAAAAGCGTCTGGAAGTAGGGATGACCTTTGCAAAGGGAAAGGAGTCATCAGGAATGCGGAAGTTGTCGACTTGAGTGTTAATGCGTCTGTTGATGTGGTGGACGATGTCGAAAATGCCCAAAAGTTAATTCCAAGGTGGACAAACCTCCCGTAATAGACATGCATGAACAATTATGGTCTAACATTTTTTTTTGGCATTGTAACGTGTTGTTAAGTGGTAGTAAAATACATAATCTGGATTATTGTGTTGATTTCAGGGCTGAAAACTCTGATGCAGAAGTTACCAAAGTGGTGAATCTTAGGAAGATGAGAGCAAGGTAATGTATCCATATTTAATATACATGCATGTTAAAACGTTATGTTTAAAAAATTTATCGTCAAAGAGTAGTAGAGTAAGTTAATAGGATGTTGTTGGTGTATACACCATTGAGTAAATAACGGTGTTATTATTGTAGTGTATTTGTAGGAATGTGCAGATTTGGCTGAAACAGAAATAAGACCTTGATGAGAAGATTCGGCAGCTTAACGCGGAATCTTCAAAGGGAAAGCCTGAGAAGAACCAAGGTGAACCAAAAAAGAAAGTTTCCTTTGTTGTTGAACCTGTTGAATTGATTGGAGGTAGTGTTGTTGTAGTAGTTGTCTTAAAATGTGATATTCCAAAAATAATCAGGTAAATTAAAATGTGATATTCCATAAAAAAGAAATCAACATACTGTAATAGTTGTCTTAAGTTTAACATAAATTGTCATATACATAAAGTATTGTCCTTTCTGATTAGAAACATTCATTAACATTTAAGAAGTAAGTAGATGTAATTTTTTGTAAAAGTGTTATATGATATGTAGTTCTGGCAGTATATTGTAAATTGAATGAATATATTAGATATGGTGATTTCTATTTCAAATGTTTTGTGGAAAAGTAGGGCCAGCTGTATGGTAGGAATGGATGGTAGAAAGAAGAATGGCTCTGTTGGAATGAATAGGATAGATGTTGAGGTTCCGCTGTAGAATGCAGAAGCATGTGTTCATCCAACTGCTGTGGAGGTTGATGACGATGTAGAGGATACTGAGGAAAAAGAATCTGAAGATGAGTATTATTGGGAAAAGCACATCAGTTCTGATTTCAAGGTTATGAAGAATGTCATGGTAAGTTTGAATTGTGATAGTAACTAAATAATAATATGTAGTTACGGCATATAAATTTGTAATGTAAGAATTCTAATAGACATATAATTTTGCAGCATTTTCCCAGAAGAGTAACGAAGAACATTTTAGATTTGAACCAGAAATCAATTGAGCTGGTAGATTCGGACAAAGGTAGGCTTTACCGTGCTAAGGTTCATATGGCGCGCCGCAACAAAAAAATTATCAAGATGGAAAAGTTCATAGGTCACGGATGGTATGAATTCGCCAAGCATAGGAGGCTGAGGAGGGGCGATAAGGTCGGGTTCACCATTAGGATTCCACCCCATAGGCTTTATGTTTCGGTGTTAAACAGATGAATGTAGTTGTTTGGTTTACAGTGGCTGATGGATGATGGATAGGTTGTTTTGTTTTGTTCTGTTTAGTATTTTGTGGAAGCTTGGTATTTTGTATTTTGGTTAAGTAGGGGTACTGATGACCGTATGGAAGAAGCAAAATTAATATGTTTTATCTGTGATGTACGTTTGGTTATGTGACATTCTCTATGTTAGTCGTTTGAACAATATATTTGGTTTGAAATGTACAATTTAATATGTTTTAAAGCATTATTGTTTGAAAGCAGTGTTAAAAAACAACTGGTAAATAGGAACATTCTTTGCATTTATACAAATAATAGGAAGGTGGAGACTTATGTGTATACAAAAAATAGGAACATGGATAAATAAGTGGTAGAGTTATGTGTTATTTCCCAAAAATTGCAAAATGGATATAATTTGATATCAAAACATTTATTAATAGAAATAAACAATGTATGTGTCAGACAAAAAGAAATAGTCAAAAATAGGAAGTTGGATATAATTGAAATAAACAAAGGTTGTGGCAGACAAAAAGAATGGGAGGGGTGTCTAAAAATGATCCGCTGACAAAATAGCAATGTTCAAAATAGTTTTTGAATTAAAATTTGAAAAATAAATTTACTTAAATATAAAGAAACAAGTATTTATACCATTATTATTTATTTATTCTTTAAAAATTAAATTTACTAAAAATGATCGATTCCGTTTTGTTTTATTCCGCTTTGCATCATTGGTACCTAAAGAGTTCACCAAATAAAATATATAGTATATATTTATGCTTTAAAAAGTAATTAAATAAATAAAATATATATATTTATACCACAAAAAGTTGATGAATGGTTGTGATATCAATATGCATTAAAGACACAAATGAGGGTAGATATGGCCAACTATTACCACCCTACATCAGTTATTGCTCTCATTTACTCAACTTCATCTACTTAAATATGCAAGTTAGTCGACTTCATCTACTTCATCTACTAAAATATGAAGAAAGTATACATAGTTTTTGAAGGTCGTAACCCAGGGATATATTTTTCATGGACTGCATGTTTTGCTCAAGTTAGCAAGTGGAGAAACAACGCACATGAGAAATATGACACCCCTGAGCAAGCTGAAAGTGCATACATGGCATATTGCAAACAAGTTGGTCGTGTTTATGAAAAACCTCATAACAACAACAACTCATGCGAATCTGGAGAGTGTTCCTATGCAGACGCCAATGTCCAGCCTTCTGCAAGTCAATTGTGTAAGTTACTGCAACTTATGTTGTATACTTTACTTTACATATTAAAAGCGCGATATGTACATATGTATGACATGTTTGAACCTTGTTATATGTATCATGTACTATAAGCTACGGTTTTGTCAAACTTGGCTGAGGAGACAGACGCGGAGGATATCGTTCTACAAAATAGCATACAAAAGCAGATAGAGATGGTTTGCAACCGTATGAGAATTCATGTACCTATATACAATATACACAAAGTCAAGATTGAACATGGTTTCCAAATTTTAAGGTATCATGCTAGTTTATCTAGTCCTTTGTTTGCCAGATCTATGGTTTCAGTTGGCCGCTTTGCAAAGACCGAATATGATGCGAAGGAAGATGTTACGGTGCTGTTAATGCGTCATTTGCTTTGCACAACGGGTAGAAGGATTCGTGATTACAACTACTATAACGTCCAAATGCTATAAGGTGAACTTCAAAATGTGAGGGATGAAAACTTTGAACTGACCATGGAGATTGCTGCTTTGAAAGTAGAAAACAAGCTACTCAACACCCAACTTTAAGTTAGTAAACATGTTCAGTGTCAACTATATGTTTACGCTACTCAGTTCCATTTTTTATGATTAAGTTATGTTTCATTGTACAGACAATGGTTCCATCGTTGTTGTGCCAAATATATCCCTTCGTTGCATGCGTATAAGTTCCATGTGTGAACTTATTTGTCGTATTCAGTGCATGTGTATGGATAATTTGATTGTGGATGAGGTCGTGTGCAACTGTATTATATGACTATATTATTAGTTTCAACCCTAAGAAAATGTATGTGATTACAAAATGTCAACTTAATATTATACTGTACTAGTATTATAGTATTATAGCAATATTATAGTAATGATTTGGGTAGGTTACCTTTATGCAATTGTCATTTCCACATTAAATGTTAATTAAGTGATTGGAAAGACTAGTGTAATGGGCTGAGTCTTTTCATCATTGTTCTACATTTCTCTTTATTTTCTTTATATTAGGAACATCAGCAAGCTTGGAAGCATACCCTTTCAATGGAACTGAACACCCTACAGGAAGATGTGTTGATCCCTGCCCATTCAAACGACAACGAAATGCAAGTTTTCACTCTTAATAATATTTTGTAGTATGGCTTCATGTGTTACATTACAATATGTGCATGTACATAAGTAATAAACGTTGTAGTGTTTATGTAGGGATGCTGACAAAGAATCTTCAAAAATGGGTGAGAGGATCGGTTCATCAATCAATCCGAAAGTTGGCCAAGATCCAGGTCATGATTCATTTAAACCTTATGTAACCTCTAAAGGAATCACCTTAGCTGATGTAATGGATGCTATAGAGGTAAATATTTTTCAAAAGAACATTCTTCTTATATATAAGATTTGTGATGAAACGTATTATGTTGTACTTTTGCGTTAGCTAACTACTGATTTGATTTACAACCATTGGTTATGATGCAGAAACTGAGTTTCAGAATAGATTTGTTAGAGATTTGTAACAAAGATATGATGAAAAGAGTGGAGGTTCATAACAAAGAAATGTTGAAAAATTTTACGGAACTGAGAAAATGTGATGCTCAAATGCATATCCCAGTGTTCAAAGAAAATGTTGTCCAGAGTAGCTATGTGTATTCCCCTGATGTAGGAGGGGATGGAAATAATTTGAGCAAAGCAAAAGATTTTGCAAAAGGAATGGAAAAGCTCAAGAACTTTAGTACAATCAACATATTTGATTACGAGGAGGAGCATATGAATGCTAAAAAAAGAACAGTCACCAATGTCAACTACGTACGTAGTGATTCTGTTTGCAAGCGGCAAAACACAAGCAATGGGAAACGTCCTTACGTTGATGCAGAGACGAACGGGGGTGGGATAGAAGTTGCTGACAACACAAACAAGCCCTTCAGTAGTGATTATAGGAGAAGGTCTAATGCAAAGGTGACATGGTTTAAATTTGTATATAAAAATGATTTTATTGTAATGTAGTTTAAACACTTGCTTTTTAATATATTCTCATAAATTGCTATAATATTTTTTACAATTAACAAGGAGTTGATGCCAACATCAACAACTACGGGTCGAAAGCTATCATTCACACCATCACCGGGTGAGGGGTCGAGGATTAAAAGCAATGTTGTTAGCATGTCGCAGAAAAAAGTTGGAACCACCCCAAAATCAAATAGCGTCAATCGCCGATCTCCGGCTGGTAGAACTAAAAGTGGTGTTGCTATTGGAAGAACTGGCGCTTTCAGAAACAATACTGGTTTAATGATCCCAATGGTCATCAATTTCATTAAGTGACTGATGAAAGAACCAATTTTTATATTGATTGTGTACTGTATTCTAAAATTCATTACCATTTAGCAGCATTGTTAGTTCTTGTAATTGGCTACAATTTTGGTAAAACAATGTTGCTGTCATGTGATGGTTAATCAAGATGTTGAAACAAGATGTTCTTGTTTACTGCATTCAATATGTCGGATAAAGATGTCCCATCCTGGATCATAGGACATCGCGTATGTTATTGGTTTAAAAGGAAGATTTTGTTTGTTGTTATTTGTTACTGAATATTCTGTGAATATTTAGTTATCCTATGTGGCGTCCAAAGTAATTGAGTTGAGATTTTGTGTTGGTTTTCGGATTTTCACTACTTTCTAAATATGGAGACATATTAGGAAATATTTGATTGAAGACCTATTATATAGCAGAAGTTTCTGCTGATTTGTAGCAGCTTATTTGCTGTGATTTGAAGCCCAAATCCAGTTGGGATATAGGTTATAAATAGGAGTGTTTGTAACCTGATTTAAAAACGATTCCAAGATGTAAAATTATTAGGGTTTCGTTCTTGTGAACCACTCTCTAGGAGAGTTGGTATGTGTGAACCACTCGGATTGTGAGATGGTCACTGTACTCCTCGAAGCTTTTAAGCAAGAGTGAGTGTTGTTCTTGGAGGAAGCTATTAAGCAACTCTGAGTATTGTTCTTAGTCATGTGTGTCATGTCTAGGTATTGTTATTGAAGTGTGTCTTCTATTTTTCTGTGATTGAAAAGCTGTTGGAAATTAAGCTGTTGATGCAGTGGCTGAGGTGTTGACTGCTAGACATCATTGCAATGATTGGAAGTGAGGTGGAGTCTCTTACCTAGGGAGGACTTAGGTAGAAGGGTCATTGGGTAGTTATTAAGTTAGGAGATTGTCAATTGGGTTTGTTGAGTCTGTAATTTGATACTGCTAATAGTGGACTTCCTTCCTGGCTTGGTATGCCCCCAGATGTAGGTTGTTAGACCTAACTGGGTGAACAAATTCTGTGTGTGGTTTATGCTTTTTAGTACTATTATTGGTTATACCTTGCCATGTTTTCTGTAACAGACCAGATGTCTCGACATCCTGTAGGACATCTGGGATCTGTCATACCAGAATTTCAAGCATTTCAGATGTGCGGTTAAGACCTCAAGTGACATGAAGCTGGATCAATCTGAAATTAGAGTGTGTGTCTATGTCTTCCAGGATGACTTTGACTCAAGGCATGTAGCCATGACTTTTATAACCTTATCATGCAGTCTGGTAACATTTCGTGTTGACAATGTTTGTTGTTGTATTTTAGTGATATAATATTCAAGGTTGGTAACAATGAGTACACCAGAGCTGACTTTGAGTGCATGTGTCATGGAATGTTGGTTTCAAGTGAGGTAAATTTCTTAACTATACACATACATACATGTTTAGGAATGTGTGATAGCTAATTGGTTAATGGACTAAATGAATTTCAACCTTGGAACAGATAATGTTGATGATGGCTCTGAAAGTAATATGGACACAACATCAAAACTTGTGCAAAACTTTGTGGTGCCTACCACCATCTTTCGCAGTAAATTCCATAAACTAAAAAATATTCATGATTCATATTATTCCATGAATCATTACAACTAATTAACACTCACATTCTAATGCATTAAACTATATGTTGGTTGTAGGAAGATGTTGTTAAAGGAATTGGTCTTGAGGAATTACACAATTTTTACAAGTCTGATTGGGTGGTTAGGTTTGAATATCTGAGACTGGTAGAATAGATTTCATACAATTGTCACTAATTGTTAAATAATATAGTATGTACTGTCTCCATTTTTACATAACCCAATTTAAGGATTTATTCAAAACTTCATATATGTGCTAGATATATGTTCCGATTGAAGATAGTCGCGGACATTGGTACCTGATAATCGTGTCACTTGATGATAATAAAATCTATCACTTGGATTCCCATCTCAATGCGGACGTCGTGGCAGAGAGGCGGTGCACCATTAGAAACATCGTGAGTATACGTGAATTTTATAATTAAAGATTGGCTACAATAGCAGTGACATTAAGCTATATTTCCTTAAATTTATCAGGGAGCTGCACTGAATAAGTTGGTGGAATTGGTGTACGAAAGTACATTCTCATTTCACGTCATGATGGACTTCGAATATTGGGACGTAATCGAGGCCAGAGGGATCCCAAACTATGGAACAAGGTATCATAATTCTTGCACCAATCGATGAACACCTATAATATACAATTGGTTTAGTTGAACACACTATTTTGTATTGGTAGCGACAACTCAGCGTTATGGGTGCTGGAATGGATGAACATGTAAAACTCATTTTCAAGCAACATACTTGGAGTGGTATGATTATATATAATCTTACTATGTCGTGTTTATAAACAGATAATACCAACTAATCCCAAGTGTAATCTTGCTATGTTGTATTTTACTACCAGATGAATGAGAATGTGACAAGAATGGCGGTCAGTATGCGTTTGCTGATGGGGAACCATAACGAGTTTAACAACGAACTGATTCGAAAATCAAGGGAACATTGGAAATTGATGACAACACAAACTTAAATCCTTTGAGAAATTGCATTTTGCTTGGCCGTTTTTTGGATAATTGGAAAACAATGTGAAGCACCCTTTTTTGATTAAAACAACTTTTAATGGTCTGTAATATATTTTGGAGAACATCTACTTGCATGCTTTATGTAATATGTAGTACACGAATTATGCTTGCATGCTTTCTGTAATATTTCGTACACTTATTATATGCTTGATATCTCTTATCGCTTACATAGTTCATGCAGATAGTTGTCGTGACTGGCTGGTGTTGAGTTATTGATACTGGCTTGGACAAGATGACGCATAATGCAACGCAATTGACGGTGGATGGAAGTAAGGCTGTGGTGAATGATGTTGTATGAATAAGAAGTGATATTGGAAATAAGAAGTGTTTCATGAAGAATGTTTAAATTAGTATTGTTCAAAGACTGCTATTTGTATTTGGGATTGAATGTCGATTCATACATCCCTATTTTTTGGGCATACTATCCTATTTGTATTTGAGATTATTCACTTAATTATTAGTATGCAATTTTTTGGGCAGAGGATTGCTGCCTTGTAATACATTATTTAGTTAATGAAAAAAAGCAGGTTCACTTTTTTTAATAACATTGAAAGTAATGAACGTTTTTTTATCCATTTCGTATGATGGAAACAAAGCAGGATCACTGCTATTATACATTTCAATTTTTTAACATTCATTTAAAACCCTGTCAGCAACACCATCAACATCTCCAGAACTTCTGCCTGTCTGCAACATTAGGTATACGATTTTCTTATATGGTAGATAATACAATATGAATATCTATTCTATTTAACCAATAATTAGAACATTGTTGATTAATTTATGAAAATTGTCTTGTTGAATTACACCATTAATAGCACCCCTAACAACCCAATTCTATACTACAAAGAGGTATCAGTATCAAACAAGGACCCTGTGAACTGCTCACCCCTAATCAGAGACAACGACAACAAATGTCCCATACATGTTAACACAGCTGGTCCCAAAATCCTCACACCAGCCCTAGAAACTTAGCTAAATAAAATACACCTGCAGACAATCAATAACTTCACAGATACCACCTATTCCTTTAGCACATTCACACACTTAACAAAAACAGACACTGCACTAAACAAACAAGCATCAAAACAAATCATCATTTTAGGCATCCTTTCATCACTTCACTGATTTTCAAACTGAAAAGCCCAAATCATTACTTAAGCATACAGATTGGGACTGTCAAGAACTATCTGGAGGAGCCTCTCCATCTGCTCCAAGAGTAGGACAACATCTTCTGTTGTGACCGGCTGCACCGCATAAACCACATGTCTGTGTTCGCCTGTGTCTCCCTGATGTACCAACACTACCTGGTCCACAACCCTTACTTTTTTAACATGAAGGGTTAAGTATATTTTCCAACTCCTCTGCATCGTGTATGTTATCTCGAACATCTTCATTGTCGTACCTCGATTTAAGCCTGCTAAGTTCATTGGTCAGATATTCTAGATGTTTTTTGTAATCTTCAACATCCATATATGACAAGTCAGCAACCTCCTTACTAAGATTCAGCAAATTAGCGTGTCTAGAAGCCAAATGTGAATCCCAGTAGTGTGAACCATCTTGATAAGTTCCACTGATGGACTCCTTCGCAAATAATGACCAACGATTCAACACAAGAGTGTTAGGAAAATCAACAATACCAATATAAACCATCACAGCAACAATGTGCTCACGTGGAATCCCAATAGACTTCATTCTAAGACATGAGCATCTGAAATCGTTATTCGATGGACAGTGGGAAACACGTCATCCATGCCCTTCGTCTCGATATTTTGTCACTGAATAAATTGTAAAGGACGCCATATCTTGAGTATCTAATACAGATATTAACGATGCCTTTTTCATAACAGATCGTACCATCTCGAATATCTCTTTTGTCCATTGCTTTAAAGCTGACCTCTCAAGCGCCCTAAGACTGGTCTGCAACACTGCCTTTCCATATTGAGAATGAAAATCAGCTTGAACCTCTCTAAATCGAAAATATGCCACACACCTATGGAACTGCTTAACAAAATCGTTCATATTCATCTTCGAGTGTACAAACTGACCCATATAGCTATGAAATACTTCACACCGCGACGTCGTTCTTATTCCTGCAAAGAAATTTCCCCTTATATGAGCTGTTACCCACATCTTCCTTTTCTGGTACAATTCAATGATCCAACTGTTCTCTTCTAAACCAAACCTCTCTACCATTTCATTCCACAGATTCTCAAATTTCCAAACATCATGATCACCAAGCATGCATTTTTTGAAAATAGGGATGAAATTGGGATTTCCAATGTTGGACATTGCATTTCGTATGAGATGGCATACACATAACCTATGGTAACTGTTGGGAAAGACATTCTTGATTGCATTTCTCATAGCAACATCACCGTCCGTTATTACAGACATTGGTATCTTGCCTTTCATTGCAACCAAAAACTGCTCCAGCAACCATACATATGTCCCTTCAACCTCATTTGAAACTATGGCAGTAGCAAATATAATCGTCTGGTTATGGTGATTAACACCGGAAAAAACAACAAAGGGGCACCTGCACTTATTTTTCTTGTATGTAGCATCGAAAGCAAGCACATCGCCAAACAGTTCATAATTCTTTTGACTTTCCCCATCGCTCCAAAAAAGGTGTTGTAACGTTCCATCCGCACCCACCGTGTCTGCGCCAAACATCAATGGATCTTTAACACGAAGATCAACAAGATACCTAACATCACCTTTAGCATCAGAAGACATCTCTTTCCTTTGTCTTGCAATTGGATTATGTACGTCCTTCTTCAAAAATCCTACCTTATCATACCCCCCGGCAGCATTTGCGAATGAACCAATCATTTGTGTTACTTTGATTCCGGTATTCCCAAAATTCTTAATTTGTATCTTATCTGACTTACTGAGCTTCCTATTACCTGCTAACAACATGCAGTGCTTCTCCTTTAACATTTCATGGTTATGATCAAAGGTAAAAACTGTGACATACCAATGGTGTGAAATTATATCGATATGAACCCAAAATTTTGCTCCACATCCACACCGGGTTTCGTGCCTCGGACCACGCTTGCGATGTTCTGCTCTGTCTTGCCTAAATCATGCAAGGTTACAAAGAAATGTTTGTTGAATAACATCCCCATTCTTTTTTTTAATAACTTGACCTTTACAGACCGCAAAACCGTTTATCTTTACAAAGCAACAGTAAAATGTGTAAGCAATTTCCAGACTTCCAAATTGCAGCTTCTTAATATTGTAACGCCCCGATTTGTTTAATTGTATTTATTTATTTCATTTATGTGAATTTTGTGAAATGTGTGAATTTATTGTATTTTACCTGCTAATTGAGTTAATTGGCTAATTTCCTTGATAGGTAAAATATTTGCAATAAATTATAATTTCTTTTCAACTTTTATTTCCTGAAATATATTTCATCGCTGTTTATGTTTTATCACGTTTTGAGAGCGTTTGCGAGATATTTGAGCTGAGGGGTAAAATGGTCATTTTGAGGGGTTAGATATTTTAGAAAAATTAGATATTTTTATAAATAGAGATTTGAGAGAAAAAGAGAGAAACAAGGAAAAGGAGAGGAAAGAAATGGAGAAGAGGAAAAGAGGTGGAAATCGACATAGCTCCGTTTCAAGCACGATTAATCGGGTAAGGGTGAGAAGTTTCGATTATATCTTGCTTGTGTATGTATATGTGTTGTTTGTTGTAATTGTTTTGGTTGTTTCACAACTTTTTCTTATTGATAATTTGTGATCAAAATGAATAGAAATTGATGTCTTCACGGTCGGAAATCGATATGAATCACGTAGTATGATCGTATTATATGTATGAGCATTGTTGATGCTTGTTTGGATTGATTGAAAACGTTTTGGTTGGAGAAAGTTGGATTTTGGGGTTTTGGAACCGTGTAACCCGCAGCAGAAAATTCTGCTTCTGGTGCAATGCGTCGGGCGACGCTTTGGGCGCCGGGCGATTCGTTCTTGCGTCGGGCGAAAGCCAAGAGGCGTAGCATGTAACGTTGCTAGAAGTTCTGAGTTTTGGTATTTGGGTCTTAAGCCGCTGTTTCGCCGAGCGAAGCACAGGCGAAAGGGGCACCGCCGGGCAAAAATTTGTACCGCCGGGCGCTCCTGGGAAATTTCAATAATTCTGTTTTCTTTAAAAATTCATAGTTTTTGATCCGTAACTCGAATCGAGACGTTCTTGGTATCATTGGAAAGCTAATGAGATGTTATTTCTTATAAAAATGGTGTTGAGATTAGTGGACAATTTAATTGTGTCGGGAAATTAGAAATGTGTCGTGCTGTCGACTTTTACCGTCGTAATTGTGTGCGATTGATGTGTTATCGTGTGATATGTTTTTGATATATATAACGTATAGCTTGTGTGCTGTTATATGATGTGAATTCATGTGATGAAATATTGTGACAATGGTTTGTGGCCTTATGGCAAATAAATGCATTGTTTTGGATTTGATTGCAATGCATGATTATTGATGTTGAGATGGTTCACCTGATTATATATGTATATATGTAACACCCCAAAATTTGCCTTCTTGTTTTTAGCTAACTGGCTTATGTTTCTTTGCATTTCTTGCATTAGCATTTGTGCATAATATTAGTTCTTATCATGGGATCAAGGTACTTGGTTCATCTCAAAGGAGTCTCAAGCCTCAAGGTGGTTTGAAGAGTTCATCATATCCTCATAAGGTCAAGAATGGCAAAGGATTTCAAGTGAATCTTTCCCTCCTAACCAGAGGGACCAAATTAGGGTTTTGGGTTTCAAAAGGGCTTCTTGTTGAACTTTGTGGATTCAAGCATGCTCTCATGGGTTTCATATGCTCACAAGTGCTCATAGAGGAAGACTTGGCTAGTGTTTCATTGTGAAAGATGCTTGTAGGCCAAGAAAAGTCAACAGTGAGAGGGGAAGTCAACTGTGGAATTTTGAGGTCCTCTTCATGATTTTTAAGGTCTTATGTCCTCATATGGTCTTAAAGGGTCAAGTTTCATACCATTTATCAAGAATCAAGGGTTTGTACAAAAGTTATTAAATATGGAAATGACCTATAATTTGAAACTTTCCATTTTTGGCAGTTTTTCCACCACATTCAACTTGACTTTTCATCATCAAAGAATCCTCAAATGAATTTTCCTCAAACATGAAAGTTGAATATCTTTTTCTCCCCTTTCCAACAAGTACTAGAACATCTCCATATCATTTGTAGAACTCAAGTTATGGCTAAGGCAAGGCAAGGTATTTTTAGGGTTCTTCATATGTACCAATTTTTCCACCATTTGCATTTTGGTTCCAATTGACTTGTAATGACTTTTATTGGTTCATGTCACATTACAAAATTCAAGTACACCTCATGAGGACCATTTTTTACCCTTGAATCAAGTGAATCCGTGCCATATACCCCATGAATTTCTCAAATGACCAAAGTGCAAATTGATTCATATCTCACAAATTAAACCATTTCAAAGCCCAAATCCAATTCAGGTGTGATTAGCAAATGAAATGTGAGTGATTCATCATGAAAGGTTTGCCCATGCACGTGTGAATCAAGTGGTACAACACAATGTGCAAATTTGCATAAACCATCCAAACTTATTAACCAAGGGATTAATCAAATTTTAATCATGATCAGAGGTCTAATGAGGTGTATATAAGCTAACTCACACGCACAAAGCTAGGTCATGCACTCATTTCTGCTGAGAATTCATTCTTCACTCCAAACTTTCTCTCCTTCGAAACTCCTTTCTCCTAGGGTTTCAGTGAGATTTCTTCCCATATTTGTGATCAGCACACTCCATAGAATAAGAATCATCCATCATTTGAAGCTCTAAGCAAGGTTTTCATCAAGTTGATTTCAAGAGGGTTCAAGTTCAAAATCCTAGATCTAGCCAGATTTAAGTCTCTATTTGCATTTATTTTGCAAATAGAGCTCAAAAGAGGAAGATATGCAGCTTTTGGAAGGAGTTCTTGGTGTAATTCGAGCTCTGCAACTTTCAGGTAAGCTTACTTTTCACCATTATAGAACTTGATTTTATTGTGTGCATAATGATCTGTGATGTGTACTGAGCATGCTGATGTATTTTGTTTTGAGTTTGGACGTGTAACATGTGTGTATTTTGAGTTTGAAAGTTTTGGATCTAAACTTCTTCTCTTCGATTTGGCCTGTGTGTTGATTATTTGATGAAATGGATTTGATATTTAGCATCCTTGTGAAATTCTGGTTGGAATGGTGTACTTGTTTGTGATTTTTGGAAATTTTTTATGTTGAGGTCGCCAGAGAAGACGACCGGAGCTAGGGCTCCGGCGTCTGGTTTCTTTTGCAGGTCACTGGAAGCTGGAGGTTGGAGATGAAATCTGGACCGTTGGTGGTCCAGATCTGATGGTTTACGTGTAGCCAAGTCATTTAAAATCTTTTCATATTTTACTGATTGCGTGTTTACATTCCATGCTCACTATCATGTACCTTTAATCTGGACCTCTCATCATGTATGATTGTGTGATTGTTTGACTTGATCTGATGCATTGATTTAATCTGATGGTTGTTGTTGCGCTAGCGCATTAAAAATGCCACATGCCTCTCACGTGTTTTTATTTTAATTGCTGATGATTTGGTGTGTGCATGCTTACATTTATTATTGTGTGCCTTGTGATATGATGCGTTAATCATGATTACTTTGATTTTGGATGACTGAATATCATGCGTTGGATTGATCTTGTGGTGTGTGTGGGTCAAGATGATTGACTGGGTTTTGTATGGGATTGTTAACTGGCGCTGATGGATCATTTGATTTGGGCTTACTACTTGCACCCCCTTATTTGATCCAATTCATTTTATAATGTGTTTGGGCTGCTATCTGAACCCCCCTGAGTTTATTTCTTTCTTTTTATTTTCTTAATTGTTGCATTTCCATTTTTAATTTTTAAAATTAATTAAATGCATCCAAAAATTACCAAAAAAATCATGAATCATCCTTAGGGTTTTATAAAATTTTGGAAAATTTTATTTTTCATTTTTATTTTATTTTGTGCCTCTGATTTAATTGTTTGTTTAATTTCTTTTTGGATTGTTTCATATATGCACACCCTGCCTTGTTGATTTTTGTTCTCATTATCTATATATGATTTGCATCTCATTCTTTTTTCATTTTTCAGAGGACATCTTGAGGTCCTTAAAAAAAAAATTCTCATATTTTTAAAATCATTTCATATTGCATTTTAGTCCCTCTCTTTTGCATATTGATGTCATGTTTCTTATGTGATCTTTGCTCATTTGTTTGAGGTGCTTAACTTATGAATTTTTGTGAGATCTTTTGACATGTGATTGGCTTCTGACTTAGGTCATTTGAGTTTTAATCTCACAATTTTTGAGTGTCATTTGATATATGTTTGTTTATTTGTGCTTAAATGACTTATGCATGACTATATCTTGACACCTCTTTACACAAGTTGACTTGCCATGCCTATTTGCTTGAGTTTCTTCTTGATTCTTTGTATGTGCATTTGATATGATGATTACCCCTGGTTTAGGTCCCTTGTGACCAAGTTTTGCCATTTATAGATCATGTTTGAATCATGTTGGAGTATGCTTAAGTGTTGGAACTTTGTCCTCTTTTTTTTGTAGCTTTCTTTGGTGCATAATGTTTTATGCTTTGATTTCCTTTTGCACATGAGAATTGTTGATGATGTTATGATCTTGGTTCTGACTTGCACTCATTTTTATATATCTTTCTCATTTCATTTTGATATGAAGTCCATGTATGCTTAATTGTGCATTCCATACAAGTATGCTTGCCTTTTTTCATGTTTATCTTTGCATGCTTACTTGAATTATTTTGGATTGATCTTTGAAACATTTTTGATGATTTGAGTTGGACATTTATGATGTGATGTGCTTGCTGCCATTTATTGTATCTCATCTTCTCCTTCTTTTTCTCATTCTTCTCTTCCACTCTTTTCCTCCCATGAATCTCAAGACTTGTTTAAGTCTTGGATTCTCTCCCTTTAGAGCTACCTAGTCCAACTTAATTTTTGATTAAGCTTGGAGTAGGATTAGCATTAGGTTTTAGGTAGTCGTCTCTTCCTAAGCCTCACTAACCCTAGGTTACCCATGCATGATAACATTAGGACTCTTAGTTTCCCCTTAGAGTTTCCTTTGGGTCTTCTCTCTTCTCATCTCAAAACTTCTTGAAAACACTTAATAAATATAAAGTGTATTGCGCACGAGCCTTAAGCGTGGGGAATGAGAAATGAGAGGCTTCCTCTCATCTTTCTAGAGTGCTTAGCGAGCGTCCTGTCTTGGGACGATTCGTTAAGTATTCGTCCCTGTGCCCTAGACTTTGGTGCAATGCAAGTTATGAACTAACTTAAAAAACACTTCTGTCTAAAAAACACAAAACAAATTCAAATCTTTTTATCCTTCGGGATTGTTGGGTTTCAAACTTCATTTTCAGAAAAGAGCTCGTCGCTCACTAAAAAACACTTACCCATCTGTGGTCGTACCCACGAACTACATTAGCTCTGATTCCTCTCTCTCGTCCGATTGAGGATATGTAGGCACAAGACAGCGATTGTCTTGGTGAGCAACCTTCCCCCACAGTTCCCGTCCGAACTATGTTGACTCCGACTTTCCCATTGCACTGAGGGAGTACGTAGGCCTAGGGCATCGAATATGTCCTACCGAGTCCGTCTTAGTCACCCCAATCCCCATTTTCTTTTGTTCAGCCATAGATAGTAGGACAACTCACCCTCCATTTAGACAATAAGCGTGGATCCCATCGAGTACGATGGATGCGTAGGGTGCTAACACCTTCCCCTCGCATAACCGACTCCCGAACCCGGACTATGGTTGCAATGACCATGTCTTTCCCCCTTTCTCTTCAGGTTTATGCAGTGTTTCCTTTCCCTCTCTCGGGATAAATACACATTGCTGGCGACTCTGTGTTTTCTGCGCCACTCTCGCGTTTGTACCGTTGGATGTGAATCTTTCGGGAATGACAATATGCATTTGATTGTCATGAGTCATTTGTATGCCAAGCATCATGATATGCATCTTGTGATGTCGTGTGCCCTTGTGGGGTGTGAGCGACGAAACGATTCCAAAGGGAATCTGCTGTAACGGTCGTGTGCCTTATACAAAGAGGACCTAAAGTGACGTTATAGACGATCGTGCGCCTTATACAAAGAGGACCTAAAGCGATCGGATCGTGTGCCTTATACAAAGAGGACCTAAAGCGATCCATAAACGTCGTGTGCCTTATACAAAGAGGACCTAAAGCGACGGGGAACATCGTTTGCCCGACGGGGAGTTACACTAAGTAACAAGCGATGATTCCAATAACTCCTGAGTGAATTAATGATGATGACAATGATGGATGGATTGGTACCGCATGCATAGAGTCGTTGTGTCGGTCTCTGTGCATTTTCATAAATCATGAATGGATTGATTATGTGTGGGAAATTGTGAATGGATTGATTATGTATGGGAGATTGTGAATTGATTGATTATATGTTGAGCTCGTGATAGCATTGGTGATTTGATATGCATTTGTGATAAATGCATTGGTTATGGATAATATGTTTTATGTATAGACATATGCTATGTTTTGTGGGGATGTTGTACATTACAATGATTGTATTAATTATCTATGGTATGCTATAGATGAATATATGTGAGGTGGCGGTGTGTTTCCATATGTTATAACTTTGGTATGCCTTATGTGTGAATATGTGATTATGTTGGTATAATTGATATATGCTATGTTGTTGGATTATTAGAAATATGTTATGTATCTGTGGCATGCTATATGTATTAGTATGTGATGCTTGTGGTGAGAATAATTATGCATGTGAATTTATATGTGTTTGCATATTATTATGCAATCTTGATTTAGTTGTTATTTCTCACTCTTCTGCTGTGGTTTGTTGCTCTATGAGGCAATTGCAGATTAGTATCTTGGAGTCTTTTGTGAAGATTAGTTCTCCACCCTTTTGTCGGTCTGTCTGCTCTGATACGTAACACGGGAGTCGGGAAACGCTTTTGTTATATATGTATACATTTGTTGGATCTATTTTGTATTACCTTTGTATGAATATTTTAATGTTATAAAATAATTTATTTTGTAAAGTAAGTCAGTTATGGATCTTTCCGCTTTATTCCATAATTGAACTTTCCTTTTGTTGGAAAAAGTTTCCCTTTTATGTTTATGCCATTTTGTGTTATGTATCAAATTTATGAGCAGGGATTGTGTTTTTCTCAAATGTGGCATCCTTATTTTTGTCTAAGAATTTTCTTTTTATTCACTCTGATTTAATTATGTATTATTTAGTGCGATGGGAATTGGGGTGTTACATTAGTGGTATCAGAGCAGGTCGGTTCGTCCGGCCAAGTTGTTGAGTCAGTAGGTGTGACAGTTGAATACTGTCGATGTTGTTTGTTCCTCAGTATGTGATATGTGTGTGAAACACTGTCAGTACTTTCTGGTTTTCTAATCCGTTGTCTTCAGGATTTAGAATGAGATAAGTGTGGGAGAAGCTGGTGCTTCTCCAAGTTGCTTCAGGTGTAGAGCGTTGGCTCAGTGTGTTGTAGATTGCAAGATTGTAAGTTTTGTTTGGACATTGTTGTTCCCGGTTCCGGAGGGGATGCGGAGGTAAGGTTTATGTCAACTAAGGATTTGTTCCTTAGGTATTTTTGTGCACAAGATGCAAGAAATGCTATTATAGTTTGGTAAAGATGGTCTATGCCTCATCATGATTATCGGCTGTCTATTGACAAATTGAGAAACCGATCACCCTTAATCTCTTGTTGATAGTAGACGAAATTATGTTGGATGGAATAGACGTGTCTTTCCGGCTTTGATAGTGTGTACAATGAATTGTTGGAATTAAGAAAATGATTATGGATTGTTTAGTTGAGTCGAGGAAGATTCTAATATCGGAAAATGAGACGGATTAGAGGTTTTGGTATGTTGGTCCAGTTGGGAAGTCATTGAGAGAGAACGATTGGGTATCGTTAATGGTTGTTCTCAGAGAGTAGAGTGTGAACTCAAATTTGACGAAGGTGAGGATTTGAGGTTTGAATCTGCTAAGTAAGTAGAAGAACTTTTAGGAAGTGAAACTCAGATGTTTGTAAGGTTTGTGATGATAGTGTTCTGGAACTTGGCAGGAAGCCACAGTGATGGGCCGTCAGTTGTGCATGGTTTTCAGATGTGTTTTTGGATGAAACATTAGTGTGTCGACTTGAAGAGGTCCAACATGGTTGGTAAGGAAAAGGATGATAGCATAAGGTTGTGTGTTAATCAGTGAGTAGTATGGAAACTTGCGACTGTGTTCTGGATAGCTTGAGTTTCGAATTGTGACGAATTACAAACGATTTGAAGTTCCTTGATGGTATTACTTTTGTTATGGGTTGAGATCTCGTGTCAGCAGAAACCTTGAGTGAGTTGGAACCCTGTAAGAAGAATTGATATGTAATGTGGTAACTAGAGATTGTTAAGCTATTTTGGATAAATTGTTTCGAGCTCAGAATGAATTTTGAAGGTTGTATATGTTATGGTTATGGAGTATATGAATCGTATCTTCCAGACTTGTTTGGATAAGTTTATAGTGATGTTTATTGGATGATATTCTGATTTATTTTAAATCAAAGGATGAGTATGTAGTGTATTTGAGGATTGAGTTACAAGGGCTGAAAGAGAGAGAGCTTTCTACTAAATTATCGAAGTGAGAATTTTGATTGAAAGAGGTTAGTTTCTTGGTTATGTTATTTCCGATGATGGTATTGTTGTGTATCTATCCAAAATAGATGCAGTTCTACATTGAGAGACTCCAAAGTCGGTTAAAGAGATTAGAAACTTTTGGGCTTAGTTGGTTGTTACTGCATGCTATGGAAGACTTTGCTAAGTTCGTACTTCTGCTATCTTAGTTGACTTGCAAAGGGTAAGTCGTTTGTTTTGGATGTTCATTGTGAGTAAGTTTTGGTGAGCTGAAGTAGAGATTGACTACGGCTCCAATTTTGATTCTGCCTGATCCTAATAAACTGTTTATGGAATATTGGGATGCGTCCTTGATGAGTGTAGTTAGTGTGTTAATGCGAGAGGGTAAAGTCATTTCTTATGCTTTACCACAATGGAGGATTCATGATTTCAAGATGGTTGCGGTTACTTTTGTGTTGAGAATCTAGAGGAATTATTTTGAGGGTTGTAGGTTCAAGGTGTTTGGTAATCACAAGAGTATTGAGTACTTGTATGGTCTGAAGGAATAAAGTAAGAGACAACGAGGATGGTTGGAACTCCTGATTAGTTATGACCTTGGCTCAAATTATCCTATTGGTAAAGTTAATGTCGTGCCTGATGAGTTAAGTCGAAAGTTTTTGCATATGTCTGCTTCGATGGTTAAAGAGTGGGAACTTTTGGAAGAATTTAGAGATTTGAGTTGGTGTGTGAATTGACATCTGTTAGTGTAAGGTTGGGTATATTAAAAGTGAACAATGATTTTTGGCGAATATGAGAAAGAGTTAGACTTTGGACGTGGGATTGATAGTTTTGATGGTTACGAGTAATCAGAGTACGCAGCGAAAGTGTGATGTGGCACATTTCGTATATGCATGTGTGACTTGTAAGAGTTCATAGGTTGAACATTGGAAACATGTAGAAGTGATGAGACCATTGGACGTTTCAGAATGGAAGTGTTAGGTGAAAGGTTTAAATATTATTCATGGGCTACTATGTAGATGGATGTTTTGGTTATATGTTCGATTGGGGAAACGTAGCATTGTTGTAATATTGTTGTGTGACAAGGATGTTGGTATTGTGGTTATGTAGCGGTTGATGAAACGATGTTGGGTCGTGGAACTTTATGTTCTTGTTTGTGTTGTTGCCTCGTTTCCATCGTGATGGTTCGAGTGCGAGTAGTTAATTCCTGTGTGGGGAATTAGGGGAGTGTTACCTAGGGTGAGGGTAACAATCTTGTTGTGTTTCGGTTCAAGAGTGAACCTGTGTGTTCGTAACTTGGGTATTCCTTGAGTCGTGGGTTGGTCGTCAAGTGCATTGTATGGACTTTGCATCTTGTCGTGTCGTTGTAGTAGTTGCTGTTAGCAAGGTGTTTTGTCGGTTTGTGTTATTTGTGGTGTTGCCTTTAATGGCATGAGAGTGGGTTAGTTGGATACGAGAGTCGTATCCGGAGTTGTTTGCACCAAGTACATTTTCGAGGACGAAAATGTCTAAGTGGGGGAGAGTGTAACGCCCCGATTTGTTTAATTGTATTTATTTATTTCATTTATGTGAATTTTGTTAAATGTGTGAATTTTTTGTATTTTACCTGCTAATTGAGTTAATTGACTAATTTCCCTGATAGGTAAAATATTTGCAATAAATTATAATTTCTTTTCAACTTTTATTTCCCGAAATATATTTCATCGTTGTTTATGTTTTATCGCGTTTTGAGAGCGTTTGCGAGATATTTGAGCTGAGGGGTAAAATGGTCATTTTGAGGGGTTAGATATTTTAGAAAAATTAGATATTTTTATAAATAGAGATTTGAGAGAAAAAGAGAGAAAGAAGGAAAAGGAGAGGAAAGAAATGGAGAAGAGGAAAAGAGGCGGAAATCAACATAGCTCCGTTTCAAGTACGATTAATCGGGTAAGGGTGAGAAGTTTCGATTATATCTTGCTTATGTATGTATATGTGTTGTTTGTTGTAATTGTTTTGGTTGTTTCACAACTTTTTCTTATTGATAATTTGTGATCAAAATGAATAGAAATTGATGTCTTCACGGTCGAAAATCGATATGAATCACATAGTATGATCGTATTATATGTATGAACATTGTTGATGCTTGTTTGGATTGATTGAAAACGTTTTGGTTCGAGAAGGTTGGATTTTGGGGTTTTGGAACCGTGTAACCCGCAGCAGAAAATTCTGCTTCTGGTGCAGAGCGTCGGGCGACGCTTTGGGCGCCGGATGATTCATTCTTGCGCCGGGCGAAAGCCAAGAGGCGTAGCATGTAACGTTGCTAGAAGTTCTGAGTTTTGGTATTTAGGTCTTACGCCGCTGTTTCGCCGGGCGAAGCACAGGCGAAAGGGGCACCGCCGGGCAAAAATTTGTACCGCAGGGCGCTCTTGGGAATTTTCAATAAATCTGTTTTCTTTAAAAATTCATAACTTTTGATCCGTAACTTGAATTGAGACATTCTTGGTATCATTGGAAAGCTAATGAGATGTTATTTCTTATAAAAATGGTGTTGAGATTAGTGGCAGATTTAATTGTGTCAGGAAATTGGAAACATGTCGTGTTGTCGACTTTTACCGTCGTAATTGTGTGCGATTGATGTGTTATCATGTGATATGCTTTTGATATATATAACGTATAGCTTGTGTGCTGATATATGATGTGAATTCATGTGATGAAATGCTGTGATGATGGTTTGTGGCCTTACGAAAAATAAATGCATTGTTTTGGATTTGATTGTAATGCATGATTATTGATGTTGAGATAGTTCACCTGGTTATATATGTATATGCATTTGATTGTCATGAGTCATTTGTATGCCAAGCATCATGATATGCATCTTGTGATGTCGTGTGCCCTTGTGGGGTGTGAGCGACGAAACGATTCTAGAGGGAATCTGCTGTAACGGTCGTGTGCCTTATACAAAGAGGACCTAAAGCGAAGTTATAGACGATCGTGTGCCTTATACAAAGACGACCTAAAGCGATCAGATAGTGTTCCTTATACAAAGAGGACCTAAAGCGATCCATAAACGTCGTGTGCCTTATACAAAGAGGACCTAAAGCGACGGGGAACATCGTTTGCCCGACGGGGAGTTACACTAAGTAACAAGCGATGATTCCAATAATTCCTGAGTGAATTAATGATGATGAGAATGATGGATGGATTGGTACCACATGCATAGAGTCGTTGTGTCGGTCTCTGTGCATTTGCATAAATCATGAATGAATTGATTATGTGTGGGAAATTGTGAATGAATTGATTATGTGTGGGAGATTGTGAATTGATTGATTATATGTTGAGCTCGTGATAGCATTGGTGATTTGATATGCATTTGTGATAAATGCATTGGTTATGGATGATATGTTTTATGTATAGACATATACTATGTTTTGTGGGGATGTTGTACATTACAATGATTTTATTAATTATCTATGGTATGCTATAGATTAATATATGTGAGGTGGCGGTGTGTTTCCATATGTTATAACTTTGGTATGCCTTATGTGTGAATATGTGATTATGTTGGTATAATTGATATATGCTATGTTGTTGGATTATTAGAAATATGTTATGTATCTGTGGCATGCTATATGTATTAGTATGTGATGCTTGTGGTGAGAATAATTATGCATGTGAATTTATATGTGTTTGCATATTATTATACAATCTTGATTTAGTTGTTATTTCTCACCCTTCTGCTGTGGTTTGTTGCTCTATGAGGCAATTGCAGATTAGTATCTTGGAGGCTTTTGTGAAGATTAGTTCTCCACCCTTTTGTCGGTCTGTCTGCTCTAATACGTAAGACGGGAGTCGGGGAACGTTTTTGTTATATATGTATACATTTGTTGGATCTATTTTGTATTACCGTTGTATTAATATTTTGATGTTATAAAATAATTTATTTTGTAAAGCAAGTCAGTTATGGATCTTTCCGCTTTATTCCATAATTGAACTTTCCTTTTGTTGGAAAAAGTTTCCCTTTTATGTTTATGCCATTTTGTGTTATGTATCAAATTTATGAGTAGGGATTGTGTTTTTCTCAAATGTGGCATCCTTATTTCTGTCTAAGAATTTTCTTTTTATTCACTCTGATTTAATTATGTATTATTTAGTGCAATGGGAATTGGGGTGTTACGTTAGTGGTATCAGAACAGGTTGGTCCGTCCGGCCAAGTTGTTGAGCCAGTAGGAGTGAAAGTTGAATACTGTCGATGTTGTTTGTTCCTCAGTATGTGATATGTGTGTGAAACAATGTCAGTACTTTCTGGTTTTCTAATCCTTTGTCTTCAGGATTTAGAATGAGATTAGTGGGGGAGAAGCTGGTGCTTCTCCAAGTTGCTTCAGGTATAGAGCGTTGGCTCAGTGTGTTGTAGATTGCAAGATTGTAAGTTTTGTTTGGACAGTGTTGTTCCCGGTTCCAGAGGGGGTGCAGAGGTAAGGTTTATGTCAACTATGGATTTGTGCCTTAGGTAGTTTTATGCACAAGATGCAAGAAATGCTATTATAGTTTGGTAAATATGGTCTATGCCTCATCATGATTGTCGGTTGTCTATTGACAAATTGAGGAACCGATCACCCTTAATCTCTTGTTGATAGTAGACGAAATTATGTTGGATGGAATAGACGTGTCTTTCCGGCTTTGATAGTGTGTGCAATGAATTGTTGGAATTAAGAAAATGATTACGGATTGTTTTGTTGAGTCGATGAAGATTCTAATATCGGAAGATGAGACGGATTAGAGGTTTTGGTATATTGGTCCAGTTGGGAAGTCATTGAGAGAGAACGATTGGGTATCGTTAATGGTTGTTCTCAGAGAGTAGAGTGTGAACTCAAATTTGACGAAGGTGAGGATTTGAGGTTTGAATCTGCTAAGTAAGTAGAAGAACTTTTAGGAAGTGAAAGTCAGATGTTTGTCAGGTTTGTGATGATAGTGTTCTGGAAATTGGCAGGAAGCCACAGTGATGGGTCGTTAGTTGTGCATGGTTTTCAGATGTGTTTTTGGATGAAACATTAGTGTGTCGACTTGAAGAGGTCCAGCATGGTTGGTAAGGAAAAGGATGATAGCATGAGGTTGCGTGTTAATCAGTGAGTAGTATGGAAACTTGCGGTTGTGTTCTGGATAGCTTGAGTTTCGAATTGTGACGAATTGCGAACGATTTGAAGTTCCTTGATGGTATTACTTTTGTTATGGGTTGAGATCTCGTGTCAGCAGAAACCTTGAGTGAGTTGGAACCCTGTAAGAAGAATTGATATGGAATGTGGTAACCAGAGATTGTTAAGCTATTTTGGATAAATTGTTTCGAGCTCAGAATGAATTTTGAAGGTTGTATATGTTATGGTTGTGGAGTATATGAATCGTATCTTCCAGACTTGTTTGGATAATTTTATAGTGATGTTTATTGGATGATATTCTGATTTATTTTAAATCAAAGGATGAGTATGTAGTGTATTTGAGGATTGAGTTACAAGGGCTAAAAGAGAGGGAGCTTTCTACTAAATTATCGAAGTGAGAGTTTTGATTGAAAGAGGTTAGTTTCTTGGTTATGTTATTTCCGATGATGGTATTGTTGTGTATCTATCCAAAATAGATGCAGTTCTACATTGAGAGACTCCAAAGTCGGTTAAAGAGATTAGAAACTTTTGGGCTTAGTTGGTTGTTACTGCAGGCTATGGAAGACTTTGCTAAGTTCGTACTTCTGTTATCTTAGTTGACTTGCAAAGGGTAAGTCGTTTGTTTTGGATGTTCGTTGTGAGTAAGTTTTGGTGAGCTGAAGTAGAGATTGACTACGGCTCCAATTTTGATTCTGCCTGATCCTAATAAATTGTTTATGGAATATTGGGATGCGTCCTTGATGAGTGTAGTTAGTGTGTTAATGCGAGAGGGTAAAGTCATTTCTTATGCTTTATGACAATGGAGGATTCATGATTTCAAGATGGTTGCGGTTACTTTTGTGTTGAGAATCTAGAGGAATTATTTTGAGGGTTGTAGGTTCAAGGTGTTTGGTAATCACAAGAGTATTGAGTACTTGTATGGTCTGAAGGAATAAAGTAAGAGACAACGAGGATGGTTGGAACTCCTGATTAGTTATGACCTTGGCTCAAATTATCCTATTGGTAAAGTTAATGTCGTGCCTGATGAGTTAAGTCGAAAGTTTTTGCATATGTCTGCTTCGATGGTTAAAGAGTGGGAACTTTTGGAAGAATTTAGAGATTTGAGTTGGTGTGTGAATTTACATCTGTTAGTGTGAGGTTGGGTATATTAAAAGTGAACAGTGATTTTTGGAGAATATGAGAAAGAGTTAGACTTTGGACGTGGGATTGATAGTTTTGATGGTTACGAGTAATCAGAGTACGCAGCGAAAGTGTGATGTGGCACATTTCGTATATGCATGTGTGACTTGTAAGAGTTCATAGGTTGAACATTGGAAACATGTAGGAGTGATGAGACTATTGGATGTTTCAGAATGGAAGTGTTAGGTGAAAGGTTTAAATATTATTCATGGGCTACTATGTAGATGGATGTTTTGGTTATATGTTCGATTGGGGAATCGTAGCATTATTGTAATATTCTTGTGTGACAAGGATGTTGGTATTGTGATTATGTAGCGGTTGTTGAAATGATGTTGGGTCGTGGAACTTTATGTTCTTGTTTGTGTTGTTGCCTCGTTTCCATCGTGATGGTTCGAGTGCGAGTAGCTAATTCCTGTGTGGGGAATTAGGGGAGTGTTACCTTGGGTGAGGGTAACAATCTTGTTGTGTTTCGGTTCAAGAGTGAACCTGTGTGTTCGTAACTTGGGTATTCCTTTAGTCGTGGGTTGGTCGTCAAGTGCATTGTATGGACTTTGCATCTTGTCGTGTCGTTGTAGTAGTTGCTGTTAGCAAGGTGTTTTGTCGGTTTATGTTATTTGTGGTGTTGCCTTTAATGGCATGAGAGTGGGTTAGTCGGATACGAGAGTCGTATCCGGAGTTGTTTGCACCAAGTATATTTTCTAGGACGAAAATGTCTAAGTGGGGGAGAGTTGTAACACCCCGATTTGTTTAATTGTATTTATTTATTTCATTTATGTGAATTTTGTGAAATGTGTGAATTAATTGTATTTTACCTGCTAATTGAGTTAATTGGCTAATTTCCCTGATAGGTAAAATATTTGCAATAAATTATAATTTCTTTTCAACTTTTATTTCCCGAAATATATTTCATCGCTGTTTATGTTTTATCGCGTTTTGAGAGCGTTTGCGATATTTGAGCTGAGGGGTAAAATGGTCATTTTGAGGGGTCAGATATTTTAGAAAAATTAGATATTTTTATAAATAGAGATTTGAGAGAAAAATAGAGAAAGAAGGAAAAGGAGAGGAAAGAAATGGAGAAGAGGAAAAGAGGTGGAAATCGACATAGCTCCGTTTCAAGCACGATAAATCGAGTAAGGGTGAGAAGTTTCGATTATATCTTGCTTGTGTATGTATATGTGTTGTTTGTTGTAATTGTTTTAGTTGTTTCACAACTTTTTCTTATTGATAATTTGTGATCAAAATGAATAGAAATTGATGTCTTCACGGTCGGAAATTGATATGAATCACGTAGTATGATCGTATTATATGTATGAACATTATTGATGCTTGTTTGGATTGATTGAAAACGTTTTGGTTGGAGAAAGTTGGATTTTGGGGTTTTGGAACCGTTTAACCCGCAGCAGAAAATTCGGCTTCTGGTGCAGAGCGTCGGGCGACGCTTTGGGCGTCGGGCGATTCGTTCTTGCACCGGGCGAAAGCCAAGAGGCGTAGCATGTAACGTTGCTGGAAGTTCTGAGTTTTGGTATTTGGGTCTTACGCCGCTGTTTCGCTGGGCGAAGCACGGGCCAAAGGGGCACCGCCGGGCAAAAATTTGTACCGCCGGACGCTCCTGGGAATTTTCAATAATTCTGTTTTCTTTAAAAATCCATAACTTTTGATCCGTAACTCGGATCGAGACGTTCTTGGTATCATTGGAAAGCTAATGAGATGTTCTTTCTTATAAAAATGGTGTTGAGATTAGTGGCCGATTTAATTGTGTCGGGAAATTAGAAACGTGTCGTGTTGTCGACTTTTACCGTCGTAATTGTGCGCGATTGATGTGTTATCATGTGATATGCTTTTGATATATATAACCTATAGCTTGTGTGCTGTTATATGATGTGAATGCATGTGATGAAATGTTGTGATGATGGTTTGTGGCCTTACGGCAAATAAATGCATTGTTTTGAATTTGATTGCAATGCATGATTATTGATGTTGAGATGGTTCATATGGTTATATATGTATATGCATTTGATTGTCATGAGTCATTTGTATGCCAAGCATCATGATATGGATCTTGTGATGTCGTGTGCCCTTGTGGGGTGTGAGCGACGAAACGATTCCAGAGGGAATCTGCTGTAACGGCCGTGTGCCTTATACAAAGAAGACCTAAAGCGACGTTATAGACGATCGTGTGCCTTATACAAAGAGGACCTAAAGCGATCGGATCGTGTGCCTTATAAAAAGAGGACCTAAAGCGATCCATAAACATCTTGTGCCTTATACAAAGAGGACCTAAAGCGACGGGGAACATCGTTTGCCCGATGGGGAGTTACACTAAGTAACAAGCGATGATTCCAATAATTCCTGAGTGAATTAATGGTGATGAGAATGATGGATAGATTGGTACCGCATACATAGAGTCGTTGTGTCGGTCTTTGTGCATTTGCATAAATCATGAATGAATTGATTATGTGTGGGAAATTGTGAATGGATTGATTATGTGTGGGAGATTGTGAATTGATTGATTATATGTTGAGCTCGTGATATCATTGGTGATTTGATATGCATTTGTGATAAATGCATTGGTTATGGATGATATGTTTTATGTATAGATATATGTTATGTTTTGTGGGGATGTTGTACATTATAATGATTGTATTAATTATCTATGGTATGCTATAGATGAATATATGTGAGGTGACGGTGTGTTTCCATATGTTATAACTTTGGTATGCCTTATGTGTGAATACGTGATTATGTTGGTATAATTGATATATGCTATGTTGTTGTTTGTGGCATGCTATATGTATTAGTATGTGATGCTTGTGGTGAGAATAATTATGCATGTGAATTTATATGTGTTTGCATATTATTATGCAATATTGATTTAGTTGTTATTTCTCACTCTTCTGCTGTGGTTTGTTTCTCTATGAGGCAATTGCAGATTAGTATCTTGGAGGCTTTTGTGAAGATTAGTTCTCCACCCTTTTGTCGGTCTGTCTGCTCTGATACGTAACACGGGAGTCGGGGAACGCTTTTGTTATATATGTATACATTTGTAGGATCTATTTTGTATTACCTTTGTATGAATATTTTGATGTTATAAAATAATTTATTTTGTAAAGCAAGTCAGTTATGGATCTTTCCACTTTATTCCATAATTGAACTTTCCTTTTGTTGGAAAAAGTTTCCCTTTTTATGTTTATGCCATTTTGTGTTATGTATCAAATTTATGAGCAGGGATTGTGTTTTTCTCAAATGTGGCATCCTTATTTCTGTCTAAGAATTTTCTTTTTATTCACTCTGATTTAATTATGTATTATTTAGTGCGATGGGAATTGGGGTGTTACAAATATCATCATTTTGCAAGTTAAACATGTCCATCTTTGCAATGTCGTCAATGTCGTCAACAACATGTGATTCATCCGAACTCCATTCCAAACCTTCCCCATCAATTCCATCGCTGTTTGCATCGGTATTCCCAGATTCGTGTCCACCAACATCACCAGAACCGCTGTCATCATCGTATTCACCACCAACAAATTCATCATATTCATCCTCATCTTCATCATTGTATTCACTTCCGTCAAATTCACCATCTTCATCCTCATCTTCATCTTCGTATTCACTTACGTCAAATTCACCATCTTCATCATCGTATTCAACTTCTTCAAACTCAGGATCTTCATCAACAACTGTGTTGTCATATTCAACAATATCCAAGCATCCATCACTAACAAAATCCAGTTGACCATCAACGTTAACACGACCATTCTCATGTAAAATCTCATCGAGTGCTTCCTAAAAAAATATAAATAACTAAATCAATAAATCAGCAACCAAATGGGTTACAACCACAAGATAAGATTGTTCGAAAATTTGACTTACAGAGTTAGGTTGCATTACTTCATGCCCAATGGCGTCACCACCATCCATCTTCGATTCAATATCTGTGAGGATCGAAAATTGAAGAAACGAAGAAGAAATCAGACTGGAACCAAAAAGGAAGTGACGAAAATGGATGAAGATGCTGAAGAAATATCTCTTCTCAAGTTGCAGAGTGAGATCAGAAACTAAGTGAGATGGAGGTGGGAGAGAGAAGATGAAAATGGTGATATTAAAAAAATGGATTAAATGGATTAAATGAAAAAAAATGGATTAAATGATTTTTGGTGGTGATATTGTGTGTGACAGTGCATTGCAGATAGTGTAGGCGTCCAATCCAATGGTCCTTGTTCATTTGAGATTAAAAATAAAGTCTCTCACGTGAGAGACCTATCCAAGTCTCTCACAGGAGACGGCACCCTAACCAATGTAGCTGTAAGATTCAGATAATTAAAAATCAAA
Source organism: Lathyrus tuberosus (assembly GCA_022829125.1). Classification (NCBI taxonomy): domain Eukaryota; kingdom Viridiplantae; phylum Streptophyta; class Magnoliopsida; order Fabales; family Fabaceae; genus Lathyrus; species Lathyrus tuberosus. The sequence continues at coordinate 5,094,947 of JALAZF010000177.1, read as the reverse complement.
ATGAATGCAACACTTAGCCATGTATCAATATCAGTCCAAGATCTAACTATTATTTCAATAGAAATTTCTACCAAATTGAATATTCCAAGAAAATTGAATATCAGTAACAGAAAATTTTACCTCTACACGGATTGTAAACCAAACGTGCCCCACCCTGCAAAATACATTATTCATCTTCTCAACTATAAATCGGAAGAACTATAGCAACCCAAAGACCAACAACACCAGCAAACTAGATTTGAATAAACCAACAGCAACAACATCATATCAATTAGAATAAACCAACAACAACTTCAATTTGAAACCAACGAGCACATCCACATCAATGTAATGTTTACCATTCTCCAAATGTCCACACAATAGATTATAGCAAACATATTAAGTCCAAGATCACCATATCAGTTTGATGCGGATCACACCCAACAAAAACCGGATACTGTGAAAATAAAACACCAGTCCAAGATTCAACCTATTAGTTCAACATAATTAAAACAAATATTCTACACAACCTTGAAACAATGTTGAATCTATAAAATGAGGCTAAATCAGGATCACGACAATAACTAACACATCACCATAAATTAGTCAACACTAATTAAATCATCACAAAACTACACACACACGAAAAAATGTCAAGATCTACAAAAGTTGAATATTCTCTTACTGTAGAAGTGGGACTTGAATCGTGGTGGAGTAAAGGTATCTCTGCCGTGAGTATTTTTTCCTGGTGAACCCAGGTAGTTGTTAGATGAAGGCTTGATGAAGTGAGAATTCTCAAGTTGTCGTGTTAACACCGTTACGACTTCATGACTCAGTGTCGGCGATGATGGATCTGAAAGCGTGACGTTGGCGCTGTTATTGTTGTGTACGACGTGGTGATGATGACTAATGGTGGTGTGGCTCTGTTGGCGCCGAAAGAAGTGATTCACGGTGGAAACAGAGGAAGTTGTAGCGTGGTTCGGAAGAGAAACAGAGGGCGGGTGAAGTGTGAAATGGAATTTTTCGAGATGTGGTTCAGGGAGGTTGATGTGTGGGGTATTTTATGAGAATCAAAAGAAGCTTTGTGAAATTGTGACCCTTTTCATTTCCTTCGAAGAAGCCGTTAGTAGTGGGGTCCCCTCCTTCTCAAGACGTGTTTGGTTCATGCACTCAAGGAAAAAACTACTTTTTCTTTTTCCTTTGGGGACGCGTGCCAAGTTTGGATGGATGGAGAGATATTTTTTGGATTTTTCTGATTTTTATTAATTAAACAAATAAAATAAAATGCTAATTATGATTGGTTAAAAAGGGAAAATAAGGATAATGCACATTTGCCTTTGATTAAATTTGACTCAGACTGATCGAAATCTGACTGAAAAGTCGTAAAAAATAAATCAAAATCACTGACGTCTGCAAGCTTAAATTCAAAACTTTACAACCACTGTTTCTTTTTATATATTTGAGAAACAATTCAATCGGTCTGTATGTATATCCAAGAATTCATTCTAGCCAATCATTTTAGGAATTATTCATGATGAAGGGTATGTTATGCTATGCAAGCGATGCAAAAATAAAAATAAAGTCGGATGCAAGAAAATTTTAAAAAGGGTAGGACAAATTTGGGGTATGACAGATGCCCCTATCTAATTAGCTTAAACCTAGTAAGATGAACTGCAACAGTGCTCATTCTTTCAAGGTAGAAGTCAATTGGATACGAAGAAGACTCTAAATTTGTCTGAAAAGAAAGAAAAAGCTTGGAAAGTGGAATACCAGATCAATGTCTACCCTCGAGTGAACACTGAATAACTTGCAAAGGTCGTCATCACCAAAAGGATGATGAGATCAAAATGATAGAAAGTACTGACACCAAAAAGATGACAGACCTATCACCAAAAGGAGGATAGTGAACTCACATAACTCGTCTTACTATTACCAAAATTATAACAGTAAGTACACACAATGGCCCTTCACCAAAAGGATGAAAGTGAGGTCAAAACTTGTTATTACCAAAAGGATAATAGTAAGTACACAATGGTATAGATGTTGTCATTCACCAAAAGGGTGATACCCAAACCAAAGATCCACGAATTACCATCACCAAAAGGATGACGGATATATCACCAAAAGGATGATAGAGAATATACGCACAGCGATATCGACACCAAAAGGATGATAGATCTATCACCAAAAGGATGATAGTAAACATACGCTAATATTTCCAACACCAAAAAGGATGACGGGCCTATCACCAAAAGGATGATAGAAAACACACCCGACTTCGACACCAAAAGGATGACGGATCTATCACCAAAAGGATGATAGTAGACACTCGCTGAGATTTTTGACACCAAAAGGATGACGGGCCTATCACCAAAAGGATGATAATACACACACGACTCTGACACCATGATGACAGATCTATCACCAAAAGGATGATAGTACACACAATAATATTTGACACCAAAAGGATGACGAATCTATCACCAAAAAGATGATAGTGAACTCACACGACTCCGACACTAAAAGGATGGCAGATCTATCACCTAAAGGATGATAGTACACATATACAACCCAATGACCCTTCACCAAAAGGATGAAAGTGAGGTCACCAAGACTTGATATTACCAAAAGGATAATAGTAAGCACATAATGATACCAGCGATTGTCATTCACCAAAAGGACGATACACAGGCCAATGGTTCACAGATCGCCGACACCAAAAGGATGACCGTAATATCAAACAACACAAATTTCTACTACCAAAGAATGATAGAAACTTCCCAATTTTGCGAATCACCAACACCAAAAGGATGAAGGTTAGGTTGAATTAACAGGAATGACTACCACCAAAAGAATGATAGGAAGATTATTGACAAAAGGTCAAGTTTGCTAGATGTATGACGAGTAAAACTTGTCCGGAGATATCAACAAAAGGTTGAAGCAAAGAAGTCACTGAGGAACACCATCCTTATCAACAAAAGGTTGAAAAGAACCAACTCACTGGGGAACGCCCAAGAGGAAGGTAAAAATTTGTTCAGATAAAAAACCACTGACCAGTCTGAGGATAACAACTTCATCAACAAAAGGTTAAGAAGAACAACTCAATGGGGAACACCCAGTGACTTGGAGAAATGCTACTGGCTGAGATAAGGATAACAACTTTATCAACAAAAGGTTAAGGCAAACAACTCGATGGGGAACACTCACTGACTCGCTTAGGGATCACAATTTCCTCAACAAAAGGTTGAAACAACTCCATGAGGAGCGCCCACAAACTCGAAGAAGATGCCCCTGGCTGGGCCAAAGATTATCTCAGAATCTCATGATTGATCCTGGATCTTGACTTATGTATGTATGCATGTTTGATTTTGTGACGGGTACTCCATTTCGGATGGAAATACGATGCAAATGTTGACGCGCTGAAATGCAAGTGTCGGGGAAGTATGTGATGATGCTTGCATGCATATGATGCATATAATGCTTGTGATGTATACGATGTATGATGTATATGATGTATGTGAATGCAGACAGGTGTTTGAATATCTTTTGTAGAAGTGCCAACATGATGGACTTTTGGTAGTTGCCAATGCGGATTGGACTTTGGGTGGTGGGAGGGTTTGATTTCCTCGACATCAGATCTTTGAAGATGTCATGATCGAAGCAGACGATGGTGTTCTCGATGCCCCAAGTTTGATCCCTTGATGATAAGTCATGTGTCCGTTCTAGAGAAAACCACAACTCTAATACATGATGATCAGGATAGCCTAAAAATGAGCGTAGCAACGTGATCAGCTCATGAAGACTCTGCTTTTGCTCTACACTTGATGATTCCCAACGTTTGGCAAGATCTTCTTATCCTACATGAAAGTACATAGAGGATCTGCCCTCTGCAATTAGTTTTGCCCCAGTCTGTAGGGTCTTTGAAAGAAATCCCCTTGAACAGAAGCTCTTAAGAGTTATCGTGACATGATTTACCCCAGTGACTGAATATGGTGATAGTCTGTCCCAAATTAACCAGTACCCGAAATAGTCTGATCTTTGGAAGTTGAGCTTTGATGTGTTCTTGAGATAACTTGACCCTGATTGAGCTGCTGAGGGATTCGTCCCAGATTCAGGGTTTTGAGGTAGTCTTGATTCGGGTCGACACCACTGAAATATCAATTCCCTCTTTGATTGCCCCTTGTGAAAATTTCCTTGATGTTAAACACTGATTTGCAGTTAAAATTGTACATTCACAAATGGTGATATTAATGCAATATTCATGCAAGTTTTAAAAAAGTCGTTTATTGGAGTGTTGTGATAGTGTGAGACGAATGAAGTCGTTTATTGGAGTGTTGTGATAGTGTGAGACGAATGAACCATTAGTCTAGACGTTGTGCTGATTTAGCTAGTGTGTGAAAGATATAGCAAGAAGAATGACACCAATGCTGAAGATTAGCAAATTTGTGAGGAGTTAGTTCATGCAACCTTGCAACAGTATATTTTCAGAATAAACCCCGCCTTAATTAGGTTTTTTGAGGGTTGTAATGTGGTCTGGTTCACGGTTTATGAAACAAAGGATTTTAGGCTCAAATTTGATTTGTACCCACCCATTCTTCGTGATGATCTCCAGTCATACGTGCAGTTAATCTACACACATTTGTCTTCCAAAAGGGTTAACGGTGTAAAGGTGAAGATGATGATTCAAGACTCACTTAAAATGCAGTCACCTTATTTTGTTTTTGTGGAATAGATGTCAGTGACCCTTTGATTTTGACATGGTGGCCATTGAATCATGTTTTGTTTTTGTTGAGGATTTGAGGACCTCATTTGATTTTTCTTTTGATACCTAACTTTTGCATGTACTTATTTTGTTTTTTAACCCATCGAGATAGCCTTGATTTTTGCCTAAGTCTCTTATTAAAGTGTTCGACTTAGCAAGCTTTTTCTTTATTGATTTTTTTTCGATTCTGTTGAAGGATTGTGACTACCAAGTCATGGATTATTGAAGAACAATCGACATGTATTTTGGGTTTTTTCTTTGTGGTTTGAGTTCGTAATCAGGTCAACTGAACTCTACCCATGCCCCTTGGTTAAATGTAAGTGTTTATAGATCCGAAGGAAATTCCTACTTCTAGGCTCAAAGTGGTTAACTAGGGGTTAACTCCTTGTCTCTCCAGTGTTTTGGGGATTTGAAACAATGCATTTACATCATCAGCAGGTTTCTTTTTGAAAGCATACAGTTCGCAATTATAGGTATTTCATTTTCTTCATCCTCCCTCCAATCTTTGCTAAAATAACAGTTTGATAAAGAGAGTGAAGTGGAGAAGTATGTGTTTGTGCTTTGCAGTAAAATGGAAAAAACGAGTGAATACGATATAACTAATTCATAACATGCATAATCACTTCATTAATAAAATCAAATACAAACGACATTTTTTAAAGCAAACAGTACTTAAACAAACAAGAACGAAATACAATAATGCAAAATGATGGGATGGCGTGATGTCTGCCTTCTTCGGGGAAAATGATCTTCCTTGACTTGTTACTGAACTAACTTGGTGGCGGCATAGGGTTGGTCGTGACATTCGGAGTCGTTGGGGTGAATGTGAGATCCTTTGACTCAATTAGGTCTTGAACCTTGTGCTTGAAAGCTCTGCAGTTCTCAATCGTGTGCCCTGGGGCGCTCTTATGATACTCGCAACGAGCATTGACATCATAATCTGGAGGAATAACTATTGGAAGAGCTAGGTCTCTCAGGGTAATTTACCCATCCTTCAGCAGAAAAGAAAAGACATGAGCATATGACACAGGTGGAGGATCAAAGCTTCGTTCTGGCCTCCTCATCCTTTGCTGATTAGGTTGACGATGTTGTGGAGCATGTTGAGGTGGAGCTCTTTGCTGAGGAGCGCGTTGCTGAGGAGCGTGTTGATGAGGAGCATGTTTATGAGATATCTGAGTAGGAATTTGAGTTGGAACAACTTGCTGATAAGGCATTGGAACATATTGTGCAGCAGCAACATACATATACTGGAAGTAAGGAATTTGAGCAAGCATTGGAGCATGAGCTCTCTGTTGTGCTTGTCCCCTTTGAGCAGAGATAACATTTGTTTTGTCCTCCTTTTTCTTGTACCCATTGAAAGGCTTCTTCACTCCATTCTGACTGCTAGAACCTCCCTGGATCTTTCCACTCTTTAGACCTTCATCAATCCTCTCTCCGATGATTACCATGTCAGAGAATCCTGAAGACACATTGATGATCAACTTATTATAGTATTGACCTTGCAAAGTATCCATGAAGATGTCAATTAATTCACAGTCAACAAGTGATGGATGCACTCTTCCAGCTAACTCCCTCCAGCATTGTGCGTACTCCTTAAAGAATTTGTTGTTCTTTTGAGCCATACTCTGAAGTTGAGTAGAATTCTGAGCAAGGTCGGTGTTGTATTTGTATTGCTTAATAAAAGCTTCAGCCAACCCAACCCAAATATGCACACTTCTACACTCAAGTTGCATATACCATTCTAGAGATGCCCCAGACAGGCTGTCTTGGAAGCAATGAATCATCAGCTTTTCATCTCTGGCATAGGCAGCCATCTTGCGACAGTACATCTTCAGATGAATGTTGGAATAGTTAAGACCCTTATCCTTCGAGAATTCTGGTACCTTGAACTTGGGAGGAATCATAACATCAGGCACCAAGCACATCTCCAAGGCATTCAAGGAAGTTGAGTTATGTCCTTCCATGGCTCGGAGTTTTTCAGCTAAATCACGACACATCTTGACTGCTTCAGAATCCCGGGTAGTAGTAGGATTAGCAATTGGAACAGAAGCATGATAATTTTGCATTTCATACTCATCTTGCAGATCATCTTCTGCGTGAGGAATGAGAATCTGAGTAACAGCATGCTGGGCTTACGGGATAGCTCCAATAGTGAGCCCAGATGTGGGGATCGGCTGAGTGGTGGCTCCCTCAACTGCAGGAGTGAAGTTCAGAGGCATTCCATAGATGATGGGATTGGGAACAGGAACTGAAATCCTTGAGGTAGATCCTTGCACAGGAACATTGTTATTTGCGGCAGCGGTATCACGCAATTCATCTTCCTTTCTGGCCATAATAGTTATAGCCTCGAGAATCTGGTCAATCTTGCCCTTAACAGAGTCCAACTCCTCTCTAAAGGTGACTTGCACTTGTTGAATGTGATCCATCATTCGTCTAGTGTTGGCTCGAGTTGTGTACTGGTGTCGAGGAATCAACTTGATTTACTAGAAATGAAGGAAGGTGAAATGAGTTTCTGATTTTGGAATGAAATGCAAGATGCATAATTGATGCAATGCAATACAATGTGATTACATGTACGGATGCAATACAAGATGCAAGATTCCAGGATCACAAGTTCGATAAATTCTGAGGTCAGTCACATTTACGGGTAAATAACCAATATCTCTGATCAAAGAAGTCCCACATGTAGGCTATATAAGGAAATTTCTAGGTTTTTTACCCATAAAACCACTCACGAGGTAGTTTCTATGTTGATGGATAAGGTTCTCAGGGTCATGGACACTAATTGTATCAACGTCCTACAAAAGGCCAGTTATATTATGACGAGAGTGACAAAAAGGTCTCTCCTGAGCGGGGTTCTCATGCTAGGCACACAAGGAGCGAGTCCTTGGAGTCTAACAGTACACAAACACCTACACAGAAACTGGTTCTAAGAGTGGTTCCCAGAGTCATGAACCCTTCATGAATCAAGTTATGCGACAGGCTAGTTTGTTACAACAAGATCTACGAAAAGGTCTACTCTAGGGGAAGCTTTCATGCTAGGCACACAAGGAGTAAGTCCTCGGGGACTAACAATACTCAACTTACAAATCTAAACTAGGTGTTCCCTCTTCTTTTTCCAAAGCTTGAGTGTAGAGTTTTACTCATGATACCATCCCAGGATCCAACAGATAAGTATGATAATGAGCATATATAAAAGAGAAAGAAATAAGAGAACAAATACATAAACGATAGGAGAAAACAAACAAGAAGAAAACAAACAAGATAAGCTAACGCTCCTCGCAAATCACATTAAGTTAGGCTTGAATCTCTCTTGCATGAAGCAAACTGAATCCCCAACAGAGTCGCCAGTTGTCGCACCTCGAAGAAAATACGACCTTCGTGATGGGATGCGAAAAAAAAGTTGTTTGAACAGAGTCGCCATCAAACTTTATTCATTCCAAAAAGGAATAGGAAAATATCGAGAAAACCTTTAGGGAAAGAACATGGTCATTTCAACCAAGTTATAGGTTCGGGAGTCGATTACGTAAAGGGAAGGTATTAGTACCCCTCACTTCCGCTGTACTCAACAGGAACCTCTTGGTTCAATTTGTGATGAATGTTAGCTAATGTTCTTTGTTTTCTTTTAAGCAGGTAATGTGAAAGGGGTATAAATAAAGGATTCACTTCTAAGGGGGAAATTAGTGGTTTTTTTATTAGGGTGCTCGCCAAGGATTGGGGCCCTTGTGCCTATGTATTCTCATTGCGAAATGAGAAATCAGAGCATCCGTAGTTCGGACTACGGGAAAAGGTTTGGATATGAAAAAGAAAAGGTAGATGGTAGATGGGTAAAAAAAGGTGGAAAAAACAAAAGGTAGGAAAAAGTGGAAAAAACAAAAGCTATCTCTCCAAAGATTGGGGCCCTTGTACCTACATATCTTCATTCGGACGAGAATGAAGAATCTGAGTGTTCGTAGTTCGTGGAACTACGGTTGGTTGGTTTGTGTTTTTTAATGAACAAGTGTGTAGATCGCATTCTAACAGTTAAGTGTTGCCTGTGCTCGCAATGGGAGGCTTAAAGTGTTTGTTTGTGTCTGCATTAGAACAGACTAAACAATGTCCTTTCGAAAAAGAGTTTGAGTTGTGGATAGATTAAAGTGTGTTAAGGGTGAACACGTGTCTAGATCGCATTTTAATAGTAAAACATGGCTTGCTTAATCGCGGGGAAGACTTAAGCGCAATTTTGTATGCATTACAAAGGATTAGACAAATGTATTTTTGAAGAAAAATATTTGAATTGGATTAGGGTATGTTAAGGGTTTCGATCGCATGGGGAGAGAAAGTAAGGTTCAATCGGTTGAGTATTTTAAAGGAGAATGACGATTATTTGATAAGAATGAGACGTGGACCTCAGAACCAATTAATCGAGGTATTATCGGGGTAGCGTGTTCCCAATGACACATTTTTCATTCTATTAATTACAAAATTATTTAATGGACAATGAACTTTCCAAAGATTGTTCAAAAGTACCATATGGAATGCTAGACTCCAACGGTCCCTCTTTTGTCAAAGTAATTAGGGCAAGTGTTTTTAGAAACGAAAGACTGAACGAAAAACAACCCAAGGCGTGTGCCTCAAGAGCAATCGTTCGAAAATTCAAGGAATGCGAGACTCCAAGAACTTATTTCTTTCGTTATAGATTAGGAAAAAGTTTCGAAAAGATTAATCGTCTTAGAAACGAGAGACTGAATGAAAAACAACCCAAGGTGTGTGCCTCAAGAGCATTCATTCAAAGATTCGAGAAATGCGAGACTCCAAGAACCTTCTTCTTTCGTAATTTAATTGAGAACAAGTTTTGACTAAACGTATTGAAAATGATTTAATTAGTTTGAAATGAAACATTTGGTGTTGGACCAAGGTTTTATAGCTTATTGAAAATGTTTCGTTTTAAGTTGTATTATTACTTAATCGCAGAGTTGACAAAATTAATCATAATGTTCTCAAGACCGGGTTGTACATAATAAAAACATGAGTATAATGTCATACGTAATGATCATAACGCGGCGAAATGTTCAATTAATGTGTAGACGACTTAGCGGCATAACGACATTATGTTACCGAATCCACTGATTAAAAAAATGCAATGAAAAGCAACAACATTAAATTGTGACAACATTTATTATCTTAATTACAATAATCTAAAAAAGATTGATGGGCATAGAGCCCATTCTACAATTCTACACAAAACTCAAGCAATAATAATAACATTAATAAAGTAAATGGAAAGGTGTGAACACAGTAATTGACATTCCCACTTTAATACAAACCAATGTAGCTGTAAGATTCAGACAATTAAAAATCAAAATGAATGCAACACTTAGCCTTGTATCAATATCAGTCCAAGATCTAACTATTATTTCAATAGAAATTTCTACCAAATTAAATATTCTAAGAAAATTGAATATCAGTAGCAGAAAAATTTAACTCTACACGGATTGTAAATCAAACGTGCCCCACCATGCAAAATACATTGTTCATCTTCTCAACTATAAATTGGAAGAACCATAGCAACCCAAAGACCAACAACAGCAGTAAACTCGATTTAAATAAACCAACAGCAACATCATATCAATTAAAATAAACCAACAACAACTTCAATTTGAAACTAAAGAGCACATCCACATCAATGTAATGTTTACCATTCTCAAAATGTCCATATAATAGATTATAGCAAACATATTAAGTCCAAGATTGTTGGAAGTAAAGCCTTTTGTGTTTAGAGAAAGTGTGTGGGAATATTAGAGGCTTAAAGAGAAACTTGATAGGTATGAGAATTCTTTATGGAAGAGAGAACTTTGTATTTTTCTTTGATGCAAAAGTGTAGAATTACATCTCTATTTATAGTACTCTAAGGAGAACTCTAGACACACTAATTCTAGAGAGTTCTCAACTCTTGCAATTCCAAGAGTATTCTAGAAAATATTATAAACCTAAGAAATATCTAGACACTCCAAACATTACAAGAGTTTTCTAGAAACATTAATTAAAATTACCTAAACCCAAAATAATTAAGCCCAAAAATCCAAACAATATGTTTAGGCGCAAATCAAGTTTAATCTTTCAACATCCCCCCTTAAACTTGATTTGTGACTCCAAGCATACTCCTTAGCTTCACGAAAGTTTCCAACTTGAGTGGCTTGGTGAAAGTATCAGCAACTTGATCTCAAGACATCACATACTTCAATTTCACCTCCTTCTTCTCGATGCATTCTCTTATAAAGTGGTAACGGGTGTCGATATGCTTACTTCTTTCATGAAATACAGGATTCTTTGCCAAAGCAAGTGTTGATTTATTGTCAACACATATTTCCATAGGATCCTTTTGTGGCATTTTTAATTCTTTCAACAAGTTCCTTAGCCAAACTGCATGACAAACACATGATGTGGCGGCGACATATTCGGCTTCACAAGTTGACAGTGTGACGATAGGTTGCTTCTTTGACATCCAAGTGAAAGCAGTATCTCCCATAAAGAACACAAAACCAGTAGTGCTCTTTCTATCATCCAAGTTTCCATCCCAATCGCTATCACTATAGCCAACAATCTCATAATTGTTAGAAGAGTAATAGTGTAAGCCAAAGTTTGTTGTACCTTTGATATATCGAAGGATTCTCTTTGCCGCCTTGAAATGAGTTGTTGTTGGAGCTTCCATGTAGCGACTTACGACTCCTACAACATAGAGAATATCCGGCCTTGTACTTGTCAAGTAACGCAGACTTCCAACCAAACTTTTGTAAAGAGTTGGATCCACAATCTCTCCATTTTCGTGCTTACTCAACTTGCTGCCACATTCCATCGGGGTGTCAACCGGATTGGCATCATCCATATTGAACTTCTTAAGGACTTCTTTTGCATAGCCTTCTTGGGTGATAAAAATTCCTTTCTCTTCTTGCTTTACTTCAATGCCGAGATAATATGCCATGAGCCTCATATCCGTTATCTCAAATTCATTTGACATGTCTTTCTTGAACTCTTCGAACATGCTTAGATTGTTCCCAGTGAAGATCAAGTCATCAACATATAAGCACACAATCAAAATACCTCCACTTTGCGCTTTAATATAGAGTGCATGCTCATATGGACACTGGATAAAGTTTTTGTCTCAAAAATACTTGTCGATTCGAACATTCCAAGCCCTCAGTGCTTGCTTGAGTCCGTACAACGCCTTTTTCAACTTCAAGACTTTTTCTTCTTGCCCTTTTACTTCATATCCCTTTGGTTGCTCGATATAAACTTCTTCTTCGAGAAAACCATTCAAGAAGGCTGACTTTATATCCATTTGATAGATCTTCCATTCATTTTGGGCTACCAACGAAATGATCAGTCTAATAGTTTCAAGACGAGCAACGGAGGCAAATACCTCATCATAGTCAATTCCTTGTCTTTGACTATAACCTTTTGCCACCAATCTTGCTTTGTATCTCCCCACATTTACTTTTTCATTCTTCTTCGCCTTGTACACCCATCTTACTCCGATTGCTTTGTGTCCTTGTCCACGTCCACGATCTTGGCCACGACCTCGTCCTTTTTGGATTTTGTAATTCACATAGTTTCCTTCCTTTGCGTTGAGTTGTAGTAGTTGCTCCATAGCCTCCTTTGTTTAATTTTTCTCTTTTGTTTTTCTTCGTATGTTTGTAAGGAACCCATGAGTTGCTCAATAGTCATGGTCTTTAAATCCTTGTTTTCTTCAATGTGGTAACAATGAAGTCAAAACTTGGATTTAAAGTGCGAAGTATTTTCTCCATGACTTTCACCTCATCAAGATGAGACTTCTCTTTTGTTTTTTCTTCATATGCTTGTAAGGAATCCATGAGTTGCTCAATAGTCATGGTCTTTAAATCCTTGTTTTCTTCAATGTTGGTAACAATGAAGTCAAAACTTGGATTTAAAGTGCGAAGTATTTTCTCCATGACTTTCACCTCATCAACATCTTCACCATTTCTTTTAAGTTGATTGACTACGCACAATACTCGAGAAAAATAATCAGAAATTAACTCAGACTCTTCCATAAATAAACGTTCAAACTCACCTCTAAAAGTTTGAAGACGAATCTTTTTCACCTGCTCCACTCCTTTGTTACAAGTTTGAAGCTTGTCCCATGCTTCTTTGGTCGTTGTTACATTGGAGATCTTCTCAAATATATCTTCATCCACCGATTGATAAATGAGGAAGAGAGCTTTCTTGTCTCTCTTTCTTGACTCCTTCAATGTCTCCCTTACACCTTGGCTTAGCGAGGCTTCATCTTGCTCCTTGAAGCCTTTCTCAAAGATATCCCACACATCTTGAGCTCCTAACGCCTTCATCTTGATACTCCAATTGTCATAGTTGTTCTTTGTGAGCATCGACATTTGAAAAGGGAAACCTCTATTCGCCATCTTTTGAGGACCTTCAAGCTCTGATGCCACTTTGTTGGAAGTAAAGCCTTTTGTGTTTAGAGAAAGTGTGTGGAAATATTGGAGGCTTAAAGAGAAACTTGATAGGTAGGAGAATTCTTTATGGAAGAGAGAACTTTGTATATTTGTTTGATGCAAAAGTGTAGAATTACATCTCTATTTATAGTACTCTAAGGAGAACTCTAGACACACTAATTCTAGAGACAACTCTTGAAATTCCAAGAGTATTCTAGAAAATATTACAAACCTAAGAAATATCTAGACACTCCAAACATTACAAGAGTTTTCTAGAAACTTTAATTAAAATTACCTAAACCCAAAATAATTAAGCCCAAAAATCCAAACAATATGTTTAGGCCCAAATCAAGTTTAATCTTTCAACAAAGATCACCATATCAGTTTGACGTTGATCACACATAACCAAATCGGATATTGTGAAAATAAAACACCAGTTCAAGATTCAACCTATCAGTTCAACATAAATAAAACAAATATTCTACACAGCCTTGAAACAATGTTGAATCTATAAAATGAGGCTGAATCAGGATCATGACAATAACTAACACATCAACATAAATTAGTCAACACTAATTAAATCATCACAAAACTACACACACGCTAAAAAAAAGTCAAGTTCGACAAAAGTTGAATATTCGCTTACTGAAGAAGTGGGACTGAATCATGGTGGAGTAAAGGTATCTTAGCAGTGAGTATTTTTTTCAGTGAACCCATGTAGTTGTTCGATGAAGGCTTGATGAAGTGAGGATTCTCAAGTTGTCGTGTTAACAGCGTTGCAACTTCATGACTCAGTGTCGGCGATGATGGATCTGAAAGCGTGACATCGATGCTGTTATTGTTGTGTACGACGTGATGATGATGACTAATGGTGGTGTGGCTCTGTTTACGCCGAAAGAAGTGATTCGCAGTTGAAACGGAGGAAGTTGTAGTGGTGATTCTAAAGAGAAACAGAGGGCGGGTGAAGCTTTGTGACCGTTTTCATTTCCTTCAAAGAAGCCGTTAGTAGTACTTTTTCTTTTTCCTTTTGGGACGCGTGCCGTGTTGAGAGAGAGAGAGAGAGAGAGAGAGAGAGAGGGATTTTAGGATTTTTATGATTTTTATTAATTAAACAAATAAAATAAAATGCTAATTATTATTGGTTAAAAAGGGAAAATGAGGATAATGCATATTGGCCTTTGATTAAATTTGAATCGACGATCCTGAGTAAATCAAAGAAGCACACTAAGAAACACACATTGTAAGACAAATTAAAAATCCTAAAATGCCCCCTCTTGATGATTTAATTGATTTAAATAAAATTAAATCAAATAAAATTCACATCTTATTAAATGTATATGATAAAATTAAAATGAAGACATGGAAAATTCAATTTTATTATTCTGGATATTTTGGCAAAAAGATAAAAATAAAACGGCTGAAAATGAATAAAAATCGGGTGCCAAAGTTCCCGAAAAAATAAATTGACTGCACTAAAATGATCAGTGCGGAATAAATGACTCGGAAAAATACAGCATTTGGTCAGATTTAAAAATAAATCGGGACCGGTAAAAAGGCTCAGACTGATCGAAATGTGACTGAAAAGTCGTCGAAAAATAAGACGAGCGCGTCAGGTTAAACTATGCGAACAGTAGATCAATATTACTGACGTCTGCAAGCTTAAATTCAAAACTTTAAAACCACTGATTTTTTATATATATATTTGAGAAACAATTCAATCGGTCTGTTTGTATATCCAAGAATTCATTCTGGCCAATCATTTTAGGAATTATTCATGATGAAGGGTATGTTATGCTATGCATGCGATGCAAAAATAAAAATAAAGTCAGATGCAAGAAAAATTTAAAAAGGGTAGGACAAATTTGGGGTATGACACTAGGAAAGCTTTCCTTTCAGCTAGTGGGATGAATGACATTTTTTATGCCAAAAGGGAAAGGAAAGTTATAATTAACCAGGTAAGTAAATAATCCTAACAAACTGATGGTCACTATGATCTCAAACTTACACAGATATTTTATATCTCGCTATCATTTCCATAATCTAATAGAATCATGGTACGAAAGCTCATAATCTTATATTCATCCAAGAGTAACCATCTCCCTCTCAATAGGGGTAAGGTTGTCAAATTTAAAACCAGTGTTCGCCATCCGTCCTAGTTATAACCATGGAGCACCATCTCTCCCCCTAAATTTCAAGAATACGTCTTTCCAATTTTTATAATTGTTTAAGTGGGGATAGAATGATGTTCTCATAGACAAAAAGTCACCAAATTATTGTAGGTACCAATCTTAGTACCGTAAAAGGAAAAAGAATATCCCTATAGTAGGGATAACTTCCAGTCACTGACATATAATCTCAAATACCCTAATAAATCCCTAACCATTGGGAAAAATCTAGGAAGGAATGACGTTGACAGTCACTAGAACCTTCGTTTTGAACATGGTAAAGGGGATAAAAACCCCTAAATCTTGAATAATGGGGAGGTGCAAATAGAAGTATGGACATGGAGAGTCAGGTACGAAGAACATGTTAACCCGTTCCTCCTCATCACATGCTTCTATAATAACATCTTCCTTATCTCCAATGCTGAAAAAGTAGATTTGACATCGAAAGGATGTAATCCTCTCCTCACTGGTGTACAAGGTACCAAAATATTTAACACTCATATATTTAACATTTGTAGTTGTCATAGGTTGTTGGGAGTTTCCCAAGAAATAACAAGAAGAAAGAGAGTCATTATCACTCACAAAACTACTAGTGCTCTTATAATTCCAAAATTCGCCTACTTCTAAGAGCTTATGTTCAATTGAACCATCCTTCCATTCAACATTCCTCGTGCAACGCAGATACATTTTATACCATTCTATAATGTTCGAAGGCTCTATCACCCTACCTCTCTTATATAAATCCCTAATGATTTCAATTAAAGTAGAAAAAGAGGAAGGAAGAGTAAAGACCTGTAACTACAAATAAGGGATTAAGCGTTGAACTTGGTGAAGCTAGAAACAAAATTCACCCTGAACTTGATGGAGTTTGATGGAGTTTAGACAAAATATTAGAAAGAGAAAGTATCCAAAAAGTTAGATAATGAGGGTTGAATGCTTGTATAGGGATTTGAAATATAGCCGTAAAGATAATCAATAATCTCTCACTAGGTACATAAACAGCTGTAATAAATTCCCCACGTGTCTGACACATGTAAGGAACCTAGGCCAATTTTTCCTCCCGAAACAAACCCATCATTATCCATATTTAATGTTGCATGTGCACTCACATCAAATAGAATATGGGGACTCACCTTAATTAACATTTAGAGATTTGCTCCAAGTTCTACTCGAGGGACTCGTACAAAGTTCTGCTTGAGGTACTTGTCACAAGTTCTACCTAAGGGACTCACCCAAGCGGGACGATTGAAGGCAATTGTCGCTCCCGGGATTTTCATCCAAGTACAAACACGAAAGTGGCGCAGAAACAGATTCGCCAGCAATGTGTATTTATCCCAAGAGAGGGAAAGGAAACACTGCATAAACATAGGGGAAAAGAAAAGCATGGTCTCGCGACCAAGAGAAACGGGTAAGGGAGTCGGTTACGCGAGGGGAAGGTATTAGCACCCCCACGCATCCATCGTACTCAATGGGATCCACATTGGTTGTATCGATCAAAGGGTGTCGTCGTCTGGAGCTCCACTGCTACTGGAAAGGAAAAGGAACAGGCACGGAAAAGAACGAAGAAACGAAAGAAGAGGGAAAGAAAAAGAAGTGACTCGATAGGACATCGTCGGAGTCCTAGGCCTACGTATTCCCTCGTGCAATGGGAAATTCAGAGTCAACGAGTTCGGACTACGGTTTTGGGAAAAGGTTGCTCGCCAAGACGTCGCGTCTCGTGCCTACGTATCTCATCGGGGATGAGAATCAGAGTGTCGTAGTTCCCCTCACTAGGGATGGATTCGCTTTGTTTGTGTTTTTTAACGGAAGACACCAAGGTTCGCATTCTAGCAGTTAGGTGTTGCAGCTCGTTGTACGGAGTCTTAGGCATTTACCTGTTTGCGGTAGAACGGAAGTGACACATCCTTTACGAATGGAGTGAGGAAGGTGAGAAGAGAATTATTTGTTTTTTGTCTTTTAAGAAGAAGTGTTTTGATTATTTTGTGTTCATCACAAGTATTGCACTAAAGTCTATGACATAGGAACGAATGCGTCGCATGGTCGTCCTAACAGGACGTATGCTAAACACTCTAGAAAGACGAAGGGAAACCCTTCTCCTTCCATTTCGCATGTGCAAGGCTCAAGTGCAATACATGGTAATCCTTTATTATATGTTTTTCCTTTTGTTTAGAGATGAGAAGAAAGACTCAAAGGAAGAAAGGAAAAAGTCTAAGTGGGGGACTAACAACCCTAAAGTTATCATGCATGGAGATCCTATGGTTATGTGGAGTATAAGAACCACCTAAGTATAAAGAAAAGAGAGGGATAGCACTATCTAATGCCTATCCTACCTCACCTTAATAAAAAATTAAGGATGAGCTAGGATCCCTAAGGGATGTGAGAAAGTTCTACACAACCAAGCATTATATCATGCTATTCACAAAAGGAGAAAGAGAATTGAAAGAGATGAGAGATGGAAGAGGAAATGAACATGGATAACCATCCAACTCTTCAAATGTCTTACCTCTGCCCCTACACAAAAGGTTAGTGCACAATTATCACAAGTAATGAATATAAGTGCAAGAAACTAAACCAAACAAGACTATTTGCTTTAAGAAGACAAGTTAGTAAGGAAATGAAGTTCAAACCAAAAGGGAAGGGTCTTAATGGTTAAAGGACATGCAAAGTCAGTATGTACAAGTTAAATGATCCTAATAATGTAAACATATCATATGAAAACAAACAAAAGCAAACTATGCACCAAACAATCATACAAATGCAAATGCAACATTAATAAGGCAATATGAATACAAATGAATCATGAATATGGATGAATGTACATATAAGCATCAAGGTCAGAATTAAATGGAATTTAAGAATGCATATGAATGTCATTGAATGACCATACAAGTCATGGATGTAAGCGTTAAAATAAATAGAGCAAAGAGAAATGAACAAACAACCATTAAAATTCAACAATAATGCATACTTGTAATGCAAGTAAGAGATGAAGATGTAAGATGAAAAATCATGTAATAGGAATGCAAGTCAGTGGCTTATGAAATTTAATATGACATTTGGAGGTCAAGAATGGAAGCATAAAGTCTACACAAGTCTCACATTGAAGCATATTAAAGAAGAAGAATAAACTAGTTCATACAAGTTCAAACTATGCACACACTAGCTAAAACAAACCAAAAGAAGTCATGTAAGTGAAATGGATCATGCATGAGCATCCAAGTCAGTAGCATATCACACTTTAAATGAAGTTGAAATCAAAATGGAAGACCTATAATGATCATACACAACTCATGTCATTACTTGTTAAAAGTTAAGGGCAAAACACAACCAAAATTGTCAAGTATAGATGACTTATGAAATGAATGAAGATAGATGAAGTTAAAATGAGTCAAGAGCATATTAGACATGTCAAGGTCAGAGGATATTGACCTCTAATAGGTCTCATACAAAACCTAAAAGAAATGGAAGACATACATCATATAAAGTACAAACAAAATTAACAAACAATTGTTCAAATTGGAGATGACATACCAAAGTAAGAATGCATGAAACAAATGGGAATTTTTATGAGTCAATTGAGTATTTACAAGTATATGCACATATTATGGGTCATATGAGATCATGTGTAATGGAATGAAGCAACAAGTAAAAGCACATTACACAAACAATGGAAACTAGCACAAGTTGAACCAATGAAGATAATTTGAGGTCATGTGAATTCAATTAAGTGAAATGAGGTTATGAATCACACATGAATGATTAGAGATGATCTAAAACAGAAAGTAAGTCAAGTCTTCATGGATGCACAAGATCATGTAAGTATTGAGCAAACAAGTGATCAAAGAGAAGCATATAAGGATGCACAAGCTCACACAATATTCCAAGTTAAACAAATGTACCCAAGCCATGTAAAAGTGGACTTTGAATGACCTATAATATGATGAAAGTGACCTATAATGTTCACACAACATGTATCAAGAGATCCCAAGATTGGTAAAAAAGAATTGCCTACAATACACATCAAGACCTAAGCATATGTTCTCTAATATTCACACAAACAAACATGCCTCCATACAATCCATAAAGTCATATTAAAGGGATGAGAAAATTAGGAAGAAACAAGTAAATTGAGATACAATCAGTATGCAAGCATGCTTAAAAAAGATAGCTCAAAAAATCATTGCCAAATATACACACACATGCCTCACAATGTCATGTTATCACCACAAGTATCATGCACAAATAGGACCCCCAAACATTAACCAAAAATGCTTTTAAAAATCCATAAAAAAAATTCATAAGGTGCCTCAAGATATCATGAAAGCACATATCAATTATCATGCCAAAAATCAGTACACAACTATGTCAAAGAAAATCACCATGAAGCATAAGTCATGACTTAATGCACACACAAAAGAAATTAAAGAAAAATTCATGAAAATATGTCAAAACATGATACAATCTGAAAATAAAATGTGTAAAATTTATTTAAATGTATTTAGATGCTACATGAATTTTTTAGGAATTTTTGGATGCTTAAACGTAATTTTTAAAAAATAAAAATGGAACAACTATGCAAAAGAAAATAAAAATAAAATGAAATGAGTCAGGGGTGTTACATTAGCAATTATCCAGTTCAAAACGCGCTTGGGCTTAGAAAGAGGGGGTGGAGATAACATTATCAGCCCAGTCCAAAAGCATGCCCTCAGATAGGTGTATAGTATGTTTCTCAGTCAACAGATTGCCTCAATGAGAACCACTTGATCAAGTCAATATTTGATAATCAGGAAAGTATACCAATCAAAAGGATCACACGCACGCTCATGATAAGGTATTGTACAACATATACACATGATCAGTCAGTCACAAAAAAGAGGCACGTGAGAGAGAGTGTCTCTCATTAATTCGCTGGCACATTACTGAACGTTAGATCAAAGATATCCAACGGCTGAAACTTAAACTGGTGAGATGGTTAGGGTTCATCTGAGCTGAAGAACACCATTGAACACATAAATCACACATCATTCTCTTCCTCTCACTATGTAGATCAAGAATCCAACAACAAAATTCATAAATAACACATGAACACAGAGATTCTAAGGCCACAAAGTTTGCCCTAAAAATTCAACTAAGCACTAAGGTGCCTATCAACTAGCCAGAGGTCACATTGCTCCTACTGAGCTTCAAAATCAACAAAAAACAAGCAAAACAAAGTGATTCAAGAGTAAGAAGTTTTGAATCAAAACCTGTTCTATTGATGAACTCTTTTAACACAAGAAAACCAGAGGAGTATGTTCTTGCTCCTTGAACTTGCAAATAAAGGCTATGAACTGCTTCAAATCAGTGAAACTTGATATGAAGAACTTGGAGAGGAAAATGAACTTGAAGCTTCAATGCTGCTAGATCCAAGAGCTCTTGATGATGATGATGAATCTTGCAGAAAAATGAACTATCTTGTAGAGAAGATGAACACGAAAGAGAGTGATGCCAAAGCTCAGAGAGAGAATGTGAAGTTTCAGAGAAAAATGAAGTGTAAAATGAGCCAAAAAACCCCTCAAATTCTGTTATGAAATGAATTTATAGGATGAGTTAACTGTTAGCCACCTTGGTTAATAGTTAGAACTCTGGTTAACTGAGTTAATAGTGAGTCAAATTAGTTAGGGCACGAGTTAGGGTGTTTTGTTTAAGTGTGGGAAGAACATGGAGTGTTATGGTGGTGATTTGATGAGAGGTGATGATAATGTATTGAGTTGTGTCGGCTGCAACTTCTCAAGCAAGTTTCTTTTTTTCTTTTGGTTTTAACAAAAATGGCATGGAGTACATGATTATATGGCATGTGCATACAATCTGGTTTGGCTTATTATGGCAAGTATGATGATAGCATGCGCATAAAACAACCATTTAACAAGTTTAAAGTTGCTTTGAGTTTACTTGAATTAGAAGAAAATCAGAGGTGAAGATGATGACTTTGGCAAGAAATATCTCCATGACCATGGAGTGATATGACATGCTTAATGGCTCTTTGGAAAGAGTACATGGAGCACAACATCATTGATGTTCAACATAAATTCCATGGAAGCCTCTAAGATGTCTAAAAACGATCAAGAAAGTGTTTGGTCATGACTGAGTTTATATGTCACCAAACCTGCCATCGACCAACCCATATGCATGTGAACAAGTCAGTTGAAGATCCCTTACTTTGAGCTAACATATCTTTCTAATGGTTGGTCAAATGAAAAATCCTTCAACATCAAAGTTGAAGAGGAGATCAAAATGAACAAGATTGATGTTGAAAAATTTTCCAATTGAAGCTTGCATCAATGAGATATTTGGCCTTGAACTTAACCACAAACTGCACACCAAGTGTTTGTGGAAATTATGGCGCATGAGCTGGTCATGACTTGCCATTTTGCCTTGATTTCTCTCCACTTTGAAACATCATATCTCTCTCAATTTTAATCCAATGGGGATGTTCTTGGTATGGATTTGAAGCTTAAAATGTGAACTTTTGATAGGCCTCCCTAGCCTTTCCATTTGGTTTTTGGAGCATGGATAAAGAAAGCTCTAAAGTTGACCTCTCACCTTGCCAAAACTTGCCATAAATAGAAACCCTAATTTCTATTTTTGGCAACTTTGCACATTTCTTGAATTTTAATGAATCTTTCATTATTTCTTGATCAAACCCTCACCAATGATCATATTTGACACGAGGAACATGAATTTGACCTCAAAAAGTCAAGGGTTGACTTTTTCCTCTGCACAGTTGACTTTTTCCCAATTCTCTTGATTCTCAATCAATTGATCAATTGAAACCCTTCCACATCAAATTGATGGACAATTCTTCATCCTTAGACCCTTGAGGACATTTAGAATACCATAGAATCAAGTCTTGCCCAAAAAATCAGAAATAAACTGATTTTGTGGCAAACCCTAATTTTGACCCCTCATTCTAGGAGAAATCAGCACATCCTCCAAATCCAAATTCCTCTGAGTATGATGTATATCCTCTCCAATAAAGATGAGATATGCCATTTGGAAATGATAAAAGCTCAAAGATCTTACCCATTGGGGTGTTATACTTCAGAATTCAAAAACCCTAGTTTGCACTAGCTAGGAGAATATGACTTCCTTCAACCTTCTATTGAATTCCCATCTGGTGATACCTTGAGGGCTCAAATGAGATGAATTGAGATATGAAAAGCCCTTGTGACTTGTTTGGAAAAGCTTTTCTCTTGTCTCTTGACTTTGAACTGTTTATGCCTTGAGACACCTGATCCCATACCTTGCAATCAATGATGTGTATGATTTTTAGTATGACCTATTATGAAATGCAAATGCATGAAACATAAGCCAATTATTGGAGAGAGATAAGAGGACAAATTTTGAGGTATTACAGCTACTCCTATTCAATCAACTGTGGACCTGAAGGGATGAGAGTAACGGATGTCAGACATTCAAGGTACATAGTGATTGAATACAAAAATAACCAAAAAATTTGCGCTCTGTGGGTAAAAAGAATGGATATATGACAAACACAACAGTTATGGTGATGGATGTTGGTGGAAAAGAGTCCGAAACAAATGAAATTCAAAGGTCGCCTGTCGGGAACGACTAAGGTTTAAAGCTTATAGAATGCCTGTCGGGAACGGCTAAAGGTCGCCTGTCGGGAACGGCTAAAGTTGAAAACCTATGGCTTACCTGTCGGCAATGGTAAATGGGCCTGTCGGGAACGGCTGGGTTTAAAACTCAAAAGTTGCCTGTCGGGAATGGCTAAAGTTGAAAACATATGGCTTAGCTGTCGGGAACGGTAAATGGGCCTGTCGGGAACGGCTAGGTTTAAAACTTAAAGGGTCGCCTGTCGGGAACGGCTAAAGTTAAAAACCTATGGCTTACCTGTCGGGAACGGTAAATGGGCCTGTCGGGAACGGCTAGGTTTAAAACTCCAAGGTCGCCTGTCTGGAACGACTAAAGTTGAAAACCTATGGCTTACCTGTCGGGAACGGTAAATGGGCCTGTCGGGGACGGCTAGGTTTAAAACTCAAAGGGTGCCTGTCGGGAACGGCTAAAGTCGAAAACCTATGGCTTACCTGTCGGGAACGGTAAATGGGCCTGTCGGGAATGGCTAGGTTTAAAACTCAAAGGGTGCCTGTCGGGAACGGCTAAAGGAATCCTATCGAGAATGGTTCCAGGAAAACGCGGTTAAGATGTAAGACCAAAAGATCTACCAACCGAGAAACTGTGACTCTGGTGGGGAGGAAAGTAGTGAAACCCTTGTACTGCTTTGAAATATTTATTGAGGAATGAAAAAGGCATTCGTTTTGGTTTTGTCAATGTGATAGAAGTGAAACAATTTTGGGCTCTTGCACGAGGTACCAAAACTGGCTTATGCTTCGCATGCATATGTTTGAATTTTTCCATGGCGTAATGCTCCATCTCGAATGGAAATGCTACGCATTTTTGAGGATGCAATGATTACTATATGCAACATGCAAGGAGGTTCCTCAGCAAAATAAATGTTGAGGAAAAGAAGGTAACTCCGCTGGGGATAGCAAACTGAATTTTCCTTGTGCTCGCAACTCATGTTGGGGAAAACAAAATAACCTGATCTCCTAATCTGGGCTCTGAATTGACGAACCCGCTAAGATTACTGTAAGGAATAAAGACCTTGCTGGGGAGGCATCATCTAAATCAATCTGTTTAGGGAAGAACCATATCCATAGAACTCCGCTGGGAAAACGACAACTTTCTGACCTGGCTGCTAGGTAGTTGAGATCAAACGAACTCTTGCTGAGGAAGGAAATACCTGTTGAGGGACTGAGATCAACCACGTTCCTGCTGGGGATGACAACCTCAAGGAAGAGATTCCTGTGGAGGTAACCGCTTCTGCTCGGGGAGAACTATTATTTGAGTCCTGCTGGAAAAGACACTGAAGACATCACATGATATTGATGGGCCAACCAACGAACATTAACACCTGCAAACAAAAGGGTATGCACACATGCCCCAGGGTATCAATGAATTTTGAATTCATCACCCAAGAGTACCTGGCATTCAAAACAATTTTAATTGTTTTCTTTTGCACGCATGTCATTGTAAAACCTCAATGTTTTCAAATGCAATGTTTATCAAAAACTCGGACTTTTTTTGCAATCAAAACAAACTGTAAAAGAAAACACAAGGAATGAATATTCTGAATAAAGAAAATTTTATTGATTGAAAAGCCCGAAAATAGGCGTTTACAACAAGAGGCAATTCCTGGAAAGAGGTAATTGCTTAAAAGAGAAAAGAAACTATCCTAATGGCAACGTGGAAAAACGGAAATCCATTGAGTTTCAATCCTGCTATGGTTCATATGTCTTCAAGACTCTCCAAGTGTTTCGCTTTCCGAGGAGGATAATTGAACTGATTCCTATCCTTCGAAATGCCTATTGTTGAAATGAGACGGGATGCAGGTTACTCAGATCACAGCCTTTCGCTAAATCCCTCTTTTTCCTGGATCACCCTTTGCGGGTTTCAATCCACTGGGATACCCATTTTTGCCTAAGTTACCCTTTCGGGTTTTCAACTTACCGGGTTTACTCATTTTTTTTATTTTATCCCTAATTTTTGCCCGAACCTTTTTCTTTTTTTTATCTTTTTTTTATGGTTCGCCAGGATGCCCTTTTTTGCCTGGACTCTCTTTTTACTGTCCAGCGGGTCCATTTATGTGAAGTATTTTTTTACTGCGTCTGAGTTCACAAGCGACGGAAAATCCTCACCATCCATAGTTGTAAGCATCAAGGCTCCGCCCGAGAAAACCTTCTTGACAACATATGAACCTTTATAAATCGGAGTCCATTTGCCCCTGTGATCTGTATTAGGAGGAAGAATCCTTTTCAACACCAAGTCACCTGTCTAATAATTCCGAGGATGCACTTTCTGATCGAATGCCCGTTTCATACTTCTCTGATACAGTTGCCCATGACATACTGCTGCCAATCTCCTCTCTTCTATGAGACTCAACTCGTTGAACCTCGTTCGAACCCATTCAGTCTCATCAAGCTTGACATCCATCATGACCCTCAGAGAAGGAATCTCAACTTCAACCGGTAAGATCGCTTCCATACCATACACAAGAGAAAACGGGGTTGCCCCAGTAGACGTACGTACTGATGTACGATACCCATTCAAAGCGAAAGGCAACATTTCATGCCAATCCTTGTACGTCACGACCATCTTTTGCACAATCTTCTTGATATTTTTATTGGCTGCCTCGACGACACCATTCATCTTTGGGTGGTACGGAGAAGAATTATGATGTTCAATCTTGAAGCTCTGGCACAACTCTTGCATCGTCTTATTATTAAGATTAGAACCATTGTCGGTGATGATCCTCTCGGGCACCCCGTACCTACAAATAATCTTTTTCTTGATAAACCGGGCAACCACCTGCTTGGTGACATTTGCAAACGAAGCAGCTTCCACCCACTTGGTGAAGTAATCAATGGCCACCAGGATAAAACGATGTCCATTAGAGGCAGTGGGCTCAATCTTCCCAATCATATCAATGCCCCACATGGCAAAGGGCCAAGGGGAACTCATCACGTTTAAAGGATTCGGTGGCACATGCACTTTATCAGCATAAATCTGGCACTTGTGGCATTTTCGAGCATATTTGAAACAATTAGCCTCCATGGTCATCCAGTAATAACCAGCTCGCAACAATTTCTTTGCCATGGCATATCCACGAGCATGGGTACCAAAAGAACCTTCGTGGACTTCTTGCATTAACGTGTCTGCTTCGTGTCTATCCACGCATCTGAGCAAGACCATGTCAAAATTTCTTTTGTATAATACGCCATCTTCATTCAAGAAGAAACTACCCGCTAACCTTCTCAGAGTCTTTTTGCCATTATTGGATGCCCTAGCCAGATACTCTTGACTCTCCAAGAAACGCTTGATATCATGATGCGAAGGTTTATCATCGGTCGCTGTATCGGCTGCAAACACATGAGCAGGACTATCAAGCCGCATCACATTAATTTTGGGTATATGATTCCACCAATTCACTTGAATCATTGAAGATAACGTTGCCAAAGCGTCTGCCATCTGATTATCATCACGAGGTACATGATACAGCTTTACTGTTTTGAAGAAAGTCAACAGCCTTCTCGTATAATCTCTGTAAGAGATCAAATTGGGTTGATGGGTGTGCCAATCTCCGTTGACCTGATTGATCACTAGAGCAGAGTCCCCAAATACATCAAGAGTCTTGACCCTTAAATCAATGGCTTCTTCAATACCCATAATGCAGGCTTCATATTCTGCTTCGTTGTTGGTGACATCAAAAGTTAGTATGGCAGTGAAAGGTATATGGGAACCTTTCGGAGTTATGAGAACTGCCCCAACACCACTACCATTCACATTAACGGCCCCATCAAACATCAATTTCCACTTGTCATCAGGATCTGGTCTTTCATCAACTGGCGGCTCGTCACAATCTTTCATTTTCAAGTACATGATGTCTTCATCAGGGAACTTAAACTTCATTAGCTGATAATCATCAATTGGTTGCTCAGCGAGATAGTCAGACAGAATACTACCTTTTATGGCCTTTTGGGAAGTATATTGTATGTCATACTCTGTCAACACCATCTGCCAATGGGCAACCCTTCTGGTGAGAGCTGGATTTTCAAAAATGTACTTGACTGGATCCATCTTTGATATCAATAAAGTTGTGTGAGTCAGCATATATTGCCTCAAACGCTTAGCAGCCTATGCAAGTGCACAACATGTCTTCTCAAGCATTGAGTATCTAGACTCGTAATCTGTGAATTTCTTGCTCAGGTAGTATATGGAATGTTCTTTCCTACCTGTCTCGTCTTGTTGACCGAGAACACAACCCATTGAATTCTCACGTACCGACAAATACATTATCAGTGGTCTCCCTGGAACTGGAGGCATAAGAATCGGAGGTTTCTGCAAATACTCTTTTATTTTGTCAAATGCCCTTTGGCAATCATTATTCCAACGAATAGATTGATCTTTTCTCAACAATTCGAATATTGGCTCGCAAGTGGCTGTAAGATGAGATATGAATCTAGCAATGTAGTTCAATCTCCCTAAGAAACCACGAACTTGCTTTTCTGTTCTTGGCTCGGGCATATCTTGTATTGCTTTTACTTTTGCTGGATCAACCTCGATTCCTCTTTCACTGACAATAAAGCCCAATAGCTTACCAGATCTCACCCCGAAAGTACACTTATTCGGGTTCAACCTCCGTCTGAATTGTCTCAATCGTTTAAAAAGCTTTTTCAGATTCACCAAGTGCTCTTCCTCAGTCTGCGACTTAGCAATCATATCATCAACATAAACCTCAATCTCTTTATGAATCATGTCATGAAAGAGTGTCACCATAGCACGCTGATAAGTTGCCTCTGCGTTTTTCAAACCAAAAGGCATCACTTTATAGCAGAACGTGCCCCATGGGGTAATAAACATTGTTTTCTCCATGTCTTCCGGTGCCATTTTTATCTGATTATAACCGAAAAAGCCATCCATGAAGGAAAATACCGAGAATTGAGCTGTATTATCTACCAACACATCAATGTGAGGTAACGGAAAATCATATTTCAGACTTGCTCGATTTAAATCACGGTAGTCAACACACATCTGGACCATACCATCTTTCTTAGGTACCGGGACAATATTCGCAACCCATGGTGGATAGCTGGTGACGGCCAAGAAACCCGCATCCAACTGTTTCTGCACCTCCTCTTTGATCTTAATGGCCATTTCCGATTTAGTTCTTCTGAGTTTCTATTTAACGGGGGAACAACCTTCTTTGAGAGGTAACCTGTGCACAACAATATCTGTATCTAATCCCGGCATGTCTTGATAGGACCAGGCAAAGATATCGACATATTCGCGCAACATCTCAATCAGCTCTTTCTTCATATTCTCTGCTAGGCTTGCCCCTATTTTGACCTCCTTCTTCACATCTTCGGTGCCAAGGTTGATGACTTCTAACGACTCTTGATGAGGCTAAATAACTCTTTCCTCCTGTTTCAATAATCTGGCCAGTTCCTCGGGAAGTTCATAGTCTTCCTCACCCCCCTCTTCAGCTTGGTAAATTGGATTATCAAAGTCATATCGAGCCATAGCAGAACCGTTATCAATAGAATCCGGAGGATTGTTCTGCATGAATGATGGTTCATGCTTTATTTTAGAAAGAGCTTTTTGAAAAGAAAGAAAACAAACTATGGAAAAACATTGCCACTTTTATTTGAAAAAAATGTAAAATGAAAGACAAGGAACACAATTTTTGAATACAAAAACGTCCTTTTATTGATGATAAACTTGCATATGAAACAAATGTGGCCCTACAATGAAATCACTAAGCCTTGGGCAAGGGCATAGGATTTTACATGCAACATAAAAAAACAAAGAAAATTACTCTTTCTGCAGGGTGACTTGGATGAGGTCTTCAGAGAACCAATTATTCAGCTTCTGCCCCGGGACACATGGGCGCACCCAATTGTCCATGTCATTATCACTATCCCCTCTTCTTCAGTTGTAGCAAAGACTTGACCAGTGTTGATGATTCCCCCACTAGAAAAGATAACAGGTCCTTGAAACTCTCGGCCTGTTGGCTGCGAAGCTTGAGCAGGCTGGTAATCAATTCCACACTTGTCTTCCTTAAAAGGTAACTCAATTAACTCACCCCAACCTTCAGCATGGCCTGACTGTACTACTTCGAGAGCCTGTTTGTAAGAAACTATAGAAGTCCCAGCTCTTATTTCACTGGAAGGAGGGTCATTTTCAATACTCACTGCTTCGAATGCTTGACAAAGAGTTTCATGGATCTCGCCGTCCATCTCCACATATTTGAATGACGACAAATGTCTGACGAATATATCCTCCTCTCCACATACTGTGACAACCTGACCATCCATGACAAACTTTATCTTCTGGTGGAGTGTTGACGAAACGGCCCCTGCAGCATGTATCCACAGGCGCCTTAGCAAGCAGCTATAAGCTGGCTGGATTTCCATCACATAGAAAACCGTATTAAACACTTGGGGTCCGATCTTCACAGGCAACTCTACCTCCCCAAAAACTGATCTTTTGGAGCCGTCGAAAGCGCGCACCACTAAATCACATGGTCAGAGTACAACCCCCTCAACATCCAACTTTGCCAAAGCCTTCTTCGGCAGCACATTCAGGGACGAGCCAGTATCTACCAACACATGGGACAAGTCTTCCCCTTTGCACTCCATGGAGATGTGGAGAGCTTTGTTATGATTTCTCCTCTCTGGCGTCAGATCAAAATCAGTAAATCCCAACCCGTTACTGGCATTGACATGGGCAATAACACCCTTGAGCTGGTTCACCGATATCTCCTGTGGGACGTACGCCATATTCAAGATTTTCAGCAGGGCGTTGCGATGTGCCTCGGAACATAACAGTAATGACAAGATAGAAATCTTGGAGGGAGTTTGATGCAGGTGATCCACTATCTTGTAATTGCTCTTTCGGATAATCCTCATAAACTCTTCAACGTCTTTTTCGAATGAATTACCGGGCTCTGCCCTTTGTACGGGCTCTTCGTTTACCACCTGCTTGCCTTTAGCTTTCGCCGAAGCTTTAACATCATCATTCGGAGCGTTTGTGGAGCAAAGAGCTTCCCACTATGGGTAAAACCACCCATTCCTCCTACATTCCCCACACTTGAACCAGTTTCTTTGGGAACCTCCACTTCCTGTTTCTGCCCTTGATAATAAACATCAGCCTCGTAATGCCATGGGATCGCTTTTGTACTTTCATATGGCATAGGACCCGGAACAGTTATAGTCACAAGAGCTAACTGCTCAGGCACGGGAACCTGTACTGGCGTATGCACGGGAATCTCTGCCGGAGTAAAGTAAATGGTAATTGTCGAGACCGTATCATCCTTCTTTCTCATTTGATCAAACGGTAAACAACCCTCGTCTATCAACTTCTGAAGGCCCTTCCTCAATTCATCACAACCATTCATCGCAGTCAAACATTCTGAGCAATTTCCCAAACAACCGGGGAACACGTCCCCTTTCAACAAACGCTTTTTCACGATCTCCAAAGATGTTCTGACTTTGTTGACATCTGACACCAGATTCAAGCCTCTGTCCTCTTCTATTGCATTGACCTTTGGTCCGCCATGCGGGGGCATGGGGTTTTAAATTACATTGGGATTAGGAGCGAAGTTGATAGCTTTCGAATCAACCAGGTCCTCAACTACGTGCTTAAAAGCTTTGCAGTTCTCTATATGGTGGCTGGGCGCACCCGAATGGAATTCACACTTCACATTTGCATCATAACCATAAGGTAACCTGCCTGTTGGTGGTGCCAGCGTTCTCAACTGTACCAACTTTAAGCGGAGCAAATTCTGCAACATCTGGGCATATGTCATAGGTAAAGTGTCAAAGTGGCGATCACTCAATCTCTACCTCGGTTGGTATTGTCTTTGAGATTGTGACTGAGATTCGGCAGTTGGAACCGGAATAGTTACACCTGCTGCTTGATGGTACGAGCCCTGACGTCCTTTACCTTCGCCCCCTGTCCATAGCCAGTACTAGTTTCACCTTCAGGTTTCTTCGAGCCATTCCCAAAAAATCTTTTTGCATTAGAAGAGCCAGCCCCGCTTCCATCTTGAATCTTCCCCGATTTCAGTAGATTTTCAATTCACTCTCTTGCTATCACAATGTCAGAGAATCCAGTGGATGTACATCTAGCCAAACGATCCAGATATGGGCCCCGTAAAGTATTCATGAACATATCAGCCATTTCCCTTTCCATCATCGGGGGTTGTACTCAAGCTGCTAACTCACGCCACCTTTTGGCGTATTGTTTGAAACCTTCCTTCAGATCTTGTGTCATATTCTGCAATTGGGTATGATTAGGGGCCATGTCAATGTTATATTAATACTATTTCAAGAAAGCATCGCCTAAGTCCCTCCAGTTCCTGATATAAGCTCTTTCCAGCTTCATGTACCATTCCAATGAAGCTCCTGACAGGCTATCCTGAAAGAAGTACATCCACAACTTTTCATCGTCAGAATATGCAGAAATCTTTCTGAAATACGCCTGAATGTGAGTCTTAGGACAGGTACTGCCATTATACTTGTCAAAGGTTGGGGGCTTAAACTTTGGAGGGATCCTCACCCCTTGCACCAGCCCCATGTCAGTAACATTAATTCCCATGGAGTTTTGACATTCCATGGCTCTTACCTTCTCAGCTAACTCTTCATACCTTCTGTCATTACCATCATTATGAACCCCCATGTCAGCATTCAGCACAGAGAACTGATCATCTTGATAGTCCTCCACATGTTGATGATTAATATGGCCAACGCCACCAGGAGCTCCGCCAGGAGGATCAACTGTCGCTCCGACAGGAGGGTTAACTGCCGCTCCGCTAGGAGGATTAACTGCCGCTCCGTCTTATTTCAATTATACCATCTTAGTGTTACGGATCAAGAGAAATTGCATTACACGCGAAATCGGGACAGAAATCGCAAAAACGGGAAAATTTCGCTACAGCTGTGCCCATATGCGTATAGCCCTGCCCCATACGCGTATGACCAACTTCCCTCGCCCAGGCCTGCGTATCATATGCATAGGGCTCAAATTCCCAGACCTCATACGCGTATTGCCTTGGGCCGTACGCGTATGGCCAGAGAGTGATTTCTCTCTAAAACTTCTCCAAAACTTCCCATACGCGTATGACCATGCCCATACGCGTATGACCACTCCTCCTTACACGTAAAGTACGCGTATCAGCAGAGGGCCGTGCTGGCATGGGGACGGGGTGCGTATAATACGCGTATTGCCCCCCTTACGCGCATTGCCTTGCCTGCATAGAAAAATACCCAGTTTCGCAATAGTGCAATTTTTCCCCATTAGAGCACTTCCAAGCTCCTAATTCAGACCCAAAATAACCTCTATCTTAGCATAACCTTAGAGTCCTTGAGAATTGCATTGCAGGTGTTGAAAGATAATAAATTGTTTGCGAAGTTCTCGAAATGTGAATTCTGGTTGAAGACCGTGAGTTTCTTGGGTCATGTTATTTCTGGGGATGGCATAGCGGTGGATCCATCTAAAGTAAGTGCGGTACTTCAGTGGGAGCCGCTGAAGACAGCGACGAAGATTAGAAGTTTCTTGGGTTTGGCAGGTTATTATCGATGGTTTATTAAAGGGTTTTCTAATTTGGCATTACCGTTGACGCAGTTAACTAGAAAGAATCAAGCTTTTGTTTGGGATGCGGCTTGTGAGGAAAGTTTTGAGGAATTGAAGAAGAAATTGACTACGGCATCGGTGTTAATTCTACCAAGTCCAAGTGAACCTTTTGTAGTGTATTGTGATGCATCTAAGATGGGATTAGGCGGTGTGTTAATGCAAGATGGCAAGGTAGTGGCATATGCTTCGCGACAATTGAGGGTGCATGAGAGGAACTATCCTACTCATGATCTTGAATTAGCTGCGGTGGTTTTTGTATTAAAAATCTGGAGACATTATTTGTATGGATCGAGATTTGAAGTATTCAGTGATCACAAAAGTCTGAAGTATTTGTTTGATCAAAAGGAATTGAATATGAGGCAGAGAAGATGGTTAAAGTTCTTGAAAGATTATGATTTTAACTTGAGTTACCATCCAGGAAAAGCTAATGTTGTAGCAGATGTGCTAAGTCGGAAGACAATTCATATGTCGGCATTAATGGTAAAAGAAATGGAATTGATTGAACAATTCAGAGACTTAAGTATGGTTTGTGAAACTACACCGGAGAGTGTTAGGCTGGGTATGCTTAAGGTGAATAATGACTTCTTGGATGTAATTAAGGAAAATCAGAAACTTGATGTGAAGCTAGTGGACTTGATGCCTACAGGAGGAGATGATCCTGATGGTGATTTTAAAGTGGATAATGTTGGAGTATTGAGATTCCGGGGCAGAATTTGTGTACCGGATAATGTGGAATTGAAGAAGGCAATCTTAGAGGAGAGTCACCGGAGTAGCTTGAGTATTCATCCGGGAGCTACGAAAATGTATCATGACATGAAAAAGTTATTTTAGTGGTCCGGTATGAAGAGGGACATAGCTCAGTTTGTTTATGCTTGTTTGACATGTCAGAAATCTAAAGTGGAACACCAGAAGCCTTCGGGGTTAATGCAACCGTTAGAGATTCCCGAATGGAAGTGGGATAGTATTGATATGGATTTTGTTACTGGTTTTCCAAGTACGGCAAGGGGCTTTGATGCTATTTGGGTAGTGGTGGATCGACTTATGAAATCCGCACATTTTATACCAATTAACATTAGTTTTCCGTTGTCAAAGCTGGCGGAGATTTATATCAGGATAATTGTGAAGTTGCATGGTGTTCCGTCGAGCATAGTATCAGATAGAGATCCGAGGTTTACTTCAGAGTTTTGGAAGAGTCTGCAGGAAGCCTTGGGTTCTAAATTGAAGTTGAGCTCGACTTATCATCCACAGACCGATGGTCAGTCAGAGAGGACTATTCAGTCGTTGGAAGATTTACTGAGAGCCTGTGTGTTGGAGAAAGGTGGTGCGTGGGATACTCAATTGCCATTGATAGAGTTCACGTATAATAATAGTTACCATTCTAGCATTGGAATGACACCTTTCTAAGCTTTGTATGGTAGGAGGTGTAGGACGCCTCTGTGTTGGTATGAGACTGGTGAGAATGTGGTGCTTAGACATGAGATTGTGCAACAGACTACTGAGACAATTCAGATGATCCGTGATAAGATGAAAACGTCTCAGAGTAGACAGAAAAGTTATCATGATAATTAGAAGAAAGACTTGGAATTCAGTGAAGGTGATCACGTGTTCCTGAGAGTTACCCAGTGACCGGTGTGGGACGTGCATTGAAATCAAAGAAGCTGGATCCTAAGTTTATTGGACCGTATCAGATCCTGCAGAGAGTTGGTGCAGTTGCTTATAGAGTGGCGTTGCCGCCTGAACTTTTGAACTTGCATGATGTGTTTCATGTGTCGCAACTTCGGAAGTATGTATCTGATCCATCTCATGTTATCCAGAGGGATGAGGTGCAAATTAGAGATAATCTTACTGTGGAGGCGATGCCGATAAGGATCGAGGATCGCAAGATGAAGCAACTTAGAGGAAAGGAGATACCTCTAGTGAGAGTAGCTTGGGGAGGAGTTGCTGGAGGGAGTGTGACTTAGGAATTGGAAAGCAGGATACGAGAGTCGTATCCAGAATTGTTTCCATCAGGTACATTTTCGAGGACAAAAATAATTTAAGTGGGGGAGAGTTGTAACACCCCGTTTTAATTTATTTAATCTTCGTGTGTATTTTGATTGTTTGGCCTTGTTTAGGGTGTGTTGGTGTTTGAGCGCATAGGGGTAGTAATAATATGGTAATGAATAATATGGGGCATATCCAATAACATTAGTATATAATGTAATATTATCATTATTATGCTCAATATTATTATTATTATTATTATTATTATTATTAACATGAGTAGTATTATTATTATTATATTTATTATCACTATTACTATTATTATAATTAAAAATAAAAATCAGATTTAATTAGAATATGGTTAGTGGGAGGGAAATAAGGAAAATAAACATTAATCAGAATTAGGGGCATTTCACCCATAATCTTATTTTCACAACGAGAAAAAGCTAGGGAAGGAAGAACAAGGGTGCTAGGGCAAGGCTTCTTCACCAATTTTTGTAGAATTTATGAGCAATTTCGAGGTAAGGGGGGAGAATGGGTTCAATATAGGTGATAATGCCATGAAAAGGGTAGGGAGGGGACCTTTCCTTCATAGGATTTTCGTATGCCTGTATTGTTGTTGAAATTTTAATCTGATGTGAATAATTTGTTGCTACTTTGTGTGAAATCGTTGATGATAGTATGAATGTCGTGTATGATTTTGTACTGTTGCTGTTGTTTGAATGTATATGTTGCAGTTCTGGTTTCGTTGCAGGTGGGGGTAACGAATTTAGACCTAGAAATACCCAATTGACTAGTAATGATAGATGAAAGAAGTAATGTGAGATTATAGGCCTAAAACTGATGTAGAAACAATTTTAGGACTGATATGGAGGGTGGAAGAGAGATCAAAGTGGCAGATTTCAGACTGATATGAAAAAATGGGGATTTTTCACAGTCTCTGCCCATACGCGTAACCGGGAAGGCGTTACGCGTATGGCTTGGTGTGCCAGGAGGCCATTACGCATAACAGACATGTTGTTACGCGTATGTGTCGCTCCCGGGATTTTCATCCTAGTACAAACGCGAAAGTGGCACAAAACAGAGTCGCCAGCAATGTGTATTTATCCCAAGAGAGGGAAAGGAAACACAGCATAAACCTGAGGGAAGGAAAAAGCATGGTCTTGCGACCAAGAGAACTGGGTTCGGGAGTCGGTTACGCGAGAGGAAGGTATTAGTACCCCCTCGCGTCCATCGTACCCGATGGGATCCACGCTTGCTTGTCTCGATCAAAGGGTTTCGTCAATTGGAGCTCCACTGCTACTGGAAAGGGAAAGGAACAGGAAAAAGGAAAAGGAAAAGAGAGAGAAAAAGAAACAAATGTAGGGAAAATAAAAGAAGTGCTCGAATGGGCCCTACCCCACTGCCTACGTATCTCATCGGGAGCATGAGAATCAGAGCGACGTAGTTCCCCTCAACGAGGGTCGCTTTGTTTGTGTTTTTTAGGGAACGACTAACGTTCTAGCTCAGGTGTTGCAGGCTCGCTGGTCCGAGTGCGTTACCATATTGCAAGAGAACGAGTAGAAGCACGTTCGTACGCTGAGAGTGAATGGGATGAGAAGAGAATTCCCGAAGGAAAGACGTTATTGTTTGTTTGAAGTTTTTTAGAAAGAAGTGTTTTGATTGTTTTGTGTTTTGTAACGCGCATTGTATTTAAGTCCCTCATGTAAGATCGAATGCCTCGCATATCGACCCGAGATGGGACGTACGCTAAACATTCTAAGAAAATGAGAGAAGATCCCTCACTATCTCATTCTTACATGAAAGGCCTAAATACAATATTTGTTTTGCCTTTATTAAGTATTTTTTTACTTTTGTTTGAAGAAGAGAAAAGAGAACGCAAAGGAAACTCTAAAGGGAGACTAAGAGTCCTAGTGTTATCATGCATGAATGTCTTATGGTTAGTGAGGTTTAGGAGAAAAGACTACCTAAAACCTAATGCTAATCCTACTCCAAGCTTAATCAAAAATTAAGTTGGACTAGGTAGCTCTAGAGGGAAAGAATCCAAGACTTGAACAAGTCTTGAGATCCATGGGATGAGACAGAGTGAAAAAGAAAGGAGCATCTCAAATGCTAAAGCAAACACAAGTATAAAAGCTTAAAAGAGGAAGGAGAAGTTAGTTGTTAGTGTGCTCGCCAAGGATAGGGATCCTCGTGCCTACGTATCCTCAATCTATCTAGAGAGAGGAAGTCAGAGCGTCCGTAGTTCGTGGCACAACGGAAGAAAGGAACAGTCTCAAACGCAAGGGTGCGAGAGAAAAGAGAGGAGTCTAACTAGTCTCGATCGCACGAGTGCGAGAGAAAAGGGGAAGCTCTGTCCTACAAGTTATCATGCAAAATGGCCCTAAGGTCAGGATTAGGAGGGAATTCTACCTAATGTTATCATGCTTGGATTGAGAGCCTAATGTCTATCCTACTCCGAGCTTAATCAGAAATTAAGTCGGACTAGGAGCCTTAAGGGAGCATGTGAATACAGAGGTGATCAACAAGTAAACACCAGACAACTCAATCACAAAGAAAAAAACAGACAAGAGGCAGTCAAATATTTAATCAGGAATTAATCATAAATTAATCAAGATAAGCAACAAAATCAAGATCAGCAATTAATCAAGAATATCCAAGTTAAAATTAAAATGCTAATTAAAAAAGATTAAATTCTAAGTAAAAAGAGTTAATCTAACATTAATATCTAAACCTAGTGTTAATTCAAATTAATTTCTAATCTAATGCAAAAAACTTTTAATCTAATTAAACTAATTCTAAAAACTAAATCTAGAATAAAAAACTAAATATTAAAAATCTAACTTCTAATTCAATTAACAAAAATTAAAAAAACAAGATTAACTTCTAAACCAAAATCCAATTAACCATTTAAATAAAAAATTAAAACAAAAACCAAAAATGTCTAATTAAAAACGGAAAAGGAAAACGGAGGTGTAGGACCAAGTACTGGTGGTGTTGACAAAAGTCAGGCGTGTGGGCCTTTAGATTAATGGCCCAAGGAAATTCTATTGTGAATCCGGGGGGTGAGGCAAGTGAACTGGGTGTGTGGAATGTAAATACACATTGGGCCTAAGGCCCGAACCAAAAACATCAAGATTCAAACTTAAAAAAATCCTAAAGCTTTCAACTCTACTTCCACGCTTCCCCTGCATCTGAAATCTCCTTCTCACTCTCAGCCGTTTTCAGAAACAAAACCTTCAATGCCTTCTTCTTCTTCTGGACACGCCGCCACCTACAAAGCCACCGGAAAATAAAGAAGAAAAACTGTGCCGGAAACTTGGTTTACTCCTCCTCATCCTTTCTCATCCGGGCCATCTCTTCTTCTCAAAATTACTCGCCGCCGTCACACACTTCTCCCTCTAACGCTCTTCATCGCCATCTCTCTGCTTCATCTCTTCTCAACTTCATCTCTCTTCGAATTGCTATGCTTCCTCACTAATCAAACAGAATAAATGTCAATGACATCATCGCAATCCCTCTCTCTTCAAATCGCCGTCGACAACAAGGCCTTTGTTGAGACACGTGCGACCTCGTCTTCACCGCGAGTACGAGAACAAGACAATAAAAAAAATGCAAGGTCAAGATCTGGAATAAGGTTCACGGCCTAACAAACTCACGGGGAATCTCAGTTATCACAGAAAAAAAAATGGCGTGGCACGCACACGATTCAACACAACAAGGAAATAAGTGTAGAACAAAAGCTTACCTACCGGAGAGACGTCCGGTGCGTCTTCAATCTCGAGCTGGTGCGAACCAAGAAAAGCTCCACAAGGTATTTGTATATCTTCAACTCTTCGATTTCAATTCTGTTTCTTGTTCTTCTTCGTAGCAGTGGTTTTCTCGTGCTTTGTTGCGTTGAGTTTTTGTGTGTTCGTAGATTCAACTCATGAGGGTTGTGGATGGATTTGTTGCAGGTTCTGAGAATCTTGTTGAGGTTGGTTGCAATTTGGTTGCAGGTTGTTTTGAAACTGCAGAATGCTGGCTTTGTTGAAGGTGGAAGCAATGAACTGAGGATGATGCGATTTGCGTGATTTTAAGCTTTTGAAAGTGGAGAGAGTGATGGAGAATCACGGTCACATGTGAAATATGAAAAGAGGATCTCTTTTTAAGAATGAAGAATTCCTCCTCCTCACTTTCTGATAGCAGCAACCTTTATACCATGAATTTTGGAGGGGTAGAATAGGTATCTCATTCTGAAATTCTGTTGGGATTGTTTTTTTTGTGAGGATTGTGTCGCGCATGCTTGTGTAGAGTAGCAAGTTTTGCGTCGTGGTTATGTGAAGGTCGCGTGGCTGGGTTGTACAAATTGTTGGGGTAGCAGGACGTGGTTGGTACATACTGGTATAAGGTTGTGCTGAAGTCGTACATTTGCAGGTTTTGGTTTTTTGAGTTGTGATTTTGGTTGATGTGTGGGGCCGATTGAGGGTTTCATCAAGTGGCTGAATTGTTTAGCTTGGAATAGAAGTATGGGTCGTGTATTTCTCTCATGGCCTTTGAAGACTATTTTTTTTAATATTATTTTTGTAAATGATTGTATGAATAAAAATGTTAATTGAATATTTGGAATAGTGGTATGGATTAAAAAGTGATAAAAATAATAGTCTTGGGTATTTAAAGTGGATAATGAAATGGTTTAGAATTAAAAAATGAAAATGGATATTTATGAAATGTTGGTTAAAAATGGATATGGATTCACACATGGACAAATGGACATTTGGATAGAATTGACTCAAAAGTGGCTTATTTATTGAATATGGATAGAAATGTGGATTATAAATTTGAAATGAAATGGATGTGAAAAATGACTTGAACCATGAACTTGTATAAACCCTCCACCGATATTTCTACTAACGAACACCTTGACTGACTTTAATCCAGGAAGCACACTCAAATTGCTTCCAACATCCTCTAATTAAAATGAATCTCCTGAACCACTGAACGACCGAGCACACGCTGTCTGAGAAACAATCATTGACACAGATAATTTGAATTTGAAACAGTCTCTTGATAGTTTGACCAAGATTAGGTCAAACTTCCGTCTGATCTTAGTCGTGACTGAATAACTACACTTGACTTGAAATTGAACACCTTAACCTGGAACCAATGCTCCTGACGCCTCTTGAGAAATCTCGAAGCAGATGGACAATGAGAACTCAAACCTCTGTCAAACTTGAATGGAAGTACCTCAGGGCAAATAGAAACCCTAATCCGGAGAAACTCCTGATCCCATGTCTTGAGAAAACCAATTCAAATGAAATGATACAAAATATGACCTAATGAAAATACAAATGAGAGAGAAACATAAGCCAGAAAAAAGTAGGGCAAATTTTGGGGTGCTACAGCTGCCCCTATTCAATCGACTTTGACCTGAAAGGATGATAGCGGCGGCTTTCAGACGTTCAAGGTACAAGGTGATTGAATACAAAAAGAACCACAAAATTTGCTAACCGCAAGGAGAGAAAATATAATTGGAGCCCAGCCATACGTTGTCAAAGAAATTTGACGGAAACACAACATACCCAGCGAACCATATCGTCAAAAGGGTTGGACGG
This sequence comes from Lathyrus tuberosus, assembly GCA_022829125.1. Taxonomy (NCBI): domain Eukaryota; kingdom Viridiplantae; phylum Streptophyta; class Magnoliopsida; order Fabales; family Fabaceae; genus Lathyrus; species Lathyrus tuberosus. The sequence continues at coordinate 5,054,764 of JALAZF010000177.1, read as the reverse complement.
GAAGAAAAATGGAACTCGACTGAAAGGATACATCATCATAGGGATGACAGAAAGACAACTCGACCAAGGGAAACACGTTGTCATAGGGATGACAGAAAGAAAACCTGACTGAAGATAACCCACTGTCATAGGGATGACAGGGAGAAAATTCCACCGTAGGGACACATTGTTATGGGGATGACAGAAAGAAGATGAACCCCAAGAAACACCTCGTCAAAGGGTTGACGGGAAGAAAATCTAACCGAAGGAAACACATTGTCATAGGGATGACAAAAAGAAAACCTGACTGAAGAACACATTGTCATAGGGATGACAGAAAGAAAACCTGATTGAAGAACACATTGTCATAGGGATGACAGAAAGAAAACCTGACTGAAGAACACATTGTCATAGGGATGACAGAAAGAAAACCTGATTGAAGAACACATTGTCATAGGGATGACAGAAAGAAAACCTGAACGAAGAAGACACATTGTCATGGGGATGACAGAAAGGAAACCTGACCGAAATGTCGTCATCAATGGGTTGATGGACAATGACTGGTCGAGGGTAAGATCGACGTATGATCTACGACCCAAAAGAAAGGTAAGCAGAGGGACTGATTGTAATGTCTGCTGGGGATATGTCACCGTCTTGACTGGAAATTGATTCGGCCTTTCTGCGCAAGGTACCAAATCTGGCTTATGCTTCGCATGCATATGTTTGAATTTTCTATGGCGTAATGCTCCATACGAAATGGAAATGCTACATGTTTGAGGATGAAATGCAAATATGCTTACTATATGCAAAAGGACCCCTCCAGCAAAATAAATGTTGAAGAGAAAAGGCCAACTCCGCTGGGGATAACAACTGAATCGCCTTCAAGGTCATAACTGCTCGATATCCCAACTAAACCTCCACTCTGCAGGAAAGTATGAATAACAAACTTCTGTTGGAGGAAACATCCCAGGAATCTTGCTGAAGAAAAGTGCCAACGACACTCAACCTTTGACTTGCTGGGGAACGCTAACCATCACCCAAAAATATGCTTGGGGGATAATGGTTGATGATATCAGCTCTGCTAGGGGACAATATCAGACTTGGTCCTCTGTTGGGAATCTACCTTCTACCCTTATTCTGTTGGGGAGACGAAAAACTTTACAGCAAACTGAGGAAGCACAAATCCAATACTCATAACACTCTTATCATGTACGGTAATATGAACTCTCGCTGAATAGAACTCTGATGGGAAGAACAACACTGAAGGGATGTATTTTATACAACGCCAGACGACTACTGGTCTGCCACACTACGGGTGAACCTTAACAACGTCTTTTGTACAACGCCAGACGACTACTGGCCTGCCACACTACGGGTGGACTTTCGCCAATCTACGGTTGGACTTGAAATTGTCTTTTTTAAATGGAGTCAGACGACTACTGACTTGCCACACTACGGGTGGACTTTCACCAATCTACGGTTGGACTTACAACTGTCTTTTTGAATGGAGTCAGACGACTACTGACTTGCCACACTACAGGTGGACTTTTACCAATCTACGGTTGGACTTTGCCTTGCTGAGATGCCACACTACAGGTGGACTTTTGCCAATCTACGGTTGGACTTGCTGACGATCTGCCACCCTTGGATGGACCTTTTGCCAATCTACGGTTGGACTTTAAAATTTTGCCACCCTTGGATGGACCTTTTGCCAATCTACGCTTGGACTTTAAAATTTTGCCACCCTTGGATGGACCTTTTGACAATCTACAGTTGGACTTTAAGAATTCCAATGCTGGACTACTCTCTGCATTCGTGTCAGACATCTCTGCTGACTCTGCTGAGGAACAATGATCAATGTTTTGACTCTAGAGACTCCTGAAAGGATGGTATCTCTGCTGGAGAATGAATGAACAATCCGTCCGCTTCGAATTGTCAAGTTTGCCAAAAATAAATTGGACTTTGGAAATATAGGGAGTGATGATTCTGCCAGGAATTACTTCATCTGTTTGGGGATGAATTCTGGTCGCAACAACTCCGCTGGGGATGAGAATTTCTTTGCATGACGTCTTGCTAGGGAAGAAAAGTCATTAAAACTCTGCTTGAGGATCTATCAGACCTGAGATCCTTTGCAGGGAGGATCAACCTTCTAAACCGGCTGGGGCAAGAATATACTATCACTCTGCTGAGGAATTGATTTTGTTGATCAATAAGCCTCTGTGGGGCCAAATAATAAACTCAGCTGGGGAATACTGTTGACAATATTCAATGCTGAACTCTGTGGGGAATACCATTATCAGAGATACAATCTTGCTGGGAAACAAGATTACTCTGTCGGGGATATGCAAATCCTGGTTAGAAAATGATCTGCTACAACCTGCTAGGGAGAGTCCCTAGATCTGCTGGGGAAACCCAAAGCAATTCCACAGTAGTCTGCTAAGGAATAAGACTATCGAGCTTAGGATAAGTGCCATCGTGCCCCATGCTAGGCAAACTTTCTGTTTGACGATTTCGTTGGGGGTGATGAGTTTACCACAAACTCTGCTGGAGAAAACCGCCTTAAAGCGTCTCATGCTGGGGAATGCCTTTTGAGAGGATTTTACAGAAGACCAAATGTCCTTAAACTCTACTGGGGATAATAGATCTGGAACATCTTCTGCTGAGGAAATTCAATATGCCCCATGTTTGGGAGGGTCACAACCTCGCTTTTGCCCCAGATTACGCGGCTGATCTGAAGAAAATGTCATAAGAGGATTTTACAGAAGATTAAGCATCTTCAAACTCCTGACGACTTCACTGGGTATTAATCATCAACTTCGGTGTCTGCGAAGCAACTCTACTGGGGATTCACAACCGTTATCGACACAGAAAAGCTTGTAACTGTTGGAAGTTCTGAACGAGAGAATCGACTTAATAAGATACAATGATACCTAGTTGAACTCAAGTCACTGATATCGAGACGTCGTGAACGACCGTCGACCGAATGATGGACTCAATCAGTAAACGTCGTGACAAAAGGGTGACAAGCGAACCCTTCCCTGAACATAATTGCCCTAGTCTTCTGCGTGGGAATAAGTGATTACCCGTCTAGAAGAAATGGCCCATGATCTCGAAAAGGCTTCAATTTTGCTTTTGAGCTTGGTATGAGGCTGCTATCTGCAAGCAAAAGGATATGCACGTATGCCCCGTGCTGGATATGACTTCTGCAACTGAGAAAATCCAACTCCGAACCATCACCTGATGGGGAGAAAGGTTTTGCTGCATGATTTATGAAGCCTGCTGAAAATAGGGAACCACAAATGCCTTGGGTTGGAATGCCCCTTTGTTTCAAACCTTTTGGCTGATTGACTGCATATGCATGAGCAACACTTTTTCTTTCATTTGCCCCAGACCAACATGGTCCACCAAAAGAAATTGCCTCAAGAGGATTTTACAGAAGACTTGACATCCAAAACGCCTCAATGTCTTCAAACTCTTGGAGAAATTCATTGGGTCTTGAAGTAACTGCCTCCGACTGTATGGTCTACAGAGAAATTCGACTCAAGAAGATTCATGAACCATCTCATATAACCGTGAGATATTCTGCCTCAACACTCTGAACCCTGTATAGGCTGACTATTCGTCTGGATGGACTACCTTCTCATGCTCTTGGGATGGCCTGCCCCAGCCTTGAAATGATTTGTGCCCCTGTCTGGCTGATCTGTGAAGGAGTACCTTTAACTGACCGACTTTCGAGAGATTTGAATCTCAATGTAATTGCCCCAGATTAACTAAATCTTGGAATGAGTTGCCCATTTTATATGACTTGCCCCTGCTCAATGGAGTATTCGGGCACTCTGTACTTATATTGATCAATCTTTTCATTGTAGAAACTTCCCTGATCAAGCACTTACTCGCAAGTAAAACAATTCGTTTTGAAAATGACAATTTTAATGCAATGCATATGACAGTTTTGAAATCCAAGTCTGTTCACTGGAAAAAAAGTTGTGACATATAGTGAATGAATCACTAATCAGAATGTCACTGATACCAACATGAATGGTAAGAAGATCCTTTTAGGAGTTAGGTTCGACGCGATCTTTACCGAAGTATGCTTTCGAGACAACCTTGCTTCAATTAGGTCTTTTAAAGGTTGTAACGTGGCTTGGTTCACGGTTTGAGAAAGAAAGGATATAAGGCTCAAAGTTTTGTTTTAACCCACCCATTCTCCTTGATGTTCTCCAGTCCTACGTTCAGCTATCTTGACACAAGCGCTCTCCTTTCAAAAGTTAATGAATGGTAGGAGGATAGAAGGACCCACACGGTTTTCGGAGTGATAGTCACCCATTTTCTCTTTGGTGCCTGTAGTCACACGACTTGTTCTTTGCTTGAGGATTTTTCTTTTTGTTCCTCTTATTTTCACTTTTTATTCCTTTTTGTTTTTCCCTGATTTTGCCTGGACTGCTTCCTTTTTTGAATTTTCTCCGATTTCGAAGTCCAGCGGGATGCCCTAACTTTTGCCTAAGTCACTTGTTTCCAAGTTTCGACTTAGCGGGCTTTTTTTCTTTTTCTTTTTTATTCCCTTTTTTTGAACTAATCGTGTGACACAGGTTTGTCTTGACTTGTAAAAGGTTGTGACCGTCTCACTCTTCGGTTGGTGAGGGATAACCGTGGATTTGATCCTCGAATTGAACGCTCAGTCAAATTAATTGACACCTACCCTGCCTCAGGTTAAGATTGAGGGTTTTTTCCGTTTTCAGAAAGAAACTCCTACTTCTAGGCTCAAAGGGGTTGACAAGGGATTATCTTCCTTATATCTCCGGTGTTTAGGGATTTGAAACAATGCCTGTACATCATCCGCAAGGTTTTGTCCCAAAAGCATACCATCAGAAGTTCTGCGTCTTTGAATTTCATCATCCTCCCTCAGATCCTGCTTAAACAAGGGCTAGATATCAATAAAGAAAATATGAGTGAACACAGATGGATTTAATCAAAACATGCATATTCATTTCATTATCATTATCAACTGAAAACAGACGAGTTTTACAAATGAGTTTGCACATTTTAACAGAAAAGAAACTACAAATGCAAAGAAATGACATGATCTAAATGATTGCCAACTTCGAGGAACTGGGCTTTCCAAACTTGATTTGTTAATGAGCTATCTTCAGTATCTCTCATCGAAGTCAGTCTGATAATCACCTGCACAACTGCTCTCAGTGCCTTCCTCCATAACCTGAACTGATGAACCCACATGACTGGATGAAGGAGAGTCGTGGATCTGAATACCCTGAGGCATGAATGAGAACATGTTGGAGTCAAGAAGAGTCTGAATCTTGCTCCTGAGCACCTTACAGTCTTCAGTTGAATGCCCCTGTGCCCCAGCATGGTAGTCACAACGGACATTGGCATCAAAACCTGGTGGATATGGAAAAGGTACCGGCTTCAATTCCTTTGGTACAATAAGTCCACCTCTGATTAAATCTGGAAGTATCTGACTGTACGACATTGGCAACTGAGCGAAATGCTTCTCTGGTTTCCTTGGTCTTTGTCGGGCGTGCTGACGCGACTGACGAAGATATGACCGTTGATTCTGAGGAAGCCTCTGATTTGCAGAAGAATGTTGTCCCTGATATGAAGACCCATAAGACTGTTGACTCTGAACAGTTGATATGTCTAAACACTGAGAACGAGGTGGTGAAGATCCCTGAATGGAACTATTTTCTTCCTCGAATTCTTCCTAAGAACTGACAACTGATTCATTTTCAATAGCTTGGAAGTTCGAGATGCCTTGGAGCCTTCCACACTTGATCAGGCTCTCGATACGTTCTCCCACCATTACCAGGTCAGAAAATTTTGCTGCCCCATTGGCAATCATCTTTTCCAAATACAGCCCTTGCAAGGTATCCATGAACAAATCAACCAATTCTCTATCTGAAAGTGGCGGCTGAACACGCGCGGCGAACTCTCTCAATCTCTGAGCATACTCTCGGAATGATTCATTATCTGCCTGAGACAAGTCTTGCAAATGCATTCGGCTGGGAGTCATGTCAAGATTATAATCGTACTGCTTCACAAAGGCGTGGGCTAGATCTGTCCATGATCGGATGCTACCACTTTCCAACTGCATATACCAATTCAGTGATGCCCCACTCAGACTGTCCTGGAAACAGTGAATCATGAGCTTATCGTTGTCGACGTGTGAGGCCATTCTTCTGCAGAACATCACCAAATGTAGCCTCGGACAACTATCTCCTTTGTATTTCTCAAAATTCGGCATCTCAAACTTGGGAGGCATTACAAGGCCAGGCACCAGACACATGCTCGAAGCATTCAAATCAAGTGTATCACGCCTCTCCAGGGCTATAATCTTTTCCTCCAACACACGGTATCTTTCATCATCAATAGATCGTGGATCCTTAGGCTTCATCCTCGGAACTACCCCTTGGACATCTGGCATAGAGAAGGCAAAACTCTGATAATCTGTGGCATCAAGAGAAGAAGAATGTCCATCTCGGACGATGGTACGCTCGTGTATGGCATGATCCTCAACAGGGATCTGCACAGGCTGGGCTTGAGCGACATCGTTCACCAGAGGTGGAATGACATTCCCAATCACAGAAGTCCTCTGAACATTGGTCTCTCCCCTATTCATGGCTGTCATAGCTTCCACAAGTTGATCCAACTGATTCTTCATCAATTCAACATCGGCCCTAGTTACAAACTGATTCTGCTCCCCATAGTTCATGATGATCTCCCCAAAAGCTGATTCAAGTCTGATGAGAAAGTCTAGAAATCAACTGCGGTTCAGACAAAGGATGGATGAGCTCTCTGATCAGGTCGGAGACAGATATGCAAAAATGATGCAAGATGCAAATGCAATGCAATATGAATGCAGCCGACATGGGATCAAAGCTTCCACAAATTCTGAATAACTGTTGTGCTGCTGACTGAATAAGTTCACAAGTCTGCTCTGAAGAGAATACCAGAATACCGGATGATCAGAATACCAGAATACCAACATATCGGCATAATCAGAATACCCGGCTGATAAGTTTGCACTGATAAGAGAACCAGAATACCAGGTAGGATGAAAGTCAAGGTTACCTGCAAACCTGTAAACAACCCGCCCCTCTCACATGTGGGTGCTAAGATCCTCAGTATCCCGGGCTCTTAGGTCGAGAAATGATGATACGTTCACCATTTCTGGTTTGGCATCATCATCAATCGAGGAGGCCTCAACTAATTCTCCAAAACGGAAGATCCTCAGCTTCAGAGGTTTGAGAAGCAATAGCACATTCAGCCCGAAGGATACAATGCTACCGCCAATCAAAGAGGTCGTCTGCTGATTCACTTCAAAATAAATAGGGGTCAACCTAACAGGTCATCCAGACTTAGCAGCTCTTCCAGATAGCTCTACCATCGTGGGAAATCCACAACGCAGAATTCTCTAGAGAGAACCACATCCAGATTGTGTTTCATATTCCCTCCTCGGACCGAGATGGAACGCGAGAGGATATGAAACACGCTAATCCTAAGTGCACTCAGGCCTGGGTATTGGGCCTATCTCTCAGAATACCCCATCCCGCCAAACAGAAAACAGCACAGTCCAGCATAGCATAATATATCATATGAAATGAAAGATGCTAAAACATAGTAAATGCAGTAATATACAGCAAAGCAGTAATAAAGTAAATATCAATATAGTACAACAATAAATACAGCACAACAGTAGACACCCAATGAAAGAAAACAGACAAGCGCTAGGATTGACTCGCTAAGGAAACCAGAGATTCCGGGTTCTATCTCCAACAGAGTCGCCAGCTGTCGCTCCCGGGATTTTCATCCTAGTACAAACGCGAAAGTGGCACAAAACAGAGTCGCCAGTAATGTGTATTTATCCCAAGAGAGGGAAAGGAAACACTGCATAAACCTGAGGGAAGGAAAAAGCATGGTCTTGCGACCAAGAGAACTGGGTTCGGGAGTCGGTTACGCGAGAGGAAGGTATTAGCACCCCCTCGCGTCCATCGTACCCGATGGGATCCACGCTTGCTTGTCTCGATCAAAGGGTTTCGTCAACTGGAGCTCCACTGCTACTGGAAAGGGAAAGGAACGGGAAAAAGGAAAAGGAAAAGAGAGAGAAAAAGAAACAAATGTAGGGAAAATAAAAGAAGTGCTCGAATGGGCCCTACCCCACTGCCTACGTATCTCATCGGGAGCATGAGAATCAGAGCGACGTAGTTCCCCTCAATGAGGGTCGCTTTGTTTGTGTTTTTTAGGGAACGGCTAACGTTCTAGCTCAGGTGTTGCAGGCTCGCTGGTCCGAGTGCGTTACCATATTGCAAGAGAACGAGTAGAAGCACGTTCGTACGCTGAGAGTGAATGGGATGAGAAGAGAATTCCCGAAGGAAAGACGTTATTGTTTGTTTGAAGTTTTTAAGAAAGAAGTGTTTTGATTGTTTTGTGTTTTGTAACGCGCATTGTATTTAAGTCCCTCATGTAAGATCGAATGCCTCGCATATCGACCTGAGATGAGACGTACGCTAAACATTCTAAGAAAATGAGAGAAGATCCCTCACTATCTCATTCTTACATGAAAGGCCTAAATACAATATTTGTTTTGCCTTTATTAAGTATTTTTTTACTTTTGTTTGAAGAAGAGAAAAGAGAACGCAAAGGAAACTCTAAAGGGAGACTAAGAGTCCTAGTGTTATCATGCATGAATATCCTATGGTTAGTGAGGTTTAGGAGAAAAGACTACCTAAAACCTAATGCTAATCCTACTCCAAGCTTAATCAAAAATTAAGTTGGACTAGGTAGCTCTAGAGGGAAAGAATCCAAGACTTGAACAAGTCTTGAGATCCATGGGATGAGAAAGAGTGAAAAAGAAAGGAGCATCTCAAATGCTAAAGCAAACACAAGTATAAAAGCTTAAAAGAGGAAGGAGAAGTTAGTTGTTAGTGTGCTCGCCAAGGATAGGGATCCTCGTGCCTACGTATCCTCAGTCTATCTAGAGAGAGGAAGTCAAAGCGTCAGTAGTTCGTGGCACTACGGAAGAAAGGAACAGTCTCAATCGCAAGGGTGCGAGAGAAAAGAGAGGAGTCTAACTAGTCTCGATCGCACGAGTGCGAGAGAAAAGGGGAAGCTCTGTCCTACAAGTTATCATGCAAAATGGCCCTAAGGTCAGGATTAGGAGGGAATTCTACCTAATGTTGTCATGCTTGGATTGAGAGCCTAATGTCTATCCTACTCCGAGCTTAATCAGAAATTAAGTCGGACTAGGAGCCTTAAGGGAGCATGTGAATACAGAGGTGATCAACAAGTAAACACCAGGCAACTCAATCACAAAGAAAAAAACAGACAAGAGGCAGTCAAATATTTAATCAGGAATTAATCATAAATTAATCAAGATAAGCAACAAAATCAAGATCAGCAATTAATCAAGAATATCCAAGTTAAAATTAAAATGCTAATTAAAAAAGATTAAATTCTAAGTAAAAAGAGTTAATCTAACATTAATATCTAAACCTAGTGTTAATTCAAATTAATTTCTAATCTAATGAAAAAAACTTTTAATCTAATTAAACTAATTCTAAAAACTAAATCTAGAATAAAAAACTAAATATTAAAAATCTAACTTCTAATTCAATTAACAAAAATTAAAAAAAAACAAGATTAACTTCTAAACCAAAATCCAATTAACCATTTAAATAAAAAATTAAAACAAAAACCAAAAATGTCTAATTAAAAACGGAAAAGGAAAACGGAGGTGTAGGACCAAGTACTGGTGGTGTTGACAAAAGTCAGGCGTGTGGGCCTTTAGATTAATGGCCCAAGGAAATTCTATTGTGAATCCGGGGGGTGAGGCAAGTGAACTGGGTGTGTGGAATGTAAATACACATTGGGCCTAAGGCCCGAACCAAAAACATCAAGATTCAAACTTAAAAAAACCCTAAAGCTTTCAACTCTACTTCCACGCTTCCCCTGCATCTGAAATCTCCTTCTCACTCTCAGCCGTTTTCAGAAACAAAACCTTCAATGCCTTCTTCTTCTTCTGGACACGCCGCCACCTACAAAGCCACCGGAAAATAAAGAAGAAAAACTGCGCCGGAAACTTGGTTTACTCCTCCTCATCCTTTCTCATCCAGGCCATCTCTTCTTCTCAAAATTACTCGCCGCCGTCACACACTTCTCCCTCTCAACGCTCTTCATCGCCATCTCTCTGCTTCATCTCTTCTCAACTTCATCTCTCTTCGAATTGCTATGCTTCCTCACCAATCAAACAGAATAAATCTCAACGACATCATCGCAATCCCTCTCTCTTCAAATCGCCGTCGACAACAAGGCCTTTGTTGAGACACGTGCGACCTCGTCTTCACCGCGAGTACGAGAACAAGACAATAAAAAAAATGCAAGGTCAAGATCTGGAATAAGGTTCACGGCCTAACAAACTCACGGGGAATCTCAGTTATCACAGAAAAAAAAATGGCGTGGCACGCACACGATTCAACACAACAAGGAAATAAGTGTAGAACAAAAGCTTACCTACCGGAGAGACGTCAGGTGCGTCTTCAATCTCGAGCTGGTGCGAACCAAGAAAAGCTCCACAAGGTATGCGTATATCTTCAACTCTTCGATTTCAATTCTGTTTCTTGTTCTTCTTCGTAGCAGTGGTTTTCTCGTGCTTTGTTGCGTTGAGTGTTTGTGTGTTCGTAGATTCAACTCATGAGGGTTGTGGATGGATTTGTTACAAGTTCTGAGAATCTTGTTGAGGTTGGTTGCAATTTGGTTGCAGGTTGTTTTGAAACTGCAGAATGCTGGCTTTGTTGAAGGTGGAAGCAATGAACTGAGGATGATGCGATTTGCGTGATTTTAAGCTTTTGAAAGTGGAGAGAGTGATGGAGAATCACAGTCACATGTGAAATATGAAAAGAGGATCTCTTTTTAAGAATGAAGAATTCCTCCTCCTCACTTTCTGATAGCAGCAACCTTTATACCATGAATTTTGGAGGGGTAGAATAGGTATCTCATTCTGAAATTCTGTTGGGATTGTTTTTTTTGTGCAGGATTGTGTCGCGCATGCTTGTGTAGAGTAGCAAGTTTTGCGTCGTGGTTGTGTGAAGGTCGCGTGGCTGGGTTGTACAAATTGTTGGGGTAGCAGGACGTGGTTGGTACATACTGGTATAAGGTTGTGTTGAAGTCGTACATTTGTAGGTTTTGGTTTTTTGAGTTGTGATTTTGGTTGATGTGTGGGGCCGATTGAGGGTTTCATCAAGTGGCTGAATTGTTTAGCTTGGAATAGAAGTATGGGTCGTGTATTTCTCTCATGGCCTTTGAAGACTGTTTTTTTTATATTATTTTTGTAAATGATTGTATGAATAAAAATGTTAATTGAATATTTGGAATAGTGGTATGGATTAAAAAGTGTTAAAAATAATAGTCTTGGGTATTTAAAGTCGATAATGAAATGGTTTAGAATTAAAAAATGAAAATGGATATTTATGAAATGTGGGTTAAAAATGGATATGGATTCACACATGGACAAATGGACATTTGGATAGAATTGACTCAAAAGTGGCTTATTTATTGAATATGGATAGAAATGTGGATTATAAATTTGAAATGAAATGGATGTGAAAAATGACTTGAACCATGAACTTGTATAAACCCTCCACCGATATTTCCACTAACGAACACCTTGACTGACTTTAATCCAGGAAGCACACTCAAATTGCTTCCAACATCCTCTAATTAAAATGAATCTCCTGAACCACTGAACGACCTGAGCACACGCTGTCTAAGAAACAATCATTGACACAGATAATTTGAATTTGAAACAGTCTCTTGATAGTTTGACCAAGATTAGGTCAAACTTCCGTCTGATCTTAGTCGTGACTGAATAACTACACCTGACTTGAAATTGAACACCTTAACCTGGAACCAATGCTCCTGACGCCTCTTGAGAAATCTCGAAGCAGATGGACAATGAGAACTCAAACCTCTGTCAAACTTGAATGGAAGTACCTCAGGGCAAATAGAAACCCTAATCCAGAGAAACTCCTAATCCCATGTCTTGAGAAAACCAATGCAAATGAAATGATACAAAATATGACCTAATGAAAATGCAAATGAGAGAGAAACATAAGCCAGAAAAAAGTAGGGCAAATTTTGGGGTGCTATAATATGGAAAAGCGTTACGTGAGTGATACGCGTATGGAACCCAATTGGACACGACCCTATGCCCGTACGCGTAATGGTACGCGTATGGAGGCTTGGCCTTACGCGTATGAGAGGGGTTACGCGTATCTGGATCTGAAAAAATGGAATTCTGAGGGAATGAAATGTCTCTGTCCATACGCGTAATAGGCAGGGCAATACGCGTATGGTAGAGCGAGGGGAGAGTCCTTACGCGTCTCGTACGCAACTGGATGGGCGAGCGAGTTGGGCAATACGCGTACGACACAAGGCAATACGCGTATGACCAGCGAGAGTGCAGAATTCTGCTGTTCTGCGATTTCTTTCCTGTTTTCGCGTCCAAAGCAGTTCCTTTTGGTTTGAGAGGTTGGGTATAGATGTCAGAACCTGAGAAATGGGTAATTGGTGATGAAAATAATTAATTTATTAATTTTAGTGAATTAATTAGATATTTAACTAATTGACGCCAAGTGAGGGATGCCCGGTTGTGGGGTGTATTGCGGTGAATGAATATTTCATGTGTGATTACGAGGATCGTGAGGATGTGTAATTTTTATTATACATGTGTCGTATGCATTATTTATTGTCATGCATTCATGGTGTGTCGGTGGTGATGAATCATTGCTCAGGAGGAGTGTATGTGATTCACCCGAACTCCAATGTGGAGTATGGTGGAGATAGATCATTTCCCAGTAGGGGTGTATGTGATCTATCCGGATTCTATTAGGAATCAAGTTCGATTGAATGAACCATGGTGTATTGGTACCACATATGCATTGTGTCAATGTCATAGAGTCGCATTGCATTATTGTTTGTTTGGTGAATTGTGAATGAAATGACAAGTATGTCGTGATGGTGTGTTACTAGTGTGTGATTGCGTGAGTACTACTCTTATCGTGTATTATACACTGTTTATTATTGAATGTAGTTCTCACCCCTTTTGCTGTTTGTTGTGTCTGTGCTTCTTCGGAAGTACAGATAATCCAGGTACTTGAGTGTGCATGGAGTACGTGTTGCTTGATCGAGTCTTAGGAGCCGCTCTGATACGTAACACGAGATTTTGGGGGTTTTCATCGTTTCTATTCTTTATTGGTTTCGTTACGTATCATTCTTTATTTGAAAATATGGTGGACCACGATTTGTGTGGATTATTGGTGTTGTTGGCAAATTGCCGTAATTTGAATAAATCGTTTATTTCCGCTGCTTTATTTCATTAATGAAAATGAGTTTTGTTGTTGGTTTTGATGATGTGACATCTTGCTATTTGTTGTAAACTCTGATTATTTTCGTGATATTTGTATATTTTATAAAATGGGAAAATAGGGTGTTACAATTGGTATCAGAGCAGGTCAGTCCGTCCGGCCAGGTTTAGTAGTAGAGTCTGTCCTTAGAATATGAGTCGATTGTGTGTTCTAACCGTATGTTAATTGTTGAACAGTATGGCATGAAGGAATGATGTTGCTCTTGCTGCTGCTATGCAAGCTATGGCACAAGCAGTATAGAACACCAATCAGGCTGGGGGTGCGCAGTCCCGCGACTTAGCACAGTTCCAGAGCAATAAGCCGCCTACTTATGAAGGAGGTATTCTGGATCCTGAGGCTGCACAGAAATAGCTGAAGGCTATTGAGAAAATCTTCAGGACCATGGGATGCAGCGATGCTCAGAAAGTATGGTTTGACACTCATATGCTGGAAGGAGAGGCTGAGGTCTGGTGGGACAATAGCCGCCAGAGGTTGGAAGCTGCGGGTACTGAGATTACTTAGACAGTGTTTCAAACTGAGTTTCTAGAAAAATACTTTCCGGAAGATATTCGTAGTGCAAAAGAGATTGAATTCCTAGAGCTGAAACAGGGTAATATGACTGTTGCTGAATATGCTGCTCGGTTTGAATAGTTGGTACAATATTGTGCTCATTACAATACGAAAGAAGCTATAACTTCGAAATGCTTAAAGTTTGAGAATGGGTTGCGTCCCGAGATCAAACAGGGCATTGCTTGTCAGAAGATAAGGAATTATCCAGAACTGGTTAGCAGAAGCCGAATTTATGATAATGAAAATAGGGCCCGAATTGCTCACTATAAGGCTGTGAGTAACCGAAAGGGTAAGCAGAGGTTTGGGGGTACTCCTTATAGTGCTCCAGCTGATAAGGGAAAACAGAAATCTACTGTGGAAAAGAAACCAAAAGAGGGAGGAGTGGTTCCTGATACTCTCAAGTGTTTCAGATGTGGTGGCGCGAGTCACCGTGCTAATAATTGTCCGAATGAAGTGAAGAAGTATTTCAAGTGTGGGCGACCAGGTCATGTTATAGCAGATTGTAATGCCACTATGCCTACCTGTTATAACTGTGGAGAAAAGGGTCATATCAGCACTCATTGTGAGAAGCCAAAGGAATCTCAGGCCAGTGGAAAAGTGTTTGCCTTGGTGGGAGCCCAATCCACCAATGAGGAGCGTTCCGTCAAAGGTACTTATTTTATTAATGATATTCCTTTGATTGCTATCATTGACACGGGTGCAACCCACTCATTTATTTCTGTTGACTGTGTGAAGAGATTAGGAATTGTGCCGTCTACTCTAGATCAGAAGATGACGATTGAAACGTCGTCTATTGGTTTTGTGGTTACTTCCTTGGTGTGTATGAAGTGTCCGTTGACTGTGTTTGGTAGAGATTTCAGAGTGGACTTGATTTTTTTTCTACTCAGTAATCTCGATGTTATTTTGGGGATGAATTGGTTAGAGTTCAACCGGGTTTACATTGATTGCTTTAGGAAGACATTATTGTTTCTTACTCATGAGGAGGAAGCATTAGCGGATTCTTTGTCTAGCAGAGAGTTGAGAACATTGTTGGAGGATGAAGCTAAGATGTTTGTAGTGTTTTCCTCATTATCTATTGAAAGCAAGACTTCAGTTAATGAGTTACCGGTGGTGAGTGAATTTCCTGAAGTATTTCCAGATGACATTACAGAATTGCCTCTGACGAGAGAAGTCGAATTTACCATTGATCTTGTTCCTGGTACTAGACCCATATCTATGGCACCGTACAGGATGTCTGCATCAGAATTGGCAGTGTTAAAATCTTAGATTGGAGAATTGCTTGATAAGAAGTTTATTAGACCGAGTGTGTCGCCGTGGGGAGCTCCAGTGTTGTTGGTGAAAAAGAAGGATGGTAGTATGCGTCTATGCATTGATTACCGTCAGTTGAATAAAGTGATCATTAAAAATAAGTATCCACTTCCGAGGATTGATGACTTAATAGATCAGCTTGTGGGAGCTCGTGTTTTCAGCAAAATTGATTTGAGGTCGGGTCACCATCAGATTAGAGTAAAAGAAGATGATATTCAGAAAACTGCGTTCAGGACTCGATATGGACATTATGAATATGCAGTGATGCCTTTCGGAGAGTCTAACGCGCCGGGTGCGTTTATGGAGTATATGAATCGTATCTTTCATTCTTATCTGGATCAATTTATTGTGGTATTCATTGATGACATACTGATTTATTCTAAGTCTGACGAAGATCATGCAGGACACTTGAGAATTGCATTGCAGGTGTTGAAAGATAATAAATTGTTTGCGAAGTTCTCGAAATGTGAATTCTGGTTGAAGACCGTGAGTTTCTTGGGTCATGTTATTTCTGGTGATGGCATAGCAGTGGATCCATCTAAAGTAAGTGCGGTACTTCAGTGGGAGCCGCCGAAGACAGCGAAGAAGATTAGAAGTTTCTTGGGTTTGTCGGGTTATTACCGAAGGTTTATTAAAGGGTTTTCTAATTTGGCATTACCATTGACGCAGTTAACTAGAAAGAATCAAGCTTTTGTTTGGGACGCGGCTTGAGAGGAAAGTTTTGAGGAATTGAAGAAGAAATTGACTACGACACAGGTGTTAATTTTACCAAGTTCAAGTGAACCTTTTGTGGTGTATTGTGATGCGTCTAAGATGGGATTAGGCGGTGTGTTAATGCAAGATGGCAAGGTAGTGGCATATGCTTCGCAGCAATTGAGGGTGCATGAGAGGAACTATCCTACTCTTGATCTTGAATTAGATGCGGTGGTTTTTGTATTAAAAATCTGGAGACATTATTTGTATGGATCGAGATTTGAAGTATTCAGTGATCACAAAAGTCTGAAGTATTTGTTCGATCAAAAGGACTTGAATATGAGGCAGAGAAGATGGTTATAGTTCTTGAAAGATTATGATTTTAACTTGAGTTACCATCCAGGAAAAGCTAATGTTGTAGCAGATGCACTAAGTCGGAAGACAATTCATATATCGGAATTAATGGTAAAAGAAATGGAATTGATTGAACAGTTCAGAGACTTGAGTATGGTTTGTGAAACTACACCAGAGAGTGTTAGGTTGGGTATGCTTAAGGTGAATAATGACTTCTTGGATGTAATTAAGGAAAATCAGAAACTTGATGTGAAGCTAGTGGACTTGATGCCTACAGGAGGAGATGATCCTGATGGTGATTTTAAAGTGGATAATGTTGGAGTATTGAGATTCCGGGGCAGAATTTGTGTACCGGATAATGTGGAATTGAAGAAGGCAATCTTAGAGGAGAGTCACCGGAGTAGCTTGAGTATTCATCCGGGAGCTACGAAAATGTATCATGACTTGAAAAAGTTATTTTAGTGGTCCGGTATGAAGAGGGACATAGCTCAGTTTGTTTATGCTTGCTTGACATGTCAGAAATCAAAAGTGGAACACCAGAAGCCTTCGGGGTTAATGCAACCGTTAGAGATTCCCGAATGGAAGTGGGACAGTATTGATATGGATTTTGTTACTGGTTTTCCAAGTACGACGAGGGGCTTTGATGCTATTTGGGTAGTGGTGGATCGACTTACGAAATCCGCATATTTTATACCAATTAACATCAGTTTTCCGTTGTCAAAGCTGGCGGAGATTTATATCAGGCTGATTGTGAAGTTGCATGGTGTTCCGTCGAGCAGAGTATCAGATAGAGATCCGAGATTTACTTCAGAGTTTTGGAAGAGTCTGCAGGAAGCGTTGGGTTCTAAATTGAAGTTGAGCTCGACTTATCATCCACAGACCGATGGTCAGTCAGAGAGGACTATTCAGTCGTTGGAAGATTTGCTGAGAGCCTGTGTGTTGGAGAAATGTGGTGCGTGGGATACTCATTTGCCATTGATAGAGTTCACGTATAATAATAGTTACCATTCTAGCATTGGAATGGCACCTTTCGAAGCTTTGTATGGTAGGAGGTGTAGGACGCCTCTGTGTTGGTATGAGACTGGTGAGAATGTGGTGCTTGGACCTGAGATTGTACAACAGACTACTGAGACAATTCAGATGATCCGTGATAAGATGAAATCGTCTCAGAGTAGACAGAAAAGTTATCATGATAATCGGAAGAAAGACTTGGAATTCAGTGAAGGTGATAACGTGTTCCTGAGAGTTAACCCAGTGACCGGTGTGAGACGTGCATTGAAATCAAAGAAGCTGGATCCTAAGTTTTTTGGACTGTATCAGATCCTGCAGAGAGTTGGTGTAGTTGCTTATAGAGTGGCGTTGCCGCCTGAACTTTCGAACTTGCATGATGTGTTTCATGTGTCGCAACTTCGGAAGTATGTATCTGATCCATCTCATGTTATCCAGAGGGATGAGGTGCAAATTAGAGATAATCTTACTCTGGAGGCGTGCCGATAAGGATCGCGGATCGCAAGATGAAGCAACTTAGAGTAAAGGAGATACCTCTGGTGAGAGTAGCTTGGGGAGGAGCTGCTGGAGGGAGTGTGACCTAGGAATTAGAAAGCAGGATGCGAGAGTCGTATCCGGAATTGTTTCCATCAGGTACATTTTCGAGGACGAAAATAATTTAAGTGGGGGAGAGTTGTAACACCCCATTTTAATTTATTTAATCGTCGTGTGTATTTTGAATGTTTGGCCTTGTTTAGGGTGTGTTGGTGTTTGAGCGCGTAGGGGTAGTAATAATATGGTAATGAATAATATGGGGCATATCCAATAACATTAGTATATAATGTAATATTATCATTATTGTGCTCAATATTGTTATTATTATTATTAACATGAGTATTATTATTATTATTATATTTATTATCACTATTACTATTATTATAATTAAAAATAAAAATCTGATTTAATTAGAATATGGTTAGTGGGAGGGAAATAAGGAAAATAAACATTAATCAGAATTAGGGGTAGTTTAGCCATAATCTTATTTTCACAACGAGAAAAAGCTAGGGAAGGAAGAACAAGGGTGCTAGGGCAAGGTTTCTTCACCAATTTTCGCAGAATTTCTGAGCAATTTTGAGGTAAGGGGGGAGAATGGGTTCAATATAGGTGATAATTCCATGAAAATGGTAGGGAGGGGTCCTTTCCTTCATAGGATTTTCGTATGCCTGTATTGTTGTTGAAATTTTAATCTGATGTGAATAATTTGTTGCTACTTTGTGTGAAATCGATGATGATAATATGAATGTCGTGTATGATTTTGTACTGTTGCTATTGTTTGAATGTATCTGTTGCAGTTCTGGTTTCGTTGCAGGTGGGGGTAACGAATTTAGACCTATAAATACCCAATTGACTAGTAATGATAGATGAAAGAAGTAATGTGAGATTATAGGCCTAAAACTGATGTAGAAACAATTTTAGGACTGATATGGAGGGTGGAAGAGAGATCAAAGTGGCAGATTTCGGACTGATATGAAAAAATGGGGATTTTTCACAGTCTCTGCCCATATGCGTAACAGGGAAGACGTTACACGTATGTCTTGGTGTGCCAGGAGGCCATTACACGTAACAGGCATGTTGTTACACGTATGGCAAAGCGTTACGTGAGTGATACGCGTATGAAACCCAATTGGACACGGCCCTATGCCCGTACGCGTAATGGTACGCGTATGGAGGCTTGGCCTTATGCGTATGAGAGGGGTTACGCGTATCTGGATCTGAAAAATGGATTTTTGAGGGAATGAAACGTCTCCGCCCATACGCGTAATAGGCAGGGCAATACGCGTATGGTAGAGCGAGGGGAGAGGCCTTACGCATCTCGTACGCAGCTGGATGGGCGAGCGAGTTGGGCAATACGCGTACGACACAAGGCAATACGCGTATGACCAGCGAGAGTGCAGAATTCTACTGTTCTGCGATTTCTTTCCCGTTTTCGTGTCCAAAGCAGTTCCTTTTGGTTTGAGAGGTTGGGTATAGATGTCAGAACCTGAGAAATGGGTAATTGGTGATGAAAATAATTAATTTATTAATTTTAGTGAATTAATTAGATATTTAACTAATTGACGCCAAGTGAGGGATGCCCGGTTGTGGGGTGTATTGCGGTGAATGAATGTTTCATGTGTGATCAGGAGGATCGTGAGGATGTGTAATTTTTATTATACATGTGTCGTATGCATTATTTATTGTCATGCATTCATGGTGTGTCGGTGGTGATGAATCATTGCTCAGGAGGAGTGTATGTGATTCATCCGAACTCCAATGTGGAGTATGGTGGAGATAGATCATTGCCCAGTAGGGGTGTATGTGATCTATCCGGATTCTATTAGGAATCAGGTTCGATTGAATGAACCATGGTGTATTGGTATCACATATGCATTGTGTCAATGTCATAGAGTCGCATTGCATTATTGTTTGTTTGGTGAATTATTAATGAAATGACAAGTATGTCGTGATGGTGTGTTACTAGTGTGTGATTGCGCGAGTACTACTCTTATCATGTATTATGCACCGTTTATTATTGAATGTAGTTCGCACCCCTTTTGTTGTTTGTTGTGTCTGTGCTTCTTCGAAAGTATAGATAATCCAGGTACTTGAGTGTGCATGGAGTACGTGTTGCTTGATTGAGTCTTAGGAGTCGCTCTGATACGTAACACAGGATTTTGGGGGGTTTTCATCATTTTTATTCTTTATTTGTTTCGTTACGTATCATTCTTTATTTGAAAATATGGTGGACCACGATTTGTGTGGATTATTCGCGTTGTTGGCAAATTGCCGTAATTTGAATAAACCGTTTATTTCTGCTGCTTTATTTCATTAATGAAAAGGAGTTTCGTTGTTGGTTTTGATGATGTGACATCCTGCTATTTGTTGTAAACTCTGATTATTTTCGTGATATTTGTATATTTTATAAAATGGGAAAATGGGGTGTTACATTTTGCCTTCAACAGATAATGAGGCAAACAAAGCAAACATTTTAGTTTCATCTTCCAACAAGGTTCTCATTTCCTTGGTAGATATAAAATTAACCAACTCTTCTTCCTCTGGGTTGAGAAATAACAACCTCTTCCTATAACAATCAATGGTATGTTACAAGTACCTCTGACCAAACGATCCTTACTGGTAGTATGAGCCCCCACCAATGCAAATACCTTCCCGCTGGTCTGCAACTTCTTCGGCTTCTGACAGTGGGTGCTGATGTGACCCTGTTCACCACAGTTGTAGCATGTATGTATATTGGTCATACAATCTTCCACAACATGACAAAGCTTCCCGCATTTGAAACATTTCTTCACCTCATTTTGACATTCATTAGCACGGTGACCCGCGCCACCACATCTAAAACACTTGATAGGGTTGGAAGAATTTCCTCCCCCACTTAGTTTCTTGCCAGCAACAGTTTTCTGCTTCCCTTTATCGGCCGGAGCACTGTCAGGTGTACTCCCGTGTCTCTGCTTACCTCTTTGGTCACTCAGGGCCTTGTAGTGAGCAACCCGAGCCCTGTTATCTTCATCATAAATTCAACACATGTTCACCAACTCAGGGAAGTATTTGATCTTCTAATAACCGATACCTTGTTTGATCTCGGGACGCAGCCCATTCTCAAACTTGACACACTTCGAACCCATAGCAACATCAGTATTATAATGAGGACAATACTTCACTAGTTCCTCGAATTGGGCCACATATTGTGCAACCGCCAAGTTCCATTGCTTCAATTCTAGGAACTCAATTTCTTTCTTTCCACGAACATCTTCTGAAAAATGCCGCTCCAGAAACTCATCCCTGAACACTGTCCAAGTGATATGACCACCTCCATATTCTAGCCTTTGACGGGTGTTATCCCACCAGTCTTCAGCTTCCCTATTCAACACGTGAGTGCTAAACTGCACCTTCTGAGCTTCGGTGCATCCCATGACTCTGACGATTTTCTCAATGTCCTTCAGCAACTTCTGCGTCGTATCTGGTTCGTGCCTACCCTCAAACTTAGGTGGCTTGTTGTTCTGGAGCTTTTCCAAATTGCAGAACTCGACATCCTCAGCATTTCGATTGGTACTCTGCACCGCCTGTGCAACAGCTTGTAATGCAGCAGCAATCGCAACATCATTCCTACCAGTCATACTGCTCAACACCAAAGAAAATACAGGTTAGAAGAAACACACGACTATATGCACTATATAGTCAGACTCTACTATGACACTGGCCGAACAGACCGACCTACTCTGATACCAATTGTAACACCCTACTCTACCCATTCGTATAATAATTGAAAGTACGATAAATAATTACGAAAATTAATCAGAGTTACACAAGTAGGATGCCACCTCTACAAAATCATCATCATGAAGTATCAAATCACTTCATATCTTATTCATTAATAAAAACAGATAGTTTGATTAAACAACGGAATTAAATCAAACAGTTTAGCATTTAAGCTTCAATTACATCAAATCTACACAAAATACGTGGTTCATCAACATTAATCAAAACAAATAATGATATGTAACAAATAACAAATAGCATGAAGAAAATAAAGAAATCCCCATCCTTCCCATGTTACGTATCAGAGTGACTCCTAAGACTCGATCAAATAGCAACACACGCTCCAAGCACTACTCAGATCCCTGGTCATCTGTACTCCCTAAGGAGCATAGACACAACAAACAGAAAAGGGGGTGAGAACTACATTCAATAACACACGGTGAAAATCACATGCTAAGGAGTAGTTTAACACACAAATGACACCAATCATACAATTACAACGCACATACAAGTGCTACATCAATATTCAGAATAATCATCCCACATTCAATCATATCCATATGCAATGCGACTTAACTGACACGACACAATGCATGCGGTACCATCAAAATCACATACGGTTCACCCTAGAACCCGATTCCCGTCAGAACCCGGATAAGTCGTATACATTACTATGAACTATAACTTATCTCCACTCGACTCCCACATGGAGTCCGGACGAGGCTAGGCACCCATCATAGATTCCCACCTAGCTCATCTCCACATAACATGACATGAATGCATGACACTCAAATATGGACAATACAATAACAATTCACGCATATTCACGATCCTCAATGATCGCACGTGAGCCACATACTCACCGTAATTCCCTCCGGAATTACCACCACAGCCCAAGACCGTCCACATACGACAATCTTGGCGCACAATCATCAAACACGTCTCATACAGACAATAACATAAAAACCCCATGTTTTATCCCATTTAATGTCGTTACTATTTCCCCCTATGTTCAATTATACCATTTTAGTCTTACGAATCAAGAGAAATTGCATTACACGCGAAATCGAGATAGAAATCGCAAAAACGGGAAAATTTCGCTACAACTCTGCCCATACGCGTATCGCCCTGCCCCATACGCATATGGCTAACTTCCCTCGCCCCAGGCCTGCGTATCATACACGTAGGGCTCAAATACCCAGGCCTCATACGTGTATTGCCTTGGGTCGTACGCGTATAACTAGAATGTGATTTCTCTCTAAAACTTCTAAAAAACTTCCCATAAGCGTATGACCATGCCCATACGCGTATGAACACTCATCCTTACGTGTAACGTATGCGTATCAGAGAGGGCCGTGCTGGCATGGGGATGGGGTGCGTATCATACGCGTATTTCCCCCTGGAAGTGCCTCCATACGCGTAATGCCTTGTGCCTTACGCGTATTGCCTTGCCTGCACAGAAAAATACCCAGTTTCGCAACAGTGCGATTTTTCTCCATTAGAGCACTTCCAAGCTCCTAATTCAGACCCAAAACAAACTTTATCTCAGTATAACCTTAGAGTCCTAATCCCACTTCATTATTTCATCGTTTTGTCAACATTTTCTGTCATTAAAACCCATTTTCATTAACCCCCCAAAACCCCAATTTTCAGATTTGTTCTATATCAGAACTCAGCAACAACAGTACTAAATTGCACGAATTTACTATTCGAAATCAGCATACAACACAGATTCACACATACATTCAGTTCACAACTACGATTTAACAACAACAATCACACAACATAGCAGTCAGACAAGGAAAAGGAAAAATGTACAGAAAATCCTAAGAGGGAAAGGAACCCTCACTACCCTCTCATGTTCAGATCACCGTTATTGAATCTCATTCTCCCCCTTACCTGAATTCTGAGCTTTTCCTCTCTTCAACAATGGTGGAAATCCTTGTTTTTCTTGCCCTAACTCTCCCTCTTTCTCTTTCTTTTCTCTTTTACGTGAAACTGATTATTTTTCTAACTTCTCTGCCACGCTCCCCTAATAGTGAGTTATCTCCTTAATTATCTCAATAATAATAATAATCCAAATAATAATTCTGATAATGTTTTATTTCCTTGTAATTAGAATAACAATAATATTAATAATAATAATGAAATATTCCCACTTAATTTTAAGTTCTCACACTCGCTCTGCACACATACCTCTAACCACGACAATGTAAAAAATAATCACACAAAATAATTAAATAATTAAATGGGATGTTACATACATACATATAAAAAATAAACAGTACGTAGTTTCCACATCATGAAATAAAGAATAACTTCTCATGATCACATTTTTTTATCCAATTATTTTATTTTAAATTTAATAATTATAAATGATACCCATGTATTAGTTTTTAAATTCGTGCTACATATAATTATAGATACACAATTTATAAATATTAACAATTTGTTTACATTAATACATAAATATAGATAAATATTATTATAAAATATTGAACTTTAGTTAATTAATTTTAATCTATTTAATTCAATTATCACATAATTTATTTCATACTAATACTTTTTTAATACCTTGAATTTATTTAATGTACATTTTTATTAATATTTTTATCAATTTTATATTTCAAAATATAATTTTTTTATATATTATAAAAAATTATATTATTCACTACATATAATAAACAATTTTGTGTCATAATAAAAAGATTTAAATAATATAATAAAATAATATTATACTAACATCAAATTAAAAGTTGCCTAGTGAGATTAGTTCAAATTGATATATCTATAAGTATATATAAAGGCAAAACTTGTTTGCGGGGTAGCGTTTTTTGTTCCAATTGTACCCTTTTTAATTATTTTATTAAATCTCAACTTCTCTTTTATTAACCGCTAGATGACAATTTGCATATTTCTATCATTCTACTATTTTTTTATATTTTATAAATAATTTAATTAAAATAAAAAATAAATACATAAAAAAATACCGTCTATATTTTGACCCGTCTGTAAATTAATAAAAGCGGACAATCTGAACGCTAATGTTACATCATTGCAAATCATTAATCCAAAGTTCAACCTCTCACAAAAGCTTATTTTGACATATCATCTCACTCTTTTAAGGGATTTTAAAGATTAGTAAATGTGACAATTTTTAGTAAAACAGACATATATATTAAATTTGTAATAATAATATTATTATTTTACTAAAATAATAATAATGTTATAGTATTAATCTTGACCAAGAATAAATAAATTATAAAAATAATAGTAAATAAATTGTTGATTCAACATTACTCTTTATGTCCAAAATTATAAGTCAATTTAAGAAAAAAAAACCTCAATTGTAAGTCACATTACCAATTCAATATTAATGATTTTTTATTCTATCTTCTACTATTTATTATTCTCTTCTTCTATTTTTAATAACTTTTTTTCATGTCATCAATATTCATCAATAAAAAAATTCTATAAAGTTAATTATAATACTAGGAATAAATATTATATGACATCACTAATATTTTTCTCGCAAGTTATATACATATACTCGAGTAAATCTGAATTGTTTACAAACATTTTTTTGATTAATAATCAATTCATAAAGTTTTTTATAAAACAATTAAATAATACTAGTAGTTAGTAGCATTATTCATGAACAGAAAGAAAGCGCAAGTCTGTATTGTCTGATATTCGAGGCTTGTTAAATAAATTCAAATGAAAAAGAAAACCTCCCGCTAGAAACGTGAAATAAGATTACCTTTCGTCCATAAACTCTGAACCCATTTCTCTCATTTCTCTTCTTCATCGCTGATTTTTCTCTCTTCAATTCAAACATGTCTACTCGACATGAGAAAGAAAAAGGCGTCAATGTTCAAGTCCTACTTCGGTGCAGGTATTCATTATTTCTTTCAATCAATTTCATTATCATCGCACTTT
Source organism: Lathyrus tuberosus (assembly GCA_022829125.1). Classification (NCBI taxonomy): domain Eukaryota; kingdom Viridiplantae; phylum Streptophyta; class Magnoliopsida; order Fabales; family Fabaceae; genus Lathyrus; species Lathyrus tuberosus. Next base: position 5,029,205 of record JALAZF010000177.1, on the reverse strand, counting down.
TTCATCTTCAAGTAATTGATTCATTTTTAATTTATTATTTTCTGTCCTTCTTCAGACCTTTCAGTGAAGAGGAATTGCGTGCCAATGCTCCTCAAGTTGTAACATGCAACGACTATAATCGAGAGGTGTCCGTCTCTCAGAACATCGCTGGCAAGCATTTCGACAGAGTTTTCACATTCGATAAGGTGTTTTTTCGCCCCCAAATTATTCATAATTTTATTATCTGATTGTGTTATGCAAACCTAGATGTTCATAGTTAACTTTTTGGACTCTGATCACACATTGAATTTAACGACTATGTGACGGTGTCTATGTCAGACACCAACGCGTGTTGTACATCAGAAACAGAGACAGTACGCGGGGGCCTAGTTGTCAATAGCACACTATAGCGAGCATATTATAGCACTGCGATAGTGGAATAGCATACCAGCGGTAGGATTCAACGTGACACTCTTGGTCCTCAAGCCGCTGGTAACATTAGCCGTAGTAGCGGCCTAATTGCGGCCCCAAGCCGCTATGATATTAGACTTTTGGGGATAAATTCCTCAATTTTTTTTGAAATTGTTGTCATCTTTTAAAGGTATAAATTTTAATCCAAACCCTTTGAAGAGTAATGTAAATGTTATGTTGTTGTTCACAAATAATCGCTGTGCTTATCTTCCTACTTTTAGTTTAGTTCCGTTTTATTCTGCTTCTCCGCATAAGTTTTATTAGTCTATACTTTAGCTTCTTTTACTATTAAGTGTGCGGAGTTCTTTAATTTTGAGTATTAGTCTATTTTTGAGTATTTATGGTTACTTTGTACATTGGTTTTTTGTCTTTGCAATAGGGGTTATCCTGCTATCCGTCTGCTATATTGTTAATAGCATTTTAGGAGGTTGATGCTACACAATGCTATCCGAGATTAACAACATAACCGGGGACCTATTCTATAGAGCACAAGTTCTGCTTTCAGCTTGCTAATAAATCCTAAAATTTATAAATGATAAAAGATGGCTTCAATAACAAGGAAAATTTAAAATTTATAATATTTTCCAAATCATACTGTAATCTTCAACCATCTTCTTCATTGTATATCACATTCTTTAATCAACAATAATGCATAATGGTCACACTTAAATTTTTTGACAAGCCAATATAATTCGGGGAAATGTAATGGCTGGCTAGAGTTTGAAAATTTGTCATGTTATGCTGCAGGTCTTTGGTCCTTCCGCAAAGCAAAAAGATCTTTATGATCAAGCTGTAGTTCCAATAGTAAATGAAGTTCTAGAGGGCTTTAATTGCACTATATTTGCCTATGGTCAGACTGGTACAGGGAAGACATACACAATGGAAGGTGATTCCAAAAAGACAAAGGTACAATCTAGTGTCAATCGTTAATGAAATGAATGTCCTGCATTCCTAGTCATTGACCGTCTTTGATGAAGTTATTTGATTATTATACAGAGTGGGCCTAATGGAGAGTTGCCTGCAGAAGCAGGAGTCATACCTAGGGCTGTTAAGCAGATTTTTGATACTCTTGAAGGCCAGAATGCTGAATATAGTGTGAAGGTTACTTTTTTAGAATTGTATAATGAGGAAATCACTGATTTTCTTGCCCCAGAGGAAATTTCAAAAGTTTCTTTAGAGGAGAAGCAAAAAAAGCAGCTTCCTCTTATGGAGGATGGTAAAGGCGGTGTTCTTGTAAGGGGTCTCGAAGAAGAAATTGTAACAAGTGCAAGTGAGATATTTACACTACTGGAAAGGGGATCTGCCAAACGGCGTACTGCAGAGACTTTATTGAACAAACAATCAAGTCGGTCACATTCTTTATTTTCTATTACAATCCACATCAAGGAAGCAACCCGAGAAGGTGAAGAACTTATAAAATGTGGGAAACTGAATTTGGTTGATCTAGCCGGTTCAGAAAATATCTCCCGTTCTGGTGCTAGAGAGGTATTACACTTTAAACATACATCTTACTTGGTAAACACTGTTGGAATTTCCCAATGAATTGGATTTTTGTGATATTTAAGGGTCGTGCAAGAGAAGCGGGAGAAATCAATAAAAGTTTACTTACTTTAGGGCGTGTGATCTCTGCACTTGTGGAGCACCTTGGCCATATCCCTTACAGGTTTTTCCCTCTTCTGCTTATGCCTGGATTATGCTCCATTCGATTTGTTAACACCCTTCACTTCTAGGCATTATTATATTAAGTTTTTGTTTGAGTCATTGTGTTTAGATATCTACAGTTACATATTTTGTATGTATCTTTTTCCTATTTGCTTATATAAAATAGTTGGAATTTAGGGATAGCAAGTTGACACGTTTATTGCGTGATTCACTTGGTGGAAGGACAAAAACATGTATCATAGCGACCGTCTCTCCTGCAGTTCATTGCTTAGAGGAGACCTTGAGCACATTGGATTATGCACACAGGGCGAAGAACATAAGAAATAAGCCTGAGGTTTGTTATTGTTCTTAAGAGCTTTGTTAAACTGTGCATATCTAGTATGGAGTCATTATTTTTGGGCCATTTTCTTATGAATGCAGCTGTTTCAATTCAAATTTTGATTTGCAGAAAATTTAGTGCTTGTTGGTGATTAATGAAAGCTGTAATATTCTCTTATTCCAATTGCTGAGAGAACTTGCCTTTTACTCATATATTAGTGTTTCAAGTTTGTTGTCAAGCGAGCTTATACTACACTGATGATAAGACGTTCTAGATATGCGGATATTTTCCTTTTTATTTACCATGTGTCCATGCCACATGTTGTCTCATTCTGCTCTGATATGATTCATTATTAAAGCTGGAGTTTTTTCCTTCTAACGTGTCTTTTTTAATTTTACCAGGTTAACCAAAAACTGATGAAAACAACTCTAATCAAGGATCTCTATGGTGAAATCGAACGCCTTAAGGGAGGTTAGTTGTGTTTATCTCATTGTTGATAAAGCAAGTTATGTAAGGTTTTTAGCTTTCTCTCTTTTGAGAGTTTCTGAGGTTGGTGGTATTTGTGATTTTGATAAGAGGTTTATGCTGCTCGTGAGAAAAATGGCATCTACATACCAAAAGACAGATACATTCAGGGGGAGAATGAAATGAAGGTTGTTTTCTAATAGTTTACTCTATACTTGTTTCCTTTATTGTTGCAATACAAATAGTTCGACATGTTTATCCAGAATGTATTTTATTCCATGTAACTTTCAACCACTGAGAATGTTATGTACGGTTTTGTGTTGTTTGAAAATTCCTTTTTTCCAATGTTTTTACTTTCTTTGTTTTGTTCATTTATTGGAATGGTTAGGCCATGTCAGATCAGATCAAGCAGATGAATGGTGCATTAGACAGTCATAAGAAGGTTTCTTTTCTTGTCAGCTATATTATATTTAGACGATACTTTGGCCTGGTTCGTTTTCATGTTAAACTTAGTGCTTTTTTTTTGTTTTTTTGTATTTTTTTGTATTTTTGTATATTTCAATTAGCAACTTGAGGAATTGCAAAGAAAATATGATGATCAAGTTTTGCAGTGCTCGCATTTGAGCTTAAAACTCGTTACCACCGAGGTAAGTTATCTGAGTTTTTTTTTTTTGCAAAGTTCTATATGCATACTTAAAAAAAGAATTATTTCCATACAGAAAAACTTGAAGCAGACCAGCATATTGCTTGATAACACAGAGGAAGAGTTAAAGAAATGTCGGTATATTCTGAAAGAAAAAGATTTTATCATTTCTAAGCAGAGGAAAGCGGGTATGATTTTTTTTTTATAAGCAAGAATTATATTGAAAAGAGAACTAAGGGTTCTCGAACCTGCTTACAAAAAGGCGAGGTAAAGTTCGGCAAAGAAAATTACAGACCAATTGACCTTAAGATAAATAAAACAAAGGGAATTTGCTAAATTCATAAAAGTTGCAATTGGTATGAGTAATCTTCCCGAAGAACGACCATCTCCAAACCAAAACTTTAATTCCCCAAACCACATCCAAAACATTCCAGGAATCATTCCTAAAGATGATGCCGTTCCTTAACAACCACAAAAACCAACAAGTTCCAAGCCAGACACAACCTTCCTTCCCTTTCTTCAACCCCTTCCGCTTGCCAAACATACTCCAATGCAAGAAACTTCGTTTCAAATTAATTGACTCAAAATCCTCCAAACCGATCCACTCCGCCACCTCCCTCCACACCAACTTTGAAACATCGCAAAACAAAAAAAGATGATCTACCGTTTCGAAAGAATTGCTGCACATAACACAATTAATGTTACCATTATCAAAGGAGCATCCTCTCAAAGATAAAGAAGATTTAGTAGGAATTCTGTTTAGAAAGCATCTCCAACCGAAGCATTTAACCTTAAGAGGAACATCCATATTCCAAATAAGTTTGAACACTTCATCAAAAGCATTTGAAGGACCGTAGGGAATTCTAAAAATACTCGAAACAGCCCGGAAACTACCAACCGAGAAAGTGGCCGGAGAATCCGCCGACCACTGCACCTTGTCGCGGCCAGCAGGGTCCAGCCGGACCGCCTGCAGTAAGGTGCGCAAGGACCGAAGATCCGTGACAGTAGCGCTAGGCTGCTGTTCGGAATTTCCTTCGAAACCGGCTATGCCAAACTGACCCCACAACCACCTACCGCTTCTCCAACCTCCAATGCAAGCAACCGACACTTCCTTTAAGAAAGAGGCATTGAATAAATTCAAGAATTTATCCTTAAGACACTAATTTCCAAGCCAATAAGAATGCCAAAAAGAAGTAGAGAAACCATTGGCTAAAGAAAAATTGCAATTATGAATAAAAACATCTTCCGGAAAATACTTACCTAACTTAATAATCTCCCTCCACCACAAAGATCAGCAACTTTTCTTAGGATAATCGCCTTCCGAACTCACCACTTTCAGAGAGATGTCACCGTAACGAGCCTTTAAAACTCCCAACCAAAGAGAATTAGACTCCGACAAAATCCTCCACCTCCATTTATGAAGGAGAGCAACATTGAAATCGTCGATCCTACGCAATCCAAGCCCACCTCTTTCAATCGGAAGACACACCTCATTCCAATTCACCCAATGAATACACCTCTTCTCCTCCGAACCCCCCCAAAGAAAGTTACTTTGAATCGAAGTAAACTTTTTGACAACCTTCACCGGAGCTTTATAGAATGAAAGCATAAAAATAGGAAGGCTAGATAAAACCGACTTCAATAGAGTCAACCTACCTCCAATTGATTCTATGTTTTAATTTTATCATCATTTATTTGTTGCTTTATATATATTTTTTGTAAGATACTTCTTTACTTTGTTGTGCTAACGATATTTACTACTTGCAATAGAAAATACTCTTACTCATCAAGCATGCGTTTTACGAGCTGATTTGGAGAAAGCTGTTCACGACAATGCTTCGTTGTTTTCGAAAATTGGTGAGTGTTCTTATTCATTTCATCGCTCTGATTATAAGAACCTAATAATGTATATGTTATTGCATTTATTAGGTAGAGAAGAAAAATTGAACATAGATAACAAAGCTATGTTGAATAATTTTCAAGTGGAGCTGACCCAGCAAGTTGGTTCTCTTTGTAATACTGTGGCAACATCTTTGTCAAGACAGAACGAGCACCTTGAGTGTGTGGAGAACCTTTGTCATTCATTTTTGGGCATTCATGATAAGGTGCGCATAAAATAATCTTTTGTCACGGTTATTCGTTTATGACATCCCTTCATGTTTTTACTAAATTTGTTGATTCATTTTCCTATGTTTAGAAAGTAGAAACTCCGGTCATGATTTTACATTTCTACTTATTGTATTCTTGTACTTATTCATGCATCCTTCTTTTTGTTGCTTGTAGGCAGTTGTTGATTTGAAGCAAAAAGTTACAACTCTAAGGGCTTTGTATACATCTCATCTAGAAGCGATGCAAAATGTTGTGTGTTTGCATAAGTCGAGTTCTGATGAAACCTTTCAGAAACTATCATCTCTTATTTCTTCCAGTGGTCACTCTGTTGAAGAAGTACGCTATGCTACAACTTTTGAAATTACTTACATTTATTAAGTAATGGTGTCTTACTAACATATCTCGTTCAACAATAATAATCAGTAACTTTTATCTCGTGAACCAGTTTCTTGCATCTGAGGCCACCAAAGCAGATTCAATACTTGATGATCTTCAGACTTCTCTTTCATCTCAGCAAGGCGAATTGACACTTTTTGCAAGTGAACTACGCCATGTAAGTGCTTATTTCTCGTTGTTTATATCTAACACTCATTCACATTAGTGCTTTTTCTCTTGCAATTATATATTTGCATACATTTTTGCTCTGTATTTTGTATCATTTACTTTGACTGTCCAATTGATCTGTTTCTTCTGTTGTTTTTTGGCTTCGTAAAAAAGAGATTAAGTGTCAATGCCGAGCAAATAAAGGATATATCCGAATGCACTCACGAATTTGAAGATAAACTTTTAAGAGAAGTAAAAAAGCTTGAAAACTTTGCGTCTGCAGCTGATGAAATACAAATGAAGAGTATCGCTGAGTTTAAAAAAGCTTATGAGGTGATAACACTGCATTGTTAGTTTATTCCTTTTTAAAATAGTTTGTTGTTGATACTGATTGCAAATTGCAACACTTATTCTGTGCAGGAGCAATCAAGATCTGATGCAGAGAAACTTATAGCTGATATGACTAGTTTAGTATCAAATCACATTTGTCGTCAAATTGATCTGGTCTGTTCCGAGTGTTTTTTTTGATATATTCCATTTTCTTTTCTCTCTCTTTTTTTTTTTCTCTTTTGGGAGACGAATGTTGATGGGATGACATGTGTTTATGCACGTCAATTAATACTGAAAAATGAAAACGGATCGGTTGTTGAACTTGCAGGTAGATACAAAGCTCGGGGATGTTAGAAAAAATAGCATTGCTAGCAAGTCATTTTTGGATGAACATGTATCATCAATGGGAGATATTCTGTCTGTTTCAAAGAGAAAGTGGCAGGGCATATGCACACAAGCGGAAAAAGATACAAATGACACCGCGGAATTTTCAACCGCTAAACATGGTTATATGGAGGAGCTCATACAGCAGAGGTGGGTGTTGTTTCTTTTCGATTCATGCTTTTTCTGTTGCTTTACATTCTAACAATATCTTTTAAATTCATCTCTTTAGTATCAATACTGCTCAATCAGCTTCCCGAAATACAAAAAAGACACACGAAGTTATAAATGAGATCGGAGTCAAACATATTTCGGCAGCAATGTCACTTATCAGGTGTGTGGCAAATTGATTGAAAATAACCATCTAACTGTATTTTCTCAAATATTAAGCATCTCATTACTGGGTTTCCCTTTGATATTGATTAATTTGGTACAGGGATGCTACCGATTCCAACACGCAACACAATATTGAGATTAATTCTGTTCGGGTTTCAGCTGCTGAAGATATAGCAAAGAACAATGATGAGACCTTTCGGCGGTTGGATGGTGAGTGTTGTGTTCATGATATTTGTCCTTTGATTTAGCAATATTGTTTCGATGAGTTAGATGCATGTTTTTTATTTTTTATTTTTTAAGTTTTTTCATGCAATGTGATTCACAATTTTGCATGAATTTCAAAGTTTTTTTTTATAATTTTTATATTGCATTTATGTGGTTCGTTTATTGTGATATATTTTGCAGACATGTCTGTACAAGAGCGGGATTCCATATCTGATGTTTTGAATGTTGTCAAAACTCACGCGAATACACTCGAGACCTTTAGAGAGGATCACTCTGGCCTAGCAACTTCGATTGAAGAAAAGTCGCGTGAAATTTGTCAGCAGCAGTATAGAGTAGGTTTTTCTGATTCAATCTTCTGTTTAATGTTCATAAGATGAATTTTGCCTGCTTATATATGACAATGATGTTAATGAAGTTATGTTTATGTCTTGCTATTCTGTATTTTTTCAGGACTATGAGCCATGTGGGACCACTCCAACAAGATGTGAACTTGAAGTTCCAAGTAAGGGGACAATAGAGTCTCTTCAATCCTTGCCAATGGAAACACTTATCGAGGAATTTCGGGAAAATAATTCCTATGAATCATTTGATATAAAGGAGTTGAAACCGTCACTAACACCTCGTTCTGTTAGATATATGGTATGATAATCCTGGATAGCTTCGAAGAATCGTGTTCGTACACTTTCCGAACAAAGTATTTCGACCCTATTCTTGCCTGGGTTCACGAAATCTTTGTGGGGATAATTCTTGAAGAACAATCTGTTTCTTGGCAAAAGAATACTGATTAAGAATGTAGAAAGAAGTATTGTTATTTCGGTTTTTGAAACCGAGGCCAATGATTCCTTATATATAGGATTAACCACAGAAACCGAGGCCAATGATTCCTTATTTCGGTTTTTGAAACCGAGGCCAATGATTCCAGCCAGGGGCTTCGCCCCTCGGAACCCCAACGGGGCGCTGCCCCGTACCCCGCCAGGGGCTTCGCCCCTTGGAACCCCGTTTCAATTATTCGCATTCAATTATACGTTGGCTTGACGAGCGTGCACTCCGCACTACCCTAACTCGTTTCCAAGCTTTAACGCATAATTGCATCGGCCTATAGTAAATCACATTACTACTAAAATACATTGATGATACTAAAATCACCAACACGTTCTCCCCTTAGTCAAGTAAATACAACCAAAGGGAGTACAAGACATTAGTAACTTAGTTATAATCAATTATGATAATCCCATTGCAACATCCGTAAGTATGTTGCTAAATTTTGTTACTTCCTGTCATTCATTTGATAAATACCTTATAATGATATATCTGTGAAGAAAAAAAGTGTATCTTGTTAAGGTGAAAATGTCTAAAATAATATTTACTGTGTTACATTATGATATATTTACTTACAAAAAGAAAATACTTTTAGGGGTGTAATGAGACTTCATTTAGACAAAAATGTAATTACTTTTAGTATGCCATTGGGGCAAAAGTTGCATTTGAAGTTTGCATTAATAATTACTAGCATGTCCAGACTTGTAACATATTCATAGCCGATTAAGTCAGTTATTAGTGACAAATTCAAGCACAGCTGGTGTTGTACCTCCAAATTAACAGAATATAGATGTCATGCAAAAACATTTACTCAAGAACTTGATATTGTTGAGTAAGGATATGTCTCCTTGAGTGATTACTTTATCAAATCCATGTTAAAAATACTGCATCGCTTTAGAAGCTTGTTTTCCTAACTTCACAAAATTATGTCAAAACCCTCCTAATTCATTATATCCTTTACCGCATGGTTTTCAAACGGTTAATGGTAGACATTTCTCTTCTTTTAAATTTATGAAAATTTGGGTATGTCATCATGATTGGGTGAATGTTATGAAGCATGTTTGGAAAGAAAATACCATTGGCTGTCTTTTGTTTGTTCTTAGCCAAAAGTTTGAAATCCAATGTTTTAAAAATCGGACTGGTCATCGAATCAGTAAAGGTATTGGGTCATTGGTTTATTGGTCGAACCACTGAGTCACTGGTTGAATCGCATGACTAGACCTGATAAAACCGAAAAACTCGGTTGAATAAACCTGTCACTATAACAAAATTATATAGGTATTAAACCGGTCAAATTGGATGACTCGGTTCTAAAAAAATCACTAACACCTAAAAAGTTTAAAAATATCATAATTTTACAAGTTCATAACTTAAATTCAAATTTGAGTCAAGTAATTAATTTAAAAATTTAATCAAAATATCAATTTAAAATATAAACTTATGTTTGTTGCCTATCAAACATGCATTACCATTTACCTTATGCAACACCCCAACTCAACTAATAGAAATCATTGATATCAATCATATATTGGAGAAAATAGAGTACGTTCAAATTTCGCAACATATCAATGTTATAATACTGCAATAGTCTCTATTCACTATATTTAACATTTCTGTCACCAATTTTTGAAGGAAAGACTATCAACTTTCTCATATATTTTAATTTTAATTTTTTTAAATAATGAAAACACCGTTGTTTTAATTTTTTTTATAAAAAAAACAGTTAAACCGTCGGTTTTTCAAAATCGTCAGTTTTTCGATTTTTACCAGTTTACACCGCTTTTTATAGGTTCTCGTCGATTCAATTACATGATCGATCTAACAATTAAACTAAATCGATTACCACTTCAATTCCCGGTTTAGCTGGTCCGATCCGATTTTTAAAACTACGATGAAATCTATTAAATTGAGTCTAAAGGATTGGAACAAAATTATTTTTGGAGAGGTTCATCTTAGTATGCAATCTACAACCAATATTATTGATCTTATTCAGAAGAGTATAGATTTGGATGGTTATATGAAAAATCTTAAAGATTCAAAAACAGTTGATCAGGCATAATTAAAGTGACTAACTGAGCACCATCTACGATAATTCCTAGTTCACGATGGTAAAAAATCACAAATATTCTTAAATTTCGAAGATGCATCTCTGAACGTACCTATATTACACACACTCAACGCTTTCGTGAGTGAGCTACCCAATGTTGTCTAAAAATATGTCTCGATATGCATCCTTATAATTACTTTGATTTTAAAATCGAGTGAATTTTACAGAGATGCATCTTCGGAATACGATCTGTTAGCTCAAACCACAAGTAGACAAATGCAACATGACAATATATGCTCATTCTGGTGTGATGTGATTTTGTTAAAAAGATGAATGAGAGACCCCTTATTTATACAAATTTTAGATCAATATAAACCTTAGAAACCAAATCTTGTTGCAGAGGTTGTTCCGAAGATGGATCTCCAAATACATCCTTAGTTTAAAAAAAAAAGATGGCTACGGAGATGCATCTTCGTATTATCCACTGTTAAGAAATTTTTTGAAATAAAATGAGACAAGTCCAGAGATGCATCTCTGTATTATCCCTGGTAAACACCCATAAACACATTAACTTTGAGGAATGTATATGGGCACCATATTAACAACCAAGCATAACAGAAAAAACATATTCAATATTGAAATTCAAATTTTAAAAGAATTCAGATATGCATATCTGGATAACATGCAACCTATTTTGAAAATGTACTCTAAACGTAATGTTCATTTTTACACAACCAAAACCATATTAATGCAAACAATGAGGAAGAAAATGCAACCTTTTGATGTGATAAAACACAATAATGTTATTTTGGAATGCAAAAGTTGATTGGGAATGGAAGGATGTTTTTCAAGCATTTTGGGAGAAAAGTGGTGTTTGATCATGAAGAAGAGGAACATGTAAGATGGTGTTTATTCAATTTCTCGCTTTGACATTTTCGGAGATGCATCGCCGAAATTGTCACTGAGTTGTTAACTAAACTATCTCAATAAACTAAAATACAATGGTTATTCTGGAGATGCATCTCCAGAATTGTCACTGAGTTATTAAATAAACTAGTCCAGTAAATAAATACACCATCAATGACATCTAGGGATTAGTTTTTAGCATAAATGAGACATATCTCACTTGCAACACCTTTTTGTGTGTATTGGGTGCGTCCGAAAATGTATCTCCAAAATATGAAAAGGGCAAAATCAAGTTTTCAACGTGTTCACCCTAACCCAATGAGGTGGATAAAGTAATCCCCCTCATAGTATTCTATTTTTAGACATGTGATAAAAGCATATTGAGTTCAAGACCCAACTTTTTTTTAATTTCCAAATTAAATATCACTAGTGCACCTAAACTCTTATAACTATTCTCATTTGAGGCAACTGCAATGTGAACATTATCTTCATTGTCCTCCCTCTTTGGACAATCATTCTTGAATCGATTGGTTTCTTGAGAAATAAATATTTTTAACCTTTACTTACCAAACCTCCTAAATTTGGAATTCTCTCTATGCTCACTTTTTTCTCTTGAGACACTCAAGCCTTCACTATTATCGTTAATTTTTAAATCTTTCACCTTTGAAAGTTCATAATTGTTAATTGCGGTCAGGACTTCATTCAAACCAATAACACATTTTTTATATCAAAGAAGGAAATTCTTGAAGTGCTCAAAGGATCCAGATAATGAGCTTAACAAGAGTAGAACTTTGTTCTCATCATCAATCTTTATCTCAATATTCTACAGATCATCAATGATCTTGTGAAATTCTGTCAATTGCTTCATTATGAATTTATTCTCAACCACTCGAAAAAAGAGTAGAATTGTTATTTCAAACATAATATATGAACTGAAAATTTGGTCATATACAATGATTCAAGATTTTCCTACACCTAAGCTACAATCTTCTCCCTAGTGACTTCCCTTAGAACTTTATCCCTGAGGCACAAGATAATAGAACTTCTGGTCTCATCCACCATCTAGATCTTCTATGCTTGTGTTAGTCGTGCAGACATCAATGTCTCCCTATTCAATACTAACACACTTATGTTGAATTAAATTTTTTTGCAACTTCACTTTCCACAACCCAAAACCACTAGACTCCAAAACAATTCTCGACATGCCATTCAGAATTCATGATGCTCACTTGTAAATTTAATCCCTTTGCTCATAAGTGCGGCTGCTTGTTATTGATTTGAAAGGTTCAATCACACCAAAACTTTTTCTCCATGAAGTATGATAATATCAAACTTACAAAAAACATGATATGCGGGATAAAGAACAATGCCAACCAAAATAAATGGCCTCAATCAACAAAATAATTGTCAAACAGTGTAAAAAAAATCCATATCAAGCAAGATAAATATAAAAGACGAGTGCAAAAAGAGTTTATTTAACCAATTTGATCAAACTGTTCTACTCTAGGAGAGAGATGTACTATCTGATTCACTATACTTCCAAAACTTGTTACAAAAAATTACAAATGAGTTACAAGAAAATAGTCACCCCAGTTTCCAAGAATAAACCTTATTTATATTCAAGTATTTCCCAAACTCTCTATATAAGAATTACACAAACCCATGATGTTTAGAAGTGTTTCCCAATCCTTCTATATGTTAAGAAAAATATGTGTGAGTTGGAAGTGTTGAGAAACAACTGCGGGTAAGTTCAACATTGATTAGAAAAATTGAGATTGAACACTTTATAAGTAGATAACACACACACCTATCACCTTAAGGTTTTGGGTGAATATGTGGTGTATCTCTCACAAGGCGTGTTGCTCATAAAGAAAGATCCCAGTGAAAATTGCTCCCTCGTGGTGACCCACGGAGAATTGATGACCCAACAGTGGTATTAGAGTCTGGTTTAAATAAAGGACCAATTTACTTGTATTGAAAGTCCTCCCCACATAGTGGTGGGTAGGAGGCATGTCCTGTTAAAAAAGTGTCAACGACGGTACAAATGTATGTGGATGAAAGAGCTTTCACTTGAGGGGGAGCAATGTTGATAGACTCATACTCGAGGAGGGTGTTGAGAAAAACAAGTGTAAATAAGAAGGTGTTAAGAAACAAGTGTGGATAAGTCCCACAATTATTAGAAAAACAGAGATTGAACACTTTATAAGCGAGAGAACACACACACTTATCACCTTAAAGTTTTTGGTGAATATGTGGTGTGTCTCTCACAAGGTGTGTTGCTCATAAAGAAGAACCCCAATGAAAAATGATCCCTCATGTTGACCCCTAAATTGATGACTTAACATTAGATACCTCCAAAGGTTTTCCAAATTTCAAGAACTCCGAGAAATTTCCACCTTTGTCTCTCTTACTAGGATTACCACCTTTTCCCTATGTCTTCTTCTCTTGTTTAATAAAAGTAATAGAGATACATATCTATAATTGTTAAAATCAGATAGATCAAAAACATGAACCAATGAAGCTTGATTCCTGCAACCCTCCTGGACTATCGCACCTACCAGACTAGCTCCCGCCGCCACCACAGATCGTTAGAGTGTTACTGCCGCCACCTTCATCCTTCACGAATCACCGACCCCAACCGATACCATCGTTGCTCCACTGATAGACATCCACCAACTTGGGACATCATCGAATTTTGGCTGAATCTCCGAACTTATGTTATCGATCGCCACCCTAGACTGCGACTCAGTCACATATGTCGAATTCCCTACTGTTGTTCGTAGTTCTGGTTTCTGACAGTCTTGAAATATATTTTATTCTATTCATCACTTAAGATTTTGAGGTACACTTCCACAAAATGAAAATGGAAAAAGGAAAATAATTCTTATCAATAGTGTGAAAAACTATTTTCCATGAACATTTCAAAGAGAGTTTAACTTTTTATGCAATACATCAATTGTTGGAGAAGATTCTCATTTATTCAACATTATTCTGTTAGGGTTGGTTGAAAATATACATGTTGAAGAAGTCCCACATCGCTTAGTTTTGTAACTGAAGACGGAGTCTAAGGCTATATATAGGATACAAGTTCTTTGAAGTCCCATATCACTTAGTTTTGTGAAGTAAGAGGGAGTCCAAAGCTATATATAGGATTCAAATTCTTCTTTACAAAATGCACCAGTAAAAAACACTTTAAGCTTGTATTTAACTTTCTTTTTTCTCTATGCTTTGTTTATTTTTTTATCAATATATAGTATCAGAGCTTTTGGTTCGATCCGGGGATAAGTGTTCTTAGTATGCTCCGTGGTTGCAGGTTTGTCTGATCTTCCTCATTAGAAAATAAGGGTAGTGTTATGAAAGAGTTATTGAGCTGCAGTCACAAATTCCGTTGTGCAGTTTGGGCTAGAGAAAATTGATGGACAATTTTTTTTTACGTGTCAAAAGTTCAAGTCAAAGATGTGTTGATACAATCAAGATTACACAAGTTGCATGATTATGTCGGTGGTTAAAGAGCTTCCTACCAACAAGGAAGTTACACCATAAATTTTCAACTTAGTTTTTGACATGTAAAATTATTAGAGTGGTTTACCTTCAAGCGAAATTTATTCTTCATGATAAAGTATATGATTGTCGGTGATGACAATGTGAAATTTTTGAAGTAGTTTATCCTCAAGTGAAATATATTCTTCATGAGAGAGTATGATATTTTTTAAAACTATGATTGTCGGTGGAGACAATGTGAAAATTCTTGGAGTGACGTAGCTTCAAGTGACTATACTTTTTATGGTGGAGTATGATTGTCGGTGAAGACAATGAAAGTTGATGGATTATTTTTAATCAAGATGGAGATTGTGGGAGTTGGTTGAAAATATACATGTTGAAGAAGACCCAATACAAATATGTTTCCCAAAGCTATTATGAGTGTGAATGTTAAATCGATTGAAGTAAAACATGATGTTAAACCTGATGAGGTAAATGATGATGTTAAACCGGGTGCTCTACCAGTCACTATTGAGGTACATGTTCACGCATAATTTATGAATTAACAAGAGTTTTTGTTTGTAAGTATATGATATAATGGGTCTGAATTCAGGCTAGCGTGATAATCAGAAGGTCCGATAATGGTTCGGATAGAAGACAAACATTTGTAACAATGAGTTATGAAAGAAGTGGTACGTGTCAACCATGGATTAAGAAGTTGAAACGAGATGACACAGGATCGAGAAAATATAAGTGTATGTTTAAATTGCGCAAATGCCGTATGGCGGATGAAACATAGAAATTTAATGTGATTTTCTGTATACATAATCATGCCTCGACGGACAAACCAGCATCCCATTGTATATGCCGACTTGTTCCGATGAAGAGGGAACTTGTTTTGGACATGGCATTAAACATGGTGGCGCCCAAAAATATACTCCCATCTTTGAAATGGAAAATACCTCTAAAATTTTCAAATATCAAGCAAATATACAACGTTAGTGCTCGAAACAATAAGGCCGTAAGAGGACAAAGATCTGAGATGCAACAACTGTTGAAGCTTTTGGAAAATAACACATATATTTCTAGGTATAGAGTTTGTGAGGATAAAGTCACTGTTCGAGATATATTTTGGAGTCATCCCGATTCCATCAAGTTGTTCAACACAATTCCCACCGTGCTCATAATTGACTCAACATATAAAACAAACAGGTATAGACTTCAACTCCTAGAAATTCTTGGTGTTACTTCTACGGAGATGACATATTCAGTCAATTTTTCATTTTTGGAATTCGAAAAAGAGGACAATATTACGTAGGATTTGGAAACGTGTAAACTATGTTGAAAGACCAAGAGAACATGCAGCAAGTAATAGTCACCGATCGCGATACTGCGCTGATGAATTCAGTTGCAATGATGTTTTCTACATCGTTCACATTGCTTTGTAAGTATCATATAACTAAAAATGTGAGAAGTCGAGTAAAACTCACAGTAAGAACCAAACAAGTCAAACTTGAAGATGAAAAAATGGTCAAACCTGGTGTGGTGGTGAAAAATATAATGGATGCATGAAATGGTATCATAAATTCTTCCATGAAAAAATTATATGTCAATGTGTAATACGTTTCAGGAGTGTGTGTGCGAGATATCCAGATTTGCTAAAATATCTTGAGGGCATTATTTTGGAGCAGGTTAAAGAGAGAATTGTTTGTGTCTGGACCGACCAGGTTCGACATTTTTGCAATACAATAACTAACCGAGTTGAATCTGCACATGCTAGACTGAAGAATTGGTTAGGAAACAGTAAAGGTGATTTTTGTCGAGATTGGGACGTCGTGAACCAAATGCTCCAAAAGCAACAGAATGAGATACAAATATCTTTTGGTCGGAGCATTAATGTGTTAGAACACCGATTCAAAGACAACATCATTTATTCACAGTTGGTTGACAACATATCTCGGGCATTTGTGTAAAGACCCCTAATGATATGATAGGGTTTGTAAGGTCCTTATTGATCTACAACTTCTATAAATAAGGTCTCCCATTCCATTTTCTTTATACAAACCAGAATGAATACATATCCTCATCTCTGATTTGTGTATTTCAATGGCACAAAACCCCACTTCAATTTCGGCTCAGATGACATACTTCTCGTCGATCTGAAGTTCAAACTAAATACTCTTTTGCGATATCCAAAAAATCGAAGAGTTGTCAAGCTCGAGTACTGTTCGCCTTTGATTGACAACGAAGAGAAGATACACTTCACCATGTTTGAATTGCAGACAGATGATGATTTAAAGGTTGTATGGAATACCTTTTATCGCCACTCAACAAAAAGTCTGATTGAAGTGGACGCAACAATTGCAAGATTGACTAAAAATATTTTAAGGACGTTGCAACGTCCTGAATTACCAATTTATAATTAAATATAATGTTAAATTTATGTTTATGTTACTTTTTATCTATGTAATATTTATTTTTAAATTAATTTATGTTGTTATTCCATTATTATGCCACTATTCCTAATTGTTTCTGATTTAAATTAACAGTGTATATTTTAGAGATGTATTTTTGAAAAAAACTCACTGAGTATTTAACTAAAAAACGTTACTGAAATACATTTTCGAATTAACTTTTTACACATACAAAAACGAATCTTTTCCAACTGTAAAAAAAAAAAACTAGTTTAAATGACAACTACGGAAATGGTTAAAAAGATATCTTAAAATCCGAATAATCTAAATAACAAGATACTTTTAACCCTTAAAAATATTAATAAGTCTGAAATAAAAAAATAAAAAAACACAAACATGTCTGAGTGATAATGCTGCACTCATGTTTGTGTTTGGAGACATTTGAACGTCATATGTAAATTTGGAAGGAAGTTGTTTTAACTCTGTTCCTTCCGGTCGTTATCACCACTGATCCTTCAGTTTGGTTAGTACTGAGAAAAATCATTAAAACTAGCATGTACATTTACATGTACTCTCTCATTCTCAATGGTAACCGAGTCTTGCATTCGTCTTTTATATACCTGCAGAAACGTTTTTCATATCAGACAAGTTCATGCCAATGTCTTAATCAATGGAACATTCAATGATCTCATTGTTGCAAACAAGCTTCTTTACTTCTATGTACAACATAAAGCCATTGATGATGCACATCATCTGTTTGATGAAATGACAACGAGAGACCCAACTACTTGGAGTGTAATGGTTGGTGGATTTGCCAAGCTTGGTGACTATTCCAATTGCTATGCAACCTTTAGGGAGATTCTTAGAAGTGGCGTTACACCTGATAACTACAATTTGCCTTTTGTGATAAGAACTTGTAGGGACAGAAAGGACTTTCAAATGGGTCAAATGATCCATGATGTCGTGTTGAAACATGGGTTGCAATTGGATCATTTTGTTTGTGCCACACTTGTTGATATGTATGCTAAGTGTACGGCGATTGAGGATGCTCGAAAGTTGTTTGATATAATGGTTGGTAAGGATCTTGTGAGTTGGACGGTTATGATCGGCGCTTATGCGGATTGTGAAGCTTATGAGTCGTTGGTTTTGTTTGATCGGATGAGGGAAGAAGGTTTTGTTCCTGATAAGATTGCTATGGTGACTGTTGTTAACGCGTGTGCGAAATTGGGAGCTATGCATAGGGCTAGATTTGTTAATGAGTATATTTGTAGGAATGGTTTGTCTTTGGATGTGATATTAGGGACTGCAATGATTGATATGTATGCCAAGTGTGGATGTGTTGAGTCTGCAAGAGAGGTTTTCGATAGGATGAAAGAGAAAAACGTAATTTCGTGGAGTGCCATGATCGCTGCTTATGGATATCATGGGAAGGGGAAGGAAGCTCTTGACTTATTTCATATGATGTTGAGCTGTGGAATTTCGCCGAATAGGATCACCTTTGTCTCTGTCCTATATGCTTGTAGTCATGCAGGATTGACTGAAGAGGGTATTCGCTTCTTTGGTTCAATGTGGGAAGATTACGCAGTTAGACCTGATGTCAAACATTATACTTGTCTGGTTGATCTTCTCGGACGTGCCGGGAGGCTAGACGAGGCAGTAAAATTGATTGAGAAAATGACTGTTGAAAAAGATGAGAGACTGTGGAGTGCTTTGCTTGGTGCATGTAGAATTCACGGGAACATGGAGTTGGCAGAAAAAGCAGCTAATTCTCTACTTGAACTACAGCCCCAAAATCCAGGGCACTATGTATTACTGTCTAATATTTATGCAAAAGCCGGTAAATTTGAGAAAGTGGCAGAATTTAGAGATATGATGACACAGAAGAAGCTGAAAAAAGTTCCTGGATGGACATGGATCGAAGTGGATAACAAAACCTATCAGTTTAGCGTCGGGGATAGATCTCATCCTCAATCAAATGAGATCTACGAAACGTTGATGAGTGTAATTAAGAAGTTGGAGATTGCTGGTTATGTACCTGATACAGAATTTGTGTTGCAAGATGTTGAGGAGGAAGTTAAGAAAGAAATGTTGTATACCCATAGTGAAAAACTTGCTATTGCATTTGGTTTAATTGCCATCCGGAAAGGCGATCCCATTAGGATCTCTAAAAACCTTAGAGTCTGCGGTGATTGTCACACATTTTGTAAGATGGTATCAGACATCATGAGAAGGTCCATAATTGTTCGGGACACGAATAGGTTTCACCATTTTAATGAAGGGACCTGCTCGTGTGGAGATTATTGGTAGCATAGTTGACAATCTACAGGTCAATTTTCTGTGTGTAACTAAAACATAACTTGCAATTTTAATGTACCAAAAAATGTATCAAACTTTTACAATATTTGATGGATAGAATGAAGAACAGAAAAAATTCTTGGCTCCTGCTAACTAATTATATTTAGATATTAATAACTCAAATTATGCTATTTTCAACTTGATTTGTCTTTGTATATCTATAAAGCTTCTAATAAATTTCTGAATTCCATGCTTTCCTCCTCACTTTTGCTTGCTCTCAACTGCCTTCTGTTCTTCAACTCAATACTGGATAATTTAAATTTAAATTTAGTTAAACTGTATAATTCATGGAATATATTGTCATGTTTAATGAGAGAAAACCATGATCTTGGAACCAATGATGTTTGTGAATTTCCACCTTTATGTTGAATGGGAGAGCTCGAGACTCTATTCCTTGACTGGTTTGGTGATGGTCCTAGTCCTAGAATTAAAGCCTGCTGAGAGTTGAATTTCTTTTCATTTTGGGATGACGTGGCATGCAATAAAAGTAAATAAAAAAAACAATTGAACCTAAATATTCGTAGAACCATCCTATGAATGAAATCTAGGGTTAAATATGGTTATGATCCTCATAAATATTTTATATTTTATTTTTAATTTTTTTAAAAATTTCTACTAAAGAATGGTTATCATAAAATTTTTTATCCACATTTTTGACATCTCCTACAATTCAGTAACAGTTTTTACAACTTAACAACATAATTAACGATGATTTAAGCGACAGATTACTACTTAGCGGCAATTTTAGCAATGATTTTAACAGGAGTGATCAAAAGTGTGGATAAAACCTTTTATGAGGACCATTCTTTGAAAGAAATTTTTTAAAAAACTAAAAGTGCAATATGAGATATTTATGAGAACCACAAACATATTTAACCCAATAACCAACGACATTATCCAAGTATTTAATTTATTTGACATTACTTTGAATCTATTTTTGTATTATTACCTCAACTTTTAAATTATCATAATTAGATTACGATCCGTGTGATGCGCGGTTGTTAATTAGTTTATTAACTTTTTATTAAATTTTAAATATGTTAAAAATTTATTTTGCCAAAATATAATTACTAAATTTATTTCACAATTCTTTAATGTACATGGTATGATGAAAAAAAAAATATTACACCATTTAGTTTTTTAAAATAGAAAGACAAATTATTTTTATATATTTTTAGATAAAAAATAAAAGTGATATCACAACGATTGTTTAATATAATTGTTGTAATATATTTTTCAATTTCTTTTTTAATTTTTAAATGTTTAAAATCTGACGCTTTTTTATAACATTAACATAAACCATATATCACCACGGTTGTTTAATACAGTCGTTGTGATATACTTTTCATTTAAAACTTTAAATGCTTAAAACGACATTTTTTTATAAAATTTTATTAAGTAAATCATATATCACCACAAATGGTTTAGACGACCGTGGTAGAATGACTTATTCACTCAAAAAAACACAGTTGTCTAGCATGTCAATTCAATTTAATTTTTTCATTTCCATTAGTAAAACAACGTCATTTTTAACCCTGACGAAACAACATCGTTTTCAAGCCTGACGAAACAACATCATTTTCAATCCTAATGAAACAACACCATTTTCAACCAACTTTATCGTTCTTGACTTACGTACCGTCGAGGAGGAAGCGGACACCAACTTCGTCGTTCATGGCTTAACAACCGCCGAGGAGGAAGACAAAGATTTTGACAACATTTTCTTTTACTTATTCATCAGGTTTCCGGTATGTAAATGTTTCCCCCATGCATATACAGTAAACTTCATTTTCCAATGTGTTTATGTTTATGTTGTTGGTGTTGAAATAATATGTTGTTGTTTATGTAGTTGTTAATGTTTTTTTTTATTAGTTGTTGGTGTTGTTTCTGCTGTACTAGGTTTGATTATGTTTATGTTGTCGGTTTTGAAATAGTATGCTGTTGTTAACGTAGTTGTTGATGTTGTTATTTATGAGTTGTGGATCTTGTTTTATGTTAGAGTTTGAGATTTTTAGATTCTACTATAAGTTATGAGCTCCTCATTAGCCTCCCAAAGACCTTATTGATCATTTTCTCTTGTTTTGCTACAACCCTATTGATTAATATAAGTTAAATTTTATTCTGTTGTTGCAACTGGTGTAATGAAAAAATAGTATAGTAGAAGCATAAAACTTGTACCTAGACATTGGTGTCATATGAGATTTTATGACATTAATGTTTGTTATACCTTATGACATTCAACATAGATTTTACGAGTACGTCTTGTGATTGATGTTTGTGTTTGTGTCTTGATGTTGAATAGTAGTGACAAAAATACTTATACAAATGAAACTCGTACAAATGATTCTCAATCTATAGACGAAAAAAAGAAAGAAAAAACAAAGAGGTGCCACAACGATGGCTAAATTAACAAAAGTCCACAAGCCGGGTGTCAAATTACCAATCGAGTTTAGTGTCGTTTATATGATACTTGATGGTCTTCGTTCTCCGCTTTTTAAGAGTTATGTCGCGTTCCTTGGACGTAGAAAAATCAATATATTGATAAATGATTGGAAAGATGCACCAGTAGAGGTGAAAGAGAGCATATGGACAGACATTAAGATATTAATTTAAATTTTCATCGGTTCGGTATTATTACTTTATATAATTACTAATACATACCTATTGATGTAACTTGTAGTTGACGTTTCAGTTTTCTGATGATTATATGTTGAAAAATAAGTGGATCACTTATGCAGGTATATGCTGGAGGGGCTTTAAGTCACGCCTCACGCGTGACTACATTAGGGAGCCTAAGCCTAATCTTGAGCTTTCGTGGGGGAGATATAATTATCTTGACAAAAAGGTTTGAAAAAAGTTTGTGAAGTCTCGTAGTTCTGAGGAGTTCCTACTTAGTATTAACTGTATTTTATGATAGTTTTATGCTTATACTTTATAGATACAACCATGCAAAATAATATTTGTTTTAATGTTTAAAACAGGTTAAAAGTGAAATAGGAAAGCATAACAAGGCAAAAAACAAATACCGTCATAGATTATCTCGTGGAGGATACAAGAAACTTGAGAAAACAATGATTGCTAGAAAAAAAGACAACAACTAGGAGATGAGGACTCCATGAGTCGTGATTGTAGCCCATCTCCACCATCACGACATGAGAAGTTGAAGAGGGCTCGACAAAGGAAAAAAATTGACACTACAATTCAGATGCCTCAAGATTAGTCGCTAAAAAAAATTGTAAGTAGGATTTGTTGTACGTGTGTTATGTGTTATTTAAATTGCTTTGGTAATTAACAATGTATATCTTATCATTTTGTGTAGGATTCATTGATTATGTCGGCCCGTGAAGGTTCCTTTGTTTCAGAACCACAACATGATATATTAGTAGAAGAAATCGGAACAAAGAAGCATGATGGACATGTCTGTGGTGTTCGAGATGGCATCGACTTGAGAGTGTGGTTTGGTACATCTAGAAAAAGCATCTGATAGGTGCAAAAAGAAACAGTTGAAGATTTTGAGAGGAAGTTGGAGAGTTAAAAAGAGATTTTAAAGACACCTTAGCAGCGGAGCGGGAAAGTCGCGGGAAAGACATGAAAAATTAATATATGGTATGTGAGAATATTGTGATATATGAAATATATGATATATATTATGTTGATTCTATCTTGTGTTCCTATTATTTTTACTTTTCCATTTGCTGATATCTAAAATATATGATATATATTAATATTCTGGCACTAAGAGGACAAATGTCGTATACGATGTCAAGACACCATAATGTCGAATGCAATGTCAAGACGTTATGATAGTAGAGATAACAATGAACAATTTAAACAAAATTACATGAAGTAAACAACACAGATCAATTGTTTAATGATACAAGACTTTTTCTCAATCAATCCACTTGATTAAGACTTTAATTGCTCAAGCACATAGCAAGAGACTTACATGGCTCAAACATCTTGGCGAGAGACTTAATCTAAACTGCTAAACAAGTTTAGAAGATTGGAGAACAAGGTGTACTTGATACTAATAACAGAGGTACGGGAAATCACCATAACAAAGACCTAAAGCTCTTAAGATTTATAATATATTCAATGTGCAAGAAATCTTAAGGCTTTTACAATTACAACCTATAACAGAAAATTTGCATACATGATAGAGTTGATAATTGTTGATCTTGTTACTCCTTCTTCTAGTTAATCCTTGTTGAAGATTCAGTTTGAACCTTCATCCACTTATATAGTAGTTACAGTAGGCTAGCCATTGGACGAGATAACTTGATCGGTGCTTTTGCTTTACTCCATAGTACAAGAGCCGTTGAAGATAGATACACCAAAAGATCTTGATCCATTGTGTAACATGTTTAACCATTGAGTCTTCAAAAAGATCCTGTACTATAGAGCCGTTGAGAGTAGATATCCGTAAAGCATGTCAACCTTTCTATAGCCTTGTGAACTCAGACTCCAGCTGACAAACTGATTTGACAATGCAGCTTGCTTTATGCAGTACGAACAACATCAACTTTATAACCAACTTTGAATAATACCAGAAGCCAATTTACATTCACTAAGTGTAGAGACAATTATGTTGCTTCTTCTGATGCTAATGCCTTCAGCTTCATAGTCTACGCCAGACATCACTTAGAAAGTGTTCTTCAGATTCTGCACCACCAGAAGCTAGCGATTCAGCTTCTCTCAAGTGTGCCTTTGTATATTAGATTTTGTATCTAAATATTTACAAGTATTAGAACCCGCATACAAGAAACATACATCAAATATAACCATTGTTCTTTAAATACTTTGTTATCATCAAAATCCAAGAAATATATGTTATGAACAAATCTTGTTCTAACACCTTCAACTGCACCCATTGTCGATCTCCCCACCAATCAGGATATTCTTTTACCTAAAAACAACCATCAAAATCATGACCAATTCAACTGCAATGGCTGCATGTCCCTCCTTTTTCTTTACGCTTGAAGTTGGACTGCACTGCAAACACCATCACTTCACCATGATATTTTATCGTACGAGTCATTGTGCGCAACTGTTCCTCTGAACCACTGTTGCATAAAATTTGTTCAATGTAGGCAGTGGATCCTAAGTGAGAAGATTGGATCCTATAGAGAGTGTCATCTAATCCCATGAGGAACTGATGAATTTTCTCTTCTTCATGTTTCTTTTGCAACACAAAATTGAGATTGCACTTGCAAAGTTCACACATGCATGCATGAATCTGATCATAATTCGCCAACTCTTCCCACGACTTCTTCAATTTTCCATAGTATGCTACAATGGTCAATCCTTTTTGTTTGCATTAAACGAGCTCTTCTTTGAGCCGTTGAATACATGATCCATTAACAATGGAGAACTACTCCTTAATGTCTTCCCAAAGATCTATAACTACCTTCGTATGCAACATAATTAATTGCAATGTAGGTTCAATTGTATTCATGATCTAAGATCTAAATATCTGTAGATTACTCGCCAGGTTTGCTGATTGATCCATCAACAAAACCAATTTTATTTTTTGCTTGAAGAGTTGTTCTAAGTGAACGAGCCCATTCGTCATAGTTTTTTCCCTTTAAATGAACATGTGTTTTCAAACTCCTAGAATTATCATTAGAAGTGATATCATAAGGAGATATGGTTTTTCAGATCATTACTTAATCGCCGGTGTTGATTGACTTATCTTCCTTGATGTTTGTTATGATGCAAGATTTCTTCACAGAAGAACTTTCGATGTCAGACATAATTCAAAGATTTTTTTTATATATTTTATGATATGTATTGCCTGCTATAATACATAATAGAATTTTTCTGAGATGGAATGTCATTCTTTTCGCTGAATATTTAAATGGTATATATACAAGTCCAATGTTAAATAGAATAACTAATCATATCAAAAATAATTTCTTAATATTAAAGCCATTTACACTTATATTAATGCTACAGATACTAAAATGGAGATATGTACAACTGGTGCGTATGTGCTATTATGAGCATAATGTATTGTTACGATAATATCTCCATGATATTTTTATGATAACTAGTAGAAGACCCGTGCGTCCGCACGAGTAAATCTATTCATATCTTAGATCTTTTGATAAGGATTAGTTGTTGCTGATATATAATTGTTATTATAAAATTATTAATAACTGCAAATATTTAAAAATAAAGATGTAACAAATTACCAATATGATAAATCCAATATGTCTAGTAACTAAAAATATTTACAAATATCACTAATAACTATAAATATTTACAAATATTGATTAAAATAAAAAGGTATTGTGGTGATAGTGTCCCGTGAAAATAGTGAATTTTAGTGATAAAATTCATAGGAGTTGATAGTTTGGTGTTGTCACTGCGATCCAACAGATTCTCTAAGTCTTCATCACTAATATTTTTCTGTATCATTTTGTCCTCAGCTGTTTTATCATCTTGAAGCAATGCCAAAACATCCTCTTCATAATAACATAGATAAGAGACAAACAACTCGTTAAAACATGGTAAAAATGTAACTATAAAAATGTTAGTGCAAGACTATAGACTGCCGGTAAAAAATATAACTATAAAAATGTTAGTGCAAGAATATGGATTGCCCGCTTCATAGTTCCAGTAAAATCTTTGAGCTAGACTTATCCATTTCCTCTAAATAAAAATACAACCATACAAAGATGAGATTATGCAGCAAAAGAGTAACATCAGAACTAAAAATTGCACAAGCGACATAACAAACAAAGATGAGTTACACTTAAAATGAGTCACTTAATTGTAAAATGAACAATATCCTATAAACTCAAATGTTTTAAATAATCATATATTAAAAAAGGGACTCATGAGATATAGAAAGAAAAAAAATTTGACATTTGGAAATAAAATTGTAGTCACCGTTGATTAAAATAAAATAGATATTATTTTGACAGTGACCCGTGTTATAGAAAATTAGTTGTCTGTATCACTATTGAAAATTTAATATTTTTTTGTGTTCTTTTTCATTACAAAAAATGGTCTAATTTTTTTATTTATAGTTAAAAATTTAAAAAAGAAAACAAAAAATTGAGAGAGAAAATATTAAAAATGAAAGTGAAAAAGTGTGGAAAAAAATGAGGGCAATTTGTGATTGTTAGAATGAAAAAGATTGAAACATTAGCTAATTATTTTTTTTAATCTTTTATTAGTGTAGGTTGATGTAATAAAAAAGGACAATTTAGATAGCTTGAGTGTAAAATAAAAAAGATTGAATCCAATTTCAGTTTTTTACTTTATGAGGTAGCATGTTTTATAGCATTATCATACTGGTTTTGGACATTTTGGTGTAAAATCAAAAATATTTTAGAGACATTTATTGTTATCATTTTCCAAAAGCCAAGAAATCGGATTAGATAGTACAAAACAAAATATATTATATGATATTTTTATATCTCTTTCCGTAAAGTGGACATGCTTGTACTATAATTGCTTAAAACCAGACATTGCTAAAAGTATACATTTAAAATTTGTTTATGATGAATTAATATATTAAAAATAATGAATACATGTTGGTACTAATAGAGATCTATATTAATATATTTGTGAGTGATTTGTAGGATCTTTCTTCAAATCTTTCCAAGTATTTTAGCATATTTTTGAAACAAACAGAAGATGCAATATTGCAATTAACAACAATTTGAATATTCTAGGATAAAGACAATACAAGCCTGATGTCCATAGAAACATTATGCCTTCCAAATAATTTCAAAAAAGTATGCTGATAAGCTGTGTACTCCTTGCATACAACCAAACAGTAACATATCCGTAGGAGATGATAATGTGTAAAGTTTAAATAAAAAATTATTCATATATTGTGAGATATGTCTTGTACATCAATTTTAACTAAAAATGCCTCATTATACTTGTATTATGCATGTATGCTTCACCAACTCTTCTTTTTACTTGTATACATGTATGCTTCACCAACTCATTATAGTTTAATTTGTGATGATCATTCATATAGATGTTGTATCAAAGGATTTTTTGTGGAAGTGAATCAATAATTAGTCACTCACCTAAAAATGTCTCATTATAACTCTACCACCCACTGTCACACACCTAGTCATGGAAAATTAGATGTCTAAATAACTGGAAAAACCCAGAGTTGAAATGACTTAAGTTCAGCTCAACTCCATAAACATAAAATGAAATTTCTTCATGCTAATAAGTACAACCTGTTTTTTAAAATTCATTCAAATTTCAAAAGTGATTTGAACAAAATCAAGGTCTGGTACAAATGTACCATTTTCTACAATAGATGTTCAAAAACATATTTCAGGACAGAGGGAGTATTAGTTAGTACACTCAATTAACATATGCTTTTCTATATACAATGGACCATTGATGACCACATTTCTCGAGATTTCTATCTTCTAACCAACCATTTCCAGAAGGGTGTTGCGGCATTGAGTGACTTTTGATTGCCATGTATTGTTTGCCACAAAAAGAAAGAAAAAAGATGAATCAAGCCTTTGTAAGTACATGTTGCATGGGTCTATTTGATGCCATCACTGTCATTTAATAACTACAAAACACGATGAATGGGTTCAAAATAAGTTATGTAATTGCTAAATAAGTAGGGACACAAATAGAACCATAACACATAAAAGGCAAGAGCATAAACCATTCCTTGTTGATAGCCATGGGAAATTGCTTGTTGGTAGCCATAACTTCCAACTTAAGCATCGCTGGCTGATTGTAAACTTCCAACAAAAGAGGATGTTGGTCTTAACTGTCCTATAAAAGACAAAAGAAGCAATAAAAAAAATAGAAGCAGACTGTATTCTATGTCACAAAAATAATTTGGAAACTTCAAATTAGAATTGTAGAAGCAGATTGTATTCCATAATGACACAATCACAACCATAGGTAACACAACTGTAGCCATACACAATTGACTAATATACAATTGTTTGGTTTTGCCAGCATAGGCTGAAGTGGATCACCAACAGTAAAACTATATTTCTTTGGAAGTAGTCATACACCATCTGTAAGAAGTGCATAAACTATTTTGTTAAAGACATGAGAAACAAAATATGTTTATTTAACAATACTTTCAGGCTGGTGCAAAATGAAGCCCAAATTAATAAAATGATAATAGAGAAAAGGTTGGTATTATACAATAACACATTCAGAACTATATTGCACAGACACCTATATCAGCAGCAACTTCTCATATCCAACTTTCAATGGTGATGCACCCTAAAGATTAAAAAAAGAAGAAAGTGAATATTGCCATTCACCCCATCCTGACAAGAATGAGTGAGGGTAAAGTGGTAAAATTAGATGGAATAAGTGAGGGTAAGAATGGAATAGCATAATGAGGTCTAAGGGGTAAGAATGTCCAAAATAAATAACTGAGTTTGGGAGAATCATTCTGATCGATCGTGTTTTGTGAAAAGTGCTCTGAGGAACAGAAGAGGGAGAAGCTAGGGCTCAGGGAATTCTTGAAGAACTCAAAGGGGAGAATCAAGATTTTTGCATCTAAGATATTGGGAGTATAGCTTTCATTATAATTGTTATAGAGTTAGGATATATGTGGAATAGTTTGGAGTTTAAGAGGTTTTAGGGATTTATGATGAGTTCTTGATGAATTAGGTAAAAAGTGATGAAATTGAGGCGTATTTTTGATTTAGAATATTGTATGTGTTGCATAAATTGAGGTGTTGTGGTTGTATATAATTTCATGATGAATTGATGGGGTTTTTGGGGCTGTATAGAATTGAACCCGTAGGGAAAATTGGAGGTTTTTGGTGAAAAATTCGTGAAAACAGCAGAAAATTGATTCAGCAGGTCAAGTAACCGGTTACCGTGTGGGACGTAACCGGTTACATAGTACAAATTTGGGGTTTTTAGGCATTTTTCAACTGTGTAACCGATTACGGCATATGTGCTAACCGGTTACCACTGAAACATACAGTTTTTGGAAAACTTGGAAAATTCATAACTTTCAAACCGTGTATCTGTTTGATGCGCCGTTCGAAGCGTTGGAGAGCTGACATTATGAAATTTAATTTGGTAAAATAAAATTAGTAAAATTAATTATTTTTCCAGTATTGAATTTAGGGAAACGTCGGATTAATCTTTGGGGAAATTCCAGGTTGGCTTATATGTTGATTACTTTGATGTTGTGATGACTGTTCTGGTGTTATTATGATGTATATGTTGCTGTAAGATGTTTAAGGTGCTGCTATGATATACATTGATGTTGGAGTGTGTGTAATTGTATGAGAACCAATGATGTTTTGTTGTAAATGATGATATTTGTTGTAAATGATTATACTTACGCGATGTTGCTTTTATGTTACTGTGATGTTATTGATGATGCTGTGGTAATGTTATTGATGATGCTGTGATGATGTTTCTATGATGTGCATATTTGATATATATATATATATATATGCTATATGATGAATAAGATGAATAAGTACATGGATGATGATGCAGGCTTGATGACTTATGTTGAGGATTATGATGATGTTGTCGCATCGTGCATTCATGGCATATTAGGACTTCGGTTCAATGATGATGATAGGACTTCAGTCCAGTGATGATGATAGGACTTCGGTCCAGTGAAGATGATAGGACTTCGGTCCAAGGTGGCTTCAATCCCATTGTGTGGATTGAGGTAATTATGACGTATTCCCTTGTGGAGGGTTAATGGCCCAGTGTCTATTTTATGACGATTGGCACCACATGCATATCCCGATGACGGTGCATTTCATACTAAGTGGCATTGCATGTGAATGAGTGAATTGTGAATTATTATGTGTGTCTGTTGATGATGAAATGAAGATGTTGTTGCTGTCCCGTTTATATCTTTTTCTTTATACCTTTTATAATGAATTGTGAATACTCACCCTGCCTGTTTGAATGTTGCCTCGACGTGGGTAACATGCAGGTGATCAGGTTTAGCCTTGGATGCTTTCGAGGACTTGTAGTTTATTAGCTTTTGGTCGATTTAGAGGGTCTTGCTCTGATAGTGTAACATTGGGTTAGGGTCCTTTGAGTTGAACTATGCTGTTTCCCTATTTTGTTATTATATGATGATATGGTTTTAATTTGACTATTATGATGTTTGTCGAAAAACCTTTTTATTTGAAAATTTGAGTTCCACTGCCATTGAAGGATTTTTTTGTGTGAAACTTTGAGAAAACCCTTTTGTTTACAGGGTAATTTGTGTTATTTTGATTTAATGAGAAATGTGCACCCTTTGAGGTGATTTTTATGCCTTACTCTGATTATTTAAGTTGTTTCTGCTGCAACATTATTGGGGGTAGAAAAGGGTGTTACATTAGTGGTATCAGAGCAGGTCGGTCCGTCTGGCCAGGTTGTCTAATGTTGTTTGTTTCCCTAGTGTGCGACATGTGCGTAAAAACAC
This sequence comes from Lathyrus tuberosus, assembly GCA_022829125.1. Taxonomy (NCBI): domain Eukaryota; kingdom Viridiplantae; phylum Streptophyta; class Magnoliopsida; order Fabales; family Fabaceae; genus Lathyrus; species Lathyrus tuberosus. The sequence continues at coordinate 4,998,305 of JALAZF010000177.1, read as the reverse complement.
TGTCGATGCTTGTTTTGTTTTCCATTTGTAGGTTGGGAATGAAACAAGTGGGGGAGAAGATGGTGCTTCTCCAAGGTGTTTCAAGTGTGGAGCGTTGGCTAAGTGTGATGTGGGCGCTGCGATAGTTGGTGGAGATAGTTTATACCGCCTCATGATATCGGCTGTTATTGATAAATTAAGGAACTGATCACCCTTAATCTCTTGTTGATAATAGACGGGATCATGTTAGGTGGGATAGACGTGTCTTACGAACTTGAGTAGTGTGTGCAGTGAATTATTGGGGTTAAGCCGAGTGCTTGCAGATTATTTTGTTGAGTCGATGCAGACTATTAGATTTGAAGAGGAGGCGAACTAGAGTTTCTTGCCTGTCGGTCAAGTTGGGATATCTTGAGGAGAACAATCAGGTATTGTTGATGTCTGCTTTTGAGGGATAGAGAACAGGATGGTGGCGAGTGTTATGCCAATGGTGTGTAATTCCTGACGATCACCTGAATCTAATTTCGACGAAGATGAAGAGTTGGTTGTTCTGTGAAGCAAGTGGGTGAGTCTGTGAAAGATGGTGCAAAGGTGTTATGATGTTGGATTATTGGAAGGAATAAGGGATGTGGTGGTGTGTGTCTATTTGGAGGTGTTCCCATGAGATATCAGTGATTTACCACTGTAGCGTGGGGTGTAACTTGCTATCGACCTGGTACTCGATGCAAGCTCGATGTCGGTGTTTGCATACAGAATGTATTTTTCTGAATAAGTGAATTGAAGGAATAGCTGGAGGACTTGTTTAAGAGGAAGTTGTTCGACCGAGTGTTTTTCTGTGAGGTTCCCCTGTGATGTAGGTGAAGGAGAAAGATGGAAGTATGAGGTTGTGTGTTGATTATCGGCAGTTGAATAAAGTGATGATCTAGAATAAGTGTCTACTTTCGAGGATTGAGGAATTGATGGATCAGTTAGTAGATGCTTGTGTGTTTAGCAAGATTGATTTGAGGTCTGGTTATCATCAAATTTGTGTTAAGCTTGATGATATTCTGAAGACAACTTTCAGGAGGAGGTATGGTGACTATGAGTATACTTTGATGTCGTTTGGTGTGTCCAATGCACCTGGTGTGTTCATGGAGTACATGAATCGGATTTTCCATGAGTATTTGGATAAGTTTGTGGTGGTGTTTATCGATGATATCTTAATATATTCTCGATCGGAAGAAGAACATGCCGAGCATTTGAGGACTGTGTTGCAAGTGTTGAGGGAAAAGAAGTTGTATGCAAAGTTGTCCAAGTGCGAGTTCTGGTTGAAGGAAGTGAGTTTCATTGGCCATGTGATTTCCAGTGGTGGAATTGCTGTTGATCCTTCGAAGATTGATGATGTGTTACAGTGAGAGACTCCAAAGTCTGCTACTGAGATACGAAGTTTTCTGGGGTTAGCGGGTTATTACCGCAAGTTTACTGAAGGTTTTTCTAAGTTGGCGTTACCTTTGAATCAGTTGACTTGAAAGGGCCAAGCTTTTGTGTGGGATGTAGCTTGTGAAGAGAGTTTTGTCGAATTGAAGAAGACGTTGATGACTGCTCCAGTATTGATTTTGCCCAATTCGAGTGAATCATTTGTGGTGTACTGCGATGCGTCGAAGATGGGTCTTGGTGGAGTATTAATGCATAATGGACAAGTTGTTGCCTATGCTTCGAGACAATTGCGAGTTCATGAGAGGAATTATCCTACACATGACTTGGAATTAGCTGCGGTGGTGTTTGTGTTGAAGATTTAGAGACATTATCTGTTTGGCTCCAAATTTGAAGTGTTCAGTGATCATAAGAGTCTGAAGTACTTGTTTAATCAGAGGGATGCTGAATATGAGGCAAAGAAGGTGGTTTGAACTGTTGAAGGATTTTGATTTTGATTTGAGTTATCATCCGGGCAAAGCAAATGTAGTGGCCGATGCATTGAGTAGGAAGTCATTGCATATGTAAATGCTTATGGTGAAAGAGCTGGAACTAATTGAGCAATTCCGAGATTTGAGTTGGTGTGTGAAGAGACTCCTGACAGTGTGAAGTTGGGAATGATGAAATTGACTAGTGGTATTCTAGGAGAAATCAGATGGGGACAGCAATTTGATTTAAAGTTGGTTGACCATTTGGCCTTGATTAACCAAGGTAATGGAGGTGAATTCCGAATTGACGAGAATGGCGTGATGATGTTCAGAAACAGGGTATGTGTCCCAGATGTCCCAGATATTAAGAAGAGCATTTTTAAAAAAGGACATCGAAGTAGGTTGAGTATTCATCCCGGTGCTACGAAGATGTACCAGGATTTGAAAAAGCTGTTTTGGTGGCCAAGTATGAAGAAGGATGTTGCGGAGTTTGTTTATGCGTGTTTGACTTGCCAGAAGTCGAAGGTGAATCATCAGAAGCCTTTAGGTATGATGCAGCCGCTGAGAATTCCAGAATGGAAATGGGATAATATTTCCATGGATTTTGTGGTGGGATTGTCGAAGAGTGCTAAGGGAAATGATTCAATTTGGGTGATCGTGGATAGATTAACTAAGTCGGCTCATTTCTTGCTGATGAAGATTAATCACTCTATGTAGAAGTTAGCTGAGATGTATATTAAAGAGATCTTGAAGTTGCATGGAGTACCTTCGATTATTGTATCGGATAGAGATCCGAGGTTTACGTCGAGGTTCTGGAAGAGTTTGCAAGATACGTTGGGTACCAAGTTGAGGATGAGTCCTGCATACCATCCACAAACGGACAGTCAGACGGAAATGACTATCCAATCTTTAGAGGATTTGCTGAGAGCTTGTGTGTTGGATCATTGAGGATCGTGGGATAGGCATTTTCCGTTGATTGAGTTCACGTACAATAATAGTTTTCATGCTAGTATTGGAATGACGCCCTATGAAGCTTTGTATGGGAGAAGGTGTAGGACTCCGTTGCGTTAGTATGAATCGGGAGAGAGGGCTGTACTCGGACCCGAAATTATGCAAGAGATGATTGAGAAGATTAGGGCGATACAAGAAAGAATGAAAGCTTCGCAGAGTCGACAAAAGAGTTATCATGATAAGAGGAGGAAAGCACTTGAATTCCAAGAGGGAGATCATGTGTTCTTGAGAGTGACACCAGTGACTAGTGTGGGTCGAGCTTTGAAGTCTAAGAAGCTTACTCCATGTTTTGTTGGTCCTTATCAGATATCGCAGAGGATAGGGGAGGTAGCCTATCGAGTTTCTTTACCGTCGTCACTCGCGAATTTGAATGACGTGTTCCATGTGTCTCAATTGAGGAAGTACATTCCAGATCCGTTGCATCTGATTCAGATGGATGATGTACCAGTTAGGGATAATCTGACTGTGTAAATATTGCCTGTGCGTGTTGATGGTCGAGAGATGAAGCAGTTGCGGGGTAAAGATATTGCCTTGGTGAAGGTGTTGTGGGGTGGACCAGCTGGCGAAAGTTGGACTTGGGAACGTGAAGATCAGATGAGGGAGTCGTATCCGACTCTGTTTCCTTGAGGTAATTTTTTAGGGCGAAAATTCTTTAAGTGGGGGAGAGTTGTAACACCCCGAAAATCTAAATTAATTATTTAATTAGTTATTTAATTGATTTAGCGTAAATTGTGAGTTTATATGACATTGGGATGGTTATGAGGCATGATGATATGAAATATGAGGATAAATTCTAAGTTATTATTTACTTAAGATTATTTAGATTTATTAGAGGATTAATCTAAATAATTAGATAAATAATCATTTTAGAGATTTAAAGGGTAAAGTGGTAAAATTAGATGGAATAAGTGAGGGTAAGAATGGAATAGCATAATGAGATCTAAGGGGTAAGAATGATAAAAACAAATAACTGAGTTTGGGAGAATCATTCTGATCGATCGTGTTTTGTGAAAAGTGCTCTGAGGAACAGAAGAGGGAGAAGCTAGGGCTCAGGGAATTCTTGAAGAACTCAAAGGGGAGAATCAAGATTTTTGCATCTAAGGTATGTGGAGTATAGCTTTCATTATAATTGTTATAGAGTTAGGATGTATGTGGAATAGTTTGGAGTTTAAGAGGTTTTAGGGATTTATGATGAGTTCTTGATGAATTAGGTAGAAAGTGATGAAATTGAGGCGTATTTTTGATTTATTAGAATGTTGTATGTGTTGCATAAATTGAGGTGTTTTGGTTGTATATGATTTCATGATGAATTGATGGGGTTTTGGGGCTGTATAGAATTGAACCCGTAGGGAAAATTGGAGGTTTTTGGTGAAAAATTCGTGAAAACAGCAGAAAATTGATTCTGCAGGTCAAGTAACCGGTTACCGTGTGGGACGTAACCGGTTACATAGTGAAAATTTGGGGTTTTTAGGCATTTTTCAACTGTGTAACCGGTTACGGCATATGTGCTAACCGGTTACCACTGAAACATACAGTTTTTGGAAAACTTGGAAAATTCATAACTTTCAAACCGTGTATCTGTTTGATGCGCCGTTCGAAGCGTTGGAGAGCTGACATTATGAAATTTAATTTGGTAAAATAAAATTAGTAAAATTAATTATTTTTCCAGTATTGAATTTAGGGAAACGTCAGATTAATCTTTGGGGAAATTCTGGGTTGGCTTATATGTTGATTACTTTGATGTTGTGATGACTGTTCTGGTGTTATTATGATGTATATGTTGCTGTAAGATGTTTAAGGTGCTGCTATGATATGCATTGATGTTGGAGTGTGTGTAATTGTATGAGAACCAATGATGTTTTGTTGTAAATGATGATATTTGTTGTAAATGATTATACTTACGCGGTGTTGCTTCTATGTTACTATGATGTTATTGATGATGTTGTGATGATGTTTCTATGATGTGCATATTTGATATATATATATATATATATATATATATATATATATATATATATATATATATATATATATATATATATATATATATATATATATATGCTATATGATGAATAAGATGAATGAGTACATGGATGATGATTCAAGCTTGATGACTTATGTTGAGGATTATGATGATGTTGTCGCATCGTGCATTCATGGCATATTAGGACTTCGGTCCAGTGATGATGATAGGACTTCGGTCCAGTGAAGATGATAGGACTTCGGTCCAAGGTGGCTTCAATCCCATTGTGTGGATTGAGGTAATTATGACGTGTTCCCTTGTGGAGGGTTAATGGCCCAGTGTCCATTTTATGACGATTGGTACCACATGCATATTCCGATGACGTTGCATTTCATACTAAGTGACATTGCATGTGAATGAGTGAATTGTGAATTATTATGTGTGTCTGTTGATGATGAAATGAAGATGTTGTTGCTGTCCCATTTATATCTTTTTCTTTATACCTTTTATAATGAATTGTGAATACTCACCCTGCCTGTTTGAATGTTGCCTCCACGTGGGTAACGTGCAGGTGATCAGGTTTAGCCGTGGATGCTTTCGAGGACTTGAAGTTTATTTGCTTTTGGTCGATTTAGAGGGTCTTGCTCTGATAGTGTAACATCGGGTTGGGGTCCTTTGAGTCGAACTATGATGTTTCCCTATTTTGTTATTATATGATGATATCGTTTTAATTTGACTATTATGACGTTTGTCGAAAAACCTTTTTATTTGAAAATTTGAGTTCCGCTGCCATTGAAGGCTTTTTTTTTGTGAAACTTTGAGAAAACCCTTTTGTTTATAGGGTAATTTGTGTTATTTTGATTTAATGAGAAATGTGCACCCTTTGAGGTGATTTTTATGCCTTACTCTGATTATTTAAGTTGTTTCTGCTGCAACATTATTGGGGGTAGAAAAGGGTGTTACATATAGCGCCATCCCTGTTGATCGTTTCCCAAACCACACCATTTTGGTATTTTTTTTGAAGTGTTATTTTTTTTTGGTATTTTTCTTGAAAAAATAAGTTATACTAAAAAAAATTCAATATAAAAGAAAAGTAAAGATTCACGCGTTATTGAAAAATCAAATGATTTCGACATGAAAAAAATAAAAAAGAGAAGAACAAGATTTATATGAAAAATCCAAATTTATGTCAGCATAAAAGAAATTCAAATTTCTAATCTTAGTTCTCAGTTATCAAATCAATGATTCTTAATGCTAACAACTAAACCCTAAGTTTTAAATTGAAGAACAAGATGTTTTTAAGTTTAGTATTGCTATCAATATCTCTCCCAAGAAATCCTGGAATTCTGCAAAATTGTGTCTATTTTTTTTGGACTGATTTCTTAATAGTAAGACTTTCCATTGAAGCATCAAAATCCAAACTTGTAAAGTTTTTCATTAAACACCACAATATTATCTCCCTGAAAACAAAAAGCCCGTTAGAAACCACCATGTTGTCTCATAACGATCACATTCTGATCCCTATTTCCACCTTAACAAGAAAACCCAATAAAAGCCCCTTCCAAAATACATCTACAACGTAACACCACAAATTTGATTAAATTATTTGGATTTATTTTATTTTATCATTTGATGATGGTGTATATTTAAATAAATAATAGAATCTTATGTGGTGCTGGGATGTAATAGAATTAGGAGGGTATGGTGAGAAAATAGAATAAATTGAATAATAATTAGAATAATCAGAATTTTAATTATTATTATTATTAATAAAATAAGAAAAAATAGAAAAAATAGTAGCTAGTAGTGAAATAAACAATGAGGGGATTTAGAGAATAACTTGGGGGTATGAGAGAAAAACCTAAATGGGAGGATTAAACCTATTTTTTATAAATAGAGGGATTGAGAATTAAGAGAATTTATAGTATGTGAAAACAAGGGGAAGGGGGGGGGGGGGGGGGGGGGGGGGGGGAGAAAGGACATTCAATCTAGGTGTATTGCATGGTGGGGTAGAGATGAGAAGTCCTGAATCTCATTAGAGTTCCTAGTTTTTTTTATGAATTGTTGTATGATGAAATTTGTTGGTCGATCTTGTGTTTATATATGTTGCTATGATTGAATCTAAATTTGAATTAACATGAATATGTATGTATGAGGTTCTTCCATTGATGAAGGTATGAAAGCTTGAGTTTTATTCATGTATGGGGGTTTAGGAATGAAGGGGATGATAAACTTATGATGAAAATTTATTTATTTTTGGAAAAATATGCGGCGACAATCAATTGTCATCACATGACAATCGATTGCGCTGATTTAAATTTTGAAAAAAATAAACAGTACAATCGATTGTAACATTTCATGAATAGATTGTATGGCTTAGAAACACAAATTTTGAGATGTCAATAGTGAAATACCTTAGATTACAATCAATTGTCACCCTATGACAATCGATTGTCTTAGGCTGAATTGTGAAAAATGTTATTTTTGATTTTGTTGTATTGTCCGATGATTTTGTCCGTAACTTTCGTTATGTAAGTCCAAATGAGACGCCATTTGAAGCGTTGAAAATCTACGCGCAGAGATACCTCATGGTAGTGCTTGATGAATTATTTGAATTATAATCATGTGTCTACCGTGGCAATGTTTGTGCTGACTTGTATGAATAGTTATTTAATCGTTATTTTTATATAATGATGTGTTGATGTTTCGGTGAAGTAACATGAATAAATGATTATGAAGTTACATTTTGTTAAGTTGATGTTGTTTGTTCTGGTTTATTGATGTCGTAACATTGAGTAATTGTTATGTATGATGAAAAATGTTGTGCATAAATGGTGAAATATGCATGGTGATTCTTTTGGTGAACTGCTTAGTGATAATGCATGTTGTTAAGAGTCATGCATCATGATGTACAAATTTCAATCCAGCTTTGGTGTGCTCTGGTGCTGTGGTATGGATTGGGAGCGAGTAGCTAATTCTAATGAAAAATTGGTGAAGCGTTACCTTTGGTGATGGTAACGAGCTTTGGTGTGGTCTTGTCCGGTGGTATGGATCAGGACCGAGTAGCTAATTCTAATGAGGCATTAGTGAAGCGTTACCTATGGTGATGGTAAAGACTTTTGGTGAGCTCTAATTCTATGGTGGGGACTAGGAGCGAGTAGCCGGTTCTAGGTGGGAGCGGGTGAACCGTTACCTATGGTGATGGTAACGAATTTTGGTGGCATCTGATCCTATGGTGGAGGTTGGGAATGTTTGCTTGCTTATTATGTTTTGTTGGAGCTTAATTGCTTTATTCGATTTATGTTGAAGTTGTTGAGAGTTGAATATGATAACTCAATATTTTGATAGCAGTTTATATAATTTTGAAGTTGAGACTAAATGTCTAAGTTATGCTATTTTTGTTGGGAATTAACTGTGGGTTGTGTTGAAAATAAAGTATGAGCTCTAAGTCCTACATTGCTTAGAAAAGTGGAGGTTAAGCACTTTATAAGTAAGAGGACTCATACACCTATCACCTTAAGGTTTTGGGTGAATATGTGGTGTCTTTCTCACTTGTTTGGGTGAGTCTTTGACCCTTAGGTGAGTGTTTGACCCAATGTGTATGCTTTCCCCTCATGATAATCCATTAGTGGTATCAGAGCCTGGTTCGAGTAAGGGACCGACTCCTTGTGTCGAAAATCTTCTTGACATGGTGGTCAGGCGGCATATTTCGTTGAAGTGCCCATGACGAGATAAGGGTGTCTCTCAACGACGGTACAAGCATGTGGATGTAAAAGATTCTGCTCGAGGGGGAGCATAGTGGATGGACACACACTTGAGGGGGAGATTGTTGGGAATTAATTTTGAGTTGTGTTGAGAATCAAGTATGAGTTCTAAGTCCCACATTGCTTAGAAAAGTGGAGGTTAAGCACTTTATAAGTAAGAGGACCCATACACCTATCACCTTAAGGTTTTGGGTGAATATGTAGTGTCGCTCTCACTTGTTTGGGTGAGTCTTTGACCTTTAGGTGAGTCTTTGACCCAATGAGTATGCTTTCCCCTCATGATAACCCATCAATTTTATTTAATTGAAATAAGATCGATATTGCCACAATGATACCCTAAGTGAAGGTGAGCGTGCAATGACAAGTTTTGTATGACGTTGATATTTTCGTTGCGTGTTTGTTAAATGTTTGATTTATTAAAGGTTTTGCAAGTGGTGACACCTTAGATTGTTGTGTAAGCTTAATATATAAATTTCGGGGTTTATGGTGTTATATACCGCATGTAATGACAACTCAAAAACAAGCTGACAAAAGAGACCCAATAATGAATACGGATGAGTAGAAAAGAAGGAAGGATAGAAGAGGAGGAAAATAAATAGATTTTGATTCTTGATTTAAGATTTAGGGATTTAATAGAAGAAGAAAAAGAAGAACGAACGATAAAAACAAAACAAAACAGTGTATGTCAGCAATTTTTTTTGTCAAATATTTATTTATAGATGGTAGAAGAAGAATGATAAATAAAAATTGGAACAAATAGAAAAAGTTCTTAATTTTGATTTGGTTTTGAAAAAAATTGAATTTTAAAAAATTTGAGAAGAAGAAGAAAGAGATAGAAAAGTATAAAATAGATAGAATAAAAAAGGAATTTGAGAAGAAAATAGTTTAGAAGAATTGCATATTTTAATGTTTATTATTTTGTTTTTTATTATGTTTTTTTAATGAATTATTAAGTATTTAATGATATGTCATTTTATTAATACAAGTGGATTATTTCATGTCATCAGCTCATATGATTAGAAAAATAATACATCACCAATTTTTTGATTAAATATGAGAAAGGGGACCAAAATTATTTAAAAATAAAATAGGATGACTGATTTTGTGAATTGACTAAAATAGGGGATTAAAATTAAAATTTAACCTACTTATTATTAGTTCAATTTACTCTATTTAATTTTATTATTTCATTTGTTTTATTATCATTTTATAATATTAACTTTAAATATAGTATATGATATATATTATAGTAAATTTATTATTTATTAGTATTTTTATAATATTAATAAAAAAAATATAATTTGTAATTTGGATATTTAAAACCTGATCCAAATCAAACTGCGTAAATTTGGTTCGGACCAAATTTTTCAAATCAATTATTTAAAATCAAACCGAATCGTAAGTAAATTTATCTTTAGAACAGATAATTATTTGCCTCAAAACTGATTCAAACCACACCGGGAACATCTATATTAGTGCCCAATCAATTCCTAACTTAAATTATAATTTGTAATTTGAATATTTAAAACCTGATCCAAGTCAAACAACGTACATTTGGTTCGGTCCGAATTTTTTAAATCAATTATTCAAAATCAAACCGAATGTGAGTAAATTTATCTTTAGAACAGATTATTATTTGCCTCAAAACTGATTCAAATTGCCCCGCGGACATCTTTATTAGTGCCCAATCAATTTCTAAGTTAAATAACAATTTATCTAATTTTATATTAAATATAATTAGAATTTATCTAATTTTATATTATATATAATTAATAAATTTCTATCCTATGTTGATTCTACGATCAATAAATTTCAATTAAACACTTATAACAAATAATGTTATAGAAAATTAGTTTTTTATTTATTATTTTTTAAAATTTAATTGCATAGCTAAATTAAACCGTCAATATTGAAAAAATTAACCTATTTGGTCGCATTTTTTTGTTGTGTTATTGTCTATTTTTTCTCTTTCTTTTTCATATCATCCTCTACGAAATTTAGGGTTTTTAGAAATTTGATGATTGAGAATATATAATTTGAATAAAAATGTTCAAAATTGACTAATTCAAATATTATTTTTTGACATGCAACAATAATAAAGCTATTAGAAAAAATTTGCCGCCACGAGAATCCCACAAAACTCGAATAACTTATCTCCCCACTTGCGCTCAAAAGATTATTGTTTGAGAAAAAATAATCAAATTTTCTTTTAATGAAATGTGCTTTAAAGTGAAATGATGGTATATAAGTCAAGATTAGAAAGAACATTATGATCAAATATAAATAGAAGTTAGCATATCTCAAACTCAAACTAGTTGACTTTCTAATTACTGGTATGTTTGACATTTCGAAATGGTTCTATTTTTCATTGTTGGCGTGCTCATATTCTTACTATTATCAGCTTGAAAAAGAGACTTTAATTGAATGGGGGTTTTAATTAAGTGGGAACAACTTTTCCCACATTATACATTACTTAAAAAATTGCACATAATTATAAAAGTAGTCATATTTGGAAGGCACAAAAATTATGTCATATTTAGATGTGTACTTTTGAAGTACTTTTGAGAGTGGAACAATAAGAATAGAGGATTTCTTATTACACCACCCTTGTTTTTTAGGCACCAATTGAATTTTCGGTTTTGCCCCCTGATTTCGGATGGGCACATTCGGACGCACCAATTTTTTTAAAACGTAGATTCTTTCCGGAAGTGCACATCCGGAAACTTTCCTGATCTGCAGATCCGGAAAAAGGCAGAACATTATTTTTATTTTAAAAATCGGTTTTTTTGTTTGGTCGCATATGTTAATAAATCGTCGCAATTTAATATACATTTGAAGACATCCATATATATAATAAATCTCTGTCAAAATACAGCGCATACATATAATATAAATATAATACATCAAACAAAAAACTACTGTGTATGGCGAAGGATCTGTCCTGGCTCCCCTGCTCCTCTGCCCCTACCCGCCATCCTGGACCGATGTCTGCGGTACTGAAGTGCCCCCTGAGCAATCGCAATAATCCTGTCCACGGCAACTCTGGCACCAGAGCCCTCAGGGAGGTGACCGTCCGTAATGGCCTGCCTCGCTATCTGCTCTATCTGACGACAGCGTGGTAGGACATCCTGAGCGTGGTCCAGCTGAGACTTCCGCTCCTCTAATATCTCCTGATGAGCGGGTCTGGGGGGCGATCCCTCAGCAGTGGGCACCATGCATGGGTGTGAGAAGGTGTAGAACCACACGATGTACCCGGCGGCAACACTCCAGTCTGTCTCCGCTCTGGTCGCCCGAGCCTCCTCCGGTACCAAGTGGGACTGGTAGTCAGCATATAGCTCATCTATCTCCCTGCGGGTCAAGCCTAGAGGAGCAGACTCATGAGGCATCCTGGGGATCGTCTGCGTGTAACCGAATTGACGCAAGACGCGCTCTGGCAGGTATCGGGCAGTAACGGTCGAACTGCATGCCAACCATCCTGAGAACAAACAAACGTCATCGAACGGGCGCGTCACACGGTGCTCGGCATATGGGCAATACAAAACGTCCTCAGCAACGATCCGATCTAGATACACTCTGAAGGGGTCCGGCGCCTGGTTCCCTCTGAGCAGGACAAATGCAGCAGCACGTGGCATAGCCTCAGTGTACCCCTGGGCACTCCCCCAACCAGTAATATAGGGAAAGTGCTGTAAAATCCACGCCTGAAATGGAAAACATAACATGGGTGTCAAACATTATAATGAATACAGAAAGAAAAGAAAAGAAAAAATCACTTAGAATATTAGATTGTTACCACGTATAGCGTACAGCTGCCTGCCACAGTCTTGGCTGCCCAGCGGCAACCATCAGAGAGCCTGGAATAGGTGAATGCCAGCTCAGCCGCCCCCCAGTTGTACCGATGGATCTCTGTCTGATCCGAAAGGTACCTGAGGTAGACGATATCAACATAATAGGCGCTGGTGTCCACAAACACCTGCGTGCCCAGCAAAAATAAGTAGTAGTATCTCAGGGCACGCGTCCTGTGGATCGCCACCTCAGCTGGATCACCATCTGCCCGTCCTGCCTCTGCAAGCGCCTCAGTAAATCTACCCATCAGAAACGAGAACCGGACGTGTGCGCCCCTCAACTGGTGCACCTCCGCATGTGCCTTCTCTGGGCTAGCACCAAGCTCTGTAACCAGCAACTCTATGCCGTCCGCCTTCGTCATCCTACCGTGACGGAGAAGGGAACCGGTGATCGGTAGATGTAAGAGGCACGAGATATCATCCAGCGTGATCGTGATCTCGCCGTACGGTAGATGGAATGAGGATGTCTCAGGGTGCCATCTCTCAACAAATGCCATCAGGATACCGTACTGGATCTGGGGATACCCAATCCTAGACAAGCCTCCAAGACCAGACTGCGCAAGTGCAGGCGTGAACCACTCAGCCTCTGGCAGCATCTCAATCGTGTCCATAACCTTACCCCCATGGTTATAGAACTTCTGTGAAGCCTTATCCTGAAAATTTCCAAATAAAACAATGTTACAAATGAACATATTTTCAACGAATACAATTCTATAAATAAACCGAGAAAGGTTACCTGTCCTAGCCAGACAAATCTGGCCGTATGCTCAGAGTACCCCGCGAGTAGGGACATATCAGACGGTCCCCCGGGGTAACCGCCCAGCTCATCGAAATCGTCATCAGCGTCAACACCCTCATGTGCTGGGTGATCACCCTCTAGAATAGGAATAGAAACAGGGGAACGAGGAGGAGTAGCTGATGGAGCTGGAGTCTCCTGACGACGCCTGCGTGCAGGCTGGGACCCTGATGAACTAGCAGTAGAATCCCGACGCCTCCGAGATGTAGAATCGGCGGCTGACGAGGGAGTGGCCTGAACCTGTGATGTGGATGGCTGTGGTGTAGGATGTGGTGTAGGATGTCCCTCAGCTGTAGGGGCTACCACAACTCCCTCTGCGCCGGAAGCCTCGGCTGTAGACTGCAACCGCTCACGTCGGACAGATGCGTGCTGAGCTGTCCGTCCATGTATGGTACGATCGCCTCTGTCAGCCATCTAATCTGCAAAGCATAATAAATAAATTAAATTTTTATTAAAAATAATTAAACAAAAACAAAAAAACAAGGAAAATTAAAAAAGGAAATAAAAAAGTAGTCTTCCGGATGTGCACATCCGGAAGTATTCAGCATTTTTAACGTTACGTGTTACCGGATGTGCACATCTGGAAGAATTCAGCATTTTAACGTTAGGTGTTACCGGATGTGCAAATCCGGAAGGAAGTAGAACTTTGAACGTTGGGTATCTCCGGATCTGTACATCCGGTACGTATTTTGAAGGTTTAAAACGCCAGCCATGGCCACTGTCCCAACCAGAAGGGCATTTTTATGCCCTGATGATCCGTTTGAAGCAGTAAAAATGACCTACATTGTCTCTAACCTATGTTATTCATACAACCTAACAATTTCTACACCTAAATGTCTACTCTAAATCAATTACTCGAAAATTACTCCGAAACTCTAAAATTTGAAAACTTACCGATTAAAATGTGATACGGAGGATTTGGAATGTGTTGATCGTTGTAGCAGTTGCTCTGCGCAGAACTCGAGTGGAAAAAGTCGGGATTTGTGGGAATGAGAAATTGAGAGTTTGAGAGAATTTGTAAGGTTTTGGAAATGAAAATGTGAATAATGAGGGGGGAGAAGGTCTGGCGCGAATTAATAATAAATTCTTCCGGATGTGCACATCAGAATTATTCCCGGATATGTACATCCGGAAAATCTCTGCGTTTTTTAAAGATTTGGTGCGTCCGGATGTGCACATCCGGAATAGAGGGGTAAAAAAATAATTTCACGTGGTGCCTAAGAAACTTGGGTGGTGCATTAAGAAACCCTCTAAGAATATGGGTTGAAGTAGTTCTCGGGAGTGCATATTAGGGGCCATGAACTTTCTCAATCTCATGCTATTTTTTTAATGGAAATTAAACCATTTTCAATTAAGTATTTTGTTTATACACGACTTATGCGGAAGGGATGTGTAAACGTCTAACCTCTTAATCGATTTTAAATAAAGTATTTTGCTTTTATTGAGTCATGTTTGAGGGATTGTGTAATGTTTGATCTTGTGGCCGATTTAAATATGTTGACGATGCATAATTCATATTATAGTCGTTCTGATTACAAAGTTTGTAAGATTAGCTACAAAGTTTGTTAGCTTAGTTACAAATATATGAATTGATTGAAATTTGTAAACATGTATATATACATGTCAAAATGTTGTAAATAACAACTCTTCTCTCTAAATAACAAAAAAAATTTACAATAAAGATTGTTCACAAGATTGTTCCAACAAATGTTACAAAGTTTGTAAGATTAGTTACAAAATTTGTAAGATTATTTACAAAGTATTATGAAAAATAAGTGTGAGTTGAAAGTGTTGAGAAATAAGTGTGGGGAAGTTCCACATTAAAAAAAAAAGTGGAGATTGAGCATTTTATAAGTGGGAGAACCTATACACCTATCACCTTAAAGTTTTGGGTGAGTATGTGGTGTGTCTCTCATAAAGTGTGTTGCGCATAAAGAAAAACTCCAATGAAAAGTGCTCCATCATGTTGACCCCAAAATTGAGGAGCAACAGTGGTATCATAAGCCATTGGTTCAATGTATGTAGATGAAAGAGCTTTGCCTTGAGGGGTATTGTGGATATAGACTCACACTTGAGGGGGAGTGTTTATAAAAACAAGTGTGAGTTGGAAGTGTTTAGGGATATAGACTCACACTTGAGGGGGAGTGTTTATAAAAATAAATGTGAGTTGGAAGTGTTGAGAAACAAATGTGGGGAAGTCCCACATTGATTAGAAAATCAGAGATTGAACACTTTATAAGTGAGAGAACCCAATCACCTATCACCTTAAGGTTTTGGGTGAGGATGTGATGTGTCTTTCACAAGGTGTGTTGCTCATAAAGAAAGACCATAATGTATAAATGCTCTCTCATGTTGACCCCCAAGATTTGATGATCCAACAGTGGTATCATGAGTCGTGTGACACAAGTGTATGTGGATGAAAGAACTTTTGCTTGAGGGTGCATTGTGGATAAAGTTACACTTGAGGGGGAGTGTTGGGAAAAACATGTGTGAGTTGGAATGAGTTGGAAATATTGAGAAATACGTGTGGGGGAAGTCTCACATGGGAAAAACATGTTTGTTGTCAGTGCTATTTTACAATGGAAGAAGGAGATATTAGGAGAGTGCATTGACACTTTTATCAGGGAATTCGTAGAGGTTAAATGGGCCAATGAAAAACCTAAATGATGGGTCTTCAAGAAAGGATTAAGACCATTTTGCATGTTTAGGGAGAAGATGGGGTTGAAAGAGCCACAAAGCATAAATGAACTACTTGCCTAGGCTCAATCATAAATCAAATACAAAGAGAAGTTATTGGCCAAAGATATTGAGAAGAACAATACATCTGAGAAAATCAAGGAAAACAAGTGTCGTAAAGACGAAGACATAGAGAGGGACAAATGACTCGATCCCGGTTCTATGAGTATACCCCTTTGAATACATCTATAAGAATAATCGTGCAAGATTTCACCTGGACTCCCCTAAGCCATGAAATATTTCCCACACATTGGTAAACCAAAATATTGCAAGTTTCACAAAAGTCAGAAACACGAGACCGACGAGTGCATCAACCTTAAGGATGTAATTGAAGATTTTATCTAGAAGAGAAAGCTTAATAGATACACCAAAGAAGATTCTCCGAGAGAGGACAACAAGATACACATAGACAACATACACAAAAAGCTATCTATATGAGTGAATATCCATAGAGAAATTGGTTCCCCTACCAGGGTGATACCTCGCCTACAAAGACAATCGAAACAATTTAAGAAATCAACAAAGGTCAAGAAATTAGCAAAGAAGAAGCCCATGGAAAAGGAAAAAAATACTTTTCATAAAGTCAATCTCTGGAGGCCTCTATTTCATTACATCAATCATATGAGGATTTTAACTCCTAAGAAGACCTCCAAGTGAACCTTTTATAGTCAAAGAGATGTTGTCTTCGATTAGAATAGGAAGCCAACATTAACCAAGATCCATGAATAACCTATTATGAAAATTCGAGATAACACAAGAGTTTTAGAGGCACCCAACGATATTTTTCCATTGATAAACATGGCAAACAAGCCCAACTGCGATGTATCACAAATTCCATCGCTAATGGGATTTTTTGTGACATTATATATGAAGAACTATTCACTAAAATGAAACTGAGAAGAGAAATTTTGGTGTCATATATGGGGAAGCTTTACAAATCTTCAACGGTATAATAACCTACCATTGGGGCTATGTGGATTTACTGGTTACTTGTCGTGAAAGGAGCGCATATAGGGGCCATAGACGTCCAATTCATGGCAATCCTATGAAAATTCATCTACAACTGCATTTTGGGGAGACCCATTATAGAAAACTTGGAGGAAGTGAAAACCATTATCCATCTCAAGATGAAATACCATAACACCATAAATAAATTGTATAAATGTGCACAAACTTTGATAGATCCAGTGCTGCCACAAAGCCTATAGAGAAACATGAATATGATCGTTTTCTAGAGAAAATAGAAGGTGAAAGACAAAAACTCTTCTAGACTTCATCCTTAGTGGTGTATGTACGTCGACAATAGCAACTTGACCAGAGCTTGTCCCAAAGATGCATATCCCTTACCCAACAAAGACAATTTGGAGGAAAGGTCAATTATATAAACTCTTGTTATTCATTGATTCAAATTATGGGTAAATTCATAGCCCAATAAAAAATAAAGATTGAAATAAGACATTTTTCATGACAAAGCACATCGATCACAGGTATAATGACATGCTATTTGGTTTTAAAAATGCAGGTGAAACTTACCACATGATGATGAACAAGATCTCCGAGCAAGAATTGGATACACTTTAGAGGTCTACATGGACAATATGGGAGTCAATTCTAGGGAGAAACATCTTCACAGAGACCACCTCACTTTCCTGTTCAACCATGTATGCTAGTTAAACATGAGAATGAACCATGAGAAATGCATATTCGGGGTCAAGGCCGATAAGTTCCTGTTGGAATATTAAACTTGATTTGGGCCTAACCTTATTGTTTGGCTTTTTGGGTTTAGTTATTTTGGGCTTAGGCAATTTTAGATATTATTTCTAGAAAACTCTTGTACTGTTTGGAGTGTCGAGATATTCCTTAGGGTTGTAATATTTTCTAGAATACTCTTGGAATTTCTAGAGTTGGGAACTCTCTAAAATTAGTGTGTCTAGAGTTCTTCATAGAATACTATAAATAGAGATGTAATCCTACACTTTTGTATCAAGCAAAAATACAAAGTTATCTCTTCCACAAATAATTATCCTACCTATCAAGTTTCTCTTTAAGCCTCTAATATTTCCACACACTTTCCCTAAACACAAAAGGCTTTATTTCCAACAAATTGGCATCAGAGCTTCAAATTCCTCATAGGATGGCGAATGAAGGTTTCCCTTTTCAAATGTCGATGCTCACAAAGAACAAATGTGACAATTGGAGTATCAAGATGAAGGTGCTACTAGGAGCTCAAGATGTGTGGGATATCATTGAGAAAGGCTTCAAGGAGCAAGATGAAGACTCGCTAAGACAAGGTGTAAAGGAGACATTGAAGGAGTCAAGAAAGAGAGACAAGAAAGCTATCTTCCTCATTTATCAATTGGTGGATAAAGATACATTTGAGAAGATCTCTAATGCAATGACGGCCAAAGAAGCACGAGAAAGCTTCAAACTTGCAACAAAGGAATAGAGCACATGAAACATATTTGTCTTCAAACTCTTAGAGGTGACTTTGAATGTTTATTTATGGAAGAGTCTGAGTCAATTTCTGATTATTTTTCTCGAGTATTGTCTGTAGTCAATCAACTTAAAAGAAACGGTGAAGATGTTGATGAGGTGAAAGTCATGGGGAAAATACTTTGAACTTTAAATGCAAATCTTTGACTTCATTGTTACCAACATTGAAGAAAACAAGGATTTAAAGACCACGACTATTGAACAACTCATGGGTTCCTTACAAGCATACGAAGAAAAACAAAAGAGAAAAATTAAACAAAAGGAGGCTATGGAGAAACTACTATAACTCAATGCAAAGGAAGCAAACTATGCAAATTACAAGAGCCAAAGAGGACGAGGTCGTGGCAAAGATCATAGACATGGACGAGGACATGGAGGAGAAGGAAGACGTGGCTACAATAACTACTCCAATAACTTCAACAATGGAAAAAGAAGTTGGAATCCACAAGCAACAATATGTCATGGAAGAGGAAATTCATGGTCGAGGTGTGACAAATCACAAATCAAGTACTTCAACTGCAACAAGATTGGTCACTACGCGTATGAGTGTAGATTCTTGAAGAAGGTTATGGAGAAAGTTAACTTTGTAGAAGAAAAAGGGGGAGAAGAAGAAACTTTGCTGCTCGCATTCCAAAACTAAGTTGTAGAGAAAAGAAACAAATGGTACCTCAACACCGGCACAAGAAAACATATGTGCGGCGATCGAAGCATGTTCATAGAGATCAATGAAGCGAGTATTAACAATGTCTCATTTGGAGATGTCTCAAAGATACCTGTCAAAGGCAAAGGTAAAATTCTCATATGCTTGAAGAATGGGAGTCATCATATCATATCCAATGTCCACTATGTTCCTAACATGAAGAATAATATTTTGAGCTTAGGACAATTATTAGAGAAAGGCTATGACATCCACTTGAAAGAACATAGTCTTTTATTAAGAGATTGTGGACATAACTTGATTGCTAAGGTGCCTATGTCAAATAATAAAATGTTTCTCTTGAACATTCAAAATGATGTGGCAAAGTGTCTCAAGGCTTGTTATACTCACTCTTCGTGGCTATGACATCTACGATTCAGACACTTCAACTTCGATAGTCTAGAACGTTTGTCAAAGAAGAAGATGGTGAGACGCTTGCCTAGTATAAACCACCCAAACCAACTCCACGAAGGATGTCTAATTGGGAAGCAATTCCGAAAAAGTTTTCCAAAGGAATCAACGTCAAGAGCGACAAAACTGCTAGAGCTCATACACACCGATGTCTGTGGATCAATCAATCCAAACTCTTTTGGTAAAATTAAATACTTTCTCCTCTTCATTGACGATTATTCTAGAAAAACATGGGTTATTTATTGAAGGAGAAGTCAGAAGTGTTTGGAAATTTTAAGAAGTTCAAAGCCTTTGTGGAGAAAGAAAATTGTTTTTCCATTAAGGCCATGAGATCGACCGAGGAGGAAAGTTCACATCAAATGAGTTCCACAAATATTGTGAAGACCATGGAATCCGCCACCCTTTAACAGTGCCAAGATCGACACAACAAAATAGAGTAGTGGAGAGAAAGAATCGTACTATACTTAACATGGTGCGAAACATGCTTAAGAGCAAGAAGATGCCAAAATAGTTTTAGGCCGAAGTAGTGGCATGTGCACTTTACCTGACAAAATGTTCTCCAACAAGAAGCGTGCATGAGAAGGCCTCACAAAACGTATGGAGTGGAAGGAAGCCCAGGATCTCTCACGTCAAAGTGTTTGGAAGCATTACTTATACCCACGTTCCATATGAAAAGAGAACAAAGCTTGATGATAAAAGTGAGAAGTACGTATTCGTAGGTTACAACTCAAGCTCCAAAGGGTACAAGCTCTATGATCCAAATAGTGGAAAGATCGTCATAAGCCGTGACGTGGAGTTAAAAGAAGAAGATTGTTGGGATTTGAGTGTTCAAGAAGACTAGTACGATTTTCTTCCTTACTTTGAAGAAGAAGATGAAATGGAACAACCAATGATAGAGGAACATATTACACCATCCTCCTCCCCAAAACCAAGGTTGGATGAAATAAGCTCAAGAAAGAGGACACCATGACTAAGGAGCATTGAAGAGCTTTATGAGGTAACCAAAAACCAAAACGACATTAACTTCTTTTGTCTTTTTAGTGATTGTAAGTCTCTAAGCTATCAAGAAGATGTTGAAAACATAGAGTGGAAATACGCCATGGACGGAGAAATCAAGTTAATCACAACGAATGATACGTGGGAACTTACTATACTTCCATGAGGACACAAAGCAATCAAAGTAAGATGGGTGTGCAAGGTGAAGAAGAATACAAAAGGTGATGTGGAGAGATACAAAGCAAGATTGGTGGCGAAAGGCTATAGTCAAAGATAAGGAATTGAATATGATGAGGTATTTTCTTATGTTGCTTGCCTAGAAACTATTAGACTGATCATTTCTTTGACAACCCAAAATTAATGGAAGATCTATCAAATGGATGTGAAGTCAGCCTTCTTGAATGGTTTTCTCGAAAAAGAAGTTTATATCAAGAAACCACATGGCTATAAAGTAAAAAGACAAGAAGAAAAAGTCTTGAAGTTGAAGAAGGCGTTGTATGGACTTAAGCAAGCACCGAGAGCTTGGAATGTTTGAATCGCCAAGTACTTTCAAGAAAAGAACTTCATCAAGTGTCCATATGAGCATGCACTCTATATTAAAGTGAAAAATGGAGATATTTTGATTGTGTGCATATATGTTGATGACTTAATTTTCACAGGGAACATTCTAAGCATGTTCAAAGAGTTCAAGAAATACAAGTCAAATGAATTTGAGATGACGGATATGAGGCTCATGGCATATTATCTCGGCATCGAAGTAAAGCAAGAAGACAAAGGAAATTTTATCACCTAATAAGGCTATGCCAAATAAGTCCTTAAGAAGTTCAAGATGGATGATGCCAATCCAGTTGACACCTCGATGGAATGTGGCAACAAGTTGAGTAAGCATGAAAATGGAGAAATAGTGGATCTAAATCTTTACAAAACTTTGGTTGGAAGTCTACGTTACTTGACAAGTATAAGGCCAAATATTCTCTATGTTGTAGGAGTCGTAAGTCGTTACATGGAAGCTCCAACAACAACTCACTTAAAGGCGGCAAAGAGAATCCTTCGATACATCAAAGGTACAACAAACTTTAGCTTGCACTATTACTCTTGTAACAATTATGAGATTGTTGGCTATAGTGATAGCGATTGGAGTGGAGACTTGGATGTTAGGAAGATCACTACTGGTTTTGTGTTCTTTATGGGAGATACTACTTTCACTTGGATGTCAAAGAAGAAACCTATCGTCACACTGTCAACTTGAGAAGCCGAGTATGTCAACTCCACATCATGTATTTGCCATGCAATTTGGCTAAGGAACTTGTTTAAAGAGTTAAAAATGCCACAAGAAGATCCTATAAAAATATGTGTTGACAATAAATCAGCACTTGCTTTGGCAAAGAATAATGTATTTCATGAAAGAAGTAAGCACATCGACACCCGTTACTACTTCATAAGAGAATGCATCGAGAAGAAGGAGGTGAAGTTGAAGTATGTGACGTCTCGAGATCAAGTTGTCGACATTTTCACCAAGACGCTCAAGTTGGAAACTTTTGTGAAACTAAGGAGTATGCTCGGAGTCACAAATCAAGTTTAAGGGGGGATGTTGAAATATTAAACTTGATTTGGGCCTAACCTTATTATTTGGCCTTTTGGGTTTAGTTATTTTGAGCTTAGGTAATTTTGGGCAATGTTTTTAAAAAACTCTTGTAGTGTTTGGAGTGTCTAGATATTTCTTAAGGTTGTAATATTTTCTAAAATACTTTTGGAATTGCTAGAGTTTGGAATTCTCTAGAATTAGTGTGTCTAAAGTTCTCCTTAGAATACTATAAATAGAGATGGAATCCTACAATTTTGTATTAAGCAAAAATACAAAGTTTTCTCTTCCACAAAGAATTCTCCTACCTATCGAGTTTCTCTTTAAGTCTCTAATATTCCCACACACTTTTCCTAAACACAAAAGGCTTAATTTCCAACAGTTCCTCGATTCCTACCTCTTTGAAAATGGGATTAAAGAAAATTCATACATATGTAACACCATCATCAAGATCGATACCCCGTTAAAAAATCAAGATTAATGAATTTGAATGGTATGCTCACCACCCTTAACAGGTTCATATCCAGGTTCATTCATCATGCTCTTTCATTTTACAAATTCTTGAGGAATGAGGTACAATTCGAATGGACACCAAAATACGAAGAAGATTTTACGCAACTGAAACACCCGTTTTCCAAGCCCCCGTTCCTCTCGAGGCCCAATATCACCACACTCTAGTCATATCTTTAGAGGTCTTAGCAGAAATGGTCAACACCATTCTCATGAGAGAAGTAGGGATAAACAAGAGCCCGATCTACTTCATCTCCAATTCTTTAGCAATACTCAAGACACTCTTGTAGAAGATTGAGAAGATCTCCCTAGGAAGTTGCGACATTATTTCTTAGCCCACTTAATATGGGTTTGTACTGACTAACCGTCAAAACATGTACATTTCAAGAATGACTTAGTATGGCGGAGGGCGAAGTGTTCCATCGATATATTAGAATTTGACATCTTTTTTGAACTAAAAAAACACTCAAAGTACGTGTATTTTCTTATTTATTGCATAGTTAATTCAAGTCACAATTGAACCTACGCAAAGTGGATAACCTTTATCGATAGGTCATCAAACAACAAACGGAGTGGAGTCAGCCTTGTCCTCAAAAGATGGGTGATAGTAGAAGTCTAAATCCATTTTTATTTATATACCACAAACAACTAATTTAAAAATAAATTCTACATCATCAAACTTACTTTAACGTAAAAAAGGGAGCAACATAATTCAAACTACACATGGATGCCCAACTAGTGGTCTCAGAGGTCAAAGGAGGGCGCACACGTTAATGATCTATTACTGTAGAAGTATGTCAAACTACACATGGATGCCCAACTAGTGGTCTCAGAGGTCAAAGGAGGGCGCACACGTTAATGATCTATTACTGTAGAAGTATGTGACCATGATGAAGTTGAAGCTCAATTTATTCAGAGCATATAAGGTCACATATGTACCCAAGAAACATACCATGAGAAAGGATCGTCCTATCGAAACTAGCAAGCACGAGAATAAGCAACACCAACCATTCTTTCATTCAGGATACACTTGAAATACCTTTCTTCTCCATATTGGTCCATGTGGTCATTATGGTAACAGAGACATCAGAACCGACATGGTTCAATCTGACCAAGATCTATATAAAGAACGAGATCCTCCATTAGACCATGTTAAAACTAGAGGTGTCAATTTAGGGGGCTGGGGTCTAAATTTCAAAGCCCCCAAAAATAGAGGGGCTCAAAATTTAAAAATAAATGAGCCCCAAAATATGTAGGCCCCCTAAATTAAGGCCCTTAAAATTCAAGTAGGTCTCAAAGCCCCAACATTTTCAAAATATGACTTTTTTTTTTAAAATAGATTTTTTCAATCAATTTTTTTAAAATCGTTTTTCTTTTTTTTTGGAAAATATCTTTTTTTATTTTTGGAAAAAAATTAATTTTTTTTTATTTTCGAAAAAAATCAATTTTTTTTTTATTTTTGAAAAAAATCGGTTTTTTTCATTTTCGGAAAAAATCGTTTTTTTTATATTCAGAAAAAATCGGGTTTTTTCATTTTCATAAAAAATTGGTTTTTTTATATTCAGAAAAAATCGGTTTTTTTATATTCGGAAAATGTCGGTTTTTTTTTTATATTCGAAAAAAATCGGTTTTTTTCATTTTTGAAAAAATCGGTTTTTTCGAAAAAAATTGGTTTTTTCATTTTGGAAAAAATCGATTTTTTTATATTCGAAAAAAATCGGTTTTTTTCATTTTCGGTAAAAATCGGTTTTTTTATTTTCGGAAAAAATCGAGTTTTTTTATTTGCAACAAAAAAAAAACAGTTTTTTTGGGAAAAAATGAGTTTTTTTTTTTTGAAAAAAATCGAGTTTTTATATTTTCGAAAAAAAAAACAGTTTTTTTTTTTTTAGAAAAAAATTGAGTATTTTTTTTCGGAAGAAATTGTTTTTTTTATTTTAGGAAAAAATTGTTTTTTTTTTATTTTAGGAAAAAATCTGATTTTTTTATTTTCGGAAAAAATCAGTTTATTTTTTTCGAAAAAAAATCGGGTATTTTAATTTTCGGAAAAAATCGTTTTTTTTTTATTTTTGGAAAAAATCTGTTTTTTTTCATTATCGGAAAAAATCGTTTTTTTTCATTTTCGAAAAAAATCGTTTTTTTTGTATTTTCGAAAAATATCAGTTTTTTTTTTATTTTTGAAAAAAATCAGTTTTTTTTTTATTTTCGAAAAAAATCGATTTTTTTTTTATTTTCTGAAAAAAATCGTTTTTCTTAATTTTTGGAAAAATCGATTTTTTATTTTTTTGAGAAAAAATCGGGTTTTTTTTTTGCAGAATTAATCGGTTTTTTTTTTCTTCTAAAAAAACCGGTTTTTTTTATTTTCTAAAAAAACCGATTGGTATCCCCTGGGGGGGGGGGGGGGGGAAGATTGTAGAAAAGAGGTATTTCAACCTCTTTATAAATTTTTTAAAGCATAAAGAAGACATGTTTACCCTTGCCAAAGTCACTGTGGGTATATTAGGACAACATATCAACGAACATTGGCCAAGAAAGTCCTTAGGGAAGGATACTACTAGCCCACCATGATCTATGACTCAAAATAATATGTGATGAAGTGTGAAAGCGCCAAAAACATTGAGATATTCACAAAAGTGTAGTATCTAATGGTCCATGATGGTTGGGCAATCTTGATGTGGTGTGCCTCTAAGACAACATATCTTCTAAACTGTATCTATAGGTTAATTTAAGATATTTATGAAATTCTAGTTATGCAGATACTATAATGTCCCATCTGAATGTTAAGACATTGATTACTGCATCTATAATAAACAAGGTTGAATACACAGCTACTGTTATGAAGTGCAGCAGCAAAGTCACCAACATATGTTACGACATCATGTTAGGACATGTCAATCAAGAACATAATTACAGAAAACTATAAATAGCAGAATAATAAATAACACAAGAATATGTTGACCCAGTTCGGTGCAATTCACCTACTCTGGGGGATACCAATCCAGGATGAAGATTTCACTATCTGTAGTATTGCCCTAAAGTTAAACTCCCGCGTTTACAACTTTATCCTAATCACTACTCTTAATGAACATCTTTACCAAGGTTAAACTCCATCTTTTACAACCTTGATATGAAGGACCTCATCACATCCTCCTTCACAACCTGTGTTATCTCTGCCTTCTACTGATCTTCAGAACCTGTCACGGTTTCTTGACCTCCAAGTTATCTTGGACTTGCTCCAAAGCTTCGTCCAAGAACAATACACAAACCATTACCTAAAGGCTTCTGGTCGTGCCCCTTGTACCTATGCCTTCCACCCTGCATCCCATACTGCAGAGTGGAGACTTACAACTCCTAAGAGAGCCAACGACTCTCAAACCCGAAACCCTTATTTTACTAAAAGATTAGGTTACAAAGTTACAAGTGATACAAAGTTACAAAAGTTGTTTTTAACCCTAGGTCTAAGTGTCCTTATATAGTCTTCTGCTGTTGGGCTTTCTATCTTTGTCTGGATCCACGTAACAAATCTTTATCAGATTTGTTACATAATTAGAAACATGCTGCATCTGTTCAAGATGTCGTATCCGGATGTTAGGACATCTTCAATGACATCTTTGCCTTCTGCACTTTTGATCTTCAGGTTGCAACATCTTCTTTGATAATAAGTTTTACCAAAATTTAGTCAAACCAAGAGAGCTTTCAATCTCCCCCTTTTGACAAATTTTGGCTAAAACTTCTCCCTCACAAGCCACAAAAACAGAAATTAGAAAGTTAAGATGATAGAACATCTTCCTTCAACATTTTTGCACAGCCACTGCACGAATGAACCCAAAAACCAGAACAAAACCATAACACTATTATTCTCCCCCTTTTTAGCCAAAACATGGCAAAAGTGACCAAGACAACTCCATATCCAGACACAACTCATTCAGATCTTGAAAAATGCCATCGAACACTCACTTAAAGAGAAAGACTTATGAGACCAAGAAGTGTCACAACAATCTTATTTATAGCAAGTAATTACCTTTGAAAGTAACGAACCACCGAACATAATGGTGGTCAATTCAAAGAGCCAATAACTCCACTAAATGCGCACCGGCCAAGACTGTTGACTGTTTCTTCTTTTGAGAGAACCGTCCAAGGAAACCAATTACATGCAGACATGTTCCAAGACAATGTCCTAACATTGCGTCAGACAATGCCTACTATTTGATAGCTTTTCTTCTGATTTGACAAATCCACAGCATCTTCACAGGAATCTGCAGAGAAAAATAAATTCTCCCAGACTTAATCAATGATTCTTGAGCATCCAATAAGAACCATTTAAGTATGCATTGCCAAGTTTCCCACAACTTGTAACAATACTCTAATGTCAAGACATCCTCCTTGACATCTCAGTTTGCTTGACACACAAATGCAAATTGGAATTTCCACAATAATGTCAAGCCATCCTCCTTGACATCTCAGTTTGCTTGACACACAAATGCAAACTGGATCTTCAGCAATAATGTCAAGCCATCCTCCTTGACATCTCAGTTTGCTTGACGCACAAATGCAAACTGGATCTTCAACAATAATGTCAAGCCATCCTCCTTGACATCTCAGTTTGCTTGACGCACAAATGCAAACTGGAACTTCATCTCAGATCAAGAGGCCTCTCCCCCTGACTAAGCTAACTGGTGCTCCTCCACAGAACACCCAAGCTAATGATTGGAAAACATAAGACGCATCTTCTTGTCTTCAAGAGCGCACCCTCTGTTCAGCACACCTGCTGAATGCAATCATCAACTCTCTTATTGGTCCCTCTGACAAGAAACAATAATCACTCACACATGATCACCATCATGCTACCCGTGAGGAAGTGTATACCAACCATAACAAACTCTTGGCTTGAGATCAAAGTCCCATTGATCCCCCTCATCCTGCAACCACCTACACACCACACGAACTCCTCTTGAATTCTCATGTATAGACCTCCAGCTGCTTGAGGTACAAACCAATTGAATCAGAATGCTTCATATTCCTCAAAGAGACGCACAGGGCCCCTTAGTTTGTTATAACAATGTCAGCTATCGTATGCATGCTCCAGAACTTCACAGCTACTAAACTGATCCACTACTAGCATGACTTGCTCCAAGGGCTCCAATGCCGTATGCAAGATTTTCCACTGACCTCACTAGGCCGGCATTAGAGATAAACACCCCACAATCCAAGACAGTCATTCCTTATCTTTCTCCCATATGATAACCTAGAATACTTCTAATTTATGGTGAATCTCCACTTCTGAACGCATTCAAGAAACAGACTTCCATGCAATCAACACATGATCCACTTCAGTCTTCACAAACACTTACATCCTCCTTCCAAGGGACCCTTCTACTCCATCATTCTCCCGGATGTTCATGTAGATACTTCTTGGATACGATGCAAGTAACCAGTTCATCACAGAACCTGAAATCCTTCACCAAGGATAACTAACCCAAAGATGTTCTAACATCAGTTAGGACATCTTCCACACATCACAGACACCACACACCATGGTTCTTGATATGCTCCCCCACTGGACTTACTATCAGCATAATAATCCACAACTGAAAAACTTCAATGACTTCTGCTCCACAAGCCTCATCAATAAGAACTCCAGAAAGAGAGAAATAAACTGTCATCCACCTTCAAGAAGAATAATCTCCTTGAGTCTTCAACTCATCACCCTTCTGCCCTAGAGCGACTTGTTCCAAGATAATCCTCAATAATAACCAGCTGCCACACTCTGATTATCTTGATTCTTCGAATCCACTTCTGAGATCAACCAAATGCCATAGTTTAATCACCTCCTTCATGAATCCTTATGTGAACCCAATCAATTGCCACAGTTTGATTGTTTCACTCTTTTATCAGAACTTCTCACTAAGATATCCTGATCTACCAATGAAACTTGATCTTCAAATCACATGTTCCACTTACTCAATAGCAAACACACTTAGACTCCCTAAACCATGGACATGTAACATCTTCTTTTTCCTGCAGCTCCCGCAAACTGCCATGAGAACGATCTTTTTGAAGCATCCCATTGTTCATTCTTGTAGATCACCTTATCTTAAGTTGATGTGCCACTTCACCAACTGAGATTCTGATGTTGAGCTAGATGTCAGAACATTCTAATTTGACATCTAGTTGTTGAATTCAACTCCTTCTTCTGCCACTTGAAAGAACTTCCTTCCTTAACAGAACAAGAGTTCCATGCTCTCATAAACTTAATTCACCAACCAAGTTTGAGTAGACAACCTCTATCCTGTTGATTTGCAGTTATGTCATACAAGCTCACACTTTGATGAATACCTGCCAGTGCTTCTCCAAAGAATTCAAACCTACCACTGTCTGAATCTTCAGAAGGAATACTCAGGGACTACACCTCATAGCTGTACCAAGGATGCCACCTTTCCTTAAGTAGAGCCATCTTCACGAAGTTGCTGATATTGCCACCTATCTGAACTCCATGATGAGCATTCAAGAATGCCCCAAGGTATTTGGATCAGAAATAAACCAATCCAAGTAGTCATCAAGATTATGATGTCTTCATAGTCTTCATCTCCATCTTCAGCAACATCACCATATGGACAAGTTATTCACAGAACTTTCCAGGAAAAGATGCTAAGTCAATAATCCCAGGTCAACACCTAGGAGACTTCTGTGCGAATGTAGAACCCCTCCCATGATTCTCCAAGCCTCTGATGAAGAGATGTTAGAACATCTGACAGAACATCCTCAATATTGAATCACAAGGATAATCAATCTGTACAATAGCAATTGATCTTAAATCCTTGTAGTTTAACCCTTATCCGATTCCAGCATCTTCTGAATATCGCCAAGATATTCCTCTTCATGCTGTCTTCTTCTGTTTGTGCAAGTTGTTGAGATATCAAGGCTGCCCCCTTTACTCAAGCTCTTAAGGTTCTCTCTGAACGAATCTTAATTACCTCAACTGTGTGAACTCATCCTTAGGGTTGAGAAGTATGAGTTCTTCCTTTCACCCTTTTGTGGATGGTGAAAATAAATCACCTCCACGGTCTTCACTCCTATGCTTCCTAGAAAGCACCTCCTAGTTTGAAGAATAACTAAAAGACTCCAGAACACGACTGAGTTGCCTTGATTGGACTTGATTATCGTATCAAGTGTCTTTACCAACTTAGCCAACAAGAAATCATCAAACCCCTAGAGCATGAGTTTGATAATTCATCTTACCCCTTCACTTCAGTCTGACTTCAACATATATGATGACGTCACTCAACCATATACTAAGTCACATAAGACTCGACCATCACAATAACATCCCTCTGCTCCCGACTTTGGAATGCTCTATGTCTTCAAACCGGCTGACATCTACAATAACAGAACCATGTAAAGACATCTACAATCTTCCTTCAATCATGACTCTAGAATCCCATACTTCTAGAGCTCTTCAATCAGAAACATATGTAGCGGAATCACTAAAGAACAACTTCAACTTGCCCTAGACAAGATGTTAAGACATCTTTCAGGACACCAACCAAGAGAACTACCACTTCTCCTATTTGTTGTTGCAGAACCCTTCAGACAATAAAGAACCAGAACACTCCTCTTCAATCATCAGACGATTGAACCGCTTCTTCCAACTCTTCCTTGTTTAACCACTAGAAAGTACTCCATGGATCTCACCCAGAAACAGACCAGGATGCATGCTCTGATACCAATTGAAATTCTGGTTATACAGATACTCTAATGTCCCATCTGAATGTTAAGACATTGATTACTGCATCTATAATAAACAAGGTTGAATACACAACTACTGTTATGAAGTGCAGCAACAAAGTCACCAACATATGTTATGACATCATGTTGGGACATGTCAGTCAAGAACACAATTACATAAAACTGTAAATAGCAGAATAATAAATAACACAAGAATATGTTGACCCAGTTCGTTGCAATTCACCTACTCTGGGGGATACCAATCCAGGATGAAGATTTCACTATCTGTAGTATTGCCCTAAAGTTAAACTCCCGCGTTTACAACTTTATCCTAATCACTACCCTTAATGAACATCTTTACCAAGGTTAAACTCCATCGTTTACAACCTTGATATGAGAGACCTCATCACATCCTCCTTCACAACCTGTGTTTCCACTGTCTTCTGCTGATCTTCAGAACCTGTCACAGTTTCTTGACCTCCAAGTTATCTTGGACTTGCTTCAAAACTTCGTCCAAGAACAATACACAAACCATTACCTAAAGGCTTCTGGTCGTGCCCCTTGTACCTATGCCTTCCACCCTGCATCCCATACTGTAGAGTGGAGAATTACAACTCCTAAGAAAGCCAATGACTCTCAAACCCTAAACCCTTATTTTACTAAAAGATTAGGTTACAAAGTTACAAGTGATACAAAGTTACAAAAGTTGTTTTTAACCCCAGGTCTAAGTCTCCTTATATAGTCTTCTGCTGTTGGGCTTTCTACACTACGCCAAAAATATGTTTAGACGGCACCTAAAAGACAGCGCTTTTATACAAAAGCGTTGCTAAAAAGAATAAAAAAATTTCGCTAAAAAAAAGCGCTTTAAAAGAAAGGCTTTAGAAAGCGCTGTAAAAGACTGCCACCTTAGACCACCTTAGAAAGCGCTTTCCAAAAAGCGCTGCTATAAGTATTACTTTAGAGAGCGCTTTTAAAAAGCGCTGTCTAAAGGCCACCTTAGAAAGCGCTTTCAGAAAGCGCTCTTATAGGGCTCTAATTATTTTCACTTTAGAAAGCGCTTTCTAAGGAAAAGCGCCCTCTAAAGTCCTTTTCTAATTAAAATATAAAACAATTCTAAACATTTTCAGAGACACTTCTATTCATTTTCTCTCTCGACCGTTTCTCTAAACCTTTGCCTTCGTTCTTGCATGCCATTATTGTCGTCGTTCTTTGCCGTTGCCGTTGCCGTTACCGTCACTGTTGCCATTATCGTCGTTCTTTGTTCTTCAAAACTTGTCTTCGTTCTTGCATTCAGTTCCCGTTCGAAACTCTCCTTTGTTCTTCAGTTCAGGTATTCTTCAGTTCCCATTAGCGTCCTTCGTTCTTCTTTGTGAGCAATATTTAACAACTCTAGCTTATTGAATGTCATTGTTAGAAAAATAATAATAATATTGTCGAAAATGTTCTGTTTGTTCTCAATATTCAGTTTGCATTACTTTCTTCGTAGAAAAATGTTCAAGATACTGCTGTTGCTTCTCAGTAACTTGGACGATAAGCATATCACATCTTTGATGTAATGCCACACAGAGAATGACTTGTTCTGTAATAAGTCATATATATTAATAGTATTTTTCATTCTATTTTTCCATAATATGCAACCTTGTTTTGTTTAAATTATAGAATCAGAGAAAATTAGGGGAATTCTTAGGGTATTTACTGTGATATGAATAGAGTTTTAAGAATGTAACCAACGTCTAGTTTTTAATAAGTCACTATTCTTTGATAACAATTATGTTGCATTTGTTGTGGTTGCATATTTTTCCAGTGTGATTCGTTGGCTGCAGTGTTGCTGAGTCAATGTGACTAATTCTTTTGTTGCTTTTAAATGTTGGTATTTGACTGTTATTCCTTTTTTGGTTAGAATGTGATTCAAACATTTGGTTACCACTTATACAAGTGATACTGCTTATTTTTGAAATAGATTTTTCATAGATGAATGATGATAGCTGAGTCAATTTGACTAATTCTTTTGTTACTTTTAAATGTTGGTATTTGTCTGTTATTCCTTTTTTGGTTCGAATGTGATTCAAACATTTGTTAGAATGTAATTTACATCTCTAAAGGTAATTAGTTGTTCTCTCTCGCCACTTTAATTATATATAACTTATATCATTCAATGGATTATGGATTATGGATTATGGATTTTTATATTTGTCATTTAATTTTTGTTTTTTTCTTTCTTACAGGTAAAATGTCTAATAACCAGGAAGACGCCCACGAGACACATGATACACAGGAAGCTCAGAATGAAGCTTCGAATGTAGAACATGAAATAAAAAGAGGAAAAACCATTATGAAGAGAATCATCCGTGCTAGAGATAAAGGGATGAGATTTGATGTACATTGGAGTGACCATAACCAACTAGTTGAGCCTAACGGTTCAATGTTGGCTTCATACATTGGTTCACTCGTCCGTCAACACATTCCAATCACTTGTGATAATTGGAGGAGTAAAGCGTTGGATGCCGGTAAAGAAAAGATATGGACCGAGATAGAGGTACTTACCAAATATGATTGATGTTATTAGATTTTTGTTGACGATTAAGTCTTTAATTTACTTATACTAACACACTTTATGTTTATATGTGTATTTTTTTTGTAGAGGTCCTTTAATATTGAAGAAAGCCGAAAAAAGTATTGTCTTCAATTGGCCGGAAAGAGACACGGAGGGTTTAGAGCCTTGTTATCAAACAAGTATCTTAGGGATGAAGACAAAAATTTTGTTGAAGGAGAACTTCCACCGTTGTATGCGGATGTGATTACACCGGAAGAATGGAGCCTTTTTGTAGACAAACGGAAAACCGAAGAATTCAATGTAATATTATATTATCATGTCTATTGATTGTATTATATATTTGTTTCATTAGTTTGTTTTGATATGACTTAAACTTGTTTATCCAGAAATTGAGTGCCATTAACCGCGAAAGAGCATCAAAGCCCGCGTATCCATACAGAAAAGGGCGTTTGGGATATGCACGGTTACAACAAAAATTGGTAAGTATATATTAATACTATTATTTTATTAATTGTATTATTGTGTTATAATTGATGAACTTATTATTTAACTAAATGTATAGTTAGAAGAGAGTCAAAGTGAAGAATCATCACTTCCGGCACATGTTTTGTGGAAGGAAGCTCGTGTGGGTAAGGGTGGAGCTGTTACAGAAGATGTTCAGCATGTTTATGAAGAATGTGTAAGTAAAGCATTATGTCTCAAAGTTCATTGAAATTTTATTAAATTATAATTAATTTTTAATCCCCACTAATAATTTTCGATATGTCAATGAGTTCTGGCACATGTTTTGTGGAAGGAAGCTCGTGTGGGTAAGGGTGAAGCTGTTACTGAAGATGTTCAGCATGTTTATGAAGAATGTGTAAGTAAAGCATTATGTCTCAAAGTTCATTGAAATTTTATTAAATTATAATTAATTTTTAATCCCCACTAATAATTTTCGATATGTCAATGAGTTTCAGGAGAATCTATCTAAATCCATACCCGCAGATGAGGATGATTGCAGGAGCATTCTTAGTCGAGTGCTAAATGTTTCTGAGTATCCCGGTCGGGTGAGAGGGAAAGGATTTTTTGTGACTCCATCATCCTTGTATAAGAAATCAAAGAAAAAAATCCCACCAACCAAGAAATCATGCAAACTGTGATGGCACTACAAGCGCAAGTCCAAGCATTGCAACAGGATAAAGAGAGATATGAGGCGGAAAGGCGAGGTTCCGATTTGAAAGATGATAGTGACAAAGCTAGTATCAATTCTCCAAATAAAATTCCCGAGGTAATTAGCACATATTTATTTTAATTAAATTAACACATTTATTTTAATTGACCTTTATACATATTAACAATTACATATTTATTATTGCTTCAAGGCATTTCATCTTGCCAGCTGTATTTGTCGTTTCCGACTTATCGCATGGTTGGCAAGGGAAAAGTGCATAACTTTGTGGGAGCGTTACTTCACCATCATCCGCTCCCACAAGGTTATCTGAAAGTGTCGGTTGATATCGCTTTAGATACGGATGCATTACTACCGATACCAGACTCAGTTTCAGAGGTTACTATCCGAATTCAAAAGTTTCATGATTTTCTACTTTACCTAACTTATATGATTGTTAGGTTCCTGCTCAACCTTCACAACAGACCGGCAAGAAAAAAGCTCTTACAAGGACCGTGAAGGAAAAAAGACCTCACTTTCAGACGTGTCTAGAAACACTTATGTCAATGTCAGATTTGATGCAAGGTGCTATTCGTCAAATCAACATGGACGAAGGTGTTTTTGGTTTTCCTCATTCCGAGATAATCGGAAAAGAGGACATGGAGCAGGTTTTCAATCATACTGAATTAGGCATCGGTGTTATGCATTCATACATCTGGTACTCCAATCAATCTATTATTTATTTAGTTGAACAATTTATTTACACATTTCAATGATAATAGTCTAATGTTTATTATGTTTTTATTTAAGGTGCATGTATGAAAAATTCATGCAGGGGACGGATTTGTCAAACAAATTCCGTTTCTTCTGTTGCAACATTGTTAATGCACCCAGAATTGATATGAATGCAGTAGAAGTAAGAGGCCACTTACTTGACAGATTTATGGCCAGCAACACAGAAAGTCTGTTTCTTTTACCGTATAATACTGGAAACGGGTAAGATTTTCATTCTAATCTTTAATTTGTATCTTTTGCGTAGAAATTATCCATCTAAACTTTTGTTATATTTTAAAGTGGACAATGGCTGTTGGTTGCCATTAATCCTGTAAGAGAAGTGGTATATTATCTTAATTCATTGGATACCGATTGGTCCACGTATCAAAATATGAAGGATGTGGTTGACATGTAAGTGAGATTGTTCGAAATATTCGTGTGTATTTGTATATTTAATTATTTCTGTGACAGTGTTCTAAGTTTACGTTTTTCTTTTATAGGGCTATACTAGTGTACCGTGCACAAAGAGAGATTCGAGTAGCACAAGCTAGAACAACCAATGTTACATGGGTCAAAGTGGAGGTATATTAATTTTCACAATGTTGCTTATTAGTGATGCTACTTGATAACACAAAACATCTATATATTATTTCTTATTTAATTTGTTTGTCTATGTGTAGTGCCCTCGTCAGCGTAATGGCATAAACTGCGGGTACTTCGTTTTGAGGTTCATGAGAGAAATCATTCAAATGGAACAATTGGAGATTCCTATCATGGTATGTATGGATTTATAACTTAGGATTTATTTTAATATTTATCGGATATGTCATATAATTTATTATTTTTAACTAAATAATGCGTATTTTGTTTTGTTATGTAGTATTTCGAAGATATGGCGTGTTCTTGTTACACAAGGAAACAATTGAATTATATTACGGAAGAATTGTGCGAATTCTTTCTTCTAAGAAGAATTCTTTGAATGTATAGTTTTGTGAATGTAAATTTTAGTTTTGTGAATATAAGGAAATTCTGTTGCAAGAAGAATTCTGTTGTAAATTCTAGTTTTGTGAATAAAAGGAAATTCTGTTGTAAATTATGTTGCAAGAATTCTGTTGTAAGAATTCTGTTGTAAATTCTAGTTTTGTGAATAGAAGGAAATTCTGTGTTTATTGAAATGTATATGAATTCTGTTGTTGCAAGAATTTTATTTATTGAAATGTATAAGAATTCTGTTGTTGCAAGAAATTCTATAAGAAATGCAGGTTTGAAACTATGCAGGTTTCTGCATAAAAAAAAAGGCTAAAATAGGATTTTTTATATGTAGAAAAAATCAATAAAATTATAGGTATACTTTAGAGAGCGCTTTTAAGGAAAAAACGCTCTCTAAAGTCCCCTTTAGAGAGCGCTTTTAGGGAAAAAAACGCTCTCTAAAGGTATATAAAAAAATCATTTTCCGTATACATTAGACATCGCTTTTCAAAAGCGCTGTCTAAAGTCCCATTTAAACAACCCTTTTAGGGAAAAAGCGCTCTCCAAAGGTATATAAAAAAATCATTTTCTGTATACATTAGACAACGCTTTCAAAAGCGCTGTCTAAAAGCACCTTTAGAGAGCGCTTTTGAAGGAAAAGCGCTTTCTAAAGTATATAAATTTTTTTTTTAAATTTTAAACGTATACTTTAGACAGCGCTTTTAAAAGCGCTGTCTAAAGTCCCCTTTTAGAGAGCGCTTTTTCATAAATAAAAAGCGCCGTCTTTACCTACGACAGCGCAGACTTAGACAGCGCTTTAAGCGCTTTTATAGGGCAAAAAAAAACGTCCTCTTTTCCCTTTTTTCCCGTAGTGCTATCTTTGTCTGGATCCACGTAACAAATCTTTATCAGATTTGTTACATAATTAGAAACCTGCTGCATCTGTTCAGGATGTCGTATCCGGATGTTAGGACATCTTCAATGACATCTTTGCCTTCTGCAGTTTTGATCTTCAGGTTTCTGCATCTTCTTTGATAATAAGTTTTACCAAAATTTAGTCAAACCAAAAGAGCTTTCAATTTAGATTCATGTGGCCTATGTATCGACTCAGACGAGAGTAAAATGAATCATAGTTAAATAGTTAGAGATAGAGAAAAAATATATAAAATAATATAAAATTATTGAAAAAGATCTCAAAATTAATGATTTGGATAAAAATTCAATTTAAACTTATGGTGTGGATTAATTTATAGAGTGAATCTCTTTTAATAAAATAAAACTTTACTATTATCGTGTTGTTGTTGATGTAGTTGTATTTGCCAACTTGGATAAATCAATTTAGCTTTATCATCATTACTATTAGCCCACCTAATATCCACTTTATTCTATCCTAGGTATTATTTCCCAATCCATTCATCATAAGTTTGGATTGATCCTTTCCATATCAGTACACATACACCTTACCACTTTCATCCACAATGCCAAAACTAGAACAAATTGTAATGAAAATTGTTTGTGGAACCCATCATTCATGCAAGTGGCAACTTGCTATTCTTCCAAATGAGTTTGTACTCAAAAAGTGTTGAGCAAGTGTATTTGCTAAAAACAGTACAGAGCGCATGTGTGTTAATGCTACTGTAGTCGGCTCTGTGTCATCACCACATGCACATCAATGCCACATCCCAACAGCAACAATATAGTGTTTGAGTTTGTCTTTCTCTAACTTTAACCACAGTGTGAATTGACATGCACTGCATGGTGTGTATGGCCAAACGTTATACTCCCAGTAGCCATGGATTATATATCTAATATCTTGCTTTAAAAGTTACTTAAGATAGATTAATATAGTATCTATCTTTTAATGCATAATTTAAATAGTTATCTAGTAGTATTAAAGTGTGATTCACTTTTTTATTCTACTTTCACTTTTTCAATATTTTCAAGTGTGATTCACATTGTCAATGAAAAAGAGTCTCAGATCAGA
The DNA here is from genome assembly GCA_022829125.1 of Lathyrus tuberosus. Classification (NCBI taxonomy): domain Eukaryota; kingdom Viridiplantae; phylum Streptophyta; class Magnoliopsida; order Fabales; family Fabaceae; genus Lathyrus; species Lathyrus tuberosus. Next base: position 4,960,495 of record JALAZF010000177.1, on the reverse strand, counting down.
TTATTAATTAGTTCTATTAAATTTCATTTGTTTTATATCAGGTATACTGATCATGTGCGGGATTCACACTTAAAAAGATAATAGAGTTTAAGTGTGAGAACTTATTCTAATATAGATAAATGAATTCATTAGTATTACTTTCAATTATTATTATAGGAAAAAAAAATTAAATTTTGATTATTATTATAAATAGAAATAACTATTTTTGACATGTTTAATTCTATTATTTTTTATATACTTTTCATTTTATTCAAAAATATTTAATGTAATAAGTAATTTTTTTTTATAACAGGTATGCTCTATTTGTTCCCCCAAATACCTCATCAAGTAGTATTAACGTTGAGACATACGTTCTCTTGTTTCTACTCATTATCTGTCAAACATACGTTCTCTTATTATCATATCATCCAAATGCTCTTGGATATTTAATATAAGTAGTTGATTGAGTTTTTCATTAAATTTAAAAAGAACGAATTAGTAAAATTGTCTTGTGTTTTACACGAAACTGTAAAGACTCATGCATATTAATATTGTATCACTTAGAACAATGAATGTAGTCTTTTAAGAGAATTGATTTTTCTATCTAAAAAGGAGTAGAGGCGCAATTTGTTGTCCCTTTACCTGCTATAAGTTAAAAATCTCACTACCAAGTATACTTAAATGCATTTCTTACCGTAAAACTTATTCTTTATTTGTAATAGTGATCGAAAGTGGAATTATTTTAGATGAATACGATAATGTCAAATTTTCATAGGGATCTTGATTATTCATTAGTGGATATGCTCTATTTGTTCCCCAAAACTTCTCATCAAGTAGTATTAACTTTGAGACATACGTTCTCTTGTTTCTACCCATTATATCTCAAACATATCTTAAATTATTCTGCTTAGAGATGGAAGAGATGGTTTTTTTGGAGAAGAGTTATCTTTTTAGGAGAACGACATCGAGTGGTAGAATTGAAGCTCTTATTTGAAAATGTTGCTTTTTTTTAATAGGTAGATGACATCGAGTTAATAACTCATCTTATCAATTTTCGATAAATTTAGCTTATACAGTTTTGAAATATACGATGTCTCTAGTGGAAATTTTATTAGATGAGAAACTCCAAGTTCTTTCTTAGTAGAAGAGATTATTGTTTTCTTTTAGTAGTTAATGTTGAAAAAAAAGTCTTTTTGTCAAAGTATTTTCCGCCCTCAAAATATCTAGGATGTGGAAGGTTCGAATTTTGTGTCTTATGGCCATTGTTGACCAAATGTCCCCTTAAAGCAATTTAAAAAATATTTTCATTTACGCAATTAGAGTTTAAAGCACGGAAGCAAAACATGTTGAGCGGAAGAAAAATGCAGCGGATGGATTTAGAAAATATATGTTTCATTGTCTTTATAAGAATAATGTTTCTATCAATATTAGAAACAACTAAGGTAAACGAACTTTATATACCAAGCAATTTAAATTCGACAACGTTGGAATAATACAATCTCAATTAAAATAAATAATGTTTAATCAATTAGATACATCATATGCCTAAACTTATATGATAAAACACTATAAAAAAATCTAATTCTAGATGACATTCTAAAGTTGAACAATATCTAACATGAATGATGATACATAAAAAGTTAAAATAGATAGAGAAAGAAAAATGTACACTGAATATATAGTGGTTCGTTGATTTCTTCTCACTATTCCTACTCCACTCTTCAATGGTTTTCACCATTAGAATGATAACTTCTTCAACTATTTTAAAGTTTAAATACAAATATTTTGGTACAACGAAATATCATTAACCTGAACATTAACAGTTCAGTGCTTTAGCCAACACAGACCTAAAATGACACTCCCTTATGTTTATGCAAGTTACTCAACTACTAATACTTAAAATCTTAAATGAACTTGATCCAACAAACTTGCTAGACACAATAGATTCTGCCCTAAAATTCAATTATGCAAAAACTTTACTCGGCTCTAACGAAGACTTATTTGACCGATTGTTCTAACCAAGAATTATTGGAAAACTCCCAACTTTGTTCTACAACAATCATTAGTCAGATTAAGAAAACTCTTCTCTTACTTGATAAACACCTATCAATACTTTGAACAATAAGCAATCATTTCTCCTGATACACACAATAAAACTTCATAAAAAAAATATTAGATTCCCTAATGTACCTTGAATCTATCTCTCACACACAATCTTTAGAGTTGAACACCACAACAATGGGTTATTGGTACAAGGTTGAATATGATTAATGGTATCTAAATGATAAAAAAAACAGAGATGCAAACTCTCAATCTCAACATTTTAGAAAAAAAATCACAAGGTTGATGAAGGAGATAATGGGTTTGTGAATGAAGAAACTCTCATGGTTTCTCTCAAGAATCTTGAAAAAAATTGTATTGGTTCTTGGTGAATATCACGGGTTTTTCAACAACTTGTCAAAGCAAATCATCTAAAGTACCTCTCTAAAATGATTGTATCTTTCTAAAAATACATGAAAAAAGTTTAAGTAGGTGCTACAGATTAGAAGCAAAAAGATGAGGTGAAATACAAGATGATTTAAGTAAAATCTTGAGGTTGTGATTTGAATCAAAGAAATAATGATTTGAATCAAAGTAGTAAAATAAATAATTTGTTACATTTGATTTTAATCATGTTCTGTGTCTGTAATTTGAGTCACACACAACATGATTAGAATCATAGCTCATTTTAAAGAATAATTTAATTTCCATGTTTCAAATCAAATATCATGTGATTCGAGTCATGAAGTGTTGTGATTAAAATCACATACTTTCATGATTTGAATCAAGGAGGCAAGACCAAATTCTGAAATTCCAAGTAACAGTTTGATTCGAATCATAACATGTCTGATTTGAATCAAGCTATACAAAAACCTTAATTTAATTATTCTAACTTGTGATTCAAGATACACATGATAGTTTAACTTGCATCAAATTAAAACACATTATCATGGGTCCAATCCAATAAATTAAATGTAAAGGTTTCTCAAGGTATGTGCCTAAACAAATAAATGAAATGATCAAATTACAAACAAATTACGAACGAATTACAAATACGCGATAAATAAAATTACACACACAAGTCAAATTTAGACAGAACATCAAATTATAAAGGAGTTATGGTTTTTCACTTGATCAACCTACAATCCTTATAACAACAACTAGAGCTTTTACACATGCTTAACTCAATAACCTCTGAAATTCTGGCACGCAGATACCAGATGTCGAGATAGTTGTCACAACTTTTGGGATCAAAACAGTTTGATCACACAAGTAAATATGAAGAAACTTAAATGGTAAAAAGATAAATAACACCAGTAGTTGTTAACCAAGTTCGGTGTAACTCACCTACATCTGGGGGCTACCAAGCCAGGAAGGAAATTCACTATGATAGTATTAGTTCAAAGCTAAACTCTCCCGTTTACAACTTCTCGCCTAATCACTACCTTGTGCAACTTCTACCTAGACACCCTCTAGATATGAGATCTCTCTCTCACTTCCTATCAGTCATAAACCAATGACAATTCGACAACAACTCAAAATAGAAGTAGCACACTTCCAAGACAATACTTAGTTTTGCTTAAAAGCTTCAACTAAGGATAATACGCTCTTGCTTAAAAGGTTTAGAGTGGACAATTAACAATGAATAATTAGTCTACCTCAATGCATTAGAAGATACTTGAGTGACATACAAGTAACATGCACTAAACCCTAAAGACCCACCAAGACACGGCTAATCCATATGCTTTAAACTTCACGCAATGTCCACCTTACAATAGGTTTGGGTCTTCTCTTTAAATAGCCTTCTGTCCAATTGGGCTTGGGCTCTTGAAGTGCAAAACCACCAGGAATCAGCTTTAAATCATAAGCATAATCTCCTACACAATAATAGGAATAAAATACAAAGTTTTCTAAAAATGCTCAAGGTTCCTTTTTACGAAAACCAACACAATCTGTCAAAACAGAAGTTTCCACAATATCCCTCCTTGGATAACGCAAACGTGTGAATTAAAACACACTAAAAATACCAAAACAGTCATGCCCTAACTTTCTGGTATAACATGTCCTAGCACATGTCACAACATCATGCTGAACATGATGTCTGACTGTCATAGCAGAACATCTGACTTAACATCTTGCTGACAGCATATTGTTTTACCAAAATGTTGCTAATCCAAAAACCACAGAACTTACAATCTCCCCCTTTGGAAAATTTTGGCTAAAACAACCTTAGCCCACATCAGAGGCATACATAGCAGAATAAAAATAGAAACACCAGACAAAAAGAACCACAAACCCAAAAACTGTCAAGGTAGTAAAGCACATTTGACAAAACAATGTCAAGACATATAGTCTGACATCACATGTCAATCAGAACAACACAAGCTACATGAGAAAATGTAAGCTTTGTACAAACTACAAATTTGTAGCTACATATCAGACGGGTACAAAGCTTCCCCTGTCATACATAACCAGTACTCCCCCTGAAGGGGAAAACCAAAATCACAAGAAAAATACACATGAACTCTTGAAAGTTCATACAATAGAACCAAACTTCAAAAACACCAAACACAAGCACACTCCCCCTGAAAATCACAACCTACTGCAGAGAAAATGCATTCTCCCAGACACAACAAATGAAATGATGTCAGAACATATGGTTCCACATCAGTAGCAGCAGCAGAAGGCATGATAGACTATCATGCTCCCCCTAAATAGTTGCATACAGATAAGCAACAACAATAAAAGCTACTCTTCCTAAGCAGTAGTATGAACATGACATGAAGCTGTGACATCTGATCCAACATCAGAAACAACAAACATACTAACACTTTACTCCCCTCTTTTAGCCAAAAATTGTAAAAAAAAACTGAGTAAATGTAAACAAACACATACAAAGAGTGTAATGGAAACACACATGCATAAAGCAAACACACAAAATGAAGCACAAAGATGGAAACACACATTCAGATTATTTTTAGATGATTTTCCACCTCTTGCCTCTGTCAAAGACCCTTCTACATTCCTTGAAGCTGTCACATGATTTATGAGTGTTGATACTGAACTCCCTTGTCACAACCTTAAAACATGTCTTCTTATAATCAGTCCTTTTATCTTGCAGAGATCTTTTTTTCGATCCATTAACTACCGTCACTTGCTCAGGCCTACCAAGCATCAGATAATAGAGGAAAGATGCAGTATGTGTTCCACTCTTCCATTTATGTAATTGTTACAACTCTTCAACAGTGCCAGTTCTCACTTTACAACTTATGTTCTCAAAAACCTTGCCTTATGAGGCATTAGTAAACATAACAGTCAGCTGATCCTTAGTGTCCACATACTTCAAAATAACAACCTTTGACTTTCCTTCATCAAGATTCCTGATTAGTTGATTAACCTGTCAGGGTTCTTGTTCTAGACATATTGGATAAAATATCTGATAACATTCAGATCCTTACAATATAATGTCAGAACATCAGCCTTGTCATCATGTTTCTCCAACATCTGTTTCATCCACACTAATTGAAAGCAACCTTCTCTGATTTCACCATACTCAGCTTCAGTAGTACACCAAGAAACATATGTTTGCTTCTTGTTAATCCAGGTAGTCAGACTATTTGTCAGAGATAAACCGTCATACATATCACTCACGCATTCTACCTTGCATAATTCTTTCAGCATAACCTTTGTTCTGTAGGAGTAATGCATATCACAATCCCTTATTCCAATGATGCAATTCAAGATATTCTTCTCTAGAATAATAGAACTCATTTTTGGTTCAAGCTTGCAGACAAGACATGAGTTTGATATTTCCTTTGTAAACCCAGTCATGTTTCTTTCAATAGAGTGTCTTGCACTGAGATCCTTGGATTGCTCTGAATGACCCTTACCAGAGGGATCTGAAGTGACTTGAGAGTTATCTGACACAATTCTAGAGAGCTTACATCTTTCCTTTTTTCCTGCCTCACTAGTCTGCACAGAGGATGTTCCAACATTGTCCTCAACATCCATCCTTTGCCCTGTAACTGAATCATCAATCACCATACTAATAGATTCCATTGTCATCCCATTTATGGAGTTAAAGATTCTATAAGCTCTGCTTCTTGAAGAGCAACCTAGAAATATCCCTCCATCTCTTCTGGGACCCATTTTACCTTTTTGGTCTTTGTTAGTCAGGACATAGCATTTGCTTCCAAAAATATGTAAGTATTTCACGGAAGGCTTACTTCTTTTCCATAGCTCATAGAGAGTGATTGTAGTGCCCTCTCGCAAAGTGACCCTATTATGAATATAACATGCATTATTCATAGCTTCATCCCAAAAGTGACTCGGTACTTGCTTATCACGAAGCATGACTCTAGCTGATTCTTGTATATCCCAGGTCTTTTGCTAAAAAATTCTATCTAGTTGAGAAGAAAAACTATAACTGATGTCTTCAGACTCACAATTCAGTGAATTGGTTATTCTCAAACTCCTTGTCATGATAGCTTTTAATCTTGACAACCCTACTCTTTTGCTCCTTTTGAACACTTTGACATAAATCTTTAAAAGCTTCAAAGATATATTATTTTCCTTTAAGAAATTTTACCCATGTAAACCTTGAGAAATCATCTATAACTACATAGACATACCTCTTTCCACCAAGGCTTTTTTCCTGCATAGGTCCTATAACCCCCATATGGAGAAGTTCTAGTACTCTAGAATTAGTCTGATGGTGCAACATTGGGTGTGACATCATGGTTTGCTTTCTAATTTCACACTCACAACAGACTTTCCCTTCTTCAACCTTGAGTTCTGGCATTCCTCTAATGGCTCCTTCAGATATAATTTGTCTCATTCTTTTGAGATGAAGATGTCCACATTTCTGGTGTCTTGGCTTCACTTCATCCTCTTGGGGTTTTGAACATGTGGAAGAGTAAGCAGTTATCTGAGGTTCCCAAAGATAGCAGTTGTCTTTAGACCTTATACTCTTCATCAGAACAACATTTTTCTCATCTTTGACTAGAAATTATGACTTGGAGAAAATGACCAACAGACCTTGATCACACAGCTGACTAATGCTGATAATATTAACAGTTAGTCCTTTCACAAGAAGAACATCTTCCCAACTAGGTGATCCAGCACCCATCAATTTACCAACTCCTTTAATTTCCCCTTTAACACCGCCACCAAATCTGATAGCACCTATGGGCAAAGACCTAATGTCCATCAACAAATTCTGAACCCCTGTCATATGTCTAGAGAATCCATTGTCAAAGTACCAGTCTTCTCTAGTTGAGACTCTCAAGGATGTGTGAGCTATAAGGCTAACACCCATATCTTTAACACTTCTCTTTTTGCTAACTTGCTTATCCTTGGAATGAACTGAGGATATTTGATTTCCATACAATTTATAACAGAAAGGCTTTATATGACCATACTCTCCACATTAATGACATCTCCAACAAGATTGGTAATTATTTGGAGGTTCATTATGTCTGTCAGAATGTTGTAACATATGGTTAGACATTGTGACTATCTTCTTCCTTTCAGAAGGAAAGAACTTTTCTTCAGACATTATTCTTTGTTTATTATCAGGGTGATAATGAACTTTTGCATCTCCAGTATCTTTTATTGGATCAACCCTATTTTCATCCTTCTTAAGGAATCTGTCACGTTATTGAGCCTGGAATTTAAGAGGGTTATCTCACTTTGAAGATGAGAGACAACACCTAAAGTTTCTTCTTCTCATTCTCCAATTCAGCTATGGCCTTTTTTTCTGATTTTTCTCTGTCTTTTGACGTTCCTCACACCTGTTGCAGGTTTCCTTATAGCACACACCCAGATCTTCATAGAGATCATTTTCATCACAAGCTTCTACTTCATCATCCCATCTGCCAGAGAGAGCAGTAACAGGTTCAACAGTCTCTGTGTTGGATTCATCTTCTGACTCATCATCATCAGGCCAAGAAATAGTCAACCCCTTTTTCTGCTTCTTGAGATATTTGGGACATTCTGGCCTAATGCGCCAAAACCTTCACACTCATAACATTAAATCCCTTTACTTTAATCTGACTTCTCTTCAGTTATGGTATTCCGTTGAGACTCATATTTATTCCTGATGTCAGATGTGATGTCCTTGACACATGATCTTCCTTTTCTATCCATTCTCTTCAGAATTCTATTGAATTGCTTCCCAAGTAAAACAATGGTATTTGACAATCCCTCATCAGTATCCAAGTTAGCTTGACCCTCTTTATCTTCAACATTGGATACAAAAGCAATGCTTTTGTTCTTCTTTTCAAATCTATCATTCATGGTAAATTCAAATGTTTGAAGTGGTCTCATCAACTATCATACTGCTGATGTTTTGGGATTTTTCAATGGATGAGACATTCATGTCAATTTTTTATGGAGAAACCTAAGAATCTTCCTAACCAGCTTTTCTTCTGATATCTTTTCTCCCAAGGCACTAAAGGCATTAGCTATTTCAAGAACATTCATGTGAAAGTCATGAATACTTTCATTTTCCCTCTTCTTTAGATTTTTAAATTTGGTAGTGAGTAGATGAAGTCTAGACATATTTACCTTGGATGTTCCTTCATAAGTTGTCATGATAATTTCCCAAGCATCCTTAGCCACAGTACAAGTGTTGATTAACCTAAACATGTTCTTGTCAACTCCATTGAATAAAGCATTCAAGGCTTTGGAGTTTCCAAGAGTAGTCTCATCTTCCTCCTTGGTCCAGTCCTCTTTTGGCCTCAGGGTCTCCTTCCCATCTTTATCTTTAACCACAAGGTGCTCCCAACCCTTGATGATAGCCTTCCAGGTTTTGTTATCCATAGATTTTAAAAAGGCCACCATTCGTGCCTTCTAATAGTCATAGTTAGTGTCATCTAAGATAAGTGATCTATTCACATTCCCTATTCCTTCCTTGTCCATAGTGCCAGAAAAAACTCCCTGGAGCTCACCCAAAAACAGAACAGGATGACATGCTCTGATGCCAATTGAAATTCTGGCACGTAGATACCAGATATCGAGACAGATGTCAAAAATTCTGGGATCAAGATAGTTTGATCACACAAGTAAATATGCAGAAAATTAAATGGCAGAAAGATAAATAACATCAGTAGTTGTTAACGCAGTTCGGTGCAACTCACCTACATCTAGGGGCTACCAAGCTAGGAGGGAAATTCACTATGATAGTATTAGTTCAAAGCTAAACTCCCCCGTTTACAACTTCTCGCTTAATCACTACCTTGTGCAACTTCTACCTAGACACCCTCTAGATATGAGATCCCCCTCTCACTTCCTATCCATCACAAACCAGTGGCAATTCAACAACAACTCAAAATAGAAGTAGCACACTTCCAAGACAATACTTAGTTTTGCTTAAAAGCTTCAACTAAGGACAATACACTCTTGCTTAAAAGCGTTAGAGTGGACAAATAACAATGAAAAATCAGTCTACCTCAATGCATCAGAAGATACATGAGTGACATACAAATAACACGCACTAAACCCTAAAGACCCACCAAGACACAACTAATCCTTATGCTTTAAATTTCACGTAATGTCCACCTTACAATAGGGTTAGGTCTTCTCTTTAAATAACCTTTTGTCCACTCGGGCTTGGGCTCTTGAAGCACAAAACCACCAGGAATCAACTTTAAATCATAAGCATAATCTCCTTCATAATAATAGGAACAAAATACAAAGTTTCCTAAAAAGGCTCAAGAATCCTTTTTACGAAAACCAACACAAACTGTCAAAATAGAAGTTCCCACAATATCCCTCCTTGGATAATGCAAACGTGTGAATTAAAACACACTAAAAAATCACACTAAAAATACCAAAACAGTCATGCCCTAACTTTCTGGTATAATATGTCCTGGCACATGTCACAACACCATGCTGAACATGATGTCTGGGGATGTCAATTTGCATGCATTAACGGGGATCCCTGTGGGGATTATCTGTTTGGAGCTTTGAAGTTGGGGATTTTATTTCCCGCGAGGACGGGGATGGAAGGAAAAGTCCCCCCGATGACACTTTGGGGCGGGGATTGGAGAAGTACCCTCCACCCCGCGGATTCCTCGACCCCGACCATAATATTTAACTTTATATTATATAATATATAATTATATAATTTGGTATGTTTATTTTATAAAAAAATAGTTAATATGTTAGGAAATGAAGAGTCATAAGTGGATCATTTTTTTGTTTTATTGTATAATGTATTGGTTCACCGTTGAAGTACCTCAACCTAGAAAAGTTCACCCAATACATACAATGTATACGCCTTTTCCTCTTCTTTTTTTCACAATTCTCTTTGTCTCCTCCATTCCTCATCTCCTCTATTCTCATCTTCATCATCAAAACAACCACTCTAATTTTTTCATTGTGCTTATGGTAATTACTCTTTAACTTCAATATACTTTAATTATCAAGCTGATTTTTGTTCAATTAATAAATTAGTGATTATGTTTTTGTAACTGCAAGTGCTTTTTCATTTGTTTATTATTGATTCAAGATGTGTTTTTATTTATTAAAAAAATGCAAAATATATGTTTTAAAAAAACGAAGAAAAAAAACTAAACACTAGTGTCATAGTTTTGATAAAAAAATATATAATTTTTTTATGATTCGATCTCCGTGGATCTCCGATTCTCTGTGGGGATCTGTGGGGATGGGGATGGGGAAAAATATTCCTCCATGGTGGGGATCGGGGCGAGGATGGGGAAAAATATTGGGGGATGGGGTGGGGAGTGGAGAAGCATCCTCTGCGCATTCCCTGCCCCGTTGACATCCCTAATGATGTCTGACTGTAATATCAGAACATCTGGGTTAACATCTTGCTGATAGCATATTGTTTTACCAAAATGTTGCCAATCTAAAAACCATAGAAGTTACAACCTATGTCCATGCTTTTTTCAGGCTTATCTTGAAAACTTCAAATCTTATTACATAGAAATTTAAACAGAACTATACTCTTAAATAAATACTTTCAGCATTACAACAGTACGCCACAACTCTCAGATTGAACTTTTCACTCTTATGGCCTAAGGCGACTTTAGTGAAGAAAATATTTAAATAAGAATGAGAGAAATAATGATAGAAGAACATTTATATTTAGAAAACTAGTGAACTTTGAAATGGGGAGAAGCTTCCTTTATATAGGAAAACATTTGGCTCAAAAAGGAAATTTTATACATAATCATGATTCAAACTTATCAGATTTTTGTGTAATAGATATAAATCCCATTGTGTTGAGTTTATCTGAACAACATGTAACATTTTCTATAGAAGTGGATCAGACTAAATTCTTTATTGCAGTTGTATATGCTGGTAACTCTCATACGATTCGAAGACATTTATGGAATGAACTTACCAATCTTCAATAGGCTAATCCTAACCTTTGGTGCATGCTAGGTGATTTTAATGCAGTTATTATTTTCCATTAGAAATTTGGTAGATTTCCTTCAAACAAAGCTTCCATTGATGAGTTTCTTAATTGGACAAATCAAAATGAGCTTATGAATCTTGACACTAATGGAAGCTATTACACTTGGACCAATGGGAGGAAAGGTGATGCTTACTCTTCTATTAGACTTGACAGTTCCATTTGTAATCAGAACTGGATAGATAATTATAACAAAATTAATTGTTCCACTTTGATCAAGAATCACACACACCATTACTCTATTCTTATCTATTGTGACAAAGGTAGGTTTGATTTAGTTAGGCCATTCAATTTATGAAATTTTGGAATCTAGGTGATAAGTGCAGACAAATGAGCTAATAATGAGAATAGTGGTGTAGTTAGTTCTACTATGTTTGATTAATCTACTAATTTGGTATTTCTTAAACCTATTTTTAATAAATGGAACAAAGATATATTTGCCAATATTAATTTTAAATTCACTCAAGCTGCTAATGAAGTGATTTGGTACACAATTTGATTAATGGCGCAGGTTACAATGATGATCTTGGATTGGGGTAAAATTCTCAACTTCTGAGAGGAAACTCTCACCTGGAGGAAATTAAGAATGAAATACACAATATAAATGGTAATTCTACTCCATGCCCTGATGGTTTTAGGGGTGTTTTTTCCAAGCCTATTGGAATATGTTAGGGACTAATGTCATCAATTCAATGAACCAATTCTTTGAACATGGTTGGATCCTTCCAAATCTCAATTCAATCATTGTGACTTTGATGCCTAAATAACATGGAGCAGATTCTATAGACCACTATAGACCTCTTGCACTTGCGAATTTTCAATTCAGAATCATCACTAAGAATACTGAAGACACGTTGGCTATCTTACCTCCTAAAATTGTTTCAGAACACCAAAGAGGCTTCATTAGAGGCAGACATATTTATGAGTGATATGGCAAGAAATCCTTTGGAGGTAGTATGTCTTTGAATATAGACATAAAAAAAGCTTTGTATACTTTAGATTGGTAATACCTTATTAAAGTTCTTATTCAATTTGGTTTTGATTAGAAATTTTGTGATTGGATACTTACCATTCTACACTCAGCCAAACTATCAATCATGATAATGGAAATGTTGTAAGATTTTTTTCTTCCTCTAGAAGAGTGAAGAAATAAGATCTTTTATCTACCTTGCTCTTATGAATTGCTGAAGAGGAATTTAATATGCAATTGTCTGTGTTGGTGGATCATGGTAAATTAACATGCATATTAGTTGGTAAGACAATCATTCATATCCACACTCTTTTTTGCATATGACCTTATGATATTTTTCAAAGCTACCAAGAAATATGCTCAAGTCATTAACCATATCCTTCAAGAGTATGATCATAATTTTGGTCAACAAATCAGTCCAACTAAATGTAACCTTTCTGGTGGAGGTACTTCTGGATCTAAGTTGAGAGACAGTGCATATATGTTTGGATTCACTATGGGACAAACACCACTTAACTATCTTGGAGTTCCTACATTCAAAGGTAAGCCTATAACTTATCATTTTCATATCATAGAAGATAGAGTATTGGCTAAGCTAGCTACTTGGAAAGGACACCTTCTTTCTATAAGGGACAAGATTCTATTAGTCAAGTTAGACATGCAAAGCATGCTTCTGTATAGTCTTAGGATTTTTGAATGGCCAATCATTCTTCTTAACAAATTAGATTCCTGCATTAGAAATTTTGTGTGATTAGGTAGTATAGACAGTAAAAAGTTGATTATTGTATCTTGAAAGGTTATTTGCTCACCTTTGTCTAAAGAAGATCTTGGTCTGAGAGATATTAAGACAATAAATAAAGTTGGTTATTTATATTTTTGTTGTAAGTTGTTGAATATCAATAATTAATGGTTTTCTATGCTTATTAGTAGATACTTCAAGCACAAAAAATCTAATCATGCATCATATTCATTCATCAATATGGCCTACCATTAAGCATTTTTCCCTTTCTAGAGGAACATAATATATGGTAGGTTGGTAATGGGAACAATATTAATTTATGAAGTATCAATTAGTTGGGATACAAAACTAAAGATTTACACCTAGTATTATAAGTGTATATTCAATTCATGCAAACTGCTAAGGTCATTTCAATTATCTAAGACATCAATTGGAACATTCCTCATAACTTATCCATTTTTCCTCCTTAAATTGTTAAATACATTTTAAATATTAACTTGTCATATGATAATACTAATGATGATAAAATCATTTGGACATGAGCTGTAAATGGTGATCTATCTCTTAAAGATACCTACAATTGTATCACGAGAGATCACATTGAGCCTTCTTGGGCAAAATTCATTTGGTATCCCTACATACTCATGCTAAGTCATTAATGACTTAGAAAATAATGCATAAGGTAATTGTAACATAAGACAACCTAATTCAAAGAGGAGTGCATATGGTTTCAATATTCTCTCTTTGCAATCATGATGTAGAAATTGCATACCACTTATTTCCTAGATGCATGTACACTTTACTTTTTTTTTTGAATTGGATGAAGCAATTATTTGACATGTACATTGATAGAACTGGTTACGAAATCTCATTCGAACTTACTGGTAGAAGTTGGATCTCTCAAGTTCAAAATATGATCACGACTCTCATCATAATAGGTTTTTGGAAAATTTGGCACACAGGAAATGAAATCAAGTTTTAAAATGGTAACGTTGACTTTGATAAAGACATTCTTCAAGTCAAATAATTGGTCTATATGACATCTACTTCTTTCAAGAGGCACATGTACTTTTAAATTCATGAGTTTATAATTATTAAATATTTTGACATCAAATGCCTACATAGGGATGGAAGTTAGGCCCATCCCCAGTGGGTACCCATAAAATTTAACCACAAAGAGTAGGGTAAAAATCGGAAAAATGGGTATGGGCACGAGCACTGGCAATTACCCATTAAAATAAGCGGGTATGGGCACGGTTACCTTAGTACCCAACCCGCCCCATACCCTGACAATATGTATGTATATGTTTTTATTTTTATTATTATGTACATAGGTTAATTTATAGATTTTATTAAATACATCACTATTAAACTTGTATGCATTTTATATAAATGTTTGTTTATTTATTAACTCAACAATAACATCATTGAATTTTTTTTAGTGTTATTAAATACTTAAAATTACATGATAAATTATAATTGATCAATTTTTATTATTAGAAATATGGGTAAACGGGTATATGTACGGGTACAGGTACAAATGTTGGTGCTCACACGGGGTATGGGCTCGGGTACAAGGATTTTTTTTCCAAACTATGGGTATGGGACGGGTACTATAGTACCTTGCATATACCCTATCCATTACCATCCCTACTCCCACACCTAGAATCATACAAGTTAATTGGTGTTTTCCTAGTTATAATTAGATTAAGTGCAACACATATGGAGGTTCAAGAGAAAATACCATAATATCAACTTGGCAGATTTAGGGATAATTTAGAAATATTCTTGGAAGATTTCTTAGATAAAATTGGAGTTTGCACCTCCTTTGAAGCTGAATTGCATGGAATCATACTTCTTATCAAATATGCTAACAAGAAGAATTGGAGAAATCTTTGGCTTAAAACTGACTCAACATTGGTCATTTGTTCATTTTCTAAATTGAATATTATCCCTTGACATCTTTTAATTAAATGGAAGAATACTTTACATGCCATACACTCCTTTAGATTAAATGACACACTTTTCATAGAGTAAACAACATGTGCAAATAGATTAGTCAATGCAGATTTTTTTTGTTGATTATGACACTTGGTGGGATTCACTTCCTATTTGTGCTTTTGAAATTTTTTTAGAGATGGGTTGGACATGTCCAACTATCGTGTTTGTTAACTTTTTGATAAGATAGGTTTTATGTCCGCTCATCCTTTTTACGTAATAAATTGTCTTTTATTAAAAAAAATTAACTACTAGTAAATTATGCGTATGAAAAATAAAAATATTGAATCAATTTATAATGGTAATGATTTCTTTAATTTTGTTGATATATTTATTTATTTAGAGAGAGAGAGAGAGAGAGAGAGAGAGGGAGAGAGATTTCAATTCGTCCATAAATTTGTCTGTTTGAAGAAACATTTCTCTTTCCTCTCACTTTCTCTTTTCTAGGTTGAAAATTCTACAATATAAAATAACCAGTTAACATGTGTTCAAAATTAATTTAGATTCTTTCCTTTTTTCCTCCCCGTTCTCTCCTAAATTTTTATCTCTCTCTTAATCTCACTTTGTCTCGTCCTTATAAAATTATTTTGTTTTGAAGAGAAAATGAAACTGAGAGATAGAGAGTTATGTCGCGGTGAGAATTGGAGACCATAGCTATTAATTAACTAGGCTTCAAAAATCATAAGATATCACCACCGATCTTTAATTTATCCCAGGGAAGGGGAAAAGAAAGAATAACCCATAAATATGCAATGTAAAACAAAGCAATAAAGAGATCTAAGGTTTGAGGGTTGGTTATACTAAGGGAAGATATTAACACCCTAAGTATCTATAGTATCCTATAGGAACCTCATGTTGAATTTGTGTTAGTGTAAAGTTGTTTGCTACTTGGGATTGATTAGGGAGATGAGAAGAGAAATGTTTTTTTTTTTATTGTTTTGTGAAAAGAGAAAAAAGAAAAAGGTAGAAAAAAAGGTAGCAAAAATAAAAAGGTAGCTCGATAGGATCTCGCAATCCTATGCCTACGTATCCTATATAGGAAGTCAGATCAATCGTAGTTTGGCTAACTACGGGTAAAAGCATGTTTGTTGGTTGGTTTCAGGAGAAGAGACAAGTTTTCATCTTAAGGAGAATACTCTACTAATCCACCACAAATGTGCGGAAGAAGGATCTTTGCTTCACATTGAGAGAAGGGCTCCAACTCGGATATAAAATCAATGAGTATGCCACATACCTCTTTTCAAGTGGAAAATAATCAACATCTTTCTCAATAATCTCATGGGGTAGGAGAATTACATCTTAACTAAGGATGACTAATGTCTAATCTCTTTTGAGAAAAGGGAACCTAATTGTAGGTTATCTAAAGTTGAAATATCCTAAGGGTAACTACCTAAGAGGGTCACAACTTAAAGTAATCAGCCTAAAGTCAACAATCTAAGTATATACAACCTAAGGTAATTAACCTAAAGGGAAACAAGGGTCATACAAAGGGTGAAAGATTCAAAAGAGAAATGCAATGCACATGACTATAAAGTCAACCACAAACCCTTCCCTTGGATTCAAACATAGGCAATCATAAATATTCAAGAGCAACAAGTGAATATCAGACAGGCTAGGCATCATGACAATGATATCCAAATAGGACACAACAAAGCCTCAAACATAAAAGTTAAGATCATGTACAAAGTGAGGATCAAGGCATATGGTCAACACTAACCCACAAGGCAAAGTATCGTGTAAAAGCTACAAACGATATTCACGACAAAACATCGTGATAAACAAAACACACACGACAAAACATCGTGTAAAAATCATATACACATAAAATCATCATAGCATACAATACACATGGGAAAGTATCATGTGAAAGCAACAACATAAAATCCACAAACATACATGGCAAAACATCGTAAAAAACCTCATCAATTAATCAAGACAAAACATCAAGAATTAATCGAGGAAAAGCAAGCCATGAGATAAAATCAGCCAACAAGAAGAATTATTAATTAATTTAAACATTAATATTTAATAAGATTAATTAATAATTTAATTAATCAATATTAAATAAAAATATTTAAAAGATTAATAATTGTGACACATTTTTTGGTATTTTCAATATATTTAAAAAAAATAAAAATAAAAATAATTAAAACAAAATTTTACATTTTTAATATAATTTAAATTAACAAATAAAACTAAAAATAAAAGTTAAACATACAAATTTCGGTTATGTGTGGTTTTCGTAGTTTGCGTTTCGTTTGTTTCTTAGTATCAGGGAAAATGAAGATGGAGGGAAATAGAAAGGGATAAGAGGTTATACGTGATTTGGATAGTGGAGTTTGGATGACTTGTGGAGTTTGTTTCAGGTTTTTCTATGGCCGTTCAAGTGGTGGTGCGAATCCATGGCGTAAATAATTTTGTTTTGAGAGAGGCAAAAGAATTTTGAGGTATGATATGAAGAAAATCTATGTGTAACAAAATGAAGATGGGTTGCGTGTAAAAGATTTTTTTTAGTATAGTATAGTTTTTGTGTGTTATCCTATGTATTAAAATGAAAAAGAGTATATGTAGTGTTAAAAGTGAGAGAGAGGGATGGTGGGTCCGCATGGCAAGTGATGAAGAATGAGTCTCAAGTGTACTATCCTTTTTTTATGTCCAAGAGAGAGATGGTGTACATGTAATATCATTGTCACTTAAGCTAAGTCTTTTTCTTTCTCTTTCTATGCGCAGGAACAAACTGACACTAATTTTTTCTTTTGAATTTTAAATGAAAAGGATGGTGATGCGTGGGGACCATGCGTGTAGCTACCTATGTGTGTTTTTTAATGTGCAGTTTTTTGTTTGTTTTTATTGTGCTGAGAGGAGGAAGTGTCTTACGTGTATGTTTCATTTTTAATATGAAAGTTTGAGGGAGTAAAATGGAAAGTCAAGTGAGGTGGAAAGGTGATGAATATGATGTGGTCTTACATGTAGTGCCCTTTACTTCTTCTTTTTTGTTAACAATATGCAGATTATGGTTAGGTTATGTGTGTGGGTGAACTTTCATGAAGTGCGTATGTATTTTATAAAAAAGAAAAAGTAATGTCGGAAAAAGTGAGAGATTATTATGGAAAGTTGTTATGTCCATGAGGAACTTGTGCTACCTACGTGTACTATTACCACAAAATTGATCAAAAAATCTGCTGCAGAGAAATCAGATACTTGTTCAAAAGCTTAACTACTAAGTTTATTTAAAACAAAAATTAAATAAAATATTAAAAGAAAAATAATAAAATGGGATAAGATATTGACTATTAAAAAATAAAATTAAAATAAAAAAAACTGATTAATTAAAATGATTATTTATTAAAAGTTGAATTAAAAACTGGTAAAAAAACGAATAATTGGGCCAGTATCAAAGTGCTCGAAAAAATAAAATGAATACACCAAAATGATCAGCGTGAAATAAATGTATTGGAAAAATACAGCAGTTGGTCAAGTTTTGAAATAAATTTTACCCGGTTAAAAGGCTCAGACTGATAAAAAATGTGACCGAAAAGCAGTCGAAAAATTAAAACAAACACACCAGGTTAAACTACGTGAAACATAGGTTAATATAACTGATATCTGCAAGCCCGATTTTAAAAATTTTCGTCCACTGATTTTACGCACAATTGACTTTTAGTTTGACCAATTCGACTGTAATTCCAACACGTTTATTTCAGCTGATAAATTGGGTATTATGCGAGACGAAATGCATGATATGCTATGCAGATGATGCAAAGCGAAAATACAGTCAGATAAATAAAAATATTAAAAATGCCTGGTCAAAATTTTGGGTATGACAGATGCCCCTATTTAATCTTCTTGGACCTGAAGGTATGAATGGCAATGGCTTTCAGACATTCAAGGTGAGAGAGGATTAAATATCAGAATACCTTGAATTTTGACCGAATGCAGGT
This sequence comes from Lathyrus tuberosus, assembly GCA_022829125.1. Classification (NCBI taxonomy): domain Eukaryota; kingdom Viridiplantae; phylum Streptophyta; class Magnoliopsida; order Fabales; family Fabaceae; genus Lathyrus; species Lathyrus tuberosus. Next base: position 4,941,386 of record JALAZF010000177.1, on the reverse strand, counting down.
GATATGGTATGATATGTAATGTAAGACTCTGAGTTTTATGGGGAATGATACCACATGAGATAAACTATTGATGAGAAACCGAGGAGGTTTACCAGGGAAATAAACCACTGGGGAATGACTCAAATTGGGGATAACTGTATACGAAAATGTTGCTGAAGCATAGTTAAAGAATGAACAACCCGACGAGGAACAACTTAGCAAACAAAACAAGACTCCACGGGGAAAAGATCCAACTCCACTAGGGATGAGACTCAACTCCACTGGAGAAGAGACTACCAACTTCCAATCACAAGGTAGCTCAAGGGGAGAGATACTAACTACTACCAAACATATGGTAGCCTAAAAAAAAGAGAGGTATATTACCTACTACCAGACATATGATATCTTAAACTAAGGTGATAAACTTTTTAGGAAAGATTTGAACGAAATCTTTTAACAAATTCCACTAGGAGAACCTAACTGTGGGGATTTCAAGTGATATCAGCTGGAGGAGTCTACTGTCGAGACTTAGGACCTCATTTGGGAATACCTTCTACCAAGGTTTTATTGAAAAATGTGTTAACTATCAAAATTTACTGGGGAATCTGCTGCCAAGATTAATTAGGGAATCTACTATCGAGATTCTAAAAAGAAACAACTATCTGTTGAGGTTCAAAGAAACATCAAAGTTAACCAAAAAATCTACTACTGAGATCCTAGAAAGAAAGAAACATCTTCTGCTGAAGTCCGCTGGAGATCTACTACCAAGATTAACTAGAGAATCTACAAATGAAACACCTTCTGCCGAGGTCTACTATGGAATTCCTACTGCCGAGGATTAACTGAGAATATACATGCTGCCGAAGTTTTGTTGGAAAATCTTCTGCCGAGATTTAACTAAGGATTCTACTGTCGAGATCCTAAAATGAAATACCTTCTGCCGAGGTCAACTGGAAATCTTCTGCCGAGACTTGCCAAGAAATGAAAGAAACACCTTCTGTCGAATTTTGTTGTAATCTTTTTTATTTATTTAAATTATCCGAGAAATCTACTGTCGAGATTCTTGGAAAGAAAATACCTTCTGCTGAGGTCTGCTAAAAATTCTATTTTAAAATTTACCAGAGAATCTACTGTCGAAATTAACCATAGAATCTAAAATAGAGCCACCTTTTGCCGAGGTTTGCTGAATGAAATTAACTACTGATCACAAAGTAACTGACCAAAAGGAAAGGTGTATTACCTAATATCAAGCATAAGATAGCCTAAACAAAGGTAATAAATGGTCAGAACAATCATTGGATCGCAACAGGTTTCTCAAATAAAGAGACAACCTCCTGTTCAAATAAAGAATTCACGTCTTCAACAGAATAAGCTTCCACGATCAAAATATGATCCGGCTTCTTCTTTAACTAAATAATACATTTAGAATAGGTTAAAATAAACTTCACCACGCTGTAGCGCGAGTTTTTTTGTGGTTGCGAAGCACTATCGCTTTGGGGTACTACAACTCGATTCATTTTTTATCCTATTGAAACTGATGAAGGAAGGGAAACAGATGTCTCCAATTAACCCTGCTTGCAAACTGAGTTTGAATAGATGACTGTTGGTTTACAGATGCTACAAAGATTGTCGTTTCTCTTAGGTTATTTTGTTAAAAAAGTGCCTAGGCTATTGGTAGGATGTTAGGGCCGATGCTTTTCGATTGATGTTGTGAAGATATGGGACTTTGGGTTTTTGATTAGTATGCTCGCTAAGATATTTCCAATCTTATCCTTTTTTCCAGAGTTTGCCATTGCTCTCTGACTTCTTCAATGTACCCAGGTTCTCCCTGACTTTCAGACTGTGGACGAGCATCATGGTACACGAAAGAGGGATTCTCATGAGTAGCTTGAGTAGCAGTATGCACAACAGGATGAGGTTCGGTGAACAACGGAGCTGAAGATACTGGCAGTACAGATGGAACAACCACTGGAGTAGTTGCAAAAGATGGCGAGAAATTTAGAGGTAACCCAAATTTTGGCCAAGTAGAAGCTGGTTGCTGGATTGGTGGAGGGTTAACAGCAGCAATTGAGATTTCAAAGATCACGGTCCTCTAAGGTGGTTCACCTCTAGCAATCAGAACTTGCATCATTTCTGTGAGCTTGGTCATGTTGGCCTTCAACTCATCAATTTCCATTCTGACTTCGGCATTATGTTGTTCTTGGTTTTCCATTCTCAATTTGACGGCAACTTTAGTTCCGTAGTTATGTCGAGGAAACAGTTCGACGGTGAGCAGATAAGTGGAGAAGGAGACAGTTGAAATGAGTTTCTGGACAACTTGGAAGAATGCAAATGTATGCTCATGAATGCAAGAATGCATGGATACAGCAACCACAAACAAGATCACTCAAAGCACACGGGTCAAGGGTCCGAGTCACGAGCATGGAGTCAAGGTTAAGAACCAACCCACAAAGGTATGTACTAAGGTTATATAAGCACCTGTAGATCAAGGTTCTAAAAATTGCCCAGAGTCATAGATCCATCTTTCGGATATTATCGGCTTAAACGACTACTCGTCAGCCCACAATATTCTCAAGAGAAACTCGTCTGAGTGTGGTATTGCATAACAATTGATTCAAGTCTACACCTAAATAGCCACCGTACCACGTCCTAATAAGGCCAAGATGGGTTAAAGGGTTCTAAGGTCCTCAGCTTCTCAGGCTCCCAAGTCAGAATAAGTAATGTCAATTACGACTACTCGTATAACATCAGTAATCCCAAAGGGGCCTCCACTTAGTGGGGGATCTCAAGTCAGCTTAGTAAGGACTACTCCACGTAAGCTGAGCAAGAGTATACCACCCTCCTATCATAAGTGCACTCAAGTCCGGGTATAGGACTTATCTCACCACACAGAGATCACCAACCAGAACAACTAATAACAGTCAAATCAAACAGAAAAAGCGGAAATAAATCAAAGTAGGCGAAACCTACTAAGAACCAGAGTCCCCAGCAGAGTCGCCACTTTCCTTTAGCGGCAAAAATCGCGAGTGTAAGCTATTGATTAACTTAACTCAAAAAGCAAGAGTCGCCACCGCACTTTTACTTTATCCACAAGGAAAGGAGAAAGAGCGAACAAAACCAAAACAAGTTCTGAACAAGAAAAAGTAAACAGAGACTGGGTAAGGGGGTTGGTTACGTTAAGGGAAGGTGTTAGCACCCAAAATGTCTATAGTACTCTATATGAACCCTTTGAAATATCTATGTTTTTTGGTTTGAAAAGGTTTGTTTGAAAAGAGATTGGGGAGATGAGAAGAGAAATGTATTTTTTAATATTTTTGTGTTTGGAGAGACTTGTCGCCTCATGCCTACGTACCCACAAAGTGCAATATAGGATCAAAACCTCGTAGTTCATGGTACAAATAACAAAATAGGTTTGTTATGTTTGATTTTAAATGTAAAGACAATTCGTCATTTCCAAGCGAATAGTTTCGTTTAAAGAGATGAATCATGTCTAAACTTGTGAAAAAGTTTTAAAGGAAAAGTGTACAAGGGCACAAAAGAGGGTAAGTGAGTTTGGTGTTTTTTAAAGTATTTTGAAAATGGTGTCAATATGCTTATGTAGTTTAGCATTTATTAAGAAATGAAAAGAAGAGAGTGAAATCACTTGACAAAGTCAATGTTTGATTATGAAAGAGGTTAGAGTTTGAAAACAAGAAGGTTTTGAAAAAGGGAGAAGATTTTGAAAATTTAAGAATGGGGAGGAGATGAAGAGGCTATCCTAAATTAAAAAGTAAAAGCTAAGGATAAGAAAGATCTAACCACAAATGTAGCTATCTTCATCATAAACCAAACAAAAGCACAAGGCTCCAAAGTCTTCAAAACATAATTCCAAAACAAAGGGAAGAGGCCCTGGTTCTAAGTCCAAGGATCCAAGAATAGCATTGAAGTCCAAGGTCTAGGTTCAAAATTCCATGTCCAATGCAAATGATAATAACCATAGTCCAAGATTAAGAGCACAAGTTTTTTTAGAGGATTTGGCCTTTATTAATGTTTTTGGTCTAAGTGGACAAAGAGAAAAAGGCATAAGCATAAACATATGGTCCAAGTGGACAAAGTGGAAATTGCGGAAGCATAAACATGATATGATATGGTATAATGACATAAAGCATAAAAAATAAAGAGATATAAGGACCAAGAAGGAAGCATAAAAGTATAGGTTAGAAGTTAGTGATTAGTAGCACAAAGGCCCTAGTGCCATAAGCCTTCAAAAGGTAACACCGATTATTCCGCCTCGCGTTATGAACTATAATGAATGAACAATGTACTTAGGCCAAGTTTAATGAAGACTGTTAGAAGATTGATTGAACTAAAGCCTCTACAACGACAATCTTCATAGATTTTGAACCTAATATAAAAGATCAACCATCCTTGGGCTTACAATCATAAGTTTGGGCCACGAAAGTTCATGTTCCGATTCGGAAAGGGACAAATGTAGCGCTATGTTAAGCAATCGCCAAGTGACTTATAAAAAAGTCACCCTACTCGAGGCCGGTCAAAATGATCTTTGTGCTAATGCATGCTAGATGAACGATATGTAAATCATCATCCGAAAGCAATACCGTACCAAAAGAAAAAAAAAGGTAATGATATAGTCTTGATCAAGAATTCAACAAAGAGATTCTGAGATCCATAAGACTTTCATCGATCCAAATAAAAGAGAAATAGATGAAGAGAAAGCCAAATTCAACCATAAAAATATGTGATTTAAGGCTAAGAACAAAGGGAAAGGGAAGAAAATGGCAAAACAACCAAAATAATCCCAAAAACAAGCTAAAATTACATTCTGGACACTGGTTAATCGATTAACCATTTCATGTGTAAAAGTGTTAATCGATTAGCCAGTGTAAAATTGCAATTCTGGGCGCAGAATTCAACTGTTAATCGATTAACCAATTTGTGCTTGTTTTGGTTAATCGATTAACACTGTAAAAACAACAGCAAATCAATTTGAAAATTGCAAAATCCTTGATCAATCATTTCTGCAAACACCTCATGATCAAGGATGCAATTGTGCACGAAAAATCAAGTAAAACAACAGTAAACAACACCAATGGATCACAATTTGCAAGATCCAAAGATCAAGCAACAAGAATTGTTAAAGGATCACATTGTGAAGGATGTATCAAGAACAACAATGGTGGAAAATGAGATTACCATTCCAAATCTGAAATTGCTTCAAATTGCTCCAAGATCCAAACTCCAAAGCCTTGATCTACAAGAATTGATGAAGAAAACAAGTTTGGATGAAGGTTTAGTTCAAAGTTGAACAAGATTGAATGTGAAAACTTGTTAACTTTCAAAAGAAGAAAAGTGAGCTTTGAGTGAATTTGGTAGTTGGAGAAAATTGAGAGTCAAGAAGAATTTTGACAAGGTGAATTTGGCTATCAAAAGCTTCTGAAACGAATGAATGAGGGTTCTATTTATAGAGTTTAGGCTTGGGAATTTTGGTGGTTTGGAATTTGGTTTGGAAATGAGAATTAGGCTTGGAATTTGAATTTGGAGGAAAAATCAAGATCAAATGGTGATTAGTGAGGGTGTATGGTGGGAATTAATTGTGATTATGTAGGAGAATTATTTGGAAGTGATCTAGAATATTCTCATGATGAAATATTTGAAAATTGGTGCCAAAATGCTGCAAATTTTGAATTTGCTGTTTTTAGCCAAAAATTGCACGTGTTAATCAATTAACCATTTGCAGTGCAAAATGTGTTAATCGATTAACATAGTGAGAAAATGAGAAAATGAGAAAATTGGCTTTTTGCTGTGCTGTCTTGGCTCTGGCTCGATTCTTTTGACTTGTCAAAGAAGGCATGGAAATAAACACATGAACCTTGAAGTCTCTTGAATAATAATCAATTAAATCTCAGAAACTCTTGATCAGATGATTTTGAATTATTTGCAGATCAACTTTGACTTTGTTCAGATGAAATTCATTCGAGCTGATGGACTGGTATCTGATATCCTTGATCCAAATCCTTCCTGAAAAAGGTAGTAAAAGGAAAAACAAACATATTTTTGGATTTTGATTAAAGGTTAGTAAACATAAGCAAATGAAGGCAAATAAGAAACACATAGATACTCGGTGATCCCTGCAAGGCATAAACCCAAAGAAGAGATAGATAAAGGAACAAAAGCATAATCTTTATTTCGGTACAAGGCTTATCTCAAGAGGACAACGAATCCTTCAGAGGGTATGCTCAGAGATGGAGAGAGTTAGCTGCTCACGTTCAACCACCACTCTTAGATAGGGAATTGGTTGACCTGTTCATAGGTACTTTGCAAGGTCCATACTTGGATAAGATGATTGGCAATGGGGCATCAAACTTCTCTGACCTGGTAATAATTGGAGAACGCATCGAGAGCGGCATCAAGATTGGAAAGATCCAAGATGTCTCGAACTTCCCAGCTAGTGAAAGTGAATCAGTTGTAAGTTCTCAAGAAGAATGGGAGGAAGAAAGTAATTCCATTTGGAAACATTCGCCACATTATCCTCAGTATTCAGGCATTTCAACTGTTCAGAGTCAATAATCTCTTGGGCCTCCGTATCAGATATCGTTCTCTCCACATGGACAATACTCTTCTCCAAATCAAGGATCTTCACCGAGTCAACAGTCATATCGCCACAACTGCGTCGGCACGCCTGACAAAGGTCAAGGAAGCTAGAGAGACATTTCACTCTGTTGCCAATGTTGTACAGTCAGGTATTACCAGATTTAATCAGAGGTGGACTGATAGTGCCAAAGGAGATGAATCCAATGATTCCTCCATACCCACCAGGTTTTAATGCTGATGCCCGATATGATTATCATGCTGGGTCACGGGGGCATTCAACTGAATACTGAAAGGTGCTCAAGAGCAAGTTTCAGACACTGCTTGATTCCAAGATGTTCTCATTCACGCCTCAGGGTATTCAGATCAACAATTCTCCTTCATCCAATCATGTGGGTTCATCAGTGTCATACCCCAAATTTTGACCACCAAGATTTCCCATCATTGTGCAAGTCATCATTACAATATGGATGTACCTTCATGCCTCATCAATCTCCTCAAAGATAGCTGAGCATTCACCACAATCAAGAATTAGGGTTTCAAGCCCTCTCAGAGCACTTAGACAAAGGATCAATCAAGAAATGGCATGATCTTCAACTTTTCTAACCTCTCAAACACCTATAAAGGATCAAGAGGACTCCCACATCAAGAATTAAGCACAAAGTTACAACATTCCAAGTGGATCAAGCTTCAAGATCGCCAGTGTCACCAAATTAGGGTTTTGATCGACTGAGGCCTCCAGATGAAAATTTTCATCTGGGCATGAGCCAATGCTCCAAAGCATAACCCAAGATACTCCAAGGGACCTCATGGACCTAATCATCAAGTTAATTTAACCTTAGGGGATGCATTTACCAAAAATCAGGAATTAGGGTTTCTTGACCTAATTCACCCCTAAGTTGACTTTTGAGGCAAAGCATGAGCCAAGACCTCAAGACATGTTTTGAGGGCCTCAAATACACCATATTGATCCATTTACAACAATGGATTGATCCAATCAACTTGATTCACAACTTTCAATTTCATCTGGACCACAATTAGGGTTTCGAGGAAAAAGTCAACTGTATCTTTGACTTTTGACCAGGACATGCTTCCAAACCTTGGGACATGATTCAATACACCCTATATCACCTATGGAATGCATCCATTAGGTTTGATTTGGTTCAAGGACTTGATTTCACAAAGGATCGCACCGTCTGGATTTCATCAAATAAAAAGTCAACTGTGCACAAAATAAAGTTTGACTTTTTGGAATTTTTCACAAATATGGTTCCCCTAAGTCAAAAATAATGTTAATGTATGGTATTGATCATCATTCATTAAGAAAAATCAAGAAAAGTGAGGTTTCTTGCAAAAGGGGCAACCATAAGAAACCAAAATTTTTCTAAGTTATGGAACAAAAGTGGTTTTGGTACCAACTTCCAAAGACCATAACTTGAGATCCAAGCAACCATTTTGGGTGATCCAAAGCTGGATTTGTAGGTCTTGCTACACTCTACAAAAGCTTCAACTACCTCAAACTCCAATTCTTTATGGATTTTTAGTTATGGAGTGATCAAAATCACAAAAACATGAAAATGACACTTTTTCCAACACTTAGTGAAAATCTGCCTAAGTTACCAGCCTTGAACATCAATGTTCATGGAGAGCAATTCTCTTTCTCTAGGCCAAAATGCCTTCTTTTCCAAGTTATCTATGAGTTTTTGAGTTAGAGAGCAATTCCACAATAACTCATGATCCAAACACCTCTAATATGTTATATCTAAGTTGTTCAAACACTCACTTATGACCTAAAACACCAAAATCACAAAGTCAACCTCCAAAACCTCAAAAATTGACTTTTCTACATTTTCCAAGCCATGCCTTGATTCATTCACTTCTAAAACCAAACAAAGCCTCAAAAACACTCCAAATATCATCCTCTAACTGTCCCAAATGGTTCCCCTCATCTGGAACACCATTTGAGAGAGTTGCCATATTGGTCACTTTTTCCCCTTTTGCAAGAAAGTGCCAAAACTTGTCCCTGAGGATTCCAGCTGGTTCTAATCATCCTAAAAGCTTCTAAGGGATTAATTGAGAGTGTACAAAGCATCAAATTACTCCTGGCACAAGGAACTTGGCAGATAGCACAAAAAGCTCCAAGAGGTAAGTGCATGACAACTTGAACTCTTTGAATTATGCATTGCTTTGAAGTCCACTGATCATAAACATCTCATACATGTTATATAGGTTGTGTTTGAACCAATTGGCCATGCTATTAGTGTGTGTGTGATGTGTTAGCATAGAAAATGCTAATTTTGGCCTATTTCAAAACCACTATCGGATTTTAAAATAGGGACCTCATCTGAAAAAACCAAGGGCACCATTGTATTCCTTGTGAAATTCTAGGTCAGATGCACCTAAATTTTGTCCCAATCCATGGAGAAATGAGAAAGTTAGAGGCTTCACGTAAATTGCCAAAACTTGCCTTGCCTTACATTGGCCAGGCCTGAAAACTTGGCACCCCTTATGTATTTATGGGGTGGTTTTGATACATAGATGTATCACCACCCCAGTGGTAGCGCGCATGTGTGTTTGTGTAGGAGGTCGTGGGTTCAAACCCCACCCAGACGTTTTTTACCACCTCTCTCATTTTTGCTATTTTTCATTATTTTTCATGTTTTTTGTTAATTAATTGAAAAATTGATTTCTCTCTCAATTTTAATTATTTTTTATTGGTTATTTTTTTGAAAATTCACAAAAATATTAAAATATTTTACTCCATGAAAATTTCACAAAAATATCATTCATTTCATATATTTGGTATTTTTGTAAAGAATTATGTTTTATTTTTTTTAAACATTAAAAATATTTCTTTCTCTTGGTTTTGAAAAATTCAAATGATTTTTAAATCATCCCCTGAATAAAACATGATTTTCCAAATATAAATCCAAGATCACAATTTTTTTCATATGATTGATTATTTTAATTGAATTTTTATTCAATTAAAATACATTTTAAAACCAAAAATTAGGGTTTTGATCATTATCACCCTAACAAATCTTTTCAAACACTCATGGGCCTCTATTAGAGTATAAGATCCAATTCCTTTTTAACCAAAACCTAATTTGGGCCTCAGTCATTGTATAAGTCCCACCGCGATTTTAAAATCTCGGCGCGGTCGTCGCCTTTTAAACGAAAACCATTTGGGCATACCCTTGAGTTTTAAGTCCCATTTCTTTTATTTTTTCAAACTTTTGGGCCTCTGCTTGAGTTGTAAGACCCATCCCTCTGTACAGAAAACCTCTTTGGGCCTCAGTTATTGTATAAGCCCCAATACAGTTTACAAAACAACGGTACGATTACTGTTTTCATCTGGGCCTCTCCTTGAGTATAAGCCCCAATAATCTTTTCAAAATAACTTCCCTTTTGATTTAGGTTCAAAACTATAGTTGTTATTAAAACTTTCTTTAATTTCTTGAACAACTAACCATACAGCTGTTACAATGGAAGCTTACTCGCCTGTAAGTTTTTATCAGCTTTCATTTACTTGCTTTCGTATATATATAACTGTATTGCTGGAAGCTTGCTCACCTGTAAGTCCTTCTTTCGTATCCTTTTAAATACTTGTCATATATCAACTGTACTCGCATATCTACTTAGAGTTTTCCCCGAAAACTAGGTCTAGAACTAGGTAAAACCAGTTGGTCACTCTTTAAATACAGTCAAAACTAGTTCCCCATAGGAATTCCAGATACAGTCTTGCCTTCTCTTGGGCTTAAACAACATGGAACAAAGAGAGAGACATTATTCCCGGTGAAACTTTTCTCAGACTGTCACTATTAGAAATTGTCAAAGAAGTTCATTTCCCCAGAGAGGATTAATTCCCGGTGAAAGTTCTCTTGAATTTCTTCAAACCCTAGAACTGTTCACTAAAGAAAAGATTATTCCCGGTGAAACTTTTCTTGAACTCTTCTTAGGTTTGGACCCACAGGCTCCCTAAAAGCATCCCCGCCTCCTCTTGGGCTTTTTACAAGGATCCCCCGGCTTCTTAGAAGTTCTCATGCCTTCTCTTGGGCTTAATACAAGGACCCTGAAGACCTCTTAAAGGTATAAAACAGAACTTAGTCATCCTTTGTTAGAGCAGTCTTTCCAAAGAGTCAAAACCTCAGATCAATTTAAGGGTTGACACTCATCCCTTAAAGCACCTGCCTCCTCTTGGGCATCATACAAAGATAAACTCTTCTATACCAGTAGACTTGGATAGTCTAATCCCCTCTTGGATCTCAAAGACATTCTCAAGTTCCCTATAAACACAGGAAAAACCCTAGTCATTCAACCAATCTCCAGTAGAGTTCAAACCTTTATAGTGTAGCGCGAGTTTTTTTGTGGTTGCGAAGCACTATCGCTTTGGGGTACTACAACTCGATTCATTTTTTATCCTATTGAAGCTGATGAAGGAAGGGAAATAGATGTATCCAATTAACCCTGCTTGCAAACTGAGTTTGAACAGATGACTGTTGGTTTACAGATGCTACAAAGATTATGGGACTCTCTTAGGTTATTTTGTTAAAAAAGTGCCTAGGCTATTGGTAGGATGTTATGGCCGATGCTTTTCGATTGATGTTGTGAAGATATGGGACTTTGGGTTTTTGATTAGTGTGCTCGCTAAGATTTTTCCAATCTTATGCCTACGTATTCCCGTTTAACAAAACAGAGAAATTAGAGCGATCGTAGTTCCTCCTATTGTATGGGAGGAAAAATGTTGTTTTGGTGTCTTGTTCAAAGCCCAAGACGTGAAGCTAAATGTGGTTTGTATCTTGTTTAAAGCCCAAGATGTGAAGCTGAAGGGTCTATTTGTATCTTGTTCAAAGCCCAAGATGTGAAGCTAAAGGGGTTTTGACTTTAGAGAGAATTTGTCATCTCTAAAGAGGGGGGTATTTGGTCTGTATATCATAACTGTTGCGTGACTGGTTATAAAGGACAATTACTTTAACTGGGATATGTGAACCCAGCAATGCCATAATTTCCTTTATAGGGGATTTTTAACTTGAAGGAGAAGACTTTAACTCAGTTTAGAGCAATGCCATCTTTCCTTAGGAATTTCTCATGCTAAAAGAGGGACAGTGGAGTGGATGTAAATAATCCAGAGGCTTGCCGCTTACAGTAATTAGATGAAGGGAAAAGGAGTTGTTGATGTTTGTATACTGTGAGAGAGGCACAAATTAATGCTAAAAGGTTGATTGACTCAATCGAGATTCCCTTATACAAAGCCTAAGAGGAGACTAGTGACCCAATAAGAGGGTGCTTTTGTATCTCGTACGATGCCCGAGATGGAGGCTGAAGGTGATTGACTCAACAAGAGAGTCTTTTATACTCAACAAGAGAGTGTTTTTATATCTCGTACGAAGCCCGGGATGGAGGCTGAAGGTTTGACTCAACAAGAGAGTCTTTTATACTCAACCAAAAAGTGTTTTGTATCCCGTACGAAGCCCGAGATGGAGGCTAAAGATTTGAATCAAAAAGAGAGTCTTTTATACTCAACTAGAGAGTGATTTGTATCCCGTACGAAGCCTGAGATGGAGGACAAAAGGAGGTTGACTCAACAAGAGAGTCTTTTATACTCAACAAGAGAGTGATTTCTATCTCGTACGAAGCCCGAGATGGAGGCTAAAAGTGGTTGACTCAACAAGAGAGTCTTTTATACTCAACAAGAGAGTGTTAAAAGGTTAGCTCCGCTGGGGAGAATCATTTGTACAAAGCCCAAGAGGAGGCTACTTATGCTGGTGACTGTTTCAGTTGAGTGACAGGTCCAGTCTGTTCGATAAAAGAGAAAACCAGTTCTTATAAAGGGACTGATTATTGTGCTTTGGCACTGATCAGAGGATCGGGGTTATTTCCTGTTCTTTAAGAAAATGTGAAATCCAAAGGGTATTAAGACTGTCCAAGTCTACTGGTGGTTTGAGAAATCGATTCTCAGGTAGTGAATGATCTTTGTATGATGCCCAAGATAAGGCAGGTATGTTAAGGGATGAAGGTCAACCCATTAACTGGTCTGACACTTGGCTCAGAAATACAGCTCTAGAAAATTGATGACTAGGTTCTGTTCCTATACCTGTAGAGGTCTCTAGGTCCTTGTACTAAGCCCAAGAGAAGGCATGAGAGCTTTTAAGAAGCCGAAGGGTCCTTGTACAACGCCCAAGAGGAGGCGGGGATGCTTTTAAGAAGCTTGTGGGTCCCCAAACCCCGATAAATTCAAGACATGCCATTAACCGAGAATAGATCAAGCCAGGAAAGTCTGAGAATTTGGAAGAAACTCAAGAGATGCCATTCACGGAGAAAAGATCATCTCTGGGGAGTAGAGTTTCTTTGACAATGTCTAAGGGTGACAGTCTGAGAAAGGGTTCACTGAGAATGCTGCCTTTCACGTTTCCATATTGTTTAACCCCAAGAGGAGGGAAGAATGTGTCTGGTAATCCTATGGGGATCTAGTTTTGTTTGTATTTAAGAGTGACCAACATGGCTTTACCTAGTGCTAGACGTAGTTGCCGGGGAAAACTCTAAATAACTATACTAGTATTACACAGTGGATATATGACGAGTATATAAAAGTTTGTGAAAGAAGACTTACAGTGAGCAGCCCCACAATATATATATATATGAAAGCGGATAAAGAAAGCGGGTAAACACTTACTTGGTTGTAGAGCTTCCATGCTGTTTGGTTAGTTTGTTTAACAAAGAAAGCTTTGATAACAATATTATATTCAAAATCAAAGGAGAAAGTGCTTTGAAAAGATTGTTGGGGCTTACAGCTCAAGGAGAGGTCCAAGGTTTTGTCAGTGATTGCACTGCTGTTTGGATTTGTACAAGGACTTATACAAGTGACTGAGGCCCCAAAAAAGGTTTTCTGTACAAAGGGATGGGTCTTACACTCTCTCAAGAGGCCCAAAGGTTTATTTTTATACAAGTGGTGGGGCTTACAGCTCAAGGAGAGACCCAAGGTTTTATTTTGAATTGGCGATCATGCCGAGGTTTTTGAAAGCACCGTGGGTCTTATACAATGACTGAGGACCAAAATATTATGGTTTCAAAAATGGGTTGGGTCTTACACCCTATTAGAGGCCCAAATGTTTTTGAATGGGTCTTATAGCTCGAGGAGAGGCCCAAATGATTTGTTTTAAATGGGCGATGATCGCGCCGAACTTTTGAAATACCACGAGACTTATACAATATTTGAGGCCCAAAAAGTTTTGTATTTACAAAGGATTAGGTCTTACACTCTATTAGAGGCCCCAAAATTTTGAACGGGTCTTATAGCTCGAGGAGAGGCCCAGATGATTTTGTTTGAAAAATGACGACCGCGTCGAGATTTCTTTAACGTATTGGGACTTATACAATGCACTGAGGCCCAAAATAGTTTTGGTTAAAAGGGTGTTGGATCTTATACTCTATTAGAGGCCCAAAGTGTTTTTGAAAAAGTTTGATGAGGGTTGAATTAATCAAAAACCCTAATTTGCTTTCAAAATGTATTTTAATTGAATAAAAAATTCAATTAAAATGACCAAAATTGTTAAACATGTGGAAAACAAATTGTGATCTTGGATTAATGTTTCAAAAATTATGTTTCTATCCACCAAATGATTGGGAATCACTAAAATTTGAAAAATCAAGAAGGAGAAAATATTTTAAATGTCAAAAAACAATTAAAATATTAACGCTTTACAAAAATATCAAGTATATGAAATAAATAATATTTTTGGGATTTTTTGGGAAAATAAAATATTTTAACATTTTTGTGAATTATAAAAAAAAATCAACTCAAAATCATTAAAACTCAGAGAGAGATTAATTTTTGAATCAATTAAATAAAATCACAAAATTCAAATATTTGAATTTTTGAAAAAGGGCGCCAAGAACATGGCAAGAACACGCGCCCTTCCTCTGTTTCGGCAGATTTGCGTTTTCTATCAAATCTCACTGAATACTTAATTATATCATGCAATCTACATATCAATCTACTTGTTTTCACCTCACGATCATGTCTATGGTCTTTAATTTCATTTATTTTAAGCATGGAATAAGAAATCCAAGAGAAACCTCGAGAACCCTAAAACTTGCATGAAGGTTCAGAAATTCCATACACGATTCAAACAAAGCAATTGATTGAGGGAAAACACTTTATGCATGATTATGAATATATGGCCAAATTATTGTGCAGCAAAAAATGCATGGATCATAGAGTTAGAAGAGCTCATGCTTACCACTTGCAGCTGGTGATTATGTTTTGTGTTAGAGGTGTTACAGCTTGGTTCCAAGGATATGGACAGCTTCCTTAGGTGCTATGGAGTGTGTCTGGGTGCTTGGAGTGGAATGAATTGAGCTGGAACTTGATTTGGCACCTCGACTGCAAATCTGTCAAAGGCTTGTGCAGATGGCTGGTGATTTTAAGAATCTGGTGCTCTAGATGTTGTTTGAGTGTTTGGATCACCTCTATATGATGTTTATAAGGTACGTGTGTGATTGGTTTGGTTGGAATTGGTCTCAAACTCAAAACCCAATAACGACTTGCTTTGGAAGGCAAATTTGGAGTGAAGAAGGAGATTTTGAGGAATGCATCTATTTGATGGCTTTGGTGTACTCAAACTGATCACAAATGAGCTCTATTTATAGTAGAGCAAGTTTGTTTTGCAAGGAATAGTGAATGGCAACTGCTGCATAGGTTTGGCCAATGTTGGTCAATGAGAATCCAAGTCTCCTCTAGCTATTGACTAGAGGTTAGGGCACAGGCTGTTGGTTCCCTTGGTCTTGGATAAGTCTTGACTGAATTCAGTTGGAAATGGCTCAGTCCATGCCACCTTGGCGCATCCATTAAATGCTCCAATCCAAAATTGGAGTCTTGTCCCTCTTTTAGGGATTTCTAGGTTTGACATGCTATTTTTGGTTTCAAAGACTTGGGAGGCTTGAGATCAGAGTTGGTTCCTCCTTGGTCTCCCCTTGAGGTGTTCAGATGGATAAGTGTGTTTGTCATTTGCACAAATTTGGCAAATCGAGCAAAATGCACAAATCTAACTTACTTTGACAGTTTTCAGCAAGGCATGTTGACATTGTCATATCTCATGGCCCAAGTGGAATTTGATGGAGTTATTGGCCATTTTGGAAAGCCCTCATATGATACAACAACTGTTTGATCATAGTTGGTTTTGATACTTTTTGGATCCAAGTGAAAAATGCCCCTATATTTGGAAAAAAGTGAAGGCAGATTCTGACTTAGTGAAAATTTCACTAAGTGTTGGAAAAAGTGGCATTTCATGTTTTCAGCCATTTTGATCATTCCATAACTCAAAATCCATGAGGAATGGGAATGGGTTGTAGTTGAAGCTTTTGTAGAGGGCCATGAGAGCTACAAATCCAGCTTTGAATGGGGAAAAATGGCCTTGTGGTTTAGGAGTTATGATCCTCTAAAGTTGGTACCCTAGCCACTTTATTCCATAACTTAGAAAATTTCAAAGTTTTTATGGTTACCCCTTTTACAAGTTATCCCACTTTTCTTGATTTTTCTTGATGAATGTTGATTCAAATCACACATTACCATCATTTTAGGGTCAAAGAACCATAATTGTGAAAAATCTCAAAAAGTCAAAGTTGACTTTTGTGCACAGTTGACTTTTTATCAGATGAATTGCAAACTGTGCAATTCTCTATGAAATGAAGTCCTTGACCAAAATAAAACTTGATGGATTGATTTCATAGGTGTTATAGGGTGTATTGAATCATGTCCTAGGGTTTGGGGGCATGTCCTGGTCAAAAGTCAAAGCTACAGTTGACTTTTTCCACGAAACCCTAACTGTGGTCCAGATGAAATTGAAACTTGCTGCTGAAGCTTCTTGGGTTAATCCATTGTTACAAATGGATCAATTTAGTATGTTAGAGACCCTTAAACCATCTCTTGAGGTCTTGGCTCATGTTTTGTCCCAAAAGTCAACTTAGGGGTGAATTAGGTCAAGAAACCCTAATTCCTGATTTTTTATGAATGCATCCCCTGAGGCTAAATTGACTTGATGATTGGATTTATGATGTCCCATGGAGCATATTAGGTTATGCTTTGAAGTATTGGCTCATGCCCAGAGGAAAATTTCCATCTGGAGGCCCTGGTCGACCAAAACCCTAATTTGGTGACACTGGCGATCTTGAGGCTTGATCCACCTAGAATGCTGCAAACCTGTGCTTGATTCTTGTTGTGGGAGTCCTCTTGATCCATTGTGGATGTTTAAGAGGTTATACAAGTTGATGATCATGTCATTCCTTGATTGACCTTTTGTCTAAGTGTTCTGAGAGGGCTTGAAACCCTAATTCTTTGATGGTAGAGAATGCCTAACAATTCCTGAGGAGATTGATGAGGCATGTAAATACATCCATATTGTGATGATGATTTAAACAATGATGGGAAATCTTAGTGGTAAAAATTTTGGGTATGACAGATGCCCCTATTTAATCTTCTTGGACCCGAAGGTGTGAATGGCGAAGGTATTCGGGCATTCGGGGTGCAAGAGGATTAAATATCGGAATACCCAAAATTTTGATGGTGGTTATGAATGGTGGCTTACACATTCATCTTATTTTGCTAAGCAATGATGCTTAGAAAAGGTAAACTCCCCCCCGATCCTGGTTTCCTACCAAGGAACTGGTCTCAGTTTCTAAAATAAACTTCCCCTCGATCCTGGTTTCCTACCAAGGAACTGGTCTAAGTTTCTGAAATAAACTTCCCCTCAATCCTGGTTTCCTACCAAGGAACTGGTCTAAGTTTCTAAAATAAACTTCCCCTCGATCCAAGTTTCCTACCAAGGAATTGGTCTAAGTTTCTGAAATAAACTTCCCCTCGATCCTGGTTTCCTACCAAGGAACTGGTCTAAGTTTCTGAAATAAACTTCCCCTCGATCCTGGTTTTCTACCAAGGAACTGGTCTTAGTTTCTTTTGTCAATAAACTTTCCTGACAAGGGACGCTATGCGTAGGGGTTTTCCTCAAACTTCTCGCCGAATTTTCTTGGAGAGATGCCATTTAATAGAAAAACTTTTGATGTCAGACTCGTTGGGGAACCCATCTGTCTGAATTATAGAGGGGTACAAACTTCTCTGTTGGAGATGCCATTTGTTGACTCTATCTGGGGAAAATGAGTCTCTTAAGAGTCTGCTTCCGCTTGGGAATTTACATCATACTTTTCTCATGATCTTCTCGGAGAAATGCCATATGATGTGATCTAATTTTGAGGTGCTGATGACCTTTTCGTCAGCGGATTTTTTGGAGAAAAACTGTTGTATTGTCGAATCTCTGATTAAGAGATTTTCCTTAATCCGGGAAAGCGAAGATATCATCTTCAATGGCGAAGAGTGACATTTGCCGAAAGTTTCTCTGGTTTTCTCAGAGGTTCAAGTTATCAAAGTGGTCAAGGGCCAACTCTAATCTAGAAATAAACTAGAGGAGAGAGATTGTTCAGACGCAACATTTCCTGATGAGGAAAGAGCTGACAACTCGATTGTGAAGACTTTTATCACTAGGGGACAAGACCGACTAGAGTAATAGCGATGCAATATGATCATGAATGCAAATCAACAATGCATGATGTATGTATGTTTATGCTGACAAAATTGACATGACATACAGACTAATGGATGAACGCGACTGGATACTCGGCCACTGCGGGGGACGAAGAAATATCGCTGGTTTACGATAGCAATTCTTCCTTGCTTAGGAGAGATAGTCCCTGCGGGGAACTACGTTGATCGGGCTTAGGAGATGAGAACTCTGCCGGGGATATCAAATGGGAACATCACATCTGCACTTTGAAGCTCGATTACTTATGAAGAAGCGTTCGATGTTCTTTTGATGTTCAACAGTCAAAAGAGATTGCCATCCTTATTTTAAAAGCAGAAAAATTTTACAAGTAAATTCATTTTTGTTTTATTTCAAGAATCGTTGATCATGTTAAAATGTCGTTCTGTAAAGCTAAAATAAATAAGAATTGCAAACAAAAGCACAAGGGCTCAAATTTTATTGATAGGATGGAAATCAGCCAAACACGTGATTCCATAGAGTATTTACAAAGTTTTGAAAATGGTAATTTAAGGGAAAAGGGCTATATTGAAACATAACGACCACTATCCTTCTACCAACTTTGAATCTGGGACATCCTGAGCTTCAGTCAAAGATGACCCTGACTGGAGTTTTCTGGTGGATGGCATGGCTGCTACTGGGGGTTTTTGCCCTTGTCAGACTTAGTTACTTGCCATTATCCCTAACTTTTGCCTGGATTGTACTTTGTGATTTCCAATCCACCGGTATGATTTTTGATTTCCAATCCTCTCCGTCCATGGTTGCAAGTCTCAAGGCACTGCTTGAGAACGCTTTCTTGACCACATATGGGCCATCATAATTCGGGGTCCATTTGCCCCGAGAATCAGTGAGAAATGATTGTATCTTTTTGAGCACAAGGTCTCCTTTTCTGAAGACGGGAGGTCGTACCTTTTTTTCGAACGCCTTCTTTATTCTTTGCTGATACAACTGACCATGGCATAGTGCCGTTATTCACTTTTCTTCTATCAGATTCAGGTCGTCGTGTCGACTTTGACACCACTCAGCTTCTATAAGCTTAGCTTCCATCAATACCCGGATTGATGGGATCTCTACCTCGATGGGGAGCACTGCTTCCATGCCATATACTAGAGAGAAAGGGGTTGCCCCTGTTGAAGTCCGGACAGATGTACGATAACCATGAAGAGCAAAGGGTAGCATCTCGTGCCAATCTTTGTAGGTAACAACCATCTTTTGAACGATCCTCTTGATGTTCTTGTTAGCCGCTTCTACCGCTCCATTCATCTTGGGTTGGTAGGGAGATGAGTTATGGTGTTCGATCTTGAACTCTGCACACAACTCTTTCATCATCTTATTGTTCAAGTTAGATCCATTATCTGTAATGATCTGGCTCGGAACACCATAACGGCAGATGAGATTGTTTTTTATAAATCGGACTACCACTTGTCGGGTTACATGAGCGTATGACGCTGCTTCGACCCACTTGGTGAAGTAATCAATGTCTACCAGAATGAACCGATGTCCGTTTGAAGCCTTGGGCTCAATCACACCGATCATGTCGATTCCCCATATGGAAAAAGGCCATGGGGAAGAGAGAAATTTGAGATGCATTGGCGGTACATGGATTTTTTCTGAGTATATTTGACACTTGTGACACCTCCTCATGTACTTGTAGCAATCAGATTCCATTGTCAACCAATAGTACCCTGCTCTTAGAATTTCTCTTGCCATTGTGTGTCCATTGGCATGAGTGCCAAAGGATCCTTCATAAAATTCTTTTATCAGCATGTCTGCTTCTGGTCTGGCTACACATCGGAGCAAGACCATGTCAAAGTTTATCTTATAGAGTGTATCACCGCTCAGGAAGAAACTGCCTGCCAGCCTTCTGAGGGTTTTTCTGTCTTTCCTTAGTGCCCCAGGTGGGTACTCTTGTTTTTGAAGGAAGCACTTGATGTCATGATACCAAGGTTTATCATCTATGACTGCTTCAATCGTGAAGATGTAAGCGGGCCTTTCAAGGCGCATTATGTCGATCTTAGGTAGGTTGTTCCATTGACCTACGCTAATAATGGAAGAGAGAGTGGCTAATGCATCAGCCACGTGATTCTCCTCACGAGGAATATGATGAAACTCGATTCTGTTGAAGAAGGGTAGCAACCTTCTTGCATAATCTTTGTAAGGAATCAGTCCTGATTGGTATGTGTTCCAATCTCCTTTGATCTGATTGATAACCAGGGCTGAATTGCCATATACATCCAAGTTCTTGATCCTTAAGCCGATCGCTTCCTCGAGACCCATAATACAAGCTTCGTATTCGGCCTCATTGTTCGTGCCCTTGAATGTAAGTCTGGTAGTGAAAGGAATGTGGGCACCCTGAGGTCTTATGATGATTTCCCCAATTCCGTTTCCATAATGATTGACAGCTCTGACAAAGATTAGTCCCCATTGGGAACCTGGTTCTGGCCCTTCAATGGGTAGCGGTTCATCGCAATCTTTCATTTTTAGATACAAGACATCTTCGTCTGGGAATTCAAATCCGACTAATTCCTGATCGTCAATCGGTTGATGAGCCAAATGATCGTCTAAAATACTTCCCTTAACGGCTCTCTGAGCATGGTACTCAATGTCATATTCTGATAACAACATCTACCAACGGGCGATTCTTCCCGTGAGAGCAGGTTTTTCAAATACATACTTGAATGGATCCATTTCGGAGACCAACCAAGTAGTGTGACGAATCATGTACTGGAGAAGACGTTTGGCTACCCAAGCCAGAGCGTAGCAAGTTTTCTCAAGCATAGTGTACCGAGTCTCGCAGTCGGTGAATTTCTTGCTCAAATAGTAGATGGTAGACTCTTTCTGTTTGGTTTCATCTTGTTGGCCAAGTACACAGCCCATGGAGTCTTCCAGGACTGTGAGGTAGATGATCAGTGGTCTTCCTTCCACTGGAGGTGATAGAATCGGTGGGTTCAACAAGTATTCCTTAATACAGTCGAAGGCGGATTGACAGCCCTCTTTCCAAACGTAGTCCTGGTTCTTTTTGAGTAATTTTAAAATCGGCGCACATGTCACGGTCATGAGGAATATGAATCTGGAGATGTAGTTTAAACGTCCCAGGAATCCTCTGACTTGTTTTTCAGTTTTCGGACAAGGCATTTCTTGAATGGCCTTGACCTTGTCAGGATCAACCTCAATTCCTTTCTAGATGACGATGAACCCTAGCAGTTTCCCTGAACGAACACCAAATATGCACTTGTTGGGATTCAAATTAAGTTTGTACTTTCTCAACCGCTCGAATAGTTTTGACAGCGGGTCACATGCTCCTCTTCTGTTTTAGATTTGGCAATCATATCATCGACATATACCTCAATTTCCTTGTGTATCATGTCATGAAACAGAGTAGTCATGGCCCTTTGATAGGTTGCCCCGGCGTTTTTCAAACCGAACGACATTACATTGTAACAAAAGGTACCCCATGGGGTAATGAATGAAGTTTTCTCCATGTCTTTCGGTGCCATTTTTATTTGATTATAGCCCGAGAATCCATCCATGAAGGAGAAAACTTTGAACTTTACTGTACTATCTACCAGCATGTCAATGTGTGGTAAGGGAAAGTCGTCCTTTGGACTAGCCTTGTTCAGATCTCTGTAATCTACACACATTCGGACCTTTCTGTCCTTTTTTGGAACTGGTACGATGTTGGCTAACAATTGAGGATATTCAGATGTGGCGAGGAAGCCCGTGTCAATCTGTTTCTGTACCTCCTCTTTGATTTTGATGGCCATGTCTGGGTGAGTCCGTCTCAACCTCTGTTTTACTGGTGGACATTCCGATTTCAATGGTAAATGATGTTCCACGATGCTGGTATCCAACCCTGGCATGTCCTGATAGGACCAAGCAAATACATCAGGAAACTCTTTGAGAAGCTTCGTTAAACTCTCTTTGGCAGTTGGACTGAGCAGTGCCCCAATCCTGATTTCTTTTCTCTCTTTTTCTGAACCCACATTGATCGTTTCCAACGGCTCTTTGTGAGGTTTAATGGACCTTTCCTCTTGTCTGAGTAATCGGGAGATCTCCTCTGGAATTTCGTTGTCAACTTCTTCTTCAGCCCCAAATACCGGGAACTCAAAGTCGGGAGAAGGCATCGGATCATATGTTTCAACGGGGTTTAAAACAAGCAATCTGCATGATGTAATGATTTGTGTTTAGAAGAGATAGAGAGAATGCAAAAGTGTGTGCAGTGTATTTTCTTTTACTGCTTGTTTTTATTTTTTTGAATTGGTTTTCAGGATTACCATTTTCTGAAAAAGCGTAAAGAGAAAACAACAATTAATGCGGAAATTACAGAACGACATTATTTTATTAATGAACAAGTTGATTATTGAAACTACAGCCCTATAAGACAAAACTCTGTCGTTTTGGGCAAAGTGAAGAGGGAAATTTACAGAAAGAGAGCCCTATCAAAACATCCGTTTCACCTGGGCAAGGTGAAAGGTTAAAGTAAAGACGACAATTACTTTGACTTATGAACAATCTTCGAAACATCGACAGCAACCCATTGGCGGCGAACTCCTCGGTGAATCACAAAGTCTGGTACCTTCCTTGATTTGTCTTCAGAAATAACGCTGATTTCTGGTGGAGCAGGGTCATTGGAATCTGTCTCCCAGGCAGAGTTGTCGTAGGAGGATTCCTCTGTTGTATGTTGCATAGTATTTGTTCTCTCAGGCAGATTTCCCCATCCAGTTGGCTGGATGTCTTCGAGCCTGATACGAGAGCTCTCAGGAGCAGTGTACTTGACCATATAGTCGTATTTTACACTTGGTTGTCCTAAGGTGTCCCACACTTCTGTGGAACTGGAGGAGTCATCTCTCTCGATGACGTTGACCTCAGGGAAAGCATAGTTGAATAATTTTAGTTCGGAAAGCTTTGCTAATTCATCGTCGTGCGGGATATTTTCGGAATGACCTGAGTATTGATCCCATGACATGGTGGGGACGCAGGTATTCTGTTCAATGATGCTCAGCTGATTTTCATTGTTCGGCCGATTTTCATACCCCAAGTCTCCTGGGTACGGCTGCCATATAGGCAAACCATCCATTGGGCCATAGTAGTTGTGGTCAAAATTGTCCTTCATCGGAGTATCTTCCTCTAATGAGTTTGGTGGAGCATGACATCCTTCCGGATCACAATCTCCATTTATCATTTCGACGTCTGACCTGGGTATAAATCTCAGACTCTGTGCGGGATAGCACAATGGCGTAGGCACCTCTTCCTGAGACATATAACCGTCCTTGTTGAAATAGGACTTCCATTCCTCATCCGTACCAGAGGGATCCTCCTCGTTGATAATATGGACTGTTTGAGGCACTGGGTGAAGGAAACCTCCACCATGGAAGAAGTCCTGAATGGGACAAAGACTTTCATCGTTAGCAGCTGTCTGGGTGCAGGTTGCAGAAAAACCAAGACCCTCATTTGTTTTATTATCAGTAGGAATGACAAGCTGTCCCCATCCTTTTGCGTTGTTATTCTCGATTACTTCGAGAGCATCTCTGTATGAGGAAATCGAGGTTCCTTTCTCTGATTGATTCTCATTGCTCACTGAAAGTGCTTGGAACTGAGTCACAACAACCTCCTCGGGTTCTACACAAGTAGATAATGATAAGTTACTCACGAGTAAGGCTTGCTCTCCGTAGACCGTGACGAGTTGATCGTTCTTGACGAACTTCAGTTTCTGGTGAAGTGTCGAAGTGACTGCCCTAGCCTGGTGTATCCAAGGTCTTCCTAATAAACAGTTGTACGCTTCCCGGACATCCATGACCTGGAAAGTGATTAGGAAAGTGTGAGGACCGATAGTTATGGGAAGGTCAACTTCGCCGATAACTGCTTTCTGAGACCCGTCAAATGCTTTGACGATGACCTCACTGCCCCTCATCGGGGACCCTTTAAATGATAGTCGTATTAAAGTGGACCTCGACATAAATTTGATGGCCGATCCAATGTCTACCAGTACGCTGGCTAAGGCATCATCCTGGCAATTAACTGTGATATTGAACACTAGGTTGTGACTTTTGCCCCCCTCTGGCAAATCCTCATCACTGAATCCTAAGTTGTTGCAAGAAGTGATGCTAGAGATGATGCTATCGAACTGTCGTATTGACACATCCTGTTCCACAAAGGTCTGCTCTAAGACTTTCTATAGAGCCTCCCTGTGGGCTTCGAAACTGAGTAAAAGTGATAACATAGAGATCTTTGAAGGAGTTTGTAACAGCTGATCAACAATGTTGTATTCACTCCTTTGGATGAGCTTCAGCATCTCATCATTGTTTTTTGAAAGGTCGGGATTACTGGATTGACCGAATGGTGGATCAGAAGCTTCTGTCTGAAGTTCCTTTTCTTTGTTAGATTCTCCAACTCCTCGGTTGAAGATTCGACCGCTTCGTGTTACACGACTGATGTCTGTAATAGTCATGACGGAGGGTAACGGAATTTCCTTTCCATTCTCAATTATTGTTGCACCGTATTTGTAAGGGATTGCCTTAGCTGAGTCATACGGTAATGGTCCTGGAAAATAGATAACTACATGAGTCTTCTGATTTTTCTGACTGTCATAAGTAACTTCAGTCAGTTCCTGGCTAAGAACCTTCGATTCGTCCAGTAGAGGGATGACGGGTGAAGATGGCTGGTTTCTACCTGAGTGAATCGAACACTCAAAGATACAACAGAGTCGCCACCGAACTTTATTTAGTCCCAAAGGACATGGAAAATATCGATAAAACCCAAAGGGAAGATAAACGGGAATGGGGGGTCGGTTATGCGAAAGGAAGGTATTAGCACCTAACGCATCCGTCGTACTCGACGGGAACCATTTTGCTTGCTTCTAGGCTTGGATGGGTTATCTATCTAAAGGCTTCTAGCTAAAAGAAGGAGAGAGAGAAAGGGGAAAAAAAGAAAGAAAGAAAGTGCTCGCGGAGGAACGAAGTCCTCGTGCCTACGTACCCTCATAGTGCAATGAGGAAATCAGAGCATCGTAGTTCATGGAACCAGGGGATAAAAAGGAAAAGGAGAAAGGGAGAAGGAAAGAAGGGTGGAAGTGTGCTCGCCAAGACATTGCGTCTCGTGCCTACGTATCTGACATTCAGAAGAATGTAGAATTAGAGCTTCCGTAGTTCGGGGAACTGAACGGAAAAGGAAAACAAGAAAGAAACAAGGAGACGAAAGAGGTGGTGTCGAAACCAAGAGGAAAAGTGAAAGAAAAACTCTATTGGGAAAGACCCCGCAGTAAGAGTGATTGCACAAGAGACTAGGAAAAGAATGGTGTCGAAACCAAGAATGAAAGAAACTCCACTGGGGATAACAAAGATAAATGGTGTTGAAACCAAGAAAGTAAGAGCAAAGGGAACAGAAAGGACTCCGCTGGGGGATCCAAATAAAGGGATGGTGTCATAACCAAGAGAAAAAAGATACTTGATATATTAACTGGCTGGCAGTGGTTAACCGAAGAAAGAGAGTAGGACCCTGGCGGGGAAAAGAAGCTGGTGTCAACAGACAGACTGTGATAAACCAAGATAGAGAGTGCTAAACCGAGAGAAGGTGTTTGACTCTGAAGGGGCCTCGGTATATTAACTGGTAAACAATGGTTAACCGAGGAAAGAAAGGACTGTAACTCTGTGGGAATAGAGAAGCATTGGTTTTAACAGAGAAAATTGTGATTAACCGGAGGCACGGGTTTAGGACCGATCAAAGGTCGTGACCCAAAGGACGGGTGTAGGACCGAGCAAAGGTCGTGACCCAAAGGGGCTCGATAAACTGACTGAACAAACATTACTCAAACGAAGAAAGGGTATTTGAACCAAAGAAAGGTTACTAACCCAAGGGTGCAAGTATTCGAACCAAGATGAGGTTACCAACTGCAGGGAATTTGGTGTTTACAGACGGTCTGTGATCAACCGAAGAGAAAAGCGAGTGATTAACCAAGAGAAGGTGATTAACTCGAAAGGGTTCAGTATTTTAATAGACGGACTGTGGTTAACTGAAGAGACAGGTGATTAACCAAGAGAAGGTGATTAACCCAAGAGGTGCCCAGTGTTTTAACAGACAGACTGTGGTTAACTGAGGAGACGGGTGATTAACCAAGAGAAAGGTGATTAACCCAAGAGGATCTCAGTATTAACAGAAGGACTGTGTTTAACTGAAGAAGCGAGTAAAATTGGTGTTATAACTGACCGACAGTGATTAACCAAACAAAGGAGAAGAACCAAGAGAAGGTTGCGAACTCCTGGGGAAAAAATGGTCGTGACAGGAAAACTGTGTTGGACCAAAGAAAGAGAATTGAGACTCTTCAGGGGAATCAAAAAGCAATGATTGATTACAAGAAGAAAGGAGTAATGGAACAAAGAGAGATTGCTAGCGCAAGAATAATGATCTTAACCAAGAAGGATGGTGATTGATCAAAAGGAGAGATTGAAAGAAATAGGAGTGATCGAGGATTAATAAAGATCGCAAAGAGAGAAGAGTGATCAAGGATCAACTCGACTGGGGAAAGAAAGCACATTACCGCATGGAGATAGAGATGACTAAGCCAAGCACAGGGTCATTCGTCCCCTACTTGAAGTAGTCAGAATGAGAGTAGGAATTCTCCCTTCTCATCCCTTCCCTAACACACACAGGGTGTAATGCGGAAGTAGAACCAGACGACCCAATAGCTCCAAGTTGTACAGTGCTCCTGCGTAGAGAAACAGACAGCATAACGGCGTCAATTTGTACGGTGCTCCGATGCAAGGCACAGTGCAGAACTCCAACTCCACGAGGGGATCGAGAGAAAAAGTTCTAAAGGAGGCCTAAAGAGAGGAAAAGGGAAGGTCGATTAATCGAAACAAAGTTTTGATCAATTAATCAAGGGATAAACATGCTAACAACTTTCCAAAGAGGATGAAAAGTCATTAAAGCAAAAAGGAGTGAATTATTGATTATACAAGATTAAGTTTATCCATGAAGAATAAACTTAATGTAAATCTAAAATGGAAGGTGAAAAACCGTGCCAAATGATCATCAAAATGCCACACAAAATCATGTATCATGTGAACAAAGATAGTGCAAGAATTACTATGTTCATACAATGCTAAGAACACGAAACAAATTAATAATAAAAAATGTGCATCAAAAGTTCATGAATTTGCTTCAACCAGAAGTGGAATGACATTAAAAACATCCATAAAATCAAGCATGACAATCTATGGAAGTTAAAATGAAGAAAGCATGGTAAACACACTTGAAAATGCAAGAAAATGGCCTTCTGGTTCAGTGTTAATCGATTAACACAATTGCACGGCAATGTGTTAATCGATTAACACGTGAAAAAGTGAAAAAAAACACTGGTTAGTCGATCAACACAATTGCACTGCAATGTGTTAATCGATTAACACTGTACAGGGAGCAGAAAATCAGTTTTGGAAAATTGCTTTTGGCCAACTTTTTGATTGTGCAATCACTTCAATGCTAGGGAAAACAATCATGCACGAAAAATCATGTTTAGAAACAGCAAATGATCAATAATAGAATCAATTAACAATCAAGATCATGGATCAATCAAAAGTATAATTAATTCATATGCAAGAATATCAAAATTACGTCGCGAACGATATGAAAACGATCGAAATGATAAAATGAATGAAATACACCAACCTATAAGGCTGAGATGTGCCTTGGTAAATGTTGCAATGTGATCTTGGTGCAGAAGATTAAAGAAAACCAGAGGATCCTTGAATTGTAGACGAAACACGTCGAAATCGATCAAAAACCCTAAAATGCACCGAAATCGAACTTGCACCAAAATAAATGGTGTGAAACCCTTGATTGAAGTAGAATGAGATGTAATTCCAGAAATCCAACCAAAGGATGCCAAATGATGAAGGTTAAGCTCAAGAATTAATCACTTTCAATGTGAAAAGTGATTATCCTTCAAGAATAAGAGCTTTTGGTGAGGTTTTGGGATAATAATTGAGATGAAGATGAAGAATGAGTAGAGAAATCAGAGAAAAAGTGAGAGAACTGAGAGTGAAATGTGAGAAGTTTGGTGAAAAATGGTAGAGAATGGTTGAGGAATTAAAAAGTGAGTGACGGTGTGTTTATATAGGCTTTAGGTTTGGAATATGAGATGGTTTGGAATTTGGTTTGGAATTAGCTTTGGGTTTGGAGCTATGTTAAGAGTTAGTTGGACTTGACTCACCGAGTCAAGGCAGTTAACTCGGTTAGTTAGAACCAACTCGGTAACCATCCCAAGGTGAATTCCAACATCCAAAGACCCACATTACTTGGAGAACGAGGAACATGGTGCACGTGATTTGAAGTGAAGTATCATAGCAAATGCACTTGGAATGAATTGAGTAACTTGGAAATGTTTAGAGGTGTCTAGAATATTCCATATGCTGCTAGAATCCAAGACCAAAATGTGTGCAAAGGTGTTGTCATGAAAAAGCAGCAAATTGTGCCTATTTTGCCTGTGTTAATCGATTAACACAATTGCACTGCAAATGGTTAATCGATTAACCAGGCCAAAATATGCCCAATTTGCCTAAAAAAGGGTGTTGTGGTCCCGAATTCAATTTTCCACCTCTTGTATTGATGAATAGACATGGAAACCTTCATTTTGTGCTTGTTTTGACGATGTGATGATCTTGTGAGGATATGATTAATCGGGCTTGGAAAACCTGAATATCCTGTAATCAAAACACCAGAGGAAAAGAATACGAATGCGTATGCCAGCGATGCGCATGCTTATGCTTATGCAAAAGGCAAAAGAGGGAGGTCAAATTTCGGGTTACGACAATGGCACAAACATCCTTGTTCCTCTCAGGATCATAGATTACAACCACATCTTTGATTTGATCAACGAAGTAATCCGGCATCCAGTCAACGGACCCCGAAGCTAGGTATGAGTGAATCTCTTTGCTATCCAACTGACCTTGGAGAGCTACTCGCACGAGGTAGTATCCTTGGTTATTCTTCGAGCAGGCTCTACAATGTTCATAGTTGTGTGGTGGTACTTGGCAATGCTCGCTTTGAATGCAGTGCAACCTTACTAGGTTTGTTTCCATAGATCGGACATCCTGACTTTGACGCCGAGTAGGGTTTCCATTATGCACACTCATTTGTTGTGTGTCTTCATTCAGATAGATTGGAAGCCACCAGTGGTTTAATAAGTGTTGTAAAGTTCTCTGAACGAGAGCACACCCTTGGTTACTCTCACAACATACTTTACAGTTCAGATAATCATGTGAAGTAAGAAAACCGAGTTGGACCTTCCTGGCATGTAACTCCACCAAGCTGGTATTCATCAAGCGAATATCGAAGATTTGAATCAGGTTGATCTGATACAGATTTATATCAAGGTAGTCCTGGATCCATCCAAGATCCATCTGACTCTGAAAGGCCTCTTGTACAAAAGAGCATCCCTGTTTGTTTACCGAGCAAGTCAGACAGGAATTATAATCGTGCCGCGGCAGATTATGATACTGGCTTTACCTTGAGTGCATCGCCACCAAGTTTACATTCATTGCACGGATGTCGTGGTTCTGCATAATTTTGGAATTCGTATAAGTCATGTTGACTCCACGAACTCGATGCTCTTGGATCCATCCGAGATCCAATTGTTCCTGTAGAGCTGCTTGCACCACAGAACATCCTTGATTGTTTTTAGACCAGATATCACACTGGTGATAATTATGAGGTGGCACATGGCCATATCCGCTCTGTCTACAATGCATCTTGACCAAGTTGGCCCTTAATAAGAGTACATCATGAATTTGATAGATGTTGTTAGACTCTCCCTCTATCAAATTGACTGTAGCTTTCTCGTGTTGAGGCAGCAGGTTCGTGAGAACATTAGGATTCGTATCCTTGAAAGATAAGACCCCGCTCCTAATAAGCTTTTGTACGTCGGATTTGAAATTGAGACAGTTTTCTATATTATGCCCTGGTCCTCCTTGATGGTAAGGACAAGTCTGATCCGTTTTGAACCAAAAAGGCAGATTTTTTGGTACTGTAAGAGGAGACTTAGTTTGGATGTGCCCCTTGACCAGTAGTAACGAAAATAATTCTGCGTACAACATGGGTATAGGATTAAACCTTGGAGGTCGCGTTGTACGGTTGTTGTTGTATGGAGGACGAGCCTGATGAAGAGGCTGCTGATTAGGTTGGCTCTGCGCAACTTGAGGTTGATACATAGGAACAGGCTCAGGTTTGATAGCAGGAGTTACAGCTGCTACTGGTTGGTAATGTCGCCTTTGCTTTCTGAGAGAGATATTCCCAATATCTTGCCCTTTTTTCTTAGGGAAAGCACTACCGTATCGTTTTGTACTACTTGATGATCCAGCATCTTTTACTAAATGTCCTTCTCGGACTGCTTCCTCAAGACGAACTCCCATGCCCATCATCTCAGTGAAGTCACTGGGCGCACTGGCGACTATTCTGTCGTAGTAAAATGAGCTCAAGGTCTTTAAGAAGATCTTTGTCATATCTTTTTCCTCAAGAGGTGGGGAAATCTAAGCGACAATTTCACGCCATCTCTGAGCGTACTCTTTAAAGGTTTCCTTGTCCTTTTGTGACATTGATCTGAGTTGATCTCTGTCCGGTGCCATGTCCAAAGTGTATTTATATTGTTGGACGAAGGCAGCGCCAAGATCTATGAACGTGCCAATCGTAGCATGGTTTAAACTCATGTACCATTTTAATGCGGCACCAGTTAAACTATCCTGAAAGTAGTGAATTAGTAGCTCCTGGTTCTTTGTCTGAGCTGACATTCGCCGAGCGTACATCACTAAATGGCTCTGAGGGCAAGAGTTACCCTTGTATTTTTCAAAGTCGGGGACCTGGAACTTGTGTGGAACTTTCACATTGGGGACCAAGCAGAGGTCCGCAGCGTCCTTTCCAAATAGATCCTGACCGCGAAGGGCTTGCAGTTCTTTCTGCATCTCTAGGAATCATTCCTGGAATTCATTCATTCTGTCGAACATGCTGTTGTTTGCACCAGAAGGTATCTGTGGAATCTGTCCTTCCAGGACAGTGTGTACCATGGGCAATGGTATAGTCATTATAGCCGAGACTCTCGGTGTCTCCCGAAGTTTGTAACCTTCAGGAGTTGCTGTCATGCCCCTGGCATCTTCGCTTTCCCGAAGTTTGTAACCTTCAGGCCCAGCGGTTCCTGTTGCAGTTCCCTGATCCTCAGCGATCAGCAGAACATATCTTTCTGGGATATAGTTAATAAGCATGCCCCAGGGACGATCTTTCGGCATTTTGTACCTAGGATCATACTTCTCCACTATGGGCGTTGATGTGATCTCTGAGATCATAGTCCTTTGTTGTTGCATCTGAGCTTCTACTAGAGCTTACATGTCATTATGAAGCTTTCTCAGATCTTCTTTCAGAGTGTCAATCTCTTCTCTCAACTCTCTGTTCTCTTCCTCGAGATTATCCATCTTTTTCTGACGATTGACCCGAGTATTGTAGGAATGAGACAGTTTGACTCTAGAATCGAGACGCAAACGTGAGATTCGTAGGTAAGAAGAATGCGTTTATGAGTATGATGAATGCAATGATTATTAATTATTTTTGTTTATTAAAAGTAAACTTCGACAATTAAATTGCAAATATCAAACAGTGGGGAAACCCTGTTTTATTGAATTCAAAGGATTGCGGAAATGGAAATACATTAGATTTATAAAGTGCTGAAAAAGGAAACCTAAACTAATGGATCCTGAGTCCTCTCTGAGGAGAGCTCAAGTGCTGGTTCTGGTACTTTCCTCTTCTTTGACCGGGGCTCTTGGGCCGTTGTCGGGTTGTCATTCCTTTCAAGTGAAAGGAGCGAGCAAATTCCTTTGGTCATCCTGATTTTCTACAGCGTGTTGCTCTAAAATCTCAATCAGAGCATCTTTTTCTATTGACAGCCGCTGTATTTTCTTGCGTTCCACATTGAGAATACGGTACTTGTTCCTCCAAGACCTCTTCTCCTGCTGAATTTTGTTGAGAGTATCCTGAAGCTTTGTCATCTCAGACATAAAATAAAGGGCAGAGTCCCTTAATGGAAGAACTTACTGACGAGGGTAAGGCATCCTCAGCTTGAGAGCTCTAGTTTGTACCCAATGGAGATAAGGATCCATCGAGACGCAATCTGGTTTTCCTAGAGACTCTCGTCCTTTCCTATGAACGTGTTTCCAAGCATGCACTATTTCTATCTTTAGTGCCTTGTCATTTTCTCCTTCCTTGAGGAAAAGACCTTCCATATGAGCATTGCGCGGGACATGCCTTATTGGGTATCCAAATTGACGATGAACTAACG
The DNA here is from genome assembly GCA_022829125.1 of Lathyrus tuberosus. Taxonomy (NCBI): domain Eukaryota; kingdom Viridiplantae; phylum Streptophyta; class Magnoliopsida; order Fabales; family Fabaceae; genus Lathyrus; species Lathyrus tuberosus. The sequence goes on along the minus strand of JALAZF010000177.1, from coordinate 4,908,920 downwards.
CCGGATGATAGTTGATGCCTCCCTTAGTTCCTATAAGGGGTACATTTGGGAAATTTCCACAACGGTCAATGATTCTGATCCTGTCGTAGATTCAATTGTACCAATCGATGTTAGAGTTGGTAAGAGACATGATTCTCTGCGACCAACGTAAAGTATTCTTTTGATCTCAAAATGCAGCAGACTTAGGTAAATGAGAAGTGAACCATTTGTAAAGCAAGGGTACACAACACGTGATCATTTCTCCACTGTATAAATTCCTTAAGTGTACCGAATGATACGCATCTGAGAGTAAGGTCGATACGGGGTTTCCAATCAGGAAAATCTTAATGGCGTTGATATCTACAAAGTTATCGATGTTGGGAAACAAAAATAACCCGTAGGTGAGTAAAACAAAGATACTCTCGAAAGCGGCCACGTTACCTATATGGCAAAGTACATGGCTTTCTTTGTCAAGAACTGGGCTGGCAAACCCTGGATGCCAACCTTAGTGGTCATGTGAGTCCTGACTTCTGACTCGTCCAAATAAATTGCTCTTGCAATGGTTTGATCCTGCGAAATTTCTTCCAGTCCAGAAAAGGGAGCTTGATCAGTGATGTGCAGATCGGTCAGGTGAGAATACTCCTCCAGCGTTGGTGCAAGCTGATAATCTAGGAATGTGAAACAGTGATAGACCGGATCGTAGAACTGGATTAGCGTGGACATGATTCCTTCAATTACGTGGACCCTTAACAAGGACAACAGTCCTCCATACTTGGCTCTGAAAGCCTCGTGGTTGGTGATCATTCTCGCCAAACCTCTCAATCCTCTAACTTTGGAACCTTGAAGGTGTACTTATGAGTTTTCCTTCTACCGAAATCCATTAGCGCAATCTCCTTTCTCTGATATTTGCAATCATTGTCTCGGTTTAATTTGAAAAAAGAGAGACTAGAAGAGAAGATTTTTTCTTGTTGAATGTTTTTTAAAGGAATGTATGAATGCAGCACACAAAAACATAGAAAAAACATGGGGTCAAAGGGTCGGTGTCATGAAGTCAAGGCTCTACCCCCCCAAAGGTTTATACTGGTGATTTTTTGTACCTGTCTGCAAAATCATTGACCCCTCTGGGATAACAACAGCAAGCAGATCGCCAGCGAGCTGATGTATCCTAGAGTGATCTCAGATGAGGGTAGTATCGCGTGACAACTATTTCCGATAGCTTCCGCACTACAAAATGGCTTAAGTCTACTAAAAACCTCAGCTTCTCAGATAACCTAGTCGACCACACTACTTTCAACAACCGAAGTCGTATAGGCAACGTATCTGCAAAGGGAGTCTCCACTGAGTTTGATGGTCGATCGGGGGCTCTTAACTAAAATTCACTCCCAGTAAGATTACCTGCATTTCCATCACCCATCTTAGGTGTATACTCAATCTTTCCACATGCGACATCAAACGCATTCCCATTAGCAGAAAAATAAACACAGATATCAAATAGGAAAAGCAGTATATATATTTGTCTTAATCATCCTAGACCTCTAGTCTTATGATCCTATACAGACAATGACTCCCCAGCAGAGCTGTCATATCTGTGACATAAATTTAGGGTTTCGTCCCTTTAGAAAGCAAGAAAGAATGCCTCCCACCGTGATCACCAATCTGCTGTGGCACTATCTAAGGTTTCTACCTAAGAAATGAGAAAGGAACAAGATCATAATGAAATGAAGATGGGTTCTCCCCAGCAGAGTTGCCATTTTTCTGTAGCGCGAGTTTTTTTGTGGTTGCGAAGCACTATCCCTTTAGGGTACTACAACTCGATTCATTTTTTATCCTATTGAAGCTGATGAAGGAAGGGAAATAGATGTCTCCAATTAACCCTGCTTGCAAACTGAGTTTAAACAGATGACTGTTGGTTTACAGATGCTACAAAGATTGTGGGTCTCTCTTAGGTTATTTTGTTAAAAAAGTGCCTAGGCTATTGGTAGGATGTTAGGTCCGATGCTTTTTGATTGATGTTGTGAAGATATGGGACTTTGGGTTTTTGATTAGTGTGCTCGCTAAGATTTTTCCAATCTTATGCCTACGTATTCCCGTTTAACGAAACAGGGAAATCAGAGCGATCGTAGTTCCTCCTATTGTATGAGAGGAAAAAGGTTGTTTTGGTGTCTTGTTCAAAGCCCAAGACGTGAAGCTAAATGTGGTTTGTATCTTGTTCAAAGCCCAAGATTTGAAGCTGAAGGGTCTATTTGTATCTTGTTCGAAGCCCAAGATGTGAAGCTAAAGGGGTTTTGACTTTAGAGAGAATTTGTCATCTCTAAAGAGGGGTATTTGGTCTGTTTATCACAACTGTTGCGTGACTGGTTATAAAGGAGAATTACTTTAACTGGGATATATGAATCCAGCAATGCCATAATTTCCTTTATAGGGGATTTTTAACCTGAAGGAGAAGACTTTAACTCAGTTTAGAGCAATGCCATCTTTCCTTAGGAATTTCTCATGCTAAAAGAGGGACAGTGGCGTGGATGTAAATAATCCAGAGGCTTGCCGCTTACATTAATTAGATGAAGGGAAAAGGGGTTGTTGATGTTTGTATACTAGGAGCGAGGCACAGATTGATCCTAAAAGGTTGATTGACTCAACTGAGATTTCCTTATACAAAGCCTAAGAGGAGGCTAGTGACCCAACAAGAGGGTGCTTTTGTATCTCGTACGAAGCCCGAGACGGAGGCTGAAGGTGATTGACTCAACAAGAGAGTCTTTTATACTCAACAAGAGAGTGTTTTTATATCTCGTACGAAGCCCGGGATGGAGGCTGAAGGTTTGACTCAACAAGAGAGTCTTTTATACTCAACCAGAAAGTGTTTTGTATCCCGTACGAAGCCCGAGATGGAGGCTAAAGGTTTGAATCAACAAGAGAGTCTTTTATACTCAACTAGAGAGTGATTTGTATCCCGTACGAAGCCCGAGATGGAGACCAAAAGGAGGTTGACTCAACAAGAGAGTCTTTTATACTCAACAAGAGAGTGATTTCTATCTCGTATGAAGCCCGAGATGGAGGCTAAAAGTGGTTGACTCAACAAGAGAGTCTTTTATACTCAACAAGAGAGTGTTAAAAGGTTAGCTCCGCTGGGGAGAATCATTTGTAAAAAGACCAAGAGGAGGCTACTTATGCTGGTGACTGTTTCAGTTTAGTGACAGGTCCAGTCTGTTGGATAAAAGAGAAAATCAGTTCTTATAAAGGGACTGATTGTTGTGCTTTGGCACTGATCAGAGGATCAGGGTTATTTCCTGTTCTTTAAGAAAATGTGAAATCCAAAGGGTATTAAGACTGTCCAAGTCTACTGGTGGTTTGAGAAATCGATTCTCAGGTAGTGAATGATCTTTGTATGATGCCTAAGAGAAGGCAGGTATGTTAAGGGATGAAGGTCAACCCATTAACTAGTCTGACACTTGACTCAGAAAGACAGCTCTAGCAAATTGATGACTAGGTTCTGTTCCTATACATGTAGAGGTCTCTGGGTCCTTGTACTAAGCCCAAGAGAAGGCATGAGAGCTTTTAAGAAGCCGAAAGGTCCTTGTACAATGCCCAAGAGGAGGCGGGGATGCTTTTAAGAAGCCTGTGGGTCCTCGAACCTCGAGAAATTCTAGACATGCCATTCATCGAGAATAGATCAAGCCAGGAAAGTCTGAGAATTTGGAAGAAACTCAAGAGATGCCATTCACAGAGAAAAGATCATCTCTAGGGAGTAGAGTTTCTTTGACAATGTCTAAGGGTGACAGTCTGAGAAAGGGTTCACTGAGAATGATGCCTTTCACGTCTCCATATTGTTTAACCCCAAGAGGAGGGAAGACTGTGTCTGGTAATCCTATGGGGATCTAGTTTTGTTTGTATTTAAGAGTGACCAACAGGGCTTTACCTAGTGCTAGACGTAGTTGCCGGGGAAAACTCTAAATAACTATACTAGTATTACACAGTGGATATATGACGAGTATATAAAAGTTTGTGAAAGAAGACTTACAGTGAGCAGCCCCACAATACAGATATATATATGAAAGCGGATAAAGAAAGCGGGTAAACACTTACTCGGCTGTAGAGCTTCCATGCTTTTTGGTTAGTTTGTTCAACAAAGAAAGCTTTGATAACAATATTATATTCAAAATCAAAGGAGAAAGTGCTTTGAAAAGATTGTTCGGGCTTACAGCTCAAGGAGAGGCCCAAGGTTTTGTCAGTGATTGCACTGCTGTTTGGATTTGTACAGGGACTTATACAAGTGACTGAGGCCCCAAAAAAGGTTTTCTGTACAAAGGGATGGGTCTTACACTCTCTCAAGAGGCCCAAAGGTTTATTTTTATACAAGTGGTGGGGCTAACACCTCAAGGAGAGGCCCAAGGTTTTATTTTGAACTGGCGATCATGCCGAGGTTTTTGAAAGCACCGTGGGTCTTATACAATGACTGAGGCCCAAAATATTTTGGTTTCAAAAATGGGTTAGGTCTTACACTCTATTAGAGGCCCAAATGTTTTTGAATGTGTCTTATAGCTCGAGGAGAGGCCCAAATGATTTGTTTTAAACAGGCGATGATCGCTCCGAACTTTTGAAATACCACGGGACTTATACAATATTTGAGGCCCAAAAAGTTTTGTATTTACAAAGGATTGGGTCTTACACTCTATTAGAGGCCCAAAAATTTTGAATGGGTCTTATAGCTCGAGGAGAGGCCCAGATTATTTTGTTTGAAAAATGACGATCGCGTCGAGATTTCTTTAACGTATTGGGACTTATACAATGCACTGAGGCCCAAAATAATTTTGGTTAAAAGGGGGTTAGGTCTTACACTCTATTAGAGGCCCAAAGTGTTTTTGAAAAAGTTTGATGAGGGTTGAATTAATCAAAAACCCTAATTTGCTTTGAAAATGTATTTTAATTGAATAAAAAATTCAATTAAAATGACCAAAATTGTTAAACATGTGGAAAAAAAATTGTGATCTTGGATTAATGTTTCAAAAATTATGTTTCTATCCACAAATGATTGGGAATCACTAAAATTTGAAAAATCAAGAGGGAGAAAATATTTTAAATGTCAAAAAACAATTAAAATATTAATTCTTTACAAAAATATCAAGTATATGAAATAAATAATATTTTTGGGATTTTTTGGGAAAATAAAACATTTTAACATTTTTGTGAATTATAAAAAAAAGAATCAACTCAAAATCATTAAAACTCAGAGAGAAATTAATTTTTGAATCAATTAAATAAAATCACAAAATTCAAATATTTGAATTTTTGAAAAAGGGCGCCAAGAACATGGCAAAAACACACGCCCTTCCTCTGTTTCTGCAGATTTGCATTTTCTATCCAATCTCACTGAATACTTGATTATATCATGCAATCTACATATCAATCTACTCGTTTCACCTCACGATCATGTCTATGGTCTTTAATTTCATTTATTTTAAGCATGGAATAAGAAATCAAAGAGAAACCTCAAGAACCCTAAAACTTGCATGAAGGTTCAGAAATTCCATACACGATTCAAACAAAGCAATTGATTAAGGGAAAACACTCTATGCATGATTATGAACATATGGCCAAATTATTGTGCAGCAAAAAATGCATGGATCATAGAGTTCGAAGAGCTCATGCTTACCACTTGCAGCTGGTGATTGTGTTTTGTGTTAGAGGTGTTACAGCTTGGTTCCAAGGATATGGACAACTTCCTTAGGTGCTATAAAGTGTGTCTGGGTGCTTGGAGTGGATTGAATTGAGCTGGAACTTGATTTGGCACCTCGACTGCAAATCTGTCAAAGGCTTGTGCAGATGGCTGGTGATTTTGAGAATCTGGTGTTCCAGATGTTGTGTGAGTGTTTGGATCACCTCTATATGATGTTTATGAGGTGTGTTTGTGATTGGTTTGGTTGGAATTGCTCTCAAACTCAAAACCCGATAGTGACTTGCTTTGGGAGGCAAATTTGGAGTGAAGAAGGAAATTTTGAGGAAATCATCTATTTGATGGCTTTGGTGTACTAAAACTGATCACAAATGAGCTCTATTTATAGTAGAGCAAGTTTGTTTTGCAAGGAATAGTGAATGGCAACTGCTGCATAGGTTTGGCCAATGTTGATTAATGAGAATCCAAGTCTCCTCTAGCCATTGACTAGAGGTTAGGGTACAGGCTGATGGTTCCCTTGGTCTTGGATAAGTCTTGACTGAATTCAGTTGGAAATAGCTCAGTCCATGCCACCTTGGTGCATCCATTAAATGCTCCAATCCAAAATTGGAGTCTTGTCCCTCTTTTAGGGACTTCTAGGTTTGACATGCTATTTTTGGTTCTAAAGACTTGGGAGGCTTGGGATCAGAGTTGGATCCTCCTTGGTCTCCCCTTGAGGTGTTCAGATAGATAAGTGTGTTTGTCATTTGCACAAATTTGGGAATTCGAGCAAAATGCACAAATCTGTCTTGCTTTGACAGTTTTTAGCAAGGCATGTTACCATTGTCATATCTCATGGCCCAAGTGGAATTTGATGGAGTTTTTGGCCAGTTTGAAAAGCCCTCATATGATATAACAACTGTTTGATCATAGTTAGTTTTGATACTTTTTGGATCCAAGTGAATAATGGCCCTACATTTGGAAAAAGTGAAGGCAGATTTTGACATAGTGAAAATTTCACTAAGTGTTGGAAAAAGTGGCATTTCATGTTTTCAGCCATTTTGATCATTCCATAACTCAAAATCCATGAGGAATTGGAATGAGCTGTAGTTGAAGCTTTTGTAGAGGGCCATGAGAGCTACAAATCCAGCTTTGAATGGGGAAAAATGGCCTTGTGGTTTAGGAGTTATGATCCTCCAAAGTTGGTACCCTAGCCACTTTATTCCATAACTTAGAAATTTTTTAAGTTTTTATGGTTACGCCTTTTACAAGTTATCCTACTTTTCTTGATTTTTCTTGATGAATGTTGATTCAAATCACACATTAACATCATTTTAGGGTCAAAGAACCATAATTGTGAAAAATCTCAAAAAGCCAAAGTTGACTTTTGTGCACAGTTGACTTTTTATCAGATGAATTCCAAACTGTGAAATTCTCTATGAAATCAAGTACTTGACCTAAATAAAACTTGATGGATTGATTTCATAGGTGTTATAGGGTGTATTGAATCATGTCCTAGGGTTTGGGAGCATGTCCTGGTCAAAAGTCAAAGCTACAGTTGACTTTTTCCACGAAACCCTAACTGTGGTTCAGATGAAATTGAAACTTATTGCTCAAGCTTCTTGGGTTAATCCATTGTTGCAAATGGATCAATTTAGTATTGTAGAGACCCTCAAACCATATCTTGAGGTCTTGGCTCATGTTTTGTCCCAAAAGTCAACTTAGGGGTGAATTAGGTCAAGAAACCCTAATTCCTGATTTTTTATGAATGCACCCCCTAAGGCTAAATTGACTTGATGATTGGATTTATAATGTCCCATGGAGCATCTTAGGTTATGCTTTGAAGCATTGGCTCATGCCCAGAGGAAAATTTCCATCTGGAAGCCCTGGTCGACCAAAACCCTAATTTGGTGACACTGGCGATCTTGAGGCTTGATCCACGTAGAATGCTGCAACCCTGTGCTTGATTCTTGTTGTGGGAGTCCTCTTGATCCATTGTGGATGTTTAAGAGGTTAGAAAAGTTAAATATCATGTCATTCCTTGATTGACCTTTTGTCTAAGTGTTTTGAGAGGGCTTGAAACCCTAATTCTTTGATGCTAGAGAATGCCTAACAATTCCTGAGGAGATTGATGAGGCATGTAAATACATCCATATTGTGATGATGATTTACACAATGATGGGAAATCTTAGTGGTCAAAATTTGGGGTATGACATATAGGTTTTCAAAACTCAATCTTAAAACTCTCACCTCAAGTTTCCCCTAGCCAGGGTCAGCTTATCATCAGTATAACACTATCCCAAATCAGAACCTCAAGGTATCTGATATTTCAACTCTTCTGTAAACCCTCTACAAAAGTTGATTCTCCATTTGGACCTGCATCTGGATCTCAATAATCCTTAGCAAAAGCTAGCCTCCTCTTAGGTTTTTTATAATGATCCTTCCTATCCTCAGCATAGTCAGCCTCCTCTTGGGCTATGTACAATGATTTTCCCCAGCTGAGCTAACCTTTTCAGACTCTCTTGTTGAGTCAATCACCTTTCCACACTCTTTTGTTGAGTCAATGGTACAAAACAAAAACACTCTTTTGTTGAGTCAACCCTTTTAGCCTCAATATTGGGCTTTGTACAAGACCGATAAAAACACTCTCTAGTTGAGCCAATCATTTACTTTTTAGCCTCAATCTTGGGCTTTGTACAAGACACCATATAAAATTTCCCTAAGCAGAGTCAATCCTCTTTTCAGCCTCAATCTTGGGCTTTGTACAAGACAGATAATACTCTCCAGCAGAGTCAAACTTCTTTCAGCCTCAATCTTTGGCTTCGTACAAGACACCTAAAAATCCTCAGTTGAGTCAGTCTCATTTTAGCCTCAATCTTGGGCTTTGTACAAGAGAGATAAAGATTTCTTTCTCGCAGAGTCAGTATTCTTTTCAGCCTCAATCTTGGACTTTATACAAGACACATACAAACCCTCCCCAACAGAATCAAAATCCCTTTTAGCCTCAATCTTGGGCTTTGTAAAAGACAGACAGAATATTTTCCCCGGAAAAGTCAAACTTTTAGTCTCTTCTTGGGCTTTGTATAAAAACATCACCAAAAGAGTCTGTCTCTTTTAGCCTCAATATTGGGCTTTGTACAAGAAATATAAACATTCTCTTGTTGAGTCAGTCTTTTCCAGCCTCCTCTTAGGCTTTGTATAATGACCTCCCCAGTGGAGTCAATCAATCTCTTAGCTTCAACCTTGGGCTTTGATCAAGGCACACAAAAATCAACATCCCCTCAGAGGAAATCAAAATCTCTCTATAGGAAGACATTTCTCTGTGTTATCACACATAAAAAAACAAATCAAATAAACCCTAATCCCATATAACTGCTGTAAGTGGCCCACTTGTTGATTCAAAAATCTAAGATGTCATCCATCTCTTATCCTGGTAAAACTTCCTCTTTCATCTAATTGCTGTAAGCGGAAAGCCTCTGGATTATTTACATCCATGCCACTGTCCATCTCTTAGCATGAAAGCTCCTAAGGAAAATGGAATTACTCTACATTGAGTTAAAGTTTTCTCCTTCACGCAACACCCCTATAAAGGAAATTATGGCATTGCTGGATTCTCATATCCCAGTTAAAATAATCCTCCTTTATAATCAGTCACCCAACAGTCGTGATAAACAGATGAGATATCTCTTCTTAGAGATGACAAATTCTCTCTCAGTCAAACCTTTTAGCTTCAATCTTGGGCTTTGAACAAGACACAAATATTCAACCTTTTAGCTTCAATCTTGGGCTTTGAACAAGACACCAAAACATCTTTTCCTCCCATAGAATAGGAGGAACTATGATTGCTCTGATTTTCCTGTTTCTTTAAATGAGAATACGTTGGAATAAGATTTCGAAATCTTAGCGAGCATACCAATCAAAAACTCTAGGTCCAGTACCTTCACACATACCAATAAAAAACTCAAGGTCGAATACCTTCACACCAATCAATCTGAGGTCCAGTACCTCACCAAAATCATCAAAAAAACTCACTCTTTCTCTCTCACAACTCCCAAAGAAGAAACTTTCCCATTTACGGATAAAAACCATCAAGTATAAAATCAGAACCTATTGCTAACAACCCGTGGATAACCACATATAAGATGGTCAACTGACAACTCCCCACTATATAACCTGACCCCGAACTCCCCTAATCTCTTTTAGCGTTTGTTCAGTTAAACATTCGCGTGCAAGGTTAGTTTTAGATAGCTTCCCTTTCCCTTCCAGCTTCACGGGATAAATAATAAATCAGAAAGTAGGACCCCACTCCCACCATTGTGTTGAGGAACCAACGACGATAAGGTGGTCGCGTCACCAACAAAAATCGCACGCTACAGGAAAATGGCGACTCTGCTGGGGACATCTTTGATCTATCTAGGATTAAGACTAGCATTCCTAAGAGGTCTAGGATGTTAGTTTTAGGAATTATAATATATATATATATATATACACACTGCTTTTCCTACTTGATATCCGTGTTTATTTTTCTGCTAATGGGAATGCGAGTAATGTTGCATGTGGAAAGTTTGAGTGATACCTAAGATATGTGATGGCATAGACGGGCAGTCTTACAGGGAGTGAATCTCGAATAAGCTTCCCGGTAGACCATCAAATCAGTGGAGATACCCTTTGCGGATTCAATGCTTAACGACTCCGTTGTGAAGGCAGATTGTCCCAATGTGGTATCCGTGAAACTGAGGATTTAGTATACAGTAACCATGTGGCTATTTTGTAGTGCGGTAGCTATCGGAAATAGTTGACATGCGATACTACACTCAATTGAGATTACCCTAGGATGCTACAGCTCGCTCGGGTGAACCAGCTTGCTGTTGTCATCCCTGGGGGGGTCAATGATTTTGGGAACAGGTACAAAAATTCACCATAGTACAACCTTTGGGGATGGGTAGAGCCATGACTCCATGCTCGTGACGCTGAACCTTTGAACCCGTGTTTTTTCTATGTTTTTGTGTGCTGCATTCATGCATTCATTTAAAAAAACTCTTAAACAAAGAAAAAATCTTCTTTTCTCTTCTCTCATTTTTTCAAATTAAACTAAAACAATAATTGCAAATATCAGAGAGAAAGATTGCGTTATGGATTTCGGTAGAAGGAAGACGCACAAGTACACCTTCAAGGCTCCAAAACTAGAAGATTTAAGGGGGTTGGCAAGGATGATCACCAACCCTGATGCTTTCGGAGCTAAGTACGGAGGACTGCTGTCTCTAGTAAGGGTTCATGTAGTTGAAGGAATCCTGTCTACGCTGATTCAGTTTTACGATCCGATTTATCACTGTTTCACATTCCCGGATTATCAACTAGCACCAACACTGGAGGAGTACTCTCACCTGACTGATTTACCCATCACTGACCAAGCTCCCTTTTCTGGATTGGAAGAAATTCCAAAGATCGAACCATTACAAGAGCAATCTATTTGGACGAGTCAGAAGTCAGGACTGACATGACCACTAAGGAAGGAATCCAAGGTTTACCGGCCAAGTTTTTGGTAGAGAAAGCCTTATACTTTGCCAGTATAGGAAACATAGCTGCTTTCGAGGATATCTTTGTTTTACTCACATACGGGTTGTTCCTTTTTCCCAACATCAAAAACTTCGTCGATACCAATGCCATTAAGATATTTCTGATTGGAAACCCTGTACCGACCTTCCTCGCAGATGCTTATCATTCTGTACACTTTAGGAATTTGTACAGCGGAGGAATGATCACATGTTGTGTATCCCTGCTTTACAAATGGTTCACTTCCCATTTACCCAAGTCTGCTGCTTTTTGGGATCATAAGAGTACTCTACATTGGTCATAGAGAATCATGTCTCTTACCAAGTCTGACATAGATTGGTACAATCAGATCTATGACGAGATAAGGATTATTGACAAATGTGGAAACTTCCCTAATGTATCCCTCACAGGAACTTAAGGAGGAATTAACTATCATCCAATTTTAGTTCGCCGTCAACTCGGATACCCGATGAGGCATATCCTGCGTAATGTTCATCTGAAAGGTCTTTTCTTCAAGGAAGGAGAAAATGACAGGGCACTAAAGACAGAAATAGTGCATTCCTGGAAACATGTTCACAGGAAAGGAAGAGAGTCTCTAGGAAAACCAGACTGTGTCTCTGTGGAACCTTATCTCCACTGGGTACAAACTAGAGCCCTCAAGCTGATGATGCCTTACCCTCATCAAGAAGTTCTTCCACTAAAGGAATCGGTCCTTTATTTTATGTCTGATGCGGAAAACTCCAGGTCACTCTCAACAAAGTTCGACAGGAAAAGAAATCTTGGAAGAACAAGAACCGTATTCTCAATGTAGAGTGTACCAAAATTTAGCAACTGTTAAAAGAAAAGGACGCTTTGATTAAAATATTAGAGCGACATGTTGTAGAAAGTTAAGAAGACCGAAGAAATTTGCTCGCTCCTTTCACTTGGCAAAGGACTGACAACCCGACAACGGCTCAAGAGCCCCTGTAAAAGAAAAGGAAAATACCAGAACCAGCACCTGAGCCCTCTTCAGGGAGGACTCATGATCCATAAGCTTAGACTTTTCCTTTTACTGCACTTTGTAAAATACTGTATTTCCCTTTCTGCAATCTTTCATATTCAATAAAACGGGGTCTCCCCACTGTATGATATTTGCAATCTATTTGTTGAAGTTTCTTTTTTATTAAAGCAAAAAAAATTAATATATATCATTGCATATCATTCATCATTCTCACATAACGCATTCTTCTCCCCTTCAAATCTCACGTATGTGTCATGATTCTAGAGTCAAACTGTCTTATTCGTACAATACTCAGGCCAATCGAAAAAAGAAAATGGATGATCTCGAGGAAGAGAACAGAGAGCTGAGAGAAGAAATTGACGCTCTGAAGGAAGATCTGAGAAAACTTCACAGTGACATGCAATCCCTGACAACAACTCAGAGGCAACAACAAAGGACTGTGATTTTAGAGATCACGTCTACACCTATAGTGGAGACATATGATCCTCGGTACAACATGTCTAAAGATCGCCCCTGGGGCATGCCTATCAACTTTATCCCTGAAGGATATATTCCCAGGTCACGGAAGACCCAGAAACTGCAGCAAGAACCGCTGGGCCTGAAGGTTACAAACTTCGGGAAGGCGAAGATGCAAGAGTCATGACAGCAACTCCTGAAGGTTACAAACTTCGGAATAGGGAAACACCAAGAGTCACCGCCGTAATGACTATACCACAACCCGTGGTACACACTGTCCCGGAAGGACAGATTCCACAAGTAATCTCTAGTGGAAATGAAGATATGTACGATAGAATGAATGAATTCCAAGAACAATTTTTGGAGATGCAGAAGGAACTGCATGCCATTCGCGGCCAGGATTTATTCGGAAAGGACGCCGCAGACCTTTGTTTGGTCCCTAATGTGAAAATCCCGCACAAATTCAAGGTGTCTGACTTTGAAAAATACAAGGACAACTCTTTCCCTCAAAGTCATTTGGTGATGTACGCTCGAAAAATGTCAACTCAGACAGAGAACCAACAGTTACTGATCCATTATTTCCAAGACAGTTTAACCGGTGCCGCACTCAAATGGTACATGGGTTTAAACCGCACCAAGATCGCCACTTTCAGAGATCTTGGCACTGCCTTCGTTCAGCATTATAAGTATTGTAACACCTCAAAATTTGTCCTCTTGTTTTTTTTACTGGCTTATGTTTAATTGCATGCTTTGCATTATCATCCTGGTATTTCATTGGTTCATTGGCATGGGATCAGGGTGTCTAAATCAAATCCAAGGAGCCTTGGGCCTTAAGAGATCTTAAATTGAGTCATCACCTTATCATATGATCAAGCTTGACAAGAGAATGCAAGGGCATCACATCATCCTAACTGTAATACCCCAAAATTTGCTCTCCCTTTTTGTCATCTTAGCATAGCATTATCATCTATCATATCATATCCATCTCATTAGCATTGCATTGCATTTAACATAGAAAAATAAAGCATAGCATCCCTCTTACCATCAGGGCATGTGATCAGGGGAAAGGTGGACAATCAAGGAATTTTTCAAGGCACAAAAAGGTCAAACAAGTTCACTCAAAGCAAGCCAAGAGGTCTTTCATGTCTCACACTATCTCAATTGATCATCCAAAACCTCAAGGAAGTGTGATTCAATAGGAGATTGAAGCCCTACATCTTTCATCATGCAAGAGGTTCAAAAACTGAAGGAAAACCCTCAAAAGAGATAGCTCATTGATCCAAAATCAATCTCAAGTGGCATATCTCATCATTCTTTAAAGGGATACACAACATACTCTTAGGAATTTGAAATTGAAGACTGCACTTTGCCCTCCTAACCAGAGGGGGTCAAAATTAGGGTTTCTAATGAAATCAGGATATCTTTGATTTTTTGGACAAAACTTGATGTCATGGTATTCTATATGTTCTTAAGTGTATGTATGTGGAAAATCACCTCTCAATTGGTTTTAGAAGTGGTTCAATTGGAAGAAAGATAAAAAATCAGAGAAATTGGGGCCAAGTCAAATAATCAGAGGAAAAAGTCAACTCTTGACTTTTTGAGGCCAAATTCATGAAATTCATGTTATATGTGACCAATGTGCAAAATTTGATCAAGAAACTCCAAAGGAATCATGAAAAAATCAAGATGTGGAAAGTTGCCATTTTTGGATGAAGAAGGGTTACTAAAAATAGCAAGTTTTGGCCATTTTGCATCAGAGTTTGAACCAAGGCCATTTAAAATTAAAGCACCAAATGAAAATTCCACTCAGCCACAACAAAAGTTCTTTCTTTAAGCTTCAAATCCATGTGTAGAACATCTTCATTGGATAAAAATTGAGTGAGATATGATTGATCAAAGTTTGAGCAAAGTAGGTTCAAAACTAGGTCATGACCAAGGATTTTCAAGTCACGCGCATGTCATTTTCACAAACACATGGTGGGCCAGATGTTTTGACTAATTACTCATGGTTAGAGGCCTCAAATGAAAAATCTTTCAACATGGAATTTGTTCATCTATGTGAGATCTTCAAGGTTGATGTTCATGGTTTTTTTATTTGATCAAAGGATGAGAAGTTGTAATGGCTCAAAGTAAGGTCAAGGTAACTAAAAATTTGGCTAGGTAACAACCAAGTCATGCCACACGCGCGCGCGCATTATGCAGCATATCCAACCAGTTTTGCATCCTTGTGTTCACATCCATTTTTAAGTGTGTTCAAAGTTTCAATTCAATCCAAAATCCATACCAACATTGTTCTATGATCCACTCTCTTTCCAATGACTCACGAGTTTCATGATTTCACACATTATAATGAGAGAATTTTACTTCCAAAGATGGTGTAATGAGTATGTTCCAAGCTGTTAAAACCAGAAAAAGAAACATTGATATTGTTGATTGTTTCAGCCTTCTCACATGCATTGTTCTTATTATACAGCCATTGCCACATTAAGCCAAACACACTTCACATACATTCACCATAGCACGTGCCTTGCATGGAAATAGAAAGAACAACTTGCTGAGCAAGTTTCTACTATAACAGCAGTGTCATTGCAAGTTTACTCTCACCTCCACCATAGTTCATCATAAACCAGCTGCACCATATCATTGCCCTCCCTAACTAACTTGACTCAGTTAGTTAGGGATGACTCACTCAAACCCTTGTGACTCAGTTAACCTCACTCAGTTTAACCTTGGTTAACTCACACTATAAAACCAAATCTCACTCACATTTCTCATTTCAACTTCACTTTTTGATTTTCACTCCCAAGAACACTCTCATTCTCTCCACATTCTCTGATTTTTCTCTCTCTCTCTCTCTCTCTCTGTACACGAATCTCATCATCCTCTATCACATTTTGTCTTCATCATCATCAATGTGCTATTTCTGATCAAGAGCTAGGGAGAAGAAGTTGAATGCATCAATTGTAGTGTGGTTCAGTTGAGTTTTCATTGTGATTTACTTCAATATCTCAAGTCTCAACTGCATTTATTTTGCACGAATCAAGCTCAAGACCTCAAACTTTTCTTTGGTTTTTTTCAACACATCAAGTTGCTCCACTTTCAGGTTTGAATTTCTGAAATTAGACTACACGATTTCTGGCCATTTTCATTTGTTTTTGGTGCTTTAAGCTTGCTAGAAGCTATGCTCAAACCGGCTAGTTGATAGGCCTCCTAAAGGCTTAGTTGCAAAACCTAGGGCATAAATTGATCTCCTCTGTTCTTGCAATGTACATGTGATTTGTGTTTTTCATGAGCATATCCTTAATCTAGACAAGTTCAGCTTCAATTTGGTGTATGGATTGTGCATTTTGGTGATATGTAAAGTTGCAGACGAAGGTGGTATAGCCGGAGAAGATGACCGGAGGTCACCTCCGGCCGGTGACTTCAATTGCTAGGGTTTTTGCCATGTTTTAATCGTGTCCGTTCATTTTGCATGATCGTGTGGCTAGGGGCATGACAACGCATTAAAATTCACGTGCAAGTCATGTGCACATTTTCTGAATTCATTTAAACTTTGTATGGCATGGTACACGATAGGGAGTGTGGACATTCACATGTGCGCGTTGATGTTGTTTACTTTGACTGAATCTTGACCTTGACTTGATCTAATGACTGTTAATGAGTCAATTTGTGTTGACTGAGAGTGTATGGTTGTTATTGTGGATTGCGCGTGTAATGGACTTAGTCAGATTTGATATCCACACCTCCCATGTTTTCAAGCCCAATTAATTTGAACTGAACAATTACTATGCATGCACCCCCATTCATATTGCATTTCATTTTTATTTTCATTTTTTCTACACGTTTCATAATTGAATTTTAAAAATACCAAATGGAATTATAAAATTCCACAAAAATTCATGAGTATCATTAAAACATTTATAAAATTTTTGATGATTTTAGTTTCTGATTTTATGACCTTTTTACCCCTATTCCACAATTTTCTTTGATTTTCTTTTGTATGCATTCTTAATGTGGTACATGATTTTGTTTAATTTTGTTCTTGATCATTAAAAATTGTTTTGAGTTGCTTCTTTTTGTAGTGAGTCATTAACATCTTGAATTGTGTTAAGTGATTTTTATTTGATTTTTTAGGTCCTGTTATGGCATGTTTTGATGTTCATCTTTGCATTACTTTGCATGTGCATCCAATTTGATTTAAGTGCATTGTATAAAGCCTTTTTGCCTTGAATTTTTTTATATGATACTTTGATATGTGATTCATCTCTGATTTGTGAACCTCAATACCATGTTTTCATAATTTTCATGAACTCATTTGATTTTTGTTTAAAACATTTCATTTGAAGCATTATAACATGTCATATCCTTGTAATCTTTGTGCATGTTTACATGATTGCTTTTGTGCATACTTGCATGATCATTTGCCTACTTTGTGAACTATTCATTTGACATTATAGATCATTGGTACATGTTATGTGTCATCATTGCATGTTCACCTTCATTTGAACTTTGTGTGTCCTTAATATGAAGTACTTGTGTTATCTTTTGAATTTCCATTTCATTTCTTCTCCTATTGCTTCTTGAATGGCTTGATAGGTGTTTCATGAATGCTTGTGATAGGTTTATATATCATTCTTCATTTCATTTCAATTCTTATTCTTGGATTACATGTTCCATTTAGGCATGTTTCTTCCATTTCTTTTCATCTTTCATTCTCCCCTTTCTTATGGTAGCATGTTCTAATGTCATGAATGATGTTTGTTGTCTATCCACTTGGACTTGCATGATAATGATCATTTGTTTTCCATATGATGTATATTCTGGTTGTGATTAATAGGATTTGATCTTTCATCTTATTCTTTTGAGTTTTATGGTGCATTAAATGCTCTTTTACTTCTTATACTTCTTATACATGTTTACTAACCATGTAGGGGCTTTGGTAAGTTGCAATTGAGTGTGGATAAGGAATCACATTCAAACTTCTATCCCTTCTCTTTTACAATTCCATCTAGTATTTTGTTAAGCACTTATGTGCTTTCTTTTAATAACTCATCACTTTCCCTTTTTTGAATTACAATTCATCTTCTAACTTAGAAGTGAATTGTTTAATTCATTCTTTCTTTAGACTTTAGGTTGAAACCTCACAAACCATTAGGATCACTCCCTTTAATCTTCAATTAGGATTGAGTCTTGGATCACATAGATTTTACCTTTCTCCTCTTTTGAGTCTCTCTTCTCATCTCAAAGAAAATTCAAAAATATCTAATAAAGGCAAGCATTTATTGCATTTAGGCCTTTCATATAAAGAAAAGATTATAAGGGGTCTACTCTTATAATCTTAGAATGTGTAGCATATAGCCCATCTTGGGTCAATGTATTAGACATTTGATCTTGTATGAGGGACTTAAATGCAATACTTGTTGAAGGTACAAATAATAAAAAACACTTCTTCATTTCTTAATCAACAAAAACACTTAATAAATGCAAGTATGCTAGTGTGTTTGAACCTTGATAATTGGAACTAAGTGTGAGGGTATTCTTCACTCTTAGTGTGCCTTCTTATCCATTCCATCTTGGAATGTGAGAATGTACACATTCCAATAACTAAGATTCAGATACACTATCATATGCAAACAAATGAAAAAACTTTTAAAAGACAAAAACAAACAATGACGTCTTTCCTTCGGGAATTCTTTTCTCACCTCATTCATTCTCAATGTACGAACGTGCTCCTTCTCGTTCTATTGCAAGATGGTAACGCACTCGGACCAGCGAGCCTGCAACACCTGAGCTAGAATGTCAGTCGTTCCTTAAAAAACACAAACAATCCATCCCTAGGGAGGGGAACTACGTCGCTCTGATTCTCATGTTCCCGATGAGATACGTAGGCAGTGGGGTAGGGCCCATTCGAGCACTTCTTTTATTTTCCCTACATTTGTTTCTCTTTCTCTTTCCATTCCTTTTCCAGTTCTTTTTCCAGTATCTTTTCTATCACCCTTTGATTGAGACAAGCAAGCGTGGATCCCATCGGGTACGATGGACGCGTGGGGGTGCTAATACCTTCCTCTCGCGTAACCGACTCCCGAACCCAGTTCTCTTGGTCGCAAGACCATGCTCTTTCCTTCTCTCCAGGTTTTTGCGGTGTTTCCTTTCCCTCTCTTGGGATAAATACACATTGCTGGCGACTCTGTTCGGTGCCACTTTCGCGTTTGTACTAGGATGAAAATCCCGGGAGCGACAGCTGGCGACTCTGCTGGGGATCGAACCCAGAATCTCTGGTTTCCTTAGCGAGTCAATCCTAGCGCTTGTCTGTTTTTCTTTCATTGGGTGTTTACTTTTTTGCGGTATTTACTGTTGTATTGTATTGCTATTTACTGTATTGCTGCTTTACTGTACTTTACTGTATTTATCGCATTTACTGCATTACATATCATTATTGTGCTGGACTGTGCTATTATTTTCTGTTTGGCGGGATGGGTGTTCTGAGAAATGAGCCCACTACCCAGGCTTGAGTACACACATAGATTTTAGAGTGGATAGTCATGACGCTTGCATGGTGGTGACCACGTATTGTTGTTCATGAGACCCACAACCAGACGAGGTTCTATCAGGAGCTTTCTGCTACTGCATGTTATGCAGGCCAGTAGTTATTCTCTTGAGGAACTGTAGACTCTGGTGACCATTCCCGAGGACTCAGTTGCGGCACTCCTCCTGAGTTGTGACAGTGGCAGACCACATTCTGTGGCAAACCCATTGCACATTCTCGATCCGAGGACCCAATGTTGGGAACTTGCTATAGGTTGTCCTTTTTGAAAGAGAATCAGTGGAGGCACTCCTCGATTGGCGATAGTACTGTACCCCGAGGGATGAATGTACTATTGCTTCTCAACCTCAGTGCCAGAAGCTGAGGACCTTTCGTTTTGGAGAATCAGTTGAGGCCTCCTCGATTGATGATGATGCCAAACCAGAAATGGTGAACGTATCATCATTTCTCGACCTGAGAGCCCGGGATACTGAACATCCTAGTACCCACATGTGAGAAGGGCGGTTTGTTTACAGGTTTGCAGGAAACTATGACCTCCTACATACCCGGTTTTCTATCATCGTTGCACACAAGGAAGTTTCATCCTATTGTATTCAGATGGTTTTTATCTATGGTTCTATATTGTTCTCAGAGCTACACTGACACCTTGCACGGTCCAACACAGACACCTGATTACCTGACCACATTGCCCTTTGCATTACATTATCATATCCTAACATACATGTTTATTCATTTCCAGGTGCATATATTACCCTTGATTCCAGTCATCAGGTCCCCGCAAAGATGAACACTAAAGAGAGGAAGAATATCATCAGCTATAAGTTCCTTACGCCTACTTTGGGCCCTATTGTCATGCTGAAGGGAATGGCGAGCCCTGCAGTACGAGAAGCTTTTGAAGAGAAATATGGGTGGATTTTATCTATGGTCTGTAATGTCAGTGATTATGAAGCCAGAGGTCTCCATACGTTGATGTAGTTCTATGATCCGCCTCTGAGGTGCTTTGTATTTCCAGACTATGTGTTGGTTCCTACCTTGGAGGAGTATTCCAACATGTTGGGGATTTCTATCAAGGAGGAGCCCCCTTTCTTTGGATCGGTGGGGGATATTGACTTTGGAAAGGTGGCTGGTGCTCTTTATTTGAGCAAATCAGAGTTAGACGCCAATGTCTCCAACAAAGGAAAGATTTGTGGTTACAAGCTGGAATGTCTGATTAAGAAGGCCCAGGAAGCAGCTAAAGGCGAGAATTGGTTTGTTTTTAATGCTTTGCTAGCCCTTTGTATATACGGCATAATGTTGTTTCCCAACGAGCCGGATTTCATTGATACGGACGTCATACGGATATTCATGATGAAGAATCCAGTACCAACACTGCTGGGAGATCTTCACTATTCTTTGTACAACCGAAACGAAAAGAAAAGAGGAGGGATAATTCGTTGCTGTGCACCTTTGTTCTATAAGTGGTTTGCAGGCCGCTTACCACAATCAGGGGCTTTTGTGGATTCCAAAGATTCTCTAGAGTGGAAACAGCGTTTAATGGGATTAGTGGCCAAGGACATCGTATGGGTAGATCATGGGCTGATTGGCAAGAATATTATCCACAGTTGTGGTAGGTTCCCTAATGTTCCACTGATAGGAAGAATGGGTGGAATTAACTACAATCCTTCTTTGGCCATTCGGCAATTTGGGTATGCCCTAATGGGTCCGCCTATTAAGAGAGATGTAGAGGAGTCCCTTTATTTTTATACATCAGATGGTTGGGAAACAGCACAGAAAGCTTCTGAAAGCTGGGGTAGCATACTGAAAAAGGGGAAAGTTGCTCTAGGCAAGCCTAACAACCGGGTTTATCCAGCATATGAAGAGTGGGTGAAGAAAAGAGTTGAAGATTTTCTCTTGCCTTTTGGTAAGGCACCCATTTTGTATCCGGAGAATGAGAAACAAGAAGCACTGCTACTGTGGAAGAAGTTGACAAGTTGCAAGCCTTGGTGAAAAAGCTTCAAGGAGAGAATTCCGAGTTGAGTAGCTATCTTCAGAATGCTCTACATGCCAACAAAGAACTGGAACGGAAGGCCCAAGATGCTGAAAGAGTCCTAGCAGCAAAAGAAAGGGATTTTCCCGAAAGAGCGCAACATTTTCAGAAAATTAGCAGAGGTGCTGATGATGCCACTCAAGCCCATAAGCAAACCAAACAGGCCTTAGCGCAGAACAAAGAGAAGTTATCTAAGTTTCAGCAAGCTTGGGATGAGGTCAGGCTAGAGAATACTGAGTTACGGGAATAGTCGCAGATTAAAGACGAAGAGCTTAAGAAGGCACATGAGCAGAGGAGAAGGTATCGGGAAAGTCTTGGTAAAAGTCAAGAACAGTTAGAAGAAGCCAGAAGAGAGCTGAAGAATACCAAGAAAGAGCTTGAAGAAGTCATGATAGAGAAGGAGATACTCAAGACGCAAGCTGGCATAAAAAGACACAAAGGAGTGTGTGATGACGAAGCTTTGATGCTGCATATGGGTTCCTTAACAGAGGCTCTCGAGAAAAGGGATGTTTTGATCAGAGAGATGATTGAAAAGCCTAATCACCAGCGTACTCGCATACTCTTTGAGGAGATCAAATGCACAAGTGATAAGCTGAAGAATGTGGAATTGTCAGATTGATGTTCTTTGTTTTCTTGTATTTTGTCGTTAATGGTTACCATCAGGCTTGTTGATGGATCCATCTTTCATTTGTACTTCAGTTATTGATGAATCTCTTTTGAATGTATCTGAACACTTTGTTGAATGGGGATGAGCAGTTTTATTCAGAATTAGTCATTATCAGATATCTGTACACAAGCACATGACCACGACACGTCTCTTTATATCACGATTTCTGGTCTTCAGATTTCCGTGGTTAAAATTGGAATCAGGGTGTGAGCCACCTCGGAAATGATAAACATGGCATTTGCATTTGCATGGCATATCATTTTTTGCATTGTAGGTTTTCTTTTTTGCAGGCGCCTGCTAACCTTTATTTGGTTTTCAGGCACGATAGCTGAGACCCCAGTTCACCGATATTCTACCCAACGCAATCAAGCAAGAGTAATGGAGCAAGTTCAGACAGAGTTAGCTGATTTGAGGGGAAGGATGGAACAATTCATGAACCTCATGCAGGGGATTGCTCAAGGTTAGCAAGAGCTGAGGACCGGTCAAGAAAACATGAGGATTGGACAAGAAGCTATGAGAACCACTATCCAGAGGCTGGAAACTGAAATCCCAAATTGCAACGTGCGCACTCCTCCTGTTGGCACAATCCCTGCTGGTGGGGTACATCTGGGATTTGATAACAATGAGGATGGTCAGGAGGACCAGTTCACTGCATTCAACAATGACATGGGTTTCTACAATGACGACCGGAAGTATGAAGGGCTGGATGAAAGACTCAAGGCTATTGAGAGCCAAAATCCTCTTGGAATTGATGTAGAAGACATGGGTCTCGTGCAGGGTGTGCGAATTCCTCCCAAGTTCAAGCTTCCTACTTTGGATAAGTACAACGGCAGTACCTGTCCCAAAACACATTTGCAAGCTTACAATCGCAAGATTGCCGCTTACACAGAGGACCAAAAGCTCTGGATGTATTTTTTCCAGGATAGCCTGTCAGGCGCTTCCCTGGAATGGTACATTAAGCTGGACAGGGTTCATATAAGGAGTTGGAAAGATTTGTGCGCTGCGTTTCTAAAGCAGTATCAAGATAATCTGGAAATGGCGCCTAATCGTACTCAATTGCAGAGTATGACTCAGGATAACAAGGAGGGCTTTAAGCAGTACACACAGAGATGGAGAGAATTGGCTGCTCGAGTTCAACCACCTTTGGGTGATCGTGAGATGGCTGACATGTTCATGAGCACACTTTAAGGGACGTATTTGGATAGACTGGCTGCATGTCCCTCCACGGGGTTTGCCGATATCGTCGTTGCTGGGGAACGAATAGAAAGTCTGCTGAAATTGGGTAAGATTCAAGATGTTGCTTCAAGTTCGAAGAAACCCTTTGCCAATGGACCAAGGAAAAGAGAAGGGGAGTCCAGCGCTGTGTATAGAGGAGGGGGCAGAGGAAGGAATCAGTCCTATCATCAGGTGGATGCGGTAACCATTCCGGTTCCCGCTGGACAGCAAACTCCAGATCAACAAGGTAGACCCCGATTCCAGAACAATAGACAAAGGGACCGTAAGTTTGATCCCTTGCCTATGACATATGCTGCTTTGTTACCACAACTGCTCAAAGAGAAGTTGGTTGAACTTCGGACTATGAAGCCGCTGGATTCCGGAAAATTGCCTCAGGGTTATGATGCCAACGCTCGATGTGAATTTCATTCTGGTGCGCCAGGTCATTCAATAGAAAAGTGCTGGGCCTTTCAACATAAGGTTCAAGATCTGATCGACGCAAAATCTATTAACTTCTCTAGGCCGCCGAATGTTCGTGACAATCCAATGCCTCATCATGGAGGTGCAGGCACGAATGCTATTTTCGATGGCGAGAAGTTGAATTTGATTACTGATGTTAATTTGGTAAAGACTCCGCTGTTGATTGTAAAAGAACGTTTGTTAAAAGGAAAGGTATTTCCTGGATGTACCTCTGATTGCGAGGATTGTTTGAGACAGGTTAATGGTTGCCGTAAGTTGAAAGCTGGACTGCAGGATCTTATGGACGAGGGAAGTCTTCAGTTTGATAAAGTAGAGAAAGAACAGGGTGTTTCTGCCATTACCATTTACTATAATCCAGTTGAGATACAGGTCCCTGTTGAGGAGCCTGTTGCTATCATCGTGCCCGAGAGGCCAAGACCAGTTACGATTATAGTTCCTGAATCGGCTGCTTATGTGTCCAATAGGGCAGTTCCATGGCAATATGGGACTAATACTCAGGAAGCAAAGGTTATTGTTGGTACCAGTGTTGAGAATGTTAGTGGACCGAGTGGTTTCACCAGAAGTGGTCGACTGTTTGCTCCCCAGACTCTAAGGAATGATAAGGAAGCAGAAGTTGCTGCAAGAGCGAAAGGAAAACAGGTTGTTGATGACAAGGTGCCTGCTCAGGAAGAGGGCCCTAAGGTCAATTTTGATAATGATGTCGAGGAATTTATGAGGGTCATCAAAAAGAGTGATTACAAGATCATTGACCAGCTTAATCAGACAACCTCTAAAATTTTGATATTATCCCTGCTAATGAGTTCAGATGCACACCGGGCTGCTTTGTTGAAGGTTCTGAATATGGCATACGTTCCCCACGAGATTACAGTGAATTAGCTGGAGGGAGTAATTTCGAATGTGAATGTGAGCCACGGGTTGGGGTTTACGAACAGGGATTTGACACCAGATGGACGTAATCACAACAAAGCGCTGCACATCACACTTGAATGCAAAGGAGCTGTTTTGTCGCACGTGCTGGTTGACACAGGTTCTTCCTTAAATGTGTTACCCAAAAAAGCCCTGATGAAAATTGAAGTAGATGGATTGGTTCTGAGGCCCAGCGATCTGATTGTGAGAGCTTTCGATGGATCCCAAAGATCGGTGTTTGGGGAGGTTGAACTACCAATACAGGTTGGTCCACAGATATTCAAGACGATCTTTCATGTTATGGACATTCAGCCTGCTTATAGCTGTTTGTTGGGCCGACCGTGGATTCACGCAGCAGGCGCAGTTACCTCTACACTACATCAAAAGCTCAAATATGTGTTCGAGGGTCAAGTGGTTACTGTTTGCGGTGAGGAAGATATATTCGTGAGTCATCTATCCACTTTCAAATATGTGGAAATGGATGGAGAAATTCACGAAACCCTGTGCCAGTCTTTTAAAGCCCTGAATATCAATAACCTGCCAGAATCTACTTCAGCAGCGGTGGTGTTGAATGTTCCAGGTGGGCCGAGTGCATCAATTGCGTCGTACAAGCAGGCCAGAGAAGTGGTTGAAAGCGGAAATGCCCAAGGTTGGGGTAAAGCTATAGATGCGGTCGTGAAAGAAGATAAGTTTGGCATTGGATACCAGCCGGGCCGGACACCAGTTCCCCGATTCCGTGGGCCAATTAGTTTCAACAGTGGAGGAATTATCAACCCCAATCAGTCCTGCTCAGCAATAGAAGATGGCGCTGAAAGCTCAGATTATCTGGACAGATGGGTATATGCACTGGCTCCAGGCGAGGCATTGCAAAACTGGTCTAGTGAGGAAATCGTTCATGTTGTTCACCATTCAGAGTAATAATTCTTGTCTTTCATAATGCATGAAATCCCACACTCTGCCCAAGGTGTGAGGATCCATTTGTAGGGCCACCAAATTTTCTCATATAATGTTCAAATATCAATAAAAGGACGTTTTTGTTTACAAATTTGTGTTCCTTTACTCTTTCTTTATTTTATTTTTGCACAAAGAAAATTAAAAATGATAACGCACTTTCTTTTCTTTTGTTTTCAAACAAAAAATAATCTAAAATAAAGCATAAACCCAATCATGCAGACTGGATTCTGTGGATTTCTCTGAAAATGATTCTGTTATGCCCACGTATGATTTCGACAATCCGATTTATCAAGCTGAGGAAGAAAGTGATGAAGACTATGAACTCCCGGAAGAGTTGGCTAGGTTGTTGAAACAGGAAAAGAAGACCATTCAGCCTCATCAGGAAGCTCTTGAGATCATCAATATTGATTCAGAGGAAAACAAGAAAGAGATCAAGATCGGTGCAAATCTGCGGGCTGATGTAAAGCAAGAGCTGATAGTCATGCTACGGGAATACGTTGACATTTTTGCTTGGTCATATCAGGATATGCCAGGTTTAGATACCGACATAGTTGTGCATAGACTACCATTGAAAGAGGATTGTCCACCGGTCAAGCAAAAGCTGTGCAGAACGAAACCTGAAATGGCTTTGAAGATCAAGGAAGAAGTACAGAAACAGTTGGATGCAGGTTTTCTGGCAGTGACCAACTATCCTCCTTGGGTGGCCAACATAGTACCGGTGCCGAAGAAAGATGGCAAAGTTAGAATGTGTGTGGATTACAGAGATCTCAACAGGGCGAGCCCCAAAGATGACTTTCCACTCCCTCATATTGATGTACTGGTTGATAATACCACTCAGTTTTCAGTGTTCTCATTTATGGATGGATTCTCCGGGTACAATCAGATAAAGATGGCGCCTGAAGACATGGAGAAGATGACATTCATTACCCCGTGGGGTACCTTCTGTTACAAAGTAATGCCTTTTGGGTTGAAGAACGCAGGGGCAACTTATCAAAGAGCAATGGTGACGTTGTTCCACGATCTAATTCATAAAGAGATCGAGTGCTATGTGGATGACAGGATTGCTAAATCCAAGACAGAAGAGGAACATCTGATCAACTTGAAGAAGCTATTTGAAAAGTTGAGGAAATTCAGGTTGAGACTGAATCCTAACAAATGTACTTTTGGCGTGCGGTCCGGAAAATTGCTTGGTTTCATCGTCAGTGAAAAAGGAATAGAGGTTGATCCTGCTAAAGTGAAAGCTATACAAGATATGCCTGTACCGAGAACTGAAAAAGAAATTCGCGGCTTTCTAGGGAGATTGAACTACATTTCAAGGTTCATATCTCACCTAACTGCCACTTGCGAACCGATATTCAAAATGCTAAGAAAAGATCAAACGGTCAAGTGGAATGATGATTGTCAAAATGCATTCGATAAAATAAAAAGATATTTGCAGGAACCTCCAATTCTGATACCTCCAGTTCAAGGGAGACCACTGATTATGTACTTGACAGTGCTCGAAGGATCCATAGGTTGTGTTCTCGGTCAACACGACGAGACAGGTAGGAAACAACATGCTATCTACTACCTGAGCAAGAAATTTACAGATTGTGAATCACGTTATTCAATGCTTGAGAAGACATGCTGTGCACTCGCATGGGCCGCCAAACGATTGAGACAATACATGCTCACACATACAACCCTGTTGATCTCAAAGTTGGATCCGGTCAAGTATATTTTTGAGAAACCAGCACTTACAGGCAGAGTTACAAGGTGGCAGATGGTACTGACAGAGTATGATATTCAATTTACTTCGCAAAAGGCAATCAAAGGAAGTATACTGTCAGATTATCTTGCGCAACAGCCTCTTGATGATTACCAGCCCATGAGATTTGATTTCCCTGATGAGGACATCATGTTTCTCAAAGCGAAAGACTGCGAGGAACCACTTCTGGAGGAGGGGCCTGACCCTGAATCCAAATGGAGTTTGATGTTTGATGGGGCAGTTAATATGAATGGGTGCGGAGTTGGTGCAGTCCTTATTACGCCAGAAGGTGTTCACATGTCCTTCACTGCCCGAGTAACTTTCGGGTGTACCAACAATGAAGCAAAATACGAAGCTTGCATACTAGGGATCGAGGAAGCTATTGATTTACGAATCAAGACCCTCGATATCTTTGGTGATTCAGCACTGGTAATCAATCAAGTAAAGGGAACTTGGCACACACACCAGCAAAATTTGATTCCATATAGAGATTACACGAGGAGATTGCTGACATTCTTTACAACTGCCAAGTTGTACCATGTTCCTAGAGATGAAAATAAGTTTGCAGACGCCTTGGCCACTATCTCTTCGATGATCAAGGTGCATGGTTGGAACTTTGTACCCAGGATTGATGTATCTCGTCTTGATAGGCCGGCTTTTGTGTTTGAGGTTGATGCAGTGTCTGATGATAAGCCTTGGTACCATGACATCAAATGCTTCTTAAAAAATCAAGAATACCCACCTGGGGCATCTTCCAATGACAAGAAGACATTAAGAAGGCTAGCTGGTAGTTTCTTCTTGAACAAAGATGGCGTGCTGTATAAAAGAAATTTTGACACGGTTCTGCTCAGATGTGTGGATAGACACGAGGCAAACCTGTTGATGATTGAAGTGCACGAAGGATCTTTCGGTACCCATGCCGGAGGACATGCGATGGCTAAGAAATTGTTGAGATTGGGGTATTATTGGTTGACAATGGAGTCAGATTGCTGCAAGTATGCTCGCAAGTGTCACAAATGCCAGATCTATGCAGACAAAGTATACGTTCCTCCCAATCCGTTGAGTATCATGTCTTCTCCGTGGCCATTTGCAATGTGGGGCATTGATATGATCGGGAAGATTGAGCCTACTGCTTCAAACGACCATCGTTTCATCTTGGCCGCCATTGATTACTTCACTAAATGGGTTGAAGCAGCATCTTACGCCAATGTCACTAAGCAAGTAGTGGCTCGTTTCTTGAAGCGAGATATCATTTGTCGATATGGAGTGCCCGAAAGAATCATTACTGATAATGGTTCTAATTTGAACAACAAGATGATGGCTGAGCTATGCCGGGACTTCAAGATCGAGCACCACAATTCTTCTCCGTACCGCCCGAAGATGAATGGCGCGGTCGAAGCGGCCAACAAAAATATCAAGAAGATTGTGCAGAAGATGGTTGTCACGTACAAAGATTGGCATGAGATGTTACCATTGGCTTTACATGGGTATCGAACATCAGTCCGCACGTCCACTGGGGCAACACCATACTCGCTTGTATATGGTATGGAGGCAGTTCTACCGATAGAAGTGGAGATTCCCTCTCTCCGAGTATTGATGGATGTTAAGCTAGATGAAGCTGAATGGGTACGAGCTAGATTTGATCAGCTGAGCCTTATTGAGGAGAAGCGATTAGCAGCGGTATGCCATGGCCAGCTATACCAGCGCAGAATGAAGAGGGCATTCGATCAAAAAGTTCGACCTCAAGTCTACAAGGTCGGGGATGTGGTAATCAAGAGAATACTTCCTCCGAGTACAGATCACAGGGGCAAATGGACTCCTAACTATGAAGGTCCGTTCGTGGTAAAAAAGGTTTTCTCAGGTGGAGCCTTGTTGCTGACAACCATGGATGGTGAAGATTTTGCATCCCCTGTTAATTCAGATGCAGTAAAAAAATACTTCGTATAAAGAGACCCGCTGGATAAAAAAAAAGAAGAATCCAGGCAAAAAAGGGCATCCCGGCGAACCAAAAACAGAATAAAGGTTCGGGCAAAAATTAGGGATATAATTGAAAAGAATTGTACACCCGGTAAGTTGAAAACCCGAAAGGGCAACTTAGGCAAAAAAGGGTATCCCGGTGGATTGAAAACCTGAAAAGGCGATCCACACAAAAGAGGGATTAAAGCGAATGACTGCAGTCTGAATTAATCTGTACGTTTTCTACTCTTCAGCAAATTGGCAAAATTCCAAAGGAGGAATTGGTCCAATCACGAGCTTCTGAAGGCAAAGATAATCAGGAGAGTTGGAATATATACTGGCTATAACAGAATCAGAAATCAGTTGGAATCCAATTTCCGCATTATCATTAGGACAGATTTCTTTTCTCAATTTTATGGCAATCGCCTCTTTCAGGGGTTTGCTTCTGATTGTAAATCCGCCAATTTTGGCATTTCATCAATAAAATTGAATATTCAGTCACGAGCTTTTATTTTCATTTTACTGTTTTGTTTGCAAAAACGTCCGATTTTTGATAATAAAACGTTACTTTGAAAATATCTTGGCCTTGCAAAAACATGCACAAAGACAATTGAAATTACTTTGCTTGTTGGAAAGCCTTGGATGGTGGACTCAAAAGACCGCGCAATATCCTGGGGCATGTGCATATTCTTTTTCTGTTGCAGGTAATGAGCACGATCGATCCAAACAGCATGATCGTGACTACGAGCAGATATTTGCCATGACTTGATACTGTTGTATCTTATTAAGTCGATTCTTCCATTCAAAAGTTCCCACCGAGTTCGTGACGGCAACGGTGGTCGAAGATGGATTTTTTCTGTGTTGATAACGGTTATTAATGCAGTGAACGCTCCAGGTCAATAACAAGTGCCAACCCTCCGGTACCTTGCAGACGATGTGAAGAGTGGTTCAAGGCAGAGTGTTTGTCTAAGAGGTTGAAAACGTTTGTTTTTCTATAAAATCCTCTTAAGAGACGAAACTTTAGTACTAACATCCCTTGTGGGGTTTACTCTTGGTAGGATGTATCAGCAAGTGATGGTATCATCGCTCCCGCAGGTCCCAGCATGTGAAATTTGTCAAAGATTGACCCCCAGCGGAGTTATTGACCATCCCATGCATGGGGCATGTTATCTCCCCAGCAAAGGATATTCCCGATCTATAATCCCCAGTAGAGTTTGAGGACATTTGGTCTTCTGTAAAATCCTCTCGAAAGGCAGCCCCAACACGAGATGCTTTAAAGCAGTTTTCTCTAGCGGGGTGTGTTGTAAACTCATTATCCCCAGCGAGGTCGTCAAAGGGAAAGTTCGCCCAACACGGGGCATTGTGACATTTATCCTAAGCTCGACAGTCATTTTCCTCAGCAGGCTACCGGGGAATTGCTTTGGGTTCCCCCAGCAGATTTCTAGGGACTCTTTCTCAGCATGTTGCAACAGATTGTCTTCCAACCAGGATTTGAACATCCCCTGTGGAGTTTATTCTCCGCAGGATTTACCAGCAGGTGGTAGTGTCAACAAGGTATATTTCCCGCAGGCTTCAGCATGTGAAATTTGCCAAAGAATAATTCCCAGCCGAATTGTCCTCTCCCCAGCGAAGTCCCTACAGAGTTCAGCATTGAATCTGGTCAGCTATACTCCCCAGCGGAGTTGTGGTTCTCCCCAGCAAGGTCTAATTGGATCAAGGGAATCTCTTCTTCAGCAAGGTGTCAGCATATGATATTACCCAGCCGGTGGTGTAATTCTTGGCATTGTCCATTTACAACTCAAAGTCCAATTTATTTTTGGCATATATACAGTTGTTCATATTATTCCAGCCTGAGGGATAATATCGCAGATGGTTGTTCCAGCCAGTGGGATGATCATTATATACAGTTTGTTCATATTATTCCAGCCGGTGGGATAGTATGGCAGATGGTTGTTCCAGCCAGTGGGATGATCATTATATACAGTTGTTCATATTATTCCAGCCTGTGGGATAATATCGCAGATGGTTGTTCCAGCCAGTGGGATGATCATTATATACAGTTGTTCATATTATTCCAGCCTATGGGATAATATCTCAGATGGTTGTTCCAGCCAGTGGGATGATCATTATATACAGTTTGTTCATATTATTCCAGCCGGTGGGATAGTATGGCAGATGGTTGTTCCAGCCAGTGGGATGATCATTATATACGGTTTGTTCATATTATTCCAGCCGGTGGGATAGTATGGCAGATGGTTGTTCCAGCCAGTGGGATGATCATTATATACAGTTTGTTCATATTATTCCAGCATGTGGGATAATATTGCAGGTGGTTGTTCCAGCAGGTGGGATGATCATTTGGCAAAGCTTCCAAAGCCAGTTTGGTAAGCATCAAAGTCCAAGTTTAATTTGGCAAAGCTGCAAAAGTCCATCTGAGGATGGCAATTTTGAGATTCCAAAGCCTGTTTGGTAATCATTGAAGTCCAACAACAGATTGGCAAAAATCCAGCACGACCTGGTAAAAGTCCATTGTTTAGAATGGCAGAGCAGCTAAATTCCACCAGCGGTGTGGCAAGCCAGTAGTCGTCTGGCGTCGTTCAAAAGACATTATTAAAATCCACCAGCACTGTGGCAAGCCAGTAGTCGTCTGGCGTCGTTCAAAAAGACATTTTTTTGAAGTCCACCAGCAGTATGGCAAGCCAGTAGTCGCCTGGCGTCGTTCAAAAGACAGATTTCTCCGACAACGTTTCACTCGAAGATTCAATCCAACAATCGCGTTGGGTTTATATCCTTTTTCTTTTTCATCATCCAGAGCAAATTTTTGGTTATATTTGGTATTCAATCACTATATACCTTGAAAGTCTGAAAGCATTCGCTTTCAGGCATTCAGGTCTACAGTGTTTGAATAGGGACAGCTGTAATACCCCAAAATTTGCTCTCCCTTTTTGTCATCTTAGCATAGCATTATCATCTATCATATCATATCCATCTCATTAGCATTGCATTGCATTTAACATAGAAAAATAAAGCATAGCATCCCTCTTACCATCAGGGCATGTGATCAGGGTAAAGGTGGACAATCAAGGAATCTTTCAAGGCACAAAAAGGTCAAACAAGTTCACTCAAAGCAAGCCAAGAGGTCTTTCATGTCTCACACTATCTCAATTGATCATCCAAAACCTCAAGGAAGTGAGATTCAATAGGAGATTGAAGCCCTACATCTTTCATCATGCAAGAGGTTCAAAAACTGAAGGAAAACCCTCAAAAGAGATAGCTCATTGATCCAAAATCAATCTCAAGTGGCATATCTCATCATTCTTTAAAGGGATACACAACATACTCTGAGGAATTTGAAATTGAAGACTGCACTTTTCCCTCCTAACCAGAGGGGGTCAAAATTAGGGTTTCTAATGAAATCAGGATATCTTTGATTTTTTGGACAAAACTTGATGTCATGGTATTCTATATGTTCTTAAGTGTATGTATGTGGGAAATCACCTCTCAATTGGTTTTAGAAGTGGTTCAATTGGAAGAAAGATAAAAAATCAGAGAAATTGGGGCCAAGTCAAATAATCAGAGGAAAAAGTCAACTCTTGACTTTTTGAGGCCAAATTCATGAAATTCATGTTATATGTGACCAATGTACAAAATTTGATCAAGAAACTCCAAAGGAATCATGAAAAAATCAAGATGTGGAAAGTTGCCATTTTTGGATGAAGAAGGGTTACTAAAAATAGCAAGTTTTGGCCATTTTGCATCAGAGTTTGAACCAAGGCCATTTAAAATTGAAGCACCAAATGAAAATTCCACTCAGCCACAACAAAAGTTCTTTCTTTAAGCTTCAAATCCATGTGTAGAACATCTTCATTGGATAAAAATTGAGTGAGATATGATTGATCAAAGTTTGAGCAAAGTAGGTTCAAAACTAGGTCATGACCAAGGATTTTCAAGTCACGCGCATGTCATTTTCACAAACACATGGTGGGCCAGATGTTTTGACTAATTACTCATGGTTAGAGGCCTCAAATGAAAAATCTTTCAACATGGAATTTGTTCATCTATGTGAGATCTTCAAGGTTGATGTTCATGGTTTTTTTATTTGATCAAAGGATGAGAAGTTGTAATGGCTCAAAGTAAGGTCAAGGTAACTAAAAATTTGGCTAGGTCACAACCAAGTCATGCCACACGCGCGCGCATTATGCAGCATATCCAACCAGTTTTGCATCCTTGTGTTCACATCCATTTTTAAGTGTGTTCAAAGTTTCAATTCAATCCAAAATCCATACCAACATTGTTCTATGATCCACTCTCTTTCCAATGACTCACGAGTTTCATGATTTCACACATTATAATGAGAGAATTTCACTTCCAAAGATGGTGTAATGAGTATGTTCCAAGCTGTTAAAACCAGAAAAAGAAACATTGATATTGTTGATTGTTTCAGCCTTCTCACATGCATTGTTCTTATTATACAACCATTGCCACATTAAGCCAAACACACTTCACATACATTCACCATAGCACGTGCCTTGCATGGAAATAGAAAGAACAACTTGCTGAGCAAGTTTCTACTATAACAGCCGTGTCATTGCAAGTTTACTCTCACCTCCACCATAGTTCATCATAAACCAGCTGCACCATATCATTGCCCTCCCTAACTAACTTGACTTAGTTAGTTAGGGATGACTCACTCAAACCCTTGTGACTCAGTTAACCTCACTCAGTTTAACCTTGGTTAACTCACACTATAAAACCAAATCTCACTCACATTTCTCATTTCAACTTCACTTTTTGATTTTCACTCCCAAGAACACTCTCATTCTCTCCACATTCTCTGATTTTTCTCTCTCTCTGTACACGAATCTCATCATCCTCTATCACATTTTGTCTTCATCATCATCAATGTGCTATTTCTGATCAAGAGCTAGGGAGAAGAAGTTGAATGCATCAATTGTAGTGTGGTTCAGTTGAGTTTTCATTGTGATTTACTTCAATATCTTAAGTCTCAACTGCATTTATTTTGCACGAATCAAGCTCAAGACCTCAAGCTTTTCTTTGGTTTTTTTCAACACATCAAGTTGCTCCACTTTCAGGTTTGAATTTCTGAAATTAGACTACACGATTTCTGGCCATTTTCATTTGTTTTTGGTGCTTTAAGCTTGCTAGAAGCTATGCTCAAAACGGCTAGTTGATAGGCCTCCTAAAGGCTTAGTTGCAAAACCTAGGGCATAAATTGATCTCCTCTGTTCTTGCAATGTACATGTGATTTGTATTTTTCATGAGCATATCCTTAATCTAGACAAGTTTAGCTTCAATTTGGTGTATGGATTGTGCATTTTGGTGATATGTAAAGTTGCAGACGGTGGTGGTATAGCCGGAGAAGATGACCGGAGGTCACCTCCGGCCGATGACTTCAATTGCTAGGGTTTTTGCCATGTTTTAATCGTGTCCGTTCATTTTGCATGATCGTGTGGCTAGGGGCATGACAACGCATTAAAATTCACGTGCAAGTCATGTGCACATTTTCTGAATTAATTTAAACTTTGTATGGCATGGTACACGATAGGGAGTGTGGACATTCACATGTGCGCGTTGATGTTGTTTACTTTGACTGAATCTTGACCTTGACTTGATCTAATGGCTGTTAATGAGTCAATTTGTGTTGACTGAGAGTGTATGGTTGTTATTGTGGATTGCGCGTGTAATGGACTTAGTCAGATTTGATATCCACACCTCCCATGTTTTCAAGCCCAATTAATTTGAACTGAACAATTACTATGCATGCACCCCCATTCATATTGCATTTCATTTTTATTTTCATTTTTTCTACACGTTTCATAATTGAATTTTAAAAATACCAAATTGCATTATAAAATTCCACAAAAATTCATGAGTATCATTAAAACATTTATAAAATTTTTGATGATTTTAGTTTCTGATTTTATGACCTTTTTGCCCCTATTCCACAATTTTCTTTGATTTTCTTTTGTATGCATTCTTAATGTGGTACATGATTTTGTTTAATTTTGTTTTTGATCATTAAAAATTGTTTTGAGTTGCTTCTTTTTGTAGTGAGTCATTAACATCTTGAATTGTGTTAAGTGATTTTTATTTGATTTTTTAGGTCCTGTTATGGCATGTTTTGATGTTCATCTTTGCATTACTTTGCATGTGCATCCAATTTGATTTAAGTGCATTGTATAAAGCCTTTTTGCCTTGAATTTTTTTATATGATACTTTGATATGTGATTCATCTCTGATTTGTGAACCTCAATACCGTGTTTTCATAATTTTCATGAACTCATTTGATTTTTGTTTAAAACATTTCATTTGAAGCATTATAACATGTCATATCCTTGTAATCTTTGTGCATGTTTACATGATTGCTTTTGTGCATACTTGCATGATCATTTGCCTACTTTGTGAACTATTCATTTGACATTATAGATCATTGGTACATGTTATGTGTCATCATTGCATGTTCACCTTCATTTGAACTTTGTGTGTCCTTAATATGAAGTACTTGTGTTATCTTTTGAATTTCCATTTCATTTCTTCTCCTATTGCTTCTTGAATGGCTTGATAGGTGTTTCATGAATGCTTGTGATGGGTTTATATATCATTCTTTATTTCATTTCAATTCTGATTCTTGGATTACATGTTCCATTTAGGCATGTTTCTTCCATTTCTTTTCATCTTTCATTCTCCCCTTTCTTATGGTAGCATGTTCTAATGTCATGAATGATGTTTGTTGTCTATCCACTTGGACTTGCATGATAATGATCATTTGTTTTCCATATGATGTATATTCTGGTTGTGATTAATAGGATTTGATCTTTCATCTTATTCTTTTGAGTTTTATGGTGCATTAAATGCTCTTTTACTTCTTATACTTCTTATACATGTTTACTAACCATGTAGGGGCTTTGGTAAGTTGCAATTGAGTGTGGATAAGGAATCACATTCAAACTTCTATCCCTTCTCTTTTACAATTCCATCTAGTATTTTGTTAAGCACTTATGTGCTTTCTTTTAATAACTCATCACTTTCCCTTTTTTGAATTACAATTCATCTTCTAACTTAGAAGTGAATTGTTTAATTCATTCTTTCTTTAGACTTTAGGTTGAAACCTCACAAACCATTAGGATCACTCCCTTTAATCTTCAATTAGGATTGAGTCTTAGATCACATAGATTTTACCTTTCTCCTCTTTTGAGTCTCTCTTCTCATCTCAAAGAAAATTCAAAAATATCTAATAAAGGCAAGCATTTATTGCATTTAGGCCTTTCATATAAAGAAAATATTATAAGGGGTCTACTCTTATAATCTTAGAATGTGTAGCATATAGCCCATCTTGGGTCAATGTGTTAGACATTTGATCTTGTATGAGGGACTTAAATGCAATACTTGTTGAAGGTACAAATAATAAAAAACACTTCTTCATTTCTTAATCAACAAAAACACTTAATAAATGCAAGTATGCTAGTGTGTTTGAACCTTGATAATTGGAACTAAGTGTGAGGGTCTTCTTCACTCTTAGTGTGCCTTCTTATCCATTCCATCTTGGAATGTGAGAATGTACACATTCCAATAACTAAGATTCAGATACACTATCATATGCAAACAAATGAAAAAACTTTTAAAAGACAAAAACAAACAATGACGTCTTTCCTTCGGGAATTCTTTTCTCACCTCATTCATTCTCAACGTACGAACGTGCTCCTTCTCGTTCTATTGCAAGATGGTAACGCACTCGGACCAGCGAGCCTGCAACACCTGAGCTAGAACGTCAGCCGTTCCTTAAAAAACACAAACAATCCATCCCTAGGGAGGGGAACTACGTCGCTCTGATTCTCATGTTCCCGATGAGATACGTAGGCAGTGGGGTAGGGCCCATTCGAGCACTTCTTTTATTTTCCCTACATTTGTTTCTCTTTCTCTTTCCATTCCTTTTCCAGTTCTTTTTCCAGTATCTTTTCTATCACCCTTTGATTGAGACAAGCAAGCGTGGATCCCATCGGGTACGATGGACGCGTGGGGGTGCTAATACCTTCCTCTCGCGTAACCGACTCCCGAACCCAGTTCTCTTGGTCGCAAGACCATGCTCTTTCCTTCTCTCTAGGTTTATGCGGTGTTTCCTTTCCCTCTCTTGGGATAAATACACATTGCTGGCGACTCTGTTCGGTGCCACTTTCGCGTTTGTACTAGGATGAAAATCCCGGGAGCGACACTAACTAGTGCAAAACTAGGGTTTTGGAATTTTTGAGTATAATACCACAATGGGCAAGATACTTAAGCTTTTATCATCATCAAATGGTACATCTCATCTTTGTTTGAAAGGATGTACCTCATACGCAGAGGAATTTGGATTTGGAGGATGTGTTGATTTCTCCTAGACTGAGGGTTCAAAACCAGGGTTTTCCATGAAATCAGTTTATTTCTAGTTTCTTGGGCAAAACTTAATCTCATGGTGTTCTACATGTCCTCAAGAGTCCAGGGACGAAGAATTGTCCATCAGTTTGGCTTGGCAGGGTTTCAATTGACCAATTGATTGAAAATCAGGAGAAATGGAGAAAAGTCAACTGTCCAGAGGAAAAAGTCAACTCTTGACTTTTTGAGGTCAATTTCATGCTCCTCATCTCAAGTATGGTTATTGATGAAGATTTGATCAATAAATATTAAGGGATTCACAAAAAATCAGAAGATGTGGAAAGTTTCCAAAAATAGAATTAAGGGTTTCTAAATATGGCAAGCTTTGGCAAGGTGCACACCCATCTTTGAAGCATTCTTTCTCCATGGTCCAAGCTCCAAATTGAAAGGTTAGGGAGGCCTATCAAAAGTTCACATTCCAAGCTTCAAAACCATAACAAGAACTCCTCCATTGGATCAAAATTGAGGGAGTTATGATTAATTAAAGTTGAGAGATTTCAAGGCATTTTGGGCCAGCCAACCAAGTTCTGACCAGCCAGCATGCAGTAATTTGATCAAACATGTGGTGTGCATGTTAGGTTCAATTTCAGGGACCAATTACACCATGATGCAAGCTTCAAATGAAAAAGTGCCCAACATGAAAAGTGTTCCCCTTGTGTCCCTCTACAACTTTGATGTTGAGACCTTTTCCACTTGATCAACATATCTCAAGATATTTTGGGTTAAAGTGGTGACAATCAAGAGATGGAAAGTTGCCCATCAAATGCCAAGTCATGTGCAGGACAGCCTGGGCAACAATGCAATACAATGTCATGAATTCAACACCATTTTACTCCATGATTCAAGCTTTGGTTTCAGTGGTTTCCAACTCCAATGTTATTCTTCTCCACTTCTTCTTTTCAATGACACAAGAACCATTAATTTTAACTCATAATTCATCAAGCTATGTCCCTTTAAAGGCGTCACCATAAATATGTTCACCAAGTGGTTTAAGCCATGTCATATTGTCCAAAACCAAAAGGAAAGTGTGCATACTCCTATATAGTCATACCATGCGACCATGACTCATTCTTTTCTTTAAGAAACTATGCAAATTCTTGCACCATGCATGCACTTACACAAACTTTGCCTCATATGTCAAAAGAGAGAGAATAAAAACTTAATGAACAAGCTTATGGTTCTGACTTGTACCATCAACATACACATCATTGTTATCATCTTGTGATACATGATAACACTCCATACACATCCCATACACTCCTAACCCGTGCTTAATATGACATTGCTTTTTTTTCCTTTTTTCGTTAACCATGATTTCCAACTATGATTAATCACTAACCATACATAAACCATGCGTATAAAAGCTCATAAGCCCTAACAGAAATGGTTAGATCCCATTTTTCCACAAAACAGATCAAAAATCACCAAAAAATCCACCATTGAAGCTCTCAACTTCAGAGCTTCGAATCTCACTCTCCCTTGAAGCTTTCTCTATTCTCTTTCCACGATCATCATCACCAAGCATCAAGCTACTTACTGTGTGCATTAGATACGTTCTGGAAGCTCCATAGCATCACCTTCGAATCCATACTTTACTTACAAGATTCTATTTTTTCTCAAGATTCA
The DNA here is from genome assembly GCA_022829125.1 of Lathyrus tuberosus. Lineage (NCBI taxonomy): Eukaryota > Viridiplantae > Streptophyta > Magnoliopsida > Fabales > Fabaceae > Lathyrus > Lathyrus tuberosus. The sequence continues at coordinate 4,869,734 of JALAZF010000177.1, read as the reverse complement.
AGAGGTTCAAGGCATTTATTTTGCCTCCATTGTAGAGCACAAGCCCTTGCAGTGAAGTTGTTGGGTTTTTGGAAGTTCCTACATCAAGATTCCATTAAGGTCAGTGGGATTCTTTAATCTCATCGTTCGCATAGTATCTTGTGGCTAGGGATGCGTAGTTAGGTGTTACTTGGGTCCTCTTTAGAGAGGCATTGCTGTTGTGTGAAAGAACTAGGAGAATGTAGCTTCTTTTTTTTTTTAGGGCAGCTAAAGATGGCTTCGATCTAGCTTGTATATAGGTGATATGGAAAATATAATAGCAGATTCGTGATCTCCATGAAAAACTACACGAAATGATGTACTCACTCATTTTTTCTGGGAATTTCTACCACCAGCTACGGCGGAAATGTGATTAGAGAAGACGACCTAAGCGGAGCTCTGACGTCTGGTACCTTAACCCTAGCCGTTTCCTTTCGCCTACGTGTCAGGCCTTCATTTGACCATGCAGTGCCATAGCAGCCAATAAGAGAGGGACAACGCATTAAAATGGCACCCTCCCTAGCACGTGCATGTTTTGCTGAGTTATTTTGCAACAAGTATTCACATGTGGTAGTCTCTTGTTAGCATATCATGGGTGTGCATTGGAGATCCTTGGATGTACATATCTTTCTGATCATCAGGCGTTGGACTGAATCAATGGCCACGATTGAGTCAAGCAGTTGACTAGCCCTCACCATATACGCTCCAGACTGAACACGTCTCTGGGCCTAGAGTAAATGCTTTTCGCACCCTCCCTTGCTTGGCCAACGTGAATAAGTAACTGACTGTTTGCTATTTTTGCACCTCCATGGAATTCTCTAGTTTTTTCTATTTTTTGGACATATGTTTCAAAAGGATTTTTTAAAAATAGTCCCTTTTCACTAAAAATTATGAGAAAATTCATGGTTGGTCCTAACCCTCTCTTTTAATTTTTGATATTTTTATTTTTACTTTTGATTAATTTTGATGCCTGTTTTGGAATTTTCTTTGTGTTGTACCTTAATGAGCATAGTTAGTGATACTTGATGCATAAATCATTTTCTATAGGAAGTATGGTATTGATTTTTTACATGGAATTTGACATGAGATATTAGGACACATTTATAACTTCTATGTAATTTTTTGGGATTTTTTAGGTGATATTTGATTAGCTTTTGAATGTCATCTTGTATGTGTTTGTTCAATGACTATAGTGCTTGTTATAGGTCTTGTTTAAACATGATAACAAATGAGTTTTTTCTCATTATTTTGCACATTGTTTAGCCTCTGATTACACTCCATCCCAATTATTTCCTTTGAATTTTTTACAACATTTGATCATGCTTATGTTAATTGATAAAGTGCACCTTGTTTGTGTAGATGTTTAGAGTGCTAGTTCTAGGGCTTCATATTCATTGTGCAACTATTCAACATGATACTTGTGCATTCATTTGTATACATGTTTAGGCATCCTTATAGGTCATCTAAAACCAAATTATAAGTCCTTAACACTTAGCTTTGATTGATTTGTATAGACTTAATTGAACATGGATTGATGCTTGGTGTTTGATCTTTCTTTGTCTACTTTTCTTATGTGTTGCACATCACATCTTCATGAAGACGTATAGGACCTAAGAGCTATCCAAACTTGACTCACTTTCTGTTTTAGATCATCACTAATCATTCATGTGTGACTCATAATTTCTTTTCACTTAATTGAATTCATATTACCACAAATTGGCTTCACGTGCTCAACTTGTGTTAGTTTCATTTGTTTGTGTAATATGCTTTTACTTGTTGCATCACTACATTATTCATGATCTCATAGGACCTATAACATGTTCATATACTTGTAAATGCTCTTTTGACCCACAAGTGCCCATTTGTTTCATGCATTATCACTTTGGTATGTCATTTCCTAATTAAACATTGTTTGTTAGTTTTGTTTGAACCTTGTGTGATCTATCTCTTCTATTTCTTGTAGGACTTATATGAGACCTATTAGAGGTCAATGGCCTCTGACCTTGACATGTCTAACATGCCTTTAACTCATTCTAATTTCATCTATCTTCACTCATTTCATAAATCATCCATGCTTGACAATTTTGAACTCGTTTTGCTCTTAACCTTTAACAAGTAGTGATGTGAGTTATGTATGAACATTATAAGATTCTTATTTTGATTTCAATTTCATATAAAAGGTGATATCTACTGACTTGTATGCTCATGCATGATTCATTTCACTTACATGACTTCTTTTGGTTTGTTTTATCTAGTATGTGCATAGTTTGAACTTGTATGAACTTGTTTGGACCTAATTGTTCTTATTCTTCAATGTGCTTCCATGTGAGACTTGTATGGACTTTGTAAGAACATTATTGACTTATAAATACCATTTAAAATGTCATGAGCTACTGCCTTGGATCCATTTGCATGATTATTCATCTTACGTCTGCATTTCTTACTTGCATTACAAGTATGCTTCATTGTTGGAACTTGAATAATGTTTGCTCCCACTTCTTTTTACTTGATCAATGCTTGAATTCATGAATCACATGCCATCTCAATGACATATCCATGCATTAATAAATGTAATTTACTTCTGACCTATATGTTTACATGTGCATTCCTTCACATTTATGAACCGTATGCATTCATCTTGCATGGTTAACGTTTAACTTGTATTTGTTTGATTTTTTGGTGCATGTTCCAACATAGCTTGACTTTGTTTGATACCTTAGCATTAGTAAAGGTCATTAAGATGTACATACTGACTTAGGATGTTCCTTCACCATTAGGATCCTTCCCTTTTGGTTTGAATTTTACTTTCTTCTTAAGTTGTCTTCTTAAAGCAACTAGTATTATTTGGATTAGTTTCTTTCAACTGTATTCATTACTTGTGATGATTTTATGCTAAACTTTTGTGTAGGGGCAGAGGTAAGGTACCTGAACATATGGATGGTTATCCATGTTCATCTCTTCTTCCATTTCTCATTTATCTTACTTCTCTTTCTCTTATGTGAATATCATGATATAATGCTTTGTGTACAACTTTTTCACACCCTTTGGGATCCTAGCTCATCCTTAATTTTTGATTAAGGTGAGGTAGGATAGGCATCAGGTAGTGCTATCCCTCTCTTCTCTTTAGACTTAGGTTCTCAAACCTTGACCTTAGGGCCACTTTTGCATGATAACATTAGGAACAAATTAGATTCCCTTTAGTGTTTTCTTTTCAACTTGAGTCTTCTCTTCTCATCTCATAATCTTTATAAAAGACTTAATAAAGGATTAACGTGAATTGCGCATGAGCCTTATATGTGGGAAGTGAATAATGGGGGGTCTCCCTTCATTCTTATAGGGTACTTAGTGTAAGTCCTGTTGGGGACGATACGCGACGTATTCGTTCCTATGTTGTAGACTTGGGTGCAATGCAAGTTACAAACAACTTCAAAAACACTTCTGTCTAAAAAACACAAAACAAACTCAAACCTTTTTATCCTTCGGGATCGTTAAGTTTCAAACCTCATTTTCAGAAAAGGGCACGTTACTTCCGTCTCGTCGCAAACAGGCATCGACCCTAACTGCCGTACACGAACTTAACTTCGCTCATAAAAAACACCGACTTTGTCAGGTCGAACTACGACTGCTCTGATTTCCTCTCTCTGGTTAGATTGAGGATACATAGGCACAAGACGGCGATGTCTTGGCGAGCAACCTCCCCTCTTAGTTCGTGTCCGAACTACGTTAACTCTGACTTTCCCATTGCACGAGGGAATACGTAGGCATAGGACGAGTGATGTCCTATCGAGACACTTCTTTTTCTTTTCTCCCTCATTTCTCTGTTCTTCTCCGTTCCCATTCCTTTTCCTTTCCAGTAGCAGTGGAACTCCAGACGACGACACCCTTTTATCGAGACAGCAAGCGTGGATCCCATCGAGTACGATGGACGCGTAGGGGTGCTAACACCTTCCCTTCGCGTAACCGACTCCCTTACCCGTTTCTCTTGGTCGCGAGACCATGTTTTTTCCTTCCCTCAGGTTTACGCAGTGTTTCCTTTCCCTCTCTTGGGATAAATACACATTGCTGGTGACTCTGTTTCTGCGCCACTTTTGCGTTTGTACCTGGATGAAAATCCCGGGAGCGGCAAGTATAACCTGGAGATGGCACCAGACAGAGATCAACTCGGAGCCATGTCATAGAAGAACAAGGAAACTTTTAAGGAATATGCTCAGAGATGGCGTGAAATTTCTGCCTAGATTTGTCCCCCTCTTGAGGAAAAAGAGATGACAAAAATATTTTTGAAAACCTTGAGCTCATTCTATTACGACCGAATGGTCGTTAGTGCGCCCAGCGACTTTACTGGAATGGTAAACATGGGGGTACGCCTTGAGGAAGCAGTCCGAGAAGGACGTCTGGTCAAAGGTGCAGAACCATCAAGAAATACCAAAAGATACAATAGTGCTTTCCCTAAGAAAAAAGAGCAAGATATTGGTAATATCTCTCTCGGAAAGTAAAGGCGAAGGTATCATCCTGTAGCAGCAGTAACTCCTGCTATCAACCCAGCGCCTGTTCCAACGTATCAACCACAGGTTGCTCAGAGCCAAGCAAATCAACAACAGTATCAGTAAAGGACACAACAGCCCCTTCAGCAGGCTCGTCCCCAGTACAATAACAATAATCATACCACATGACCATCAGGGTTTGACCCTATACCGAGGTTGTACGCAGAACTATTTCCACTACTACTGGTCAAGGGGCACGTCCAAACCAGGTCCCCTCTTACTATACCAGAAAATCCACCTTTTTGGTTCAAAGCGGATCAAACTTGCCCTTACCATCAAAGAGGACCGGGGCATAACATAGAAAACTGTCTCAACTTCAAATCCGATGTGCAGAACCTTGTCAGGAATGGGATCTTATCCTTCAAGGATACAAATCCAAATGTTCAGACGAACCCGTTGCCTCAACATGAGAAGACTGTCATAAATTTAATAGAGGAGGAATTTAGCCGCAGTTATCAATTCACGATGTACTCCTATTGGGAACCAATCTGGTCAGGATGCATTGTAGACAGAGCGAGTACGGTTATATACCACCTCACAATTATCACCAATGTGATATCTGATCAAAGAATAATCAAGGATGTTCCGTAGTGCAATCAGCTCTACATGAACAAATGAATCTCGGATGAATTCAAGATCACCGAATTCGTGAAGTCAATATGGCTCACGCAAATCCCAACATTGTCCAGAACCACAACATTCTGGCAATGAATGTCAACTTGGTGGCAATGCACTCAAGGCAAAGTCAATACCACGATCTGCCATGGCACAATTACAATTCCTGTCCGGTATGCTCAATAAACAATCAGGGATGCTCTTTTGTACAAGAGGCCCTCCAGCGTCAGATGGATCTCGGATGGATTTAGGACTACCGTGATAGAAGTCACTATCAAGTCAATATGATTCAAATCTTTGATATTCGCTTAATGAATAATAGTCTGGTAGAATTACACGCTAAACAGGTCAGGCTCAGTTTTCTGGCTTCACATGATTATCAGAACTGCAAAGTATGCCGTAAGGACGACCAAGGATGTGCACTTTTCCAAAGAACACTTCAACACTTGTTGAACGACTGGTGGCTTCCGATCTACCTAGATAAAGACACACAACAAGTCAGCATGACTGACGGGAATCCTACTAGGCATCAAAGTCAGGATGTTTGCTCAATGGAAACATATCTAGTAAAGTTGCACTGCATACAAAGCGAGCGTGGCCAGGTGACACCACATAACTATGAGCGCTGTAGAGTTTGCTAAGAGAAAAACCAAGGATGCTACCTCATGCGAGCACCCCTTCAAAATCAGTTGGACCACAAAGAGATCCTACCATGTTCAAGTTCTGGATCGACCCACAGGATACCCGACTATCTCCCTGATCAAAGCAAAGATGTTGTCTTAATCCCTAAATAGGAAGTGGCCAAAGACGTATGCACCATAATCCCTCTACTCCATGAATCAAGAGTTCCTCTTGATAGTAAAAAGATTCTCAACCTCGAACCAATTGAGGTCGGCTACGATGTTCAGAAAAATCAAAAGGCTTTTGTAGTTATCTATCTCCCAGGACCAATACTGTACAAGTCCGATAAGGCTATCCCTTACAAGTACGGTGCAACAACAATCGAGAATGGAAAGGAAACTCCATTATCCTCCGTCGTAAACATTGCTGACATCAGTCGAGTAACACGGAGCGGCCGGATCTTCAACAGAGGAGTTGGAGAACCCACCAGAGAAAAGGAACCTCAAACAGAAGTTCCAAATCAATCATTCGGTCAATCCGGTAATCCCGACCTTTCAAAGAACAACAATGAGATGTTGAAGCTCATTGTAGTGCGGTTTTTGTGGTTTCGAATTACTCTCGCTTTGTGGTGCTACAGTTCGATTCATTTTTTATCCTATGAAGCTGATTAAGGAAGGGAAATAGATGTCTCTAATTAACCCTGCTTGCATAATGAGTTTAAACAGATGACTGTTGGTTTACAGATGCTATCAAAATAGTGGGTCTCTCTTAGGTTATTTGGCTTAAGAATAGAGTGTCTTGACTATTCACGAGGCTTTTGGGAAGGTACTATATCTAAAATTTTTTGATTGATGTATAAAGGTACTGGACCTAGAGTTTTTGATTTGTATGCTCGCTAAGATTTCGCAATCTTATGCTGACGTATTCCCGTTTAACGAAACAGGGAAATCAGAGCAATCGTAGTTCCTCCTATTCTAAGGGAGGAAAAAGATGTTTTTGTGTCTTGTTCAAAGCCCAAGATTGAAGCTAAAAAGGGATTTGTATCTTGTTCAAACCCCAAGATATGAAGCTAAAGGGTTTTGGCTGAGAGAGAATTTGTCATCTCTAAAGAGGAACTGTTGATGTTTGTGTGCTTTGATCAAAGCACAAGTTTAATGCTAAAAGGTTGATTGACTCAGCTAGGGATTTTTTTATACAAAGCCTAAGAGGAGGCTAGATAAGACCGACTCAACAAGAGAGTGTATATGTCTTGTACAAGGCCCAAGATTGAGGCAAAAAAAGAGACTGACTCTTTGGGGATATCATTATATAAAGCCTAAGAGGAGGCTAACAGTTTGACTTTTTCGGGGAAAATGTTCTTTCTGTCTTGTACAAAGCCCAAGATTGAGGCTAAAAGGGATTTTTGACTCCGTTGGGGAGGTTTATATGTGTCTTGTACAAAGCCCAAGATGGAGGCTGAAATGAGTTTGTCTCAACAAGAAAGTGCTTTTATATGTCTTGTACAAAGCCCAAGACGGAGGCTAAAAGAGTTGACTCAACAAGAGAGTCTTGCAAAGGTGATTGACCCAACAAGAGAGTCTGAAAGTTGATTGACTCAACAAGAGAGTCTTTTATATTCAACAAGAGAGTGGTTTATTGTCTCGTACGAAGCCCGAGATTGAGGCTAAAAGGAGATTGGCCCAACAAGAGAGTCTTTTATACTAAACAAGAGAGTGATGAAAGGTGATTGACTCAACAAGAGAGTATGAAAAATGATTGACTCAACAAGAGAGTCTGAAAAGTGATTGACTCAACAAGAGAGTTTGAAAAGTGATTGACTCAACAAGAGAGTCTGAAAAGGTTAGCTCCGCTGGGGGAGGATCATTGTACAAAGCCCAAGAGGAGGCTGACTGTGTTGAGGAAAGATCATTATACAAAGCCTAAGAGGAGGCTATCTTACTGCTGGGGATTAGATCCATAGGCAGGCCCAAGGGTGGGGAACTCTCATGAGAGAGACCGGGTTTCTGCTGGAGATTTGTCCAGAGTGATCGGTGTTTTTTCCTATGTTTGAAAGGAACTTGAGAATGTCTTTGAGACTCAAATGGGGTTTAGACTGTCCAAGTCTACTGGAGTTGAAGAGTTTTATCTTTTGTAGGATGCCCAAAAGAGGGCAAGGGCCTTAAGGGATAAGAATCAACCCTAAAGTGGCCCGAGGTTTGACACTGGAAAGACTGCTCTAGCAAAGGATGACTAAGTTCTGTCTTATACCTTTAAGAGGTCGTTAGGGTCCTTGTATTAAGCCCAAGAGAAGGCATGAGAACTTCTAAGAAGCCGAAGGGTCCTTGTACAAAGCCCAAGAGGAGGCGGGGATGCTTTTAGGAAGCCTGTGGGTCCCCAAACCAAGAGATGTTCAAGAAATGAAATTCACAGAGAAGAGATCATTCCAGGAAAGTTTGAGGGTTTGGAAGAAACTCAAGAGATGCTATTCACAGAGAATAGATCAACTCTGGGGAGTAGAATTTCTTTGACAATTTCTAGGGGTGACAGTCTGAGAAAAGGTTCACTGAGAATACTGCCTTTCTCTTTGTTCCATATTGTTTAACCCCAAGAGAAGGGAAAACTGTATCTGGAAATCCTATGGGGATCTAGTTTTGTTTGTATTTAAGAGTGACCAATAAGGCTTTACCTAGTTCTAGACCTAGTTGTCGGGGAAAACTCTAAATAACTATACTAGTATATATACAGGTGATATATGACGAGTATTTAAAAGGATATGAAAGAAGACTAACCATGCGCAGCTTCCCACGATACAGTTATGTATATGAAAGCATATAAAAGAAATAGGATAAACACTTACCCGTTGTAGAGCTTCCATGCTGTTTTGTTAGTTGTTCAACAAAGAAATTAAAGAAAGTTTTGATAGCAACTATACCTTTGGATTCAAAATCAAAGGAGAAAGAATTTTGAACAGAGATCGGGGCTTACAGCTCGGGGAGAGGCCCAAATTTTTGGTCAAAAGGGGATTGGGTTTTACACTCTATTAGAGGCCCAAAGAGTTTGAAAATGAATAAAGATGGGTCTTATAGCTCAAGGAGAAACCCAGTTGATTTTGTTAAAATGGCAATAATCGCGCTGAACGTTTGAAAATATACAGAGGGGCTTATACAATGTGTGAGGCCCAAAAGGTATTATTTACAAAGGGGTGGGGCTTACACTCTATCAAGAGGCCCAAAAGATTTTTTTAAAGAAAATGAATGGGACTTATAGCTCGAGGAGAGGCCCAGATGATTATTTGTTTGAAAAATGGCGATCGCGCCGAGGTTTGAAAACACAGTGGGTCTTATACGATGACCGAGGCCCAAATTATTTTGGTTTTCAAAAGGGGTTGGGTCTTACACTCTATTAGAGGCCCAAAGAGTTTGAAAGAGATTTTTTTAGGGTGATTAAGATCAAAACCCTAAATTAATTTCAAAATGTATTTTAATTAAATAAAAATTTGATTAAAATGATCAAAATTATCAAACATGTGTGAAAACAAGTTGTGATCTTGGATTAATGTTTGAAAAATCATGTTTTTATCCACAAAATGATTGGAAACCATTTAAGTTTGGAAAATCAAGAAGGAAAAAATATTTTAAATGTTAAAAAACAAATAAAAATTAATTCTTTGCAAAAATATCAAATATATGAAATAAATAATATTTTTGGGAAATTATTGTAAAGTAAAATATTTTAACATTTTTGTGAATTACTAAAAAAAGAATCAACTCAAAATCATTAAAAACCAGAGAGAAATTAATTTTTGAATCAATTAAATAAAATCACAAAAATTCAAATATTTAAAAAATAAAAAAAGGGCGCTAAGAACACTAAGTTCTTGCCCGCGCCCTCTGTTTCTTCAGATTTGCATTTTCCCCTCAATCTCACTGAATACTTGATGAAATCATACAATCCACATATCAATCTACTCGTTTTCACCTCACGATCATGTCTATGGTCTTTAATTTCATTTATTTTAAGCATGGAATAAGAAATCAAGACAAAACCTCAAGAACCCTAAATTCTGCATGAAGGCTGGGAATTTTGATACGCGATTCATACAAAGCAATTAATTGAGGGGAAATCCTCCATACATGATTATGAACATATGGCAAAATTATTGTGCGAGGAAATATGCATGAATCATGAAATGACCAAGTTTAAACTTACTTGAAGGTCGTGGCTGCAAGAGCAATTTGATTTTTGAGTTGGAGGTCTTACAGATGAGTTGTGATGATCTGAACAGCTTCCTTACACCATATGGAATGTGTTTGAATGCTTAGAGTGATTGGAAATGGACTGGAACAGGTTTTGGCACCTCAACTGCAACTTGGTTGAAAACTTGAGCAATTGGCTGGTGATTTAGTGTAATTGGTGTTCCAGATGTTGTTTAAGTGTTTGGATCACTTCTATATGATGTTTATGAGGTGCGTGGGTGATTGGTTTAGTTGGAATTGCTCTCAAACTCAAAACCCGATAGTGACTTGCTTCAGAAGGCAATTTTGGAAGTGAGAAGGTGATTTTGAGGAAAGCATCAGTTTGGGTGCTTTGGTGTACTCAAACTGATCACAAATGAGCTTTATTATAGTAGAGCAAGTTTGTTTTGCAAGGAATAGTGTATGGCAACTGGTACAGGTCTGTGGCCAATTGGATCATTTTGGAATCTCAAGTCTCCTCTAGCCATTGACTTGAGATTAGAGCATAGGCCTATGGTTCTTTGATTCAAGGATAAGGCTTGACTGAAATGTTCATCTTTGCTCTGATACATGCCACCTCTAAGCATGCATTGAATGCTCCAAAACAAAATTGGAGTCTTGAGGCATCTTTAGCTTTTAGGGGTGCCAAACCTATATGTAGTTCCAAAGACTTGGGAGGCTTATGGATCAATGTTTGTTCCTCCTTGGTCTCCCCCTGAGGTGTGAAGATAGATAAACTTGTTTGTCATTTGCACAAATTGATCAAATCGAGCCCTAATGCACAATCTTCCTTGCTAAGACAGTTTGCAGCAAGGCATGTTACTGCTGTTATAACTCCTAGCTCAGATGGATTTTGATGGAGTTCTTGGACATTTTGGAAAGCCCTTATGTGACACAACACATGTGTGATCATATTTTGTCTTGAAACTTTTTGGATCCAAGTGAAAAATGCCCCTACATTTTGAAAAAAAGCAAGACAGATTCTGACTTACTGAAAATTTCACTAAGTGTTGGAAAAAGTGACATTTCATGTTTTCAGCCATTTTGATCACTCCATAACTAAAAATCCATGAAGAATTGGAATGAGGTGTAGTTGACACTTTTAAAGTATGCCATGAGAGCTACAAATCCATCTTTGGATCATTCAAAATGGTTGCTTGGATCTCAAGTTATGATCCTTGGAAGTTGGTACCCTAGCCACTTTGTTCCATAACTTAGAAAAATTCTAAGTTTTTATGGTTACCCCTTTTACAAGTTATCTCACTTTCTTTGATTTTTCTTGATGAATGATGATTCAAATCACACATTAACATTATTTTAGGGTTAAAGAACCATAATTATGAAAATTCTCAAAAAGTCAAACTTGACTTTTGTGCACAATTGACTTTTTATCAGATGAATACCAAACTGTGCGATCCTTTATGAAATCAAGTCCTTGACCTAAATCAAACCTAATGGATATGTTCCATAGGTGTTGTAGGGTGTATTGAATCATGTCCCAAGGTTTGGGAGCATGTCTTGGTCAAAAGTCAAAGGTACATTTGACTTTTTCTCCGAAACCCTAATTGTGGTCCAAATGAAAATGAAACTTGTGAGCCAAGTTTCTTGGATCAATCCATTGTTGAAAATGGATCAATGTGGTGTGTTAGAGACCCTCAAATCATGTCTTGAGGTCTTGGCTCATGTTTTGTCCCAAAAGTCAACTTAGGGGTGAATTAGGTCAAGAAACCCTAATTCCCGATTTTTGGTGGATGCATCCCCTGAGGTAAAATTGACTTGATGATTGGGTCCATGAGGTCCCTTGGAGTATCTTGAGTTATGCTTTGAAGCATTGGCTCATGCCCAGAGGAAAAATTCCATCTGGAGGCCTCAGTCGACCAAAACCCTAATTTGGTGACATTGGCGATCTTGAGGCTTGATCCACTTGGAATGCTGCAAATTTGTGCTTGATTCATGTTGTGGGAGTCCTCTTGATCCTTTATGGATGTTTGAGAGGTTAGGTAAGTTGAAGATCATGTCATTTCTTGATTGATCCCTTGTCTAAGAGCTCTGAGAGGGCTTGAAACCCTAATTCTTGATTGTAGTGAATGCTCAACAGTCTTTGAGGAGATTGATGAGGCATGAAAGTTACATCCATATTGTGGTGATGATTGGCATAATGATGGGAAATCCTAGTGGTCAAAATTTGGGGTATGACACTCATCCAGAAGAGCGAGTATAACATTGTAGACCAACTGTTGCAAACTCCTTCGAGAATCTATGTCCTATCTCTATTACTCAGTTCAGAAGCTCACAGAGAAGCTTTACAGAAAGTCTTAGAGAAAACCTTTGTGGAACAAGATGTGACAATAAGATAATTTGACAGCATCATCTCCAACATCACTTCCTGCAACAACTTAGGATTCAATGATGAAGAACTACCGGAAGAAGGAAAAAACCACAACATGGCGCTTAACATTACAGTCAACTGCCAGGACGATGCTTTAGCCAGCGTACTGGTAGATACCGGATTAGCTCTGAGTGTTATACCAAAATCAACTCTGATGCGGCTATCATTTCAAGGATCTCCGATGAGAGGCAGTGAGGTCATCGTCAAAGCCTTTGACGGATCCAGGAAAATAGTTATCGGCGAAGTCGACCTTCCCATAACTATCGGTCCTCACACTTTCTAAGTCACTTTCCAGGTCATGGACATCCGGGAAGCATACAACTGTTTATTAGGAAGACCTTGGATACACAAAGCTGGGGCAGTCACTTCGACACTTCACCAGAAGCTGAAGTTCGTCAAGAATGACAAGCTAGTCATAGTCTGTGGAGAGCAGGCCTTAATCGTGAGCAACTTATCATCATCATCCTGTGTAGAATCAAAAGAGGTTGTTGGAACCCAGTTCCAAGCACTTTCGGTAAGCAATAAGGATTGATCGGAAAAAGGGATGTCGATTTCCTCCGACAAAGATACTATCGAAGTGATCAACAGTAATGACGTAAAATAATGGGGACAACTTGTTATTCCTATTGATAACAAGACGAAGAAAGGTCTTGGTTTTTCCTCAACCTGTACCCAGACTGCTACTAACGATGAAAGTTTTTATCCCATTTAGGACTTCTTCCACAGTGGAGGTTTCCTTCACCTAGTGTCTCAAGAAGTACATACCATCAATGAGGGTGACTCCTCCGATACAGATAAAGAGTGGAAGTCCTATCTCAACGAGGACGGGTATATGTCTCAGGAAGAAACGCATACGTCATTTTTCTATCCCACGCAGAGTCCGAGATATATACCGAGATCAGATGTTAATATGATATATGTAGATTGTGATCCGGAAGGATGTCGTGCTCTGCCCAACTCATTAGAGGAAGACACACTGATGAAAGACAACTTTGACTATGACTATTATGACCCAATGGATGACTTGCCTATCTGGCAGCCGTACCCAAAAGACTTGGGGGCAAAAGAGTCAGCCAAACGACGCATATCAGCTGAGCATTATTGAAAAAAAATACCTACATCCCCACCAAATCATGGGATCATTACTCAGGGCATTCAGAAGATATCCATCACAATGATGAATCTGCAAAGATTGCAGGACAAGAGTTAATCAACTATACTTTTCCTGAGGTCAACGTCATCGAGAAAGATGACTCCTCCAGTTCCACCAAAGTATGGGACACTTTAGGACAACCGAGTGGCAAGTAAGACTTCTTGGTCAAGTACACCGCTCCTGAAAGCTCTCGCATTAGATACGAGGACATCCAACCAACTGGATGGGGAGATCCTCTTGAGAGTGAAAACATTAAGGAAGATACAATAGAAGAGTTTGTTTACGACAACTCTGCCTTGGAGGAAGACTCCAACGATCCTGATCTGCCAGAAATCAGCATCATTTCTGAGGATAAACTAAGAAAGAAGGTGCCAGACTTTGTGATTCACCGAGAATTTTGCCGCCAATGGAATGTTGTCAATGTCCCGAAAGCCGTCCATAAGTCTAAGTAATTTCCATCTTTGTTTTGACCTTTCACCCTGCCCAGGTGAAACGGATGTTTTTTTTAAGGCTCACTTTTTGTAAATGTCTCTCTTTGCTTCGCCCAAATCGACAGAGTTTTGTTTTATAGGGCTGTAGTTTCAGGAATCGACCAAATCATAAATAAATTTCATTCTGTAATTTCCGCTTTTTATTGTTGTTTTCGCTTTTCGTTTTTTCAGAAAATGGTAATCCTAAAAACAATTCAAAATAAAAACAAGCATTTTTCAAAAAGTACACTGCACACACTCTTGCATTTCTCTCTATCTCTTCTAAAAAACAATCATCACGTCATGCAGATTGCTTGTTTTAAACCTCATTGAAACATATGATCCAATGCCTTCTCCCAACTTTGAATTCCCGGTATTTGAGGCTGAAGAAGAAGAAGACAAAGAAATCCCAGAAGAGAACTCCTGATTACTCAGATAAGAGGAAAGGTCCATTGAACCTCACAAAGAGCCGTTGGAAATAGTAAACTTGGGTTCAGAAGAAGAGAGAAAAGAAGTCAAGATTGGGGCACTGCTCAGCCCGACTGTCAAAGAAGACTTGATAAAACTCCTCAAAGAGTTTCCCGATGTATTCGCTTGGTCCTATCAGGACATGTCAGGGTTGGACACCAGCATCGTGGAACATTATCTACCGTTAAGATCAGAATGTCCACCGGTAAAACAAAGACTGAGACAGACTCATCTGGACATGGCCATCAAAATCAAAGAGGAAGTGCAGAAACAGATTGACGCGGGTTTCCTCGCCACCTCACAATATCCTCAATGGTTAGCCAACATAGTACCAGTTCCGAAAAAGGACGGAAAAGTCAAAATGTGTGTAGGTTACAGGGATCTGAACCAAGCCAGTCCAAAGGATGACTTTCCCTTACCACACATAGACATGCTGGTAGACAGTACAACAAAGTTCAAAGTCTTCTCCTTCATGGATGGATTCTCGGGCTATAATCAAATCAAAATGGCACCGGAAGACATGGAGAAAACTTTCTTCATCAGCCCATGGGGTACCTTTTGTTTCAAGGTAATGTCGTTCGGTTTAAAGAACGTCGGGGCAACATATCAAAGGGCCATGACAACTCTGTTTCATGACATGATGCATAAAGAAATCGAAGTATATGTCGATGATATGATTGCCATATCTAAAATAGAAGAGGAGCATGTGAACCTCCTGTCAAAGTTATTCGAGCATCTGAGGAAGTACAAACTCCGCTTGAATCCTAACAAATGCATGTTCGGTGTCCGCTCAGGAAAACTGCTAGGGTTCATCGTCAGCCAGAAAGGAATTGAGGTTGATCTTGACAAAGTCAAGGTCATTCAAGAAATTCCTTCTCCAAAGACTGAGAAACAAGTCAGAGGATTCCTGGGACGTTTGAATTAAATTTCTAGATTTATATTCCTCATGAACGCGACATGTGCGCCAATCTTCAAATTACTCAAAAAGAATCAGAACTGCGTATGGACAGAAGACTGCCAAACCGCCTTTGACAGTATCAAAGAATACCTATTGAACCCACCGATTCTATCACCTCCAGTGGAGGGAAGACCACTGATCATCTATTTAACAATTTTGGAAGAATCAATGGGCTGTGTACTTGGCCAACAAGATGAAACAAAATGAAGAGAGTCTGCCATCTACTATTTGAGCAAGAAATTTACCGACTGTGAAACTTGGTACACTATGCTTGAGAAAACCTACTGTGCTCTGGCTTGGGCAGCCAAACGCCTTCACCAGTATATGATTTATCACACTACTTGGTTAATCTCCGAAATGGATCCGATCAAGTACGTCTTTGAAAAACCTACTCTCACGGGAAGGATCGCCCGTTGGCAGATGTTGTTATCAGAATACGACATCGAGTACCATGCTCAAAAGCCATCAAAGGAAGTATTTTAGCCGATCATTTAGCTCATCAACCAATTGACGATCAGGAATTAGTCGAATTTAACTTCCCAGACGAAGATGTCATGTATTTGAAAATGAAAGATTGCAATGAACCGCTACCCAGTGAAGGTCCAGAACCAGGTTCCCAATGGGGACTAATCTTTGACGGAGCTGTCAACAATTATGGAAACAAAATTGGGGCAATCATCATAACACCTCAGGGTACCCACATTCCTTTCACCATCCGACTGACATTCAAGTGCACAAACTACGAGGCTGAATACGAAGCTTGTATCATGGGTCTCAAAGAAGCGATCGACTTAAGGATCAAGAACTTAGATGTGTATGGAGACTCAACCCTAGTTATTAATTAGATCAAAGGAGATTGGAACACATACCAATTAGGACTGATTCATTACAAAGACTACGCAAGAAGGTTGTTACCCTTCTTCAACAGAATCGAGTTTCGTCACACCCCTCGTGAAGAAAATCACATGGCTGATGCATTAGCCACTATCTCCTCTATGAGTAGTGTAGGTCCATGGAACGACATACCTAAGATTGACATATACGCCTAGAAAGGCCCGCCTAGGTCTTCATAATTGAAGCAGTCATAGACGATAAACCTTGTATCATGATATCAAATGCTTCCTTCAAAAACAAGAGTACCCACTTGGGGCATCCAGAAAAGACAGAAATGCCCTCAGAAGATTGGCAGGCAGCTTCTTTCTGAGTGGTGATACACTCTATAAGAGAAACTTTGACATGGTCTTGCTCTGATGCGTAGATAGACTAGAAGCGAACATGCTGATAAAAGAAATTCACGAGGGATCCTTTGGCACTCATGCCAACGGACACACAATGGCGAGAAAAATTCTAAGAGCAGGATACTATTGGTTGACAATGGAATCTTATGGCTATAAGTACATGAGGAGATGTCACAAGTGTCAGATATACGCAGACAAAATCCATGTACCACCAACACATCGCAAAGTTCTTTCTTCCCCATGGCCTTTTTCCATATGGGGAATCCACATAATCGGCATGATCGAACACAAGGCTTCGAACAGACATCGGTTCATCCTGGTAGCCATTGACTACTTCACCAAGTGGGTTGACGCAGTATCATACGCCAATGTAACCCGACAAGTGGTGGTCCAATTTATCAAGAATAATATCATCTACCTCTATGGTGTTCCCAGCCAGATCATTACTGATAATAGATCTAACATGAACAACAAGATGATGAAAGATTTATGAACTGAGTTCAAAATTGAACACCATAACTCATATCTCTACCGGCTTAAGATGAATGGAGCGGTAGAAGCAGCTAACAAGAATATCAAGAAGATTGTTCAAAAGATGGTTGTGACCTACAAAGACTGGCACGAGATGCTACCCTTTGCTCTTCACGGTTATCGTACATCAGTTCACACTTCAATAGGGGCAACCCCTTTCTCTCTAGTATACGGCATTGAGGCAGTTCTCCCCATAGAAGTAGAGATCCCATCGATTAGGGTATTGATGAATGCCAAGCTAACAGAGGCTGAATGGTGTCAAAGTCGACACGATGAACTGAACCTAATCGAAGAAAAGCGAATAACGGCACTATACCATGGTCAGTTGTATCAACAAAGAATGAAGAAAGCATTAGGCAAAAAGGTTCGACCCCGTGTCATCAGGAAATGAGACCTTGTGCTCAAAAAGATACAATTATTCCTCACTGATTCCCGGGGCAAATGGACTCCGAATTACGATGACCCCTATGTGGTCAAGAAAGCCTTCTCAGGCGGCGCCTTGAGACTCGCAACCATTAATGGAGAGGAGTTTACCTACCCAACGAATGTTGACGTAGTCAAGAAATACTTCGCCTAAACAAAAAAAAACGTCTCGGTGGATTGAAAACCCGAAAGGGAGGTCCGGCCAAAAATTAGAGACACAAAAAAAAATCGTCCCGATGAATTGGAAATCTCAAAGTACAATCCAGGCAAAAATTAGGGATTAATGGCAAGTAACTACATCCGACAAGGTTAAATCCCCAGAAGTAATGCCATGCATCAGGAAAACTCTAGTCAAGGTCATCTTCGACAGAAGCTCAGGATGTCCAGAATTCAAAATTGGTAGAAGGATGGCGATCGTTATGTTTCAATGTAGCCTTTTTCCCTTAAATTACCATTTTCTAACTTTGTAAATACTCTATGGGATCACGCGCTTAGCTGATTTCCATCCTATCAATAAAATTTGAGCCCTAGTACTTTTGTTTGAAATTCTTATTTGTTTTAGCTTTACAGAATGACATTTTAACATGATCAACGATTCTTGAAATAAAACAAAAATGAATTTACTTGTCAAAATTTTTCTGCTTTTAAAATAAAGATGGCAATTCCTTTTGACTTTGAACATCAAAAAAGCACATCGATAGTTTCTCCGAAGGTGATTGAACCTCAGAGTGCAGAATCAAAGTACTCCTTCTAAACCAGTGCACCTAAATGAAGGATCAACAGTGTCAGATACCAAGTTTCATCTGACATCCCTGGCAAAGTGCTTATCTCTTAAGACCGATCAAACAATTCTTCCCTACAGGGACCATCTTTCCTAAGCAAGGCAGGATTGCTATCTTGGAACAGTGATACTTTTCATCCCCCACCGTGGCTGAGTATCCAATCGTGTTCATTCATTAGTCTGTATGTCACGTCAATTTTGTCAGCATATACATACATACATCATGCATTATTGATTCATACTCATGTTCATATTGCATCAATATTACTCTAGTCAGTCTAGTTCCCAAGTGATAAAGTCCTATCAATCGAGTTGTCAGTCTTTTACTTGTTAGGAAATACAGCGTCCAAGCAGTTTCTCCCCAATTTATTTCTGGATTGGAGACGGTCCTCGACCACTTTGATAACTTGAACCTCTGAGAAGCAAGAAGACATTCGACAAACGTCACTCTTTACTATTGAAGATGATGGTCTCGCTTTCCCGGATTAAGGAAAGTCCCCAGAGAAAGCCTCGCAACTAAAGACTCTCAGCAACACATTAGGTTTTCTCTCCAGAAAGTCAATGTTAATAAATTCATCAGCACCTCAAAATTGGATTACATCCCATGGCATTTCTCTGAGGAGATCTTGAAGAAAAGTATGATGTAATATCCCCAAGTAGGAAACCACCTCTCAAGAGACTCGTTTTCCCCAGTAGAGTCAACAAATGGCGTCTCCAACAGAGAAGTTTGAACAGCTCTACAATCCAGACGAATGGGTTCCCTAGCAAGTTTGACATCAAAACTTTTTCCCATCAAATGGCATCTCTGTCATACCCCAAACTTTGACCACTAAGATTTCCTATCATTGTGCAAATCATCATCACAATATGGATGTACTTTCATGCCTCATCAATCTCCTCAGAGATGTTTGAGCATTCACTACAATCAAGGATTAGGGTTTCAAGCCCTCTCAGAACACTTAGGTAAAGGATCAATCAAGGAATGACATGATCTTTAACTTGTCTAGCCTCTCAAACATCTATAAAGGATCAAGAGGACTCCCACATCAAGAATCAAGCACAAGGCTGCAACATTCCAAGTGGATCAAGACTCAAGATTGCCAGTGTCACCAAATTAGGGTTTTGGTCGATTGAGGCCTCCAGATGGAAATTTTCCTCTGGGCATGAGCCATTTCTTAAAATCACAACTTAAGATACTCCAAGGGACCTTATGGACCCAGTCATCTAGTCAATTTAACCTCAGGGGATGCATTTACCAAAAACCAGGAATTAGGGTTTCTTGACCTAATTCACCCCTAAGTTGACTTTTGGGACAAAACATGAGCCAAAACCTTAAGACATGATTTAAGGGTCTCCAATACACCACATTGATCCATTTTCAACAATGTATTGACCCAAGAAGCTTGGTTCACAAGTTTCAATTTCATCAGGACCACAATTAGGGTTTCGAGGGAAAAGTCAACTGTACCTTTGACTTTTGACCCAGAAATGCTCCCAAACCTTGGGACATAATCCAATACACCCTAAAACACATATGGAATATATCCATTAGGTTTGATTTAGGTCAAGGACTTGATTTCACTAAGGATCGTACAGTTTGGATTTCATCCGATAAAAAGTCAACTGTACACAAAATCAAGTTTGACTTTTTGGGATTTTTCACAATTATGGTTCTTTGACCCTAAAACAATGTTAATATGTGATTTGAATCATCATTCATCAAGAAAAATCAAAGAAAATGAGTTAACTTGTAAAAGGGGTAACCATAAAAAACTCAGAAAATTTCTAAGTTATGGAACAAAATGGCTAGGGTACCAACTTCCAAGGATCATAACTTGAGATCCAAGCAACCATTTTGGATGGTCTAAAGATGGATTTGTATCTCTTATGACATACTTTAAAATTGTCAACTACATCTCATTCTAATTCCCCATGGATTTTTAGTTATGGAGTGATCAATATGGCTGAAAACATGAAAATGACATTTTTCCAACACTTAGTGAAATTTTCACTAAGTCAGAATCAGCCTTATTTTTTCCCAAATGTAGAGGCATTTTTCATTGTAATTCAAGTTGATTCAAAACCAAAGTTAGACATTATGTTGAAATAGGATATATCAGCTTTCCAAAATGTTCAAGAACTCCATGAAACTTCACCTGAGGTTATGACAGCTGCAACATGCCTTGCTGCAAACTGTTTTGCAAGGTAAATTTGTGCATTAGGGCTCAATTTGATCAAATTATGTAACTTCAAGCATGGTTATCCATTTGCACACCTCAAGGGGAAAGAACCAAAGGACAAACAGTGATCCATAAGCCTCCCAAGTCTTTGGAACTACATATAGGTTTGGCACCCCTAAAAGCTAAAGATGCCTCAAGACTCCAATTTTGTTTTGAGGCATTCAATGGATGCATAGAGCTGGCATGTATCAGTCCATGATCAACCAATTGAGTTAAGATAAGCTCACACAACAGAGAATCATAGGCCTGTGCTCTAATCTCAAGTCAATGGCTAAAGGAGACTTGAGATTCCATTTGATCCACATTACCCAAAGGCCTGCTACAGTTGCCATTCACTATTGCTTGCAAAACAAACTTGATCCACTATAAATAGAGCTCATTTATGCTCAGTTTGAGTACACCAAAGCACCCAAACTGATGCTTTCCTCAAAATCACCTCTTTCACTCCAAATTTGCCTTCTAACTCAAGTCACCATCGGGTTTTGAGTTTGAGAGCAATTCCAACCAAACCAATCACACACACACCTCACATATAACATATAGAAGTGATCCATAACACAAAATCACATCTGGAACACCAGATTCTCAAAAATCCCTAGCCATCTGCACAAGCCTTTGACAGATTTGTAGTTGAGGTGCCAAATCAAGTTCCAGCTGAATTCAATCCACTCCAAGCATTCAAACACACTCCATATGGTGTAGGGAAGCTGTTCAGATCACCACAACTCATCTATAACACCTCCAACTCAAAAGTCAAGTTGTTGTTGCTGCCACAACATACAAGTAAGCCTAAACTTAGTCATCTCATGATTCATGCATATTTCCTCGCACAATAATTTTGCCATATGTTCATAATCATGTATAGAGTGTTTCCCCTCAATTGATTGCTTTGTATGAATCGTGTGTGGAATTTCTGAGCCTTCATGCAGAAATTAGGGTTCTTGAGGTTTCTCTTTGATTTCTCATTCCATACTTAAAATAAATGAAATTAAAGACCATAGACATGATCGTGAGTTGAAAATGAGCAGATTGATATGTGGATTGTGTGATTTCATCAAGTATTCAGTGAGATTGATGAGAAAATGCAAATCAGGCAAAAATCAGAGCACCTGTGTGTGCTTGGTGTGTTCTTGGCGCATTTTTTTGAAAATTTGAATATTTGAATTTTGTTAGTTTATATAATTGATTCAAAAATTAATTTCTCTCTGAATTTTAATGATTTTGAGTTGATTATTTTTTTCAAAATTCACAAAAATGTTAAAATATTTTATTTTACAAAAATTTCCAAAAAATATTATTTATTTCATATATTTGATATTTTTGCAAAGAATTAATTTTTATTTGTTTGTTAACATTTTAAAAATTTGCTTTCTTTTGATTTTCCGAACTTAAATGGTTTTCAATCATTTTTTGGATAGAAACATGATTTTTGAAACATTGATCCAAAATCACAACTCATTTCTCACATGTTTTCAATGATTTTATTAATTTTTAATCAAAATTAATTCCATTTTTAACAAAATTAGGGTTTCTTTGATTTTCACCCTAATAAATCTTTTTCAAACACTCATGGGCCTCTAATAGAGTGTAAGACCCAACCCCCTTTGTACATAAACAATTTTTGGGCCTCAGACATTGTATAAGTTCCAACACATTTTCAAAACTTCGGCGCGATCGCCAGTTCAAAATCAAATCATCTGGGCCTCCACTCGTGTTGTAAGTCCCATCTTTCTTTTTTAAAACATCCTTGGGCTTCTTCTTGAGTTATAAGACCCATCCCTTTGTACAAAAACCTTTTTGGGCCTCACACATTGTATAAGTCCCTCTGTACATTTTCAAAACAACGGTGCGATCACTGTTAAACCTTGGGCCTCTCTTTGAGTATAAGCCCCAACAATCTTTTCAAAAACAAATTCTCTTTTGATTAAGATTCAAATATACCTGTTGTTATCAAAACTTTCTTTAATTTCTTTGAACAACTAACAATACAGCATGGAAGCTTGCTCGCCTGTAAGTTTTTATCTGCTTTCATTTATTCGCTTTCATATAAATATAACTGTATTGTGGGAAGCTGCGCACGGTTAGTCTTCTTTCATATCCTTTTAAATACTTGTCATATATCAACTGTATATATACTAGTATAGCTATTTAGAGTTTTCCCCGACAACTAGGTCTAGAACTAGGTAAAGCCATGTTGGTCACTCTTAAATACAGACAAAACTACATCCCCATAGGATTTCTAGATACAATCTTTCCTTCTCTAGGGCTTAAACAATATGGTACAAAGAGAAAGGCAGTATTCTTCGTGAACCTTTTCTCAGACTGTCACCCCTAGAAATTGTCAAAGAAATTCTACTCCCCGGAGTTGATCTATTCTCGGTGAATAGCATCTCTTGAGTTTCTTCAAACCACAAAACTTTCACTAAATGATCTATTCTCGGTGAATAGAATTTCTTGAACTTTTCTTGGTTTGGGACCCACAGGCTTCCTAAAAATATCCCCGTCTCCTCTTGGGCTTTGTACAAGGACCCTCCGGCTTCTTAGAAGTACTCATGCCTTCTCTTGGGCTTAATAAAAGGACCCTGAAGACCTCTTAAAGGTATAAGACATAACCTAGTCATCCTTTGCTAGAGCTGTCTTTCCAGTGTCACATCACAGACCAAGTTAGGGTTGATTCTCATCCCTTAAAACACCCGCCTCCTCTTGGGGCATCATACAAAAGATAAAACTCTTCCACACCAGTAGACTTGGACAGTATAATCCCCTTGAGTCGGAAAGGCATTCTCAAGTTCCCTACAAACATAGGAGAAACCCCGGTCACCCTGGATCAACCTCCAGCAGAGCTGAAACCCAGTCACTCTCCTAAAAATCCAAAATCAGAACCTCAGGGTATCTGATACCTCAAATCTTCTATAAAACCTTAGCAAGAGTTAATTTCCCCACTTGGACTTGCCTAGGGATCTCAATAATCCTCGGCAGAAAGCTAGCCTCCTCTTAGGCTTTGTATAATGATCCTTCCTCAGTGAAGTTAGCCTCCTCTTGGCCTTTGTACAAATGATTCTCCCCCAGCGGAGATAACCTTTTCAGACTCTCTTGTTGAGTCCACCAACTTTTCAGACTCTCTTATTGAGTCAATCACTTTTCAGACTCTCTTGTTAAGTCATTCACTTTCCAGACTCTCTTGTTGAGTCGATCAACTTTTCCGACTCTCTTGTTGAGTAAATCACCTTTTAGCACTCTCTTGTTGAGTCAACCCTTTTAGCCTCAATCTTGGGCTTTGTACAAGACATAAATCTTCCAAAAATTTCTTTTTAACCTGGGACACACATCTTCCCCAGCCCAGTCACTTCCTCCCGGCCTTCTTTTAGGCTTTGAGGAATGATTTCCCAAACAGAATCAAACTCATTTCAGCCTCAATCTTGGGCTTTGTACAAGACACATAAAAATATCCTCACCCAAGTCAGTTAAACTTCCCATTTCAGCCTTAATCTTGGGCTTTGTACAAGACACATACACACCTCCCCGACGGAGTCAAAATTCATCTTTAGCCTCAATCTTGGGCGTTGTACAAGACAGATAGAACATTTCCCCTGAAAAGTCAAACTTATAGCCTCCTCTTAGGCTTTGTATAATGATATCCCCAAAGAGTCAGTCTCTTTTTAGCCTCAATCTTGGGCTTTGTACAAGACAGATAAAACACTCTCTTGTTGAGTCGGTCATTTCCAGCCTCCTCTCAGGCTTTGTATAAGGACTTCCCTAGGGGAGTCAATCAACCTCTTAGCTTCAACCTTGGGCTTCGATCAAGGCATACAAAAATCAACAATCCCCTCAGAGGAAGCCCAGTCTCTCTTTAGAGATGACAAATTCTCTCTCAGTCAAACCTTTTAGCTTCAATCTTGGGCTTTGAACAAGACACAGATAACCTGTTTAGCTTCAATCTTGGGCTTTGAACAAGACACAGATAACCTGTTTAGCTTCAATCTTGGGCTTTGAACAAGACACCAAAACATCTTTCCTCCCTTAGAATAGGAGGAACTACAATTGCTCTGATTTCCCTGTTTCATTTAAACGGGAATACGTAGGCATAAGATTGCAAAATCTTAGCGAGCATACTAAACAAAAACTCTAGGTCTAGTACCTTCACACATCAATCAAAACTTAGGTCCAGTACCTTACCAAAAAACATCGGGAGTAACCCAAACATCAATAAAAACTCACTCACTCTCTCATATTCCCCAAGAAACTTTCCTAACCCATTAACGGATAAACACCATCAAGTATAAAGCAAAACCTAAAGCTAATATCCTATGGATAACCACATATAGGATGAGTAATTGACAACTCCCCATTGTATAACCTGACCCCGGACCCCCCAATCTCTTTAAAGAGTTTATTCAGTTAAACATTCGCGTGCAAGGTTCATTTTAGATAGCTTCTCTTTCCCTTCCAGCTTCATGGGATAAATAAGAAATTAGAAAGTAGCACCCACTCCTCCTCATTGTGGTAAGGAAAACCCAGCGATAAGGTGGTCGCATCACCGACAAAAATCGCTCGCTACAATCTCCCTAGAAAAATTCGACGAGAAGTTTTAGGAAAACCGCTACACGCAACGTCCCTTTTCAAGGAA
This sequence comes from Lathyrus tuberosus, assembly GCA_022829125.1. Lineage (NCBI taxonomy): Eukaryota > Viridiplantae > Streptophyta > Magnoliopsida > Fabales > Fabaceae > Lathyrus > Lathyrus tuberosus. Next base: position 4,844,447 of record JALAZF010000177.1, on the reverse strand, counting down.
GGAACTAAAAAAAAACATAGACCAGTTCCTTAGCTGAAGACCAGTATCGAGGGGAAGCTTATTATCAAAATAAACTAAGACCAGTTCCTTGGCTGAAGATCGGGATCGAGGGGAAGTTTATTGACAAAAGAAACTAAGACCAGTTCCTTGGCTGAAGAACAGGATCGAGGGGAAGTTTATATCAGAAACTGAGACCAATTCCTTGGGTAAAAACTAGGATCGAGGGGAAGTTTATATCAGAAACTGAGACCAGTTCCTTGGGTAAAAACCAGGATAGAGGGGAAGTTTATTTCAGAAACTGAGACCAGTTCCTTGGGTAAAAACCACGATTGAGGGGAAGTTTCACCCTTTTCTAAGGATAATTGCTTAACAAAAGGGGATGGATGAGTAAACTGCCATTCATAACCACCATCAAAATTTCGGATATTCCGATATTTAATCCTCTTGCACCCCGAATGCCCGAATATCTTCACCATTCACACCTTCGGGTCCAAGAAAATTAAATAGGGGCATTTTTCATACCCCAAATTTTGACCACCAAAATTTCCCATCATTGTGCAAGTCATCATCACAATATGGATGTACCTTCATGCCTCATCAATCTCCTCAAAGATAGCTGAGCATTCACCACAATCAAGAATTAGGGTTTCAAGCCCTCTCAGAGCACTTAGACAAAGGATCAATCAAGAAATGACATGATCTTCAACTTTTCTAACCTCTCAAACACCTATAAAGGATCAAGAGGACTCCCACATCAAGAATTAAGCACAAAGTTGCAACATTCCAGGTGGATCAAGCTTCAAGATCACCAGTGTCACCAAATTAAGGTTTTGATCGACTGAGGCCGCCAGATGAAAATTTTCATCTGGGCATGAGCCAATGCTTCAAAGCACAACCCAAGATACTCCAAGGGACCTCATGGACCCAATCATCAAGTTAATTTAACCTCGGGGATGCATTTACCAAAAATCAGGAATTAGGGTTTCTTGACCTAATTCACCCCTACGTTGACTTTTGAGGCAAAGCATGAGCCAAGACCTCAAGACATGTTTTGAGGGCCTCAAATACACCACATTGATCCATTTACAACAATGGATTGATCCAAGAAACTTGATTCACAAGTTTCAATTTCATCTGGACCACAATTAGGGTTTCGAGGAAAAAGTCAACTGTATATTTGCCTTTTGACAAGGACATGCTTCCAAACCTTGGGACATGATTCAATACACCCTATATCACCTATGGAATACATCCATTAGGTTTTATTTGGGTCAAGGACTTGATTTCACAAAGGATCGCACCGTTTGGATTTCATCCGATAAAAAGTCAACTGTGCACAAAATCAAGTTTGACTTTTTGGAATTTTTCACAAATATGGTTCCCCTAAGTCAAAAATAATGTTAATGTATGGTATTGATCATCATTCATTAAAAAAAATCAAGAAAAGTGAGGTTTCTTGCAAAAGGGGCAACCATAAGAAACCAAAATTTTTCTAAGTTATGGAACAAAAGTGGTTTTCGTACCAACTTCCAAGGACCATAACTTGAGATCCAAGCAACCATTTTGGATGATCCAAAGCTGGATTTGTAGGTCTTGCTACACTCTACAAAAGCTTCAGCTACCTTCAACTCCAATTATTTATGGATTTTTAGTTATGGAGTGATCAAAATCACAAAAACATGAAAATGACACTTTTTCCAACACTTAGTGAAAATCTGCCTAAGTTACCAGCCTTGAACATCAATGTTCATGGAGTTTTTTCAGTTGGATCCAAATAGTTTCAAAACAAACTATGGTCACACATGTTTTTCATCATATGAGGGCTTTCTAAAAAGCACAAGAGCCTCCCATAACTCAACTTGAGCAGGGAGATATGAATCCCTCAAAATCACCATTTTCAACTGTCCTAAGCAAGGAAGAATTTGGTGTTTTGCTCGATTTGACAAATTTGGACAACTCCAAGTCTTGTCATCCATTTGGACACAACTGGGGATAAATCAAATGGAGAATGATCTGATCCCCAAGCCTCCAAAGTCCAAGAATCTACACTTAGCCATAACAAACCTAAAAAGGCTAAAAAGGTGCCAAGACTCCAATTTTGTTTCAATGCATTTAATGGATACACCAAGGTGGCATGGACTGACACATTCCTAACTGAATGAGTCAAGAATAAGCTCTGAATCAAAGGACCATAGGCCTGTGCCCTAACCTCAAGTCAATGGCTACAGGAGACTTGAGATTCCTTTTGCTTAACATTGGCCAAAGGTCTGCTGCAGCTGCCATTCACTATTGATGCCAAAATAAACTTGACACACTATAAATAGAGCTCAATTGTGATCAATTTGAGTACACCAAAGCACTACAACACTTGCTTTCCTCAAATTCTCTTTCTCTAGGCCAAAATGCCTTCTTTTGCAAGTTATCTCTGAGTTTTTGAGTTAGAGAGCAATTCCACCATATCTCATGATCCAAACACCTCTAATATGTTATATCTAAGCTGTTCAAACACTCACTTGTGACCAAAAACACCAAAATCACAAAGTCAACCTCCAAAACCTCAAAAATTGACTTTTATGCATTTTCCAAGCCATGCCTTGATTTAGTCACTTCCAAAACCAAACAAAGCCTCAAACACACTCCAAATATCATCCTCTAACTGTCCCAAATGGTTCCCCTCATCTGGAACACCATTTGGGAGAGTTTCCATATTGGTCATTTTTGCCCCTTTTGCAAGAAAGTGCCAAAACTTGTCCCTGAGGATTCCAGCTGGTTCTAATCATCCTAAAAGCTTCTAAGGGATCAATTGAGAGTGTCCAAAGCATCAATTTACTTCTGGCACAAGGAACTTGGCAGATAGCACAAAAAGCTCCAAGAGGTAAGTGCATGACAACTTGAACTCTTTGAATTATGCATTGCTTTGAAGTCCATTAATCATAAACATCTCATACATGTTATATATTTTGTGTTTGAACCAATTAGCCATGCTATTAGTGTGTGTGTGATGTGTTAGCATAGAAAATGCAAAATTTGGCCTATTTCAAAACCACTATCAGGTTTTAAAATAGGGACCTCATCTGAAAAAACCAAGGGCACCATTGGATTCCTTGTGAAATTCTAGGTCAGATGCACCTAAATTTTGTCCCAATCCATGGAGAAATGAGAAAGTTAGAGGCTTCATGTAAATTGCCAAAACTTGCCTTGCCTTGCCTTGGCCAGGCCTGAAAACTTGGCACCCCTTATGTATTTATGGGGTGGTTTTGATACACGGATGTATCACCACCCCAATGGTAGCGCGCATATGTGTTTGTGTAGGAGGTCCTGGGTTCAAACCCCACCCAGACCTTTTTTACCACCTCTCTCATTTTTGCTATTTTTCATGTTTTTTGTTAATTAATTGAAAAATTAGTTTCTCTCTCAATTTTAATTATTTTTTATTGGTTCTTTTTTTGAAAATTCACAAAAATTTTAAAATATTTTATTCCATGGAAATTTCACAAAAATATTATTTATTTAATATATTTGGTATTTTTGTAAAGAATTATGTTTTATTTGTTTTTAAACATTAAAAATATTTCTTTCTCTTGGTTTTGCAAAATTCAAATGATTTTTAAATCATCCCCTGAATAAAATAGTTTTTTTCAAATATAAATCCAAGATCTTAATCTTTTTTCATATGATTGATTATTTTAATTGAATTTTTATTCAATTAATATACATTTTAAAACCAAAAATTAGGGTTTTGATCATTATCACCCTAACAAATCTTTTCAAACACTCATGGGCCTCTATTTGAGTGTAAGACCCAATCCCTTTTTAACCAAAACCTAATTTGGACCTCATTCATTGTATAAGTCCCACTGCGATTTTAAAGTCTCGGCGGGGTCGTCGCCTTTTAAACGAAAACCATATGGGCCTACCCTTGAGTTATAAGTCCCATTTCTTTTATTTTTTCAAACTTTTGGGCCTCTCCTTGTGTTGTAAGACCCATCCCTCTGTACAGAAAACCTCTTTGGGCCACAGTCATTGTAGAAGCCCCAGTACAGTTTACAAAACAACGGTACGATTACTGTTTTCATCTGGGCCTCTCCTTGAGTATAAGCCCCAACAATCTTTTCAAAACAACTTCCCTTTTGATTTAGGTTTAAAACTATAGTTGTTATAAAAACTTTCTTTAATTTCTTGAACAACTAACCATACAGCTGTTACAATGGAAGCTTGCTCACCTGTAAGTTTTTATCAGCTTTCATTTACTTGCTTTCGTATATATATAATTGTATTGCTGGAAGCTTGCTCACCTGTAAGTCCTTCTTTTGTATCCTTTTAAATACTTGTCATATATCAACTGTATATATACTCGTATATCTGCTTAGAGTTTTCCCCGACAACTAGGTCTAGAACTAGGTAAAGCCAGTTGGTCACTCTTTAAATACAGTCAAAACTAGTTCCCCATAGGAATTCCAGATACAGTCTTGCCTTCTCTTGGGCTTAAACAATATGGAACAAAGAGAAAGGCATTATTCCCTGTGAAATTTTTCTCAGACTGTCACTATTAGAAATTGTCAAAGAAGTTCATTTCCCCATAGAGGATTAATTCCTGGTGAAACCTCTCTTGAATTTCTTCAAACCCTAGAACTGTCCACTAAAGAAAAGATTATTCCTGGTGAAACTTTTCTTGAACTCTTCTTAGGTTTGGACCCACAGGCTTCCTAAAAGAATCCCCGCCTCCTCTTGGGCTTTGTACAAGGACCCCCCCGACTTCTTAGAAGTTCTCATGCCTTCTCTTGGGCTTAATACAAGGACCCTGAAGACCTCTTAAAGGTATAAAACAGAACTTAGTCATCCTTTGTTAGAGCAGTCTTTCCAAAGAGTCAAAACCTCAGATCAATTTAAGGGTTGACACTCATCCCTTAAAGCACCTGCCTCCTCTTGGGCATCGTACAAAGATAAACTCTTCTATACCAGTAGACTTGGACAGTCTAATCCCTTCTTGGATCTCAAAGACATTCTCAAGTTCCCTATAAACACAGGAAAAACCTGTAGCGAGCGATTTTGGATGTGGTTCTTAAGCACTGTCGCTCTGGGGTACTACAGGTCGATTCATTTTTTATCCTATTAAGCTGACTAAGGAAGGGAAATAGATGTCTCCAATTAACCCTGCTTGCATACTGAGTTTAAATAGATGACTGTTGGTTTACAGATGCGGTTTAGATTGTGGGCCTCCCTCTGATTATTTTGTTAAGAATGAAATGATGGGACTATTCATGGGGATTTTGGATAGGTACTGGATTTGATATTTTTAATTAGTAAGCTCGCTAAGATTCTTTTGCAATCTTATGCCTACGTATTCCCGTTTAACGAAACAGGGGAATCAGAGCGATCATAGTTCCTTCTATTCTATGGGAGGAAAAAGGTGTTTTGGTGTCTTGTTCAAAGCCCAAAACGTGAAGCTAAAGGTGGTTTGTATCTTGTTCAAAGCCCAATATGTAAAGCTGAAGGGTCTATTTGTATCTTGTTCGAAGCCCAAGATGTGAAGCTAAAGGTTTTGACTTTAGAGAGAATTTGTCATCTCTAAAAGGGGATATTTGGTCTGTTTGTCACAACTGTTGGGTGACTGATTATAAAGGAGAATTACTTTAACTGGGATATGTGAATCCAGCAATGCCATAATTTCCATTATAGGGATTTTTAACCTGAAGGAGAAGACTTTAACTCAGTTTAGAGCAATGCCATCTTTACTTAGGAATTTCTCATGCTAAAAGAGGGACAGTGGCGTGGATGTAAATAATCCAGAGGCTTGCCGCTTACAGCAATTAGATGAAGGCGAAAGGAGTTGTTGATGTTTGTATACTGTGTGCAAGGCACAGATTGATGCTAAAAGGTTGATTGACTCAACAGTGGTTTTCCTTATACAAAGCCTAAGAGGAGGCTATTGGCCCAACAAGAGGGTGTTTTTATGTGTCTTGTACAAAGCCCAAGACGGAGGCTAAAGGTTTGACTCAACAAGAAAGTCTTTTATACTCAACAAGAGAGTGATTTGTATCTCGTACGAAGCTCGAGATGGAGGCTAAAATGTTTGACTCAACAAGAGAGTCTTATATACTCAACAAGAGAGTATTTTGTATCTCGTACGAAGCCCGAGATGGAGGCTAAAAGGTTTGACTCAACAAGAGAGTCTTTTATACTCAACAAGAGAGTGTTTTAGTATCTCGTACGAAGTCCGAGATGTAGGCTAAAAGGGTTTGACTCAACAAGAGAGCCTTTTATACTCAATAAGAGAGTGATTTATATCTCGTACGAAGCCCGAGATGGAGGCTGAATGGGTTAGCTCTGCCGGGGAGAATCATTGTACAAAGCCCAAGAGGAGGCTATTATGCTGGTGACTGTTTCAGTTTAGTGACAGGTCCAGTATGTTGGATAAAAGAGAAAATTAGTTCTTATAAAGATTGAAGGTAAGGTTGTGCTTTGGCACTGATCAGAGGATCAGGGTTATTTCCTGTTCTTTAAGGAAATGGGAAATCCAAAGGGTATTGAGACTGTCCAAGTCTACTGGTGTTTTGAGAAATCGATTCTCAGATAGTGAATGATGTTTGTACGATGCCCAAGAGAAGGTTGGTATGTTAAGGAATAAAGATCAACCCATTAACTGGTCTGACACTTGACTCAGAAAGACAGCTCTAGCAAATTGATGACTAGGTTCTGTTTCTATAGATGTAGAGGTCTGTGGGTCCTTGTACTAAGCCCAAGATAAGGCATGAGAGCTTTTAAGAAGCCGAAGGGTCCTTGTACAACGCCCAAGAGGAGGCGGGGATGCTTTTAAGAAGCCTGTGGGTCCTTGTACATGCCATTCAGCGAGAATAGATCAAGCCAGGAAAGTCCGAGAATTTGGAAGAAACTCAAGAGATGCCATTCACAGAGAAAAGATCATCTCTGGGGAGTAGAGTCTCTTTGATAATTTCTAAGGGTGACAGTCTGAGAAAGGGTTCACTGAGAATGCTGCCTTTCACGTCTCCATATTGGCTAGTGATTTTGTGATTTTGGTGTTCCAGATGTTGTGTGAGTGTTTGGATCACTTCTATATGATGTTTATGAGGTGTGTGTGTGTGATTGGTTTGGTTGGAATAGCTCTCAAACTCAAAACCCGATAGTGACTTGCTTTGGAAGGAAATTTTGGAGTGAAGAAAGAGATTTTGAGGAAAGCTTCTGTTTGGTGGCTATGGTGTACTAAAACTGATCACAAATAAGCTCTATTTATAGTAGAGCAAGTTTGTTTTGCAAGGAATAGTGAATGGCAATTGCTGCATAGGTTTGACCAATGTTGATCAATGAGAATCCAAGTCTCCACTAGCCATTGACTAGAGGTTAGGGCACAGGCTGCTGGTTCCCTTGGTCTTGGATAAGTCTTGACTGAATTCAGTTGGAAATGGCTCAGTCCATGCCACCTTGGTGCATCCATTGAATGCTCCAAAACAAAATTGGAGTCTTGTCCCCTCTTTAGGGATTTCTAGGTTTGACATGCTATTTTTAGTTCCAAGGACTTGGAGGCTTGGGATCAGAGTTGGTTCCTCCTTGGTCTCCCCTTGAGGTGTTCAGATGGATAAGTGTGTTTGTCATTTGTACAAATTTTGCAAATCGAGCAAAATGCACAAATCTGCCTTGCTTTGACAGTTTTCAGCAAGGCATGTTGCCATTGTCATATCTCATGGCTCAAGTGGAATTTGATGGGGTTCTTGGCAATTTTGGAAAGCCCTCATATGATACAACAACTATTTAATCATAGTTGGTTTTGATACTTTTTGGATCCAAGTGAAAAATGCCCCTACATTTGGAAAAAAGTGAAGGCAGATTCTGACTTAGTGAAAATTTCACTAAGTGTTGGAAAAAAGTGACATTTTCACTTTTTATGATTTTGATCATTCCATAACTTAAAATCCATGAGGAATTGGAATGAGTTATGTTTGAAGCTTTTGTAGAGTACCATGAGAGCTACAAATCCAGCTTTGGATGGGGAAAAATGGCCTTATGGTTTAGGAGTTATGATCCTCCAAAGTTGGTACCCTAGCCACTTTGTACCATAACTTAGAAAATTTCTAAGTTTTTATGGTTACCCCTTTTACAAGTTATCCCACTTTTCTTGATTTTTCTTGATGAATGATGATTCCAATCACACATTAACATCATTTTAGGGTCAAAGAACAATAATTCTGAAAAATCTCAAAAAGTCAAAGTTGACTTTTGTGCACAGTTGACTTTTTATCAGATGAATTCCAAACTGTGCGATCCTCTATGAAATCAAGTCCTTGACCTAAATCAAACTTGATGGATTGATTTCATAGGTGTTATAGGGTGTATTAAATCATGTCCTAGGGTTTGGGAGCATGTCTTGGTCAAAAGTCAAAGGCACAGTTGACTTTTCTCGTGAAACCCTAATTGTGGTTCTGATGAATTTGAAACTTGCTGCTCAAGCTTCTTGGATCAATCCATTGTTGCAAATGGATCAATGTGGTTTATTAGAGACCCTCAAATCATGTCTTGAGGTCTTGGCTCATGTTTTGTCCCAAAAGTAAACTTAGGTGTGAATTAGGTCAAGAAACCCTAATTCCTGATCTTTTGTGAATGCATCCCCTGAGGTTAAATTGACTTGATGATGATGTCCCTTGGAGCATATTAGGTTTATGCTTTGAAGCATTGGCTCATGCCCAGAGGAAAATTTCCATCTGAAGGCCCTGGTCGACCAAACCCTAATTTTGGTGACACTGGCGATCTTTAGGCTTAATCCACTTGGAATGCTGCAACATTGTGCTTGGTTCTTGATGTGGGAGTCCTCTTGATCCATTGTGGATGTTTGAGAGGTTAGACAAGTTGAAGATCATGTCATTCCTTGATTGATCCTTTGTCTAAGAGCTCTGAGGGGGCTTGAAACCCTAATTATTGTTTGTAGTGAGTGCTCGCCCATCTTTGGGGAAACTGATGGTTCATCCATATTGTGATGATGATTTGCACAATGATGGGAAATATTAGTGGTCAAAATTTGGGGTATGAAAGATGCCCCTATTTAATCTTCTTGGACCCAAAGGTATGAATGGCGAAGGTATTCGGGCATTCGGGGTGGAAGATGATTAAATTTTAGAATACCCGAAATTTTGATGGTGGTCATGAATGGTAGCTTACGCATTCATCTTCTTTTGCTAAGACAATATGCTTAGAAAAGGGAAAACTTCCCCTCGATCCTGGTTTCCTACCAAGGAACTGGTCTCAGTTTCTGATGTAAACTTCCCCTCGATCCTGGTTTCCTACCAAGGAAATGGTCTTAGTTTCTGAAATAAACTTCCCCTCGATCCTGGTTTCCTACCAAGGAACTGGTCTAAGTTCTGATATAAACTTCCCCTCGATCCTGGTTTCCTACCAAGGAACTGGTCTAAGTTTATGATGTAAACTTCCCCTCGATCCTGGTTTCCTACCAAGGAACTGGTCTAAGTTTTTGATGTAAACTTCCCCTCGATCCTGGTTTCCTACCAAGGAACTGGTCTAAGTTTCTTTTGTCAATAAACTTTCTTGACAAGGGACGCTATGTGTAGCGATTTTCCTCAAACTTCTCGCCGAATTTTCCTGGGGAGATGCCATTTGATGGAAAAAGTTTCAATGTCAGACTTGCTGGGGGACCCCATCTGTCTGAGCTGTAGAGGTACACAAACTTCTCTGTTTGGAGACACCATCTGTCGGCTCTACTGGGGAAAGCAGGTCTCTTGAGAGACTGTTGTCGCTTGGGGGTGTTACATCATACTTTTCTCGGGATCTTCTCGGAGAAATGCCATATGATGTGATCCAATTTTGAGGTGCTGATGACCTTTTCGTCAGCGAATTTTTTTGGAGAAAAACGGTTGCATTGCCGAATCTCTGATTAAGAGGCTTTCTCTAGGGATTTTCCTTAATCCGGGAAAGCGAAGACATCATCTTCAATGGCGAAGAGTGACGTTGGCTGAAGGTTCTCTGGCCTATTCAGAGGTTTAAGTTATCAAAGTGGTCAAAAACCGTCTCTAGTCCAGAGATAAACTGGTGAGATATTGCTTAGATGATTCACTTCCTGACGAGGAAATAACTAACAACTCAATGGAAAAGACGTTTATCACTTGGGGACAAGACCGACTAGAGTGATAGTGATGCAATATGAACATGTATGAATCAATAATGCATGATGTATGTATGTATATGCTGACGAAACTGGCGCGACATATAGACTAGTAGATGAACACGACTGGATACTCGGCCACAATGGGAGATAAAAAGTATCGCTGGTTCAAGATAGCACTTATGCCTTGCTTAGGAGAAGTAGTCCTTGTGGGGGACAATTGTTGGTCGGAATTAGGAGGTAAGAACTCTGCCGAGGATGTTAGATAGAATATTCGCATCTGACATAGTTGATCCTTCATTCAGGCGTACTAGTTTAGAAGGAGTACTTTGATTATGCACTTTGAAGCTCACTTACTTCTAGAGAAGCGATCGATGTTCTTTCGATGTTCAACAACAAAAGAAATTGATATCTTTATTTTAAAAGCAGAAAAGTTAGACAAGTAAATTCATTTTTGTTTTATTTCAAGAATCGTTAATCATGTTAAAAACGTCGTTCTGTTAAGCTAAAACAAATAAGAATTGCAAACAAAAGCACAAGGGCTCAAATTTTATTGATAGGATGGGAATCAGCCAAACGCGTGATTCCATAGAGTATTTACAAAGTTAGAAAATGGTAATTTAAGGGAAAAGGGTTACATTGAAACACAACGACCACTATCCTTCTACCAACTTTGAATTCGGGGCATCCAGAGCTTCTGTCGAAGATGACCGTGACTGGAGTTTTTCTTCTGATGGATGGTATTACCGCTGAGGAGTTGAACTGATAAGACGTAGTTACTTTCCATGAATCCCTAACTTTTTCCTGGATCATACTTTGAGATTTCCAATCCACCGGGATGATTTCTTTGATTATGTCTCTAATTTTTACCTGGACCGCCCTTTCGGGTTTTCAATCCACTGAGACGTTTTTTTTTTATTTAGGCGAAGTATTTCTTGACTACATCGACATTTGTGGGGTAGGGAAATTCCTCTACGTCCATGGTTGTAAGTCTCAAGGAACCGCCTGATAAAGCTTTCCTGACCACGTAGGGGCCGTCATAATTCGGAGTCTATTTTCCCTGAGAATCAGTGAGAAATGATTGTATCTTTTTTAGCACAAGGTCTCCTTTTCTGAAGACACGAGGTCGAACCTTTTTGTCGAACGCCTTCTTTATTCTCTGTTGATACAACTGGTCATGGCATAGTGCCGTTATTTGTTTCTCTTCGATCAGGTTGAGTTCGTCGTGTCGACTTTAATGCCATTCAGCCTCTGTTAGCTTAGCTTCCATCAATACCCGGATTGATGGTATCTCTACTTCTATGGGGAGCACTGCTTCCATGCCATATACTAGAGAGAAAGGGGTTTCCCCTGTTGAAGTGCGGACAGATGTTCGATAACCGTGAAGAGCAAAGGGTAGCATCTCGTGCCAGTCTTTATAGGTTACAACCATATTTTGAGCAATCTTTTTGATGTTCTTATTAGCCGCTTCTACCGCCCCGTTCATCTTGGGTCGATAGGGAGATGAGTTATGGTGTTCGATCTTGAACTCTATGCACAACCCTTTCATCATCTTGTTGTTCCAGTTAGATCCATTATCTGTACTGATCTGGCTCGGAACACCATAACGACAGATGATATTGTTTTTGATAAATCGTACCACCACTTGTCGGGTCACATTGGCGTATGACGCTGCTTCGACCTACTTGGTAAAGTAATCAATGGCTACCAGGATGAACCGATGTCTGTTTGAAGCCTTGGGCTCAATCATGCCAATCATGTCGATTCCCCATATGGAAAAAGGCCATGGGGAAGAGAGAACTTTGAGATGTGTAGGCGGTACATGGATTTTGTCTGAGTATATCTGACACTTGTGACACCTCCTCATGTACCTGTAGGAATCGGATTCCATGGTCAACTAGTAGTACCCTGCTCTCAAAATTTTTCTCGCCATTGTGTGTTCATTGGCATGAGTGTCGAAGGATCCTTCATGAATTTCTTTTATCAGCATGTCTACTTCTAGTCTGTCTACGCATCAGAGCAAGACCATGTCAAAGTTCCTCTTATAGAGTGTATCACCGCTCAGGAAGAAGCTTCCTACTAGCCTTCTGAGGGTTTTACTGTCTTTTCTTAGTGCCTCAGGTGGGTGCTCTTGTTTCTGAAGGAAGCATTTGATATCGTGATACCAAGGTTTGTCGTCTATGACTGCTTCAATCGCGAAGATGTAAGTGGGCCGTTCAAGGCGCATTATGTCGATCTTAGGTAAGTCGTTCCATTGACCTACACTAATCATGGAAGAGAGAGTGGCTAATGCATCAGCCATGTGGTTCTCATCACGAGGGATGTGATAAAACTCGATTCTGTTGAAGAAAGGTAACAACCTTCTTGCACAATCTTTGTAAGAAATCAATCCGAATTGGTATGTGTTCTAATCTCCTTTGATTTGATCAGGGCTGAGTCGCCGTATACATCCAAGTTCTTGATCCTTAAGTCGATCGCTTCTTCGAGACCCATAATACAAGCTTCGTATTCAGCCTCGTTGTTTGTGCACTTGAATGTAAGTCTGGCAGTGAAAGGAATGTGGGTACCCTGAGGTGTTATGATAATTGCCCCAATTCCATTTCCGTAATGATTGACAGCTCCGTCAAAGATAAGTCCCCATTGGGAACCTAGTTCTGGCCCTTCACTGGGTAGCGGTTCATCGCAATCTTTCATTTTTAGATACATGACATCTTCGTCTGGGAAGTCAAATCTGACTGATTCTTGATCGTCAATCGGTTGATGAGCCAAATGATTGGCTAAAATACTTCCCTTAACGGCTTTTTGAGCGTGGTATTCTATGTCATATTCTGATAACAACATCTGCCAACGGGCGATTCTTCCCGTATGAGCAGGTTTTTCAAAGACATACTTGATTGGATCCATTTCGGAGATTAACCAAGTAGTTTGACAAATCATGTACTGGCGAAGACGTTTGGTTTCCCAAGCCAAAGCGCAACAAGTTTTCTCAAGCATAGTGTACCGAGTCTCGCAATCGGTGAATTTCTTGCTCAGATAGTAAATGGCAGACTCTTTTCTTTTCGTTTCATCTTGTTAGCCAAGCACACAACCCATAGAGTCTTCCAAGACTGTTAAGTAGATGATCAATGGACTTCCTTCCACTGGAGGTGAGAGAATCGGTGGGTTCAACAAATATTCCTTAATACTGTCAAAGGCGGTTTGGCAGTCCTCTATCCAAACACAGTCCTAGTTCTTTTTAAGTAATTTGAAAATTGGCGCGCATGTCGTGGTCATGAGGAATATAAATCTGGATATGTAATTCAGATGTCCCAGGAATCCCCTGACTTGTTTTTTAGTTTTTGGAGAAGGCATTTCTTGAATGGCCTTGACCTTGTCAGGATCAACCTCAATTCCTTTTTGGCTGACGATGAACCCTAAAAGTTTCCCTGAACGGACACCGAAGGTGCATTTGTTGGGATTCAAGCAAAGTTTGTACTTCCTCAAACGTTCAAATAGTTTTGACAGGTGGGTCACATGCTCCTCTTCTGTTTTAGATTTTGCAATCATATCATCAATATATACCTCGATTTCCTTGTGTATCATGTCATGAAACAGAGTAGTCACGACCCTATGATAGGTTGCCCCGACGTTCTTTAATCCGAATGGCATTACCTTGTAACAAAAGGCACTCCATGGGGTGATGAAGGAAGTTTTCTCCATGTCCTTCGGCACCATTATGATTTGATTATAGCCCGAGAATCCATCCATGAAGGAGAAAACTTTGAACTTTGCTGTGCTATCTACTAGCATATCAATGTGCGGCAAAGGAAAGCCATCCTTTGGACTAGCCTTGTTCAGATCTCTGTAATCGACACACATTCTGACTTTTCCTTCCTTTTTCGGAACGGGTACGATGTTGGCTAACCATTGAGGATATTCTAACGTGGAGAGGAAACCCCGTCAATCTGTTTCTGTACCTCTTCTTTGATTTTGACGGCCATGTCCGGGTGAGTCTGTCTCAACCTCTATTTTACTGGCGGACATTCCAATTTTAATGGTAAATGATGTTCCACGATGTTGGTATCCAACCCTGGCATGTCCTGGTAGAACCAAGCAAACACATCGGGAAATTCTCTGAGAAGCTTTGTTAAACTCTCTTTGGCAGTAGGACTGAGTAGTGCCCCAATCCTGATTTCTTTCCCCTCTTTCTCTGAACCCACGTTGATCGTTTCCAACGGCTCTTTGTGAGGTTCAATGGACCTTTCCTATTGTTTGAGTAGTCGGGAGATCTCTTCTGGAATTTTGTCGTCAACTTCTTCTTCAGCCCCAAATACCGGGAACTCAAAGTTGGGAGAAGGCATTGGATCGTATGTTTCAACAGGGTTTAAAAGAAGCAATCTGCATGACGGTATGATTTGTGTTAAGAAGAGATAGAGAAAATACAAGTGTGTGCAGTGTATTATTTATTTATTTTTTTGAAAAACTGCTTGTTTATTTTGAATTATTTTTTAGGATTACCATTTTCTGAGAAAAGCGAAAAGAGAAAACAGCAATTAATGCGGAGACCGCAGAATGACATTATTTTATTTATGAACAAGTCGATTTTTGAAACTACAGCCCTATAAAACAAAAATCAATTGCTTTGGGTGAAGCGAAGAGGGATATCTATAGAAAGTGAGCCCTATCAAAACATCCGTTTCACTTGGGTAGGGTGAAAGGTTAAAGACGATAATTACTTTGACTTATGAACAATCTTCGGAACATCGACAACAACCCATTGGCGGCGAACTCCTCGGTGAATCAGAAAGTCTGGAACCTTGTTTCTTGGTTTGTCTTCAGAAATAATGCTGATTTCTGGCGGAGCAGGATAATTGGAATCTGTCTCCTAGGCAGAGTTGTCGTAGGAGGGTTCCTTTGTTGTATTTTGCATAGTATTTGTGTTCTCAGGAAAATCTCCCCATCCAGTTGGTTGAATGTCTTTGAGCCTGATACGAGAGCTTTTGGGAGCAGTGTACTTGACCATGAAGTCAAATTTTCCACTTGGTTGTCCTAAGGTGTCCCACACTTCTTTGGAACTGGAGGAGTCATCCTTTTCGATGACGTTGACCTCCGGAAAAGCGTAGTTAATAAACTCTAGTCCGGCGAACTTTACGAATTCATCGTCGTGCGGGATATTTTTTGAATGACCTGAGTGTTGATCCCATGACATGGTGGGGATGCAGGTATTCTTTTCAATGACGCTCAACTGATTTTCATTGTTCGGCTGATTTTCTTGCCCCAAGTTTCCCGGGTACGGCTGCCAGATAGGCAGGCCATCCATTGAGCCATAATAGTCGTGGTCAAAATTGTCCTTCATCAGAGTGTCCTCCTCTAATGAGTTTGGTGGAGCCGGGCATCCTTCTGGGATCACAATCTCCGTATATCATTTTGACATCTGACCTCGGTATAAATCTCGGACTCTATGCGGGATAGCAAAAGGGCGTAAGCACCTCTTCCTGAGACATATAACCGTCCTCGTTGAGATAGGACTTCCATTCCTCATCCGTATCGGAGGGATCCTCCTAGTTAATAGTATGGACTGTTTGAGGCACTTGGTGAAGGAAACCTCCACTGTGGAAGAAGTCCTGAATGGGATGAAGACTTTCATCATTAGCAGCTGTCCGGGTGCAGATCGCAGAAAAACTAAGACCCTTCTTTGTTTCATTATCAGTAGGAATAAAAAGCTGTCCCCATCATTTTACGTTGTTATTCTCGATTACTTCGAGAGCATCTCTGTATGAGGAAATCGAGGTTCCTTTCTCTGATTGATTCTCATTGCTCACCGAAAATGCTTGGAACTGAGTTCCAACAACCTCCTCGGGTTCTACATAAGTAGACGATGATAAGTTGCTCACGAGCAAGGCTTGCTCCCCACGGACCGTGACGAGTTGATCATTCTTGACGATCTTCAGTTTTTGGTGCAGTGTCGAAGTGACTGCCCTAGCCCGATGTATCCAAGGTCTTCCTAATAAACAGCTATACGCTGCCTGGACGTCCATGGCCTGGAAAGTGATTAGGAAAGTGTGAGGGCCGATAGTTATGGGAAGGTTAACTTCGCCGATAACTGCTTTCTGAGATTCATCAAAGACTTTGACGATAACCTCACTGCCCCTCATCGAGGTCCCTTTGAAAGATAGTCGCATTAAAGTGGACTTTGGAATAACATTGATGGCCGATCCTGTGTCTACCCGTACGCTGGCTAAAGCATCATCCTTGCAGTTAACTGTGATATTGAGCGCCATGTTGTAACTTTTGCCCCCCTCTGGAAAATCCTCATCACTGAATCCTAAGTTGTTGCAGGAAGTGATGTTAGAGATGATGCTATCGAACTGTCGTATTGACACATCCTGTTCCATAAAGGCATGCTCTAAGACTTTCTGTAGAGCCTCTCTGTGGGCTTCGAAACTGAGTAAAAGTGATAGCACTGAGATCTTTGAAGGAGTTTGTAACAATTGATCAACAATGTTGTATACACTCCTTTGGATGAGCTTCAGCATCTCATCATTGTTTTTTGAAAGGTCGGGATTACTAGATTGACTGACTGGTTGATTAGGAGTTTCTGTCGGAAGTTCCTTTTCTTTGTTAGGTTCTCCAGCTGCTCGGTTGAAGATTCGACCGCTCTGTGTTACTCGACTGATGTCTGCAATATTCACGACAAAGGGTAATGGAATTTCCTTTCTATTCTCAATTATTGTTGCACCGAATTTGTAAGGGATCGCCTTAGCTGATTCATACGGTAACGATCCCGGTAGATAAATAACTACAAGTTCCTTCTGATTTTTCTGACTGTCGAAAGTAACTTCAATCAGTTCCTGGCTAAGAAACTTTGATTCGTCCAGTAGAGGGATGATGGTACAAACATCCTTGTTCTGTTGATGATCAGAGATTATGACAACGTCTTCGATTTGATCCGCTAAGTATTCTGGCATCCAGTTGATTGGCTCGGGACTCGGACACGGGTGAATCTCTTTACGATCCAACTGACCTTGAAGGGCTGCCCGAACAAGGTAGCATCCTTGGTTATTCTCCGGGAAGACTCTACAATGTTCATAGTTGTGTGGTGTCACCTGGCCACGCCCGCTTTGAATACAATGTAACCTCACCAAGTTTGTTTCCATAGATCGCACCTCCTGACTTTGACACCGAGTAGGGTTTCCATTAAGCATACTAATTTATTGTGTGTCTTCATCTAGATAGATTGGAAGCCACCAGTGGTTTAATATATGTTGTAAAGTTCTCTGAATGATAACGCACCCTTGGTTACTCTCACAACATCCTTTACAGTTCTGATAATTATGTGAAGTGAGAAAACCGAGTTGGACCTGCTTGGCATGTAACTCCACCAAGCAGGTATTCATGAGACGAATATCAAATATTTGAATCATGTTGATCTGGTAAGGATTTCTATCATGGTAGTCCTGGTGTCATACCCAAATTTTGACCACTAAGATTTCCCATCATTGTGCAAATCATCATCACAATATGGATGAACCATTAGTCTCCCCAAAGATGGGTGAGCATCCACTACAATCAAACTTAGGGTTTCAAGCCCTCTCAAAGCTCTTAGACAAAGGATTAATCAAGAAATGACTTGATCTTCAACTTTTCTAGCCTCTCAAACATCCACAAAGGATCAAGAGTGAAATTCTGGCACAGATGTTGAGACGCTGATATCCAACACAATGAACAAGATAACAATAAAAGTAATAGTGCAAAAAGTAAATAACAGAGTGATATGTTTACCCAGTTCGGATCAACAATCCTACTCTGGGGGCTACCAAGCCAGGGACGAAACCAATATATGATAGTATCAATTCACAGATCATACAAACATCGAATAATCTGCTCACTTAATCACTACCCTTCCTATGACATCTACCTAAGACTCACCTAGGTATGAGGCCCTCCTCAAGTCCCTCTACAACCACAACCCGTGATTGGTTCCTTTCAACACAAGTAACAAACCGAAAGTCACACTTTCAAAAACACACAATTCTCAATACTTCAAAGCTTATGAGAATTGACACACAAGAAACTCAATGCTTAAAAGCTTATGAGTAACTGACAGAACTTACAACACAAAAACTAGTCCTTATACTGTTATTAGAATGATACCAATTAGGCTCACAAAATGCACTCGAAAACCCTAACAAAACACCAGTAAGTTCCACGCCTAAACTAGGTTTACATCAGTCAATATATAGCATTTAATCTAGAATGAATTTGGGCTTCAAAAACGCAGCAAATAGACTGCTCACAAATCTGCAAAATTAACTCCAACAAAATAGGTCTTCAATCCAAAGTTTCCTATTATGTCTCCATAATTAGTAACAGCAGCAAATCCGTAAAACCAACAAATAAACACAATCCAAAAATGCTTTGGATGCCACATAGGATAACCAAATATTCACAGAATATTTAGTAACACTTCACAGCAACAAAATCTGCTTTGAAAACTGAATCCAAATGCGATGTCCTATGAGCAGGTATGGGACATCTTCATTCGACATGTTGAATGCAGCCACTTAGAACATCATGATTCAACATCTTGCTGCTATAATAGTTTTAGCAAAATAAATGCCAACCACAAAAGCACAGAAATAACAATCTCCCCCTTTGGCTTATTTTGGCTAAAACTACACACACACAAAAACTTGTAAAGAAGCACAAAAAATATCCATATCAGACAGCAGCGAAAAAAACAACAGCACATAGCAGAAACATCCAGCATGGCAGCACTCCCCTTCAACTGCATACAACACAGCAAACAACACATTATAGCAGTATAGTAAAACTCTCCCTCAACTGCAGCAACATTCCACAATCTCCCCCTCAACTACTGCAGCAGCACAAGCACACAACACACACAAACATACTACTCCCCCTTTTTAGCCATAAATATGACAAAGGTAAGTAGAACAAGTCAAAGTAAAAATAAACCAGAGTAAACTACATCAGAGAGTTGATGCACACCACATCACATGCCCAAATGTCATGCACAAACTTAAGCATTTTCCCTTCATTCACACACTGCACTACCAGAACCTCCTTTAGTCTTTTCAATCTGGCAGCCAGAAGGAACATTGATTGCTATAGTTCTTCATGAATGCAAACTCCAAGTCTGCTCCTCAGGTTTTCAAACTGAACTACATCTAGAGCCTTGGTAAATATGTCAGCAAACTGATTTTCTGTGCTCACATGCTCAAGAGTTATGACTTTGTCCTCCACAAGTTCTCTAATGAAGTGATGCCTGATATTAATGTGCTTAGTCCTGCTATGTTGAATGGGATTTTTGGAAATATTAATAGCGCTCAGGTTGTCACAAAACAATGTCATGACATCTTGTGTGACATTATACTCAGATAACATCTGCTTCATCCATACCAGTTGAGCACAACTACTTCCAGCCGCTATGTACTCAGCTTCAGCAGTAGAAAGAGATACAGAATTTTGCTTCTTACTAAACCATGAAATAAGATTATTTCCCAAAAAGAAACCTACTAAAATGGGACTTGAATCATGGGAGTACAACAACCCATAATCACATGTACCACTCACATACTTAAGAATTTTCTTTACTTGATTGATGTGACTGACCTTGGGTTCTGCTTGATATCTTGCGCACACACCAACAGCAAATGTTATGTCTGGCCTGCTTGCTGTAAGATACAGCAGACTGCCAATCATACTTCTATACAAACTTTGTTCAACATTCACTTCCTTTTCATCTTTGGATAACTTCAAGTGAGTAGGAGCAGGAGTCCTCTTATGCTTGGCATTATCCAGTCCAAACTTCTTCACAATGTTCCTCGCATATTTGCTCTGACAGATAAAAATGGAGTCTTCCATCTGCTTGACTTGTAATCCAAGGAAGTAGGTCAATTCACCTACCAAGCTCATCTAAAATTCAGATTGCATTTGATTGACAAAATGTTGGACCATTTCATCCGACATCCCTCCAAACACAATATCATCTACATAAATCTGAGCAATCATTAATTTCCCATCCTTCTCCTTGACAAAAAGCGTTTTATCAATGCCACCCTTCCTGTATCCATGGTTGACTAAGAACTCAGTCAGTCTTTCATACCAAGCTCGTGGAGCTTGTTTCAGCCCATACAAAGCCTTCTTCAGCTTGTAAACATGATCAGGAAAATTTGGATCCACAAACCCTTTAGGCTGCTCAACATAGACTTCCTCATTAAGGTAACCATTCAGAAAGGCACTCTTGACATCCATTTGAAACAATCTGAATTTCAACAAAAATGCCACACCTAGCAGTAATCTGATGGATTCCAATCGAGCCACAGGAGAAAATGTTTCATCGAAGTCTACTCTTTCAATCTGTGTGTATCCTTGAGCGACTAATCTGGATTTGTTCCTGGTAACAACTCCTTGTTCATCAGACTTATTCTTATAAACCCATTTTGTTCCAATCACATTTGTTCCTGCTGGTCGTGGTACCAGTTCCCAGACTTCATTCCTCTTGAATTGACAAAGTTCATCTTGCATAACACTTATCCAGAACTCATCTGTCAATGCTTCTTTGACATTCTTTGGTTCAATCTTTGAAACAAAGCATGCATTTGACACAGTCTCCCTCGTTCTGGTTCTTACACCTTCATTCAGATCTCCAATAATCAATTCCTTAGGGTTATCCTTCTGAATCCTTATAGAGGGTCCCCTGTTAGCATCCTCTACCTCTTCATTCTCAGGTCTAGTGTTGGTTTCTTGAGCACTATCTTCTACAGACTCAATGTCTTGGGAGGTTTCATTGTTCATGGGCAGACATGCTCCAACATCATCTGGGACATCTTCGTTTTTGCCAGAGTCATCAACCACCACATTTATGGATTCCATCATCACCTTAGTTCTGGAATTAAATACCCTATATGCTTTACTATTTGTAGAGTATCCTAAGAATATTCCTTCCTCACTCTTAGGATCCATCTTTCGCCTCTGTTCACGATCCGCCAAGATATAGCACTTACTCCCAAACACATGGAAATACTTCACATTTGGCTTTCTACCTTTCCATAGCTCATAAAGAGTGACAGAAGTACCTGATATGATAGTTACCCTATTGTGTATATAGCACGCAGTATTCATGGCTTCAGCCCAAAAATGATATGGAAGCTTTTTGGCATGAATCATGACTCTTGCACACTCTTGTATAGTCCTGTTCTTGCGTTCCACCACACCATTCTGCTGAGGAGTGATCGGTGATGAGAATTCATGAGTGATTCCTTCAGATAAGCAGAACTCTTCAAACCTACTATTTTTGAATTCTTTCCCATGATCACTTCTGATTCGAATAACACCACAATCCTTTTCCCGTTGAATCCTTTGACACAACTCTTTGAAGACTGCAAAAACTTCAGACTTTTCTTTGATAAAACTTATCCAAGTGAATCTAGAGTAGTCATCTACGACAACATAGGAATACTTCTTCCCACCAAAACTTTCAACCTGCATAGGTCCCATTAAGTCCATGTGAAGAAGTTCCAGAACTCTAGAAGTTGTGGTAAGATGTTGAAGCCTCTTGTGTGACACCCTTGTTTGCTTCCCAACTTGACATTCACCACATATTTTATCCTCATCAATCTTCAGCTTGGTAATACCTCTAACAACTTCACTTGACATAACTTTCTTCATCCCTTTTAGGTGTAAGTGACCTAATTTCTGATGCCACAGTTTGGTTTCATCTTCCTTTGACATCAAACAAGTAGACAGACTTTCAGGTTCTTGAGGATTCCACAGATAGCAGTTATCCTTAACTGGTTCCCTTCATAACAACTTCATCTTTCTCATTGGTTACTAGACATTCATATTTGGTGAAATTTACTTTGAAACCTACATCACACAGTTGGCTTATACTAATTAAATTTGCGGTCAGCCCTTTGACAAATAGAACACGATATAGATTTGGTTGTCCTGTGTAGTCCAGCTTTCCAACACCTTTTATTTCACCCTTTGATCCATCCCCAAAAGTGACATAATTGGTGGAGTGAGGCTTGATATCTGACAAGAATTTTTTCACACCAGTCAAATGTCTTGAACAACCACTGTTAAAGTACCAATCTTCTCTTGCAGATGCTCTAAGAGAGGTATGTGCTATGAGACCAGCCATCATTTGTCTAAGAATCCATCTTCTCTTCACTTTACCCCAACTCTGTCCTTTATTTTGTTACTGAACAGTTTTGGGATAGCCGTGCAGCTTGTAGCAAAAGGACTTTAAGTGACCAATCTTTCCACAGTAATGGCATCTCCATGATTTATACTTTGATCTACACCCTCTTTTCTGATGCTTCATCTGGTGTTGAAACATGTGATTTGACATCCCCTCTTCTTGCTTTATTTTCTGAGGAACAAACTTCAATACAGGCTTCTTGTAAGTCTCTGCTTGATTGTTAAAACCAAGGCCTTGCACATTTCCAACCTCTTTCTCAGTCTGAAGAATCTCATCCAGCTGCGTGGTACCATTGTTCAACATTCTTATAGATTTGGTCATGTTGTCAAGTTTTGACTTTTGCCATTCAACCTCCTCTTTCAGATCAGCAATGGTTGATAGATGTTCTTCCTTCTCAGCTTCTAGTTGAGCTATCAGAACCTTCTGTTCCAATATTATCTGGCACCTTTCTTCATTCTTGATACACAACTCTGAAAAACCTGTGAAGACTTCTTCCTTAGTGAGTTCTCCAACATAGGATTCTTTGTCAGAGTCAGACTCACAAGTAGTTTCTCCATCAGCCTTACAGATCCCATTCAAAGCTGTCACCAATTTTGCTGATTTTTCTTCAAGATCACTCTCAGACTCTCCTTCTGACCAAGACACTGATAAGCCCTTCTTCTGCCTTTTGAGATACGTGGGACACTCAGTCTTTATGTTCCCATATCCCTCACATTCAAAGCACTGAACTCTCTTCCCTTGATTGGAGTCTTCTTCAGTTCTGGATCTTCTGCCTCCATCCTGGTTCTTACTGATGTCGAGTGACTTGTTCTGAGCATTTGCTCTTGACTTCCAGTCAATTCT
Organism: Lathyrus tuberosus; assembly: GCA_022829125.1. Classification (NCBI taxonomy): domain Eukaryota; kingdom Viridiplantae; phylum Streptophyta; class Magnoliopsida; order Fabales; family Fabaceae; genus Lathyrus; species Lathyrus tuberosus. Next base: position 4,821,270 of record JALAZF010000177.1, on the reverse strand, counting down.
TTTCAACACTTTGTTAAATTGTTTTCCAAGCAATAACAGATCTTTAGACACCCCTTCATCTCTGACCAGGTCACCTTCATCTTCTGATTCAGCAGCATTTGACACAAAAGATATGATCTTCTTCTTTTCAGACTTTTCACTGATCCCTAATTCAAATGTTTGAAGAGATCCCACCAGTTCATCCACTTTCATCTTGTCTATATCCTGAGCTTCCTCTATAGCAGTCACTTTCAAGTCAAATCTCTTAGGTAGAGATCTGAGGATTTTTCTGACCAGTTTGCTGTCAGACATCTTTTCACCTAGGGCACTAGAGGCATTAGCTATCTCAATAATGTTCATATGAAAATCATGAATGCTCTCATCCTCTTTCATCTTCAAACTCTCAAACTTACTAGTGAGAAGCTGAAGTTTTGACATCTTCACCTTTGAAGTCCCTTCATGAGCAACCTTCAAGACCTCCCACGCTTCTTTAGCAATGGTGCAGTGTTCAATCAACCTGAAGATATTCTTGTTAACACCATTGAACAATGCATTCATGGCTTTGGAATTTCCTACGGACCCTTTGTAATCTGCATCATCCCAGTCTTCCTCTTCCTTCACCACATCAGTAGGGGTACCTTTTTCATCTTTAACCTTTGGGGGCTCCCATCCTTTTATAACAACTTTCCATGCTTGATCATCCATGGATTTGATGAATGCTATCATCCTTGGTTTCCAATAGTCATAGTTGGAACCATCAAGCAGAGGTGGTTTGTTCAGAAATCCTCCATCCTTGTCCATTGTACCAGAAAGTACCTTCCCTGAATCTCACCCAGAACCAATTAAGGGTGCAAGCTCTTGATGCCAATTGAAATTCTGGCACAGATATCAGATGTCCTACACAGATGTTGAGACACTGATATCCAACACAATGAACAAGATAACAATAAAAGTAATAGTGCCGAAAGTAAATAACACAGTGATATGTTTACCTAGTTCGGATCAACAATCCTACTCTGGGGGCTACCAAGCCAGGGGCGAAACCAATATACGATAGTATCAATTCACAGATCATACAAACAATGAATAATCTGCTCACTTAATCACTACCCTTCCTATGACTTCTACCTAAGACTCACCTAGGTATGAGGCCCACCTCAAGTCCCTCTACAACCACAACCCATGATTGGTTCCTTTCAACACAAGTAACAAACCGAAAGTCACACTTTCAAAAACACACAATTCTCAATACTTCAAAGCTTATGAGAATTGAAACACAAGAAACTCAATGCTTAAAAACTTATGAGTAACTGACAGAACTTACAACACAAAAACCAGTCCTTATACTGTTATCAGAATGATACCTGTTAGGCTCACAAAATACACTCGAAAACCCTAACAAAACACAAGTAAGTTCCACGCCTAAACTAGGTTTACATCAGTCAATATATAGCATTTAATCTGGACTGAATTTGGGCTTAAAAAATGCAGCAAATAAACTGCTCACAAATCTGCAAAATTAACTCCAACATAATAGGTCTTCAATCCAAAGTTTCCTATTATGTCTCCATAATTAGTAACAACAGGAAATCCGTAAAACCAACAAATAAACACAATCCAAAAATGCTTTGGATGCTACATAGGATAACCAAATATTCACAGAATATTTAGTAACACTTCACAGCAATAGAATCTGCTTTGAAAACTGAATCCAAACGCGATGTCCTATGAGCAGGTATGGGACATCTTCATTCGACATGTTGAATGCAGCCACTTAGAACATCATGATTCAACATCTTGCTTCTATAATAGTTTTAGCAAAATAAATGCCAACCACAAAAGCACCGAAATAACAAAGAGGACTCCCACTTCAAGGATTAAGCACAAGGCTTCTCCCTTCTAAGTGGATCAAGCCTTAAGATCACCAGGGTCACCAAATTAGGGTTTGGTCGACCAGGGCCTCCAGATGGAAATTTTCCTCTGGGCATGAGCCAATGCTTCACAGTATAACCTATGATGCTCAAAGGGATCTCATGAACCCAATCATCAAGTCAATTTAGCCTCAGGGGATGCATTCATCAAAATTCAGGAATTAGGGTTTCTTGACCTAATTCACCCCTAAGTTGACTTTTGGGACAAATCATGAGCCAAGACCTCAAGACATGGGTTAAGGGTCTCTAATACACTACATTGATCCATTTGCAACATTGGATTGATCCAAAAAGCCTGAGCAATAAGTTTCAATTTCATCAGAACCACAGTTAGGGTTTCGCGGAAAAAGTCAATTGTATCTTTGACTTTTGACTAGGACATGCTCCCAAACCCTAAGACATGATTCAATACACCCTATAACACCTATGAAATCAATCCATCAAGTTTGATTTAGGTCAAGGACTTGATTTCATAGAGGATCGCACAGTTTGGAATTCATCTGAAAAAAAGTCAACTGTGCACAAAAGTCAAACTTTAACTTTTTGAGATTTTTCACAATTATGGTTCTTTGACCCCAAAATGATGTTAATGTATGATTGGAATCATCATTCATCAAGAAAAATCAAGAAAAGTGGGATAACTTGTAAAAGGGGTAACCATAAAAAACTTAGAAAATTTTCTAAGTTATGGAATAAAGTGGCTAGGGTACCAACTTTGGAGGATCATAACTCCTAAACCAGAAGGCAATTTTTCCCCATCCAAACCTGGATTTGTAGCTCTTATGGCCCTCTACAAAAGCTTCAACTACCACTCATTCCAATTCCCCATGGATTTCAAGTTATGGAATGATCAAAATCAAGAAAAGTGAAAATGTCACTTTTTTCCAACACTTAGTGAAATTTTCACCAAGTCAGAATCTGCCTTCACTTTTTTCCAAATGTAGGGGCATTTTTCACTTTGATCCAAAAAGTATCAAAACCAATTATGATCAAACAGTTATTGTATCATATGAAGGCTTTCCAAAATGGCCAAGAACTTCATCAAATTCCACTTGAGCCATGAGATATGACAATGGCAATATGCCTTGCTGAAAACTGCCAAGGCTAGGCAGAATTTTGCACTTTTGCTCGATTTGGTAAAATCAGATAATTCCAAGCCTTGTCATCACTTTGAACACATCTAAGGATCAAATCTAAAGGGAACAAACACTGATCCAAGCCTTCAAAGTCTTTGGAACAAGAAATAGCATGTCAAACCTAAAAATCTCTAAAAGAGGGACAAGACTCCAATTTTGGATTGGAGCATTTAATGGATGCACCAAGGTGGCTTGGACTGACACATTTGCAACTGAATTCAGTCAAGAATGATCCAACAACTAGGGAACCACAACTCTGTGCTCTAACCTCTAGTCAATGGCTAGAGGTGACTTGGATTCCTATTGATCAACGTTGCCCAAACCTCTGCTGAAGTTATCATTCACTATTGATCCTAAAACAAACTTGGTCTACTATAAATAGAGCTCAATTGTGATCAGTTTGAGTACACCAAAGCCATCAAACAGATGCTTTCCTCAAAATCACCTTCCCACTTCCAATTTTGCCTTCTAAGGCAAGTCACCATCGGGTTTTCAGTTTTAGAGCTATTCCAACCAAACCAATCACACACACACACACACCTCTCATAAACATCATATAGAAGTGATCCAAACACTCACATAACATCTAGAACACCAAAATCACAAAATCACCTGCCAATTGCTCAAGCCTTTGACAGATTTACAGTTGGGGTACCATCTCATGTTCCAGATCATTTCAATCCAATCCAAGCATCCAGACACACTCCATGGCACCTAGGGAAGCTATCCACATCATTGGAACCTAGTTGTAACACCTCCAACCTAGAACTCAATCATCAGCTGCAAGTGGTAAGCAAGAGCTCTTCTAACTCTATGATCCATGCATTTTTTGCTGCACAATAATTTGGCCATATGTTCATAATCATGCATAGAGTATTTACCCTCAATCCATTGCTTTGTATTCTAAACCTTCATGCAGAATTTAGGGCTCTTGAGGTTTCTCTTTGATTTCTTATTCCATGTTTAAAATAAATGAAATTAAAGACCATAGACATCGTGAGGTTGAAACGAGTAGATTGATATGTAGATTGCATGATATAATCAAGTATTCAGTGAGATTGGATAGAAAACACAAATCTGCAGAAGCAGAGGAAGGGCACGTGTTCTTGCCTTGTTCTTGGCGCCCTTTTTCAAAAATTCAAATATTTGAATTTTGTGATTTTATTAAATTGATTCAAAAATTAATTTCTCTCTGAGTTTTAATGATTTTGAGTTGGTTCTTTTTTTAATAATTCACAAAAATGTTAAAATATTTTATTTTACCAAAAAATCCCAAAAATATTATATATTTCAAATAATTGATATTTTTGCCAAGAATTAATATTTTAATTGTTTTTGACATTTAAATTATTTTTTTTCCTTCTTTGTTTTGCAAATTTTAATGATTTCTAATCATTTTGTAGGTCAAAACTTGATTTTTGAAACATTAATGGAAGATCACAATTTGTTTTCCACATGTTAAACAATTTTGGTCATTTTAATTGAATTTTTTATTCAATTAAAATACATTTTGAAAACAAATTAGGGTTTTTGATTAATTCAACCCTCATCAAACATTTTCAAAACTTTTGGGCCTCTAATAGAGTGTAAGACCCAATCCTTTGTAAATACAAACCTATTTTGGGCCACAAATGTTGTATAAGTCCCATTGTATTTCAAAAGTTCGGCGCGATCATCGCCTGTTTAAAACAAACCATCTGGGCCTCTCCTCGAGCTATAAGACCAATTCAAAATCATTTTGGGCCTCTAATAGAGTGTAATACCCAATCCCCTTTTGAAACCAAAAACTTTTGGGCCTCAGTCATTGTATAAGACCCACGGCGTTTTCAAAACCTTGGCGCGATCGTCGCCCTTTTCAAAATAAACCCTGGGCTTCTCCTTGAGCTATAAGACCCATCTTTGTTCACTTTCAATCATTTTGGGCCTCTTGAGAGAGTGTAAGACCCATCCCCTTTATACAGAAAACCTTTCTTGGGCCTCAGTCACTTGTATAAGTCCCTGTACAAAGCGACAGTGCGATCACTAATAAAACCCTGGGCCTCTCCTTGAGCTGTAAGCCCCAATTTTCCTTTCAAAAAGCACTTTCTCCTTTGATTTTGTAACATAATGTTATTTTCAATTTCTTTGTTGAACAACTAACAATACAGTTTGGAAGCTTTACAACCGAGTAAGTGTTTACCCACTTTCATTTACCGCTTTCATATGTATATAAATGTACTGTGGGGCTGTTTCACTGTAAGTCTTATTTCATAAACTCATATCGACTGTGTAATACTAGTATAGATATTTAGAGTTTCTCCGGCAACTACGTCTAAAACTAGACAAAACCCCGTCTCCTTACATCCGACGTTCTCCCAGATATTTCAACATAACCTAAACCATGAGAATTTTCTTTTACAACAATTTTAGATAACTAGATCTAAAAAATCTCCCCCTTGAACAGTTCATATACATAAGGCCAATGTTCCAAGTGAAACCCCTTCTGGAACTGTTCATCAGCCTCCTCTTGGGCTTAGTGCAAGGACCCACAGGCTTCCTAAAAGCATCCTCGCCTCCTCTTGGGCATTGTACAAGGACCCGTCGGCTTCTTAGAAGTTTTCACAACCTCCTCTTAGGCTTCGTATAATGATTCTTCCTCCGGGAAGATAGCCTCCTCTTGGGCTTCGTACAAATTGTCCCTTCGGCTTCTTAAAAGTTTTTCTCGCCTCCTCTTGGGCTTCGTACAAATTGTCCCGACGACCTCTTAAAGGTATAGGAACAAAAATTAGTCATCTTAATAGAACAGTCTTTCAAAGAGTCTAGATCTTTCTACCGCGAATATACTGTCTCTTGATCTCTCTTGAGCATAGTACAAAAGATAAAACTCTAGACTTGGACAGTCTAATCTCCTTGAGTCTCGAAGACATTCTCAAGTTCATTTCAAAAATAGGAAAAAAACACTCGTAGACTTGGGCAGTCTCAATACCCTTCAGATTCCCCGTTTCCTTAAAGAACGGGAAATAATCCCGGTCCTCAGATCAAATCCATGAGTACAACATTACCCATATAAGAATTGATTTTCTCTTTTAACCAACATACTGGACCTGTCACTCAACTGAAACAGTAACCCTAGCCTCCTCTTAGGCTTTGTACAATGATTCTCCCCACCAGAGTTAACCTTTGCAGCCTTCATCTCGGGCTTTGTACGAGATACAAAACACTCTCTTGTTGAGTATAAAAGACTCTCTTGTTGAGTCAAACCTTTGCAGCCTCCATGTCGGTCTTTGTACGAGATACAAAACACTCTCTTGTTGAGTATAAAAAGACTCTCTTGTTGAGTCGATCACCTTTAGCCTCTATCTCGGGCTTCGTACGAGATAGAAAAACACTCTCTTGTTGAGTATAAAAGACTCTCTTGTTGAGTCAATCCTCTTTTAGCCTCTATCTCGGGCTTCGTACGAGATACAAATCACTCTCTTGGTGAGTATAAAAGACTCTCTTGTTAAGTCAAACCCTTTTAGCCTCCGTCTTGGGCTTCGTACAAGACACATTTAAAAACACTCTCTTGTTGAGTTAACCCTTTTAGCCTCTATCTCGGGCTTGGTACGAGACACAAAAGTATCCTTTTGTTGGGTCAATAGCCTCCTATTAGGCTTTGTATAAAGAAATCCCCGTTTGATTCAATCAACCTTTTAGCATCAAATCATGCTTTGGTCACAACATACAAACATCAACAACTCCTTTTCCCTTGTCTAATTGCTGTAAGAGGCAAGCCTCTGGATTATTTACATCCACGCCACTGTCCCTCTTTTAGCATGAGAAATTCCTAAGGAAAGATGACATTGCTATAAACTGAGTTAAAGTCTTCTCCTTCAGGTTGAAAATCCCCTATAAAGGAAATTATGGCATTGCTAGATTCGCATATCCCAGTTAAAGTAATTCTCCTTTATAATCAGTCACCCAATAATTGTGACAAACAGACCCCTTTAGAGATGACAAATTCTCTCTAAAGTCAACACCCTTTTAGTATCACATCTTGGGCTTCGAACAAGATACAAATAGACCCTTCAGCTTCACATCTTGGGCTTTGGACAAAATACAAACCACCTTTAGCTTCATGTCTTAGGCTTTGAACAAGACACCAAAACACCATTTCCTCCCATAGAATAGGAGGAACTACGATCACTCTGATTTCTTTATCCCGGGAATACGTAGGCATAAGATTGCAAAAGAATCTTAGCGAGCACACTAATCAAAAAAACCCTAAAGTCCCCTACCTCCAGCCAATCTAGTGCAGTATCCTAACAATTTCCCCATGAACAGTCCCGGTATTTTGTCCTGAACAAAATAAGCAGAGAGAGGCCCACGAACTAAAACCGCATCTGTAAACCAACAATTTTGACTGTTTAACCTCAGTTTGCAAGCAGGGTTAGTTGGAGACATCTATTTCCCTTCTTTCATCAGCTTCAATAGGATAAAAAATGAATTGACCTATAGTACCCCAGAGCGGCAGTGCTTAAGAACCACGTCCAAAATCGCTCGCTGCAGAAAAATGGTGCCCACCGTGGGGCCAAACAAAGGAATCATGTCTCTCTTATCTCTCTGGTTGAAACCTTCCCTTAGGACGAGTCCTTGGGTTCACAATGTATCACCTAATGATAGTTCCATCGGGGAATGTCATTATTGCTAGGATCGGCCCTCACTAGGATCTTAGGTAAAAAACCTTTAAGTTGGGAAGGTACCACAGAATGGCAACTCCGCCGGGGAGCCATTTTCTGTTAGGATCATAGGATTCGTAGCTCTTAAAAAGTCTAGGACATTAGGACAAATATATATACTGCTTTTCCTAATTGATATCTGTGTTTATTTTTCTGCTAATGGGAATGCGTGTGATGCCGCATGTGTAAAGATTGAGTATACACCTAGGAAAAACCTCTTTCAGTAGTGCGGAAGCTATCCGAAATAGTTGTCACGCGATACTACCCTCTTCTAAGATTCTTCGAAATACATCACCTAGCACGGTTCCCGGCCCGCTGATGTTATCTCGACAAGAATCAATGATTTTGAGAGACAGGTACAAAAATCACTAGTATAAACCTTTGGGATGGGTAGAGCCTTGACTTCTTGACACCGACCCTTTGACCCCATGTTTTTTCTATGTTTTTGTGTGCTGCATTCATGCATTCATTTTAAAAAACATTAAGCAAAGAAAAATTTTCTCTTCTAGTCTCTCTTTTTCAAATTAAATTGAGACAATGATTGCAAATGTCAGAGAAAGGAGATTGCGCTAATGGATTTCGGTAGAAGAAAAACTCACAAGTATACCTTCAAGGTTCCAAAACTAGAGGATTTGAGAGGATTAGCAAGGATGATCACTAACCCTGACGCTTTCAGAGCCAAGTACGGAGGTCTACTACCTCTGTTAAGGGTCCATGTAATTGAAGGAATCCTGGAGGCACTCTTTCAGTTTTACGATCCGGTCTATCACTGTTTCACATTCCCGGATTACCAGCTCGCACCAACGCTGGAGGAGTATTCTCATCTGATTGATCTACCCATTACTGATCAAGCTCCCTTTTCTGGACTGGAAGAAATTCCAAAGGATCAAATCATTGCAAGAGTAATATATTTGGATGAGTCAGAAATCAAGACTCACATGACCACCAAGGGAGGAATCCCAGGTTTACCAGCCAAGTTTCTGGTAAAGAAAGCTCTATACTTTGCTAGTATAGGGAACGTGACTGCTTTTGAAAGCATCTTTGTTTTACTCACCTATGGGTTATTTCTGTTTCCCAACATTGATAACTTCGTCGATATCAACGCCCTTAAGGTTTTTCTCATCGAAAATGCCGTACCAACCTTGCTCGCAGATGCGTATCATTCTGTACACTTAAGGAATTTATAAAGCGGAGGAATGATCACGTGTTGTGTACCCCTGCTATATAAATGGTTTGTCTCCCATTTGCCTAAGTCTGCCGCTTTTTGGGATCATAAGAGTGCCTTACGTTGGTCGCAGAAAATCATGTCTCTTACCAACTTGGATATAGATTGGTACAATAGGATTTATGACGGGATCAGGATCATTAACCGTTGTGGAAACTTCCCCAACGTACCCCTCATAGGAACTAAGGGAGGAATCAACTACCATCCAGTTTTAGTTCGTCGTCAATTTGGATACCCGATGAGGCATGTCCCGCGTAATGCTCATCTGGAAGGTCTTTTCTTCAAGGAAGGAGAAAATGACAGTGCACTAAAGATGGAAATAGTGCACGCTTGGAAACATGTTCATAAGAAAGGACGGGAGTCTCTAGGAAAACCGAACTGTGTCTCGGTGGAGCCTTATCTCCAATGGGTATAAACTAGAGCTCTAAATATGCCTTATCCTCATCAAGGAATTCTTCTGCCAAGGGAATCTGTCATGTACTTCATGACTGAAACAGAAAAACTTCAGGTTACTCTCAACAAAGTTCAACAGGAGAGGAGGTCTTGGAAGAACAAGTACCGCATTCTCAATGTGGAGTGTACCAAAATACAACAACTGCTGAAAGATAAGGATGCTCTAATTGAGATTTTGGAGCAACATACTGTAGAAAATCAGGATGACCAAAGGAATTTGCTCGCTCCTTTCACTTGGCAAAGGAATGACAACCCGACAACGGCCCAAGAGCCCCAGTCCAAGAAAAAGAAAGTACCAGAATCAACAACCGAGTTCTCCTTAGAGAGGACTCGGGACCCATTAGCTTAGGTTTCTGTTTCCGCACCTTGTAATTTACTATATTTCCATTTCTGCAATCCTTTGAATTCAATAAAATGGGGGTGTCCCCACTGTTTGATATTTGCAATCTAATTGTCGAAGTTTATTTTGATTAAACCAAAAAAAAAATTAATATAATCATTGCATTCATCATTCTCACGTCACGTATTCTTCTTACCTATGAATCTCATGTTTGTGTCTCGGTTCTAGAGTCAAACTGTCTCATTCATACAATACTCGGGCCAATCTTCAGAAAAAGATGGATGATCTCGAGGAAGAGAACATAGAGTTGAAATAAGAGATCTACACTCTGAGAGAGGATATGAGAAAGCTTCGTAACGACATGCAAGCTATGGCAGAAGCTCAGCTACAAAGAACTGTGATCTCAGAGATCACCTCAACGCCCATAGTAGAGAAGTATGATCCTAGGTATCAAATGCTGAAAGATCGTCCCTGGGGTATGCCTGTTAACTATATCCTAGAAGGATATGTTCCGCCGATCACTGAAGATCAGGGAATCATAGCAGAAGCCGTTGGGCCTGAAGGTTACAAACTTTGGGAAAGCAAGGATGTCAGAGGCATAATGAGGACTCCTGAAGGTTACAAACTTCAGGAAATGCCAAGATTAACTGCCGTAGTAACGGTACCACCCCCTGTGGTGCACACTGTCCCGGAAGGACAGATTCCACAGATACCTTCTAGTAGAAAGGAAAGTATGTTCTATAGAATGGATGAATTCAAGGAGCAGTTCCTGGAAATGCAAAAGGAACTGCAGGTTGTTCGCAGTCAGGATTTATTTGGAAAGGACGCCGCAGACCTTTGTTTGGTCCCCAATGTGAAAGTCCCGCACAAGTTCCAAGTACCCGATTTTGAAAAGTACAAGGGTAACTCTTGCCCTCAAAACCATTTGGTGATGTACGCTCGGCGAATGTCAGCTCAGACAGAGAACCAGGATCTACTGATTCACTATTTTCAGGATAGTTTAACCGGTGCCGCATTAAAATGGTACATGGGTTTAAACCGCGCTACGATTAGCACTTTCAGAGATCTTGGCACTGCCTTCATCCAACAATATAAATACAATTTGGACATGGCACCAGACCGAGATCAACTAAGATCAATGTCATAAAAGGATAAGGAAACCTTTAAGGAATACGCTCAGAGATGGCGTGAAATTTCCGCTCAGATTTGTCCACCTCTTGAGGAAAAAGAGATGACAAAGATTTTCTTCAAAACCTTGAGCTCATTTTACTACGACAAAATGGTTTCCAGTGCGCCCAGCGACTTCACTAAAATGGTCGGTATGGGAGTGCGTCTCGAGGAAGCCGTTCGAGAAGGACGTCTAGTCAAAAACACTGGGTCGACAAGCGGTACTAAAAAATACGGTAGTGCTCTCCCTAAGAAAAAGGAGCAAGATATTAGGAATATCTCTCTCATAAAGCAAAGACGAAGGTACCAACCAGTAGCAGCTGTAACTCCTGCTATCAATCCTGCGCCTGTTCCTACGTATCAACCTCAGGTTATGCAGAGTTAACCTAATTAGCAGCAATTTCAGCAAAGGACACAACAACCTCTTCAGCAGGCTCGTCCTCAATACAACAACAACCGTACAACGCGGCCACTAGGATTTGATCCTATACCCGTATCGTACGCAGAACTATTTCCATTAATGTTAGCCCAGGGGCATGTCTAGACTAAGTCTCCTCTTACAGTACAGAAAAATCTGCCTTTTTGGTTCAAAGCGAATCAGACTTGTCCTTACCATCAAGGAGGACCAGGGCATAACATAGAGAATTGTCTCAGTTTCAAATTGGAAGTGAAAAATCTTGTTAGGAGCGGGGTCTTGTCTTTCAAGGATACGAATCCTAATGTTCTCACAAACTCGTTGCCTCAACATGGGAAAGCTGCAATCAATTTGATAGAGGGAGAGTCTAACAACATTTATCAAATTCATGATGTACTCTTATTAAGGGCTAATTTGGTCAAGATGCATTGTAGACAGAGTGGATATGGCCATGTGCCACCTCATAATTATCACCAGTGTGATATCTGCTCTAAAAGCAATCGAGGATGTTCTGTGGTGCAATCAGCTCTATAGGAACAGATGGATCTCAGATGGATCCAAGAGCACCAAGTTCGTGGAGTTAACATGGTTTATACGAATTCCAACATCATTCAAAACCACGACATCCTACGATGAATGTCAACTAGGTGGCGATACACTCAAGGCAAAGCCAGTATCATAATGTGCCGCGACACGATTATAATTCTTGTCTGACTTGCTCAGTAAATAAACAGGGATGTTCTTTCATACAGGAGGCCCTACAGCGTCAGATGGATCTTGGATGGATTAAAGACTACCATGATAGGAATCATTATTAAATCAACATGATTCAAATCTTTGATATTCACTTGATGAATACCAGCCTGGTGGAGTTACATGCTAAACAGGTCCGGCTCGGGTTCCTGGTATCACATGATTATCAGAGCTGTAAAGCAGGTTGCGAAGACGATCAGGGTTCTGCCCTTGTCTAGGAAACACTTCAGCACTTGTTGAACCACTGGTGGCTTCCAATCTATATGGATGAAGACACCCAGCAAATTAGTATCACTAACGAGAATTCAACTAGATATCAAAGTCAGGATGTTCGGTCGATGCAAACAGATCTAGTAAGGTTACACTGTATTCAAAGTGGGCGTGGCCAGGTGCCACTACACAACTATGAGCGGTGTGGAGTTTGCTCAGTGGATAATCAAGGATGCTACCTCGTGCGTTTCATACCCCAAATTTTGACCACTAAGATTTCCCATCATTGTGCAAATCATCATCACAATATGGATGAACCATCATGCCTCATCAAATGCCTTAAGGGTTGTTGAGAATTCACTACAATTAAAATTAGGGTTTCACGCCCTCTCTGAGTACTTAGACAAAGGATCAATCAAGGAATGACATGATCTTCAACTCGTCTAACCTCTCAAACAATCACAAGGGATCAAGAGGACTCTCACTTCAAGGATTAAGCACAAAGCTGCTCCCTTCTAGGTGGATCAAGCTTCAAGATCGCCAGTGTCACCAAATTAGGGTTTTGGTCGACCAGGGCCTCCAGAGGGAACTTTTCCACTGGGCATGAGCCAAGGATCCAAAACACAACCTAATATACTCCATGGAACCTCATGGACCCAATCATCAAGTCAATTTGACCTCAGGGGATGCATTCATCAAAAATCAGGAATTAGGGTTTCTTGACCTAATTCACCCCTAAGTTGACTTTTGGGGAAAATCATGAACCAAGACCTCAAGACATGATTTGAGGGTCTCTAATGAACTATATTGATCCATTTGGAACCATGGATTAATCCAAGAAGCTTGAGCAACAAGTCTCAATTTCATCTGCACCATAATTAGGGTTTCGCGAGGAAAGTCAACTGTAACTTTGACTTTTGACCTGGACATGCTCCCAAACCCTAGGACATACCTCAATGTACCCTATGACACCCATGGAACATGTCCATCAAGTTTGATTTAGGTCAAGGACATGATTTCCTGAAGAATTGCACAGTTTGGAATTCATCTGATAAAAAGTCAACTGTGCACAAAAGTCAACTTTGACTTTTTGAGATTTTTCACCAAAATGGATTTTTAACCCTAAAATGATGTTAATGTGTGATTTGAATCATCATTCATCAAGAAAAATCAAGAAAAGTTGGATAACTTGTAAAAGGGGTAACCATAAAAACTTTGAAAATTTTCTAAGTTAAAAATAAAGTGACAAGGGTACCAACTTTGGAGGATCATAACTCCTAAACCACAAAGCCATTTTTCCTCATCCAAAGATGGATTTGTAGCCCTCATTACCCTCTACAAAAACTTCAACTACAAGTCATTCCAATTCATTAAGGATTTTGAGTTATGGAGTGATCAAAATGGCTGAAAAATGAAAATGTCACTTTTTCCAACATTAGTGAATTTTTCACTAAGTCCAAATCTGTCTTCATTTTTTTCCAAATGTAGGGGGATTTTTCACTTGGATTCAAAAGAGATCAAAACCAAACATATTCAAACAGTTGTTGTATGATGTAAGGGCTTTCCAAAATGGCCAAGAGCATTGCCAAATTCCATTTGGGCTATGAATTATGACATTGTCAAGTTGCCTTGTTGAAATCTGTCAAGGCAAGGCAGAATTTGCATTTTTGCTCGATTTTCCAAAATTGGCCAAATCCAAATGCTCCTATCCACTTGGACACATCTGAGGATTGAATCTCAAGGGGACAATCACTGAGCCAAGCCTCCAAAGTCCTTGGAACAAGAAAAAGCATGTTGAACCTAGAATTGCCAAAATAGGGACAAGACTCCAAATTTGGATTGGAGCATTCAATGGAAGCATCAAGGTGGCATGGACTGAGCCGTTTTCATTTGAATTCAGTCAAGACTTATCCAAGACCAAGGGAACCAGCAGCCTGTGCCCTAACCTCTAGTCAATGGCTAGAGGAGACTTGAACTTCCATTGGCCAACATTGAACAAACCTACTCAGCAGTTGCCATTCACTATTCCTTGCAAAACAAACTTGCTCTACTATAAATAAAGCTCAATTGTGATCAGTTTGAGTACACCAAAACCATCAGATAGATGTTTTCCTCAAAATCTCTTCTTTCACTCCAATTTTGCCTTCTAAGGCAAGTCACTATCGGGTTTTGAGTTTGAGAGCTTTTCCAATCAAACCAATCACTTACACACCTCACATACATCATATAGAAGTGATCCAAACACTCACATAACATCTGGAACACTGATTTCACAAAATCACTAGCCAATTGCTCAAGTTCATGACAGTTTTGCAGTTGAGGTGCCATCCTCAATTCCAAACCATTTCAATCTGTTCCAAGCACTCAGACACATCACTTGGCACCTAGGGAAGCTATCCACATCATTGGAACCAAGCTGTAACACCTCCAACACAAATCACGATCACCAGCTGCAAGTGGTAAGCATGAGCTCTTCTAACTCTATGATCCATGCAATTTTTGCTGCACAATAATTTGGCCATATTTTCATAATCATGCATGGAATGTTTCCCCTCAATTAATTGCATTGTTTGAATCGTGTATCAAAAATCCTAGCCTTCATGCAGAAATTAGGGTTCTTGAGGATTTTTCATGATTTCTTGTTCTATGTTTAATTTAAATGAAATTAATGGACATACACATGATCATGAGGTTGAGACGAGCATAATGATATGTGGATTGCATGTTATAATCAAGTATTCAGAGAGATTGGAGAGAAAATGCAAATCTGGCCAAGCCCAGAACACGCGCGTGTTCTTGGTGTGTTCTTGGCGCCTTTTTTCAAAATTTGAATATTTGAATTTTGTGATTTTATTTAATTGATTCAAAAATTAATTTTTCTCTGAGTTTTAATGATTTTGAGTTGATTCTTTTTTTAATAATTCACAAAAATGTTAAAATATTTTATTTTATCAAAAAATCCCAAAAATATTATTTATTTTGTATAATTGATATTTTTGCAAAGAATTAATGTTTTAACTGTTTTTAACATTTAAAATATTGTTTCCATCTTGATTTTGCAATTTTTAATGCTTTCTAATTATTTTGTAGGTCAATACTTAATTTTTGAAGCATTAATCCAAGATCACAATTTGTTTTCCATATGTTAAACAATTTTGATCATTTTAATTGAATTTTTATTCAATTAAATACATTTTTGAAAACAAATTAGGGTTTTTGGATTAATTCAACCCTCATAAATCATTTTCAAAACACTTTGGGACTCTAATTGAGTGTAAGACCCAATCCTTTTTTGACCAAATCATTTTTGGGCCTCAGTGTATTGTATAAGTCCCGATACCGTAAAAAACAAACGGCGTGATCGTCGCCTTTTCAAAATAACCTTTTGGGCCTACCCTCGAGTAGTAAGACCCATTTCTTTTCTTAAAATACACTTGGGCCTCTAATAGAGTGTAAGACCCAATCCCCTTTTAACCAAAACATTTTGGGCCTCACTTATTGTATAAGTCCCTCCGCGTTAAAAGAAAACCTCGGCGCGATCGCCATTTCAAACGAAAAGTCAACTGGGCCTACCCTCGAGTAGTAAGACCCATCTCTTTTTCTTTAAACTTTTTTTGGGCCTCTATTAGAGTGTAAGACCCAACCCCTTTGTACAGAAAACTTTTTGGGCCTCAGTCACTTGTATAAGTCCCTCTGTACAAATTCAAATAGTGCGCTCACTGATAAAACCCTGGGCCTCTCCTTGATCTGTAAGCCCCAAGTCTTTCTTTTTCAAAGCACTTTCTCCTTTGATTTTGAATATACTGTTGTTTTCAATCTTTCTTTGTTGAACAACTAACCAAACAGCATGGAAGCTCTACAACTGAGTAAGTGGTTATTGCTTTCATTTACCGCTTTCATATACATATAACTGTATTGTGGGGCTGTTTCACTGTAAGTCTTCTTTCATAAACTCATATCAACTGTGTAATAATAGTATAGATATTTAGAGTTTCCCCGGCAACTACGTCTAGCATTAAGCCTGTTGATTACTCTTAGAAATAGCCTATACTAGATCCCCATAGGATTACCAGACATAGTCTTCCCTCCTCTTGGGGTTAAACAATATGGAGATATGAAAGACAGCATTCCCTGTGAACCCTTTCATAGACTGTCACCTTTAGAAGTTGTCAAAGAAACTCTATTCCCCAGAGATGATCTCTTCTCCGTGAATTGCATCTCTTGAGTTTCTTCCAAATTCTCGAACTTTCCTGACTTTGATCTATTCTCGGTGAATAACATTGCCTTGAATTTCTCGGGGTTTGGGGACCCACAGGCTTCTTAAAAGCACTTGTCAAGAAACTCTACTCCCCATAGATGATCTTTTCTCCGTGAATGGCATCTCTTGAGTTTCTTCCAAATTCTCGGACTTTCCTGGCTTGATCTATTCCTTGTGAATAGCTTGCCTTGAATTTCTCGGGGTTTGGGGACCCATCGGCTTCTTAAAAGCATCGGCCTCCTCTTGGGCATCGTACAAGGACCCTCAGGCTTCCTAAAAGCAACCCCGCCTCCTCTTGGGCTTAGTACAAGGACTTGCCGGCTTCCTAGAAGTATTCACAGTCTCCTCTTAGGCTTCGTATAATGATCTCTTCCTCCGGGAATGATAGCCTTCTCTTGGGCTTCGTACAAGGACCGATCGACTTCTTAAAAGTTTCTAGCCTCCTCTTGGGCTTCATACAAATTGTCCCTACGACCTCCTAAAGGTATAGGAACAGAACTTAGTCAGCTTCATAGAGCAGTCCTTTCAAAAAGTTTACTACTGTTTCTCAAAGTATAGTACAAAAGATGAAACTCTAGACTTGGACTGTCTAATCTCCTTGAGTCTCAAAGACATTCTCAAGCACCCTTCAAGAATAAGAAGTAAACCCGTAGACTCGGACAATCTCAATACCCTTTGGATTTCCAGCTTCCTTAAAAAATAGGAATAACCCGGGTCCTTGAATCAAATCCTTGAGTACAGTGTTGCTCATATAAGAACTGATTTTCTCTTTAAAAATCAGTATACTGGACCTGTCACTTAACTGAAACAGTCACCATAGCCTCCTCTTGGGCTTTGTACAATGATCCTCCCCAGCAGAGTCAAACAACGTTTAGCCTCTCTCTCGGGCTTTGTACGAGACACATAAGGGAATTCCTCGTTGAGCCAATCACCCTTTTGCCTCCATCTCGGGCTTTATACGAGATACAAAAAGATTCTTATTAAGCCAAACAAATAAACAATAGCCTCCATCTCGGGCTTTATACGAGATACCAAAAGATTCCCTTGTCAAATCAAACCTTTTCACCTCCATCTCGGGCTTTGTACGAGATACAAAAACACTCTCTTGTTGAGTATAAAAGATCCTCTTGTAGGATCACCCCCTTTTAGCTTCTCTCTCGGGCTTTGTACGAGACACATATCAGCCTCCTCTTAGGCTTTATATAAGAAAACCACTGGTTGATCCAATTAACCTTTTAGCATCAAAGCCGTGCCTCGTTCACAGTACACAAACATCAACAACTCCTTCCCCTTCATCTAATCGCTGTAAGCGGCAAGCCTCTGGATCATCTACATCCATGCCACTGTCCCTCTTTTAGCATGAGAAATTCCTAAGGAAAGATAGCATTGCTCTACACTGAGTTAAAGTCTTCTCCTTCAGGTTAAAATCACCTATAAAGGAAATTATGGCATTGCTAGGATCCGCGTATCCCAGTTAAAGTAATCCTCCTTTACAGTCAGTCACCCGACAGTTGTGACAAACAGACCCCCTTTAGAGATGACAAATTCTCTCTATAGTCAAACCCTTTTAGCTTCACATCTTGGGCTTTGAACAACATACAAATCACCTTTAGCTTCACGTCTTGGGCTTTGAACAAGACACCAAAACACCCATTTCCTCCCATAGAATAAGAGGAACTACGAACGCTCTGATTTCCCTATTTCGGTAAACGGGAATACGTAGGCATAAGATTGACAGAAAAATCTTAGCGAGCACACTAAACAAAAACCCAAAATCCCATACTCTCATGTATATATCAAAAAGCATCAGTCCTTACATCCTAATCCTTGTTTCCCGCTAGAAAGTCCTAGAAAGAAAACTGTATTGGCGAAAATACAAATAACCAGTACAAAGGCCCCCCACATTGATCGTATCCGTAACCTAACAGACCGCTGTTTAAACCCAGTATGCAAAGCAGGGTTAATTGGAGACATCTATTTCCCTTCCTTATTCAGCTCACAATAGGATAAAAAATGAATCGACCTGTAGTAAACTCAACCACAGAGAGCGACCAGTGCTTAAGAACCAAGTCCAGTTCCGCTCGCTACAGAAAAATGGCGCCCACCGTGGGGCCCGTTTAAGGTTAGATAAGCACGGTCTCCCTTTGAATACCACAGATTGGGGCTTCCGCCGGGGAACCCATTTTCTGTCAGGAACTTAGGATTCATAGCTTTAAAGGTCTAGGATGTTTAGGACAAATATATATACTGCTTTTCCTAATTGCTATACATGTTTATTTTTCTGCTAATGGGAATGCGTGTGATGCCGCATGTGGAAAGATTGAGTATACACTTAAGATAAGTGATGGCGACGAGGTTGACCATCAACCTCAGTGGAGGCTGACCAATACAACCCATTCTCTCACCTAGACAATGGGCCGATTGTGATGTCTGAGAAGCTGAGGAGCCAAACCCTTTTGTAGTGCGGAAACTATCGGGAATAATTGTTACGCGATACTACCCTCATTTGAGGATGGTGATCTATTCTCGGTGAATGGCACTTACTCTAAGATTTCTCAACAACTCGCTGGCGATCTGCTTGTTGTTTTGCTTTCCTGGGAGGAGCTGATGATAATGAGTACAGGTACAAAAATCACCCTAGTATAAACCTTTGGGGATGGGTAGAGCCTTGACTTCATGACAAAGACCCTTTGACCCCATGTTTTTTCTATGTTTTTGTGTGTTGCATTCATGCATTCATTTAAAAAACATTAAAACATTCAAAAAAAATTTTCTCTTCTAGTCTCTCTATTTTTCAAATTAAACTAAGACTGTGATTGCAAATATCAGAGAAAAGGATGCCACTAATGGATTTCGGTAGAAGGAGAACTCATACGTACACCTTCAAGGTTCCAAAACTAGAGGATTTGAGAGGGTTGGCGAGGATGATCACTAACCCTGGGGCTTTCAGAGCCAAGCACGGAGGTCTGCTACCACTATTAAGAGTCCATGTGATTGAGGGAATCATGGATGCACTCATTCAGTTTTACGATCCGGTTTATCACTGTTTCACATTCCCGGATTACCAGCTAGCACCAACGCTGGAGGAGTATTCTCATCTGATTGATCTACATATCACTGATCGAGCTCCATTTTCTGGACTGGAAGAAATTCCAAAGAATCAGATCATTGCAAGAGCAATTCATTTGGACGAGTCTGAGGTTAGGACTCACATAACCACTAAGGGTGGCATCCAAGGTTTGCCAGCCCAGTTCTTGACAAAGAAAGCCCTGTATTTTGCCAGTATAGGAAACATCACTGCTTTTGAAAGCATCTTTGTCTTGCTCACCTACGGGTTATTTTTGTTTCCCAACATCAATAACTTCGTCGATATTAACTCCATTAAGGTTTTTCTCATTGGAAACCCTGTTCCGACTTTGCTCGCAGATGCGTATCATTCTGTACACTTAGGAAATTTGTACAGTGGAGGGGAGATCACATGCTGTGTACCTCTACTTTATAAATGGTTTATCTCCCACTTGCCCAAGTCTGCTGCATTTTGGGATTGCAAGAGTGCCTTACGTTGGTCGCAGAAAATCATGTCTCTTACCAACTCTGATATAGATTGGTGTAATAGGATCTATGATGGAATTAGAATCATTGATCATTGTGGAAACTTCCCCAACGTACCCCTTATAGGAACTAAGGGAGGAATCAACTATCATCCGGTGTTGGTTCACCGTCAATTTGGATACCCGATGAGACACGTCCCACGGGGTGTTCATCTGGAAGGTCTTTTCTTCAATGAAGGAGAAAATGACAAAGCACTAAAAATGGAAATAGTGCATGCTTGGAAACTGGTTCATAAGAAAGGACGAGAGTTTCTAGGAAAACCGGATTGTGTCTCGGTGGAGCCCTATCTCCATTGCGTACAAACTAGAGCTCTCAAGCTAAAAATGCCTTATCCTCATTACGGAATTCTTCCGCCCAGGGAATCTGTCATGTACTTCATGACAGAAACTGAAAAGCTTCAGGTTACTCTCAACAAAGTTCAACGGGAGAGAAGGTCTTGGAAAAACAAGTACCGCACCCTCGACGTAGAGTGCATCAAAATACATCAATTACTGAAAGAAAAAGATGCTCTGATTGAGATTTTAGAGCAACATGTTGTAGAGAATCAAGATGACCAATGGAATTTGCTCACTCCTTTCACCTGGCAAAGGAATGACAACCCGACAACGGCCCGAGAGCCCCGGTCAAAGAAAAGGAAAGTCCCAGAATCAGCACCCGATTTCTCTTCAGAAAGGACTCGGGACTCATTAGCTTAGGTTTCTGTTTCTGCACCTTGTAATCTACTATATTTCCATTTCTGTAATCCTTTGAATTTCAATAAAAAGGGGGTTTCCCCACTGTTTGATATTTGCAATCTAATTGTCGAAGTTTATTTTGATTAAACCAAAAAACAATTAATATAATCATTGCATTCATCATTCTCACATCACGTATTCTTCTTCCCTACGAATCTCACGTTTGTGTCTCGATTCTAGAGTCAGACTGTCTTATTCGTATAATACTCGGGTCAATCGTCAGAAAAAGATGGATGATCTTGAGAAAGAAAATAGAGAGTTGAAAGAAGAGATCGACACTCTGAGAGAGGATATGAGAAAGCTTTGTAACGACATGCAAGCCATGGCAGAAGCTCAGCTACAAAGAACTGTGATCTCAAAGATCACCTCAACGCCCAGAGTGGAGAAGTATGATCCTAGGTATCAAATACCGAAAGATCGTCCTTGGGGCATGCCTGTTAACTATATCCCAGAAGGATATGATCCGCCGATCACTGAAGATCAGGGAATCTCAACAGAAGCCGCTGGACCTGAAGGTTACAAACTTCAGGAAAGCGAAGATGCCAGGGGCATACTGAAGACTCCTGAAGGTTACAAACTTCGGGAGACGCCAAGATTTACTGCCGTAGTCACGGTACCACCCCCTGTGGTGCACACTATCTCGGAAGGACATATTCCAGCTATACCTTCTGGTAAAAAGGAAACTATGTTTGACAGAATGGATGAATTCCAGGAGCAGTTCCTGGAAATGCAGAAGGAGCTGTAAGCCATCCGCGGTCAGGATTTATTTGGAAAGGATGCCGCAGACCTCTGCTTGGTCCCCAATGTGAAAGTCCCACACAAGTTCCAAGTGCCCGACTTTGAAAAATACAAGGGTAAATCTTGCCCTCAAAGCCATCTGGTGATGTACGCTCGGCGGATGCCAGCTCAGACGGAGAATCAGGACCTACTGATTCACTACTTCCAGGATAGTTTAACCGGTACCCGCATTAAAATGGTACATGGGTTTAAACCATACTACGATCAGTACATTCAGAGATCTTGGTACTTCCTTCGTCCAACAATACAAATACAATTTGGACATCGCACCCGACAGAGATCAACTCAGATCAATATCGCAAAGGGACAAGGAAACCTTTAAGGAGTATGCTCAAAGGTGGCGTGAAATTGCCGCTCAAATTTGTCCGTCTCTTGAGGAAAAAGAGATGACAAAAATCTTCTTAAAGACCTTAAGCTCATTTTACTATGACCGAATGGATGCCAGTGCACCTAGTGATTTCACCGAGATGGTGGGCATGGGCGTACGTCTTGAGGAAGCCGTCCGAGAAAGACGTTTGGTAAAAGACACTAGATCGACGAGGTTTAAGGTGGTCAAGATGCATTATAGACAAAGTGGATATGGCCATGTGCCACCTCATAATTGAGACACTAAATCCGCCTTTTTGGTTTAAGGTGGATCAAACTTGCCCTTATCATCAAGGAGGTTCAGGGCATAACATTGAGAATTGTCTCGATTTCAAGTCCGACGTGCAAAAACTTGTTAGGATCAGGGTCTTATCCTTCAAGGATACAAATCCTAATGTTCTCACAAACCCGCTGCCTCAACACGAGAAAGCTGCAGTCAATCTGATTGAGAAAGAGACTAACGACGTCTATCAAATTCATGATGTACTCTTGTTAAAGACCAATCTGGTCAAGATGCATTATAGACAAAGTGGATATGGCCATGTGCCACCTCATAATCATCACCAGTGTGATGTTTGCTCTAAAAACAATCAAGGATGTTCTGTGGTGCAAGCAGCTCTATAGGAACAAATGGATCTCAGATGGATCCAAGAGCATCGAGTTCATGGAGTTAACATGGTCTACACGAATTCCAACGTCATTCAAAATCACGACATCTGTGCGATGAATGTCAACTTGGTGGCAATGCACTCAAGGCAAAGCCAGTATGATAATTTCCCGCGGCATGATTACAATTCCTGTCTGACTTGCTCGGTAAACAAACAGGGTTGTTCTTTTGTACAAGAAGCCCTCCAGTGTCAGATGGATCTTGGATGGATCCAAGACTACCATGATAGGAACCCTTATTAGATCAACATGGTTTAGATCTTCGATATTCGCGTGATGAATACCAACCTGGTAGAATTACATGCTGAGCAGGTCCGACTCGGATTCTTAATATCACATGACTATCAAAGCTGTAAAGCGGGTTGCAAAAATGATCGAGGTTGTACCCTTGTCCAGGAGGCACTTCAGCACTTTTTAAATCACTGGTGGATGCTAATTTATATGGATGAAGATACTCAGCAAATTAGTATCAGTAACAGGAATCCTACTCGGCGTCAAAGTCAGGATGCCCGATCTGTGGAAGCAAACCTAGTAAGGTTACATTGCATTTAAAGCGGGCGTGGCCAGGTGCCACCACACAACTATAAACGTTGTAGAGTCTGTTCGAAAAGTAACCAAGGATGTTACCTTGTGCGAGCAGCTCTTCAGGGTCAGGTGTGTAAGTTGTAAATGCGCCTAAGGGGGGGGGGGGTGAATTAGGCTCTTAAAAATTTCTTCGATGTTTTTACCGGTTCTTGGTTATTTTTCCGTTTGATGATAAGTGCTTGAAAGTAAAGTGCGGAATGGAAAAATGACACAAGAGAATTATAGTGGTTCCCCTCACAGCCCGAGAGTACTCCACTCCTCCTTCAACACGAAAGAGATTTCACTATAGTTTAGAATTATTGTACAGCCTAATCACACCAATGGTGATGCTTACTATCTAACCTATAGGTAACTAAGTGTATGAAGAACAATCCTCTTCAAAACACTCACTTGTTTCCAACAGTCCTGGACAACAAGGTAACATAGAAAAATATTCTTGATAATAAGATTATGTCTTGATAGTATAATGTTATCAATCTTGATAGTTGATCTTCTCCTTTGAGACAATATCACTCAAACAATGTATACAAGTGTTCTTGACAAGAATGAGATGAAACAATGATATTTTGTGAAAGATATGCAAAAGTTTCTCTCAAGAAAAATGTTTGAATGAACACTTGAATAATATTTTGAAATATGAAAGGATGAGTGAATTTATGATTATGAAATTGTTAGGAGGTGAGTGTTAAATCTGAAAATGAAGTGTTTAAATATGTGTAGAACACCCCTACAAAAAGGTATGAGAAATATGCAGCAAAGGAATGAAAAGAGATGAGAAAGCAATGCATTTTTCCATGAAAAGTCACCATTTTTCGCACACAGTAGCAGTGTTAATCGGTTAACCATATAGGTTAATCGGTTAACACCCCTTTAACGTTAGAAAATATTCAAATTTTGAACTGGTTAATCGGTTAACTCCACAGGTTAATCGATTAACAGTGCTGATTTTTCAAGAAAAAGTTTAGAAAACAATGTGAACTTTCCATAAAAGATTTGCAATGCACTAGATCAAAGATATGCAAGATGCAAGACATGTGAACACTTGTATAATCATTTAAATGGCATTGATATACCTTAGTTCAACCTTTGATCTTCATGATACTTGAACACTTGAAGCTAATTGATTCAACTTGATAGTACTTAGGATATCTTCTTGAACTTGAGCTTCTTGTACTTCATGTAGCTTGATTCTCTTTCTTTTTGCATATTATATTTGTAGAGAGCTTGTTGTGTTGTCTTCATCAAAACTCAATGTGAGTGAAGCTTGCTTCTACAATCTCCCCCTTTTTGATGATGACAACCAATCCATTAAAATATTGATTCTTTAGACTTGATGTTTCTCTAAGTTTGATTCTCCCCCTAAAGTGGAGCTCCCCCTAAATTCATGAGGGTAATAATTTTCTGCACAAAAAATTAGAGAAACCCATCTTTCTCCCCCTTTGTCATTAGCAAAAAGGAAGAGGATTCCAAAACAATGACAGTTCATAATTATAACATACATACATACATAATAACCATACACATATAAAACCACAAACACACAAATATTAAAAAAACCAGAATCTGAAGTACGGTACACAATATTCAACATAAACGAACAAAACATAAAACCGAATTTTTAAAAGACATAACAACATCAAAACATGGTGCAAATACTTCATTCTTCATCAGACACCTCCTCACTTCCTTCTTCACCTTCTGCACTTCCTTCTTCATCATCATCACCATCTTCATCTTCAGGTTGATTTTATGAATCCAACACAAGCTTGCGAAGAGAAGTAATTGCCCGGGTGGTTTCTCTATGTTGATTCATCATAGTTATGTAGAGAAACTCATTTGTAATGCCACCTTCGGGAATAGGATAGGAGGAAGGAGTAGATTCTTCTTCAACATACTTCTATGTTCCACTTCCAGGACTAGTTTCCACAATATCGGTGTTCCTCACAATTGTTGTCGCATTGATTTCATTCACGAATTTCTTTGGAATAGTAGTCGGTTCCCTTTTGAGATCCAAATTCGTGTTTTCTAAAATCCTTGAAATGAGGCGACCATACGGGAGCCGGGTGGACAATGAGATTTGTTGCTTCAGATGATACATCAAGGTTAGGATCTAATTGATCTTGATCTTATTCTTGATCGCAAACAGCATCTGCATCTCAAGATCATTGATTTGAGCATGGTTGGAGTCCTTTGGAATTAATACATAGCTGATAACATAGTGTAACATCCGATCGTTTTCCTAGTCTTTTTACAAGGAGCATAAAGTTTTCGTCCTCTTCGGGATTGTCTTCTTTCTTCACAACTTTGGACTCAACTTTTAAGTCAATGCTCTTGGATTTCTTTTCTTGGATCTCACATTTCTCCAATAGTCCAAGTTCCGTCTCATATTCTTGAAGCTTTCCGAATAGAGTAGAAGATGTCATCGTTGATAAACTTTTCTTCTCGGAAATCGCCATCACTTTGGGTTGCCACTCTCTTGTTAAAGACCTAAGCACTTTAAGATTAAGTTCATCATTTGTTAGTGTCTTACCAAGTGCATTCAAGTGATTTGTCAAATGCACGAATGTTTTCTGCAAGTCGAGGATTGATTCTCCTGGTTGCATTCTGAATAACTCGTATTCTTGACTTAAAGTATTCAATTTGGATCTTTTGACTTCGGCGGTTCCTTCGTGAGTTTCTACAAGAGTGTCCCATATTTGCTTGGCCGTTGTACATGTTGAGACGCGGAAGAATTCATCCATTCCAAATGCACTTTGTAAAATATTTATTGCCTTTTTGTCATAGAGAACCTTTTCCTTATCATCATCATCCCATGATCCTTGTGGCTTTGCCGAACCAACTCCGTTGACAACCGTTGTAGGAATAAAAGGACCATTTTGAACAGCCTCCCATATATCACTTCCTTGTGCTTCTAAATGTGCCTTCATTCAGATTTTCCAGAAGTCAAAGTATTGGCCAGAAAACAAAGGAGTCTTGTTGCTACTACCACCGTCTTTGAATACAAGATCATTGTTTGCGGAAGCCATCTGAATCGAATAGGAATAAGTTACCTGTCACCTGCTCTGATGCCAATTGTGTGACCGAGGTTTCAAAGTCAACTTCACTAAAGATGAATGTTTGATTGAAAACAAAGTTACTCATGAAGTTATGCTAAAAGGTAAAAGAGTTAATAACATATTTTTAATTTCCTTAGATAACTTGTCTTTGAATGTTAGGTGTCTCTTGGCAAACAACAATGAATCTTGGTTATGGCATAAGAGGTTTGCTCATATTCATATGGAGCACTTGAATAAGTTGATCAAGCATGATTTAGTCATTGGATTGCCGAAGATCAAATTCATCAAAGATGGGTTGTGTGGCGCTTGCCAAAAAGGAAAGCAAACCAAATCAACTTTCACATCCAAGAATGTGGTGTCCACAACTAGGCCACTACAATTGTTGCACATGGATCTCTTTGGTCCATCGAGAACAAAAAGCTTCGGAGGTAATGTCTATGCATTAGTTATTGTTGATGATTTCTCTAGATATACTTGGACATTGTTTTTAGTGCAGAAAAGTGATGCTTTCAAAGCCTTCAAGAAGTATGCAAAACAAATACAAAATGAGAAGTCTCTTACAATTGCCTCCATTAGAAGCGACCATGGTGGAGAATTCCAAAATGCCTTATTTGAAGAATTTTGTGAAGAACATGGAATCTCACACAATTTCTTCGCACCAAGAACTCCACAACAAATTGGTGTTGTAGAAAGGAAGAATAGATCATTGGTGGAACTTGCAAGGACAATGCTAAGTGATTCAAATCTTCCTAAGTATTTTTGGGCGGATGCGGCGAGCACGGCATATTTTGTAAGTAACCGTGTCAATATTAGGCCTATTCTCAAGAAAACCCCTTATTAACTTTTCAAAGGGAGAAAACCAAATATCTCTTTCTTTCATGTTTTCGGGTGCAAGTGATTTTTCCTAAACAACGACAAAGACAACCTTGGTAAGTTTGACGAGAAATCCGATGAAGGTATTTTTCTCGGCTACTCTCTCTCTAGTAAGGCATTTAGAATTTATAATAAAAGAACTTTAACTATAGAAGAATCTATGCATGTCAAATTTGATGAATCTAACCCCTCGAAAGAGGATATTATTGTTTGTGATAATGATGATGATCTTGTAGAAATTCACAAAGAAGATACTTATAAAGACTTCATTGAAAATCTAGAAGAAAAATAAGAAGAACATCATGATGAACCGATTCAACAAAAGTCTATCAACAATGATCTACCAAAAGAATGGAGAACACATAGGGATCACCCAATCGACAAAGTCATCGGAGACATAAGTCAAGGTGTAGCAACAAGACTAAATCTCAAAGATGCATGCTTGAATATGGCGTTCGTTTCTCAAATAGAACCCTCCAAAGTTAATGAAGCTCTTGAAGATGATCAATGGATCATTTCCATGCAAGAAGAGTTAAACCAATTTGAAAGAAATCAAGTTTGGGAACTTGTCCCTAAACCAAGCGATAAACATATCATCGGAACAAGATGGGTATTTAAGAACAAACTTGACGAAAATGGAATTATTGTTCGTAACAAAGCAAGATTGTGGCTTAAGGGTACAATCAAGAAGAAGGAATTGAATTTGAAGAAACATTCACTCCAGTTGCAAGGTTAGAAGCTATTCGTCTTTTACTTGCTTATGCTTGCTCAATGAATTTTCAGTTATTTCAAATGGACGTCAAAAGCGCCTTCCTAAACGAATATATCAACGAAGAAGTCTATGTCAAACAACCTCCGGGTTTTGAAGACTTCAAGCATCCTTCACATGTATACAAGTTGAAGAAAGCTCTCTATGGTTTAAAACAAGCACCAAGGGCATGGTATGATCGTCTAAGTAATTTCTTATGCGAAAAAGGTTTTGAAAAAGGCAAGGTAGACAAGACTTTGTTCATTAAGAGGATAAAGAATAATACCTTACTTGTTCAAGTGTACGTGGACGACATTATCTTTGGTTCAACAAACAATCAACTATGTGAAGAATTTGCTTCAATGATGCAAGGCGAGTTTGAAATGTCTATGATGGGAAAAATGAATTATTTCCTTGGATTACAAATCAAGCAACAAAAGGACGGAATCTTCATCAACCAATCGAAGTATTGCAAAGAATTATTAAAGAGATTTGATATGGATGGTTGTAAAGCTATGTCAACACCAATGGGATCCGGAACCTACATTGATCAAGACGAATCGGGAACATCGGTTGATATTACGAAGTATCAAGGTATGATTGGTTCTTTATTATATTTGACGGCAAGCCATCCTGACATAATGTTTAGTGTGTGTTTATGTGATCGCTTCCAAGCAAATCCAAAGGAGTCACATCTCACGGCGGTCAAAAGAATCATGAAGTATCTCAAGGGAACGACAAATGTTGGCTTATGGTATCCTAAAGGTAGTGTTTGTACTTTAATCGGTTATTCTGACGTGGATTATTCAGGTTGTAAGATAGATAGAAAAAGCACGAGTGGAACATGTCACATCCTCGGAAATGCACTAGTTTTGTGGTCTTGTAAGAAACAAGCATGCGTTGCACTTAGTACGGCCGAAGCGGAGTACATAGCAGCTGGTAGTTGCTGTGCACAAAACCTTTGGTTAAAGCAACAATTAAGCGACTACGAAATTGATCTTGGTTGCATTCCTCTCTGGTGCGACAACACAAGTGCAATTAACATTACGAAGAATCCCGTCATGCACTCAAGGACCAAACACATTGACATTAGACATCACTTTCTTCGTGATCATGTGCTTAAAGGCGATATCGAAGTGACATTTATTGATACTCATAACCAACTAGAAGATATCTTCACCAAACCGCTCGCAAAAGAATCATTCTACAACTATGAACGTTGTAGAGTCTGTTCGAAAAGTAACCAAGGATATTACCTTGTGCGAGCAGCTCTTCAGGGTCAGGTGGATCGTAGAGAGATTCGCCCATATCCGGGTTCCAGACCCATCAACTGGACGCCGAACTACCTTGCCGACCATGTCGAGGACGTTGTCACAATCTCTGGTCATCTCAGGACCAGGGATGTTTTTGCCATTATCCCTCTACTTGACGAATCCAAAGTTCCCAACCAGGAACGGATCGAAATTACTTACGATGGTCAGAAAAATCAGAAGGTTCCCATAGTCATCTATCTGCCGGGACCATTACTGTATGAATCAACTAAGGTTATCCCTTACAAATACGGTGCAACAACCATTGAAAATGGAAAGGAAATTCCATTACCCTCCGTCGTGAATATTACAGACATCAGTCGTGTAACACGGAGTGGTAGAATCTTCAACCGAGGGGTTGGGGAACCTAACAAAGAAAAGGAACTTCAGACGGAAGCTCCCAATCCACCAGTCGGTCAATCCAGTAATCCCGACCTTTCGAAAAATGATGATGAGATGCTGAAGCTCATCCAAAGGAGTGAATACAACATTGTTGATCAGCTATTACAAACTCCTTCAAGGATCTCAGTATTATCATTGTTACTCAGTTCAGAAGCCCACAGGGAGGCTCTACAGAAAGTCTTGGAGCAAGCCTTTGTGGAACAGGATGTAACAATCAGACAGTTCGATAGCATTGTCTCTAACATCACTTCCTGCAACAATTTGGGATTTAGTGATGAGGAATTACCTGAAGAGGGTCGTCGTCATAACATGGCGTTCAATATCACAGTTAACTGCCAGGACGATGCTTTAGCCAGCGTACTGGTAGACACAGGGTCAGCCCTGAATGTTATGCCGAAGTCCACCTTGATGCAATTATCATTCAAAGGCCCTCCGATGAGAATCAGCGAGGTCGTCATCAAAGCATTCGACGGATCCAGAAAAATGGTTATTGGCGAAGTTAATCTTCCCATAACTATTGGTCCTCACACTTTGCAAGTCACTTTCCAGGTCATGGACATTCGAGCAACATACAGTTGCTTATTAGGAAGACCTAGGATACATCAGGCTGGAGCGGTTACTTCAACCCTCCACCAAAAGCTAAAGTTCATCAAGAACGATCAACTTGTCACAGTTTGTGGGGAACAAGCCTTGCTTGTAAGCAACTTGTCATCATCTACTGGTATAGAACCCGAGGAGGTTATTGGAACGCGGTTCCAAGCATTGTCGGTGAGCAAGGACAATCATTTGAAAGGAGGAACCTCGATTTCCTTATACAAAGATGCTATCACAGCGGTCGAGAGTACCGATACAACCGGATGAGGACAGCTTGTAATTCCTATTGACAATAAAACAAAGAAGGGTCTTGGTTTTTCTGCAACCTGTACCCAGACAACTGCCAACGATGAAAGTCTTCATCCCCTGCAAAACTTCTTCCACAGTGGAGGTTTCCTTCACCCAGTGTCTCAGACAGTTCATGCTATCAATGAGGAAGATCCTTCCGACACAAATGAAGAGTGGAAGTCCTATCTTAACGAGGACGGTTATATGTCTCAGGAAGAGGTGCCTATACCATTTTGCTATCCTGCACAGAGTCCGAGATTTATACCACGGTCAGATGTCAAAATGATATATGGAGATTGTGATCCAGAAGGATGTCGTGCTCCGCCAAATTCATTAGAGGAGGACACTCTGATGAAAGATCGCTTTGAATACAACTACTATGGCCCAATAAATGGTATGCCAATGTGGCAACCTTATCCAGGAAACTTGGGGCAAGAGAGTTAGCCGAACAATGAAAATCAGCTGAGCATCATTGAACAGAATACATGTGTCCCCACCATCTCATGGGATCAACACTCAGGTCATTCAAAAACTACTCAACATGAAGATGAATTCGCAGCGTTTGCAGGACTTGAATTCATCAACTATGCTTTTCCCGAGGTCAACGTCATCGAGAGGGATGACTCCTCCAGTTCCAAAGAAGTTTGGGAACCTTAGGACAACCTAGTGGAAAATACGACTACATGGTCAAGTACACTGCTCCCGAAAGCTCTCGTATCAGGTTCGAAGACATCCAACCAACTGGATGGGGAGATATAACTGAGAGCACAAATGCAATGCATAATACAATTGAGGAATTCTCCTACGACATCTCTGCTTGGGAGACAGATTCCAATGATCCTGCTCCACCAGAAATCAGCGTCATTTTTGAAGACAAATCAAGGAAGTGTCATACCCCAAATTTTGACCACTAAGATGTCCCATCATTGTGCAAATCATCATCACAATATGGAGGAACCATCTTATTTCATCAGTCTCCCCAAAGATGGGTGAGCATCCACTACAATCAAAATTAGGGTTTCAAGCCCTCTCAGAGCCTTAGACAAAGGATCAATAAAGGAATGACATGATCTTCAACTTGTCTAACCTCTCAAACATTCACAATGGATCAAGAGGACTCCCACTTCCAAGATTAAGCACAAGGTTGCTCCCTTCTAGGTGGATCAAGTCTCAAGATCGACAGGGTCACCAAATTAGGGTTTTGGTCGACCAGGTCCTCCAAATGGAAATTTTTCATCTGGGAATGAGCCAATGTCCCAAAACATAACCTAATATACTCCATGGAACCTCATGGACCCAAACATCAAGTCAATTTGACCTCAGGGGATGCATACATCAAAAATCAGGAATTAGGGTTTCTTGACCTAATTCACCCCTAAGTTAACTTTTGGGACAAATCATGAAACAAGACCTCAAGACATGATTTGAAGGTCTCTAATGAACTATATTGATCCATTTGGAACAATGGATTAATCCAAGAAGCTTGAGCAACAAGTCTCAATTTCATCTGCACCACAATTAGGGTTTTAAGGGAAAAGTCAACTGTAACTTTGACTTTTGACCAGGACCTGCTCCCAAACCCTAGGACATGCCTCAATATACCCTATGACACCCATGGAACATGTCCATCAAGTTTGATTTAGGTCAAGGACATGATTTCCTGAAGAATTGCACAGTTTGGAATTCATCTGATAAAAAGTCAACTGTGCACAAAAGTCAACTTTGACTTTTTGAGATTTTTCACCAAAATGGATTTTCAACCCTAAAATGATATTAATGTGTGATTTGAATCATCATTCATCAAGAAAAATCAAGAAAAGTTGGATAACTTGTAAAAGGGGTAACCATAAAAACTTAGAAAATTTTCTAAGTTAAAAATAAAGTGACAAAGGTACCAACTTTGGAGGACCATAACTCCTAAACCACAAGGCCACTTTCTCTCATCCAAAGATGGATTTGTAGCCCTCATTACCCTCTACAAAAACTTCAACTAGACCTAAATCCAATTCATTAAGGATTTTGAGTTATGGAGTGATCAAAATGGTTGGAAAATGAAAATGTCACTTTTTCCAACACTTAGTGAAATTTTCACTAAGTTCAAATCTGTCTTCATTTTTTGCCAAATGTAGGGGGATTTTTCACTTGGATTCAAAAGAGATCAAAACCAAACATGTTCAAACAATTTTTGTATGATGTAAGGGCTTTCCAAAATGACCAAGACCATTGCCAAATTCCATTTGAGTCATGAGATATGACATTGGAAAGTTGCCTTGCTGAAATCTGTCAAGGCAAGGCAGAATTTGCAACTTTGCTCGATTTGCCAAAATCAGCCAAACCCAATCGCTCCTATCCACTTGGACACCTCAGAGGATTGAATCTAAAGGGGACAATCACTGAGCCAAGCCTCCAAAGTCCTTGGAACAAGAAAAAGCATGTTGAACCTAGAATGGACAAAATAGGGACAAGACTTCAAATTTGGATTGGAGCATTCAATGGAAGCATCAAGGTGGCATGGACTGAGCCATTCTCATCTGAAATCAGTCAAGACTTATCCAAGACCAAGGGAACCAAAGCCCTGTGCCCTAACCTCTAGTCAATGGCTAGAGGAGACTTGAAATTCCATTGGACAACATTAGCCAAACCTACTTAGCAGCTGCCATTCACTATTCCTTGCAAAACAAACTTGCTCTACTATAAATAGAGCTCAATTGTGATCAGTTTGAGTACACCAAAGCCATCTAACATATGCTTTCTTCAAAATCTCTTTCTCTTGGCAAAAATGCCTTTCTTAGCAAGGTAGCTATCGGGTTTTGAGTTTGAGAGCTTTTCCAATCAAACCAATCACTCACACACCTCACATACATCACATATGAGCTGATCAAACACTTAGATCACTTCTGAAACACCAATTTCACAAAATCACCAGCTGGTTGCTCAAATTTTCAAACAAGTTGCAGCTGAGGTACCACAAATTGTTCCATCCATTTTCAATCAGGTCCAAGCATTCAAACACACTCCATAGGGTGTAGGGAAGCTGTTCAGATCATCACCACTCATCTGTAACACCTCCAAATCAAAAATCACATTGCACTTCCTGTCACGGCCTAGAGGTAAGCACATACTTGGTCATCTCTCAATCTATGCATATTTCCTTGCACAATAATTTGGCCATATGTTCATAATCATGCATGGAATGTTTCCCCTCAATAAATTGCATTATTTGAATCGTGTATCAAAAATCCTAGCCTTCATGCAGAAATTAGGGTTCTTGAGGATTTTTCGTGATTTCTTGTTGTATGTTTAATTTAAATGAAATTAATGGACATAGACATGATCGTGAGGTTGAGACGAGCATAATGATATGTGGATTGCATGATATGATTACGTATTCAGTGAGATTGGATAGAAAATGCAAATCTGAGAATCTCAGAACACGCGCGTGTTCTTCAGCTTGTTCTTGGCGCCATTTTTCCAAGTTTGAATATTTGAATTTTGTGATTTTGTTTAATTGATTCAAAAATTAATTTCTCTCTGAGTTTTAATTATTTTGAGTTGATTCTTTTTTTAATAATTCACAAAAATGTTAAAATATTTTATTTTCCCAAAAAATCCCAAAAATATTATTTATTTCATATAATTGATATTTTTGCAAAGAATTAATATTTTAATTGTTTTT
This sequence comes from Lathyrus tuberosus, assembly GCA_022829125.1. Classification (NCBI taxonomy): domain Eukaryota; kingdom Viridiplantae; phylum Streptophyta; class Magnoliopsida; order Fabales; family Fabaceae; genus Lathyrus; species Lathyrus tuberosus. Next base: position 4,786,998 of record JALAZF010000177.1, on the reverse strand, counting down.
GACATTTTAAATATTTTTTCTACATTGATTTTGCAACTTTTAATGCTTTCTAATTATTTTGTAGGTCAATACTTAATTTTTGAAGCATTAATCCAAGATCACAATTTGTTTTTCATATGGTAAACAATTTTGATCATTTTAATTGAATTTTTATTCAATTAAATACATTTTTGAAAACAAATTAGGGTTTTTGGATTAATTCAACCCTCATAGATCATTTTCAAAACTTTTTGGGCCTCTTGAGAGAGTGTAAGACCCAATCCTTTCTTGACCAAATCATTTTTGGGCCTCAGTGTATTGTATAAGTCCCGATACCGTCAAAAACCAACGGCGCGATCGTCGCCTTTTCAAATTAGCTTTGGGCCTCTCCTCGAGCTATAAGACCCATTCAAAACACTTGGGCCTCTATTAGAGTGTAAGACCCAATCCCCTTTTAACCAAAACATTTTGGGCCTCACTCATTGTATAAGTCCCTCTGCGTTAAAAGAAAACCTCGGCGCGATCGCCATTTTAAACGAAAAATCATCTGGGCCTGCCCTAGTGTTATAAGCCCCACTCTTTTTCTTTAAAACTTTTTGGGTCTCTTGAGAGAGTGTAAGACCCATCCCTTTGTACAAAAAACTTTTTGGGCCTCAGTCACTTGTATAAGTCCCTCTGTACAATTTCAAACAGTGCGCTCACTGATAAAACCCTGGGCCTCTCCTTGAGCTGTAAGCCCCAAATCTTTCTTTTTCAAAGCACTTTCTCCTTTGATTTTGAATATACTGTTGTTTTCAATCTTTCTTTGTTGAACAACTAACCAAACAGCATGGAAGCTCTACAACCGAGTAAGTGTTTACCCGCTTTCATTTACCGCTTTCATATACATATAACTGTATTGTGGGGCTGTTTCGCTGTAAGTCTTCTTTCATAAACTCATATCAACTGTGTAATAATAGTATAGATATTTAGAGTTTCCCCGGCAACTACGTCTAGAACTAGGTGACGGCATTTCGTTTATTCTTAGAAATAGACAACTAGATCCCCAATAGGATCACCAGATACAGTCTTCTCTTCGGTTGTCCTCATTAGGAATTGTCAAGAAACTCTACTCCCAAAGATGAATGTATTCTCCGTGAATGCCATCTTTGAGTTCCTTCCAAATTCTCGAACTTTCCTAACTTTGATCTATTCTCGGTGAATAGCATTTCCTTGAATTTCTCGGGGTTTGGGGACCCACGGGCTTCTTAAAAGCATTGGCCTCCGCTTGGGTATCGTACAAGGACCCACAGGCTTCCTAAAAGCAACCCCGCCTCCTCTTGGGCTTAGTACAAGGACCCTACGGCTTCTTAGAAGTATTCACAGTCTCCTCTTAGGCTTCGTATAATGATCTCTTCCTCCGGGAATGATAGCCTCCTCTTGGGCTTAGTACAAGGACTCGTCGGCTTCTTAAAAGTTTCCAGCCTCCTCTTGGGCTTCGTACAAATTGTCCCGACGACCTCCTAGAGGTATAGGAACATAACCTAGTCATATGCATAGAGCAGTCCTGTCGTAGAGTCTACTACTGTTTCTCAAAGCATAGTACAAAAGGCGAAACTCTAGACTTGGACAGTCTAATAATCTTGAGTCTCAAAGACATTCTCAAGTGACCCCTTCGTTAAATAGGAAAGAAACCCGCAGACTCGGATAGTCTCGATACCCTTCGGATTTCCCGCTTCCTTAAAGAACAGGAATAACCCGGATCCTTGAATCAAATACATGAGTACAGTGTTGCTCATATAAGAACTGATTTTCTCTTTTAAAATCAGTATATTAGACTTGTCACTCAACTGAAACAGTCACTATGGCCTCCTCTTGGGCTTGGTACAATGATTCTCCCCGGCGGAGTCAAACAACGTTTAGCCTCTCTCTTGGGCTTTGTACGAGACACATATGAGACTCCCTCGCTGAGTCAATCAACCCTTTAGCCTCCATCTCGGGCTTTGTACGAGATACAAATGGGTTCTTATCGAGCCAAACAAACAATAGCCTCCATCTCAGGCTTCGTACGAGATACAAAAACACTCCCTTGTTGAGTCAAACCTTTTTGCCTCTCTCTCGGGCTTTGTACGAGATACATATTAGCCTCCTCTTAGGCTTTATATAAGAAAACCACTGGTTGATCCAATCAACCTTTTAGCATCAAAGTTGTGCCTCGTTCACAGTACACAAACATCAACAACTCCTTCCCTTTCATCTAATCGCTGTAAGCGGCAAGCCTCTGGATCATCTACATCCATGCCACTATCCCTCTTTTAGCATGAGAAATTCCTAAGGAAAGATATCATTGCTCTACACTGAGTTAAAGTCTTCTCCTTCAGGTAAAAACCTCCTTTAAAGGAAATTATGGCATTGCTAGGATCCGCGTATCCCGGTTAAAGTAATTCTCCTTTCTAAAAATAGTTGTGACAAACAACCCCCTCTTTAGAGATGACAAATTCTCTCTAAAGTGGAGACTTTTCAGCTTCACATCTTGGGCTTTGAACAAGATACAAATAGACCTTTCAGCTTCACATCTTGGGCTTTGATCAAGATACAAACTACCCTTTAGCTTCATGTCTTGGGCTTTGAACAAGACACCAAAAACACCCATTTCCTCCGATAGAATAGGAGGAACTACGAACGCTCTGATTTCCCTATTTCGGTAAACGGGAATACGTAGGCATAGGATTGAAAGAAAAATCTTAGCGAGCACAATCAACAAAAAACCAAAATCCCATACTCTCACATTAAAAAGCATCAGTCCTAACATCCTAATCCTTGTTCCCCGCTAGAAAACTTCTGCCTAGATAAAAACCAGTATTGGCAAAAATACAAATAACCAATACAAAGGCCCCCCCACATTGATAGCATTCGTAACCTAACAGACCGTTGTTTAAACTCAGTATGCAAGCAGGGTTAATTGGAGAGATCTATTTCCCTTCCTTATTCAGCTCACAATAGGATAAAAAATGAATCGACCTGTAGTTTAAGCTCAAACCGCAGAGAGCGACCAGCGCTTAAGAACCGCGTCCAAAATCGCTCGCTACAGAAAAATGGCGCCCACCGTGGGGCATGTAGAAAGTTAGATCCAGGCACGATCTTCCTTTTCTTCACTTATGTGAAAACCACAGATTGGGGCTTCCACCGGGGAACCCATTTTCTGTTAGGAACTTAGGATTCATAGCTTTAAAGGTCTAGGATGTTTAGGACAAATATATATACTGCTTTTCCTAATTGCTATACATGTTTATTTTTCTGCTAATGGGAATGCGGGTGATGCCGTATGCGGAAAGATTGAGTATACACTTAAGATAAGTGATGGCGACGGGGTCGACCATCAACCTCAGTGGAGGCTGACCAACGCAACCCATTCTCTCACCCAGACAATGGGCCGGTTGTTAAGTCTGAGAAGCTGAGGAGCCAAACCCTTTCGTAGTGCGGAAACTATCAGAAATAGTTGTTACGCGATACTACCCTCATTTGAGGCTGGTGATCTATTCTCGGTGAATGGCACTTACTCTAAGATTGCACTACAACTCGCTGGTGATCCGCTTGTTGTTTTGCTTTCCTGGGAGGAGCTGATGATAATGAGTACATGTACAAAAATCACCCTAGTATAAACTTTTGGGGATGGGTAGAGCCTTGACTTTATGACAACGACCCTTTGACCCCATGTTTTTTCCATGTTTTTGTGTGCTGCATTCATGCATTCATCTAAAAAACATTAAAACATTCAAAAAATCTTCTCTTCTGATCTCTCTGTTTTTCAAATTAAACTAAGACTGTGATTGCAAATATCAGAGAAGAAGATGGTACTAATGGATTTCGGTAGAAGAAGAACTCATAAGTACACCTTCAAGGTTCCAAAACTTGAGGATTTGAGAAGGTTAGCGAGGATGATCACTAACCCTGAGGCCTTCAGAGCCAAGCACGGAGGTCTGCTACCACTGCTAAGAGTCCATGTGATTGAGGGAATCATGGATGCGCTCATTAAGTTTTATGATCCGATTTATCACTGTTTCACATTCTCAGATTACCAGCTGGCACCAACGCTGGAGGAGTATTCTCATCTGATTGATCTACATATTACCGATCGATCTCCATTTTCTGGACTGGAAGAAATTCCAAAGAATCAGACCATTGCAAGAGTAATTCATTTGGACGAGTCTGAGGTTAGGACTCACCTGACCGCTAAGGGTGGCATCCAAGGTTTGCCAGCCCAGTTCTTGACGAAGAAAGCCCTGTATTTTGCAAGTATAGGAAACATGACTGCTTTTGAAAGCATCTTTGTCTTGCTCACCTACGGGTTATTTTTGTTCCCTAACATCAATAACTTCGTCGACATTAACTCCATTAAGGTTTTTCTCATTGGAAACCCTGTGCCGACTTTGCTCACAGATACGTATCATTCTGTACACTTGGGAAATTTGTACAGTGGAGGGGAGATCACATGCTGTGTATCTCTGTTTTATAAATGGTTTATCTCACACCTGCCCAAGTCTGCTGCTTTTTGGTATTGTAAGAGTGCCTTACGTTGGTCACAGAAGATCATGTCTCTTACCAACTCTGATATAGATTGGTGTAATAGGATTTATGAGGGAATTAGGATCATTGATCGTTGTGGAAACTTCCCCAACGTACCCCTCATAGGAACTAAAGGAGGAATCAACTACCATCCGGTATTGGTTCGCCGTCAATTTGGATACCCGATGAGACACATCCCACGGGGGGTTCATCTGGAAGGTCTTTTCTTCAAAGAAGGAGAAAACGACAGAGCACTAAAGATGGAAATAGTGCACGCTTGGAAACACGTTCATAAGAAAGGACGAGAGTCTCTGGGAAAACCGGATTGTGTCTCGGTGGAGCCTTATCTCCATTGGGTACAAACTAGAGCTCTCAAGCTAAAGATGCCTTATCCTCGTTACAGAATTCTTCCGCCGAGGGAATCTGTCATGTACTTCATGACAGAAACTGAAAAGCTTCAGGTTACTCTCAACAAAGTTCAATGGGAGAGAAGGTCTTGGAAGAACAAGTACCGCACCCTCGACATAGAGTGCATCAAAATACAACAATTATAAAAGAAAAGGATGCTCTAATTGAAATTTTGGAGCAGCATGCTGTAGAGAATCAAGATGACCAAAGGAATTTGCTTGCTCCTTTCACCTGGCAAAGGAATGACAACCCGACAACGGCCCAAGAGCCCCGGTAAAAAAAAAGGAAGATACCAGAATCAGCACCCGATTTCTCTTCAGAAAGGACTTGGGACCCATTAGCTTAGGTTTCTGTTTCTGCACTTTGTAATCTACTGTATTTCCATTTCTGTAATCCTTTGAATTTCAATAAAAAGGGATTTCCCCACTGTTTGATATTTGCAATCTAATTGTCGAAGTTTATTTTGATTAAACCAAAAAAAAAAATAATTAATATAATCATTGCATTCATCATTCTCACATCGCGTATTCTTCTTCCTTACGAATCTCATGTTTGTGTCTCGATTCTAGAGTCAAACTGTCTCATTCGTACAATACTCAGGCCAATCGTCAGAAAAGGATGGATGATCTTGAGGAAGAAAATAGAGAGTTGAAAGAAGAGATCGACATTCTGAGAGAGGATATAAGAAAGCTTCGTAATGACATGCAAGCCATGGCAGAAGCTCAGCTACAACGGACTGTGATCTCCCAGATCACCTCAACACCCATCGTGGAGAAGTATGATCCTAGGTATCAATTGCCGAAAGATCGTCCTTGGGGTATGCCTGTTAACTATATCCCAGAAGGATATGTTCCGCCGATCACTGAAGATCAGGGAATCACAACAGAAGCCGCTGGGCCTGAAGGTTACAAACTTCGGGAAAGTGAAGATGCCAGGGGCATACTACAGACTCCTGAAGGTTACAAACTTCGGGAAACGCCAAGATTCGCTACCGTAGTCACGGTACCACCCCCTGTGGTGCACACTGTCCCAGAAGGACAGATTCCACCAACACCTTCTGGTAAGAAGGAAACTATGTTCGATAGAATGGATGAATTCCAGGAACAGTTCCTGGAAAGGCAGAAGGAACTACAAGCCATTCGCGGTCAGGATCTATTTGGAAAGGACGCCGCAGATCTCTGCTTGGTCCCCAATGTGAAAGTCCCGCACAAGTTCCAAGTGCCCGACTTTGAAAAGTACAAGGGTAACTCTTGCCCTCAAAGCCTTCTGGTGATGTACGCTCGGCGGATGTCAGCTCAGACGGAGAATCAGGACCTGCTGATTCACTACTTTCAGGATAGTTTAACCGGTGCCACGCTCAAATGGTACATGGGTTTAAACCATGCTACGATCAGCACTTTCAGAGATCTTGGTACTGCCTTTGTCCAACAATACAAATACAATTTGGACATGGCACCCGATAGAGATCAACTCAGATCGATGTCGTAAAAGGACAAGGAAACCTTTAAGGAATATGCTCAAAGGTGGCGTGAAATTGCCGCTCAAATTTTTCCACCTCTTGAGGAAAAAGAGATGACAAAGATCTTCTTAAAGACCTTAAGCTCGTTTTACTATGACCGAATGGTTGCCAGTGCACCCAGTGATTTCACCGAAATGGTGGGCATGGGTGTACGTCTTGAGGAAGCTGTCCGAGAAGGACGTTTGGTAAAAGACACTAGATCATCAAGCGGTACTAAAAAATATGGTAGTGCTCTCCCTAAGAAAAAAGAGCAAGATATTGGGAATATCTCTCTTGGAAAGCAAAGGCGACGATATCAACCAGTAGCAGCTGTGACTCCTGCTATTATCCCTGCGCCTATTCCTACGTATCAACCTCAGGTTGCGCAGAGCCAACCTGATCAGCAAAGGACGCAACAGCCTCTTCAGCAGGCTCGTCCCCAATACAACAACAACCGCACAACACGGTCACCAGGATTTGATCCTATACCCGTGACGTACGCAGAACTGTTTCCATTACTGCTAGCCAAGGGGCACATTCAAACTAAGTCCCCTCTTACAGTACCGGAAAATCCACCTTTTTGGTTTAAGGTGGATCAGACGTGCCCTTATCATCATGGAGGTCCAGGGCATAACATAGAAACTTGTCTTAATTTCAAGTCCGATGTGCAAAAGCTTGTTAGGAGCGGGCTCTTATCTTTCAAAGATACGAATCCTAATGTTCTTACGAACCCGCTGCCTCAACATGAGAAAGCTGCAATCAATTTGATAGAGGAAGAGATTAACAATGTCTATCAAATTCACGATGTAATCTTGTTAAAGACCAATTTGGTCAAGATGCATTGTAGACAGAGTGCATATGGCCATGTGCCACCTCATAACTATCATCAGTGTGATATCTGCTCTAAAGATAACCAAGGATGTTCTGTAGTGCATGCGGCTCTACAGGAACAAATGGATCTCGGATGGATCCAAGAACACCGAGTTCGTGGAGTTTACATGGTTTACACGAATTCCAATGTCATTCAGAACCACGACATCCGTGCAATGAGTATCAACTTGGTGGCAATGCACTCAAGGCAAAGCCAGTATCATAATCTGCTGCGGCACGATTATAATTCGTGTCTGACTTGCTCGGTAAACAAACAGGGATGCTCTTTCATACAAGAGGCCCTCCAGCGTCAGATGGATCTTGGATGGATCCAAGACTACCATGATAGGAATTCCTATCAGATCAACATGGTTCAGATCTTTGACATTCGCGTGTTGAATACCAACCTGGTAGAGTTACATGCTGAGCAGGTCCGACTTGGATTCTTAATATCACCTGACTATCAAAGCTGCAAAACGGGTTACGAAAACGATCAAGGTTGTACCGCTGTCCAAGAGCCACTTCAGCAATTGTTAAATCACTGGTGGATGCCAATCTACATGGATGAAGATACTCAGCAAATTAGTATCAATAACAGGAATCCTACCCGACGTCAAAGTCAGGATATCTGATCAATGGAAGGTAACCTAGTGAGGTTACATTATATTCAAAGTGGGCGTGGCCAGGTGCCACTACACAATTACGACCATTGTAGCGTCTGTTCGGAAAGTAACCAAGGGTGTTACCTTGTGAGAGCGGCTCTTCAGGGTCAGGTGGATCGTGGAGAAATTCGTCCATATCCGGGTTCTGGACCTATCGACTGGACGCCAAACTACCTCGCCGATCAAATTGAGGACGTTGTCATAATTTCTGGTCATCATAGGACCAGGGATGTTTTTGCCATCATTCCTCTACTTGACGAATCTAAAGTTCCCAACCAGGAACGGATCGAGATTACTTACGATGGTCAGAAAAATCAGAAGGTTCCCATAGTCATCTATCTGTCGAGACCACTACCGTATGAATCAACTAAGGCTATCCCTTACAAATACGGTGCAACGATAATTGAGAATGGAAAGGAAATTCCATTACCCTCCATTGTGAACATTGCAGACATCAGTCGAGTAACACAGAGTGGTAGAATCTTCAACCGAGGGGTTGGGGAAGTTAACAAGGAAAAGGAACTTCACACAGAAGCTCCCGATCCACCAGTCGGTCAATCTAGTAATCCCGACCTTTCGAAAAATAATGATGAGATACTGAAGCTCATCCAAAGGAGTGAATACAACATTGTTGATCAACTGTTACAAACTCCTTCAAAGATCTCTGTATTATCACTGTTACTCAATTCAGAAGCGCACAGGGAGGCTCTACAGAAGGTCTTGGAGCAGGCCTTTGTGGAACAGGATGTAACAATCAGACAGTTCAATAGTATTGTCTCTAACATCACTTCTTGCAATAATTTGGGATTTAGTGATGAGGAATTACCTGAAGAAGGTCGCCGTCATAACATGGCGCTCAATATCACAGTTAACTGCCAGGACAATGCTTTAGCCAGCGTACTGGTAGACACAGGGTCAGCCCTGAATGTTATGCCGAAGTCTACTTTGATGCAGTTATCATTCAAAGGCTCTCTGATGAGAACAAGCGAGGTCTTCATCAAAGCATTCAACGGATCCAGAAAAACGGTTATCGGCGAAGTTGATCTTCCCATAACTATTGGTCCTCACACTTTCCAAGTCACTTTCCAGGTCATGGACATTCGGGCAACATATAGTTGTTTATTAGGAAGACCTTGGATACATTAGGCTGGAGCGGTTACGTCAACCCTCCACCAAAAGCTAAAGTTCGTCAAGAACGATCAACTTGTCACAGTCTGTGGAGAACAGGCCTTGCTCGTAAGCAACTTGTCATCATCTACTGGTATAGAACCCGAGGAGGTTATTGGAACGCAGTTCCAAGCATTGTCGGTGAGCAAGGACAATCATTTCAAAGGTGGAACCTCGATTTCCTCATACAAAGATGCTATCAAAGCGGTCGAGAGTACCGATACAACCGGATGGGGACAGCTTGTTATTCCTATTGACAATAAAACAAAGAAGGGTCTTGGTTTTTCTGCAACCTGTACCCAGACAGCTGTCAACGATGAAAGTCTTCATCCACTTCAAAACTTCTTCCACAGTGGAGGTTTCCTCCACCCAGTGTCTCAGGCGGTACATGCTATCAATGAGGAAGATCCCTCTGACACGAATGAAGAATGGAAGTCCTATCTCAACAAGGACGGTTATATGTCTCAGGAGAGGTATCTACGCCATTTTGCTATCCCGCACAGAGTTTGAGATTTATACCACGGTCAGAAGTTGAAATGATATATGGAGATTGTGATCCGGAAGGATGTCGTGCTCCACCAAATTCACTAGAGGAAGACACTCTGATGAAAGACAACTTTGATCACAACTACTATGGCCTAATGGATGGTCTGCCAATGTGGCAGCCTTACCCAGGAAACATGGGGCAAGAAAGTCAGCCGAACAATGAAACTCAGCTGACCATCATTGAACAGAATACCTGTGTCCCCACCATGTCATGGGATCAACACTCAGGTTATTCTAAAACTACTCAACATGAAGATGAATTCGCAACGTTTGCAGGACTTGAATTCATCAAATATGCTTTTCCCGAGGTCAACATCATCGAGAGGGATGACTCCTCCAGTTCGAAAGAAGTGTGGGACACCTTGGGACAACCGAGTGGAAAGTACGACTATATGGTCAAGTACACTGCTCCCGAAAGCTCTCGTATCAGGTTCGAAGACATCCAGCCAACTGGATGGGGAGATACAGCTGAGAGCACCAATGCTATGCAAAATACAACTGAGGAATTCTCCTACGACAATTCTGCCTGGGAAACAGATTCCAACGATCCTGCTCCACCATAAATCAGCGTTATTTCTGAAGACAAATCGAGGAAGGTGCCAAACTTTGTGATTCACCGAGGAGTTCGCCGCCAATGGGTTGCCGTCGAGGTTCCGAAGGTCGTTCATCAGTCAAAGTAATTGCCATCTTTTAACCTTTCACCCTGCCCAGGTGAAACAGATGTTTTGATAGGGCTCGCTTTCTGTAAATTTCCCTCTTCGCTTCTCCCAAAGCGACAGAGTTTTGTTTTATAGGGCTGTAGTTTCAAGTATCGACTTGTTCATTAATAAAATAACGTCGTTATGTAATTTCTGCATTAATTGTTGTTTTCTCTTTTTGCTTTTTCAGAAAATGGTAATCCTAAAAAATAACTCAATAATAAAAATAAGCAGCAATAAAAATAAAACACTGCACACACTTGCATTTTTCTCTATCTCTTCTAAACACGAATCATACCGTCATGCAGATTGCTTGTTTTAAACCCCGTCAAAACATACGATCCGATGCCTTCTCCCAACTTTGAGTTCCCGGTATTCGAGGCTGAAGAAGAAAATGACAACGAAATTCCAGAAGAAATCTCACGACTACTCAGACAAGAGGAAAGGTCTATTGAACCTCACAAAGAACCGTTGGAAACAGTAAACTTGGGTTCAGAAAAAGAGAGAAAAGAAATCAGGATTGGGGCACTGCTCAGTCCAACTGCCAGAGAGGGTTTGATAAAGCTTCTCAAAGAATTCCCCAGGATTGGGTCCTATCAGGATATGCCAGGGTTGGATACCAACATCGTGGAACATCACTTACCATTGAGATCGGAATATCCGCCAGTAAAGCAAAGGTTGAGACGCACTCACCCGGACATGGCCATCAAAATCAAGGAGGAGGTACAGAAATAGATTGACGCGGGTTTCCTCGCCACATCTGAATATCCTCAATGGTTAGCCAACATCGTACCCGTTCCCAAAAAGGACGGAAAGGTCAGAATGTGTGTTGATTACAGGGATTTGAACAAGGCAAGTCCAAAGGACGACTTTCCTTTACCACACATTGACATGCTGGTAGACAGCACAACAAAGTTCAAAGTTTTCTCCTTCATGGATGGATTCTCGGGCTATAACCAAATCAAAATGGCACCGAAAGACATGGAGAAAACTTCATTCATTACCCCATGGGGTACTTTTTGTTACAAGGTAATGCCGTTCGGTTTGAAAAACGTCGGGGTAACCTATCAAAGGGCCATGATTACTCTGTTTCATGACATGATACACAAAGAAATCGAGGTATATGTCGAAGACATGATTGCAAAATAAAAAACAGAGAGTGAGCACGTTGAACATCTGTCCAAATTGTTCGAACGTTTAAGAAGATTCAAGCTCGGCTTGAATCCCAACAAGTGCACCTTCGGTGCCCGTTCAGGGAAACTACTAGGGTTCATCGTCAGCCAGAAAGGAATTGAAGTTGATCCTGACAAGGTCAAGGCCATTCAAGAAATGCCTTCTCCGAAAACTGAAAAACAAGTCAGAGGATTCCTGGGACGTTTGAATTACATCTCCAGATTCATAATCCTTATGACTGCCACTTGTGCGCCAATCTTCAAATTACTGAAAAAGAACCAGGATTGCGTTTGGTCAGAAGATTGCCAAACCGCCTTCGACAGTATTAAGGAATATCTATTGAATCCTCCGATTCTATCACCTCCAGTGGAAGAAAGACCACTGATCATTTACCTCACAGTTCTAGAGGACTCAATGGGATGTGTACTTGGCCAACAAGACAAAACTAAATGGAAAGAGTCTGCCATTTACTATCTAAGCAAGAAATTCACCTACTGTGAAACTTGGTACACGATGCTCGAGAAAACTTGTTGTGCTTTGGCTTGGGCAGCCAAACGTCTTCGCCAATACATGATTTGTCATACTACTTGGTTGGTCTCCGAAATGGATCCAATCAAATATGTTTTCGAAAAGCCTGCTCTCACGGGAAGAATTGCCCGTTGGCGGATACTGTTATCAGAATATGACATAGAGTACCACACTCAGAAAGCCGTTAAGGGAGGTATTTTAGCCGATCATTTGGCTCATCAACCGATTGATGATCAGGAATTAATAGGGTTTGACTTCCCAGACGAAGATGTCATGTATCTAAAGATGAAAGATTGTGATGAACCGTTACCCAGTGAAGGGCCAGAACCAGGTTCCCAATGGGGACTTATCTTTGACGGAGCAGTCAATCATTACGGAAATGGAATTGGGGCAATAATTGTTACTCCTCAGGGTACCCACATTCCTTTCACTGCCAGACTTACGTTCAAATGTACGAACAACGAGGCCGAATACGAAGCTTGTATTATGGGTCTCGAAGAAGCGATTGATTTAAGGATCAAAAATTTGGACGTATACGGCGACTCAGCCCTGGTTATCAATCAAATAAAAGGAGATTGGAACACATACCAATCAGGATTGATTCCATACAAAGATTACCCAAGAATATTGTTACCCTTCTTCAACAGAGTCGAGTTTCACCACATCCCTCGTGATGAGAATCACATGGCTGATGCATTAGCCACTATCTCTTCCATGATTAGTGTAGGTCAATGGAATGACATACCTAAGATTGAAATCATGCGCCTTGAACGACCCGCTTACATCTTTACGATTGAAGCAGTCATAGACGACAAACCTTGGTATCACGATATCAAATGCTTCCTTCAGAAACAAGAGTACCCATCTGGGGCACTTAGAAAAGACAGGAAAACCCTTAGAAGATTGGCTGGAAACTTCTTCCTGAGCGGTGACACTCTTTATAAGAGGAATTTTGACATGGTTTTGCTCCGATGCATAGACAGACCAGAAGCAAACATGCTTATAAAAGAAATTCATGAAGGATCCTTTGGCACTCATGCCAATGGACACGCAATGGCGAGAAAAATTCTAAGAGCAGGGTGATATTGGTTGACCATGGAATCCGACTGCTACAAGTACATGAGGAGGTGTCATAAGTGTCAGATATACTCCGACAAAATTCATGTACCGCCATCACATCTCAAAGTTCTTTCTTCCCCATGGCCATTCTCGATATGGGGAATCGACATGATTGGCATGATTGAGCCTAAGGCTTCAAACGGACATCGGTTCATCCTGGTAGCCATTGATTACTTCACCAAGTGGGTCGAAGCAGCGTCATTCGCTAATGTAACCCGACAAGTGGTGGTCCGATTTATCAAAAATAATATCATCTGCCGTTATGGTGTTCCAAGCGAGATCATTACTGATAATGGATCTAACTTGAACAATAAGATGATGAAAGAGTTGTGCGTAGAGTTCAAGATTGAACACCATAACTCATCTCCCTACCGACCCAAGATGAACGGAGCGGTAGAAGCGGCTAACAAGAACATCAAGAAGATCGTTCAAAAGATGGTTGTAACCTATAAAGACTGGCACGAGATGCTACCCTTTGCTCTTCACGGTTATCGCACATCTGTTTGCACTTCAACAGGGGCAACCCCTTTCTCTCTAGTATATGGCATGGAGGCAGTGCTCCCCATAGAAGTAGAGATCCCGTCAATCTGAGTATTGATGGAAGCTAAGCTCACCGAAGCTGAATGGTGTCAAAGTCGACACAACGAACTGAATCTGATCGAAGAGAAGCGAATCACGACACTGTGCCACGGTCAATTGTATCAGCAAAGAATGAAGAAGGCGTTCGACAAAAAGGTTCGACCCCGAATCTTCAGAAAAGGAGACCTTGTGCTCAAGAAGATACAATCATTTCTCACTGACTCTCGGGGCAAATGGACCCCAAATTATGATGGCCCCTATGTGGTCACGAAAGCTTTCTCAGGCGGTGCCTTGAGACTTGCAACCATGGACGGAGAGGAATTTGCCTACCCCACGAATGTTGATGTAGTCAAGAAATACTTCGCCTAAAAAAAAACGTCTCGGTGGATTGAAAACCCGAAAGGGCGGTCCAGGCAAAAATTAGAGACATGAAAAAATCATCCCAGTGGATTGGAAACATTATAGTATAATCCAGGCAAAAATTAGGGATAATGGCAAGTAACTATGTTCAATAGAGGCAAGTCCCTCAGCAGCAGCAGATACATCATCTGTCAGAAAACTCCAGTCAAGGTCATCTTCGACAGAAGCTCAGGATGCCCCGAATTCAAAGATGGTAGAAGGATGGTGGTCGTTATTATTCAGCGTAGCCCTTTTCCCTGTAAATTACCATTTTCAAACTTTGTATATACTCTTTGGAATCGCGCGTTTGGCTAATCTCCATCTTGTCAATAAAATTTGAGCTTTTGTGCTTTTGTTTGTAATTCTCATTTGTTTTAGCTTTACAGAATGACGTTGTTAACATGATTAACGATTCTTGAAATAAAACAAAAATGAATTTACTTGATAAAATTTTTTCTGCTTTTTTAAAGTAAAGATGGCATTTCTTTTGGTTGTTGAACATTGAAAGAACGTCGATTGCGTCTCCAAAGGTGTTCGAACTTCAAAGTGCAGAATCAAAGTACTCCTTCTAGGCCCAGTACTCCTGAATGAAGGGATCAACTGTGCCAGAGACCTTGTTTCGTCTGACACACCTCGGCCGAGTTCTTATCTCCTAAGCCCGATCGACGATAGTCCCCAACCGGGACTATCTCTCCTAAGCAAGGTGGAATTGCTATTTTGAACCAGCGATATTGCCATACGCCCCGCGATGGCCGAGTATCCAATCGTGTTCACCCGTCAGTTTGTATGTCGCGTCAGTTTTGTCCGCACAAACATACATACATAATGCATTTTTTATTTGCATTCACATTTCATATTGCATCACTATCACTCTAGTCGGTCTTGTCCCCTAGTGGTAGAAGTCCTCTCAATCGAGTTGTCAGTTCTTGCCTCGTCAGGAAATACTGTGTCTGAACAACCTCGCTTCCAGTTTAATTCTGGAAAGAAGTTGGTCCTTGACCACTTTGATAACTTGAACCTCTAAAAAGCCAGAGAAAACTTTCAATAAACATCACTCTTCGCCATTGAAGATGATATCCTTGCTTTCCCGGATTAAGGAAAATCCACAGAGAAAGCCTCGTAATCAGAGATTCGGCAGCACGCCAATTTCGCTCCGAAAAAATCGCTGATGAAAAGGTCATCGGCACCTCAAAATTGGATCCCATCGTATGGCATTTCTCCGGGAAGATCCCGAGAAAAGTATGATGTAACCCTAAACAAAAACAGTCTCTCAAGAGACTCGCTTTCCCCAGTAGAATCGACAAATGGCGTCTCCAACAGAGAAGTTTGTGCAACTCTACAACTCAGACGACTGGGTTCCCTAGCAAGTCTGACATCAAAACCTTTTTTGTCAAATGGCATCTCCCCAGGAAAATTCGGCGAGAAGTTTGAGGAAAACCGCTACGAATAGCGTCCCTTGTCAATTAAGTTTATTGACAAAAGAAACTGAGACCAGTTCCTTGGTAGGAGACCAGGATCGAGGGGAAGTTTATTTCAGCAACTGAGACCAGTTCCTTGGTAGGAAACCAGGATCGAGGGGAAGTTAACAAGAGAAACTAAAACCAGTTCCTTGGTAGGAAACCAGGATCGAGGGGAAGTTTAATCCAGAAACTGAGACTAGTTCCTTGGCTGAAGACCAGGATCGAGGGGAAGTTTTACCTTTTCTATGCATCATTGCTTAGCTAAAGAAGATGAAGGCGTAAGTTACCATTCACAACCACCATCAAAATTTCAGGTATTCTGATATTTAATCCTCTTGCACCCCGAATGCTTGAATACCTTCGTCATTCACACCTTCGGGTCCAAGAAGATTAAATAGGGGCATCTGTCATACCCCAAATTTTGACCACTAAGATGTCCCATCATTGTGCAAATCATCATCACAATATGGAGGAACCATCTTATTTCATCAGTCTCCCCAAAGATGGGTGAGCATCCACTACAATCAAAATTAGGGTTTCAAGCCCTCTCAGAGCCTTAGACAAAGGATCAATCAAGGAATGACATGATCTTCAACTTGTCTAACCTCTCAAACATTCACAATGGATCAAGAGGACTCCCACTTCCAGGATTAAGCACAAGGTTGCTCCCTTCTAGGTGGATCAAGTATCAAGATCGACAGGGTCACCAAATTAGGGTTTTGGTCGACCAGGTCCTCCAAATGGAAATTTTTCATCTGGGCATGAGCCAATGTCCCAAAACATAACCTAATATACTCCATGGAACCTCATGGACCCAAACATCAAGTCAAGTTGACCTCAGGGGATGCATACATCAAAAATCAGGAATTAGGGTTTCTTGACCTAATTCACCCCTAAGTTGACTTTTGGGACAAATCATGAACCAAGACCTCAAGAGAGAGTTTGAGGGTCTCTAATGAACTATATTGATCCATTTGGAACAATGGATTAATCCAAGAAGCTTGAGCAACAAGTCTCAATTTCATCTGCACCACAATTAGGGTTTTAAGGGAAAAGTCAACTGTAACTTTGACTTTTGACCAGGACCTGCTCCCAAACCCTAGGACATGCCTCAATATACCCTATGACACCCATGGAACATGTCCATCAAGTTTGATTTAGGTCAAGGACATGATTTCCTGAAGAATTGCACAATTTGGAATTCATCTGATAAAAATTCAACTGTGCACAAAAGTCAACTTTGACTTTTTGAGATTTTTCACCAAAATGGATTTTTAACCCTAAAATGATGTTAATGTATGATTTGAATCATCATTCATCAAGAAAAATCAAGAAAAGTTGGATAACTTGTAAAAGGGGTAACCATAAAAACTTAGAAAATTTTCTAAGTTAAAAATAAAGTGACAAAGGTACCAACTTTGGAGGACCATAACTCCTAAACCACAAGGCCATTTTCTCTCATTCAAAGATGGATTTGTAGCCCTCATTACCCTTTACAAAAACTTCAACTAGACCTAACTCCAATTCATTAAGGATTTTGAGTTATGGAGTGATCAAAATGGTTGGAAAATGAAAATGTCACTTTTTCCCAACACTTAGTGAAATTTTCACTAAGTTCAAATCTGTCTTCATTTTTTTCCAAATGTAGGGGGATTTTTCACTTGGATTCAATAGAGATCAAAACCAAACATGTTCAAACAGTTTTTGTATGATGTAAGGGCTTTCCAAAATGACCAAGAACATTGCCAAATTCCATTTGAGTCATGAGATATGACATTGGAAAGTTGCCTTGCTGAAATCTGTCAAGGCAAGGCAGAATTTGCAACTTTGCTCGATTTTCCAAAATCAGCCAAATCCAATTGCTCCTATCTACTTGGACACCTCAGAGGATTGAATCTAAAGGGGACAATCACTGAGCCAAGCCTCCAAAGTCCTTGGAACAAGAAAAAGCATGTTGAACCTAGAATGGACAAAATAGGGACAAGACTTCAAATTTGGATTGGAGCATTCAATGGAAGCATCAAGGTGGCATGGACTGAGCCATTCTCATCTGAAATCAGTCAAGACTTATCCAATACCAAGGGAACCAAAGCCCTGTGCCCTAACCTCTAGTCAATGGCTAGAGGAGACTTGAAATTCCATTGGACAACATTAGCCAAACCTACTTAGCAGCTGCCATTCACTATTCCTTGCAAAACAAACTTGCTCTACTATAAATAGAGCTCAATTGTGATCAGTTTGAGTACACCAAAGCCATCTAACAGATGCTTTCTTCAAAATCTCTTTCTCTTGGCAAAAATGCTTTTCTTAGCAAGGTAGCTATCGGGTTTTGAGTTTGAGAGCTTTTCCAATCAAACCAATCACTCACACACCTCACATACATCACATATGAGCTGATCAAACACTTAGATCACTTCTGAAACACCAATTTCACAAAATCACCAGCTGGTTGCTCAAATTTTCAAACAAGTTGCAGCTGAGGTACCATAAATTGTTCCAGCCATTTTCAATCAGGTCCAAGCATTCAAACACGCTCCATAGGGTGTAGGGAAGCTGTTCAGATCATCACCACTCATCTGTAACACCTCCAAATCAAAAATCACATTGCACTTCCTGTCACGGCCTAGAGGTAAGCACATACTTGGTCATCTCTCAATCTATGCATATTTCCTCGCACAATAATTTGGCCATATGTTCATAATCATGCATGGAATGTTTCCCCTCAATAAATTGCATTGTTTGAATCGTGTATTAAAAATCCTAGCGTTCATGCAGAAATTAGGGTTCTTGAGGATTTTTCGTGATTTCTTGTTGTATGTTTAATTTAAATGAAATTAATGGACATAGACATGATCGTGAGGTTGAGACGAGCATAATGATATGTGGATTGCATGATATGATGGAAGCTAAGCTTACAGAAGTTGAATGGTGTCAAAGTCGACACGACGAATTGAATCTGATTGAAGAGAAACGAATCACGGCACTATGCCACGGTCAGCTATATCAACAGAGAATGAAGAAGGCGTTCGACAAAAAGGTCCGACCTCGCGTCTTCAGGAAAGGAGACCTCGATCTCAAGAAGATACAAATATTTTCTCACTGATTCTCGGGGCAAGTGGACTCCGAATTATGACGGCCCCTATGTGGTCACGAAAGCTTTCTCAGGCGGCGCCTTGAGACTTGCAACCATGGACGGAGAGGAATTTGCCTACCCCACGAATGTTGATGTAGTCAAGAAATACTTCGCCTAAACTAAAAAAAAAAAAAAAAAAAAAACGTCTCGGTGGACTGAAAACCCGAAAGGGCGGTCCAGGAAAAAGTTAGAGACAAAATTAAAAAAATCATCCCGGTGGATTGGAAACATCATAGTACAATCCAGGCAAAAATTAGGGATAATGGCAAGTAACTATGTTCAAAAGAGGCAGGTCCTTCAGCAGCAGCAGTTACATCATCTGTCAGAAAACTCCAGTCAAGGTCATCTTCGACAGAAGCTCGGGATGTCCCGAATTCAAAGTTGGTAGAAGGATAGTGGTCGTTATGTTTCAACGTAGCCATTTTCCCTGTAAATTACCATTTTTCTAACTTTGTATATACTCTTTGGAATCACGCGTTTGGCTGATCTCCATCTTATCAATAAAATTTGAGCCCTTGTGCTTTTGTTTGTAATTCTTATTTGTTTTAGCTTTACAAAACGACGTTGTTAATATGATTAACGATTCTTGAAATAAAACAAAAATGAATTTACTTGTTAAAACTTTTTCTGCTTTTAAAATAAAGTCGGCAATTTCTTTTGACTATTGAACATCAGAAGAATCTCGGTCGCTTCTCCAGAAATAATCGAACCTCAAAGTACAGAATCAAAGTACTCCTTCTACGCCAGTGCACCTGAATGAAGGATCAACAGTGTCAGATGCGACAATCCATCTGACATTTACGACAGAGTTCTTACCTCCTAAGCCCGACCAACATAGCTCCCAATAGGGACTATCTCTCCTAAGCAAGGCGGAATTGCTATCTTGACCAACGGTACTTCTTCGCCCCGCGATGACCGAGTATCCAGTCGTGTTCATCCGCCAGCCTGTGTGTTTTGTCAAGTCTTTGTCAGCATAAACATTCATACATCATGCATTATTGATTTGCATTCACATTTCATATTGCATCACTATCACTCCAGTCGGTCTTGTCCCTTAGTGATAGGAGTTCTCTCAATTGAGTTCCCAGTTCTTTCCTCGTCAGGAAATACTGTGTCTGAATGATCTTACCTCTAGTTCATGTCTGGAATAAAGTTGGTCCTCGACCACTTTGATAACTTGAACCTCTGAAAAACCAGATGAACTTTCAGTCAGCATCACTCTTCACCATTGAAGGTGATATCCTTGCTTTCCAGGATTAAGGAAAATCCATAGAGAAAGCCTCGTAATCAGAGATTCGGCAGCATGCCATTTTCGCTCCGAAAAGATCGCTGATGAAAAGGTCATCGGCACCTCAAAATTGGACCCCATCATATGGCATTTCTCTGGGAAGATCCCGAGAAAAGTATGATGTAAGATCCCAAGCGACGGTAGTCTCTCAAGAGACCTGATTTCCCCCAGTAGAAACAAATGGCGTCTCCAACAGAGAAGTTTGTGCAACTCTACAACTCAGACGACTGGGTTCCCCAGCGAGTCTGACATCAAAATTTTTCCCATCAAATGGCATCTCCCCAGGAAAATTCGGCGAGAAGTTTGAGGAAGACCGCTGCGAATAGCGTCCCTTGTCAATAAAGTTTATTTACAAAACAAACTTAGACCAGTTCCTTGGTAGGAAACCAGGATCGAGGGGAAGTTTAAATCAGAAACTGAGACCAGTTCCTTGGTGGAAAACCAGGATTGAGGGGAAGTTGACAAAAAGAAACTGAGACCAGTTCCTTGGTGGAAAACCAGGATCGAGGGGAAGTTGACAAAAAGAAACTGAGACCAGTTCCTTGGCTGAAGACCAGGATCGAGGGGAAGTTTTACCTTTTCTAAGCATCATCGCTTAGCTAAAGAAGATAAATGCGTAAGCTACCATTCATAACCACCATCAAAATTTTGGGTATTCCGATATTTAATCCTCTTGCACCCCGAACGCCCGAATACCTTCGTCATTCACACCTTCGGGTTCAAGAAGATTAAATAGGGGCATCTGTCATACCCCAAATTTTAACCACTAAGATTTCCCATCATTGTGCAAATCATCATCACAATATGGATGAACCATCATGCCTCATCAAATGCCTCAAGGGTTGTTGAGCATTCACTACAATCAAAATTAGGGTTTCAAGCCCTCTCTGAGTGCTTAGACAAAGGATTAATCAAGGAATGACACGATCTTCAACTTGTCTAACCTCTCAAACATTCACAAGGGATCAAGAGGACTCCCACTTCAAGGATTAAGCACAAAGTTGCTCCCTTCTAGGTGGATCAAGCTTCAAGATCGCCAGTGTCACCAAATTAGGGTTTTGGTCGACCAGGGCCTCCAGAGGGAAATTTTCCTCTGGGCATGAGCCAAGGATCCAAAACACAACCTAATATACTCCATGGAACCTCATGGACCCAATCATCAAGTCAATTTGACCTCAGGGGATGCATTCATCAAAAATCAAGAATTAGGGTTTCTTGACCTAATTCACCCCTAAGTTGACTTTTGGGGCAAATCATGAACCAAGACCTCAAGACATGATTTGAGGGTCTCTAATGAACTATATTGATCCATTTGGAACCATGGATTAATCCAAGAAGCTTGAGCAACAAGTCTTAATTTCATCTGCACCACAATTAGGGTTTCGCGAGGAAAGTCAACTGTAACTTTGACTTTTGACCTGGACATGCTCCCAAACCCTAGGACATACCTTAATGTACCCTATGACACACATGGAACATGTCCATCAAGTTTGATTTAGGTCAAGGACATGATTTCCTGAAGAATCGCACAGTTTGGAATTCATCTGATAAAAAGTCAACTGTGCACAAAAGTCAACTTTGACTTTTTGAGATTTTTCACCAAAATGGATTTTTAACCCTAAAATGATGTTAATGTGTGATTTGAAAAATCATTCATCAAGAAAAATCAAGAAAAGTTGGATAACTTGTAAAAGGGGTAACCATAAAAACTTAGAAAATTTTCTAAGTTAAAAATAAAGTGACAAGGGTACCAACTTTGGAGGATCATAACTCCTAAACCACAAAACCATTTTTCCTCATCCAAAGATGAATTTGTAGCCCTCATTACCCTCTACAAAAACTTCAACTACAAGTCATTCCAATTCATTAAGGATTTTGAGTTATGGAGTGATCAAAATGGCTGAAAAATGAAAATGTCACTTTTTCCAACACTTAGTGAAATTTTCACTAAGTCCAAATCTGTCTTTATTTTTTTCCAAATGTAGGGGGATTTTTCACTTGGATTCAAAAGAGATCAAAACCAAACATGTTCAAACAGTTGTTGTAGCATGTAAGGGCTTTCCAAAATGGCCAAGAACATTGCCAAATTCCATTTGGGCTATGAGTTATGACATTGTCAAGTTGCCTTGTTGAAATCTGTCAAGGCAAGGCAGAATTTGCATTTTTGCTCGATTTGCCAAAATTGGCCAAATCCAAATGCTCCTATCCACTTGGACACATCTGAGGATTGAATCTCAAGGGGACAATCACTGAGCCAAGCCTCCAAAGTCCTTGGAACAAGAAAAATCATGTTGAACCTAGAATTGCCAAAATAGGGACAAGACTCCAAATTTGGATTGGAGCATTCAATGGAAGCATCAAGGTGGCATGGACTGAGCCATTTTCATTTGAATTCAGTCAAGACTTATCCAAGACCAAGGGAACCAGCAGCCTGTGCCCTAACCTCTAGTCAATGGCTAGAGGAAACTTGAACTTCCGTTGGCCAACATTGAACAAACCTACTCAGCAATTACCATTCACTATTCCTTGCAAAACAAACTTGCTCTACTATAAATAGAGCTCAATTGTGATCAGTTTGAGTACACCAAAGCCATCAAACAGATGCTTTCCTCAAAATCTCTTCTTTCACTCCAATTTTGCCTTCTAAGGCAAGTCACTATCGGGTTTTGAGTTTGAGAGCTTTTCCAATCAAACCAATCACTCACACACCTCACATACATCATATAGAAGTGATCCAAAAACTTACATAACATCTGGAACACTGATTTCACAAAATCATTTGCCAATTGCTCAAGTTCATGACAGTTTTGCAGTTGAGGTGCCATCCTCAATTCCAAACCATTTCAATCTGTTCCAAGCACTCAGACACATCACTTGGCACCTAGGGAAGCTATCCACATCATTGGAACCAAGCTGTAACACCTCCAACACAAATCACGATCACCAGCTGCAAGTGGTAAGCATGAGCTCTTCTAACTCTATGATCCATGCAATTTTTGCTGCACAATAATTTGGCCATATGTTCATAATCATGCATGGAATGTTTCCTCTCAATTAATTGCATTGTTTGAATCGTGTATCAAAAATCCTAGCCTTCATGCAGAAATTAGGGTTCTTGAGGATTTTTCATGATTTCTTGTTCTATGTTTAATTTAAATGAAATTAATGGACATAGACATGATCGTGAGGTTGAGACGAGCATAATGATATGTGGATTGCATGTTATAATCAAGTATTCAGAGAGATTGGAGAAAAAATGCAAATCTGGCCAAGCCCAGAACACGCGCGTGTTCTTGGTGTGTTCTTGGCGCCTTTTTTCAAAATTTGAATATTTGAATTTTGTGATTTTATTTAATTGATTCAAAAATTAATTTCTCTCTGAGTTTTAATGATTTTGAGTTGATTCTTTTTTTAATAATTCACAAAAATGTTAAAATATTTTATTTTATCAAAAAATCCCAAAAATATTATTTATTTTGTATAATTGATATTTTTGCAAAGAATTAATGTTTTAACTGTTTTTAACATTTAAAATATTTTTTCCATCTTGATTTTGCAATTTTTAATGCTTTCTATTTATTTTGTAGGTCAATACTTAATTTTTGAAGCATTAATCCAAGATCACAATTTGTTTTCCATATGTTAAACAATTTTGATCATTTTAATTGAATTTTTATTCAATTAAATACATTTTTGAAAACAAATTAGGGTTTTTGGATTAATTCAACCCTCATAAATCATTTTCAAAACACTTTGGGCCTCTAATAGAGTGTAAGACCCAATCCTTTTATGACCAAATCATTTTTGGGCCTCAGTGTGTTGTATAAGTCCCGATACCCTCAAAAACAAACGGCGCGATCGTCGCCTTTTCAAAATAACCTTTTGGGCCTACCCTCGAGTAGTAAGCCCCATTTCTTTTCTTAAAATACACTTGGGCCTCTAATAGAGTGTAAGACCCAATCCCCTTTTAACCAAAACATTTTGGGCCTCACTTATTGTATAAGTCCCTCCGCGTTAAAAGAAAACCTCGGCGCGATCGCCATTTCAAACGAAAAGTCAACTGGGCCTACCCTCGAGTAGTAAGACCCATCTCTTTGATTTTGAATATACTGTTGTTTTCAATCTTTCTTTGTTGAACAACTAACCAAACAGCATGGAAGCTCTACAACCGAGTAAGTGGTTATTGCTTTCATTTACCACTGCCATATACATATAACTGTATTGTGGGTCTGTTTCACTATAAGTCTTGTTTCATAAACTCATATCAACTGTGTAATAATAGTATAGATATTTAGAGTTTCCCCGACAACTACGTCTAGCATTAAGCCCATTGATTACTCTTAGAAATAGTCTAAACTAGATCCCCATAGGATTACCAGACACAGTCTTCCCTCCCTTGGGGTTAAACAATATGGAGATATGAAAGGCAACATTCCCTGTGAACCCTTTCATAGACTGTCACCTTTAGAAGTTGTCAAAGAAACTCTATTCCCCAGAGATGATCTCTTCTCCGTGAATTGCATCTCTTGAGTTTCTTCCAAATTCTCAAACTTTCCTGACTTTGATCTATTCTCGGTGAATAGCATTGCCTTGAATTTCTCAGGGTTTGGGGACCCACAGGCTTCTTAAAAGCACTTGTCAAGAAACTCTACTCCCCAGAGATGATCTTTTCTCCGTGAATGGTGTCTCTTGAGTTTCTTCCAAATTCTCAGACTTTCCTGACTTGATCTATTCCTTGTGAATAGCTTGCCTTGAATTTCTCGGGGTTTGGGGACCCATCGACTTCTTAAAAGCATCGGCCTCCTCTTGGGCATCGTACAAGGACCCTCAGGCTTCCTAAAAGCAACCCCGCCTCCTCTTGGGCTTAGTACAAGGACTTGTCGGCTTCTTATAAGTATTCACAGCCTCCTCTTAGGCTTTGTATAATGATCTCTTCCTCCGGGAATGATAGCCTTCTCTCGGGCTTCGTACAAGGACCGATCGACTTCTTAAAAGTGTCTAGCCTCCTCTTGGGCTTCGTACGAATTGTCCCGACGACCTCCTAAAGGTATAGGAACAGAACTTAGTCAGCTTCATAGAGCAGTCCTTTCAAAGAGTTTACTACTGTTTCTCAAAGAATAGTACAAAAGATGAAACTCTAGACTTGGACAGTCTAATCTCCTTGAGTCTAAAAGACATTCTCAAGCACCCTTCAAGAATAAGAAGTAAACCCGTAGACTCGGACAGTCTCAATACCCTTTGGATTTCCAGCTTCCTTAAAAAACAGGAATAACCCGGGTCCTTGAATCAATTCCTTGAGTACAGTGTTGCTCATATAAGAACTGATTTTCTCTTTAAAAATCAGTATACTGGACCTGTCACTTAACTGAAATAGTCACCATAGCCTCCTCTTGGGCTTTGTACAATGATCCTCCCCAGCGGAGTCAAACAACGTTTAGCCTCTCTCTCGGGCTTTGTACGAGACACATAAGGGACTTCCTCGTTGAGCCAATCACCCTTTTTCCTCCATCTCGGGCTTTATATGAGATACAAAAAGGTTCTTATTAAGCCAAACAAACAAACAATAGCCTCCATCTCGGGCTTTATACGAGATACCAAAAGATTCCCTTGTCGAGTCAAACCTTTTCGCCTCCATCTCGGGCTTTGTACGAGATACAAAAACACTCTCTTGTTGAGTATAAAAGATCCTCTTGTAGGATCACCCCCTTTTAGCTTCTCTCTCGGGCTTTGTACGAGATACATATCAGCCTCCTCTTAGGCTTTATATAAGAAAACCACTGGTTGATCCAATCAACCTTTTAGCATCAAAGCTGTGCCTCGTTCATAGTACACAAACATCAACAACAACTTCCCCTTCATCTAATCGCTATAAGCGGCAAGCCTCTGGATCATCTAAATCCGTGCCACTGTCCCTCTTTTAGCATGAGAAATTCCTAAGGAAAGATAGCATTGCTCTACACTGAGTTAAAGTCTTCTCCTTCAGGTTAAAATCCTCTATAAAGGAAATTATGGCATTGCTAGGATCCGCGTATCCCGGTTAAAGTAATCCTCCTTTACAGTCATTCACCCGACAGTTGTGACAAACATACCCCCTTTAGAGATGACAAATTCTCTCTAAAGTCAAACCCTTTTAGCTTCACATCTTGGGCTTTGAACAAGATACAAATCACCTTTAGCTTCACATCTTGGGCTTTGAACAAGACACCAAAACACCCATTTCCTCCCATAGAATAGGAGGAACTACGAACGCTCTGATTTCCCTGTTTCGGTAAACAGGAATATGTAGGCATAAGATTGAAAGAAAAATCTTAGCGAGCACACTAAACAAAAACCCAAAATCCCATACTCTCATGTATATATCAAAAAGCATCAGTCCTTACATCCTAATCCTTGTTCCCCGCTAGAAAGTCCTAGAAAGAAAACCGTATTGGCGAAAATACAAATAACCAGTACAAAGGCACCCCACATTGATCGCATCTGTAACCTAACAGACCGTTGTTTAAACTCAGTATGCAAAGCAGGGTTAATTGGAGACATCTATTTCCCTTCCTTATTCAGATCACAATTGGATAAAAAATGAATCAACCTGTAGTAAACTCAATCGCTGAGAGCGACCAGTGCTTAAGAACCACGTCCAGTTTCCCTCGCTATAGTGCGAACAGCCTTTCAAAGTCAGTTGGACCGCAAAGAAATTCAACCATGGTCAAGTTCTGGATCAGTCAACTACTTTGCTAATCAAATCAAGGACGTTGTTGTAATCTCTGATCATCAGAGGGCTAGGGATGTTTGTACCATTATCCCTCTACTTGACGAATCGAGAGTTCCTAACCGGGAACGAATCAAAATTACTTAAGATGGTCAGAAAAATCAGAAGGCTCCCATAGTCATCTATCTACCGGGACCAATACCGTATGAATCAACTAAGGTTATCCCTTACAAATACGGTGCAACAACAATTGAGAATGGAAAGGAAATTTCGTTACACTCCATCGTGAATATTGCAGACATTAGTCGAGTAACACGGAGTGGTAGAATCTTCAACAGAGGAGTTAGAGAACCCAACAAAGAAAAGGAAACTCAGACAGAAGTTCCCAATACACCAGTCGGTCAATCCAGTAATCCCGACCTTTCAAAAAGCGATGATGAGATGCTAAAGCTCATCCAAAGGAGTGAATACAACATTGTTGATCAGCTATTACAAACTCCTTCAAAGATCTCAGTGCTATCAATTTTACTCAGTTTTGAAGCCCACAGAGAGGCTCTACAGAAAGTCTTAGAGTAGGCCTTTGTGGAACCGGATGTGTCAATACGACAGTTCGATAGCATCATCTCTAACATCACTTCCTGCAATAACTTGGGATTCAGTGATGAGGATTTGCCAGAGGGGGGCAAAAGCCACAACATGGTGCTCAATATCACAGTTAACTGCCAGGACGATGCTTTAGCCAGCGTACTGGTAGACACAGGATCGGCCATCAATGTTATGCCAAAGTCCACTTTGATGCAATTATCATTCAAAGGACCTTTGATGAGAACCAGCAAGGTCGTCGTCAAAGCATTTGACGGATCCAGAAAAACGGTTATCGGCGAAGTTGACCTTCCCATAACTATCGGTCCTCACACTTTCCAGGTCATAGACATCCGGGCAACATACAGTTGTTTATTAGGAAGACCTTGGATACATCAGGCTGGGGCGGTCACTTTGACCCTCCACCAAAAGCTAAATTCCTTCCAGAACGGCCAACTTGTCACAGTTTGTGGAGAACAGGCCTTGCTCGTAAGCAACTTATCATCATCTACTTATGTAGAACCCGAGGAGGTTGTTGGGACTCAGTTCCAAGCGCTTTCGGCGAGCAATGAGAATTAATCAGAGAAAGGAACCTCAATTTCCTCATATAGAGATGCTCTCGAAGTGATCGAAAATAACAATACAAAAGGATGGGGACAGCTTGTCATTCCCACTAATAACAAAACAAAGAAGGGTCTTGGTTTTTCTACAACCTGCACCCAGACAGCTGCTAACGATGAAAGTCTTCATCCCATTCAGAACTTCTTCCATAGTTGAGGCTTCCTTCAACCAGTGACTCAAGACGTGCATACCATCAATAAAGATTATTCCTCCGTATCGGAGGAAGAATGGAAGTCCTATCTCAACGAGGACAGTTATACGTCTCAGGGCAAAACACAGACTCCCTTTTGCTTTCCTGCACAGAGCCCGAGATTTATACCAAGGTCAGATGTCAAAATGATGTACGGAGATTGTGATCCAGAAGTATGTCGCGCTCCCCCAAACTCATTAGAGGAGGACACTCTGATGAAAGACAGCTTTGACCCTGACTACTATGGCCCGATGGATGGCTTGCCTATCTGGCAGCGTATCCCGGAGACTTGGGGCAAGAAAATCATCCGAACAATGAAAATCAGTGGAGCATCATTGAACAGAATAATTGTGTCCCCGCCATGTCATGGGATCAACACTCAGGTCATTCTGAATAGTACGATGATGAATTGGCAACGTTTGCAGGACTAGAATTCATTAACTATGCTTTTCCCGAGATCAACATCATCGAGAGGGATGACTCCTCCTGTTCCAAAGAAGTGTGGGACACCTTGGGACAACCGAGTGGAAAATACGACTTCAAGGTCAAGTACACCGCTCCTAAAGGCTCTCGTATCAGGTTTGAAGACATTCAGCCAACTGGATGGGGAGATACAGCTGAGAGTACAAATACTATACAAAATACAACTGAGGAATCCTCCTACAACAACTCTGCCTGGGAGACAGATTCCAATGATCCAGCTCCACTAGAAATTAGCGTTATTTCTGAAGACAAAAGAAGGAAGGTACGAGACTTTGTGATTCACCGAGGAGTTCACCGCCAATGGGTTGTTGTCGATGTTCCGAAGATTGTTCATAAGTTAAAGTAATTGCCGTCTTTAACCTTTCACCCTGCCCAGGTGAAACGGATGTTTTGATAGGGCTCATTTTCTGTAAATTTCCCTCTTCGCTTTGCCCAAAGCGACAAAGTTTTGTTTTACAGGGCTATAATTTCAAGAATCGACTTGTTCATTAAAAAAATAACGTCGTTCTGCAATTCCCGCATTAATTGTTGTTTTCTCTTTTTGCTTTTTTTAGAAAATGGTAATCCTAAAAAACAACTCAATAATAAAAACAAGCAGTTTTCCAAGAAAAATACACTGCACACACTCTTGCATTCTCTCTATCTCTTCTAAACACAAATCATCACGTCATGCAAATTGCTTGTTTTAAACCCCGTTGAAACATACGATCAGATGCCTTCTTCCGACTTTGAGTTCCCGGTATTTGGGGCTGAAGAAGAAGTTGACGAAGAAATTCAAGAGGAGATCTCCCGACTACTCAGACAAGAGGAAAGGTCCATTGAGCCTCACAAAGAGTTGCTGGAAACGATCAACTTGGGATTGGAAGAAGAGAGAAAAGAAGTCAAGATTGGGGCACTGCTCAGTCCAACTGTCAAAGAGAGTTTGACAAAGCTTCTCAGAGAATTTCTCAATGTGTTCGCATGGTCCTATCTGGATATGCCAGGGTTGGATACCAGCATCGTGGAACATCATCTACCATTGAGATCAGAATGTCCGCCGGTAAAAAAAAGGTTGAGATGGACTCATCCAGACATGGCTGTCAAAATCAAAGAGGAGGTACATAAACAGATTGACGCGGGTTTCCTCGCTACGTCAGAATATCCTCAATGCTTAGCCAATATAGTACCAGTTCCGAAAAAGGACGGAAAAGTCAGAATGAGTGTCGACTACCGAGATCTGAACAAGGCAAGTCCAAAGGACGACTTTCCCTTACCACACATTGACATGCTGGTAGATAGTACAGCAAAGTTCAAAGTTTCCTCCTTCATGGATGGATTCTCGGGCTATAATCAAATCAAAATGGCACCGAAAGACATGGAGAAAACTTCGTTCATTACCCCATGGGGTACTTTTTGTTACAAGGTAATGTCGTTCGGTTTGAAGAACGTTGGGGCAACCTATCAAAGGGCCATGAATACTCTGTTTCATGACATGATACACAAGGAAATCGAGATATATGTCGATGACATGATTTCCAAATCTAAAATAGAAGAGGAGCATGTGACCCACCTGTCAAAACTATTCGAGCGGTTGAGAAAGTACAAACTCCGCTTGAATCCCAACAAGTGCACCTTCGGTGTCCGTTCAGGGAAACTTTTAGGGTTCATCGTCAGCCAGAAAGGAATTGAGGTTGATCCTGACAAGGTCAAGGCCATTCAAGAAATTCCTTCTCCGAAAACTGAAAAACAAGTCAGGGGATTCCTGGGACATTTGAATTACATTTCCAGATTTATATTCCTCATGACTGCGACATGTGTACCAATCTTCAAACTACTCAAGAAGATACAATCATTTCTCACTGCTTCTCGGGGCAAATGGACTCCGAATTATGACGGCCCCTATGTGGTAAAAAAAGCTTTCTCAGGCGGCGCCTTGAGACTTGCAACCTTGGACGAAGAAGAATTTGCCTACCCCACAAATGTTGACATAGTCAAGAAATACTTCGGCTAAATAAAAAAAATATAATAAAAAAAAGTCTCGGTGGATTGAAAACCCGAAAGGGCGGTCCAGGCAAAAACTAGATACATGATCAAAAATCATCCCGGTGGATTGGAAACCTCAAAGTACAATCCAGGCAAAAATTAGGGATAATGGCAAGTAACTATGTTCAACAAAGGGGCAAATCCCTCAACAGCAGTAATGTCATCGGTCAGGAAAATGCCAGTCAAGGTCATCTTCGACAGAAGCTTAGGATGCCCCGAAGTCAAAGTTGGTAGAGGGATAGTGGTCGTTATGTTTCAATGTAGCCCTTTTCCCTTAAATTACCATTTTCTAACTTTGTAAATACTCTATGGAATCACGCGTTTGGCTGATTTCCATCCCATCAATACAATTTGAGCCCTTGTGCTTTTGTTTGCAATTCTTATTTGTTTTAGCTTTATAGAACGAAATTTTAACATGATCAACGATTCTTGAAATAAAACAAAAATTAATTTACTTGTTAAAGCTTTTCTGCTTTTAAAATAAATATGGCAATTTCTTTTGACTGTTGAACATCGAAAGAACATCAATCGCTTCGTCAAAAGTAATCGAGCTTCAAAGTGCAGAATCAAAGTACTCCTTCTAAGCCAGTGCTCCTGAATGAAGGATCAGCTGTATCAGATGTGACTTTCCCATCTGATACCCTCGACAGGGTCCTTATCTCCTAAGCCCGACCAACGGTTGTGCCCGCAGGGACTATCTCTCATAAGCAAGGCAGAATTGCTATCATGAACCAGTGATACTTTTCATCCCCCACTGTGGCAGAGTATCCAGTCGTGTTCATCTACTAGTCTGTATATCGCACCAGTTTTGTCAGCATATACATACATACATCATGCATTATTGATTTACATTCATATTCATATTGCATCACTATCACTCTAGTCGGTCTTATTCCCTAGTGATAAGAGTCCTCTCAATCGAGTCGTCAGTTCTTTCCTCGTCAGGAAATGAATCATCTAAGCGATCTCTCCTCCAGTTTATTTCTGGATTGAAGGTGGTTCTTTGACCACTTTGATAACTTGAACCTCTGAAGAGCCAGAGAGCTTCCGAAAAACATCACTCTTCGCCATTGAACATGATATCTTCGCTTTCCCGGATTAAGGAAAATCCCCAAAGAAAGCCTCTTAATCAGAGATTCGGCAGTACAACCGTTTTCCTCCTAAAAATTCACTGACGAAAAGGTCATCGGCCCCTCAAAATTGGATCACATCATATGGCATTTCTCCAAGAAGATCCTGAGAAAAGTATGATGTGGTAACCCCAAGCGAAAGCAATCTCTCAAGAGACTCGTTTTCCCCACCACTTTTTCCATCAAATGGCATCTCCCCAAGAAAATTCGGCTAGAAGTTTGAGGAAAACTGCTACACATAACGTCTCTTGTCAATAAAGTTTATTGACAAAAGAAACTTAGACCAGTTCCTTGGTAGGAAACCAGGATCGATGGGAAGTTTACATCATAAATTGAGATCAGATCCTTGGTAGGAAACCAGGATTGAGGGGAAGTTTACATCAGAAATTGAGACCAGATCCTTGGTAGGAAACTAGGATCAAGGGGAGGTTTACATCAGAAACTGTGATTAGATCCTTGGTAGGAAACCAGGATCGAGGGGAGGTTTATATCAGAAATTGAGACCAGGTCCTTGGTAGGAAAACCAGGATCGAGGGGAGGTTTATTCCAGAAATTGAGACTAGCTCCTTGGTAGGAAACCAGGATCAAAGGGAAGTTTACCTTTTCTAAGCATCATTTCTTAGCAAAAGAGAAAGGATGCGCGAACTGCCATTCATAACCACCAACAAAATTTTGGTTATTCCGATATTTAATCCTCTTGCACCCCGAATGCCTGAATACCTTCGTCATTCACACCTTCGGGTCCAAGAATATTAAATAGGGGCATCTGTCATACCCCAAATTTTGACCACTAAGATTTCCCATCATTGTCCAAATCATCATCACCATATGGATGAACCATTAGTCTCCCCAAAGATGGGTGAGCATCCACTACAATCAGGCTTAGGGTTTCATGCCCTCTCAGAGCTCTTAGACAAAGGATCAATCAAGAAATGACAAGATATTCAACTTTTCTAGCCTCTCAAACATCCACAAAGGATCAAGAGGACCTCCACTCCAAGGATTAGGCACAAGGCTTCTCCCTTCTAGGTGGATCAAGCCTTAAGATCGCCAGTGTCACCAAATTAGGGTTTGGTCGACCAGGGCCTCCAGATGGAAATTTTCCTCTGGGCATGATTCAATGCTTCAAAGAATAACCTATGATTCCCCAAGGGACATCATGAACCCAATCATCAAGTCAATTTTACCTCAGGGGATGCATTCACTAAAAAAATTAGGAATTAGGGTTTCTTGACCTAATTCACCCCTAAGTTGACTTTTGGGATAAATCATGAGCCAAGACCTCAAGAGAGGATTTAAGGGTCTCTAATACACCACATTGATCCATTTGCAACAATGGATTGATCCAAGAAGCTTGAGCAACAAGTTTCAATTTCATCTGAACCACAGTTAGGGTTTCGCGGGAAAAGTCAACTGTATCTTTGACTTTTGACAAGGACATGCTCCCAAACCCTAAGACATGATTCAATACACCCTATAACACCTATGAAATCAATCCATCAAGTTGGATTTAGGTCAAGGACTTGATTTCATAGAGGATCGCACAGTTTGGAATTCATCTGACAAAAAGTCAACTATGCACAAAAGTCAAACTTTGAATTTTTGAGATTTTTCACAATTATGGTTCTTTGACCCCAAAATGATGTTAATGTATGATTGGAATCATCATTCATCAAGAAAAATCAAGAAAAGTGGGATAACTTGTAAAAGGGGTAACCATAAAAAACTTAGAAAATTTTCTAAGTTATGGAACAAAGTGGCTAGGGTACCAACTTTGGAGGATCATAACTCCTAAACCACAAGGATATTTTTTCCCATCCAAACCTGGATTTGTAGCTCTCATTACCCTCTACAAAAGCTTCAACTACCACTCATTCCAATTCATCATGGATTTCGAGTTATGGAATGATCAAAATCACAAAAAGTGAAAATGTCACTTTTTTCCAACACTTGGTGAAATTTTCACAAAGTCAGAATCTGCCTTCACTTTTTTCCAAATGTAGGGGCATTTTTCACTAGGATCAAAAAAGTATAAAAACCAATTATGATCAAACAGTTATTGTATCATATGAGGGCTTTCCAAAATGGCCAAGAACTCCATCAAATTCCACTTGAGCCATGAGATATGACAATGCAATATACCTTGCTGAACACTGCCAAGGCTAGGCCGAATTTTGTACTTTTGCTCGATTTTGCAAAATCAGATAATTCCAAGCCTTGTCATCACTTTGGACACATCTGAGGATCAAATCTAAAGGGAACAAACACTGATCCAAGCCTCCAAAGTCTTTGGAACAAGAAGTAGCATGCCAAACCTATAAATGCCTAAATGAGGGACAAGACTCTAATTTTGGATTGGAGCATTTAATGGATACCCCAAGGTGGCATGGACTGACACATTTGCAACTAAATTCTGTCAAGAATGATCTAACAACTAGGGAACCACAGCACTGTGCCCTAACCTCTAGTCAATGGCTAGAGGAGACTTGGATTCCCATTGATCAACATTGGCCAAACCTCTGCTGCAGTTACCATTCACTATTGATCCCAAAATAAACTTGATCTACTATAAATAGAGCTCATTTGTGCTCAGTTTGAGTACACCAAAGCCATCAAACATATGCTTTCCTCAAAATCACCTTCTCACTTCCAAATTTGCCTTCCAAAGCAAGTCACTATCGGGTTTTGAGTTTGAGAGCAATTCCAACCAAACCAATCACACATACACCTCATAAACATCATATAGAAGTGATCCAAACACTCACATAACATCTGGAACACCAAAATCATAAAATCACTAGCCAATTGCTCAAGCCTTTGACAGATTTGCAGTTGGGGTACCATCTCAAGTTCCAGATCATTTCAATACATTCCAAGCATCCACACACACTCCATGGCACCTAGGGAAGCTATCCAAATCATTGGAACCTAGCTGTAACACCTCTAACCCAAAACACGATCACCAGCTGCAAGAGGTGAGTATGAGCTCTTCTAACTCTATGATCCAGACATTTTTTGCTGCACAATAATTTGGCCATATGTTTATAATCATGCATAGAGTGTTTACCCTTAATCAATTAATTTGTATGAATCGTGTATGGAATTTCTGAACCTTCATGCAGAATTTAGGGTTCTTGAGGTTTCTCTTTGATTTCTTATTCCATGCTTAAAATGAATGAAATTAAAGACCATAGACATGATCGTGAGGTTGAAACGAGTAGATTGGTATGTAGATTGCATGATATAATCAAGTATTCAGTGAGATTGGATAGAAAATGCAAATCTTCAGAAACAGAGGAAGGGCGCGTGTTCTTGCCATGTTCTTGGCGCCCTTTTTCAAATATTTGAATATTTGAATTTTCTGATTTTATTTAATTGATTCAAAAATTAATTTCTCTCTGAGTTTTAATGATTTTGATTTGATTTTTTTTTAATAATTCACAAAAATGTTAAAATATTTTATTTTACCAAAAAATCCCAGAAATATTATTTATTTCATATAATTGATATTTTTGCCAAGAATTAATATTTTAATTATTTTTTACATTTAAAATATTTTTTCCTTCTTGATTTTGCAAATTTTAATGATTTCTAATCATTTTGTAGGTCAAAACATGATTTTTGAAACATTAATCCAAGATCACAATTTTTTTTCCACATGTTAAACAATTTAGATAATTTTAATTGAATTTTTTATTCAATTAAAATACATTTTGGAAACAAATTAGGGTTTTGATTAATTCAACCCTCATCAAACCTTTTAAAAACATTTTGGGCCTCTAATAGAGTGTAAGACTCAATCTTTTGTAAATACAAACCTATTTTGGGCCTCAAATGTTGTATAAGTCCCGTTGTATTTCAAAACTTCGGCGCGATCATCGCGTGTTTAAAACAAACCATCTGGGCCTCTCCTCAAGCTATAAGACCCATTCAAAATCATTTTGGGACTCTAATAGAGTGTAAGACCCAATCCCCTTTTGAAACCAAAAACTTTTGGGCCTCAGTCATTGTATAAGACCCACAGTGTTTTCAAAACCTCGGCGCGATCGTCGCCCTTTTCAAAATTAACCATTGGGCTTCTCCTTGAGCTATAAGACCCATCTTTGTTCACTTTCAATCATTTTGGGCCTCTTGAGAGAGTGTAAGACCCATCCCCTTGTACAGAAAACCTTTCTTGGGCCTCAGTCACTTGTATAAGTCCATGTACAAAACGACAGTGCGATCACTGATAAAACCCTGAGCCTCTCCTTGAGTTGTAAGCCCCAACAATCTTTTCAAAGCACTTTCTCCTTTGATTTTGTAACATACTGTTATTTTCAATTTCTTTGTTGAACAACTAACAAAATAGCATGGAAGCTCTACAACCGAGTAACTGTTTACCCACTTTCTTTACCGCTTTCATATGTATATAACTGTATTGTGGGGCTGTTTCACTATAAGTCTTCTTTCATAAACTCATATCGACTGTGTAATACTAGTATAGATATTTAGAGTATCCCCGGCAACTACGTTTAGCACTAAGTAAAGCCTTGTCGGTCGCTCTTAAATACAAACAAAACTAGATCCCCATAGGATTACCAGACACAGTCTTCCCTCCTCTTGGGGTTAAACAATATGGAGACGTGAAATGCAGCATTCTCGGTGAACCCTTTCTCAGACTGTCACCCTTAGAAATTGTCAAAGAAACTCTAACTCCCCAGAGATGATCTTTTCTCCGTGAATGGCATCTCTTGAGTTTCTTTTAAATTCTCAAACTTTCCTGGCTTGATCTATTCTCTGTGAATGGCATGTCTTGAACTTCTTGAGGTTTGGGGACCCACAGGCTTCCTAAAAGCATCCCTGCCTCCTCTTGGGCATTGTACAAGGACCCGTCGGCTTTTTAGAAGTTTTCACAGCCTCCTCTTAGGCTTCGTATAATGATTCTTCCTCCAGGAAGATAACCTCCTTTTGGGCCTCGTACAAATTGTCCCTTCGGCTTCTTAAAAGTTTTTCTCGCCTCCTCTTGGGCTTCGTACAAATTGTCCTGACGACCTCTTAAAGGTATAGGAACAGAAATTAGTCATCTTAATAGAACAGTCTTTCAAAGAGTCTAGATCTTCCTACGGCGAACATACTGTCTTTGGATCTCTCTTAAGCATAGTACAAAAGATAAAACTCTAGACTTGGACAGTCTAACCTCCTTGAGTCTCGAAGACATTCTCAAGTTCCTTTCAAAAATAGGAAAAAACACCCGTAGACTTGGGCAGTCTCAATACCCTTCAGATTCCCCGTTTCCTTAAAGAATAGGAAATAATCCCGGTCCTCAGATCAAATCCATGAGTACAACATTACCCATATAAGAACTGATTTTATCTTTTAACCAACATACTGGACCTGTCACTCAACTAAAACAATAACCCTAGCCTCCTCTTGGGCTTTGTACAATGATTCTCCCTAGCGGAGTTAACCTTTTCAGACTCTCTTATTGAGTCAAACATTTTTAGCCTCTATCTCGGGCTTTGTACGAGATACAAAAACACTCTCTTGTTAAGTATAAAAGACTCTCTTGTTGAGTCAAACCTTTTCTGCCTCCATCTCGGGCTTCGTACGAGATACAAAATCACTCTCTTGTTGAGTATAAAAGACTCTCTTGTTGAGCCAAACCTTTTCAGCCTCCACCTCGGGCTTCGTACAAGATACAAAATCACTCTCTTGTTGAGTATAAAAGACTCTCTTGTTGAGTCAAACATTTTTAGCCTTCATCTCGGGCTTTGTACGAGATACAAAACACTCTCTTGTTGAGTATAAAAAGTCTCTCTTGTTGAATAGATCACCTTTAGCCTCTATCTCGGGCTTCGTATGAGATACAAATCACTCTCTTGGTGAGTATAAAAGACTCTCTTGTTGAGTCAAACCCTTTTAGCCTCTGTCTTGGGCTTCGTACAAGACACATATAAAAACACTCTCTTGTTGAGTCAACCCTTTTAGCCTCTATCTTGGGCTTCTTACGAGACACAAAAGCATCCTCTTGTTGGGTCAATAGCCTCCTCTTAGGCTTTGTATAAAGAAATCCCCGTTTGATTCAATCAACCTTTTAGCATCAAATCATGCTTTGGTCACAACATACAAACATCAATAACTCCTTTTTCCTCGTCTAATTATTGTAAGTGGCGAGCCTCTAGATTATTTACGTCCACGCCACTGTCCCTCTTTTAGCATGAGAAATTCCTAAGGAAATATGACATTGCTCTAAACTGAGTTAAAGTATTCTCCTTCAGGTTGAAAATCCCCTATAAAGGAAATTACGGCATTGCTGGATTCGCATATCCCAGTTAAAGTAATTCTCCTTTATAATCAGTCACCCAACAATTATGACAAACAGACCCCTTTAGAGATGACAAATTCTCTCTAAAGTCAACACCCTTTTAGCTTCACATCTTGGGCTTCGAACAAGATACAAATAGACCCTTCAGCTTCACATCTTGGGCTTTGAACAAGATACAAACCACCTTTAGCTTCATGTCTTGGGCTTTGAACAAGACACCAAAACACCATTTACTTCCATAGAATAGGAGGAACTATGATCGCTCTGATTTCCCTCTCCCGGGAATACGTAGGCATAAGATTGAAAAAGAATCTTAGCGAGCACACTAATAAAAAAAACCCCAAAGTCCCCTACCTCCATCCAATCTGGCGCAGGATCCCAACAAATTCCCCATGAACAGTCCCGGTATTTCGTTCTGAACAAAATAAGCAGAGAGAGGCCCACGAACTAAAGCCGCATCTATAAACCAACAGTTATGACTGTTTAACCTCAGTTTGCAAGTAGGGTTAGTTGGAGACATCTATTTCCATTCCTTCATCAGCTTCAATAGGATAAAAAATGAATAAAACTGTAGTACCAAAGCAATAGTGATTCGAAACCACAAAAACCGCACTACAGTACCCACCTGGGGCACTAAGAAAGGACAGAAAAACCCTCAGAGGGCTAGCAGGCAGTTTCTTCCTGAGCGGTGATACACTCTATAAGAGGAACTTTGACATGGTCTTGCTTCGATGCATCGACAAACCAGAAGCAAACATGCTGATAAAAGAAATTCACGAAGGGTCCTTTGGCACTCATGCCAACGGACATACAATGGCGAGAAAAATTCTAAGAGCATGGTACTATTGGTTGACAATGGAATCTGACTGCTACAAGTACATGAAGAGATGTCACAAGTGTCAGATATACTTAAATAAAATCCATGTACCGCCCACATATCTCAAAGTTCTTTCTTCCCCATGGCCTTTTTCCATTTGGGGAATCGACATGATTGGCATGATCGAACCTAAGGCTTCGAACGGACATCGGTTCATCCTGGTATCCATTGATTACTTCACCAAGTGGGTCGAAGTAGCGTCATACGCTAATGTAACCCGACAAGTGGTAGTCCAACTTATCAAAAACAATATCATCTGCCGTTATGGTGTTCCGAGCCACTGATAATGGATCTAACTTAAACAACAAGATGATGAAAGAGTTGTGTGCATAGTTCAAGATCGAACACCATAACTCATCTCCCTACCGATCCAAGATGAACGGAGCAGTAGAACCGGCTAACAAGAACATCAAGAAGATCGTTCAAAAGATGGTTGTAACCTACAAAGATTGGCACGGGATGCTACCCTTTGCTCTTCACGGTTATCGCACATCTGTCCGCACTTCAACAGGGGCTACCCCTTTCTCTCTAGTATATGGCATGGAGGCAGTCCTCCCCATAGAAGTAGAGATCCCATCAATCCGGGTATTGATGGAAGCTAAGCTTACAGAAGCTGAATGGTGTCAAAGCCGACACGATGAGCTGAATCTCATCGAAGAAAAGCGAATCACGGCAATATGCCATGGTCAGTTATATCAGCAAAGAATGAAGAAGGCGTCCGACAAAAAGGTCCGACCTTGCGTCTTCAGGAAAGGAGACCTCGTGCTCAAGAAGATACAATCATTTTTCACTGATTCTCGGGGCAAGTGGACTCCGAATTATGACTGCCCTTATGTGGTCAAGAAAGCTTTCTCATGCGGCACCTTGAGACTTGCAACCATGGACGGAGAGGAGTTTTCCTACCCCACAAATGTTGACGTAGTCAATAAATACTTCTCCTAAATAAAAAATAATAATAATAATAAAAAACGTCTCGGTGGATTGAAAACCCGAAAGGGCGGTCCAGGCAAAAATTAGAGACATGATCAAAAATCATCCCGGTGGATTGGAAACCTCAAAGTACAATCCAGGCAAAAATTAGGGATAATGGCAATGTCTAATGGGTCTAGATGCTAAAAACATCGTCTGGGTGGATCATGGAGTACTTGGTAAAGACATCTTACATGGCTGTGGTGAATTCCCTAATGTCCCATTGATAAGGAGAAAAGGGGGTATCAATTATAATCCTTCTTTGGTCATCATGCAGTTTGGATATGCTCTGAAGGATCCACCGGTTGAAAAAGATTTGGAAGAGTCTTTGTATTTTCATGCAGTTGATGGTTTGGCTTCAGCGCAGAAGGCTTCCGAAGCATGGTTCAGTAGGCAGAAGAAAGGAAAAGTTGCTTTGGGAAAACCTAACAATCGAGTTTTCTCTCCATATGAAGACTGGGTAAAGAAGAGAGTTGAAGATTTTTACTTGCCTTTTGATTGGGTGCCTCCTCTGTATCCCAAGATTATGGAAGAGAAAATCATTGTACCAATTGAACAATTCGATAAACAACGGGAATTGGTGCATGATTTGAGGGTAGAAAATTCTGATATGAGTATTCGGCTGCAAGGTGTTCTACATGACAACTTGGAATTGAAATGGAAAGTTCAAGATGTGACGAAGCGCTTGGAAGAGAAAGAGAAGGACCTTGCTGACAGGGCTCATTATTATAGGAAAGCCAGATGACTGCTGAATCTTCTAGCACAGCCCACAGGGAAACCAAAAAGCTCACCAAGACAGAAGCCAAACTGGCCACATATCAGGGGATGTGGGAAGAAGTCAAGATTGAGAATGGGGAATTGAAAGAAGAGCTTCAAAGGGTGAAAGTAGAAAAGAAGCATTTCTCAGACAAGTGGAAGGAGGCCCAGAAAGAAATTAAAGAGCTTAAGGTGCAAGCCGAAGTCAAGAGATCAAAGCGAGGAGAGAAAGACGTTGAAGAGCAGATTGCCAGATTGAATCAAGACATTGAAAGGAGAAATAGGCTGATTAAAGGGCCGATAGAGCGACCCACGCATCCTGACACGGTGAGCCTTCTTAAGGAAGTTGAAGCCAGCTTGTTTGGAATTTATTTGTAGTGATATTAATGTTTATCTTTTGTTGTGATTACCATCAGGATTGTTGATGGATCGCCTTTGATTATATCATACCTGTTTGTATGAATTATTGCGATATGATATTGAAATGTTTGGTTCAACCATTTGTGTCTCAACGGTTCTTGTTCTCAAAGGGGTTTGCTTCCATGGTTTTGGCTCTGCAGAATCTTTGTGTGTCTGGATTTATTTTTTGGTGTCAAAGGCTGGAATCAAAGTGGATGTGTCCTGGAAATGTTTAAATATGATGTTTGCATTTGCATTTGCATACTCATAATCATTGTGCATAACAGGTGTTTTCCTCTGGTTTTCTCATCTTGTTCTTTTCTTCAGACAGGATTGCTGATCAACGCATTCACCGATACTCTACCAGACAGAATCAACGGAAAGCAATGGAACAAATGCAAGCTGAGATGATTGCGATGCAGGCTCACATGGCTCAGTTTATGGAGTTAATGCAAGGTGTTGCTCAAGGTCAAGAGCAGTTAAGGACTATGGTCCAGCCTCTGGTCGCAAGAGCTGATGAAGACGATATCCTTCATGGTGGCCTTCACAATGGTGTCATTCCTCCGGGTGGAGGTATTGATGGTAATGGTATTCCTGGTGGTCCTCCGGGCGGGGGTATTCCCGTTCCTTTTGTCGTTATCCCTCCGGGCAGAGGAGAGAATGTTGTGATTCCTTCTGTAGTAGTTGGAGGTAACAGTGTCTGTGTAGTACATGGTCGTCGCTATGATGATCAACAAGATGATGTCTTCTCTCTGCCAGGTGGGGATGCTGGCCCCCAACCTGATAGTGATAAAAGATTCAGATTGATTGAGGAGAAATTGAAAGCGTTCAAGAATCAGAATTCCCTGGGATTGGATATGGAAGATTTGGGATTGGTTCCCAGTGTCAGGATTCCTCACAAGTTTCAGGTACCTACTTTCGAGAAGTAGAACGGTGTCAGGAAAATGGCCGCCTATTCTGATGATGAGAAATTACTAATGCACTTTTTCCAGGATAGCTTATCTGGGGCATCCCTGGAATGGTACATGCAGTTAGAGAGATGCCATGTTCGTAACTGGCGGGAGCTAGTTGAGGCTTTCGTCAAGCAATACCAGTACAATATCGACATGGCTCCGAATAGAACACAGTTACAAAATTTGTCGCAAAAAAACAATGAGAGCTTTAAGGAGTACGCCCAGGGGTGGCGTGAATTGGCAGACCGACTCCAGCCTCCCATGGTGGAGCGAGAGATGGTTGACATGTTCCACTCTTCAGGGGCCATATTATGGCAGATTGGTAAGTTGCATGACTGGTGGTTTTACTGACTTGGTTTTAGTCAGAGAAAAGGTTGAAAGCGGGATTAAAACTGGGAAAATAATAGTCAATGATGGATCCTCATCTAGAGGAGGGAAAAAGCCGTATGCCGGTAATTACAAGAAAAAATAAGGAGACACAAATTCCGTTTCATCTTATTCATCATACCGTGGTAGAGGAAGACCTCTTCAGAACTTCAATCAGCAGGTGGCTTCTGTAACTATTCCAGCAGCACCTCAACCACAGGCAGCACAACAACAAAATACTGCTCCCTGTCAGTACCCAGCTAGACAGATAATGGCTGACAGGAATTTTGCAACACCACCCATGCCTTACTCTCAATTGTTCCAACATTTGCTACAACTATATTTGGTACAGAAGAGGACTTTGGCCCCTCTTACCGGTAATCCACCTCCCGGTTATGACGCCAATGCCCATTGCAAATTCCATGCGGGAGCGCCGGGACATCACATTGACAATTGTAAAGCGTTTAAACACAAGGGTCAAGATCTGTTGGACTTAAAAGCCATTAATTTCTCTAATGACACTCCAAATGTTAACCAGAACCCGATGCCGAATCACGGTGGGCCAAGGGTCAATGCTATTATTGAAGATGATGAATCCTTGAATTTAGTTTTAGATGTGAACGAGTTGAAGAATCCTTTGTTTGTGGTAAAGGAAAGATTATTAAAGGGAGGGGTATTCCTTGGTTATGATGAGGGTTGTGTAGAATGTGGGTTTCAATCCAACAGTTGTGATTTGTTGAGATCAGATATTCAGAGATTGATTAATGAAGGACAGTTATAGTTCGACAGATGTGATCAGCAGAGAAAAATTACTGACAAAGAGAATGATGTTTCCACTATAACAATCCCTTTCAAAACAATAACTATATCAGCGTCGGCGAGACCAGCGCCGATCATCATTATAGTTCCTGGGCCAGTCCCATATGAAAGTACCAAAGCCGTCCCGTGGAACTATGGGGCTGAGGTATTTGTTGATGGCAAGAAGTAGGAATTGTTAGGAACATCGACTGTGAATTCAGGGGTTGACAAGATTATTGATGCAGGG
The DNA here is from genome assembly GCA_022829125.1 of Lathyrus tuberosus. NCBI lineage: Eukaryota > Viridiplantae > Streptophyta > Magnoliopsida > Fabales > Fabaceae > Lathyrus > Lathyrus tuberosus. The sequence goes on along the minus strand of JALAZF010000177.1, from coordinate 4,743,543 downwards.
GCTATCACCAGAAGTGGTAGAGTCTTCATTCCGTCAGATAATCAGGTTGGCAGTTCCAAACAGGATAAAGGGAAATAGGTATTGAACGATTCCGCACAGAAGCAGGTCATAGATGATTTAACAACGAAACAAGTTGATAACTCCTTCTCAGAAAATGTGGAAGAGTTTATGAGATTAATCAGGAAAAGTGATTACAAGATTGTTGATTAACTACACCAAACCCCATCAAAGATATCCATCCTATCTTTGCTGTTGTGCTCTGAGGCACACCGAAATGCATTATTAAAGGTCTTGAACACAACATACTTACCTCAAGAAATATATGTTAATCAGCTAGAAGGAGTTGTGGCTCACGTGAATGCCGGTAATGGTTTGGGATTCACAGACTTAGATCTGACTCCAGCTAGGAGGAATCACAACAATGCTCTACATATTTTAGTGGAATGCCGAGGCTCCTTAATGTCACATGTGTTAGTTGACACCGGGTCATCCTTAAATGTGTTGTCGAAGAAGGCTCTGATGAAGTTAGATACCCGTGGGCTGATTTGCACGCCGAGTGACTTGTTGGTGAGTGCTTTCGATGGTTCTAAGAGGTCTGTTTTTGGAGAAATTGTATTTCCAATCAAAGTTGGTCCTGATATTTTTGATGCCACTTTTTACATCATGGATATTCAGCTTGCCTATAGTTGTCTATTAGGTCGCCCATGGATCCATAGTGTTGGAGCAGTAATGTCCACGCTGCATCAAAAGCTGAAATACATAGTGGATGGCCACGTTGTGATAGTCTGTGGTGAGGAAGACATCATGGTGAGTCACCTATCAACCTTCAAGTATGTGGAGGTAGATGGTGAGATACATGAGACTCTGTGCCAAGCCTTTGAAGCTGTGAAAATTCCTGAGGAACCTAAGCTGGTAGTTCCCAGAAGTGGGGCCAGGTCATTGATGTTCAGATGAAGCAGAATACTTATGGGCTGGGGTACAAGCCACCCAGACGATTTCAAGAGCCTCCCAAGTATGTTGGGCCAGTTCAATTCACAAGTGCTGGGTATTTCTTTGACCGGGTGAATGCTATTGAGGATGAGGGTGATAGTGACTGTGACTTGGATGAATGGATCTGTCCCTGCACTCCTGGTCAGAATCTATGCAACTGGTCTTCCGAGAGAGTCATCTAAGTGACCCGTCAAGAGTAATTTCCTTTGTTTTCTGTTTGTATTAAATCCTACGTTCTGCCCAAGAAGTAGTGATACTTGTCTGTAGGGCTTTGATGTTTTTGTTTGCTTACTTTGTCATCAATAAAGGACGTTTTCACATTCAAATATTTTGATCCCTGTTTTTCTGTTTTACTATTTTGCATTTATTTAAAGTAAAATGGAAATGTGTTTTCTTGTTTGTTGCATTCATAATAAACATAAAACATCAATCATGCAGGTTTCTTTGTTCAGATTCCACCAACAATGATTCAGCTATGGCTCGGTATGACTTCGACAATCCTATCTATCAGGCTGAAGAATAGACTGACGAAGATTGTGACTTACCAGAAGAATTGGCCAGATTGCTGAAACAGGAGGAAAGGGTTATCTACCTCATCAGGAGGAAATTGAGTCTATTAATCTGGAAATCGAGGACGCAAAGAAAGAAGTAAGGATTGGGGCTGCTTTAGAAGACATTGTTAAGGGAAGATTGATTGAGATGCTTCGAGAGTATGTGGATATCTTTGCCTGGTCGTACCAAGACATGCCCGGGCTTGACACTGATATTGTTGTACATCAGTTACCGCTAAAAGAGGGTTACACTCCGGTCAAGCAGAAACTGAGAAGGACAAAACCGAACATGGCTGTCAAAATCAAGGAAGAGGTACAGAAGCAGTTGGACGCTGGTTTTCTTGCTGTAATGGATTATCCTCCTTGGGTTACTAATATCGTGCCTGTACCTAAGAATGATGGAAAGGTCAGGATGTGTGTTGATTACAGAGATTTGAATAGAGCAAGCCCGAAAGATGATTTCCCGCTTCCCCACATTGACATGTTAGTGGACAACACTGCTCAATACTCTGTATTTTCCTTCATGGATGGCTTCTCCGGATATAACCAAATCAAGATGGCCACAGAGGACATGGAGAAGACAACGTTCATAACACCGTGGGGAACATTTTGCTATAAGGTAATGCCTTTTAGATTGAAAAATGCTGGGGCAACCTACCAGTGGGCAATGGTGACTCTCTTTTATGATATAATTCACAAAGGAATTGAAGTCTATGTTGATGACATGATTGCGAAGTCACAAACGGAGGAAGAAAATTTTGTGAACCTTCAGAAGTTATTTGAAAGGTTGAGGAAGTTCAAACTGAGGTTGAATCTGAACAAGTGCATCTTCGGGGTGAGATTTGGAAAATTGCTGGGGTTTATTGTCAGTGAAAAAGGTATTGAGGTTGATCCTGCTAAGGTAAAAGCCATACAAGAGATGCCTGAGCCGAGAACAGAAAAAGAGGTTTGTGGTTTCTTAGGGAGGTTGAACTACATTACTAGATTCATCTCTCTTCTTACAGCCACGTGTGAACCGATATTCAAATTGCTAAGAAAAGATCAAGAGGTCAGGTGGAATAAAAATTGTCAAAAGGCGTTTGAAAAGATAAAAGAATATTTACAAGAACCTCCGGTCCTTATGCCACCAGTTCCAGGTTGACCATTGATTATGTATCTTACGGTTCTTGAGAACTCAATGGGGTGTGTACTCGGTCAACACGAAGAGTCAGGTAGAAAAGAGCATTCCATCTACTACCTGAGTCAAAAGTTCACTGATTGCGAGTCAAGGTACTTTATGCTGGGAAAAAAAATTTTGTGCACTCGCTTGGGCAGCCAAGCGTTTGAGGCAGTATATGTTAAACCATATAACCCTATTGATTTCGAAGATGGATTCGATCAAATATGTGTTTGAGAAGCAGGCGCTTTCCGGAAGGATAGCCCAGTGGCAGATGGTTTTGACAGAATATGATATTCAATACGTTTCCCAAAAGGCCATTAAGGGAAGCGTTCTGTCAAAATATCTTGCCGAACAACCAATTGAAGATTATCAACCAATGAAGTTTGAATTTCCAGACGAGCATATTATGTTTCTAAAGATGAAAGACTGTGAAGAGCCTTAGCCTGACGAAGGACCTGAAATTGGATCCCAATGGAAGCTAGTTTTTGATGGGGATGTTAACTCATACGGTAACATAATTGGGGTAATCATTACAACTCCCAGGGGTTCTCATATACCCTTCACTGCTCGGTTAGTATTCGTATGCACCAACAATGAGGCAGAGTATGAAGCATGCATCATGGGGTTAGAAGAAGCAATTGATTTGAGAATCAAGAACCTCGATGTTTATGGTGATTCTGCGTTGGTGGTTAATCAGATCAAGGAGAATGGGAAACTCGTCAGGAAAATCTGGTGCCTTATAACAACTATGCCAGAAGGTTGTTACCTTTCTTTGACAGGGTGGAATTTCATCATATACCTCGGTTGGAAAATCAGATAGCAGATGCGTTGGCAACCTTGTCTTCAATGTATCAAGTGAACCGTTGGAATGAAACTCCCTCAATCAGAATCATACGTCTGGACAGGCCAGCTTTTATGTTTACAGTGGAAGACGTGTCATATGGCAAGCCTTGGTATTATGACATTAAGTGTTTTCTCAAGATTCAGGAGTATCTAGAGGGTGCAACTACCAAGGATAAGAAAACTCTGAGGAGGTTGGCAGGAAACTTTTTTTTGAATGAAGATGATGTGTTGTACAAGAGGAACCTTGACATGGTCTTGCTACGCTGTGTTGATGAACACGAGGCAGGCCTGTTAATGGAAGAAGTTCACGAGGGATCTTTTGGTACTCATGCCAATGGGCATGCCATGGCTAGAAAATTGTTGAGGGCAGGGTATTACTGGATGACTATGGAGTCCGATTATTTTAAATACGCCCGAAAATGTCATAAATGCCAAATTTATGCCAATAAGGTGCACGTGCCGCCTACTCCTTTGAACTTGTTGTCATCTCCTAGGCCATTTGCCGTGTGGGGCATTGATATGAATGGAAAGATTGATTCGACTGCTTCTAATGAGCATCGTTTTATACTGGTTGCCATCGATTACTTCATGAAGTGGGTGGAAGCAGCCTCGTATGCCAACGTCACCAAACAAGTGGTAGCCTGGTTTATAATGAAGGACATCATCTGTCGTTATGGAATCCCGAAAAGAATCATTACTGATAATGGTTTGAATTTGAACAATAAGATGATGAAGGAGTTATGTCAGAGCTTTAAGATTAAACATCACAATTCTTCTCCCTATCGTCCGAAGATGAAAGGGTCTGTTGAGGCAGCAAATAAGAATATCAAGAAGATTGTGCAGAAGATGGTGGTAACATATAAAGACTGGCATGAGATGTTACCTTATGCTTTACACGATTATCGTACTTTGGTGCGTACGTCAACTGGAGCAACTCCTTTCTCACTGCTATATGGTATGGAGGCAGTTCTACCATTAGATGTTGAGATTCCTTCGTTAAGAATTCTGGAAGATGTGAAGCTTGATGAAGCTAAATGGGTACGCTCCAGGTTGAATCAGTTGAATCTTATCGAATAGAAGAGATTGGCAGCCATTGTACATGGCCATTGTATCAGAGTAGGATGAAGAAAGCCTTTGATCAGAAAGTGCGTCCTCGGTGTTTCTAGACAGGTGAATTAGTTTTGAAAAGGATTCTTCCTCCTCAAACAGATCGCAGGGGCAAATGGACTCCAAATTACGAAGGGCCATATGTAGTAAGAAAGGTTTTCTCTGGCGGAGCCTTATTACTCTCAACTATGGATGGCGAAGATTTTACGTCCCCTGTGAACGCAGACGTAGTCAAAAAATACTTTTCATAAAAGAGACCCGCTGGACATAAAAAGAAAGTCCAGGAAAAAAAGGGCATCCCGGCGAACCATAAAAAGAAAAGGTTCGGGCAAAAGTTAGGGATGAAATGAAAAAGAATAAACCCGCGAAGTTGAAAACCTGAAAAGGCAACTTTGGCAAAAATGGGTATCCCGGTGGATTGAAAACCCGAAAAGGGCGGTCCAGGAAAAAGTTAGGGATTTGAAAGCGAGAGTCTATGATCTGCGTTCGATATGTGAGCACTTTTGATACATGGAAAGTTCGAAGGAAAGGAATCAGTCCAGTCAGTCTCTTCGAAGGTCAAAGCATCGATGGATAAGCAAGACATACGAGTCATAACTGAATTGAATCATGCTGGACATCTGGTCCCACATTGCCGACATGTGTATTTTCTTTTTACTTTTTGCGCAATTACCTCTTTTCAGAAATTGCTTCCAATTGTAAATGCCTATTTACAGGCCAATTCATTCAATAAAATTTTCATTTCACTCAAAGAGCTTTCCACTTTTGTTTTTACTGTTTTGATTGTGAAAATGTCCGATATTTTGATAAACATTGCATGTGAAAATGTTAAGCTTTGCAGAACATATCGGAAAACAATGGAAATTGCTCAGGCAACGGATATTATGGATGGCAACCGAGGTAGTCATTTTTGTATATAGAATATTCTCTTTTTGTTGCATGTTTGCAGGGTAACAAGATCGTTTCTCCCCAGTAGAGTTACTCTCTCTAGCATTGAAATCTCATCATCCTCGGCAGATTGTTGTTTCCCCAGCAAGAGTATAGAGGATTGTTTCCCCAGTTAGGGTCGTGGTTGATTCATTACTCCCCAGCAAGCAGTCAGAAGTTGATACTATTGTATCCCTAGCAAGAGACTTATGGAATATCTCCTTTGGACAAAGATGTTATTTTCCCCACAGAGTCTTGGTGTCCACTTTCCCCAGCAGGTCAGGAAACGTAATTTCACCAACAACAATATGCTCTAATCCCCAGCAGGGCTAGGGTAAAGTCATTTCCCCCATCAGCAGGTTAAGTTCAATAATATCCCCAAGCAGGTTCATTTTTATTACTGGTCTCCCCAAGCAGAGTTTGATGGTAATCTTCGTAGTGGTGTATTCAATGGTGGTTGACGTCCCCATCAAGTTTTAAGTCCAACTGATATTTGGCACTCTTCCGATTCAGGTCTTGGTTTCCTTTTTCAAAGAGTTATGTATAATCCCCAGTAGAGTGGATGTTCTTTTGGATTTCATCTCCAGCAAAAGTTGTGGATCAAAGGAGTTGTTCAATGAGATCCTTCTTAGAAGAGTTTTTGGACTCAGAGGACAATTTATTTTGTCATCCTCGTGGAGCTGCCTTCGTTTCAGCATTTATTTTGCTGGAGCGTTTCTTTTTGCATTGCATAAGCATCGTGTGCATAACATCCCCCCAAACGCGTAGCATTTCCATTTCGTATGGAGCATTACGCCATAGAAAAATTCAAACATATGCATTCGAAGCATAAGCCAGGTTTGATATCCTTTTCCAGAATCATTCCTCAGCAGAAAGTGACATAACTCAAGAGATGTTGTTTAACATTGCACTGCAACCAATGGATCTGTCCTTCTTGTTGATTATTCTTCCCTATAATCCCCGGCAGAGTTATCTGTTTAGATTTTTTTTTCCCCAGCGGAGTCATTTTAGTAGGTCTGTTGATTCTACAAACCTTTAGGATCTGAGTCTGCCTTCGTGTCGGCATTCCTTTTGAAAATCCATCTTGTGATGGTAACCTCTAGTTATGAGACGGCCTTAGTGTCGGCCTACCTTTTTGTTAGGATCTGAGTCCGCCTCCGCGTCGGCATTTCTTTTGAAAATCCATCTTGTGATGGTAACCTATGGTTATGAGACCGCCTTCGAGTCGGCCTACCTTTGCGTTAGGATCTGAGTCCGCCTTTGTGTCGGAATTCCTTTTGAAAATCCATCTTGTGATGGTAACCTCTAGTTATGAGACCGCCTTCATGTCGGCATACCTTTGTGTTAGGATCTGAGTCCACCTCCGTGTCGGCATTCCTTTAGAAAATCCATCTTGTGATGGTAACCTCATGTTATGAGACCGCCTTCGTGTCGGCCTACCTTTGTGTTAGAATATGAGTACGCCTTCGTGTCGGCATTCCTTTTGAAAATTCATCTTGTAATGGTAACCTATGGTTATGAGACCGCCTTCATGTCGGCCTTCCTTTGCGTAAGGATCTGAGTCCGCCTTAGTGTCGGCATTCCTTTTGGAAATCCATCTTGTGATGGTAACCTCTGGTTATGAGACCGCCTTTGTGTCGGTATACCTTTGTGTTAGGATCTGAGTCCGCCTTCGTGTCGGCATTCCTTTTGAAAATCCATCTTGTGATGGTAACCTCTGGTTATAAGACCGCCTCCGTGTCGGTCTACCTCTCTGTTAGGATCTAAGTCCACCTTCGTGTCGGCATTCCTTTTGAAAATCCACCTTGTGATGGTAAGCTCTGGTTGTGAGACCACCTTCGTGTCGGCCTACCTTTGTGTTAGGATATGAGTCCGCCTTCGTATCGGCATTCCTTTTGAAAATCCACCTTGTGATGGTAACCCCTGGTTATTAGATCGCCTTCGTGTCGACCTACTGTGTGTTAGGATCTGAGTCCGCCATTGTGTCGACATTACTTTTGAAAATCCATCTTGTGATAGTAAACTCTGGTTATGAGACCGCCTTCGTGTCGACCTACCTTTGTGTTAGGATCTGAGTCTGCCTTCGTGTCGGCAATCCTTTTGAAAATCCATCTTGTGATGGTAACCTCTGGTTATGAGACCGCCTTCGTGTCGGCCTACATTGTGTTAGGATCTGATTCCGCCTTTGTGTTGGCATTCCTTTTGAAAATCCATCTTGTGATGGTAACCTCTGGTTATGAGACCGCCTTCGTGTCGGCCAACCTTTGTGTTAGGATCTGAGTCCGTCTCCGTGTCGGCATTCCTTTTGAAAATCCATATTGTGATGGTAAACTCTTGTTATGATACCGCATTCGTGTCAGCCTACCTTTGTGTTAGGATCTGAGTCCGCCTTCTTGTCGGCATTCCTTTTGAAAATCCACCTTGTGATGGTAAGCTCTGGTTGTGAGACCACCTTCCTGTCGGCCTACCTTTGTGTTAGGATATGAGTCCGCCTTCGTATCGGCATTCCTTTTGAAAATCCATCTTGTGATGGTAACCCCTGGTTATTAGATCGCCTTCGTGTCGACCTACTGTGTGTTAGGATATGAGTCCGCCATTGTGTCGACATTACTTTTGAAAATCCATCTTGTGATAGTAAACTCTGGTTATGAGACCGCCTTCGTGTCGACCTACCTTTGTGTTAGGATCTGAGTCTGCCTTCGTGTCGGCAATCCTTTTGAAAATCCATCTTGTGATGGTAACCTCTGGTTATGAGACCGCCTTCGTGTCGACCTACTTTGTGTTAGGATCTGATTCCGCCTTTGTGTTGGCATTCCTTTTGAAAATCCATCTTGTGATGGTAACCTCTGGTTATGAGACCGCCTTCGTGTCGGCCAACCTTTGTGTTAGGATCTGAGTCCGTCTCCGTGTCGGCATTCCTTTTGAAAATCCATCTTGTGATGGTAAACTCTTGTTATGAGACCGCATTCGTGTCAGCCTACCTTTGTGTTAGGATCTGAGTGTGCCTTCGTGTCGGCAATCCTTGTGAAAATCCATCTTGTGATGGTAACCTCGGGTTATGAGACCGTCTTCGTATCGGCCTTCCTTTATGTTAGGATCTGAGTCCGCCTTCGTGTCCGTATTTCTTTTGAAAATCCATCTTGTGACGGTAACCTCTGGTTATGAGACCGACTTCGTGTCGCCCTACCTTTGTGTTAGGATCTGCGTCCGCCTTCGTGTCAGCATTCCTTTTGAAAATCCATCTTGTGATGGTAACCTCTGGTTATGAGACCGCTTTCGTGTCGGCCAACCTTTGCGTTAGGATCTGAATCCGCCTTTGTGTTGGGATTCCTTTTGAAAATCCATCTTGTGATGGTAACCTCTAGTTATGAGGCCGTCGTCGTGTCAGCCTACCTTTGTGTTAGAATCTGAGTCCGCCTCCGTGTCGGCATTCCTTTTGAAAATCCATCTTGTGATGGTAACCTCATGTTATGAGACCCCCTTCGTGTCGGCCTATCTTTGTGTTAGGATCTGAGTACACCTTCGTGTCGGCATTCCTTTTGAAAATCCATCTTGTGATCGTAACCTATGGTTATGAAACCGCCTTCATGTCGGCCTTCCTTTGTGTAAGGATTTGAATTCGCCTTTGTGTCGGCATTCGTTTTGAAAATCCATCTTGTGATGGTAACCTCTGGTTATGAGACCGCCTTCGTGTCGACCTACCTTTGTATTAGGATCTGAGTCCGACTTCGTGTCGGCAGTTCTTTTGAAAATCCATCTTGTGATGGTAACCTCTGGTTATGAGACCGCCTTCGTGTCGGTCTACCTTTGTGTTAGGATCTAAGTCCGCCTTCATGTCGGCATTCCTTTTGAAAATCCATCTTGATGGTAACCTCTGGTTATGAGACCACCTTCGTGTCGGCCTACCTTTGTGTTACAATCTGAGTCCGCCTCCGTGTCGGCATTCGTTTTGAAAATGCATCTTGTGATTGTAACCTCTGGTTATGAGACCGCCTTCGTATTGGCCTACCTTTGTGTTAGGATCTGAGTCCGAATTCCTGTCGGCATTCCTTTTGAAAATCCATCTTGTGATGGTAAGCTCTGGTTATGAGACCGCCTTCTTGTCGGCCTACCTTTGTGTTAGGATCCGAGTACGCCTTCGTATCGGCATTCCTTTTGAAAATCCATCTTGTGATGGTAACCTCTGTTTATGAGACCGCCTTCGTGTTGGCCTACCTTTGTGTTAGTATCTGTGTCCGCCTCCGTGTTAGCATTCCTTTTGAAAATCCATCTTGTGAAGGTAACCTCAGGTAATGAGACCGCCTTCGTCTCGTCCTACTTTGTGTTAGGATCTGAGTCCGCCTTTGTGTCGGCATTCCTTTTGAAAATCCATCTTTTGATGGTATCCTCTGGTTATGAGTCCGCCTTCGTGTCGGCATTCCTTTTGAAAATCCATCTTGTGATGGTAAACTCTTGTTATGACACCGTATTCGTGTTGGCCTACCTTTGTGTTAGGATCTGAGTGTGCCTTCGTGTCGGCAATCCTTTTGAAAATCCATCTTGTGATGGTAACCTCGGGTTATGAGACAGTCTTCGTGTCGGCCTTCCTTTGTGTTAGGATCTGAGTCCGCCTTCGTGTCGGTATTCCTTTTGAAAATCCATCTTGGGATGGTAACCTCTGCTTATGAGACCGCCTTCGTGTCGCCCTACCTTTGTGTTAGGATCTGAGTCCGCCTTTGTGTCAACATTCCTATTGAAAATCCATCTTGTGATGGTAACCTCTGGTTATGAGACCGCTTTCGTGTCGGCCGACCTTTGCGTTAGGATCTAAATCCGCCTTTGTGTTGGGATTCCTTTTGAAAATCCATCTTCTGTTGGTAACCTCTAGTTATGAGGCCGCCGTCGTGTCGGCCTACCTTTGTGTTAGAATCTGAGTCCGCCTCTGTGTCGGCATTCCTTTTGAAAATCCATCTTGTGATGGTAACCTCATGTTATGAGACCGCCTTCGTGTACGCCTACCTTTGTGTTAGGATCTGAGTACACCTTCGTGTCGGCATTCCTTTTGTAAATCCATCTTGTGATGGTAACCTATGGTTATGAGACCGCCTTTATGTTAGCCTTCCTTTGTGTAAGGATTTGAGTCCGCCTTCGTGTCAGCATTCCTTTTGAAAATCCATCTTGTGATGGTAACCTCTGGTTATGAGACCGCCTTCGTGTCGGTCTACCTTTGTGTTAGGATCTGAGTCCGCCTCCGTGTCAGCATTCCTTTTGAAAATCCATCTTGTGATGGTAACCTCTGGTTATGAGACCGTCTTTGTGTTGGCCTACTTTGTGTTAGGATCTGAGTATGCCTTTGTGTCGGCATTCCTTTTGAAAATCCATTTTGTGATGGTAACCTCTAGTTATGAGACCGCCTTCGTGTCGGCCAACCTTTGTGTTAGGATCTGAGTCCGCCTCTGTGTCGGCATTCCTTTTGAAAATCCATCTTGTGATGGTAAACTCTTGTTATGAGACCGCCTTCGTGTCGGCCTACCTTTGTGTTAGTATCTGAGTCCGCCTCCGTGTCAGCATTCCTTTTGAAAATCCATCTTGTGATGGTAACCTTTGGTTATGAGACCGCCTTCGTGTTGGCCTACTTTGTGTTAGGATCTGAGTCCGACTTTGTGTCGGCATTCCTTTTGAAAATCCATTTTGTGATGGTAACCTCTGGTTATGAGACCGCCTTCGTGTCGGCCAACCTTTGTGTTAGGATCTGAGTCCGCCTCCGTGTCGGCATTCCTTTTGAAAATCCATCTTGTGATGGTAAACTCTTGTTATGAGACCGCCTTCGTGTCGGCCTACCTTTGTGTTAGGATCTGAGTGTGCCTTCGTGTCGGCAATCCTTTTGAAAATCCATCTTGTGATGGTAACCTCGGGTTATGAGACCGTCTTCGTGTCGGCCTTCCTTTGTGTAAGGATCTGAGTCCGCCTTCGTGTCGATATTCCTTTTGAAAATCCATCTTGTGATGGTAACCTCTGGTTATGAGACCGCCTTCGTGTCGGTCTACCTTTGTGTTAGGATCTAAGTCCGCCTTCATGTCGGCATTCCTTTTGAAAATCCATCTTGATGGTAACCTCTGGTTATGAGACCACCTTCGTGTCGGCCTACCTTTGTGTTACAATCTGAGTCCGCCTCCGTGTCGGCATTCGTTTTGAAAATGCATCTTGTGATTGTAACCTCTGGTTATGAGACCGCCTTCGTATTGGCCTACCTTTGTGTTAGGATCTGAGTCCGAATTCCTGTCGGCATTCCTTTTGAAAATCCATCTTGTGATGGTAAGCTCTGGTTATGAGACCGCCTTCTTGTCGGCCTACCTTTGTGTTAGGATCCGAGTACGCCTTCGTATCGGCATTCCTTTTGAAAATCCATCTTGTGATGGTAACCTCTGGTTATGAGACCGCCTTCGTGTTGGCCTACCTTTGTGTTAGTATCTGAGTCCGCCTCCGTGTCAGCATTCCTTTTGAAAATCCATCTTGTGAAGGTAACCTCAGGTTATGAGACCGCCTTCGTCTCGATCTACTTTGTGTTAGGATCTGAGTCCGCCTTTGTGTCGGCATTCCTTTTGAAAATCCATCTTTTGATGGTATCCTCTGGTTATGAGTCCGCCTTCGTGTCGTCCAACCTTTGTGTTAGGATCTGAGTCCGCCTCCGTGTCGGCATTCCTTTTGAAAATCCATCTTGTGATGGTAAACTCTTGTTATGACACCGCATTCGTGTTGGCCTACCTTTGTGTTAGGATCTGAGTGTGCCTTCGTGTCGGCAATCCTTTTGAAAATCCATCTTGTGATGGTAACCTCGGGTTATGAGACAGTCTTCGTGTCGGCCTTCCTTTGTGTTAGGATCTGAGTCCGCCTTCGTGTCGGTATTCCTTTTGAAAATCCATCTTGGGATGGTAACCTCTGCTTATGAGACCGCCTTCGTGTCGCCCTACCTTTGTGTTAGGATCTGAGTCCGCCTTCGTGTCAACATTCCTGTTGAAAATCCATCTTGTGATGGTAACCTCTGGTTATGAGACCGCTTTCGTGTCGGCCGACCTTTGCGTTAGGATCTAAATCCGCCTTTGTGTTGGGATTCCTTTTGAACATCCATCTTGTGTTGGTAACCTCTAGTTATGAGGCCGCCGTCGTGTCGGCCTACCTTTGTGTTAGAATCTGAGTCCGCCTCTGTGTCGGCATTCCTTTTGAAAATCCATCTTGTGATGGTAACCTCATGTTATGAGACCGCCTTCGTGTCGGCCTACCTTTGTGTTAGGATCTGAGTACACCTTCGTGTCGGCATTCCTTTTGTAAATCCATCTTGTGATGGTAACCTATGGTTATGAGACCGCCTTTATGTTAGCCTTCCTTTGTGTAAGGATTTGAGTCCGCCTTCGTGTCAGCATTCCTTTTGAAAATCCATCTTGTGATGGTAACCTCTGGTTATGAGACCGCCTTCGTGTCGGTCTACCTTTGTGTTAGGATCTGAGCCCGCCTCCGTGTCAGCATTCCTTTTGAAAATCCATCTTGTGATGGTAACCTCTGGTTATGAGACCGCCTTTGTGTTGGCCTACTTTGTGTTAGGATCTGAGTATGCCTTTGTGTCGGCATTCCTTTTGAAAATCCATTTTGTGATGGTAACCTCTGGTTATGAGACCGCCTTCGTGTCGGCCAACCTTTGTGTTAGGATCTGAGTCCGCCTCCGTGTCGGCATTCCTTTTGAAAATCCATCTTGTGATGGTAAACTCTTGTTATGAGACCGCCTTCGTGTCGGCCTACCTTTGTGTTAGTATCTGAGTCCGCCTCCGTGTCAGCATTCCTTTTGAAAATCCATCTTGTGATGGTAACCTCTGGTTATGAGACCGCCTTCGTGTTGGCCTACTTTGTGTTAGGATCTGAGTCCGACTTTGTGTCGGCATTCCTTTTGAAAATCCATTTTGTGATGGTAACCTCTGGTTATGAGACCGCCTTCGTGTCGGCCAACCTTTGTGTTAGGATCTGAGTCCGCCTCCGTGTCGGCATTCCTTTTGAAAATCCATCTTGTGATGGTAAACTCTTGTTATGAGACCGCCTTCGTGTCGGCCTACCTTTGTGTTAGGATCTGAGTGTGCCTTCGTGTCGGCAATCCTTTTGAAAATCCATCTTGTGATGGTAACCTCGGGTTATGAGACCGTCTTCGTGTCGGCCTTCCTTTGTGTAAGGATCTGAGTCCGCCTTCGTGTCGATATTCCTTTTGAAAATCCATCTTGTGATGGTAACCTATGGTTATGAGACAACCTTCGTGTCGCCCTACCTTTGTGTTAGGATCTGAGTCCGCCTTCGTGTCGGTATTCCTTTTGAAAATCCATCTTGTGATGGTAACCTCTGGTTATGAGACCGCCTTTGTGTCGGTATACCTTTGTGTTACGATCTGAGTCCGCCTTCGTGTCGGCATTCCTTTTGAAAATCTATCTTGTGATGGTAACCTCTGGTTATAAGACCGCCTCCGTGTCGGTCTACCTCTCTGTTAGGATCTAAGTCCACCTTCGTGTCGACATTCCTTTTGAAAATCCATCTTGATGGTAACCTCTGGTTATGAGACCGCCTTCGTGTCGGCCTACCTTTGTGTTACAATCTAAGTCCGCCTCCGTGTCGGCATTCCATTTGAAAATCCATCTTGTGATGGTAACCTCTGGTTATGAGACCGCCTTCGTATCGGCCTACCTTTGTGTTAGGATCTGAGTCCGCCTTCTTGTCGGCATTCCTTTTGAAAATCCACCTAGTGATGGTAAGCTCTGGTTGTGAGATCACCTTCGTGTCGGCCTACCTTTGTGTTAGGATATGAGTCCGCCTTCGTATCGGCATTCCTTTTGAAAATCCATCTTGTGATGGTAACCCCTGGTTATTAGATCGCCTTCGTGTCGACATACTGTGTGTTAGGATCTGAGTCCGCCATTGTGTCGGCATTACTTTTGATAATCCATCTTGTGATAGTAAACTCTTGTTATGAGACCGCCTTCATGTCGCCCTACCTTTGTGTTAGGATCTGAGTCTGCCTTCGTGTCGGCAATACTTTTGAAAATCCATCTTGTGATGGTAACCTCTGGTTATGAGACCGCCTTCGTGTCGGCCTACTTTGTGTTAGGATCTGATTCCGCCTTTGTGTTGGCATTCCTTTAGAAAATCCATCTTGTGATGGTAACCTCTGGTTATGAGACCGCCTTCGTGTCGGCCAACCTTTGTGTTAGGATCTGAGTCCGTCTCCGTGTTGGCATTCCTTTTGAAAATCCATCTTGTGATGGTAAACTCTTGTTATGAGACCGCATTCGTGTCAGCCTACCTTTGTGTTAGGATCTGAGTGTGCCTTCGTGTCGGCAATCCTTTTGAAAATCCATCTTGTGATGGTAACCTCGGGTTATGAGACCGTCTTCGTATCGGCATTCCTTTATGTTAGGATCTGAGTCCGCCTTCGTGTCGGTATTTCTTTTGAAAATCCATCTTGTGATGGTAACCTCTGGTTATGAGACCGACTTCGTGTCGCCCTACCTTTGTGTTAGGATCTGCGTCCGCCTTCGTGTCAGCATTCCTTTTGAAAATCCATCTTGTGATGGTAACCTCTAGTTATGAGACCGCTTTCGTGTCGGCCTACCTTTGCGTTAGGATCTGAATCCGCCTTTGTGTTGGGATTCCTTTTGAAAATCCATCTTGTGATGGTAACCTCTAGTTATGAGGCCGTCGTCGTGTCATCCTACCTTTGTGTTAGAATCTGAGTCCGCCTCCGTGTCGGCATTCCTTTTGAAAATCCATCTTGTGATGGTAACCTCATGTTATGAGACCCCCTTCGTGTCGGCCTACCTTTGTGTTAGGATCTGAGTACACCTTCGTGTCGGCATTCCTTTTGAAAATCCATCTTGTGATGGTAACCTAGGGTTATGAGACCGCCTTCATGTCGGCCTTCCTTTGTGTAAGGATTTGAGTTCGCCTTTGTGTCGGCATTCCTTTTGAAAATCCATCTTGTGATGGTAACCTCTGGTTATGAGACCGCCTTCGTGTCGGCCAACCTTTGTGTTAGGATCTGAGTCCGCCTCCGTGTCGGCATTCCTTTTGAAAATCCATCTTGTGATGGTAAACTCTTGTTATGAGACCGCCTTCGTGTCGGCCTACCTTTGTGTTAGGATCTGAGTGTGCCTTCGTGTCGGCAATCCTTTTGAAAATCCATCTTGTGATGGTAACCTCGGGTTATGAGACCGTCTTCGTGTCGGCCTTCCTTTGTGTAAGGATCTGAGTCCGCCTTCGTGTCGATATTCCTTTTGAAAATCCATCTTGTGATGGTAACCTATGGTTATGAGACAACCTTCGTGTCGCCCTACCTTTGTGTTAGGATCTGAGTCCGCCTTCGTGTCGGTATTCCTTTTGAAAATCCATCTTGTGATGGTAACCTCTGGTTATGAGACCGCCTTTGTGTCGGTATACCTTTGTGTTACGATCTGAGTCCGCCTTCGTGTCGGCATTCCTTTTGAAAATCTATCTTGTGATGGTAACCTCTGGTTATAAGACCGCCTCCGTGTCGGTCTACCTCTCTGTTAGGATCTAAGTCCACCTTCGTGTCGACATTCCTTTTGAAAATCCATCTTGATGGTAACCTCTGGTTATGAGACCGCCTTCGTGTCGGCCTACCTTTGTGTTACAATCTAAGTCCGCCTCCGTGTCGGCATTCCATTTGAAAATCCATCTTGTGATGGTAACCTCTGGTTATGAGACCGCCTTCGTATCGGCCTACCTTTGTGTTAGGATCTGAGTCCGCCTTCTTGTCGGCATTCCTTTTGAAAATCCACCTAGTGATGGTAAGCTCTGGTTGTGAGATCACCTTCGTGTCGGCCTACCTTTGTGTTAGGATATGAGTCCGCCTTCGTATCGGCATTCCTTTTGAAAATCCATCTTGTGATGGTAACCCCTGGTTATTAGATCGCCTTCGTGTCGACATACTGTGTGTTAGGATCTGAGTCCGCCATTGTGTCGGCATTACTTTTGATAATCCATCTTGTGATAGTAAACTCTTGTTATGAGACCGCCTTCATGTCGCCCTACCTTTGTGTTAGGATCTGAGTCTGCCTTCGTGTCGGCAATACTTTTGAAAATCCATCTTGTGATGGTAACCTCTGGTTATGAGACCGCCTTCGTGTCGGCCTACTTTGTGTTAGGATCTGATTCCGCCTTTGTGTTGGCATTCCTTTAGAAAATCCATCTTGTGATGGTAACCTCTGGTTATGAGACCGCCTTCGTGTCGGCCAACCTTTGTGTTAGGATCTGAGTCCGTCTCCGTGTCGGCATTCCTTTTGAAAATCCATCTTGTGATGGTAAACTCTTGTTATGAGACCGCATTCGTGTCAGCCTACCTTTGTGTTAGGATCTGAGTGTGCCTTCGTGTCGGCAATCCTTTTGAAAATCCATCTTGTGATGGTAACCTCGGGTTATGAGACCGTCTTCGTATCGGCATTCCTTTATGTTAGGATCTGAGTCCGCCTTCGTGTCGGTATTTCTTTTGAAAATCCATCTTGTGATGGTAACCTCTGGTTATGAGACCGACTTCGTGTCGCCCTACCTTTGTGTTAGGATCTGCGTCCGCCTTCGTGTCAGCATTCCTTTTGAAAATCCATCTTGTGATGGTAACCTCTAGTTATGAGACCGCTTTCGTGTCGGCCTACCTTTGCGTTAGGATCTGAATCCGCCTTTGTGTTGGGATTCCTTTTGAAAATCCATCTTGTGATGGTAACCTCTAGTTATGAGGCCGTCGTCGTGTCATCCTACCTTTGTGTTAGAATCTGAGTCCGCCTCCGTGTCGGCATTCCTTTTGAAAATCCATCTTGTGATGGTAACCTCATGTTATGAGACCCCCTTCGTGTCGGCCTACCTTTGTGTTAGGATCTGAGTACACCTTCGTGTCGGCATTCCTTTTGAAAATCCATCTTGTGATGGTAACCTAGGGTTATGAGACCGCCTTCATGTCGGCCTTCCTTTGTGTAAGGATTTGAGTTCGCCTTTGTGTCGGCATTCCTTTTGAAAATCCATCTTGTGATGGTAACCTCTGGTTATGAGACCGCCTTCGTGTCGACCTACCTTTGTGTTAGGATCTGAGTCCGACTTCGTGTTGGCAGTTCTTTTGAAAATCCATCTTGTGATGGTAACCTCTGGTTATGAGACCGCCTTCGTGTCGGTCTACCTTTGTGTTAGGATCTGAGTCCGCCTTCGTGTCGGCATTCCTTTTGAAAATCCATCTTGATGGTAACCCCTGGTTATGAGACCACCTTCGTGTCGGCCTACCTTTGTGTTACAATCTGAGTCCGCCTCCGTGTCAGCATTCATTTTGAAAATGCATCTTGTGATGGTAACCTCTGGTTATGAGACCGCCTTCGTATTGGCCTACCTTTGTGTTAGGATCTGAGTCCGCCTTCCTGTCGGCATTCCTTTTGAAAATCCATCTTGTGATGGTAAGCTCTGGTTATGAGACCGCCTTCTTGTCGGCCAACTTTTGTGTTAGGATCTGAGTACGCCATCGTATCGGCATTCCTTTTGAAAATCCATCTTGTGATGGTAACCTCTGGTTATGAGACCGCCTTCGTGTTGGCCTACCTTTGTGTTAGTATCTGAGTCCGCCTCCGTGTCACCATTCCTTTTGAAAATCCATCTTGTGATGGTAACCTCTGGTTATGAGACGGCCTTCGTGTCGTCCTACTTTGTGTTAGGATCTGAGTCCGCCTTTGTGTCGGCATTCCTTTTGAAAATCCATCTTGTGATGGTATCCTCTGGTTATGAGTCCGCCTTCATGTTGTCAAACCTTTGTGTTAGGATCTGAGTCTGCCTCCGTGTCGGCATTCCTTTTGAAAATCCATCTTGTGATGGTAACCTCTGGTTATGAGACCGCCTTCGTGTTGGCCTACTTTGTGTTAGGATCTGATTCCGCCTTTGTGTTGGCATTCCTTTTGAAAATCCATCTTGTGATGGTAACCTCTGGTTATGAGACCGCCTTCGTGTCGGCCAACCTTTGTGTTAGGATCTGAGTCCGTCTCCGTGTCGGCATTCCTTTTGAAAATCCATCTTGTGATGGTAAACTCTTGTTATGAGACCGCATTCGTGTCAGCCTACCTTTGTGTTAGGATCTGAGTGTGCCTTCGTGTCGGCAATCCTTTTGAAAATCCATCTTGTGATGGTAACCTCGGGTTATGAGACCGTCTGCGTATCGGCCTTCCTTTATGTTAGGATCTGAGTCCGCCTTCGTGTCGGTATTTCTTTTGAAAATCCATCTTGTGATGGTAACCTCTGGTTATAAGACCGACTTCGTGTCGCCCTACCTTTGTGTTAGGATCTGCGTCCGCCTTCGTGTCAGCATTCCTTTTGAAAATCCATCTTGTGATGGTAACCTCTGGTTATGAGACCGCTTTCGTGTCGGCCTACCTTTGCGTTAGGATCTGAATCCGCCTTTGTGTTGGGATTCCTTTTGAAAATCCATCTTGTGATGGTAACCTCTAGTTATGAGGCCGTCGTCGTGTCAGCCTACCTTTGTGTTAGAATCTGAGTCCGCCTCCTTGTCGGCATTCCTTTTGAAAATCCATCTTGTGATGGTAACCTCATGTTATGAGACCCCCTTCGTGTCGGCCTACCTTTGTGTTACGATCTGAGTACACCTTCGTGTCGGCATTCCTTTTGAAAATCCATCCTGTGATGGTAACCTATGGTTATGAGACCGCCTTCATGTCGGCCTTCCTTTGTGTAAGGATTTGAGTTCGCCTTTGTGTCGGCATTCCTTTTGAAAATCCATCTTGTGATGGTATCCTCTGGTTATGAGACCGCCTTCGTGTCGACCTACCTTTGTGTTAGGATCTGAGTCCGACTTCGTGTCGGCAGTTCTTTTGAAAATCCATCTTGTGATGGTAACCTCTGGTTATGAGACCGCCTTCGTGTCAGTCTACCTTTGTGTTAGGATCTGAGTCCGCCTTCGTGTCGGCATTCCTTTTGAAAATCCATCTTGATGTTAACCTCTGGTTATGAGACCACCTTCGTGTCGGCCTACCTTTGTGTTACAATCTAAGTCCGCCTCCGTGTCGGCATTCGTTTTGAAAATGCATCTTGTGATGGTAACCTCTGGTTATGAGACCGCCTTCGTATTGGCCTACCTTTGTGTTAGGATCTGAGTCCGCCTTCCTGTCGGCATTCCTTTTGAAAATCCATCTTGTGATGGTAAGCTCTGGTTATGAGACCGCCTTCTTGTCGGCCTACCTTTGTGTTAGGATCTGAGTACGCCTTCGTATCGGCATTCCTTTTGAAAATCCATCTTGTGATGGTAACCTCTGGTTATGAGACCGCCTTCGTGTTGGCCTACCTTTGTGTTAGTATCTGAGTCCGCCTCCGTGTCAGCATTCCTTTTGAAAATCCATCTTGTGATGGTAACCTCAGGTTATGAGACCGCCTTCGTGTCGTCCTACTTTGTGTTAGGATCTGAGTCCGCCTTTGTGTCGGCATTCCTTTTGAAAATCCATCTTGTGATGGTATCCTCGGGTTATGAGTCCGCCTTCGTGTCGTCCAACCTTTGTGTTCGGATCTGAATCCGCCTCCGTGTCGGCATTCCTTTTGAAAATCCATCTTGTGATGGTAAACTCTTGTTATGAGACCGCCTTCGTGTTGGCCTACCTTTGTGTTATGATCTGAGTGTGCCTTCGTGTCGGCAATCCTTTTGAAAATCCATCTTGTGATGGTAACCTCGGGTTATGAGACAGTCTTCGTGTCGGCCTTCCTTTGTGTTAGGATCTGAGTCCGCATTCGTGTCGGTATTCCTTTTGAAAATCCATCTTGGGATGGTAACCTCTGCTTATGAGACCGCCTTCGTGTCGCCCTACCTTTGTGTTAGGATCTGAGTCCGCCTTCGTGTCAGCATTCCTGTTGAAAATCCATCTTGTGATGGTAACCTCTGGTTATGAGACCGCTTTCGTGTCGGCCGACCTTTGCGTTAGGATGTAAATCCGCCTTTGTGTTGGGATTCCTTTTGAAAATCCATCTTGTGTTGGTAACCTCTAGTTATGAGGCCGCCGTCGTGTCGGCCTACCTTTGTGTTAGAATCTGAGTCCGCCTCTGTGTCGGCATTCCTTTTGAAAATCCATCTTGTGATGGTAACCTCATGTTATGAGACCGCCTTCGTGTCGGCCTACCTTTGTGTTAGGATCTGAGTACACCTTCGTGTCGGCATTCCTTTTGTAAATCCATCTTGTGATGGTAACCTATGGTTATGAGACCGCATTTATGTCGGCCTTCCTTTGTGTAAGGATTTGAGTCCGCCTTCGTGTCAGCATTCCTTTTGAAAATCCATCTTGTGATGGTAACCTCTGGTTATGAGACCGCCTTCGTGTCGGTCTACCTTTGCGTTTGGATCTGAGTCCGCCTCCGTGTCAGCGTTCCTTTTGAAAATCCATCTTGTGATGGTAACCTCTGGTTATGAGACCGCCTTTGTGTTGGCCTACTCTATGTTAGGATCTGAGTCCGCCTTTGTGTCGGCATTCCTTTTGAAAATCCATTTTGTTATTGGTAACCTCTGGTTATGAGACCGCCTTCGTGTCGGCCAACCTTTGTGTTAGGATCTGAGTCCGCCTCCGTGTCGGCATTCCTTTTGAAAATCCATCTTGTGATGGTAAACTCTTGTTATGAGACCGCCTTCGTGTCTGCCTACCTTTGTGTTAGTATCTGAGTACGCCTCCGTGTCAGCATTCCTTTTGAAAATCCATCTTGTGATGGTAACCTCTGGTTATGAGACCGCCTTCGTGTTGGCCTACTTTGTGTTAGGATCTGAGTCCGACTTTGTGTCGGCATTCCTTTTGAAAATCCATTTTGTGATGGAAACCTCTGGTTATGAGACCGCCTTCGTGTCGGCCAACCTTTGTGTTAGGATCTGAGTCCGCCTCCGTGTCGGCATTCCTTTTGAAAATCCATCTTGTGATGGTAAACTCTTGTTATGAGACTGCCTTCGTGTCGGCCTACCTTTGTGTTAGGATCTGAGTGTGCCTTCGTGTCGGCAATCCTTTTGAAAATCCATCTTGTGATGGTAACCTCGGGTTATGAGACCGTCTTCGTGTCGGCCTTCCTTTGTGTAAGGATCTGAGTCCGCCTTCGTGTCGATATTCCTTTTGAAAATCCATCTTGTGATGGTAACCTATGGTTATGAGACCACCTTCGTGTCGCCCTACCTTTGTGTTAGGATCTGAGTCCGCCTTCGTGTCGGCATTCCTTTTGAAAATCCATCTTGTGATGGTAAACTCTTGTTATGAGACCGCCTTCGTGTCGGCCTACCTTTGTGTTAGGATCTGAGTGTGCCTTCGTGTCGGCAATCCTTTTGAAAATCCATCTTGTGATGGTAACCTCGGGTTATGAGACCGTCTTCGTGTCGGCCTTCCTTTGTGTAAGGATCTGAGTCCGCCTTCGTGTCGATATTCCTTTTGAAAATCCATCTTGTGATGGTAACCTATGGTTATGAGACCACCTTCGTGTCGCCCTACCTTTGTGTTAGGATCTGAGTCCGCCTTCGTGTCGGTATTCCTTTTGAAAATCTATCTTGTGATGGTAACCTCTGGTTATGAGACCGCCTTTGTGTCGGTATACCTTTGTGTTAGGATCTGAGTCCGCCTTCGTGTCGGCATTCCTTTTGAAAATCCATCTTGTGATGGTAACCTCTGGTTATAAGACCGCCTCCGTGTCGGTCTACCTTTCTGTTAGGATCTAAGTCCACCTTCGTGTCGACATTCCTTTTGAAAATCCATCTTGATGGTAACCTCTGGTTATGAGACCACCTTCGTGTCGGCCTACCTTTGTGTTACAATCTGAGTCCGCCTCCGTGTCGGCATTCGTTTTGAAAATGCATCTTGTGATGGTAACCTCTGGTTATGAGACCGCCTTCGTATTGGCCTACCTTTGTGTTAGGATCTGAGTCCGCCTTCCTGTCGGCATTCCTTTTGAAAATCCATCTTGTGATGGTAAGCTCTGGTTATGAGACCGCCTTCGTGTCGGCCTACCTTTGTGTTAGGATCTGAGTACGCCTTCGTATCGACATTCCTTTTGAAAATCCATCTTGTGATGGTAACCTCTGGTTATGAGACCGCCTTCGTGTTGGCCTACCTTTGTGTTAGTATCTGAGTCCGCCTCCGTGTCAGCATTCCTTTCGAAAATCCATCTTGTGATGGTAACCTCTGCTTATGAGACCGCCTTCGTGTCGCCCTACCTTTGTGTTAGGATCTGAGTCCACCTTCGTGTCAGCATTCCAGTTGAAAATCCATCTTGTGATGGAAACCTCTGGTTATGAGACCGCTTTCGTGTCGGTCGACCTTTGCGTTAGGATCTAAATCCGCCTTTGTGTTGGGATTCCTTTTGAAAATCCATCTAGTGTTGGTAACCTCTAGTTATGTGGCCGCCGTCGTGTCGGCCTACCTTTGTGTTAGAATCTGAGTCCGCCTCTGTGTCGGCATTCCTTTTGAAAATCCATCTTGTGATGGTAACCTCATGTTATGAGACCGCCTTCGTGTCGGCCTACCTTTGTGTTAGGATCTGAGTACACCTTCGTGTCGGCATTCCTTTTGTATATCCATCTTGTGATGGTAACCTATGGTTATGAGACCGCATTTATGTCGGCCTTCCTTTGTGTAAGGATTTGAGTCCGCCTTCGTGTCAGCATTCCTTTTGAAAATCCATCTTGTGATGGTAACCTCTGGTTATGAGACCGCCTTCGTGTCGGTGTACCTTTGTGTTAGGATCTGAGTCCGCCTCCGTGTCATCATTCCTTTTGAAAATCCATCTTGTGATGGTAACCTCTGGTTATGAGACCACCTTTGTGTTGGCCTACTTTGTGTTAGGATCTGAGTCCGCCTTTGTGTCGGCATTCCTTTTGAAAATCCATTTTGTGATGGTAACCTCTGGTTATGAGACCGCCTTCGTGTCGGCCAACCTTTGTGTTAGGATCTGAGTCCGCCTCCGTGTCAGCATTCCTTTTGAAAATCCATCTTGTGATGGTAAACTCTTGTTATGAGACCGCCTTCGTGTCGGCCTACCTTTGTGTTAGTATTTGAGTCCGCCTCCGTGTCAGCATTCCTTTTGAAAATCCATCTTGTGATGGTAACCTCTGGTTATGAGACCGCCTTTGTGTTGGCCTACTTTGTGTTAGGATCTGAGTCTGCCTTTGTGTCGGCATTCCTTTTGAAAATCCATTTTGTGATGGTAACCTCTGGTTATGAGACCGCCTTCGTGTCGGCCAACCTTTGTGTTAGGATCTGAGTCAGCCTCCGTGTCGGCATTCCTTTTGAAAATCCATCTTGTGATGGTAAACTCTTGTTATGAGACCGTCTTCGTGTCGGCCTTTCATTGTGTAAGGATCTGAGTCCGCCTTCGTGTCGATATTTCTTTTGAAAATCCATCTTGTGATGGTAACCTATGGTTATGAGACCACCTTCGTGTCGCCCTACCTTTGTGTTAGGATCTGAGTCCGCCTTTGTGTCGGTATTCCTTTTGAAAATCCATCTTGTGATGGTAACCTCTGGTTATGAGACCACCTTCATGTCGGCCTTCCTTTACGTAAGGATCTGAGTCCGCCTTCGTGTCGACATTCCTTTTGAAAATCCATCTTGTGATGGTAACCTCTGGTTATGAGACCGCCTTTGTGTCAGTATACCTTTGAGTTAGGATCTGAGTCCGCCTTCGTGTCGGCATTCCTTTTGAAAATCCATCTTGTGATGGTAACCTCTGGTTATAAGACCGCCTACGTGTCAGTCTACCTTTCTGTTAGGATCTAAGTCCACCTTCGTGTCGACATTCCTTTTGAAAATCCATCTTGATGGTAACCTCTGGTTATGATACCGCCTTCGTGTCGGCCTACCTTTGTGTTACAATCTAAGTCCGCCTCCGTGTCGGCATTCCTTTTGAAAATCTATCTTTTGATGGTAACCTCTGGTTATGAAACCGCCTTCGTATCGGCCTACCTTTGTGTTAGGATCTGAGTCCGCCTTCTTGTCGGCATTCCTTTTGAAAATCCATCTTGTGATGGTAAGCTCTGGTTGTGAGACCACCTTCGTGTCGGCCTACCTTTGTGTTAGGATATGAGTCCGCCTTCGTATCGGCATTCCTTTTGAAAATCCATCTTGTGATGGTAACCCCTGGTTATTAGATCGCCTTCGTGTCGACCTAGTTTGTGTTAGGATCTGAGTCCGCCATCCTGTCCGCATTCCTTTTGAAAATCCATCTTGTGATGGTAAGCTCAGGTTATGAGACCGCCTTCGTGTCGGCCAACCTTTGTGTTAGGATCTGAGTCCGCCTTCGTATCGGCATTCCTTTTGAAAATCCATCTTGGGATGGTAACCTCTGGTTATGAGACCGCCTTCGTGTCGGCCTACCTTTGTGTTAGTATCTGAGTCCGCCTCCATGTCAGCATTCCTTTTGAAAATCCATCTTGTGATGGTAACCTCTGGTTACGAGACCGCCTTCGTGTCGGCCTACCTTTGTGTTAGGATCTGAGTCCGCCTCCGTGTCGCCATTCCTTTTGATAATCCATCTTGTGATGGTAACCTCTGGTTATGAGACCGCCTTCTTGTCGGCCTACT
This sequence comes from Lathyrus tuberosus, assembly GCA_022829125.1. NCBI lineage: Eukaryota > Viridiplantae > Streptophyta > Magnoliopsida > Fabales > Fabaceae > Lathyrus > Lathyrus tuberosus. The sequence goes on along the minus strand of JALAZF010000177.1, from coordinate 4,718,371 downwards.
TTGTGTTATGATCTGAGTCCGCCATTGTGTCGGCATTCCTTTTGAAAATCCATCTTGTGATGGTAACCTCTGGTTATGAGACGGCCTTCGTGTCGGGCTACCTTTGTGTTAGGATCTGAGTCCGGCTCTGTGTCGGCATTTCTTTTGAAAATCCATCTTATGATAGTAAACTCTTGTTATGAGACCGCCTTCGTGTCGGCCTACCTTTGTGTTAGGATCTGAGTGTGCCTTCGTGTCGGCAATCCTTTTGAAAATCCATCTTGTGATGGTAACCTCGGGTTATGAGACCGCCTTCGTGTCGGCCTACCTTTGTGTTAGTATCTGAGTCCGCCTCCATGTCAGCATTCCTTTTGAAAATCCATCTTGTGATGGTAACCTCTGGTTACGAGACCGCCTTCGTGTCGGCCTACCTTTGTGTTAGGATCTGAGTCCGCCTCCGTGTCGCCATTCCTTTTGATAATCCATCTTGTGATGGTAACCTCTGGTTATGAGACCGCCTTCGTGTCGGCCAACCTTTGTGTTAGGATCTGAGTCCGCCTCCGTGTCAGCATTCCTTTTGAAAATCCATCTTGTGATGGTAAACTCTTGTTATGAGACCGCCTTCGTGTCGGCCTACCTTTGTGTTAGTATCTGAGTCCGCCTCCGTGTCAGCATTCCTTTTGAAAATCCATCTTGTGATGGTAACCTCTGGTTATGAGACCGCCTTTGTGTTGGCCTACTTTGTGTTAGGATCTGAGTCTGCCTTTGTGTCGGCATTCCTTTTGAAAATCCATTTTGTGATGGTAACCTCTGGTTATGAGACCGCCTTCGTGTCGGCCAACCTTTGTGTTAGGATCTGAGTCAGCCTCCGTGTCGGCATTCCTTTTGAAAATCCATCTTGTGATGGTAAACTCTTGTTATGAGACCGTCTTCGTGTCGGCCTTTCATTGTGTAAGGATCTGAGTCCGCCTTCGTGTCGATATTTCTTTTGAAAATCCATCTTGTGATGGTAACCTATGGTTATGAGACCACCTTCGTGTCGCCCTACCTTTGTGTTAGGATCTGAGTCCGCCTTTGTGTCGGTATTCCTTTTGAAAATCCATCTTGTGATGGTAACCTCTGGTTATGAGACCACCTTCATGTCGGCCTTCCTTTACGTAAGGATCTGAGTCCGCCTTCGTGTCGACATTCCTTTTGAAAATCCATCTTGTGATGGTAACCTCTGGTTATGAGACCGCCTTTGTGTCAGTATACCTTTGAGTTAGGATCTGAGTCCGCCTTCGTGTCGGCATTCCTTTTGAAAATCCATCTTGTGATGGTAACCTCTGGTTATAAGACCGCCTACGTGTCAGTCTACCTTTCTGTTAGGATCTAAGTCCACCTTCGTGTCGACATTCCTTTTGAAAATCCATCTTGATGGTAACCTCTGGTTATGATACCGCCTTCGTGTCGGCCTACCTTTGTGTTACAATCTAAGTCCGCCTCCGTGTCGGCATTCCTTTTGAAAATCTATCTTTTGATGGTAACCTCTGGTTATGAAACCGCCTTCGTATCGGCCTACCTTTGTGTTAGGATCTGAGTCCGCCTTCTTGTCGGCATTCCTTTTGAAAATCCATCTTGTGATGGTAAGCTCTGGTTGTGAGACCATCTTCGTGTCGGCCTACCTTTGTGTTAGGATATGAGTCCGCCTTCGTATCGGCATTCCTTTTGAAAATCCATCTTGTGATGGTAACCCCTGGTTATTAGATCGCCTTCGTGTCGACCTAGTTTGTGTTAGGATCTGAGTCCGCCATCCTGTCCGCATTCCTTTTGAAAATCCATCTTGTGATGGTAAGCTCAGGTTATGAGACCGCCTTCGTGTCGGCCAACCTTTGTGTTAGGATCTGAGTCCGCCTTCGTATCGGCATTCCTTTTGAAAATCCATCTTGTGATGGTAACCTCTGGTTATGAGACCGCCTTCGTGTCGGCCTACCTTTGTGTTAGTATCTGAGTCCGCCTCCATGTCAGCATTCCTTTTGAAAATCCATCTTGTGATGGTAACCTCTGGTTACGAGACCGCCTTCGTGTCGGCCTACCTTTGTGTTAGGATTTGAGTCCGCCTCCGTGTCGCCATTCCTTTTGATAATCCATCTTGTGATGGTAACCTCTGGTTATGAGACCGCCTTCTTGTCGGCCTACTTTGTGTTATGATCTGAGTCCGCCATTGTGTCGGCATTCCTTTTGAAAATCCATCTTGTGATGGTAACCTCTGGTTATGAGACGGTCTTCGTGTCGGGCTACCTTTGTGTTAGGATCTGAGTCCGGCTCTGTGTCGGCATTTCTTTTGAAAATCCATCTTATGATAGTAAACTCTTGTTATGAGACCGCCTTCGTGTCGGCCTACCTTTGTGTTAGGATCTGAGTGTGCCTTCGTGTCGGCAATCCTTTTGAAAATCCATCTTGTGATGGTAACCTCGGGTTATGAGACCGCCTTCGTGTCGGCCTACCTTTGTGTTAGTATCTGAGTCCGCCTCCATGTCAGCATTCCTTTTGAAAATCCATCTTGTGATGGTAACCTCTGGTTACGAGACCGCCTTCGTGTCGGCCTACCTTTGTGTTAGGATCTGAGTCCGCCTCCGTGTCGCCATTCCTTTTGATAATCCATCTTGTGATGGTAACCTCTGGTTATGAGACCGCCTTCTTGTCGGCCTACTTTGTGTTATGATCTGAGTCCGCCATTGTGTCGGCATTCCTTTTGAAAATCCATCTTGTGATGGTAACCTCTGGTTATGAGACGGCCTTCGTGTCGGGCTACCTTTGTGTTAGGATCTGAGTCCGGCTCTGTGTCGGCATTTCTTTTGAAAATCCATCTTATGATGGTAAACTCTTGTTATGAGACCGCCTTCGTGTCGGCCTACCTTTGTGTTAGGATCTGAGTGTGCCTTCGTGTCGGCAATCCTTTTGAAAATCCATCTTGTGATGGTAAACTCTTGTTATGAGACCGCTTTCGTGTCGGCCTACCTTTGTGTTAGGATCTGAGTGTGTCTTCGTGTCGGCAATTCTTTTGAAAATCCATCTTGTGATGGTAACTTCTGGTTATGAGACCGCCTTTGTGTTGGCATACCTTTGTGTCAGGATCTGAGTCCGCCTTCGTGTCGGCATTCCTTTTGAAAATCCATCTTGTGATGGTAAGCTCTGGCTATAAGACCGCCTCCGTGTCGGTCTACCTTTCTGGTAGGATCTGAGTCCGCCTTCGTGTCGACATTCCTTTTGAAAATCCATCTTGATGGTAACCTCTGGTTATGAGACCGCCTTCGTATCGGCCTACCATTGTGTTAGGATATGAGTCCGCCTTTGTATCGGCATTCTTTTAGAAAATCCATCTTGTGATGGTAACCCCTGGTTATTAGACCGCCTTCGTGTCGACCTACTTTGTGTTAGGATCTGGGTCCGCCATTGTGTCGGCATTACTTTTGAAAATCCATCTTGTGACAGTAAACTCTGGTTATGAGACCGCCTACGTGTCGACCTACCTTTGTGTTAGGATCTGAGTCTGCCTTCGTGTTGGCAATCCTTTTAAAAATCCATCTTGTGATGGTAACCTCTGGTTATGAGACCGCCTTCGTGTCGGCCTACTTTGTGTTAGGATCTGAGTCCGCCTTTGTGTCGGCATTCCTTTCGAAAATCCATCTTGTGATGGTAACCTCTGGTTGTGAGACCGCCTTCGTGTCGGCCAACCTTTGTGTTAGGATCTGAGTCCGCCTCCGTGTCGGCATTCCTTTTGAAAATCCATCTTGTGATGGTAAACTCTTGTTATGAGACCGCCTTCGTGTCGGCCTACCTTTGTGTTAGGATCTGAGTGTGCCTTCGTGTCGACAATCCTTTTGAAAATCCATCTTGTGATGGTAACCTCGGGTTATGAGACCGTCTTCGTGACGGCCTTCCTTTGTGTTACTATCTGAGTCTGCCTTCGTGTCGGTATTCCTTTTGAAAATCCATCTTGTGATGGTAACCTCTGGTTATGAGACCGCCTTCGTGTCGCCCTACCTTTGTGTTAGGACCTGCGTCCGCCTTCGTGTCCGCATTCCTTTTGAAAATCCATCTTGTGATGGTAACCTCTGGTTATGAGACCGCTTTCGTGTCGCCCTACCTTTGTGTTAGTATCTGAGTCCGCCTCCGTGTTAGGATTCCTTTTAAAAATCCATCTTGTGATGGTAACCTCTAGTTATGAGGCCGCCGTCGTGTCGGCCTACCTTTGTGTTAGGATCTGAGTCCGCCTCCGTGTCGGCATTCCTTTTAAAAATCCATCTTGTGATGGTAAACTCTTGTTATGAGACCGCCTTCGTGTCGGCCTACCCTTGTGTTAGGATCTGAGTACACCTTCGTGTCGGCATTCCTTTTGAAAATCCATCTTGTGATGGTAACCTATGGTTATGAGACCGCCTTCATGTCGGCCTGTCTTTGTGTAAGGATTTGAGTCTGCCTTCGTGTCGACATTCCTTTTGAAAATCCATCTTGTGATGGTAACCTCTGGTTATAAGATCGCCTTCGTGTCGACCTACCTTTGTGTTAGGATCTAAGTCCGACATCGTGTCGGCAGTTCTTTTGAAAATCCATCTTGTGATGGTAACCTCTGGTTATGAGACCGCCTTCGTGTCGGTCTACCTTTGTGTTAGGATCTGACTCCGCCTTCGTGTCGGCATTCCTTTTGAAAATCCATCTTGATGGTAACCTCTGGTTATGAGACCACCTTCGTGTCGGCCTACCTTTGTGTTACAATCTGAGTCCGCCTCCGTGTCGGCATTCGTTTTGAAAATGCATCTTGTGATGGTAACCTCTGGTTATGAGACCGCCTTCGTATTGGCCTACATTTGTGTTAGGATCTGAGTCCGCCTTCCTGTCGGCATTCCTTTTGAAAATCCATCTTGTGATGATAAGCTCTGGTTATGAGACCGCCTTCGTGTCGACCTACCTTTGTGTTAGGATCTGAGTCCGACATCGTGTCGGCAGTTCTTTTGAAAATCCATCTTGTGATGGTAACCTCTGGTTATGAGACCGCCTTCGTGTCGGTCTACCTTTGTGTTAGGATCTGACTCCGCCTTCGTGTCGGCATTCCTTTTGAAAATCCATCTTAATGGTAACCTCTGGTTATGAGACCACCTTCGTGTCGGCCTACCTTTGTGTTACAATCTGAGTCCGCCTCCGTGTCGGCATTCGTTTTGAAAATGCATCTTGTGATGGTAACCTCTGGTTATGAGACCGCCTTCGTATTGGCCTACATTTGTGTTAGGATCTGAGTCCGCCTTCCTGTCGGCATTCCTTTTGAAAATCCATCTTGTGATGATAAGCTCTGGTTATGAGACCGCCTTCATGTCGGCCTACCTTTGTGTAAGGATCTGAGTCCGCCTTCGTATCGGTATTCCTTTTGAAAATCCATCTTGAGATGGTAACCTCTGGTTATTAGACCGCCTTCATGTCGGCCTGTCTTTGTGTAAGGATTTGAGTCTGCCTTCGTGTCGACATTCCTTTTGAAAATCCATCTTGTGATGGTAACCTCTGGTTATAAGATCGCCTTCGTGTCGACCTACCTTTGTGTTAGGATCTGAGTCCGACATCGTGTCGGCAGTTCTTTTGAAAATCCATCTTGTGATGGTAACCTCTGGTTATGAGACCGCCTTCGTGTCGGTCTACCTTTGTGTTAGGATCTGACTCCGCCTTCGTGTCGGCATTCCTTTTGAAAATCCATCTTGATGGTAACCTCTGGTTATGAGACCACCTTCGTGTCGGCCTACCTTTGTGTTACAATCTGAGTCCGCCTCCGTGTCGGCATTCGTTTTGAAAATGCATCTTGTGATGGTAACCTCTGGTTATGAGACCGCCTTCGTATTGGCCTACATTTTTGTTAGGATCTGAGTCCGGCTTCCTGTCGGCATTCCTTTTGAAAATCCATCTTGTGATGATAAGCTCTGGTTATGAGACCGCCTTCATGTCGGCCTACCTTTGTGTAAGGATCTGAGTCCGCCTTCGTATCGGTATTCCTTTTGAAAATCCATCTTGAGATGGTAACCTCTGGTTATTAGACCGCCTTCGTGTCGGCCTACCTTTGTGTTAGGATCTGAGTTCGCCTCCGTGTCGGCATTCGTTTTGATAATCCATCTTGTGATGGTAACCTCTGGTTATGAGACCGCCTTCGTGTCGGCCTACTTTGTGTTAGGATCTGAGTCCGCCTTTGTGTCGGCATTCCTATTGAAAATCCATCTTGTGATGGTAACCTCTGGTTGTGAGACCGCCTTCGTGTCGGCCAGCCTTTGTGTTAGGATCTGAGTCCGCCACCGTGTCGGCATTCCTTTTGAAAATCCATCTTGTGATGGTAAACTCTTGTTATGAGACCGCCTTCGTGTCGGCCTACCTTTGTGTTAGGATCTGAGTGCGCCTTCGTGTTGGCAATCCTTTTGAAAATCCATCTTGTGATGGTAACCTTGGGTTATGATCCCGTCTTCGTGACGGCCTTCCTTTGTGTTAGGATCTTAGTCTGCCTTCGTGTCGGTATTCCTTTTGAAAATCCATCTTGTGTTGGTAACCTCTGGTTATGAGACCGCCTTCGTGTCGCCCTACCTTTGTGTTAGGACCTGAGTCCGCCTTCGTGTCCGCATTCCTTTTGAAAATCCATCTTGTGATGGTAACCTCTGGTTATGAGACCGCTTTCGTGTCGCCCTACCTTTGCGTTAGGATCGGAATCCGTCTTTGTGTTAGGATTCCTTTTGAAAATCCATCTTGTGATGGTAACCTCTAGTTTTGAGGCCGCCGTCGTGTCGGCCTACCTTTGTGTTCGAATCTGAGTACGGCTCCGTTTCGGCATTCCTTTTGAAAATCCATCCTGTGATGGTAACCTCATGTTATGAGACCGCCCTCGTGTCGGCCTACCTTTGTGTTAGGATCTGAGTACACCTTCGTGTCGGCATTCCTTTTGAAAATCCATCTTGTGATGGTAACCTATGGTTATGAGTCCGCCTTCATGTCGGCCTTTATTTGTGCAAGGATTTGAGTCCGCCTTCGTGTCGGCATTCCTTTTGAAAATCGATCTTGTGATGGTAACCTCTGGTTATAAGATCGCCTTCGTGTCGACCTACCTTTGTGTTAGGATCTGAGTCCGACTTCGTGTCGGCAGTTCTTTTGAAAATCCATCTTGTGATGGTAACCTCTAGTTATGAGACCGCCTTCGTGTCGGTCTACCTTTGTGTTAGGATCTGAGTCCGCCTTCGTGTCGGCATTCCTTTTGAAAATCCATCTTGATGGTAACCTCTGGTTATGAGACCACCTTCATGTCGGCCTACCTTTATGTTACAATCTGAGTCCGCCTCCGTGTCGGCATTCGTTTTAAAAATGCATCTTGTGATGGTAACCTCTGGTTATGAGACCGCCTTCGTATTGGCCTACCTTTGTGTTAAGATCTGAGTCTGCCTCCGTGTCGGAATTCCTTTTAAAAATCCATCTTGTGATGGTAAGCTCTGGTTATGAGACATCCTTCGTGTCGGCCTACCTTTTTGTTAATATCTGAGTCCGCCTTCGTATCGGCTTTCCATTTGAAAATCCATCTTGTGATGGTAACCTCTGGTTATGAGACCACCTTCGTGTCGGCCTACCTTTGTGTTAGTATCTGAGTCCGCCTCCGTGTTAGCATTCCTTTTGAAAATCCATCTTGTGATGGTAACCTCTGGTTATGAGACTGCCTTCGTGTTGGGCTACCTTTGTGTTAGGATCTGAGTCCTCCTCCGTGTCGGCATTCCTTTTGAAAATCCATCTTGTGATGGTAAACTCTTGTTATGAGACCGCCTTCGTGTCGGCCTACCATTGTGTTAGGATCTGAGTACACCTTCGTGTCGGCATTCCTTTTGAAAATCAATCTTGTGATGGTAACCTATGGTTATGAGACCGCCTTCATGTTGGCCTGTCTTTGTGTAAGGATTTGAGTCCGCCTTCGTGTCGACATTCCTTTTGAAAATCCATCTTGTGATGGTAACCTCTGGTTATGAGACCGCCTTCGTGTCGACTAACCTTTGTGTTAGGATCTGAGTTCGGCTTCATGTCGGCAGTTCTTTTAAAAATCCATCTTGTGATGGTAACCTCTGGTTATGAGACCGCCTTCGTGTCGGTCTACCTTTGTGTTAGGATCTGAGTCCGCCTTCGTGTCGGCATTCCTTTTGAAAATCCATCTTGATGGTAACCTCTGGTTATGAGACCACCTTTGTGTCGGCCTACCTTTGTGTTACAATCTGAGTCCGCCTCCGTGTCGGCATTCGTTTTAAAAATGCATCTTGTGATGGTAACCTCTGGTTATGAGACCGCCTTCATGTCGGCCTACCTTTGTGTTAGGATCTGAGTCCGCCTTCGTATCGGCATTCCTTTTGAAAATCCATCTTGAGATGGTAACCTCTGGTTATGAGACCGCCTTCGTGTCGGCCTACCTTTGTGTTAGGATCTGAGTTCGCCTCCGTGTCGGCATTCGTTTTGATAATCCATCTTGTGATGGTAACCTCTGGTTATGAGACCGCCTTCGTGTCGGCCTACTTTGTGTTAGGATCTAAGTCCGCCTTTGTGTCGGCATTCCTTTTTAAAATCCATCTTGTGATGGTAACCTCTGGTTGTGAGACCGCCTTCGTGTCGGCCAACCTTTGTGTTAGGATCTGAGTCCGCCTCCGTGTCGGCATTCCTTTTGAAAATCCATCTTGTGATGGTAAACTCTTTTTATGAGACCGCCTTCGTGTCGGCCTACCTTTGTGTTAGGATCTGAGTGTGCCTTCGTGTCGGCAATCCTTTTGAAAATCCATCTTGTGATGGTAACCTCGGGTTATGAGACCGTCTTCGTGACGGCCTTCCTTTGTGTTAGGATCTGAGTCTGCCTTCGTGTCGGTATTCCTTTTGAAAATCCATCTTGTGATGGTAACCTCTGGTTATGAGACCGCCTTCGTGTCGCCCTACCTTTGTGTTAGGACCTGAGTCCGCCTTCGTGTCCGCATTCCTTTTGAAAATCCATCTTGTGATGGTAACCTCTGGTTATGAGACCGCTTTCGTGTCGCCCTACCTTTGCGTTAGGATCTGAATCCGCCTTTGTGTTAGGATTCCTTTTGAAAATCTATCTTGTGATGGTAACCTCTAGTTTTGAGGTCGCCGTCGTGTCGGCCTACCTTTGTGTTAGAATCTGAGTTCGGCTCCGTGTCGGCATTCCTTTTGAAAATCCATCCTGTGATGGTAACCTCATGTTATGAGACCGCATTCGTGTCGGCCTACCTTTGTGTTAGGATCTGAGTACACCTTCGTGTCGGCATTCCTTTTGAAAATCCATCTTGTGATGGTAACCTATGGTTATGAGACCGCCTTCATGTTGTCCTTTATTTGTGCAAGGATTTGAGTCCGCCTTCGTGTCGGCATTCCTTTTGAAAATCCATCTTGTGATGGTAACCTCTGGTTATAAGATCGCCTTCGTGTCGACCTACCTTTGTGTTAGGATCTGAGTCCGACTTCGTGTCGGCAGTTCTTTTGAAAATCCATCTTGTGATGGTAACCTCTAGTTATGAGACCGCCTTCGTGTCGGTCTACATTTGTGTTTGGATCTGAGTCCGCCTTCGTGTCGGCATTCCTTTTGAAAATCCATCTTGATGGTAACCTCTGGTTATGAGACCACCTTCGTGTCGGCCTACCTTTATGTTACAATCTGAGTCCGCCTCCGTGTCGGCATTCGTTTTAAAAATGCATCTTGTGATGGTAACCTCTGGTTATGAGACCGCCTTCGTATTGGCCTACCTTTGTGTTAGGATCTGAGTCTGCCTCCGTGTCGGCATTCCTTTTGAAAATCCATCTTGGGATGGTAAGCTCTGGTTATGAGACATCCTTCGTGTCGGCCTACCTTTTTGTTAATATCTGAGTCCGCCTTCGTATCGGCTTTCCTTTTGAAAATCCATCTTGTGATGGTAACCTCTGGTTATGAGACCACCTTCGTGTCGGCCTACCTTTGTGTTAGTATCTGAGTCCGCCTCCGTGTTAGCATTCCTTTTGAAAAACCATCTTGTGATGGTAACCTCTGGTTATGAGACTGCCTTCGTGTTGGGCTACCTTTGTGTTAGGATCTGAGTCCGCCTCCGTGTCGGCATTCCTTTTGAAAATCCATCTTGTGATGGTAAACTCTTGTTATGAGACAACCTTCGTGTCGGCCTACCATTGTGTTAGGATCTGAGTACACCTTCGTGTCGGCATTCCTTTTGAAAATCAATCTTGTGATGGTAACCTATGGTTATGAGACCGCCTTCATGTTGGCCTGTCTTTGTGTAAGGATTTGAGTCCGCCTTCGTGTCGACATTCCTTTTGAAAATCCATCTTGTGATGGTAACCTCTGGTTATGAGACCGCCTTCGTGTCGACTAACCTTTGTGTTAGGATCTGAGTTCGGCTTCGTGTCGGCAGTTCTTTTAAAAATCCATCTTGTGATGGTAACCTCTGGTTATGAGACCGCCTTCGTGTCGGTCTACCTTTGTGTTAGGATCTGAGTCCGCCTTCGTGTCGGCATTCCTTTTGAAAATCCATCTTGATGGTAACCTCTGGTTATGAGACCACCTTTGTGTCGGCCTACCTTTGTGTTACAATCTGAGTCCGCCTCCGTGTCGGCATTCGTTTTAAAAATGCATCTTGTGATGGTAACCTCTGGTTATGAGACCGCCTTCGTATTGGCCTACATTTGTGTTAGGATCTGAGTCCGCCTTCCTGTCGGCATTCCTTTTGAAAATCCATCTTGTGATGGTAAGCTCTGGTTATGAGACCGCCTTCATGTCGGCCTACCTTTGTGTTAGGATCTGAGTCCGCCTTCGTATCGGCATTCCTTTTGAAAATCCATCTTGAGATGGTAACCTCTGGTTATGAGCCCGCCTTCGTGTCGGCCTACCTTTGTGTTAGGATCTCAGTTCGCCTCCGTGTCGGCATTCGTTTTGATAATCCATCTGGTGATGGTAACCTCTGGTTATGAGACCGCCTTCGTGTCCGCCTACTTTGTGTTAGGATCTGAGTCCGCCATTGTGACGGCATTCCTTTTGAAAATCCATCTTGTGATGGTAAAATCTGGTTATGAGACCGCCTTCGAGTCGGGCTACCTTTGTGTTAGGATCTGAGTCTGCCTCCGTGTCGGCATTCCTTTTGAAAATCCATCTTGTGATGGTAACCTCATGTTATGAGACCGCCTTCGTGTCGGCCTACCTTTGTGTTAGTATCTGAGTACACCTTCGTGTCGGCGTTCCTTTTGAAAATTCATGTTGTGATGGTAACCTATGGTTATGAGACCGCCTTCATGTCGACCTTCCTTTGTGTAAGGATTTGAGTCTGCCTTCGTGTCTGCATTCCTTTTGAAAATCCATCTTGTGATGGTAACATCTGGTTATGAGACCGCCTTCGTGTCGACCTACCTTTGTGTTAGGATCTGAGTCCGACTTCGTGTCGGTAGTTCTTTTGAAAATCCATCTTGTGATGGTAACCTCTGGTTATGAGACCGCCTTCGTGTCGGTCTACCTTTGTGTTAGGATCTGAGTCCGCCTTCGTGTCGGCATTCCTTTTGAAAATCTATCTTGTGATGGCAACCTCTGGTTATGAGACCACCTTCGTGTCGGCCTACCTTTGTGTTACAATCTGAGTCCGCCTCCGTGTCGGCATTTGTTTTGAAAATGTATCTTGTGATGGTAACCTCTGGTTATAAGACCACCTTCGTATTGGCCTACCTTTGTGTTAGGATCTGAGTCTGCCTTCCTGTCGGCATTCCTTTTGAAAATCCATCTTGTGATGGTAAGCTCTGGTTATGAGACCGCCTTCATGTCGGCCTACCTTTATGTTAGGATCTGAGTCCGCCTTCGTATCGGCATTCCTTTTGAAAATCCATCTTGTGATGGTAACCTCTGGTTATGAGACCTCCTTCGTGTCGGCGTACCTTTGTGTTAGTATCTGAGTCTGCCTCCGTGTCAGCATTCCTTTTGAAAATCCATCTTGTGATGGTAACCTCTGGTTATGAGACCGCCTTCGTGTCGGCCTACCTTTGTGTTAGGATCTGAGTCCGCCTCCGTGTAGGCATTCCTTTTGATAATCCATCTAGTGTTGGTAACCTCTGGTTATGAGACCGTCTTCGTGTCGCCCTACCTTTGTGTTAGGATCTGATTCCGCCTTTGTGTCGGCATTCCTTTTGAAAATACATCTTGTGATGGTAACCTCTGGTTATAAGACCGCTTTCGTGTCGGCCTACCTTTGCGTTAGGATCTGAATCCGCCTTTGTGTTGGGATTCCTTTTGAAAATCCTTCTTGTGATGGAAACCTCTAGTTATGAGGCCGCCGTCGTGTCGGCCTACCTTTGTGTTAGAATCTGAGTTCGCCTCCGTGTCGGCATTCCTTTTGAAAATCCATCTTGTGATGGTAACCTCATGTTATGAGACCGTCTTCGTGTCGGCCTACCTTTGCGTTAGGATCTGAGTACACCTTCGTGTCGGCATTCCTTTTGAAAATCCATCTTGTGATGGTAACCTCTGGTTATGAGACTGCCTTCGTGTCGATTAACCTTTGTGTTAGGATCTGAGTCCGACTTCGTGTCGGCAGTTCTTTTAAAAATCCATCTTGTGATGGTAACCTCTGGTTATGAGACCGCCTTCGTGTCGGTCTACCTTTGTGTTAGGATCTTAGTCCGCCTACGTGTCGGCATTCCTTTTGAAAATCCATCTTGACGGTAACCTCTGGTTATGAGACCACCTTCGTGTCGGCCAACCTTTGTGTTACAATCGGAGTCCGCCTCCGTGTCGGCATTCGTTTTGAAAATGCATCTTGTGATGGTAACCTCTGGTTATGAGACCGCCTTCGTATTGGCCTACATTTGTGTTAGGATCTGAGTCCGCCTTCCTGTCGGCATTCCTTTTGAAAATCCATCTTGTGATGGTAAGCTCTGGTTATGAGACCGCCTTCATGTCGTCCTACCTTTATGTTAGGATCTGAGTCCGCCTTCTTATCGGCATTCCTTTTGAAAATCCATCTTGAGATGGTAACCTCTGGTTATGAGACCGCCTTCGTGTCGGCCTACCTTTGTGTTGGGATCTGAGTCCGCCTCCGTGTCGGCATTCCTTTTGATAATCCATCTTGTGATGGTAACCTCTGGTTATGAGACCGCCTTCGTGTCGGCCTACTTTGTGTTAGGATCTGAGTCCGCCATTGTGTCGGGATTCCTTTTGAAATTCCATCTTGTGATGGTAAAATCTGGTTATGAGACCGCCTTCAGGTCGGGTTACCTTTGTGTTAGGATCTGAGTCCGCCTCCGTGTCGGCATTCCTTTTGAAAATCCATCTTGTGATGGTAACCTCATGTTATGAGACCGCCTTCGTGTCAGCCTACCTTTGTGTTAGGATCTGAGTACACCTTCGTGTCGGCATTCCTTTTGAAAATTCATGTTGTGATGGTAACCTATGGTTATGAGACCGCCTTCATGTCGACCTTACTTTGTGTAAGGATTTGAGTCTGCCTTCGTGTCGGCATTCCTTTTGAAAATCCATCTTGTGATGGTAACCTCTGGTTATGAGACCGCCTTCGTGTCGACCTACCTTTGTGTTAGGATCTGAGTCCGACTTCGTATCGGCAGTTCTTTTGAAAATCCATCTTGTGATGGTAAGCTTTGGTTATGAGACCGCCTTCATGTCGGCCTACCTTTGTGTTACAGTCTGAGTCCGCCTCCGTGTCGGCATTCGTTTTGAAAATGCATCTTGTGATGGTAACCTCTGGTTATGAGACCAACTTCGTATTGGCCTACCTTTGTGTTAGGATCTGAGTCCGCCTTCCTGTCGGCATTCCTTTTGAAAATCCATCTTGTGATGGTAAGCTCTGGTTATGAGACCGCCTTCGTGTCGGTCTACCTTTGTGTTAGGATCGGAGTCCGCCTTCGTATCGACATTCCTTTTGAAAATTCATCTTGTGAGGGTAACCTCTGGTTATGAGACCGCCTTCGTGTCGGCCTACCTTTGTGTTAGTATCTGAGTCCGCCTCCGTGTCAGCATTCCTTTTGAAAATCCATCTTGTGATGGTAACCTCCGGTTATAAGACCGCCTACGTGTCGGCCTACCTTTGTGTTAGTATCTGAGTCCACCTCCGTGTCGGCATTCCTTTTGATAATCCATATTGTGATGGCAACCTCTGGTTATGAGACCGCCTTCGTGTCGGCCTACTTTGTGTTAGGATCTGAGTCCGCCTTTGTGTCGGCATTCCTTTTGAAAATCCATCTTGTGATGGTAACCTCTGGTTATTATACCGCCTTCCAGTCGGCCAACCTTTGTGTTAGGATCTGAGTCCGCCTCCGTGTCGGCATTCCTTTTGAAAATCCTTCTTGTGATGGTAAACTCTTGTTATGAGATTGCCTTCGTGTCGGCCTACCTTTGTGTTAGGATCTGAGTGTGCCTTCGTGTCGGCAATCCTTTTGAAAATCCATCTTGTGATGGTAACCTCTGGTTATGAGACCGCCTTCGTATCGGCCTACCTTTGTGTTAGGATCTGAGTCTGCCTCCGTGTCGGCATTCCTTTTGAAAATCCATCTTGTGATGGTAAACTCTTGTTATGAGACCGACTTCGTGTCGGCCTACTTTTGTGGTAGGATCTGAGTGTGCCTTCGTGTCGGCAATACTTTTGAAAATCCATCTTGTGATGGTAACCTCTGGTTATGAGACCGCCTTCGTGTGGGCCTACCTTTGTGTTAGTATCTGAGTCCGCCTCCGTGTCAGCATTCCTTTTGAAAATCCATCTTGTGATGATAACCTCTGGTTATGAGACCGCCTTCGTGTCGGCCTACCTTTGTGTTAGTATTTGAGTCCGCCTCCGTGTCAGCATTCCTTTTGAAAATCCATCTTGTGGTGGTAACCTCTAGTTATGAGATCGCCTTCGTGTCGGCCTACCTTTGTGTTAGGATCTGAGTCTGCCTCCGTGTCGGCATTCCTTTTGATAATCCATCTGGTGATGGTAACCTCTGGTCATGAGACCGCCTTCGTGTCGGCCTACTTTGTTTTAGGATCTGAGTCCGCCTTTGTGTCGGCATTCCTTTTGAAAATCCATCTTGTGATGGTAACCTCTGGTTATGAGACAGCCTTCGTGTCGGCCAACTTCTGTGTTAGGATCTGAGTCCGCCTCCGTGTCGGCATTCCTTTTGAAAATCCATCTTGTGATGGTAAACTCTTGTTATGAGACCGCCTTCGTGTCGGCCTACCTTTGTGTTAGGATCTGAGTATGCCTTCGTGTCGGCAATCCTTTTGAAAATCCATCTTGTGATGGTAACCTCTGGTTATGAGACCGCCTTCATGTTGGCCTATCTTTGTGTTAGTATCTGAGTCCGCCTCCGTGTCAGCATTCCTTTTGAAAATCCATCTTGTGATGGTAACCTCTAGTTATGAGACCGCCTTCGTGTCGACCTACCTTTGTGTTAGGATCTGAGTCCGCCTTCGTGTCGGTATTCCTTTAGAAAATCCATCTTGTGATGGTAACCTCTGGTTTTGAGACAGCCTTCGTGTCGCCCTACCTTTGTGTTAGGATCTGAGTCCGCCTTCGTGTTGGCATTCCATTTGAAAATCCATCTTGTGATGGTAACCTCTGGTTATGAGACCGCTTTTGTGTCGGCCTACCTTTGCGTTAGGATCTGAATCCGCCTTTGTGTTGGGATTCCTTTTGAAAATCCATCTTGTGATGGTAGCCTCTAGTTATGAGGCCGCCGTCGTATCGGCCTACCTTTGTGTTAGGATCTGAGTCCGCCTCCGTGTTGCCATTCCTTTTGAAAATCCATCTTGTGATGGTAACCTATGGTTATGAGACCGCCTTCATGTCGGCCTTTCTTTGTGTAAGGATTTGAGTCCGCCTTCGTGTCGGCATTCCTTTTGAAAATCTATCTTGTGATGGTAACCTCTGGTTATAAGACCGCCTTCATGTCGACCTACCTTTGTGTTAGGATCTGAGTCCGCCTTCGTGTCGGCAGTCCTTTTGAAAATCCATCTTGTGATGGTAACCTCTGGTTATGAGACCGCCTTCGTGTCGGCCTACCTTTGTGTTAGGATCTGAGTCTGCCTCCGTGTTGCCATTCCTTTTGAAAATCCATCTTGTGATGGTAACCTATGGTTATGAGACCGCCTTCATGTCGGCCTTTCTTTGTGTAAGGATTTGAGTCCGCCTTCGTGTCGGCATTCCTTTTGAAAATCTATCTTGTGATGGTAACCTCTGGTTATAAGACCGCCTTCATGTCGACCTACCATTGTGTTAGGATCTGAGTCCGCCTTCGTGTCGGCAGTCCTTTTGAAAATCCATCTTGTGATGGTAACCTCTGGTTATGAGACCGCTTTCGTGTCGGCTTACCTTTGTGTTAGGATCTGAGTCTGCCTCCGTGTCGGCATTCCATTTGTAATCCATCTTGTGATGGTAACCTCTGGTTATGAGACCGCCTTCGTGTCAGCCTACTTGGTGTTAGGATTCGAGTCCGCCATTGCGTCGGCATTCCTTTTGAAAATCCATCTTGTGATGGTAACCTCTGGTTATGAGACTGCCTTCATGTCGGGCTACCTTTGTGTTAGGATCTGAGTTCGCCTCCGTGTCGGCATTCCTTTTGAAAATCCATCTTGTGACGGTAAACTCTTGTTATGAGACCGCCTTTGTATCTGCCTACCTTTGTGTTAGGATCTTAGTCCGCCTTCTTGTCGGCACTTCTTTTGAAAATCCATCTTGTGATGGTAACCTCTAGTTACGAGACCGCCTTCGTGTCGGCCTACTTTGTGTTAGGATTTGAGTCCGCCTTTGTGTCGGCATTTCTTTTGAAAATCCATCTTGTTAAGGTAACCTCTGGTTATGAGTCCGCCTTCGTGTCGGCCAACCTTTGTGTTAGGATCTGAGTCCGCCTCCGTGTCGGCATTCCTTTTGAAAATCCATCTTGTGATGGTAAACCCTTGTTATGAGACCGCTTTCGTGTCGGCCTACCTTTGTGTTAGGATCTGGGTGTGCCTTCATGTCGGCAATCCTTTTGAAAATCCATCTTGTGATGGTAACCTCAGGTTATGAGACCTCCTTCGTGTCGGCCTTTCTTTGTGTTAGGATCTGAGTCCGCCTTCGTGTCGGTATTCCTTTTGAAAATCCATCTTGTGATGGTAATCTCTGGTTATGAGACCGCCTTTGTGTTGGGCTACCTTTGTGTTAGGATCTGAGTCCGCCTCCGTGTCGGCATTCCTTTTGAAAATCCATCTTGTGATGGTAAACCCTTATTATGAGACCGCCTTCGTGTCGGCCTACCTTTGTGTTAGGATCTGAGTGTGCCTTCGTGTCGGCAATTCTTTTGAAAATCCATCTTGTGATGGTAACCTCGGGTTATGAGACCGTCTTCGTGACGGCCTTCCTTTGTGTTAGGATCTGAGTCTGCCTTCGTGTCGGTATTCCTTTTTAAAATCCATCTTGTGATGGTAACCACTGGTTATGAGACCGCCTTCGTGTCGCCCTACCTTTGTGTTAGGATCTGAGTCCGCCTTCGTGTCAGCATTCCTTTTGAAAATCCATCTTGTGATGGTAACCTCTGGTTATGAGACCTCCTTCGTGTCGGCCAACCTTTGTGTTAGGATCTGAGTCCGCCTTCGTGTCGGCAGTCCTTTTGAAAATCCATCTTGTCATGGTAACCTCTGGTTATGAGACCGCCTTTGTGTCGGCCTACCTTTGTGTTAGGATCTGAGTCTGCCTCCGTGTCGGCATTCCATTTGATAATTCATCTTGTGATGGTAACCTCTGGTTATGAGACCGCCTTCTTGTCGGCCTACTTGGTGTTAGGATCCGAGTCCGCCATTGCGTCGGCATTCCTTTTAAAAATCCATCTTGTGATGGTCACCTCTGGTTATGAGACCGCCTTCGTGTCGGGCTACCTTTTTGTTAGGATCTGAGTCTGCCTCCGTGTCGGCATTCCTTTTGAAAATCCATCTTGTGACGGTAAACTCTTGTTATGAGACCGCCTTCGTATCGGCCTACCTTTGTGTTAGGATCTGAGTCCGCCTTCTTGTAGGCATTTCTTTTGAAAATCCATCTTGTGATGGTAACCTCTGGTTATGAGACCGCCTTCGTGTCGGCCTACTTTGTGTTAAGATCTGAGTCCGCCTTTGTGTCGACATTTCTTTTGAAAATCCATCTTGTGATGGTAACCTCTGGTTATGAGTCCGCCTTTGTGTCGGCCAACCTTTGTGTTAGGATCTGAGTCCGCCTCCGTGTCGGTATTCCTTTTGAAAATCCATCTTGTGATGGTAAACTCTTATCATGAGACCGCTTTCGTGTCAGCCTACCTTTGTGTTAGGATCTGAGTGTGCCTTCGTGTCGGCAATCCTTTTGAAAATCCATCTTGTGATGGTAACTTCGGGTTATGAGACAGCCTTCGTGTCGGCCTTCCTTTGTGTTAGGATCTGAGTTCGCCTTCGTGTCGGTATTCCTTTAGAAAATCCATCTTGTGATGGTAACCTCTGGTTTTGAGACCGCCTTCGTGTCGCCCTACCTTTGTGTTAGGATCTGAGTCCGCCTTCGTGTTGGCATTCCATTTGAAAATCCATCTTGTGATGGTAACCTCTGGTTATGAGACCGCTTTTGTGTCGGCCTACCTTTGCGTTAGGATCTGAATCCGCCTTTGTGTTGGGATTCCTTTTGAAAATTCATCTTGTGATGGTAGCCTCTAGTTATGAGGCCGCCGTCGTATCGGCCTACCTTTGTGTTAGGATCTGAGTCCACCTCCGTGTTGCCATTCCTTTTGAAAATCCATCTTGTGATGGTAACCTCATGTTATGAGACCGCCTTCGTGTCGGCCTACCTTTGTGTTAGGTTCTGAGTACACAATCGTGTCGGCATTCCTTTTGAAAATCCATCTTCTGATGGTAACCTATGGTTATGAGACCGCCTTCATGTCGGCCTTTCTTTGTGTAAGGATTTGAGTCCGCCTTCGTGTCGGCATTCCTTTTAAAAATCTATCTTGTGATGGTAACCTCTGGTTATAAGACCGCCTTCATGTCGACCTACCTTTGTGTTAGGATCTGAGTCCGCCTTCGTGTCGGCAGTCCTTTTGAAAATCCATCTTGTGATGGTAACCTCTGGTTATGAGACCGCCTTCGTGTCGGCCTACCTTTGTGTTAGGATCTGAGTCTGCCTCCGTGTCGGCATTCCATTTGATAATCCATCTTGTGATGGTAACCTCTGGTTATGAGACCGCCTTCGTGTCAGCCTACTTGGTGTTAGGATTCGAGTCCGCCATTGCGTCGGCATTCCTTTTGAAAATCCATCTTGTGATGGTAACCTCTGGTTATGAGACTGCCTTCATGTCGGGCTACCTTTGTGTTAGGATCTGAGTTCGCCTCCGTGTCGGCATTCCTTTTGAAAATCCATCTTGTGACGGTAAACTCTTGTTATGAGACCGCCTTTGTATCTGCCTACCTTTGTGTTAGGATCTTAGTCCGCCTTCTTGTCGGCACTTCTTTTGAAAATCCATCTTGTGATGGTAACCTCTGGTTACGAGACCGCCTTCGTGTCGGCCTACTTTGTGTTAGGATTTGAGTCCGCCTTTGTGTCGGCATTTCTTTTGAAAATCTATCTTGTGAAGGTAACCTCTGGTTATGAGTCCGCCTTCGTGTCGGCCAACCTTTGTGTTCGGATCTGAGTCCGCCTCCGTGTCGGCATTCCTTTTGAAAATCCATCTTATGATGGTAAACTCTTGTTATGAGACCGCTTTCGTGTCGGCCTACCTTTGTGTTAGGATCTGGGTGTGCCTTCGTGTCGGCAATCCTTTTGAAAATCCATCTTGTGATGGTAACCTCAGGTTATGAGACCTCCTTCGTGTCGGCCTTCCTTTGTGTTAGGATCTGAGTCCGCCTTCGTGTCGGTATTCCTTTTGAAAATCCATCTTGTGATGGTAATCTCTGGTTATGAGACCGCCTTTGTGTTGGGCTACCTTTGTGTTAGGATCTGAGTCCGCCTCCGTGTCGGCATTCCTTTTGAAAATCCATCTTGTGATGGTAAAATCTTGTTATGAGACCGCCTTCGTGTCGGCCTACCTTTGTGTTAGGATCTGAGTGTGCCTTCGTGTCGGCAATCCTTTTGAAAATACATCTTGTGATGGTAACCTCGGGTTATGAGACCGTCTTCGTGACGGCCTTCCTTTGTGTTAGGATCTGAGTCTGCCTTCGTGTCGGTATTCCTTTTTAAAATCCATCTTGTGATGGTAACCTCTGGTTATGAGACCGCCTTCGTGTCGCCCTACCTTTGTGTTAGGATCTGAGTCCACCTTCGTGTCAGCATTCCTTTTGAAAATCCATCTTGTGATGGTAACCTCTGGTTATTAGACCTCCTTCGTGTCGGCCAACCTTTGTGTTAGGATCTGAGTCTGCCTTCGTGTCGGCAGTCCTTTTGAAAATCCATCTTGTCATGGTAACCTCTGGTTATGAGACCGCCTTCGTGTCGGCCTACCTTTGTGTTAGGATCTGAGTCTGCCTCCGTGTCGGTATTCCATTTGATAATTCATCTTGTGATGGTAACCTCTGGTTATGAGACCGCCTTCTTGTCGGCTTACTTGGTGTTAGGATCCGAGTCCGCTATTGCGTCGGCATTCCTTTTAAAAATCCATCTTGTGATGGTCACCTCTGGTTATGAGACCGCCTTCGTGTCGGGCTACCTTTTTGTTAGGATCTGAGTCTGCCTCCGTGTCGGCATTCCTTTTGAAAATCCATCTTGTGACGGTAAACTCTTGTTATGAGACCGCCTTCGTATCGGCCTACCTTTGTGTTAGGATCTGAGTCCGCCTTCTTGTAGGCATTTCTTTTGAAAATCCATCTTGTGATGGTAACCTCTGGTTATAGACCGCCTTCGTGTCGGCCTACTTTGTGTTAAGATCTGAGTCCGCCTTTGTGTCGACATTTCTTTTGAAAATCCATCTTGTGATGGTAACCTCTGGTTATGAGTCCGGCTTCGTGTCGGCCAACCTTTGTGTTAGGATCTGAGTCCGCCTCCGTGTCGGTATTCCTTTTGAAAATCCATCTTGTGATGGTAAACTCTTGTCATGAGACCGCTTTCGTGTCAGCCTACCTTTGTGTTAGGATCTGAGTGTGCCTTCGTGTCGGCAATCCTTTTGAAAATCCATCTTGTGATGGTAACTTCGGGTTATGAGACAGCCTTCGTGTCGGCCTTCCTTTGTGTTAGGATCTGAGTTCGCCTTCGTGTCGGTATTCCTTTAGAAAATCCATCTTGTGATGGTAACCTCTGGTTTTGAGACCGCCTTCGTGTCGCCCTACCTTTGTGTTAGGATCTGAGTCCGCCTTCGTGTTGGCATTCCATTTGAAAATCCATCTTGTGATGGTAACCTCTGGTTATGAGACCGCTTTTGTGTTGGCCTACCTTTGCGTTAGGATCTGAATCCGCCTTTGTGTTGGGATTCCTTTTGAAAATTCATCTTGTGATGGTAGCCTCTAGTTATGAGGCCGCCGTCGTATCGGCCTACCTTTGTGTTAGGATCTGAGTCCACCTCCGTGTTGCCATTCCTTTTGAAAATCCATCTTGTGATGGTAACCTCATGTTATGAGACCGCCTTCGTGTCGGCCTACCTTTGTGTTAGGTTCTGAGTACACATTCGTGTCGGCATTCCTTTTGAAAATCCATCTTGTGATGGTAACCTATGGTTATGAGACCGCCTTCATGTCGGCCTTTCTTTGTGTAAGGATTTGAGTCCGCCTTCGTGTCGGCATTCCTTTTGAAAATCTATCTTGTGATGGTAACCTCTGGTTATAAGACCGCCTTCATGTCGACCTACCTTTGTGTTAGGATCTGAGTCTGCCTTCGTGTCGGCAGTCCTTTTGAAAATCCATCTTGTGATGGTAACCTCTGGTTATGAGACCGCCTTCGTGTCGGCCTACCTTTGTGTTAGGATCTGAGTCTGCCTCCGTGTCGGCATTCCATTTGATAATCCATCTTGTGATGGTAACCTCTGGTTATGAGACCGCCTTCGTGTCAGCCTACTTGGTGTTAGGATTCGAGTCCGCCATTGCGTCGGCATTCCTTTTGAAAATCCATCTTGTGATGGTAACCTCTGGTTATGAGACTGCCTTCATGTCGGGCTACCTTTGTGTTAGGATCTGAGTTCGCCTCCGTGTCGGCATTCATTTTGAAAATCCATCTTGTGACGGTAAACTCTTGTTATGAGACCGCCTTTGTATCTGCCTACCTTTGTGTTAGGATCTTAGTCCGCCTTCTTGTCGGCACTTCTTTTGAAAATCCATCTTGTGATGGTAACCTCTGGTTACGAGACCGCCTTCGTGTCGGCCTACTTTGTGTTAGGATTTGAGTCCGCCTTTGTGTCGGCATTTCTTTTGAAAATCTATCTTGTGAAGGTAACCTCTGGTTATGAGTCCGCCTTCGTGTCGGCCAACCTTTGTGTTAGGATCTGAGTCCGCCTTCGTGTCGGTATTCCTTTTGAAAATCCATCTTGTGATGGTAATCTCTGGTTATGAGACCGCCTTTGTGTTGGGCTACCTTTGTGTTAGGATCTGAGTCCGCCTCCGTGTCGGCATTCCTTTTGAAAATCCATCTTGTGATGGTAAAATCTTGTTATGAGACCGCCTTCGTGTCGGCCTACCTTTGTGTTAGGATCCGAGTGTGCCTTCGTGTCGGCAATCCTTTTGAAAATACATCTTGTGATGGTAACCTCGGGTTATGAGACCGTCTTCGTGACGGCCTTCCTTTGTGTTAGGATCTGAGTCTGCCTTCGTGTCGGTATTCCTTTTTAAAATCCATCTTGTGATGGTAATCTCTGGTTATGAGACCGCCTTCGTGTCGCCCTACCTTTGTGTTAGGATCTGAGTCCGCCTTCGTGTCAGCATTCCTTTTGAAAATCCATCTTGTGATGGTAACCTCTGGTTATGAGACCTCCTTCGTGTCGGCCAACCTTTGTGTTAGGATCTAAGTCCGCCTTCGTGTCGGCATTCCTTTTGAAAATCCATCTTGTCATGGTAACCTCTGGTTATGAGACCGCCTTCGTGTCGGCCTACCTTTGTGTTAGGATCTGAGTCTGCCTCCGTGTCGGCATTCCATTTGATAATTCATCTTGTGATGGTAACCTCTGGTTATGAGACCGCCTTCTTGTCGGCCTACTTGGTGTTAGGATCTGAGTCCGCCATTGCATCAGCATTCCTTTTGAAAATCCATCTTGTGATGGTCACCTCTGGTTATGAGACCGCCTTCGTGTCGGGCTACCTTTTTGTTAGGATCTGAGTCCGCCTCCGTGTCGGCATTCCTTTTGAAAATCCATCTTGTGACGGTAAACTCTTGTTATGAGACCGCCTTCGTATCGGCCTACCTTTGTGTTAGGATCTGAGTCCGCCTTCTTGTAGGCATTTCTTTTGAAAATCCAACTTGTGATGGTAACCTCTGGTTATGAGACCGCCTTTGTGTCGGCCTACTTTGTGTTAGGATCTGAGTCCGCCTTTGTGTCGACATTTCTTTTAAAAATCCATCTTGTGATGGTAACCTCTGGTTATGAGTCCGCCTTCGTGTCGGCCAACCTTTGTGTTAGGATCTGAGTCCGCCTCCGTGTCGGTATTCCTTTTGAAAATCCATCTTGTGATGGTAAACTCTTGTCATGAGACCGCTTTCGTGTCATCCTACCTTTGTGTTAGGATCTGAGTGTGCCTTCGTGTCGACAATCCTTTTGAAAATCCATCTTGTGATGGTAACTTCGGGTTATGAGACAGCCTTCGTGTCGGCCTTCCTTTATGTTAGGATCTGAGTCTGCCTTCGTGTCGGTATTCCTTTAGAAAATCCATCTTGTGATGGTAACCTCTGGTTATGAGACCGCCTTCGTGTCGCCCTACCTTTGTGTTAGGATCTGAGTCCGCCTTCGTGTTGGCATTCCATTTGAAAATCCATCTTGTGATGGTAACCTCTGGTTATGAGACCGCTTTTGTGTCGGCCTATCTTTGCGTTAGGATCTGAATCTGCCTTTGTGTTAGGATTCCTTTTGAAAATCCATCTTGTGATGGTAGCCTCTAGTTATGAGGCCGCCGTCGTATCGGCCTACCTTTGTGTTAGGATCTGAGTCCGCCTCCGTGTTGCCATTCCTTTTGAAAATCCATCTTGTGATGGTAACCTCATGTTATGAGACCGCCTTCGAGTCGGCCTACCTTTGTGTTAGGATCTGAGTACACATTCGTGTCGGCATTCCTTTTGAAAATCCATCTTGTGATGGTAACCTATGGTTATGAGACCGCCTTCATGTCGGCCTTTCTTTGTGTAAGGATTTGAGTCCGCCTTCGTGTCGGCATTCCTTTTGAAAATCTATCTTGTGATGGTAACCTCTGGTTATAAGACCGCCTTCATGTCGACCTACCTTTGTGTTAGGATCTGAGTCCGCCTTCGTGTCGGCAGTCCTTTTGAAAATCCATCTTGTGATGGTAACCTCTGGTTATGAGACCGCCTTCGTGTCGGCCTACCTTTGTGTTAGGATCTGAGTCTGCCTCCGTGTCGGCATTCCATTTGATAATCCATCTTGTGATGGTAACCTCTGGTTATGAGACCGCCTTCGTGTCAGCCTACTTGGTGTTAGGATTCGAGTCCGCCATTGCGTCGGCATTCCTTTTGAAAATCCATCTTGTGATGGTAACCTCTGGTTATGAGACTGCCTTCATGTCGGGCTACCTTTGTGTTAGGATCTGAGTTCGCCTCCGTGTCGGCATTCATTTTGAAAATCCATCTTGTGACGGTAAACTCTTGTTATGAGACCGCCTTTGTATCTGCCTACCTTTGTGTTAGGATCTTAGTCCGCCTTCTTGTCGGCACTTCTTTTGAAAATCCATCTTGTGATGGTAACCTCTGGTTACGAGACCGCCTTCGTGTCGGCCTACTTTGTGTTAGGATTTGAGTCCGCCTTTGTGTCGGCATTTCTTTTGAAAATCTATCTTGTGAAGGTAACCTCTGGTTATGAGTCCGCCTTCGTGTCGGCCAACCTTTGTGTTAGGATCTGAGTCCGCCTTCGTGTCGGTATTCCTTTTGAAAATCCATCTTGTGATGGTAATCTCTGGTTATGAGACCGCCTTTGTGTTGGGCTACCTTTGTGTTAGGATCTGAGTCCGCCTCCGTGTCGGCATTCCTTTTGAAAATCCATCTTGTGATGGTAAAATCTTGTTATGAGACCGCCTTCGTGTCGGCCTACCTTTGTGTTAGGATCCGAGTGTGCCTTCGTGTCGGCAATCCTTTTGAAAATACTTCTTGTGATGGTAACCTCGGGTTATGAGACCGTCTTCGTGACGGCCTTCCTTTGTGTTAGGATCTGAGTCTGCCTTCGTGTCGGTATTCCTTTTTAAAATCCATCTTGTGATGGTAACCTCTGGTTATGAGACCGTCTTCGTGTCGCCCTACCTTTGTGTTAGGATCTGAGTCCGCCTTCGTGTCAGCATTCCTTTTGAAAATCCATCTTGTGATGGTAACCTCTGGTTATGAGACCTCCTTCGTGTCGGCCAACCTTTGTGTTAGGATCTAAGTCCGCCTTCGTGTCGGCATTCCTTTTGAAAATCCATCTTGTCATGGTAACCTCTGGTTATGAGACCGCCTTCGTGTCGGCCTACCTTTGTGTTAGGATCTGAGTCTGCCTCCGTGTCGGCATTCCATTTGATAATTCATCTTGTGATGGTAACCTCTGGTTATGAGACCGCCTTCTTGTCGGCCTACTTGGTGTTAGGATCTGAGTCCGCCATTGCATCAGCATTCCTTTTGAAAATCCATCTTGTGATGGTCACCTCTGGTTATGAGACCGCCTTCGTGTCGGGCTACCTTTTTGTTAGGATCTGAGTCCGCCTCCGTGTCGGCATTCCTTTTGAAAATCCATCTTGTGACGGTAAACTCTTGTTATGAGACCGCCTTTGTATCGGCCTACCTTTGTGTTAGGATCTGAGTCCGCCTTCTTGTAGGCATTTCTTTTGAAAATCCAACTTGTGATGGTAACCTCTGGTTATGAGACCGCCTTTGTGTCGGCCTACTTTGTGTTAGGATCTGAGTCCGCCTTTGTGTCGACATTTCTTTTAAAAATCCATCTTGTGATGGTAACCTCTGGTTATGAGTCCGCCTTCGTGTCGGCCAACCTTTGTGTTAGGATCTGAGTCCGCCTCCGTGTCGGTATTCCTTTTGAAAATCCATCTTGTGATGGTAAACTCTTGTCATGAGACCGCTTTTGTGTCAGCCTACCTTTGTGTTAGGATCTGAGTGTGCCTTCGTGTCGACAATCCTTTTGAAAATCCATCTTGTGATGGTAACTTCGGGTTATGAGACAGCCTTCGTGTCGGCCTTCCTTTATGTTAGGATCTGAGTCTGCCTTCGTGTCGGTATTCCTTTAGAAAATCCATCTTGTGATGGTAACCTCTGGTTATGAGACCGCCTTCGTGTCGCCCTACCTTTGTGTTAGGATCTGAGTCCGCCTTCGTGTTGGCATTCCATTTGAAAATCCATCTTGTGATGGTAACCTCTGGTTATGAGACCGCTTTTGTGTCGGCCTATCTTTGCGTTAGGATCTGAATCTGCCTTTGTGTTAGGATTCCTTTTGAAAATCCATCTTGTGATGGTAGCCTCTAGTTATGAGGCCGCCGTCGTATCGGCCTACCTTTGTGTTAGGATCTGAGTCCGCCTCCGTGTTACCATTCCTTTTGAAAATCCATCTTGTGATGGTAACCTCATGTTATGAGACCGCCTTCGAGTCGGCCTACCTTTGTGTTAGGATCTGAGTACACATTCGTGTCGGCATTCCTTTTGAAAATCCATCTTGTGATGGTAACCTATGGTTATGAGAGCGCCTTCATGTCGGCCTTCCTTTGTGTAAGGATTTGAGTCTGCCTTCGTGTCGGCATTCCTTTTGAAAATCCATCTTGTGATGGTAACCTCTGGTTATAAGACCGCCTTCATGTCGACCTACCTTTGTGTTAGGATCTAAGTCCGCCTTCGTGTCGGCAATCCTTTTGAAAATCCATCTTGTGATTGTAACCTCTGGTTATGAGACCGCCTTCGTGTCAGCCAACCTTTGTGTTAGGATCTGAGTTCGCCTCCGTGTCGGCATTCCTTTTGAAAATCCATCTTGTGATGGTAAACTCTTGTTATGAGACCGCTTTCGTGTCGGCCTACCTTTGTGTTAGGATCTGAGTGTGCCTTCGTGTCGCCAATCCTTTTGAAAATCCATCTTGTGATGGTAACCTCTGGTTATGAGTCCACCTTCGTGTCGCCCTACCTTTGTGTTAGGATCTGAGTCCGCCTTCGTGTCAGCATTCCTTTCGAAAATCCATCTCACGATGGTAACCTCTGGTTATGAGACCGCATTCGTGTCGGCCTCCCTTTGCGTTAGGATCTGAATTCGCCTTTGTGTTGGGATTCCTTTTGAAAATCCATCTTGTGATGGTAACCTCTAGTTATGAGGCCGCCGTCGTGTCGGCCTACCTTTGTTTTAGGATCTGAGTCCACCTCCGTGTCGGCATTCCTTTTGAAAATCCATCTTGTGATGGTAACCTCATGTTATGAGACCGCCTTCGTGTCGGCCTACCTTTGTGTTAGGATCTGAGTACACCTTCATGTCGGCATTCCTTTTAAAAATCCATCTTGTGATGGTAACCTATGGTTATGAGACCGCTTTCATGTCGGCCTTTCTTTGTGTAAGGATTTGAGTCCGCCTTCGTGTCGGCATTCCTTTTGAAAATCTATCTTGTGATGGTAACCTCTGGTTATGAGACCGCCATCATGTCGGCCTACCTTTGTGTTAGGATTTGAGTCCGCCTTCGTGTCAGCATTCGTTTTTAAAATCCATCTTGATGGTAACCTCTGGTTATGAGACCGCTTTCGTGTCGGCCTTCCTTTGTGTTAGGATCTGAGTCCGCCTTCGTGTCGGCATTCCTTTTGACAATCTATCTTGTGATGGTAACCTCTGGTTATGAGACCGCCTTCGTGTCGGTCTACCTTTGTGTTAGGATCTCTGTCCGCCTTCGTGTCGGCATTCCTTCTGAAAATCCTTCTTGATGTTAATCTCTGGTTATGAGACCACCTTCGTGTCAGCCTACCTTTGTGATACAATCTGAGTCCGCCTCATTGTCGGCATTCGTTTTGAAAATACATCTTGTGATGGTAACCTCTGGTTATGAGACCGCCTTCGTATCAGCCTACCTTTGTGTTAGGATCTGAGTCCGCCTTCCTGTCGGCATTCCTTTTGAAAATCCATCTTGTGATGGTAAGCTCTGGTTATGAGACCGCCTTCGTGTCGGCCTCCCTTTGTGTTAGGATTTGAGTCCGCCTTCGTATCGGCATTAATTTTGAAAATCCATCTTGTGATGGTCACCTCTGGTTATGAGACCGCCTTCGTGTCGGCCTACCTTTGTGTTAGTATCTGAGTCCGCCTCCGTGTCTGCATTCCTTTTGAAAATCAATCTTGTGATGGTAACCTCTGGTTATGAGACCGCCTTCGTGTCGGCCTACCTTTGTGTTAGGATCTGAGTCTGCCTCCGTGTCGGCATTCCATTTGATAATCCATCTTGTGATGGTAACCTCTGGTTATGAGACCGCCTTCGTGTCGGCCTACTTTGTGTTAGGATCTGAGTCCTCCATTGTTTCGGCATTCCTTTTGAAAATCCATCTTGTGATGGTAACCTCTGGTCATGAGACCGCCTTCGTGTCGGGCTACCTTTGTGTTAGGATCTGAGTCTGCCTCCGTGTCGGCATTCCTTTTAAAAATCCATCTTGTGATGGGAAACTCTTGTATGAGACCGCCTTCGTGTCGGCCTACCTTTTTGTTAGGATCTGAGTCTGCCTTCGTGTCGGCATTCCTTTTGAAAATCCATCTTGTGAGGGTAACCTCTGGTTATGAGACCGCCTTCGTGTCGGTCTTCCTTTGTGTTAGGATCTGAGTCCGCCGTCGTGTTGGTATTCCTTTTGAAAATCCATCTTGTGATGGTAACCTCAGGTTATGAGACCGCCTTCGTGTCGCCCTTCCTTTGTGTTAGGATCTGAGTCCGCCTTCGTGAAAACATTTCTTTTGAAAATCCATCTTGTGATGTTAACCTCTGGTTATGAGACTGCCTTCGTGTCGGTCTACCTTTGTGTTAGAATATGAGTCCGCCTCCGTGTCGGCATTCCTTATGAAAATCCGTCTTATGATGGTAACCACTGGTTATGAGACCGCCTCCGTGTCGGTCTACCTTTGTGATAGGATCTGAGTCCGCCTTCGTGTCGGCATTCTTTTTGAAAATCCATCTTTTGATGGTAACCTCTAGTTATAAGACCGCTTTCGTGTCGGTCTAACTTTTTGTTAAGATCTAAGTCAGCCTTCGTGTCGGCATTCCTTTTAAAAATCCAACTTGTGATGGTAACCTCGGGTTATGAGGCTGCCTTCGTGTCAGCCAACCTTTGTGTTAGGATCTGAGTCCGCCTCCGTGTCGGCATTCCTTTTGAAAATCCATCTTGTGATGGTAACCTCTAGTTATAAGATCGCCTTCGTGTCGGTCTACCTTTTGGTTAGGTTCTGAGTCCGCCTTCGTCTCGGCATTCCTTTTGAAAATCCATCTTGTGATGATAACCTCTGGTTATGAGATAGCCTTCGTGTCTGCATACCTTTGTGTTAGGATCTGAATCCGCCTCCGTGTCGGCATTCCTTTTGAAAATCCATCTTGTGATGGTAACCTCTGGTTATGAGACCGCCTTCGTATCGGCCTACCTTTGTGTTAGGATCTGAGTCTGCCTTCCTGTCGGCATTCCTTTTGAAAATCCATCTTGTGACGGTAAACTCTTGTTATGAGACCGCCTTCGTATCGGCCTACCTTTGTGTTAGGATCTGAGTCCGCCTTCTTGTCGGCATTTCTTTTGAAAATCCATCTTGTGATAGTACCTCTGGTTATGAGACCGCCTTCGTGTCAGACTACCGCCTTCGTGCTGGCATTCCTTTTGAAAATCCATCATGTGATGGTAAACTCTTGTTATGAGACCGCCTTTGTGTCGGCCTACCATTGTGATAGGATCTGAGTCTGCCTTCGTGTCGGCATTCCTTGTGAAAATCCATCTTGTAATGGTACCTCTGGTTATGAGACTGCCTTCGTGTCGGCCTACCTTTGTGTTAGGATCTGAGTCCGCCTTCGTGTCGGCATTCCTTTTGAAAATCCATCTAGTGATGGTAACCTCTGGCTATGAGACCGCCTTCGTGTCGACCTACCTTTGTTTTAGAATCTGAGTCTGCTTCCGTGTCGGCATTCATTTTCAAAATCCATCTTGTGATGGTTACCTCTGGTTATGAGACCGCCTTTGTGTCGGCCTACCTTTGTGTTAGGATCTGAGTCCGCCTTCGTGTCGGAAATCCTTTTCAAAATCCATTTTGTGATGGTAACCTCTAGTTATGAGACCGCCTTCGTGTCAGCCTTCCTTTGTGTTAGGATCTGAGTTTGCCTTCGTGTTTGCATTCCTTTTGAAAATCCATCTTGTGATGTAAACCTCTGGTTATGAGACCGCCTCCGTGTCGGTCTACCTTTTTGTTAGGATCTGAGTCAGCCTTCGTGTCGGCATTCCTTTTGAAAATCCATCTTGTGATGGTAACCTCGGGTTATGAAACCGCCTTCGTGTCGGCCTTCCTTTGTGTTAGGATCTGAGTCCGCCTTCGTGTCGGTATTCCTTTTGAAAATCCATCTTGTGTTGGTAACCTCTGGTTTTGAGTCCGCCTTCGTGTCGCCCTACCTTTGTGTTAGGATCTGAGTCCGCCTTCGTGTCAGCATTCCTTTTGAAAATCCATCTTATGATGGTAACCTCTGGTTATGAGACAGCATTCGTGTCGGCCTCCCTTTGCGTTAGGATCTGAATCCGCCTTTGTGTTGGGATTCCTTTTGAAAATCCTTCTTGTGATGGTAACCTCTAGTTATGAGGCCGCCGTCGTGTCGGCCTACCTTTGTGTTAGGATCTGAGTCCACCTCCGTGTCGGCATTCCTTTTGAAAATCCATCTTGTGATGGTAACCTCATGTTATGAGACCGCCTTCGTGTCGGCCTACCTTTGTGTTAGGATCTGAGTACACCTTCATGTCGGCATTCCATTTAAAAATCCATCTTGTGATGGTAACCTATGGTTATGAGACCGCCTTCATGTCCGCCTTCCTTTGTGTAAGGATTTGAGTCCGCCTTCGTGTCGGCATTCCTTTTGAAAATCCATCTTGTGATGGTAACCTCTGGTTATGAGACCGCCATCATATCGGCCTACCTTTGTGTTAGGATTTGAGTCCGCCTTCGTGTCAGCATTCGTTTTTAAAATTCATCTTGATGGTAACCTCTGGTTATGAGACCGCTTTCGTGTCGGCCTTCCTTTGTGTTAGGATCTGAGTCCGCCTTCGTGTCGGCATTCCTTTTGAAAATCTATCTTGTGATGGTAACCTCTGGTTATGAGACCGCCTTCGTGTCGGTCTACCTTTGTGTTAGGATCTGAGTCCGCCTTCGTGTCGGCATTCCTTTTGAAAATCCTTCTTGATGTTAATCTCTGGTTATGAGATCACCTTCGTGTCAGCCTACCTTTGTGATACAATCTGAGTCCGCCTCATTGTCGGCATTCGTTTTGAAAATACATCTTGTGATGGTAACCTCTGGTTATGAGACCGCCTTCGTGTCAGCCTACCTTTGTGTTAGGATCTGAGTCTGCCTTCCTGTCGGCATTCCTTTTGAAAATCCATCTTGTGATGGTAAGCTCTTGTTATGAGACCGCCTTCGTGTCGGCCTACCTTTGTGTTAGGATCTGAGTACACCTTCATGTCGGCATTCCTTTTAAAAATCCATCTTGTGATGGTAACCTATGGTTATGAGACCGCCTTCATGTCCGCCTTCCTTTGTGTAAGGATTTGAGTCCGCCTTCGTGTCAGCATTCCTTTTGAAAATCCATCTTGTGATGGTAACCTCTGGTTATGAGACCGCCATCATGTCGGCCTACCTTTGTGTTAGGATTTGAGTCCGCCTTCGTGTCAGCATTCGTTTTTAAAATCCATCTTGATGGTAACCTCTGGTTATGAGACCGCTTTCGTGTCGGCCTTCCTTTGTGTTAGGATCTGAGTCCGCCTTCGTGTCGGCATTCCTTTTGAAAATCTATCTTGTGATGGTAACCTCTGGTTATGAGACCGCCTTCGTGTCGGTCTACCTTTGTGTTAGGATCTGAGTCCGCCTTTGTGTCGGCATTCCTTTTGAAAATCCTTCTTGATGTTAATCTCTGGTTATGAGACCACCTTCGTGTCAGCCTACCTTTGTGATACAATCTGAGTCCGCCTCATTGTCGGCATTCGTTTTGAAAATACATCTTGTGATGGTAACCTCTGGTTATGAGACCGCCTTCGTATCGGCCTACCTTTGTGTTAGGATCTGAGTCCGCCTTCCTGTTGGCATTCCTTTTGAAAATCCATCTTGTGATGGTAAGCTCTGGTTATGAGACCGCCTTCGTGTCGGCCTCCCTTTGTGTTAGGATCTGTGTCCGCCTTCGTATCGGCATTAATTTTGAAAATCCATCTTGTGATGGTCACCTCTGGTTATGAGACCGCCTTCGTGCCGACCTACCTTTGTGTTAGTATCTGAGTCCGCCTCCGTGTCAGCATTCCTTTTGAATTTCAATCTTGTGATGGTAACCTCTGGTTATGAGATCGCCTTCGTGTCGGCCTACCTTTGTGTTAGGATCTGAGTCTGCCTCCGTGTCGCCATTCCTTTTGATAATCCATCTTGTGATGGTAACCTCTGGTTATGAGACCGCCTTCGTGTTGGCCTACTTTGTGTTAGGATCTGAGTCCTCCATTGTATCGGTATTCCTTTTGAAAATCCATCTTGTGATGGTAACCTCTGGTTATGAGACCGCCTTCGTGTCGGGCTACCATTGTGTTAGGATCTGAGTCCGCCTCCGTGTCGGCATTCCTTTTAAAAATCCATCTTGTGATGGGAAACTCTTGTATGAGACCGCCTTCGTGTCGGCCTACCTTTTTGTTAGGATTTGAGTCTGCCTTCGTGTCGGCATTCCTTTTGAAAATCCATCTTGTGAGGGTAACCTCTGGTTATGAGACCGCCTTCGTGTCGGCCTTCCTTTGTGTTAGGATCTGAGTCTGCCGTCGTGTTGGCATTTCTTTTGAAAATCCATCTTGTGATGGTAACCTCTGGTTATGAGACCGCCTTCGTGTCGCCCTTCCTTTGTGTTAGGATCTGAGTCCGCCTTCGTGTCGGCCTACCTTTTTGTTAGGATTTGAGTCTGCCTTCGTGTCGGCATTCCTTTTGAAAATCCATCTTGTGATGTTAACCTCTGGTTATGAGACTGCCTTCGTGTCGGTCTACCTTTGTCTTAGAATCTGAGTCCGCCTCCGTGTCGGCATTCCTTTTGAAAATCTGTCTTATGATGGTAACCTCTGGTTATCAGACCGCCTCCGTGTCGGCCTACCTTTGTGTTAGGATCTGAGTCCGCCTTCGTGTCGGTATTCTTTTTGAAAATCCATCTTTTGATGGTAACCTCTAGTTATAATACCGCCTTCATGTCGGTCTAACTTTTTGTTAAGATCTAAGTCAGCCTTCGTGTCGGCATTCCTTTTAAAAATACATCTTGTGATGGTAACCTCTGGTTATGAGACTGCCTTCGTGTCGGTCTACCTTTTGGTTAGGTTCTGAGTCCGCCTTCGTCTCGGCATTCCTTTTGAAAATCCATCTTGTGATGGTAACCTATGGTTATGAGACAGCCTTCGTGTCTACATACCTTTGTGTTAGGATCTGAGTCCGCTTCCGTGTCGGCATTCCTTTTGAAAATCCATCTTGTGATGGTAACCTCTGGTTATGAGACCGCCTTCGTATCGGCCAACATTTGTGTTAGGATCTGAGTCCGCCTTCCTGTCGGCATTCCTTTTGAAAATCCATCTTGTGATAGTACCTCTGGTTATGAGACCGCCTTCGTGTCAGACTACCTTTGTGTTAGGATCTGAGTCCACCTTCGTGCCGGCATTCCTTTTGAAAATCCATCATGTGATGGTAAACACTTGTTATGAGACCGCCTTTGTGTCGGCCTACCTTTGTGTTAGGATCTGAGTCCGCCTTCGTGTCGGTATTCCTTGTGAAAATCCATCTTGTAATGGTACCTCTGGTTATGAGACTGCCTTCGTGTCGGCCAACCTTTGTGTTAGGATCTGAGTCCGCCTTCGTGTCGGCATTCCTTTTTAAAATCCATCTTGTGATGGTAACCTCTGGCTATGAGACCGCCTTCGTGTCGGCCTACCTTTGTGTTAGGATCCGAGTCCGCCTTCGTGTCGGCAATCCTTTTCAAAATCCATTTTGTGATGGTAACCTCTAGTTATGAGACCGCCTTCATGTCAGCCTTCCTTTGTGTTAGGATCTGAGTTTGCCTTCGTGTTTGCATTCCTTTTGAAAATCTATCTTGTGATGTAAACCTCTGGTTATGAGACCGCCTCCGTGTCGGTCTACCTTTTTGTTAGGATCTGAGTCAGCCTTCGTGTCAGCATTCCTTTTGAAAATCCATCTTGTGATGGTAACCTCGGGTTATGAGACCGCCTTCGTGTCAGCCAACCTTTGTGTTAGGATCTGAGTCCACCTTCGTGTCGGCCTACCTTTGTCTTAGGATCTGAGTCCACCTCCGTGTCGGCATTCCTTTTGAAAATCCATCTTGTGATGGTAACCTCTGGTTATGAGACCACCTTCGTGTCGGGCTACCTTTGCGTTAGGATCTGAGTCCGCCTCCGTGTCGGCAATCCTTTTGAAAATCCATCTGGTGATGGTAACCTCTGGTTATGAGACCGCCTTCGTATCGGCCTACCTTTGTGTTAGGATCTGAGTCCGCCTTCCTGTCGGCATTCCTTTTGAAAATCCATCTTGTGTTGGTAACCTCTAGTAATGAGACCGCCTTCGTGTCGGTCTACCTTTGTGTTAGGATCTGAGTCCGCCTTTGTGTCGGCATTCCTTTTTAAAATCCATCTTGTGATAGTACCTCTGTTTATGAGACCGCCTTCGTGTCGCCCTACCTTTGTGTTAGGATCTGACTCTGCCTTCGTGTCGACATTCCTTTTGAAAATCCATCTTGTGATGGTAACCTCTCGTTATGAGACTGCCTTCGTGTCGGCATACCTTTGTGTTAGAATCTGAGTCTGCCTTCGTGTCGACATTCCTTTTAAAAATCCATCTTGTGATGGTAACCTCTGGTTATGAGACCGCCTTCGTGTCGCCCTACCTTTGTGTTAGGATCTGAGTCCGCCTCCGTGTCGTCATTTCTTTTGAAAATCCATCTTGTGATGGTAACCTCTGGTTATGAGACGGCATCGTGTCGGCCTACCTTTGTGTTAGGATCTGAGTCTGCCTTTGTGTCGGTATTCCTTTTAAAAATCCATCTTGTGATGGTAACCTCTGGTTATGAGACCGCCTTCGTGTCAGACTACCTTTGTGTTAGGATCTGAGTCCGCCTTCGTGCCGGCATTCCTTTTGAAAATCCATCTTGATGGTAACCTCTGGTTATAAGACCGTCTTTGTGTCGGCCTATCTTTGTGTTAGGATATGAGTCCGCCTTCGTATCAGCATTCCATTTAAAAATCCATCTTATGATGCTAACCTCTAGTTACCAGACCGCCTTCGTGTCATCCTACCTTTGTGTTAGGATCTGAGTCCGCCTTCGTGTCGGCATTCCTTTTGAAAATCCATCTTGATGGTAACCTCTGGTTATGAGACCGCCTTCGTGTCTGCTTACCTTTGTGTTAGGATCTGAGTCCGTCTCAGTGTCGGTATTCCTTTTGAAAATCCATCTTGTAATGGTAACCTCTGGTTATGAGACCGCCTTTGTATCGGCCTACCTTTGTGTTAGGATCTGAGTCCGCCTTCGTGTCGACCTACCTTTGTTTTAGAATCTGAGACCGCTTCCGTGTCGGCATTCCTTTTGAAAATCCATCTTGTGATGGTTACCTCTGGTTATGAGACCGCGTTTGTGTCGGCCTACCTTTGTGTTAGGATCTGAGTCCGCCTTCGTGTCGGCAATCCTTTTCAAAATCCATTTTGTCATGGTAACCTCTAGTTTTGAGACCGCCTTCGTGTCAACCTTCCTTTCTGTTAGGATCTGAGTTTGCCTTCGTGTTTGCATTCCTTTTGAAAATCCATCTTGTGATGTAAACCTCTGGTTATGAGACCGCCTCGGTGTCGGTCTACATTTTTGTTAGGATCTGAGTCAGCCTTCGTGTCGGCATTCCTTTTGAAAAACCATCTTGTGATGGTAACCTCGGGTTATGAGACCGCCTTCGTGTCAGCCAACCTTTGTGTTAGGATCTGAATCCGCCTTCGTGTCGGCCTACCTTTGTGTTAGGATCTGAGTCCACCTCCGTGTCGGCATTCCTTTTGATAATCCATCTTGTGATGGTAACCTCTGGTTATGAGACCGCCTTCGTGTCGGCCTACTTTGTGTTAGGATCTGAGTCCGCCATTGTGTCGGCATTCCTTTTGAAAATCCATCTTGTGATGGTAAACTCTTGATATGAGACCGCCTTCGTGTCGGCCTACCTTTGTGTTAGGATCTGAGTCTACCTTCGTGTCGGCATTCCTTTTGAAAATCCATCTTGTGAGGGTAACCTCTGGTTATGAGACCGCCTTCGTGTCGGCTTTCCTCTGTGTTAGGATCTGAGTCCGCCTTCGTGTTGGCATTCCTTTTAAAAATCCATCTTGTGAAGGTAACCTCTGGTTATGAGACCGCCTTCGTGTCGCCCTACCTTTGTGTTAGGATCTGAGTCCGCCTCCGTGTCGTCATTTCTTTTGAAAATCCATCTTGTGATGGTAACCTCTGGTTATGAGACGGCATCGTGTCGGCCTACCTTTGTGTTAGGATCTGAGTCTGCCTTTGTGTCGGTATTCCTTTTAAAAATCCATCTTGTGATGGTAACCTCTGGTTATGAGACCGCCTTCGTGTCAGACTACCTTTGTGTTAGGATCTGAGTCCGCCTTCGTGCCGGCATTCCTTTTGAAAATCCATCTTGATGGTAACCTCTGGTTATAAGACCGTCTTTGTGTCGGCCTATCTTTGTGTTAGGATATGAGTCCGCCTTCGTATCGGCATTCCATTTAAAAATCCATCTTATGATGGTAACCTCTAGTTACCAGACCGCCTTCGTGTCATCCTACCTTTGTGTTAGGATCTGAGTCCGCCTTCGTGTCGGCATTCCTTTTGAAAATCCATCTTGATGGTAACCTCTGGTTATGAGACCGCCTTCGTGTCTGCTTACCTTTGTGTTAGGATCTGAGTCCGTCTCAGTGTCGGTATTCCTTTTGAAAATCCATCTTGTAATGGTAACCTCTGGTTATGAGACCGCCTTTGTATCGGCCTACCTTTGTGTTAGGATCTGAGTCCGCCTTCGTGTCAACCTACCTTTGTTTTAGAATCTGAGACCGCTTCCGTGTCGGCATTCCTTTTGAAAATCCATCTTGTGATGGTTACCTCTGGTTATGAGACCGCGTTCGTGTCGGCCTACCTTTGTGTTAGGATCTGAGTCCGCCTTCGTGTCGGCAATCCTTTTCAAAATCCATTTTGTCATGGTAAACTCTAGTTTTGAGACCGCCTTCGTGTCAACCTTCCTTTCTGTTAGGATCTGAGTTTGCCTTCGTGTTTGCATTCCTTTTGAAAATCCATCTTGTGATGTAAACCTCTGGTTATGAGACCGCCTCGGTGTCGGTCTACATTTTTGTTAGGATCTGAGTCAGCCTTCGTGTCGGCATTCCTTTTGAAAAACCATCTTGTGATGGTAACCTCGGGTTATGAGACCGCCTTCGTGTCAGCCAACCTTTGTATTAGGATCTGAATCCGCCTTCGTGTCGGCCTACCTTTGTGTTAGGATCTGAGTCCACCTCCGTGTCGGCATTCCTTTTGATAATCCATCTTGTGATGGTAACCTCTGGTTATGAGACCGCCTTCGTGTCGGCCTACTTTGTGTTAGGATCTGAGTCTGCCATTGTGTCGGCATTCCTTTTGAAAATCCATCTTGTGATGGTAAACTCTTGATATGAGACCGCCTTCGTGTCGGCCTACCTTTGTGTTAGGATCTGAGTCTACCTTCGTGTCGGCATTCCTTTTGAAAATCCATCTTGTGAGGGTAACCTCTGGTTATGAGACCACCTTCGTGTCGGCTTTCCTTTGTGTTAGGATCTGAGTCCGCCTTCGTGTTGGCATTCCTTTTAAAAATCCATCTTGTGAAGGTAACCTCTGGTTATGAGACCGCCTTCGTGTCGCCCTTCCTTTGTGTTAGGATCTGAGTCCGCCTTCGTGTCGGCATTCCTTTTGAAAATCCATCTTGTGATGTTAACCTCTGGTTATGAGACTGCCTTCGTGTCGGTCTACCTTTGTGTTAGAATCTGAGTCCTCCTCCGTGTCGGCATTCCTTTTGAAAATTCGTCTTATGATGGTAACCTCTGGTTATGTGACCGCCTCCGTGTCGGCCTACATTTGTCTTAGGATCTGAGTCCGCCTTCGTGTCGGCATTCCTTTTGAAAATCCATCTTGTGATGGTAACCTCTGGCTATGAGACCGCCTTCGTGTCGACCTAACTTTGTTTTAGAATCTGAGTCCGCTTCCGTGTCGGCATTCCTTTTGAAAATCCATCTTTTGATGGTTACCTCTGGTTATGAGACCGCCTTCGTGTCGGCCTACCTTTGTGTTAGGATTTGAGTCCGCCTTCGTGTTGGCATTCCTTTTAAAAATCCATTTTGTGATGGTAACCTCTAATTATGAGACCGCCTTCGTGTCAGCCTTCCTTTGTGTTAGGATCTGAGTTTGCCTTCGTGTTTGAATTCCTTTTGAAAATGCATCTTGTGATGTAAACCTCTGGTTATGAGTCCGCCTTCGTGTCGGCATTCTTTTTGAAAATCCATCTTTTGATGGTAACCTCTAGTTATAAGACCGCCTTCGTGTCGGTCTAACTTTTTGTTAGGATCTGAGTCAGCCTTCGTGTCAGCATTCCTTTTGAAAATCCATCTTGTGATAGTAACCTCGGGTTATGAGACCACCTTCGTGTCAGCCAACCTTTATGTTAGGATCTGAGTCAGCCTCCGTGTCGGCATTCCTTTTGAAAATCCATCTTGTAATGGTAACCCCTAGTTATGAGACCGTCATCGTGTCGGTCTACCTTTGTGTTAGGATCTGAGTCCGCCTTCGTGTCGGCATTCCTTTTGAAAATCCATCTTGTAAATGTACCTCTGGTTATGAGACTACCTTCGTGTCGGCCTACCTTTGTGTTAGGATCTGAGTCCGCCTTCGTGTCGGCATTCCTTTCGAAAATCCATCTTGTGATGGTAACCTCTGGCTATGAGACCGCCTTCGTGTCAACCTAGCGTTGTTTTAGAATCTGAGTCCGCTTCCGTGTCGGCATTCCTTTTGAAAATCCATCTTGTGATGGTTACCTCTGGTTATGAGACCCCCTTCGTGTCGGCCTACCTTTGTGTTAGGATTTGAGTCCGCCTTCATGTCGGCATTCCTTTTGAAAATCCATTTTGTGATGGTAACCTCTAGTTATGAGACCGCCTTCGTGTCAGCCTTCCTTTGTGTTAGGATGTGAGTTTGCCTTCGTGTTTGCATTCCTTTTGAAAATCCATCTTGTGATGTAAACCTCTGGTTATGAGACAGCCTTCGTGTCGGCCTTCCTTTGTGTTAGGATCTGAGTCTGCCTTCGTGTCGTCATTCGTTTTGAAAATCCATCTTGATGGTAACCTCTGGTCATGAGACCGCTTTCGTGTCGGCCTTCCTTTGTGTTAGGATCTGAGTCTGCTTTCGTGTCGGCATTCCTTTTGAAAATCCATCTTGTGATGGTAAACTCTGGTTATGAGACCGCCTTCGTGTCGGTCTACCTTTGTGTTAGGATCTGAGTCCGCCTTCGTGTCGGCATTCCTTTTGAAAATCCTTCTTAATGGTAACCTCTGGTTATGAGACCACCTTTGTGTCGGCCTACCTTTGTGTTACAATCTGAGTCCGCCTCCATGTCGGCATTCGGTTTGAAAATCAATCTTGTAATGGTAACCTCTAGTTATGAGACCGCCATCGTGTCGGCCTACGTTTGTGTTAGGATCTGAGTCCGCCTTCCTGTCGGCATTCCTTTTGAAAATCCATCTTGTGATGGTAAGCTCTGGTTATGAGACCGCCTTCGTGTCGGCCTACCTTTTTGTTAGGATCTGAGTCCGCCTTCGTATCGGTATTAATTTTGAAAATCCATCTTGTGATGGTAACCTCTGGTTATGAGACCGCCTTCGTGTCGGCCTACCTTTGTGTTAGTATCTGAGTCTGCCTACGTGTCAGCATTCCTTTTGAAAATCAATCTTGTGATGGTAACCTCTGGTTATGAGACCGCCTTCGTGTCGGCCTACCTTGGTGTTAGGATCTGAGTCCGCCTCCGTGTCGGCATTCCTTTTGATAATCCATCTTGTGATGGTAACCTCTGGTTATGAGGCCGCCTTCGTATCGGCTTACTTTGTGTTTGGATCTGAGTCCGCCATTGTGTCGGCATTCCTTTTGAAAATCCATCTTTTGATGGTAACCTCTGGTTATGAAACTGCCTTCGTGTCGGGCAACCTTTGTGTTAGGATCTGAGTCCGCCTCCGTGTCGGCATTCCTTTTGAAAATCTATCTTGTGATGGTAAACTCTTGTTATGAGACCGCCTTCATGTCGGCCTACCTTTGTGTAAGGATCTGAGTCTGCCTTCGTGTCGGCATTCCTTTTGAAAATCCATCTTGTGAGGGTAACCTCTGGTTATGAGACTGCCTTCGTGTCGGTCTACCTTTGTGTTAGAATCTGAGTCCGCCTCCGTGTCGGCATTCCTTTTGAAAATCCGTCTTATGATGGTAACCTCTGGTTATGAGACCGCCTCCGTGTCGGCCTACCTTTGTGTTAGGATCTGAGTCCGCCTTCGTGTCGAAATTCTTTTTGAAAACCCATCTTTTGATGGTAACCTCTAGTTATAAGACCACCTTCGTGTCGGTCTACCTTTTTGTTAGGATCTGAGTCAGCCTTCGTGTCGGCATTTCTTTTGAAAATCCATCTTGTGATGGTAACCTCAGGTTATGAGACCGCCTTCGTGTCAGCTAACCTTTGTATTAGGATCTGAGTCCGCCTCCGTGTCGGCATTCCTTTTGAAAATCCATCTTGTGATGGTAACCTCTAGTTATAAGATTGCCTTCGTGTCGGTCTACCTTTTGGTTAGGATCTGAGTCCACCTTCGTGTCGGCATTCCTTTTGAAAATCCATCTTGTGATGGTAACCTCTGTTTATGAGACAGCCTTCGTGTCTGCCTACCTTTGTGTTAGGATTTAAGTCCGCCTCCGTGTCGGCATTCCTTTTGAAGATCCATCTTGTGATGGTAACCTCTGGTTATGAGACCACCTTCGTATCTGCCTACCTTTGTGTTAGGATCTGAGTCCGCCTTCCTGTCGGAATTCCTTTTGAAAATCCATCTTGTGATGGTAACCTCTAGTAACGAAACCGCCTTCGTGTCGGTCAAGATTTGTGTTAGGATCTGAGTCCGCCTTCGTGTTGGCATTTCTTTTTAAAATCCATCTTGTGATGGTACCTCTGGTTATGAGACCGCCTTTGTGTCGGCCTACCTTAGTGTTAGGACCTGACTCCGCCTTCGTGTCGACATTCCTTTTGAAAATCCATCTTATGATGGTAACATCTCGTTATGAGACCGCCTTCGTGTCGGCATACCTTTGTGTTAGAATCTGAGTCTGCCTTCGTGTCGACATACCTTTTGAAAATCCATCTTGTGATGGTAAGCTTTGGTTATGAGACCGCCTTCGTGTCGGCCTACCTTTTTGTTAGGATCTGAGTCCGCCTTCGTATCGGCATTAATTTTGAAAATCCATCTTGTGATGGTAACCTCTGGTTATGAGACCGCCTTCGTG
Organism: Lathyrus tuberosus; assembly: GCA_022829125.1. Classification (NCBI taxonomy): domain Eukaryota; kingdom Viridiplantae; phylum Streptophyta; class Magnoliopsida; order Fabales; family Fabaceae; genus Lathyrus; species Lathyrus tuberosus. Next base: position 4,676,475 of record JALAZF010000177.1, on the reverse strand, counting down.
TCGGCCTACCTTTGTGTTAGTATCTGAGTCTGCCTCCGTGTCAGCATTCCTTTTGAAAATCAATCTTGTGATGGTAACCTCTGGTTATGAGACCGCCTTCGTGTCGGCCTAACTTTGTGTTAGGATCTGAGTCCGCCTCCGTGTCGGCATTCCTTTTGATAATCCATCTTGTGATGGTAACCTCTGGTTATGAGGCCGCCTTCGTGTCGGCTTACTTTGTGTTTGGATCTGAGTCCGCCATTGTGTCGGTATTCCTTTTGAAAATCCATCTTGTGATGGTAACCTCTAGTTATGAAACCGCCTTCGTGTCGGGCTACCTTTGTGTTAGGATCTGAGTCCGCCTCCGTGTCGGCATTCCTTTTGAAAATCCATCTTGTGATGGTAAACTCTTGTTATGAGACCGCCTTCGTGTCGGCCTACCTTTGTGTTAGGATCTGAGTCTGCCTTCGTGTCGGCATTCCTTTTGAAAATCCATCTTGTGAGGGTAACCTCTGGTTATGAGACCGCCTTCGTGTTGGCCTAACTTTGTGTTAGGATCTGAGTCTGCCTCCGTGTCGGCATTCCTTTTGATAATCCATCTTGTGATTGTAACCTCTGGTTATGAGGCCGCCTTCGTGTCGGCTTACTTTGTGTTTGGATCTGAGTCCGCCATTGTGTCGGCATTCCTTTTGAAAATCCATTTTGTGATGTTAACCTCTGGTTATGAGACTGCCTTCGTGTCGGTCTACCTTTGTGTTAGAATCTGAGTCCGCCTCCGTGTCGGCATTCCTTTTGAAAATCCGTCTTATGATGGTAACCTCTGGTTATGAGACCGCCTCCGTGTCGGCCTACCTTTGTGTTAGGATCTGAGTCCGCCTTCGTGTCGACATTCTTTTTGAAAATCCATCTTTTGATGGTAACCTCTAGTTATAAGACCGCCTTCGTGTCGGTCTACCTTTTTGTTAGGATCTGAGTCAGCCTTCGTGTCGGCATTTCTTTTGAAAATCCATCTTGTGATGGTAACCTCAGGTTATGAGACCGCCTTCGTGTCAGCCAACCTTTGTGTTAGGATCTGAGTCCGCCTCCGTGTCGGCATTCCTTTTGAAACTCCATCTTGTGATGGTAACCTCTAGTTATAAGATTGCCTTCGTGTCGGTCTACCTTTTGGTTAGGATCTGAGTCCACCTTCGTGTCGGCATTCCTTTTGAAAATCCATCTTGTGATGGTAACCTCTGGTTATGAGACCACCTTCGTATCTGCCTACCTTTGTGTTAGGATCTGAGTCCGCCTTCCTGTCGGCATTCCTTTTGAAAATCCATCTTGTGTTGGTAACCTCTTTTAATGAAACCGCCTTCGTGTCGGTCAACCTTTGTGTTAGGATCTGAGTCCGCCTTCGTGTTGGCATTCCTTTTTAAAATCCATCTTGTGATGGTACCTCTGGTTATGAGGCCGCCTTTGTGTCGGGCTACCTTTGGGTTAGGACCTGACTCCGCCTTCGTGTCGACATTCCTTTTGAAAATCCATCTTATGATGGTAACATCTCGTTATGAGACCGCCTTCGTGTCGGCATACCTTTGTGTTAGAATCCGAGTCTGCCTTCGTGTCGACATTCCTTTTGAAAATCCATCTTGGTATGGTAACCTCTGGTTATGAGACCGCCTTCGTGTCGGCCTACCTCTGTGTTAGGATCTGAGTCCGCCTCCGTGTCGGCATTTCTTTTGAAAATCCATCTTGTGATGGTAACCTCTGGTTATGAGACCGCATCGTGTCTGCCTACCTTTGTGTTAAGATCAGAGTCCGCCTTCGTGTCGACATTCCTTTTGAAAATCCATCTTGTGATGGTAACCTCTGGTCATGAGACCGCCTTTGTGTCAGAATACCTTTGTGTTAGGATCTGAATCCGCCTTCGTGTCGGCATTCCTTTTAAAAATCCATCTTGATGGTAACCTCTGGTTATGAGACCGCCTTTGTGTCGGCCTATCTTTTTGTTAGGATATGAGTCCGCCTTCGTGTCGGCATTCCATTTGAAAATCCATCTTATGATGGTAACCTCTGGTTACCAGATCGCCTTCGTATCGTCCTACCTTTATGTTAGGATCTGAGTCCGCCTCCGTGCCGACATTCCTTTTGAAAATCCATCTTGTGATGGTAACCTCTAGTTATAAGATCGCCTTCGTGTCGGTCTACCTTTTGGTTAGGATCTGAGTCAGCCTTCGTGTCGGCATTCCTTTGGAAAATCCATCTTGTGATGGTAACCTCGGGTTATGAGACCGCCTTCGTGTCAGCCAACCTTTGTGTTAGGATCTGAGTCCGCCTCCGTGTCGGCATTCCTTTTGAAAATCCATCTTGTGATGGTAACCTCTATTTATAAGATCGCCTTCGTGTCGGTCTACCTTTTGGTTAGGATCTGAGTCCGCCTTCATGTCGGCATTCCTTTTAAAAATCCATCTTGTGATGGTAACCTCTGTTTATGAGACAGCCTTCGTGTCTGCCTACCTTTGTGTTAGGATTTGAGTCCGCCTCCGTGTCGGCATTCCTTTTGAAAATCCATCTTGTGATGGTAACCTCTGTTTATGAGACCACCTTCGTATCGGCCTACCTTTGTGTTAGGATCTGAGTCCGCCTTCCTGTCGGCATTCCTTTTGAAAATCCATCTTGGGATGGTAACCTCTAGTAATGAAACCGCCTTCGTGTCGGTCTACCTTTGTGTTAGGATCTGAGTCCACCTTCGTGTTGGCATTCCTTTTTAAAATCAATCTTGTGATGGTACCTCTGGTTATGAGACCGCCTTTGTGTCGGGCCACCTTTGTGTTAGGACCTGACTCCGCCTTCGTGTCGACATTCCTTTTGAAAATCCATCTTATGATGGTAACATCTCGTTATGCGACCGCCTTCGTGTCGGCATACCTTTGTGTTAGAATCTGAGTCTGCCTTCGTGTCGACATTCCTTTTGAAAATCCATCTTGGTATGGTAACCTCTGGTTATGAGACCGCCTTCGTGTCGGCCTACCTTTGTGTTAGGATCTGAGTCCGCCTCCGTGTTGGCATTTCTTTTGAAAATCCATCTTGTGATGGTAACCTCTGGTTATGAGACCGCATCGTGTCTGCCTACCTTTGTGTTAAGATCTGAGTCTGCCTTCGTGTCGACATTCCTTTTGAAAATCCATCTTGTGATGGTAACCTCTGGTCATGAGACCGCCTTCGTGTCAGACTACCTTTGTGTTAGGATCTGAATCCGCCTTCGTGTCGGCATTCCTTTTAAAAATCCATCTTGATGGTAACCTCTGGTTATGAGACCGCCTTTGTGTCGGCCTATCTTTGTGTTAGGATATGAGTCCGCCTTCGTGTCGGCATTCCATTTGAAAATCCATCTTATGATGGTAACCTCTGGTTACCAGATCGCCTTCGTGTCGTCCTACCTTTATGTTAGGATCTGAGTCCGCCACCGTGTCGGCATTCCTTTTGAAAATCCATCTTGTGATGGTAACCTCAAGTTATAAGATCGCCTTCGTGTCGGTCTACCTTTTGGTTTGGATCTGAGTCAGCCTTCGTGTCGGCATTCCTTTGGAAAATCCATCTTGTGATGGTAACCTCGGGTTATGAGACCGCCTTCGTGTCAGCCAACCTTTGTGTTAGGATCTAAGTCCGCCTCCGTGTCGGCATTCCTTTTGAAAATCCATCTTGTGATGGTAACCTATAGTTATAAGATCGCCTTCGTGTCGGTCTACCTTTTGGTTAGGATCTGAGTCCGCCTTCATGTCGGCATTCCTTTTAAAAATCCATCTTGTGATGGTAACCTCTGTTTATGACACAGCCTTCGTGTCTGCCTACCTTTGTGTTAGGATTTGAGTCCGCCTCCGTGTCGGCATTCCTTTTGAAAATCCATCTTGTGATGGTAACCTCTGTTTATGAGACCACCTTCGTATCGGCCTACCTTTGTGTTAGGATCTGAGTCCGTCTTCCTGTCGGCATTCCTTTTGAAAATCCATCTTGGGATGGTAACCTCTAGTAATGAAACCGCCTTCGTGTCGGTCTACCTTTGTGTTAGGATCTGAGTCCGCCTTCGTGTTGGCATTCCTTTTTAAAATCCATCTTGTGATGGTACCTCTGGTTATGAGACCGCCTTTGTGTCGGCCTACCTTTGTGTTAGGACCTGACTCCGGCTTCGTGTCGACATTCCTTTTGAAAATCCATCTTATGATGGTAACATCTCGTTATGAGACCGCCTTCGTGTCGGCATACCTTTGTGTTAGAATCTGAGTCTGCCTTCGTGTCGACATTCCTTTTGAAAATCCATCTTGTGATGGAAACCTCTGGTTATGAGACCGCCTTCGTGTCGGCCTACCTTTGTGTTAGGATCTGAGTCCGCCTCCGTGTCGACATTTCTTTTGAAAATCCATCTTGTGATGGTAACCTCTGGTTATGAGACCGCATCGTGTCGGCCTATCTTTGTGTTAGGATCTGAGTCCGCCTTCGTGTCGGCATTCCTTTTGAAAATCCATCTTGTGATGGTAACCTCTGGTCATGAGACCGCCTTCGTGTCAGACTACCTTTGTGTTAGGATCTGAGTCCGCCTTCGTGTCGGCATTCCTTTTGAAAATCCATCTTGATGGTAACCTCTGGTTATGAGACCGCCTTTGTGTCGGCCTATCTATGTGTTTGGATATGAGTCTGCCTTCGTGTCGGCATTCCATTTGAAAATCCATCTTATGATGGTAACCTCTGGTTACCAGACCGCCTTCGTGTCCTCCTACCTTTATGTTAGGATCTGAGTCCGCCTTCGTGTCGGCACTCCTTTTCAAAATCCATCTTGATGGCAACCTCTGGTTATGAGACCGCCTTCGTGTCTGCTTACCTTTGTGTAAGGATCTGAGTCCGTCTCCGTGTCGGCATTCCTTTTGAAAATCCGTCTTGTGATGGTAACCTCTAGTTATGAGACCGCCTTTGTAAAGGCCTACCTTTGTGTTAGGATCTGAGTCCGCCTTCCTGTTGGGATTCCTTTTGAAAATCCATCTTGTGATGGAAACCTCTGGTTATGAGACCGCCTTCGTGTCGGCCTACCTTTGTGTTAGGATCTGAGTCCGCCTTCGTATCGGCATTCCTTTTGAAAATCCATTTTGTGATGGTAACCTCTGGTTATGAGACTGCTTTCGTGTCGGCCTACCTTTGTGTTAGAATCTGAGTCCGCCTCCGTGTCGGCATTACTTTTGAAAATCCATCTTGTAATGGTAACCTCTAGTTATGAGACCGCCATCGTGTCGGTCTACCTTTGTGTTAGGATCTGAGTCCGCCTTCGTGTCGGCATTCCTTTTGAAAATCTATCTTGTAATGGTACCTCTGGTTATGAGACTCCCTTCGTGTCGTCCTACCTTTGTGTTAGGATCTGAGTCCGCCTTCGTGTCGGCATTCCTTTTGAAAATCCATCTTGTGATGGTAACCTCTGGCTATGAGACCGCCTTCGTGTCGGCCTACCTTTGTTTTAGAATCTGAGTCCGCTTCCGTGTCGGCATTCCTTTTGAAAATCCATCTTGTGATGGTAACCTCTAGTAATGAAACCGCCTTCGTGTCGGTCAACCTTTGTGTTAGGATCTGAGTCCGCCTTCGTGTTGGCATTCCTTTTTAAAATCCATCTTGTGATGGTACCTCTGGTTATGAGACCGCCTTTGTGTCGGGCTACCTTTGTGTTAGGACCTGACTCCGCCTTCGTGTCGACATTCCTTTTGAAAATCCATCTTATGATGGTAACATCTCGTTATGAGACCGCCTTCGTGTCGGCATACCTTTGTGTTAGAATCTGAGTCTACCTTCGTGTCGACATTCCTTTTAAAAATCCATCTTGGTATGGTAACCTCTGGTTATGAGACCGCCTTCGTGTCGGCCTACCTTTGTGTTAGGATCTGAGTCCGCCCCCGTGTCGGCATTTCTTTTGAAAATCCATCTTGTGATGGTAACCTCTGGTTATGAGACCGCATCGTGTCTGCCTACCTTTGTGTTAAGATCTGAGTCCGCCTTCGTGTCGACATTCCTTTTGAAAATCCATCTTGTGATGGTAACCTATGGTCATGAGACCGCCTTCGTGTCAGACTACCTTTGTGTTAGGATCTGAATCCGCCTTCGTGTCGGCATTCCTTTTAAAAATCCATCTTGATGGTAACCTCTGGTTATGAGACTGCCTTTGTGTCGGCCTATCTTTGTGTTAGGATATGAGTCCGCCTTCGTGTCGGCATTCCATTTGAAAATCCATCTTATGATGGTAACCTCTGGTTACCAGATCGCCTTCGTGTCGTCCTACCTTTATGTTAGGATCTGAGTCCGCCTCCGTGTCGGCATTCCTTTTGAAAATCCATCTTGTGATGGTAACCTCTAGTTATAAGATCGCCTTCGTGTCGGTCTACCTTTTGGTTAGGATCTGAGTCCACCTTCATGTCGGCATTCCTTTTAAAAATCCATCTTGTGATGGTAACCTCTGTTTATGAGACAGCCTTCGTGTCTGCCTACCTTTGTGTTAGGATTTGAGTCCGCCTCCGTGTTGGCATTCCTTTTGAAAATCCATCTTGTGATGGTAACCTCTGTTTATGAGACCACCTTCGTATCGGCCTACCTTTGTGTTAGGATCTGAGTCCGCCTTCCTGTCGGCATTCCTTTTGAAAATCCATCTTGGGATGGTAACCTCTAGTAATGAAACCGCCTTCGTGTCGGTCTACCTTTGTGTTAGGATCTGAGTCCGCCTTCGTGTTAGCATTCCTTTTTAAAATCCATCTTGTGATGGTACCTCTGGTTATGAGACTGCCTTTGTGTCGGCCTACCTTTGTGTTAGGACCTGACTCCGCCTTCGTGTCGACATTCCTTTTGAAAATCCATCTTATGATGGTAACATCTCGTTATGAGACCGCCTTCGCGTCGGCATACCTTTGTGTTAGAATCTGAGTCTGCCTTCGTGTCGACATTCCTTTTGAAAATCCATCTTGTGATGGTAACCTCTGGTTATGAGACCGCCTTCGTGTCGGCCTTCCTTTGTGTTAGGATCTGAGTCCGCCTCCGTGTCGGCATTTCTTTTGAAAATCCATCTTGTGATGGTAACCTCTGGTTATGAGACCGCATCGTGTCGGCCTATCTTTGTGTTAGGATCTGAGTCCTCCTTCGTGTCGGCATTCCTTTTGAAAATCCATCTTGTGATGGTAACCTCTGGTCATGAGACCGCCTTCGTGTCAGACTACCTTTGTGTTAGGATCTGAGTCCGCCTTCGTGTTGGCATTCCTTTTTAAAATCCATCTTGTGATGGTACCTCTGGTTATGAGACCGCCTTTGTGTCGGCCTACCTTTGTGTTAGGACCTGACTCCGCCTTCGTGTCGACATTCCTTTTGAAAATCCATCTTATGATGGTAACATCTCGTTATGAGACCGCCTTCGTGTCGGCATACCTTTGTGTTAGAATCTGAGTCTGCCTTCGTGTCGACATTCCTTTTGAAAATCCATCTTGTGATGGTAACCTCTGGTTATGAGACCGCCTTCGTGTCGGCCTACCTTTGTGTTAGGATCTGAGTCCGCCTCCGTGTCGGCATTTCTTTTGAAAATCCATCTTGTGATGGTAACCTCTGGTTATGAGACCGCATCGTGTCGGCCTATCTTTGTGTTAGGATCTGAGTCCGCCTTCGTGTCGGCATTCCTTTTGAAAATCCATCTTGTGATGGTAACCTCTGGTCATGAGACCGCCTTCGTGTCAGACTACCTTTGTGTTAGGATCTGAGTCCACCTTCGTGTCGGCATTCCTTTTGAAAATCCATCTTGATGGTAACCTCTGGTTATGAGACCGCCTTTGTGTCAGCCTATCTTTGTGTTTGGATATGAGTCCGCCTTCGTGTCGGCATTCCATTTGAAAATCCATCTTATGATGGTAACCTCTGGTTACCAGACCGCCTTCGTGTCCTCCTACCTTTATGTTAGGATCTGAGTCCGCCTTCGTGTCGGCATTCCTTTTCAAAATCCATCTTGATGGCAACCTCTGGTTATGAGACCGCCTTCGTGTCTGCTTACCTTTGTGTAAGGATCTGAGTCCGTCTCCGTGTCGGCATTCCTTTTGAAAATCCGTCTTGTGATGGTAAACTCTAGTTATGAGACCGCCTTTGTATCGGCCTACCTTTGTGTTAGGATCTGAGTCCGCCTTCCTGTCGGGATTCCTTTTGAAAATCCATCTTGTGATGGAAACCTCTGGTTATGAGACCGCCTTCGTGTCGGCCTACCTTTGTGTTAGGATCTGAGTTCGCCTTCGTATCGGCATTCCTTTTGAAAATCCATTTTGTGATGGTAACCTCTGGTTATGAGACTGCCTTCGTGTCGGCCTACCTTTGTGTTAGAATCTGAGTCCGCCTCCGTGTCGGCATTACTTTTGAAAATCCATCTTGTAATGGTAACCTCTAGTTATGAGACCGCCATCGTGTCGGTCTACCTTTGTGTTAGGATCTGAGTCCGCCTTCGTGTCAGCATTCCTTTTGAAAATCTATCTTGTAATGGTACCTCTGGTTATGAGACTCCCTTCGTGTCGTCCTACCTTTGTGTTAGGATCTGAGTCCGCCTTCGTGTCGGCATTCCTTTTGAAAATCCATCTTGTGATGGTAACCTCTGGCTATGAGACCGCCTTCGTGTCGGCCTACCTTTGTTTTAGAATCTGAGTCCGCTTCCGTGTCGGCATTCCTTTTGAAAATCCATCTTGTGATGGTAACCTCTAGTAATGAAACCGCCTTCGTGTCGGTCAACCTTTGTGTTAGGATCTGAGTCCGCCTTCGTGTTGGCATTCCTTTTTAAAATCCATCTTGTGATGGTACCTCTGGTTATGAGACCGCCTTTGTGTCGGGCTACCTTTGTGTTAGGACCTGACTCCGCCTTCGTGTCGACATTCCTTTTGAAAATCCATCTTATGATGGTAACATCTCGTTATGAGACAGCCTTCGTGTCGGCATACCTTTGTGTTAGAATCTGAGTCTGCCTTCGTGTCGACATTCCTTTTAAAAATCCATCTTGGTATGGTAACCTCTGGTTATGAGACCGCCTTCGTGTCGGCCTACCTTTGTGTTAGGATCTGAGTCCGCCTCCGTGTCGGCATTTCTTTTGAAAATCCATCTTGTGATGGTAACCTCTGGTTATGAGACCGCATCGTGTCTGCCTACCTTTGTGTTAAGATCTGAGTCCGCCTTCGTGTCGACATTCCTTTTGAAAATCTATCTTGTGATGGTAACCTCTGGTCATGAGACCGCCTTCGTGTCAGACTACCTTTGTGTTAGGATCTGAATCCGCCTTCGTGTCGGCATTCCTTTTAAAAATCCATCTTGATGGTAACCTCTGGTTATGAGACTGCCTTTGTGTCGGCCTATCTTTGTGTTAGGATATGAGTCCGCCTTCGTGTCGGCATTCCATTTGAAAATCCATCTTATGATGGTAACCTCTGGTTACCAGATCGCCTTCGTGTCGTCCTACCTTTATGTTAGGATCTGAGTCCGCCTCCGTGTCGGCATTCCTTTTGAAAATCCATCTTGTGATGGTAACCTCTAGTTATAAGATCGCCTTCGTGTCGGTCTACCTTTTGGTTAGGATCTGAGTCAGCCTTCGTGTCGGCATTCCTTTTGAAAATCCATCTTGTGATGGTAACCTCGGGTTATGAGACCGCCTTCGTGTCAGCCAACCTTTGTGTTAGGATCTGAGTCCGCCTCCGTGTCGGCATTCCTTTTGAAAATCCATCTTGTGATGGTAACCTCTAGTTATAAGATCGCCTTCGTGTCGGTCTACCTTTGGGTTAGGATCTGAGACCGCCTTCATGTCGGCATTCCTTTTAAAAATCCATCTTGTGATGGTAACCTCTGTTTATGAGACACCCTTCGTGTCTGCCTACCTTTGTGTTAGGATTTGAGTCCGCCTCCGTGTCGGCATTCCTTTTGAAAATCCATCTTGTGATGGTAACCTCTGTTTATCAGACCACCTTCGTATCGGCCTACCTTTGTGTTAGGACCTGAGTCCGCCTTCCTGTCGGCATTCCTTTTGAAAATCCATCTTGGGATGGTAACCTCTAGTAATGAAACCGCCTTCGTGTCGGTCTACCTTTGTGTTAGGATCTGAGTCCGCCTTCGTGTTGGCATTCCTTTTTAAAATCCATCTTGTGATGGTACCTCTGGTTATGAGACCGCCTTTGTGTCGGCCTACCTTTGTGTTAGGACCTGACTCCGCCTTCGTGTCGACATTCCTTTTGAAAATCCATCTTATTATGGTAACATCTCGTTATGAGACCGCCTTCGCGTCGGCATACCTTTGTGTTAGAATCTGAGTCTGCCTTCGTGTCGACATTCCTTTTGAAAATCCATCTTGTGATGGTAACCTCTGGTTATGAGACCGCCTTCGTGTCGGCCTTCCTTTGTGTTAGGATCTGAGTCCGCCTCCGTGTCGGCATTTCTTTTGAAAATCCATCTTGTGATGGTAACCTCTGGTTATGAGACCGCATCGTGTCGGCCTATCTTTGTGTTAGGTTCTGAGTCCGCCTTCGTGTCGGCATTCCTTTTGAAAATCCATCTTGTGATGGTAACCTCTGGTCATGAGACAGCCTTCGTGTCAGACTACCTTTGTGTTAGGATCTGAGTCCGCCTTCGTGTCGGCATTCCTTTTGAAAATCCATCTTGATGGTAACCTCTAGTTATGAGACCGCCTTTGTGTCGGCCTATCTTTGTGTTTGGATATGAATCCGCCTTCGTGTCGGCATTCCATTTGAAAATCCATCTTATGATGGTAACCTCTGGTTACCAGACCGCCTTCGTGTCGTCCTACCTTTATGTTAGGATCTGAATCCGCCTTCGTGTCGGCATTCCTTTTCAAAATCCATCTTGATGGCAACCTCTGGTTATGAGACCGCCTTCGTTTCTGCTTACCTTTGTGAAAGGATCTGAGTCCGTCTCCGTGTCGGCATTCCTTTTGAAAATCCGTCTTGTGATGGTAACCTCTGGTTATGAGACCGCCTTTGTATCGGCCTACCTTTGTGTTAGGATCTGAGTCCGCCTTTCTGTCGGCATTCCTTTTGAAAATCCATCTTGTGATGGAAACCTCTGGTTATGAGACCGCCTTCGTGTCGGCATACCTTTGTGTTAGGATCTGAGTCCGCCTTCGTATCGGCATTCCTTTTGAAAATCCATTTTGTGATGGTAACCTCTGGTTATGAGACTGCCTTCGTGTCGGCCTACCTTTGTGTTAGAATCTGAGTCCCCCTCCGTGTCGGCATTCCTTTTGAAAATCCATCTTGTAATGGTAACCTCTAGTTATGAGACCGCCATCGTGTCGGTCTACCTTTGTGTTAGGATCTGAGTCCGCCTTCGTGTCGGCATTCCTTTTGAAAATCCATCTTGTAATGGTACCTCTGGTTATGAGACTCCCTTCGTGTCGGCCTACCTTTGTGTTAGGATCTGAGTCCGCCTTCGTGTCGGCATTCCTTTTGAAAATCCATCTTGTGATGGTAACCTCTGGCTATGAGACCGCCTTCGTGTCGGCCTACCTTTGTTTTAGAATCTGAGTCCGCTTCCGTGTCGGCATTCCTTTTGAAAATCCATCTTGTGATGGTTACCTCTGGTTATGAGACCGCCTTCGTATCGGCCTACCTTTGTGTTAGGATCTGAGTCCGCCTTCGTGTCGGCATTCCTTTTGAAAATCCATTTTATGATGGTAACCTCTAGTTATGAGACCGCCTTCGTGTCAGCCTTCCTTTGTGTTAGGATATGAGTCTGCCTTCGTGTTTGTGTTCCTTTTGAAAATCCATCTTGTGATGTAAATCTCTGGTTATGAGATCGCCTTCGTGTCAGCCTTCCTTTGTGTTAGGATCTGAGTCCGCCTTCGTGTCGGAATTCCTTTTGAAAATCTATCTTGATTGTAACCTCTGGTTATGAGACCGCCATCGTATCGGCCTACCTTTGTGTTAGGATCTGAGTCCGCCTTCGTGTCGGCATTCGTTTTGAAAATCCATCTTGATGGTAACCTCTGGTTATGAGACCGTTTTCGTGTCGGCCTTCCTTTGTGTTAGGATCTGAGTCCGCCTTCGTGTCGGTATTCCTTTTGAAAATCCATCTTGTGATGGTAACCTCTGGTTATGAGACCACCTTTGTGTCGGCCTTCCTTTGTGTTAGGATCTGAGTCCGCTTTTGTGTTGGCATTCCTTTTGAAAATCCATCTTGTGATGGTAACCTCGGGTTATGAGACCACCTTCGTGCCGGCCTACCTTTGTGTTAGGATCTGAGTCCGCCTTCGTATCGGCATTCCTCTTGAAAATCCACGTTCGGCTGGTAAACTTTTGTGAGTCCGCCTTCGGCCGACATTCTTTCCTCCCTAAACCGTTTTACTGCAAGTCCAATTTCGAGTGGCATCCCCATTGTGAGTCCACCTTCGGCTGGCAAACACTCTCTGATGTATATATCCCCACAGGTTGTAAAATTCCGGGTTATTTTAGTACTCAATCTCCGTGTATCTCGATTGTCTGGAAGCCTTTGCTTCCATACCCTCAGATCCAAGAACTTTGAATAGGGGCAGTTGTAACACCCCAAAATTTGCCCTCTTGTTTCTAACCCTTTTTGGCTTATGCTTCATTCCGTTTGCATCGTCATTTCTGCATTTGTATGGTTCTTCTGGGCATGGGATCAAGGTATTTTCCAGCAACTCATGGCGTCTTCAGTTCCAGTATTATTTTCAATATTGTTCAGAGCCAAGAAGATAGCTTTCAAAGTCTTTTTGAGCTTTTATTTTGCTCATTAGATGATTTGATGATCCGGCAGACATGTTTGATCAAATGATCCGGCACCGGGCATTATTAATTCAGTAGGATATTTTGATGTGTCAGGAAGAATTTGTGTTTCATTTTAGGTGTTACTCAGTAGCAATATCAAGTTTTGAGTTTCGGAGGCTTAACGGGGTTTAAAACAGCTGTCAGAGGTCACTTTTCCAAGATTCCCCCCAAAAGGCGCCAAAATTCAAAATTTGAACTGAGTAACCGGTTACAGCATATCTGCTAACCGGTTACTCCTTTGTTTTTCTACGTATTTTCAAGGATTTTGAACTAAGTAACCGGTTAACAAATATGCTGTAACCGGTTACTCTGGGAAAAGTTTGAAAAAAATTCAGATTGCATCATTTGTGATCATGTGCTTGGCTTGTGCATGTGTGGGAAGGATCTAGAATTGATTTATTTTCATCATTTTCCACCCAAAATTCAAATTCCTTCCAACATTTTCCACTCTAATTCCTCATTTCCTTTCCTAATTCATTTTTCAGCCCAATTTCCACCCACTAAACCTCACTCCAAATCCAAACTTAACTCCTAACCTAGGGGTTATTTAATCAATTCATTCCAAACCTCACATAACCTTGATTCATTTTCTGAATTTTTCTACACATCTCACTCCATTTTTTCTCTCAACTTTTCTCTCATTCCAAAACCCTCACTCAAAGCTCCTTCATCAAAGTTCAACAAATTTTGCATTGAAATTTGTTGATCTTGGAACTAAACCTTCATCCATCCACTAATTCTTGAAGGAATTCTGATTTTGCTATTGTTTTGCTTCTGGATTTAAGTTCTTGGAAGTGATTTTTGGAGAAGCTAGAAGCAAGTTCATCACATTGCATTTATTTTGCATTTTTTGGTGAAGATAGCATTGGATCTCTGGGTTTCTAGCTTGGATTCATCAATTGCAGCTTATCAACATTCACCAAAGCAATTCTCAGCTTTGTAGGTTGGTGAATTCTAGATCTACTTTTTATTTTAGCTTATTTTGCTTGTTCATGATGTAGATCTTGAATTTGTTGAGTTTGATCCTTTGGATTATGGATTTGATTGTTTTTGTTTGTTAATTGATGTGTGTTTGCTGGCTTTGAGATGTAATTTTCATGCACATTGAGTTGCCCTAACATGCAGGTGATTGAAGAAGTGATAAGCTGCTGAAAAGTGAATTTGGAAGCTATTTTTTTTTAATTCTGTTGCAGAGTAACCGGTTACAGTATATCTGCTAACCGGTTACCCTGTTGCTTTTCAGCGTATTTTGGCTATTTTGAACTGAGTAACCGGTTACAGCATATCAGATAACTGGTTACCACTGCTGCAGAATGTGATTTTCTTGCATTTTCTTGTTTGTTTGAGATCCTTTGCATGTCTAAACTTCATGGATTAATATGTTGATGATTCGTGGATTATTCTTGAGCTGTTTAACCTCACACTATTGCATGAACACGATTCTTTGACACACGATTCTTGGTTTTCATCGATGAATGTTTATGTTTGCGTTGTTGATTAATTGATGTGATAAACACGATACACACATATTTGAATCATGTTAATTCTCGATGAATGCTCAACCTGCTGGACATGTGATACGTGACTGTTGTTTGTTTTCCGCGGTTGCTTATGCATGATGTTTTGATCAATGTTTGAACTATGCAACTTTGTTGAGTAAATGTTATTAGTTTATTAACATGATCATTGTTGTTCATTCTTGATACTTGCTATCTATATGCTCGAATTGTCTATATATGAATACTTGTGTGCAATTGTTGTTTGCTTGGAGCATTGATTGAGCATTTGTTTGGATGCATTGCATGCTGTCCTGCATTTCACAGCTGCTGTTCTAAACTGTTTATGTGCTGTCAATTATATACCCTTGCTGCCTGCTGCCTTTTACACCTACTTTTATGCTAAATGTGTGCTGTTGAATGTTGTTTGGTGTATTGGCTGGAATTTACCATTGTGCAGGTGCTGGAGCACTATTGTAGCTGTTGTCTTTAGCTTATTTTCTTGTTTTGCTTGGTCTTTTGCTTGTTCCCTTAGGACTTCCTAGTCCAACTTAATCTTTGATTAAGATTGGAATGGGATAGAAATTAGGATTCGAACCATGCATGCTAACTTAGGTAGATCTTCCCCTCTTACCTCAACCTTAGGGCCATCTTTGCATGACAACATTAGGATAGAATTCCCTTAGTGTTTTCTTTTCCTTTGAGTCTTCTCTTCTCATCTCTTAACATTTCTAAAACACTTAATAAATATAATGTATATTGCGCTCGAGTCTTAAGTGTAGGAAATGAAGAACGAGGGGTCTCCCCTCCTCTTCTAGAGTGTTTAGCATACGTCCCATTGGGGGCGACCATGCGGCGCATTCGTTCCTGCGTAGTAGACTTTGGTGCAATGTAAATTATGAACTAACTCAATCTACTTCTGTCTAAAAAACACAAAACAAATTCAAATCTTTTTCATCCTTCGGGATTATTGAGTTTCAGATCATTTTCAGAAAAGAGCACGTTATTTTCGGTTCAGTCGCAAACAGGCATAGACCCTAACTGCCGGATGCGAACTTAACACCGCTCATAAAAAACACTAATCGACCTCGTTAGGTCGAACTACGACTGCTCTGATTTCTTCTCTCTGGTTAGATTGAGGATACGTAGGCACAAGACGCGATGTATTGGCGAGCAACCTCCCCCTTCAGCGCGTAGTCCGTCGAACTACGTTGACTCTGACTTTCCCATTGCACGAGGGAATACGTAGGCCTAGGACGGAGATGTCCTACCGAGTCACCTTTTTCCCTTTTGTTTCCCGTTTCTGTTTAGCCGTAGACTTTAGGATAACTCACCCTTTGATTAGACAACAAGTGTGGATCCCATCGAGTACAATGGAAGCGTGGGGGTGCTAATATCTTCCCCTCGCATAACCGACTCCCGAACCTGAACTATGGTTGCGATGACCATGTCTTTCCCTCTGTTTAGGTTTTCTTCGATCGTTTCCTTTCCCTGCGTCAGGAAAAATAACGTTCGGTGGCGACTCTTCTGTTCTAGTTTCTCGCCGGTTGTTTTTTTTGCAGGTTGCAACACTACCCAATGAAGACTTTATCATTAGAAGTCACATCTAATTGATAAGAGAAACCCATCTCACTCCCTAAATCACAACCTATGATTATCTAACAATTAATACCTCATAATTGTACCATCCCTATTGAAAGACACCCTTCCAATACAAAGTTCAGTCAATCATCCTTGACTAACAAGTTAACTTGGATTTGCTTCAAAGCTTCATCCAAAAACAATTCACGATTCATTGCCTATGGGCTTCTGAATCTGTACAAGTACCTATGTCTACCACTCTGAATTAAATCGATACAGAAGGAGACTTACAAGAGAAACCTACGACTCTCAAAACCTAAACCCTACTTTACAAATTAGGATTCCTAAGTCTATGTCGTCCTCTCTCTCTCTCTCATCTGTAAAAGGTCTTGGTCTTCTTTTATAGTCTTCTATTGTGTTGGGCTTCATATCTTTGATCCTTGATCCACTGCCAGTCGTGCCTTGAATCTTGGAGCAGATTTAAAAACAAAACTTGTTGTGACAGTCATGATGTCGAATCTACATGCTGTGACATTTCACTCGACATCTTTAGTCTGGGACTGAAGCCTTCATGTTGGAACATCTTTCCCAACATTATGTTTTACCAAAATTTAGTCAAACTCTTGGAGCTTTGAATCTCCCCCTTTCGACAAATTTTGGCTAAAACATTCTTCAGCCTGATGGTGCATGCAGTGGAAAATTAGTTGAAGCAAGTTCCAAGGGAGAGGGAGAAGATAATTTCGAGTTACCCTCTTCATTCCCTTGTGTTACCGAATACATAGAGAATGTAACTCAGATCACAAAACACAACTCGCTTCCTAACTCTTATCTCAAAACACAACTTCCCAAGATATTAAAACCTAAAACATTGGAACACCCTTTGAGACATTATTGCAGATCAGCAGCACAAATGCACATACACTTCTTAGCATTAAGCCATTCTCCCCCTTTTTAGCCAAAATTTGACAACCATGACCCATGCAGACCCATACCCAGATTGTGCTTACCCAAAGATGGATAAAACTCATTTTCTCTCAACTTGATAAGAGGAGATTTTACAATTCATTCATCACAACTCTCCTTAAATAATGAAGAAGCTATGTAGGGGAAGCCAATCCAAAAGACTAGTCAAAGAGCGCAATAACTGCTGGTCGAGTTAGTTTCGAAGGATTCCACCTGTTCTGACCTGCTTCTGAACAATTTCCTGATACCTAACCTGATGTTGTCAGGCTTATGGTCCCTACAGATAGGACTTTCTTAATCCAGATTTAGCAACCATGATTACAACAGAATTCGTTCATTTTCCTTTCCATTAGCAGAAACCCAATATCTTTCAAATAACAGCAAAGACTCTTCAAAAGACCACATCTGCTTCCGCAGAGAAAAATAAATTCTCCCAGAACCAGGCCAAGACAATTTCCAAGATACTTGCACCAGTAGTGGAATGTCATGACATCTCGTCTGACATATTATCCTCACTAGAGGCAATCTATCATGAACTGATTGAAACCACAAACAATCTTGATAAACAATCTGCACCACTGCAGTAATATATCTTAGATCAAGGAGCAACTTCCCCTATCTAAGATAACCAGTGCTCCTCCAATGAACACTTATGTAGATGAATGGAAAACATAAGACGCATCTTCATGTCTTCAAGAGTGCACCCTCTGTCCAACCCACCTATTGAACACAATCATCAACTGCACTTATTACTTCTTCTGACAAGAACCAATAATCACTCATACATGAACACCATCATGCTTCCCGTGAGATCACATTAGGATCACCATCCTAAATTAACAAACTCTTGGATTAAGATCAAAGCTCCATTGATCCCCCTCTTCTTGAACCCATATATACACCACACGAATTCCTCTTGAATTCTCATGTATAGACCTACATGTTCCTTGAGATAAAATCTAATTGATCTGGAATGCTCCACATTCCTCAAATAGAGACCTTACCTCTTAGTTTGTTATCTTCTTAACGATGTCAGATATCGTATACATGCTCAGGAACTTCTCATCTTGCCAAACTGATCCGCTTCTCTCTAGCATGACTTGTAGTAGGGGCAGTATCCCCTTCACAAGCTTTTCCACTGACCTTAACAAGCCCAACAAATTAGATAGACACCTCATAATCCAAGACAGTATTCCTTCATCATTCTCCCGTATGATAACTTGGAATACTTCTGATTCTCCTGGTGAATATCCACTTCCATATTTTGAACACATCTGAATCCAGACCTGCATGCAATCAACCCGTGATCCACTACAGTCTTACCAAAACCCTCACATCAGACTTCCAAGACAGCTCTCTACTCCATCATTCTCTCGAATGACCAGGTAGATACTTCTTAGACACGATGTAAGTAACCAGATCCTCACAGAACTTAGAATCCTATGCCAAGGATAACCAACCCAGAAAATGTTCTAACATCAGTTAGGACATTCTTCACAAATCACAGACACCATACACCATGGTTCTTGATATGCTCCACCACTGGACTTACTATCTGCATAGTAATCCAACTAAAGATCTTCAAACAACACTGTGCCACCAGCTTGATCAACCACAACTCCAGATAACCAAAGAGAGAAATAAACTCTCATCCATCAAAAGAAGGCATACTTCCATCCTCAACTTAGAACTTCTACCACAAGCTCCAAGAGAACCAGAACCTCCTTACATTTTCAACCAACTACCCTTCTGCCCAAGAGTAATTAGTTCCAAGCATCCTACTTGAATGCACACTAAATATCAACCAAATTCCACTTTTTGACTGATCTCATTCTTCTTCAGAACTCCCACAAGATACACTGATCCACCAATGAAATCTGATCTTCAAGTTACATGAACTACTTGCTCCATAGCAAGACATCTTGGATCCACCAAGCCTTTAGTCATGTAACACCTTCTCAATCCACAACTCCCGTAAACTGTATGAGATAGACCTTTTTGAAGCATCCATAACTTCCATTCTCCTGTAGATCTCCTTATCTTAAGCTGATGTGCCACATCACCAGCTGAGATTCTGATGTTGAATTAGATGTCAGAATATTCTGATACGACATCCAGCTGCTGAATTCAGCTCCTCCTTTTGCCACTTAGAAGAACCTCCTCCCTATTACAAACAAGTGTTCCATGCTCTCATAGACTTGATTCAACAACCAAGTTTGAGTTGACAACCTCCATCCTGCTTAAAATTATCACAGATATTCCATTCAAGCTCACACCTTGATGAATAACTGCTTCACAACTCCAAAGACTTCACACCTGCCACGTCTGAATCTTCAGAAGATAAAGTAGTCCTAGACTACACCATAGCCATACCAAAGAATGCCACTTTCCTTAGTAGAGCAGTCTGTAGAAAGTCAGAGATAACTGCCACTTAACCTTGACCTTCAAAATGAGCAAGATCACATGCTCCTAAGTACCTAGATTAGAAATAAACTTATCCAAGCTGTGCCATCACCAGCACTCCATTCTTCCTAGATCAGAAATAGAGTGATCCAAGAACTAACCATCAAGATTATGATGTCTTCATCTTCATCTTCAACAACACCATTTTCCAGAACAGTTTATTGCCAAGAAACTCTCCAGAGATCACATGCTTCTATCACACCAGATTGAAGCCGATTCTTAGGTCAACACCCAAGACCAAAACAGATGCTAAAGCATATGCAGTACCCCTCCTATGATTCTGCACAAACTCTGGTGATGAGATGTTCCAACATCTTGTTGAACATCAACAATCTTGACTTTCAAGGATAACCAATTAAATACTTGTGAATTCCACAAATAGCAATTGATCTTAAATCCTTGTCCAATAATCCTTCTTCATTGTTGTAGCTATGCTCCACCAGATCACTTCATGAACACTTATCAAGTATTCAATCTTTTGCAAGTATCTTGTTTGACAAACAGTGTTGAGATACCAAGGCTGCCACCCTTGACTCAAGTAACTAAGATTCTCTTTGAACGAACCCTATTTACCTTAACAATTCTGAAAACTCCAATCAGATTGGATCCACCCTTAGGATTAAGAGAGATGAATCCATCCTTGCAGTTTTTGGGTGGTAAGAATAGATCACCTCCACTTTCTTCAGGTTTGTGTTTCATAGAAACACCTTCTAGTCAGAAGAATAACTAGAAGACTCCAGATGCACGACTGAGACGCCTTTATGAGTGGACTTGAGAGAATTCTCAAGTATCTTTGACAACCTAGCCGATCAATAATTTATCAAACTCCCAGAGTAAGAACTTGATAAACCTAAACTCAACTCCTCTCCTCTTCAAACTGACTTCAAACTGCACCATGGAACCAAACTTCCAAGTACCAAGTCACCATAACAGACATCTTCCAACAACTCCTTCCATTCCATCGCTCCCGACTTTGGAATAATAAGATGCAGATATCTTCAAATATAGAGGCTGACGATTGAGATCTTCCACCATCTGTCTTCAGTAACAACTCCAGAATCCCATAATTCTAGAGCTCTTCCATCAGAAACATATGCAGCGGAACCACCAAGGAACAAATTCTGCTTGCCCTAATAAGATGTCATAACATCTTATAAGACACCTCAACAGAAGACCTAGCCACTTCTCCTATAGTTGTTGTAGAACTTCCTCAGCAACATGAACAACCACCGGGTTGTTACCTTCGATCGAGAACATTCATCCCATCCATTAATACCCTTAAGTATGTCTGAGTTGATTGATCTGATCTTCAAAACTTCTCCTTGTTTAAACACCAGAAATTATCTCCTAAAGATCTCATCCAGAAACAGACAGGATGCCTGCTCTGATACCAATTGAAATTTTGGCATTGCAGACAGCAGATCTCCTGACACATGTCAAGACATTATTCTGCACACACATTTGAACAAGGAACAGAACTGCAGACTGATACCTTGAATATCAGAAACTGCAGAAACACAGATGTTACGACATCTGATCCAACATGTTAATCAAGACTGAACTGTAAATTACAGAATGATAAACAACACAGAATATGATGACCCAGTTCGGTGCAACTCACCTACATCTGGGGGATACTAATCCAGGAAGAAGAATTCACTACCAGTAGTATAGTTTTATGTAAACAACCTCAGGTTTACAGAAAGCACCCACGCTAACCTATCACTACCCAATGAAGACTTTATCATTAGAAGTCACATCTAATTGATAAGAGAACCCCATCTCATTCCCTAAATCACAACTTGTGATTATCTAACAGTTAATATCTCATAACTGTATCATCCTTATTGAAAGACACCTTTCCAATACAATGTTCAGTCAATCATCCTTGACTAACAAGTTAACTTGGATTTTCTTCAAAGCTTCATCCAAGAACAATTCATGATTCATTGCCTACGGGCTTCTGAATTTGTACAAGTACCTATGTCTACCACTCTGCATCAAATCGATACAGAGGGAGACTTACAAGAGAAACCTACGACTCTCAAAACTTAAACCCTACTTTACAAAATAGTATTTCTAAGTCTATGTCGTCCTCTGTCTCTCTCTCATCTGCAAAAGGTCTTGGTCTTCTTTTATAGTCGTCTGCTGTGTTGGGCTTCATATCTTTGATCCTTGATCCACTTCCAGTCGTGCCTAGAATCTTGGAACAAATTTAAAAACAAAACCTGTTGTGACAGTCATGATGTCGAATCTACATGTTGTGACTTTTCACTCGACATATTTAGTCTGGGACTGAAGCCTTCATGTTGGAACATCTTTCCCAACATTATGTTTTACTAAAATTTAGTCAAACTCTTGGAGCTTTCAGTCAGTCTCGTTGGTAACCAGTCTTTTAAGATATCATGTAATTTTAATTCTAACTTTCAATAGTTTCCCCCCATGGCAAGGAAATATTTTTCAAATATTTTACATTTATGCTTCTACTAAACTCTTCTCCTTCCATGGTCACTAGACAATATCCTCATATGTCATAAGATTTACAAATCATGAAGGGAACTTCCCAGTTTGGCGATCATTTTCTAAATTTAGGATCTTTAACTCCAACTAAAAATAGTTTTCCAAACCAATTCACTTTCACTGAATTGTTAGTCTTTACTCTCTTGTTGTAGGCTTTATTTGTCTTGTATTTTGTAGACAAAGCTATTAATCGATCTCTGACTTGAAACTCTAACTCTATTAACATATATTATAAATTTTCATCAATATTAACTTTAGGGTTAAATATATTTCAAGTCCCTCTAAATATAGTCATTTCCACTTTTAGTCCCTTAAAAAAAATTCGTTAAAGAATCGTCCTTGTAATACTTTTTGTCCACACTTTTGGTCCCTGACATTAGATCTTGCTAACTAAAGGTGGCGTTGCAGTACAAGTAGTTATTTGTTTGCTGATAGCACCAAATTACACTGTATATTTGACTCTGATTTCACATGTTTTTAGTTGTTTATTTGTTATTTTCCTTTGCTATTATGGTATTTTGTTTTACTTTCAGATATATTGCCTGATTCGAGCCTACAGTAAGAAAACAAAGTAAAACAGAGCTAAAATGAAGATTTCTTGTGTAATCTGTATACTAGCCATTTCACTCAAGGAGGACGCCATTTGCATAATAACTTCACTCACACGCCAACGGTCACAAAAGACGTTTCACCTTCCAAAGTACACTCGGCGGACGCGGAGCAGGGGTCGGCGGGCGCCGACAGTTATAAAGAGGAAACGGTCTGAAACGTTCAAGGCAGTTACACCTGAAGAAATTAGTTTCTAAAACATTTTTCATAATCATTAGGGGCAGTTGCAATTTCGAATTTCCTATAAATAGGCCTTGCATTTTCACTTTTTAGATATCCAATCTTAGTTTTCAACATAGGCATAGAGTTCACTTTGTAAAGCAATAATCCATCATATCGAGGGGTTGTTGAACTATAGTTGTTAGTTGGATTGGAGCAATCATAGTTAGGAGCTATTTACTTTCCCGCAATTTATTTTCCAGCATCTGTACCAGATTCAGTCTCCGCTTTGGAGCAGGTTTCTTTTATAAATTACAATTTATTTTATCCACATCGCTTTTATATTATTTATTTTCCTGCACTGCTTTATATTCGTTTATTTTCCGTCTCTGCCATTACCTTATTATTTTATTTATCTGTGTGATCTGTGTCTCTTGGAACTGAACTTAAGCGTGACACTTGTGTTCACTCTCTCAAAATACACTCTCACACTTCGCACGTTTTTATCTTAAATATGCCTTACTTTGCAAATCAATTTATCTTTATGTTCTCAAATATTATGTCTAGCTAAATCCCTTGTGCTGGGATGTGAGGATCGTCGTTCTGACGGTGCTCCACATGATATCTCTTTAGAAATACTTTAGGGGTTGTTTTTTATTTTAATTAAACTCTTCTGAACTTCAATTGATCGGTCATTACGTAAATGAGATCGTGTTTTTGTTTGCGTAATGACTGTGACTAGATCGGGTAAGATCGAAAGCCGTCCGACATTTTAGAAAAGAGTTTGTTAGTTGTTAATTAATAAATACAGCGGAAGCACTTTATTGATTAACTAGGAAAGTTTTATATTATTAGAAAGAGGTTTTAAAACTATTTTCGGACGCGTTTATAGATTTAGGATCCGGTTGGTCGAGCATATGCCGGAAACCCTTTGGTATAAAATATTTTCAATCGAAAGCACTTTTTTACTAAGTTTTAGAGGTAATTACATAAAAAAGGACTTTATCACTTTAACGCAAGGAGCGACCGGTGCAGCGTGAGCGGCTGGTATAGATTAAAGGTTAGGTCTGTTTCCGATCACGCTAACGCGGCGGATCCTTTTTAATTAACTCTTTTTCAAAGAAGAAAACATTGCCCCGTAAGTGTTACTATTTAGATAATAGGAGTATTGTTTGATTGATGTGAATAACATTCTAGTATAGTATTTATTTGATTTATTTCTATTTTCGTTCTATAGAAAACCTTTACCCTGATATCAATTAGCCTTAGATAAACAACATAACAATAGTAATCGATAGATTGACATTGGTCTCTGTGGGATCGATAAATCTTTTATATTACTCTGACGCAATCCGTATACTTGCAGATAACACGCATCAAGTTTTTGGCGCCGTTGCCGGGGACCAATTACGTCAAAATTTCATACCCTATTGTTACACAGTCTAGACTAAGGCATCCCTTAGCCGGTAAATGCGAAAAACTCGCAGTACCGGAAACTTAGTTGATCCTTTAGAAGAGCCTGAACGTTACGCTCGAGCTCGTCTTTTACTTCGAAAACTTAAAAGAGCAATGGCAGAAGAAGAAAACGTTAAACCTCTTAAGGATTTCGCCTTACCCTCTAACGAAGAACCTCATTCTAGTATAGTTAACCCAGCTATACCAGCAAATAACTTCGAATTAAAACCATCTCAGTTACAATTAGTTCAACAGAACCAGTTTGCAAGTCTTCCTACGGAAAACCCAAACCAACATCTTAAAGTCTTTATTCAACTAGTTGATACCTTAAAAGCAAACGGAGCTCCTCCTGAGGCAATGCGTCTAAGACTATTTCCATTTTCTCTCAGAGATAGAGCCCAATCATGGTTAGATTCCCTTCCAACCAACTCTATAACCACTTGGAATGACCTAAAGAAAGTATTCCTTGCTAGATACTTTCCACCAAGTAAAACTGCTGTCTTACGAACCAAATAACCCGATTTACCCAAAGCGAGGGAGAATCGCTTTTTGACGCTTGGGAAAGATATAAGGAGCTATTAAGAGCATGTCCACATCATGGCTTAGAACAATGGCTCATAATCCATACCTTTTATAATGGACTCATGTACAACACCAAGATGACCATAGACGCTGCCGCTGGTGGCGCTCTAATGAACAAACCCTACGCCGAAGCTAGCGCTCTCATTGAGGATATGGCACAAAACCATTACCAATGGGGGACCGAACGAGCACAAGTAGAGAAGAAAGAGACTAAAGGAGGTGTGTATGAAGTAAGTTGTTTTGACCATATGAACGCAAAGATGGACGCTATAGCCCAAAAAGTAGAAAACCTAACTATCAACCCCACAACAACTGTAGCAGCAATACAACCCGGATGTGAAATCTGTGGAACCCTAGGACATACCATGGCTGAATGCAACCTGCTAGCCGAAAGTCCCACAGATCAGGTAAATTACGCCCAAGGAAACCCTTATTAAAACACTTATAACCCTGGATGGAGGAATCACCCAAATCTTTCCTATAAGAATAATAACCCCACTCAAAATTCAACACCTCAAAGACCACCCGATTTCCAAACTCAAAGACCAAACCAATCTGCAACATATGCCCCTCAAAAATCAAATTTTGAGAAAAACGATGGACGAATTCATCTCAGCTCAATTACAACAGAACAAGGAGTTCATGAACCAAAACGTTCACATAAATGGACTAATTACTCAGTTGGGTACTAAACTCGATTCTGTAACTACCCATAACAAAATGCTTGAAACCCAAATATCTCAAGTAGCACAACAACAATCTACTCATGCTACACCAGAAGGACAATTTCTGGACAACCTCAACCTAACCCTAAAGGGCATGCTAATGCTATAGCCCTAAGGAGCGGGACCACTTACGATGGGCCTATAAACCCTAGGTTGAATAATCCAGAACCTCCTAGAAAAAAGGTTGTGACCACACCTGAGAAAGAAGTTGAGAAATCGGTGGAACCTGAGAAATCTAAAGATACGGAAGTTAAGGAGAAGGAAAAAGAAGAGAATGAAAAAGTTTATGTACCACCTCCTCCTTACAAACCTCCGATTCCATACCCACAAAGACTTAAACAAACCAAATTGGATAACCAATATAAGAAATTCATAAAAGTGATTGAGAAACTCCATGTAGAGATTCCATTCACCGAAGCTATTACCCAAATACCATCTTATTCCAAATTCCTTAAAGACATTTTAACCAATAAACGAAGATTAGAAGATCCTAAACCTATAGAATGTAATTCAATTGCTGAAAATAAGGTTGCTAAGAAAGAGAAAGACCCAGGAAGTTTTTCTATACCTTGTGTTTTGGGAAACCAAGTAATAGATAAAGCACTTCTGGACTTAGGAGTAAGTGTAAGCTTAATGCCTTTAGCCGTTTGTAAAAGGTTAAACCTAGGAGAAATACAACCAACTAGGATGTCTCTCCAATTATCCGGAAGATCAGTTAAATATCCAATTGGCATTTTGGAAGACGTCCCAGTTAGACTTGGTCAACTTTATATTCCAACAGATTTCGTAGTAATGGACATTAAAGAAGACGATGAGATCCCAATCCTTTTAGGTAGACCCTTCTTATCAACAGCTGGAGCTATAATTGATGTCAAAAAAGGAAAAATGACATTCGAGGTAGGTAATGAGAAAGTAGAATTTATACTATCCCAATTCTTAAATGCACCAGCCATAGATGACTCATGTTATGTCATTGATATAATTGATGAATGCATAAGAGAATTAGATAAAGAAGATCCAGTCGAAACCATCAAACTACCTTCGATCCCCATAATGGACGACGACGGATTCGAACGCTTACCTGAACCTTATATAGATAACAGTCTTTATGAATGCTTGGCACTTACCACAGATCATATGCCATGTCCGAAAAAACCATCAATAGAGCTTAAGGAGCTACCTAAGAATTTAAGATATGAGTTCTTAGATGAAGAATTAAATCGCCCAGTCATAGTCAGTGCCACGTTAGATGGTCCTGAAACCAATTAACTCTTAGATATTTTAAGAAGATATCCCTCAGCTCTGGGTTATAAAATTTCCGATCTCAAAGGAATAAGTCCTTCTGTGTGTATGCACCGAATTATGCTGGAGGAAGACACTAAACCCTCCAGAGAACATCAACGAAGGATAAATCCTATAATGAGCGACGTAGTAAAAAAGGAAGTGTTAAAGTTGTTAGAGGCTGGAATAATATACCAAATATCTGATAGTATATGGGTAAGCCCCGTACATGTGGTACCTAAGAAAGGAGGTGTCACCGTTGTACAAAACGAAAAAGGAGAACAAATAGCCAAACGTGTAGAAAATGGTTGGCAGATGTGTATCGATTACAGAAAACTCAATAAGGTAACTAGGAAAGATCACTTCCCACTTCCATTCATTGATCAAATGCTCGAAAGTTTAGCTAGGCATTCTTACTTTTGTTATTTAGACGGATACTCAGGATTTTTCCAAATACCCATTCACCCTGATGATCAGGAGAAAATAACCTTTACATGTCCCTATGGAACATTTGCTTACAGACGAATGCCATTTGGATTATGCAATGCCCCAACTACCTTCCAACGCTGTATGATGTCAATCTTCGCAGATTTCCTTGATGAGATCATGGAAGTATTTATGGACAACTTCTCGGTATGTGGATCCAGTTTTAAAAACTGTTTAACAAACCTCGAGAAAATCCTGGAAAGATGCGTAGAAGTCAACCTTGTTCTAAACTGGGAAAAATGCCATTTTATGGTGACTGAAGGCATAGTACTAGGACACATAGTGTTCGAAAGAGGCATTGAGGTTGATAAAGCTAAAATAGAAGTAATAGAAAACCTTCAACCACCCAAAACCATTAGAGAAATCCGAAGTTTTCTTGGACACGCCGGTTTCTACCGACGCTTCATTAAAGACTTCTCCAAAATAACTAAACCATTAACCAACTTACTTATGAAAGACGCCGAATTCAAATTCGATGATAAATGTCTTGAAGCCTTTAAATACCTAAAACAGACACTGATTTCCGCACCTATAATTCAACCACCTGATTGGAATCAACCTTTTGAAATTATGTGCGATGCTAGCGATTACGCTATAGGCGCTGTTTTAGGACAAAAGAAGGATAAGAAACTCTATGTAATTTACTACGCCAGTAGAACTTTGGATGCGGCTCAGCTGAATTATGCCACAACCGAGAAGGAACTCCAGGCAGTAGTCTTTGCAATCGACAAATTCCGATCCTATTTAGTAGGAGCAAAAATCATAGTCTACACTGATCATGCTGCGATAAGATATCTATTAAGCAAAAAGGACGCTAAGCCTAGATTACTACGCTGGATCCTTTTACTTCAAGAATTCGATTTGGAAATTCGAGATAAGAAAGACACTGAAAATGTGGTCGCTGACCACCTCTCGAGGCTTGAATATCTAAAACCAGATCTTGTTCCTATCAATGATGATTTCGCATATGATAGATTAGTAGGAGCAGTTAGAACCATCCACGATGATGATCCTGACCCTTATTTAGAAGTAGACATTGAAAAAGCATTCGCAGTGACAACCGTACCTTGGTATGCAGATTTTGTTAATTATCTAGTAGCTGATATCATACCCCCTGATCTAAATTACCAACAGAAGAAGAAGTTCTTTCATGACGTAAAACACTTCTATTGGGACGAACCCCTTCTATTCAAGAGAGGCGCAGATGGCATTTTTCGTCGCTGTGTCCCTGAAGAAGAAGTAGAAACTATAATTAAACATTGTCACTCTTCACCTTATGGTGGACATCTAGGCTCGTCCAAAACATGCGCTAAAATACTTCAAGCAGGTCTTTTCTGGCCAACATTATGGCGCGATGTTCATGCCTACATTGTAAGATGTGACAGTTGCTAACACACTGGGAACGTCTCAAAAAGAGATGAAATGCCTTTGAAAAATATTCAGGAGGTAGAACTCTTCGATGTTTGGGGTATAGATTTTATGGGACCTTTTCCATCTTCGATGGGAAACAAGTATATCTTAGTAGTCGTTGATTATGTATCCAAATGGATTGAGGCCATAGCTGCACCCACCAACGATACTCGTGTAGTCATTAAACTATTTAAAAACTATATTTCCCTAGGTTTGGAGTACCTCGATTGGTTATAAGCGGTGGAGGATCGCATTTCATATCTAGAATATTTGAGAACCTATTAAAGAAATACGGAGTGAAACACCGAGTAGCCACACCTTACCACCCATAGACTAGTGGACAAGTGGAAGTCTCTAATAGGGAAATAAAACAAATCTTAGAGAAAACCGTATCAATCTCTAGAAAAGATTGGTCCTTAAAACTACAAAAGTCTTGTGGGCTTATAGGACCGCTTTCAAAACCCCTATAGGAACAACCCCATATCAATTAGTCTACGGAAAATCTTGCCATTTACCCTTTAAGCTTGATCATAAGGCCTACTGGGCCATAAAAGCCCTTAATATGGATTACTTAACAGCCGGAGATAAACGAATTCTAGATATTCATAAATTAGAAGAGTTACGCCAAAATGCTTATGAAAATGCCGTAATATATAAAGAGAGAACCAAAGCATGGCATGACAAAAGGATTATCAAAAAAGAGTTCAACGTAGGCGATCCTGTTCTTCTTTTCAATTCTAGGTTACGATTGTTTCCAGGTAAGTTACGCTCAAGATGGACTGGACCCTATGAGGTCACCAAAGTCCTGAAATCTAGAGCATTTGAAATTGTAAGTCATTCATGTAGTCCCTTTCTAGTGAATGGACAAAGATTGAAAGCCTACTATGGAGGTGACATACCTACTTACTACTCTGGTCACACTCTGTTAGATCCACCAATGGCAACATCCATAACGTAAGTTTTTTCAGTCGTCCAGCTAACGACGTTAAACAAGCGCTGCGTGGGAGGCAACCCACGATTTTCTTTTCGTTATCTCTCTTATTTATGCATAGAATTTATTTCAGAAAAAGAAAAAGATTTATTATTTATATTATTTTTTTCTAACATGACTGACTTATGCAATGTCTATGTTTACAGGTTACAGATCACATCATCTCAGATATTCCACACTAACTTTCTTTTCAGGATGCAGAGCTATGATGACATGCACATCGTGTTCAGAGATGATGAACAGAGGAAGAAATACGTAGTCCTTTCTGAGAGACCAATCCTACCCACTAGGTACCCTGACCCAAACTATCTGACAGCCTTAGGTATTGAGGCCAGTGTGAGGTACCTTTGTCACCAGCTCCAGTGGGATGAGTATTCTGAAGCTATGAATGTAACCTATAAGCATCTAACCTTAGAGTTCCTCAGTTCACTCATTTATGACCCTTACAGTGGAAGAGGTTGCAACAGCGGAAGCATAAGATTAAGACTATTTGGAAATGAGTATGCCCTTAACCACATAGATTTTGCTAGAATAATTGGTTTTCAATATGGCACGGATGCAGTCCATTTTATGCATGAAACCAATGTTATGCAAGATGAGCTTGACCTATTCTGGAGAAAAATCACCGGTGGAGGAGGACCTGATCCTTCCACCCAATTAGCAAACAAAATCCACAACCCAGCTTTCCGTTATTTCCAAATTATCCTAGTTGAGACTTTCTTTGGTAGAAGTGAAACCGAGAACCAAGTTACTGCAGAAGAGATTCTGATGCTCTTTTGTACTACTGAGTCACACCCTTTAGCCTGTGGTAATTTTCTGATGTATAACCTATACTTGAATGCTGCATCTTCCAGAGGACCCATCCATGTAGGCGGTACTATTACACACATAGCTTATGCCCTAGGTCTAGCCAACAAGCTAACTCATCTTACCTCCCATTGTGTCTACACCTTAATTGACATTCATCATTGCCTTGATCGTGGTCTTATCAGGAGAGCATTCTTTAGTGCAGATAACTTTAAGCTCCTAATAGACAACGAAGTCATTCACTACTTTGGTTTGCCAAACCATACCCGAACAAGTATCCATGACAAAGATAACTGGTCATACGCTTTGGAAGGCCAAGACGAGACACCCATCAGACCTAGGAACCACCCTGTGCCTGAGTACCACACTACACCCTATCCTAAAAGGACTACTGTTTATTCCTCTAACGTTAATCTGCAACGCAGGGACATATATTCAGAGTTTGACACTATGCGCAAGGAGATCATTTCTCTTCGCGAAGAATGCGCCGAGCTTATCTTATAGATACAGATCTCAGACGCAACAAACGCTTCATCATATGATCTTTTGGAGCAGGAGATTTGCGATCTCAGACGCCAGCTTGCAGAGGCACGGGCACCTTGTCCTCACATGACTCAGGGTGTCCGCCGTCAGTCTTCCTAGAAGATATTCAGGAGCTCTGGGGCATAGCTCACACTTTGTGTGGGAGAGACACACCACATGCTTGTTATGATTGTTTATCTTTACCTTTACCGAAATCTTATCTTTGTTTTTATTATCGTTATTATCAGACTATTAGTAGATTTTATTTTCCATCGTCATTAGTACTAACCTATGTTTTTTGCAAGTGTTATATTTCAAGTTATAATAAATATCTACATCATTACAATCTATAGGTTATATTTAATTTTTTCATTTTTATTATTAGTTATATTTATTTTTTTTTTTATTATTAATAAAAAGAAAAAAAAATAATATATATATATATATATATAATAAAAAATAAAAAATAAAAAAAATAATTAAAAAATTAGATGAACAAAATATTCTCTATGTTACTTACATGTACCAATATGCTATAGACACCCCAAGGAGAAATTCATCAGCCAACCAAAGCCCAAACCCGTGCCAGTCCAATTTTCACAGTCCGCGGGCGCGGACCCAGGCTCAGCGGACGTGGAGGCGTCCTGGGATTTAAACGGGCCAGAATAAGAAAACCACCATTTTTGCCACTCTCTTCATCTTCTACCTCCAAAAATTCCTACTTTAATCACCATAAAACCCCATAAAACCATTAAAATCCCTTATTTCATAACTTCCCCATTATCATTACACCTTCCATCACACACTATCCCTATAAAAACCATAGATTTCACCCAAATCTACAAAAACCCAACTTACCCATTTTTCCATCACCAAACCTTCATTTCACTTCAACAATGGCAACGGAGAACCAAGAAAACATCATTTTTCGAGATGGAGATGACGGAGTCAAGCAATGGGAAAAATGGGAGAGACTTCGGACACGCAACATTCTTGCGACGAGGTACATTAATGATATTTGTCTGTATAACCTTGGTATAAGATTTAGTGTATTTTATCTGTTAAAAAATTTGAAATTAGAGAATATTTTTATTCGTAAGGAGCCTAACTACGAAAGGCTACCCCGCAAATTTTTGAGTTCTTTGGAGTACACTGTCAGAGAAAACACTGCCAGCACTGTAGGCACAGTGAGATTTAGGATGTTCAATGTTGAATACATTTATACCACTGATGCACTTGCTGAGTTATTAGGATTCCATTTTGGGAATGGTGCAGCCTGTGAGGCACCCATAGACACAAATTGGTCAACTAAGGCCTTTCAACTGTGGAGAAACATCTCAGGCCAAACCACTTGCTCCTTTGATGGAAATTTATCTTCTGACATTCATAACCCGGCCATACGGGTATTCCGCCTTTTATTAGCTGATACTATTTTTGCTCGTGAAAACTATAACAAGATGAATTCCAAAGAATTTATATTTTTACAGGCTGCTTTACTTAGAAGAAGATTAAATCCTGTACCATTTATGATATCACATATGAGGGCAATTGAGAAAAAGGGCAACACCGTGTCATTTGGAGGGTTGATTACCTTCATTGCACGAGCCCTCCACCTGGAAGCTGAGTTGGCCACATTAGAACCACTTCCTCCTCGCACCATTGATTTAAAATTTCTACGAGATATGTGTTTATGCAAAACAAGGCCGGAAGGAGGCTATATCCTCATGGTTCGCAATGCTGCCATCCCGAGTGTCGCCTTACCTTGTTCAACAAGCACTGATGTGCGCAAAAGAGAAAACTGGCTCTATGATTTGAAGGCTGCTCCTATTTTAGGCCCATTACTTCCAAACTTCCCCGAGGACGAAGGAAATGAGACAGATGATGAATATGACCATATGGAGCAGTCCCCCATTCGTGTATCACCTGCACACACCCCACCTGTTACTGATCATCCTGCAGGTACTTCTTCCAGATTTTATATCACTCAAGAAATGTGGCAAGCACAGCAAGTCAGAGAAGAAGAGCGTGTTGGCCTATTCTATGCCATGTACCAACAGCAACAAGAGATGATGGATTTTATGCGGGTGTGACAGCAATCCACTCTTGAGAGTTTCCAAGCACTTAGAAGTCAAAATGCCTCTCTATTAGAGAGGATTGAGCAGATGGAGCTGTCACATACCGCCCGACACCGCAGTAGGAGCCGTCATCCCAGACGTTCAGAGCAGGATGGAGAGGGCCCCAGTGGCCGACATGATTGATTGCCAGGTTTTACCTATCCTCTTCTTACTTTTATCGAAACATTGAGGACAATGTTCGGTTTAAGTGTGGGAGGAGATATTTACTATTTTTAGTTGTCTTTATTTTTATGCTTTCTAGTATAGTTTAGTTTGTTTTAAAATGTGCTTAACGAGTCATTTTGTGTAGTTTATCTATTCTTCCAATTCTTGAGCCTTAACAAAAAAAATTTAACAAAGAAAACAACATTTATTTTGAAAATTTGGGCTATTATGACAAGTAAGATCATTTGCAAGGGCTTGGGAAAACCAATTTTAAAAATCGATATCACTTTTTACACCGTAAGTTTCTCAAATATAGGAGCCTATATCCAGTTTTTTTATACTATGGCCTTAAAATCTCACCCTTCATCACTTACCGTTAAATAGTTTATCCTAGCAGTCAGCACCATCTTAGCCACCGCTAAGTGACAAACCGATGCAAATAGGTAAGATCCTGCAAAAAGAAAAAAAAAGAAAAATCCAAGAAGATACTAAAGTATCTTTAGAAAATATTTTTGCAAGAAAAATTATATATACAAAGAGAAAAATATATATATCAAGTCATTGATATAAAAGGATCAGGATTACCACAGGTTATGTTCACCATGCGAGTGAAAGATAACGGGCTTAATGTGATTGTGCTCGAATGAAAAAGGGTAAGAAAGGAATGAGTAAGATAGGCCTAAGTATAACATCATGGTTTG
Source organism: Lathyrus tuberosus (assembly GCA_022829125.1). NCBI lineage: Eukaryota > Viridiplantae > Streptophyta > Magnoliopsida > Fabales > Fabaceae > Lathyrus > Lathyrus tuberosus. The sequence goes on along the minus strand of JALAZF010000177.1, from coordinate 4,642,663 downwards.
GATTGGTTTGTATAGGAGAGAAACTTATGATCCGCACAATCGTGGAAAGTGTGATTACGATACCCTTGGTTCACGAGTTAGTACCGACCAATGTATCATTGATCAAACTTAAGTTCTTAGCCTGGATTAGATACTCGTATGTTTGCTGTTTTTCCTCTTTCAGTTTCTGAAAGTTTGCTTGAGACAAGCAAAGGTTTAAGTGTGGGAGAATTTGATAGCACCAAATTACACTGTATATTTGACTCTGATTTCACATGTTTTTAGTTGTTTATTTGTTATTTTCCTTTGCTATTATGGTATTTTGTTTTACTTTCAGATATATTGCCTGATTCGAGCCTACAGTAAGAAAACGAAGCAAAACAGAGCTAAAATGAAGATTTCTTGTGTAATCTGTATACTAGCCATTTCACTCAGCGGACGCCAAGGAGGACGCCGTTTGCATAATAACTTCACTCACACGCCAACGGTCACAAAAGACGTTTCACCTTCCAAAGTACACTCGACAGACGCGGAGCAGGGGTCGGCGGGCGCTGACAGTTATAAAGAGGAAACGGTCTGAAACGTTCAAGACAGTTACACCTGAAGAAATTAGTTTCTAAAACGTTTTTCATAATGATTAGGGGCAGTTGCAATTTCGAATTTCCTATAAATAGGCCTTGCATTTTCACTTTTTAGATATCCATTCTTAGTTTTCAACATAGGCATAGAGTTCACTTTGTAAAGCAATAATCCGTCATATTGAGGGGTTGTTGCACTATAGTTGTTAGTTGGATTGGAGCAATCATAGTTAGGAGCTATTTACTTTCCCGCAATTTATTTTCCAGCATCTGTACCAGATTCAGTCTCCGCTTTGAAGCAGGTTTCTTTTATAAATTACAATTTATTTTATCCACATCGCTTTTATATTATTTATTTTCCTGCACTGCTTTATATTCGTTTATTTTCCATCTCTGCCATTACCTTATTCTTTTATTTATCTGTGTGATTTGTGTCTCTTGGAACTGAACTTAAGCGTGACACTTGTGTTCACTCTCTCAAAATACACTCTCACACTTCGCACGTTTTTATCTTAAATATGCCTTACTTTGCAAATCAATTTATCTTTATGTTCTAAATTACTATGTCTAGCTAAATCCCTTGTGCTGGGATGTGAGGATCGTCATTCTGACGGTGCTCCACATGACATCTCTTTAGAAATAATTTAGGGGCTGTTTTTGATTTTAATTAAACTCTTCTGAACTTCAATTGATCGGTCATTACGTAAATGAGACCGTGTTTTTGTTTGTGTAATGACTGTGACTAGATCGCGTTTATAGATTTAGGATCCGGTTGGCCGAGCATATGCCAGAAACCCTTTGGTATAAAATATTTTCAATCGAAAGCACTTTTTTACTAAGTTTTAGAGGTAATTACATAAAAAAGGACTTTATCACTTTAACGCAAGGAGCGACCGGTGCAGCGTGAGCGGCTGGTATAGATTAAAGGTTAGGTCTATTTCCAATCACGCTAACGCGGCAGATCCTTTTTAATTAACTCTTTTTCAAAGAGGAAAACATTGCCCCATAAGTGTTACTATTTAGATGATAGGAGTATTGTTTGATTGATGTGAATTACATTCTAGTATAGTATTTATTTGATTTATTTCTATTTTCGTTCTATAGAAAACCTTTACCCTGATATCAATTAGCCTTAGATAAACAACGTAACAATAGTAATCGATAGATTGACATTGGTCTCTGTGGGATCGATAAATCTTTTATATTACTCTGACGCAATCCATATACTTGCGGATAACACGCATCATTTGCTATGTTGGCAGTTTTAGAGTTATCGGGGTGGATTTTCAAGGATGAAATGTTTATTATTTATTATTTTGGAATGGTCAATAAAAAGCAAGTATTGTGTACCCTAATTGTGTACAACACATGTCATCATCATCTGTAAAAAGTCAAGGTGGGCATTTGTGCAGTTGTCAAGGTCGAATAATATCGTATCAATGCAAGAAGAGACTTAACAAAGGTAATCTATTTTGGAGATGTCCATTTTTGAGGGGTGATGAAACTTGTGATTTGTTCATATATGATGAAGATATGGGAGAAAAAGCTATACATGAATATAGGAGAAACCTAAATGAAGTTATGGGTTATTTAAAGGAGTTATATGAAGATTCAAAGAAGAAGAACAAGAGTTTAAAGAACAAACTGAAATTAGAGAAATGTTATGGAAAAATGAAAATATTATTTATTGTAATCTCTTTTATGTTTAATGTGTACTTTTTTTTTAAAATGTAAATGTTGAAGGATTGTGTTAAGAGGCATTGGTGTATTGTTCAAAATGTTTTAAAATATGTATTGACATTTTTTGGTAATGAATGGTTGGTTTTGGTTAAAGCATTGTTATGATTTGCACAAATTTTGCTTAGTAAGACCTAATTGTTGGACTAAAATTGGTTAATGGTGGAAAAAATTTGGTATAGTAACAGTAAAATGTTTAACACGTGAATGTTGGTTTAATGTTGGCACAATGTTGGAAACTTGTTATGCTCATTCTTATATTTGGCACAATGTTGGCTTAATGTTTAACATATTGTTGGCTTAATGTTTAACTCATGCCTTAACTTGGCTTAATGATTAGAAACCTGTTATGAAATCATAAAACATAATTACAAGAACTAATTTGGTAATAATTGACTATAACGTTGTTGGCTTAACTTCATACATTGATCATAGTAGGATTCTGACAGTACATAAAAGACTTATAGTACCAAAACAAATACAACCCAATTATAGCATCAGCTACTTAGAGTACACATCTACTGATATATAATACTTAGAGTACAAATAGTGATACATAACTTAGAGTACACAAAATTCCAAAGTAGAAAATTTCTCAAGATAATTAATGACAAAACTTCATTTTCTTCTGCATTATTGAGATAAGCCCTTTTGAATTTCCTTCCAACTCTTCATTCTCTTAGTACTGGAACCAACTGGCTCTTCTTTTTCAAGGATCATGAATAGATCTTCGGGATTCTTTCCAAATCCCACAAATTTACGTGTCTTGATCGACATAAGTCTATCACTCATTCTTTTCTTAAGTGGAATTTGATTAACCTTTTTCCCCTTTGTTATCATGCTTTTGACCTACAATGATAACATAGTGTTAACTTAATTGAGAAATGAATGAAACTAGGTATAACACAATAATGACCAAAGTATAACTTACTCAATCACTGATAATTGGCTTGTAAGTAAATTCCTTGACCAGTTCTAGTTGTTTGAATGCAGTAGACTTAGTAGAGTTAGATATTTTGGATCTTACACCATTGAATGTGTTGACACCACTTGATGTTCGCTTTGTTAGATGATAGGCTTTGATCTAGATGGGGGGGAATAGATCATAATTTAATTTTTTTTGGTAAAAACTTGAAATTCTGGCACGCAGATACAGATGTCGAGACAGATGTCACAACACCAAGATCAACAACAGCTTGATCACACACACAAAGATGCAATAATTTAAATGACAGAAAAATAAAATCAACACCAGAATTGTTAACCCAGTTCGGTGCAACTCACCAACATCTGAGGGCTACCAAGCCAGGAAGGAAATCCACTAATAGTATTAGTTCAAAGTTAAATTCCCCCGTTTACAACTTATCTCCTAATCACTACCCGTGCAACTTATACCTAAAAATCGCCATCTAGTTATGAGAATCCCTTCTCACTTCCTAATCACCTCAGTGACATCAAACAGTGCCAATCCCAGTGACTGTGTAAACAACAAACAATAGAAGTAGCACACTTCCCAGACAATACTCGGTTTCGGTTAAAAGCTTCAACCAAGAACAATACACTCTTGCTTAAAAGCTTTAGAGTGGACAATGAACAATCAGTCAAAATCAATGCATCAAAAGATACATGAGTGACATACAATTAACAAACAGAAAACCCTAAAGACCAACCAAGACAACGGCTAATCCTTATTACACAAAATTCTCACGATATGCTCTCTTAATAAAATAGGGTTTTTCTTCTCTTTAAATAACCTTCAGACCTACTGGACTTAGGCTTCTTGAGGCGCACAAATTGCAGCAATCAGTATAAACTGGCTACAAATCAACCTGCATAACAATAGGAGAAATGCACAAACTTTCCTAAAAAGGCTCAAGGAACCTTTTTATGAAAATAAATAGAATCTGCAATACAAAAAATTCCCACAATATACTCCCATAAAAGTCGCTCACGTGTGCATCAAAATACACTCAAAAATCAAACTAAAATTACTAAAATAGTCATGCCCTAACTATCTTGTATAACATGTCCTGGATCATGTCACAACATCATGTATAACATGATGTCTGACTAACATGGTAGAACATCTGGTTCAACATCTTGCAAACAGCATGTTGTTTTACCAAAATGCAGCCAATCCAAAAACCGCAGGACTTGCAATCTCCCCCTTTGGTAAATTTTGGCTAAAACAACCTTAGCCGACATCAGAGATACACATAGTGGAAAAAAAATAGAAACACAAAAACCCAAGAACCACAATGTTGTCACACCAAAAAACAACAACTCTGACAGCACAATGTCAAGACATTAGATCTTACATCACTTAACAACACAATCCACATGAGAACATGTAAGCTACGTACAAACTGCAATCTTTCAGCAGCAAAGCAGACAGGTACACCACTCCCCCTGTCACACATAACCAGTACTCCCCCTGAAGGAGAAAACAAAAAAAAACTTGAATGCTTCAAGTTCCCATAAAGATCAGTAACAGCCACCTCAGCCTCACTCCCCCTTAAGACTACAACCTACTGCAGAGAATAATAACTTCTCCCAGACACATAACACCATAACTCCAACTTACAAACACCCAAACACAAGAATCAATCATTCTATTCTTGCACACCAACAGCAGTGGATCTTCAGCATAGACACACAATAGATTATCATGTTCCCCCTAAATAGTTGCATATAGCCCAACAACAACAAAGAAAAAAATACTCTTCCTAAGTAGTAGTAAAACACAACACATAACATGAACTCATGACATCTGATCCAACATCAAAAACAACAAATAAACTAACACTTTACTCCCCCTTTTTAGCCAAAAATTGACAAAAAGAAAATAGAGTAAATGTAAGCAGACATAAATGGAAGCATACAAATACTACTACTCCCCCTTTTTCGCCAGAATATTGACAAACCAAGCAATCATTCATCAAAGCAGAAGAAAGGTAGATCAAACTCAGAAGCAATAACCTTCTACCAAGCACACTATTATACCAGTAATCTAGACCATCTACATTGAGCATGTCGGTAGACTGATCCTTCTTCACACCATCACTCTCTTCTTTATCTTCTTTGTAAGACAAATCTTTCTCCTCTTCAGCAGACATACTATTATCATCAGAACCATCTCTTTTACTACCAACAAAATCATCTTCACCCACATTCTCTTGGGATTTTTAAGGAGTCTTACTATGAAAATTTTCTTGTATGGTACCAACAAGATGATCAGGTTGGGTAAGGATGTTGTGACATCCGGTACAACATCAGACTCAGGGTTAGTAACCAAGATCTTAGAGAGAGACATATGAGCAATTGTATCAACAGTGTTATTAACAACAACATTCATATTATAAGTTGAAGGTGTGAGAAAAAACACAAGAAAGGGGGGTTTGAATTGGGTTTTTCAAAATGAAAACTTTTTGTGAAACTCAAACAAAGATCACAAATAAACTTGCAATAGAGAAAGACACACGATATATCCTGGTTCACTTGAAAACTATCAAGTTAATCCAGTCCACCCACCAAGGTGATTTCGCCTTATACACAAGGACTTAATTCACTATAACCAAACTGATTACAACTGCACTAGCAGCTGCAGGTGACTAACATACACAGACTAACCGTCTCTTCCTAAGGCTTCGACCCAACTGGTCCCTTAAAGAATACAAACAACTGTTTGATCAAATATAATATTTACAATGAAGTGCTTCTACATAAGCTGATATAAACACAATTTCTAGCTCAAACTAACTTAGAGAAAATCTATATAGTATGAACAATTTTCTTCTTTGTATTGTAGTGCTTTACTGTTCACTCATGGATTTCTCTATTTGTATTTATGTGTTTCTTTCTCATATGAATCAGTGTCTCAGTATATATCTTTTTCACACTTCATGTCACTTGATTCTTTGAGTGATCAAGTCTTTATATAGCCAGAAAAAGATCCGTTGAAGGGCGGATCAGGAATATCAGTAAAATTGTTGGCGACTTGAAATAATGTAGTTATGCTGGGATAAAAATCATACACTGAAATTGTCCTTTGTACCACCAAATCAGGGTAGTGGAATGGTAGTGGAAAAGAACGTGTTTGATCTGTACTATGTACTATTTTCCCTCGCAAATGTTTCATCTTCTTCTATTCATCAGAGGCTTCTGATTTGATATGGTTGTGTCATACCCCAAATTTTGACCACTAAGATTTCCCATCATTGTGCAAATCATCATCACAATATGGAGGAACCATCATACCTCAGCAGTCTCCCCAAATATGGGTGAGCATCCACTGCAATCAAAATTAGGGTTTCAAGCCCTCTCAGAGCCTTAGACAAAGGGCCAATCAAGGAATGACTTGATCTTCAACTTTTCTAGCCTCTAAAATATCCATAATGGATCAAAAGGACTCCCACTTCAAGGATTAAGCACAAGGCTGCTCCCTTCTAGGTGGATCAAGTCTCAAGATCGACAGTGTCACCAAATTAGGGTTTTGATCAACCAGGGCCTCCAGATGGAAAATTTTCTCTGGGCATGAGCCAAGGATCCAAAACATAACCTAATATACTCCATGGAACCTCATAGACCCAATCATCAAGTCAATTTTTCCTCAGGGGATGCATTCACTAAAAATCAGGAATTAGGGTTTCTTGACCTAATTCACCCCTAAGTTGACTTTTGGGGAAAATCATGAGCCAATACCTCAAGAGAGAGTTTGAGGGTCTCTAATGAACTATATTGATCCATTTGGAACAATGGATTAATCCAAGAAGCTTGAGCAATAAGTCTCACTTTCATCTGCACCACAATTAGGGTTTCGCGAGGAAAGTCAACTGTAACTTTGACTTTTGGCCAGGACATGCTCCCAAGCCCTAAGACATGATTCAATATACCCTATGACACCCATGGAACATGTCCATCAAGTTTGATTTAGGTCAAGGACATGATTTCCTGAAGAATGACACAGTTTGGAATTCATCGGATAAAAAGTCAACTATGCACAAAAGTCAACTTTGACTTTTTGAGATTTTTCACGAAAATGGATTTTTAACCCTAAAATGATGTTAATGTATGATTTGAATCATCATTCATCAAGAAAAATCAAAGAAAATGGGATAACTTGTAAAAGGGGGTAACCATAAAAACTTAGAAAAATTTCTAAGTTATGGAAAAAGTGACACTAATAGGCCAACTTTGGAGGACCATAACTCCTAAACCACAAGGCCATTGTGCCCCATTCAAAGCTTTATTTGTAGATCACATTGCCCTCTACAAAAGCTTCATACTAACTTATGTCCAAATTCCTCATGGATTTTGAGTTATGGAGTGATCAAAATCAAGAAAAGTCACTTTGTTCCAACACTTAGTGAAAATTTCACTAAGTCAGATTTTACCTTACTTTTTGCCAAATGTAGGGGGATTTTTCACTTAGATTCAAAAGGGATCAAAACCAAAAATGTTCAAACAGTTGTTGTATCATACAAGGGCTTTCCAAAATGGCCAAGAACATTACCAGATTCAATTTGAGCCATGAGATATGACCTTGGCAAGTTGCCTTGCCAAAATCAGCCAAATTCAAATGCTCCTATCCACTTGGACACCTCTGAGGATTGAATCTAAAGGGGACAATCACTGAGCCAAGCCTCCAAAGTCTTTGGAACAAGAAATAGCATGTTGAACCTAGAATTGCCAAAATAGGGACAAGACTCCAATTTTGGAATGGAGCGTTCAATGGAAGCATCAAGGTGGCATGGACTAAGCCATTCTCAACTGAATTCAGTCAAGACTTATCCAAGACCAAGGGAACCACAGCCATGTGCCCTAACCTCTAGTCAATGGCTAGAGGAGACTTGGATTTCCATTGGACAACATTGGCCAAACCTCTGCTGCAGTTGCCACTCACTGTGGATCCTAAAACAAACTTGCTCTACTATAAATAGAGCTCAATTGTGATCAGTTTGAGTACACCAAAGCCATCAAACAGATGCTTTCCTTAAAATCTCTTCTTTCACTCCAATTTTGCCTTCTAAGGCAAGTCACTATCGAGTTTTGAGTTTGAGAGCTTTTCCAATCAAACCAATCACTCACACACCTCACATACATCATATAGAAGTGATCCAAACACTCACATAACATCTGGAACACAGATTTCACAAAATCACCAGCCAATTGCTCAAGTTCTTGACAGTTTTGCAGTTGAGGTACCATCTTCAACTCCAAACCATTTCAATCCATTCCAAGCATTCATACACACTCCATGGCACCTAGGGAAGCTATCCAAATCATTGGAACCTAGCTATAACACCTCCAACACAAATCACGATCACCAGCTGCAAGTGGTAAGCATGAGCCCTTCTAACTCTATGATCCATGCAATTTTTGCTGCACAATAATTTGGCCATATGTTCATAATCATGCATGGAATGTTTCCCCTCAATTAATTGTATTGTTTGAATCGTGCATCAAAAGTCCTAGCCTTCATGCAGAAATTAGGGTTCTTGAGGATTTTTCATGATTTCTTGTTATATGTTTAATTTAAATGAAATTAAATACCATATACATGATCGTGAGGTTGAAACGAGTTGATTGGTATGTGGATTACATGATATGATTAAGTATTCAGTGAGATTGGAGAGAAAATGCAAATTTGGGCCAAGCTGAAACACGCGCGTGTTCTTCAGCTGTTCTTGGCACCATTTTTCATAAATTCAAATATTTGAATTTTGTGATTTTATTTAATTGATTCAAATATTAATTTCTCTCTGAGTTTTAATGATTTTGAGTTGATTCTTTTTTTAATAATTCACAAAAATGTTAAAATATTTTATTTTCCCAAAAAATCCCAAAAATATTATTTATTTTATATAATTGATATTTTTGCAAAGAATTAATGTTTTAATTGTTTTTGACATTTGAAATATTTTTTCCACCTTGATTTTGCAACTTTTAATGCCTTCTAATTATTTTGTAGGTCAATACTTAATTTTTGAAGCATTAATCCAAGATCACAATTTGTTTTTCATATGTTAAACAATTTTGATCATTTTAATTGAATTTTTATTCAATTAAATACATTTTTGAAAACAAATTAGGGTTTTTGGATTAATTCAACCCTCATAAATCATTTTCAAAACATTTGGGACTCTAATAGAGTGTAAGACCCAATCCTTTTTTGACCAAATCATTTTTGGGCCTCAGTATACTGTATAAGTCCCGATACCGTCAAAAATAAACGGCGCGATCGTCGCCTTTTGAAAAATAACCTTTTGGGCCTCTCCTTGAGCTATAAGACCCATTCAAAATTTTTGGGCCTTTAATAGAGTGTAAGACCCAATCCCCTTTTAACCAAAACATTTTGGGCCTCACTTATTGTATAAGTCCCTCTGCGTTAAAAGAAAACCTCTGCGCGATCGCCATTTTTAACAAAAAATCAACTGGGCCTACCCTCGTGTTATAAGCCCCACTCTTTTGCTTTAAAACTTTTTGGACCTCTTGAGAGAGTGTAAGACCCATCCCTTTGTACAGAAAACCTTTTTGGGCCTCAGTCACTTGTATAAGTCCCTCTGTACAAATTCAACAGTGCGCTCACTGATAAAACCCTGGGCCTCTCCTAGAGCTGTAAGCCCCAAATCTTTCTTTTTCAAAGCATTTTCTCTTTTGATTTTGAATATAATGTTGTTTTCAATCTTTCTTTGTTGAACAACTAACTAAACAGCATGGAAGCTCTACAACCGAGTAAGTGGTTATTGCTTTCATTTACCGCTTTTATATACATATAACTGTATTGTGGGGGCTGTTTCGCTGTAAGTCTTCTTTCATAAACTCATATCAACTGTGTAATAATAGTATAGATATTAGAGTTTCCCCGGCAACTACGTCTAGAACTAGGTGACGCCGTTTCGTTTATTCGTAGAAATAGACAACTAGATCCCCAATAGGATCACAGATACAATCTTCTCTTCGGCTGTCCTCATTAGGAATTGTCAAGAAACTCTACTCCCAAAGATGAATGTATTCTCCGTGAATGGCATCTTTGAGTTTCTTCCAAATTCTCAAACTTTCCTGACTTGATCTATTCCTTGTGAATAGCTTGCCTTGAATTTCTCGGGGTTTGGGGACCCACGGGCTTCTTAAAAGCATCGGCCTCCTCTTGGGCATCGTACAAGGACTCACAGGCTTCCTAAAAGCAACCCCGCCTTCTCTTGGGCTTAGTACAAGGACCCTACGGCTTCTTAAAAGTCTTCACAGCCTCCTCTTAGGCTTCGTATAATGATCTCTTCCTACGGGAATGATAACCTCCTCTTGGGCTTAGTACAAGGACTCGTCGGCTTCTTAAAAGTTTCCAGCCTCCTCTTGGGCTTCGTACAAATTGTCCCGATGACCTCCTAGAGGTATAGGAACAGAACTTAATCATCTACATAGAATAGTCCTTTCAAAGAGTCTACTACTGTTTCTCAAAGCATAGTACAAAAGATGAAACTCTAGACTTGGACAGTCTAATTTCCTTGAGTTTCAAAGACATTCTCAAGTGACCCCTTCGTTAAATAGGAAGGAAACCCGTAGACTCGGACAGTCTCAATACCCTTTGGATTTCCCACTTCCTTAAAGAACAGGAAATAACCTTGATCCTCGAATCAAAAATCCCTGAGTACAATGTTACTCATATAAGAAATGATTTTCTCTTTAAAAATCAGTATACTGAACCTGTCACTTAACTGAACAGTCGCCATAGCCTCCTCTTAGGCTTTGTATAATGATCCTTCTCCAGTAAAGTTAGCCTCTCTCTTGGGCTTTGTACAATGATTCTCCCCAACGAATTCAAACAACGTTTAGCCTCTCTCTCGGGCTTTGTACGAGACACATAAGAGACTCCCTTGTTGAGTCAATCACCCCTTTAGCCTCCATCTCGGGCTTTATACGAGATACAAAAAGGTTCTTATTGAGCCAAACAAATTTTAGCCTCCATCTCGGGCTTCGTACGAGATACCATAAAAGACTCTCTTGTTGAGTCAACTCCCTTTTAGCCTCCTCTTAGGCTTTGTATAAGGAAAACTTTCTAGCCTCCTCTTAGGCTTTGTATAAGAAAACCACTGGTTGATCCAATCAACCTTTTAGCATCAAAACTGTTCCTCATTCACAGTACACAAACATCAACAACTCCTTCCCCTTCATCTAATCGCTGTAAGCTGCAAGCCTCTGGATCATCTACATCCACGCCATTGTCCCTCTTTTAGCATGAGAAATTCCTAAGGAAAGATGGCATTGCTCTACACTGAGTTAAAGTCTTCTCCTTCAGGTTAAAATCCCCTATGAAGGAAATTATGGCATTATCGGATTCACATATCCCGGTTAAAGTAATTCTCCTTTGTAATCGGTCACCCAACAGTTGTGACAGACAAACCCCTCTTTAGAGATGACAAATTCTCTCTAAAGTCAACGCCCTTTCAGCTTCACATCTTGGGCTTTTAACAAGATACAAACATCTTTAGCTTCACATCTTGGGCTTTGAACAAGATACAAACACCTTTAGCTTTACATCTTGGGCTTTGAACAAGATATAAACTACCTTTCGCTTCACGTCTTGGGCTTTGAACAAGACACCAAAAACACCCATTTCCTCCCATAGAATAGGAGGAACTACGAACGCTCTGATTTCCCTGCTTCGGTAAACGGGAATACGTAGGCATAAGATTGAAAGGAAAAATCTTAGCGAGCATACTAAACAAAAACCCAAAATCCCATTACTTTCATACATCCGTCCTAACATCCTAACCAATAGCCTAAGACCCCCCCTCGTCAACAAAATAACCTAGGAGAAACCCCGAATCTTTGTAGCATCTGTAAACCAACAGTTTTGACTGTTTAACCTCAGTACGCAAGCAGGGTTAGTTGGAGACATATATTTCCCTTCCTTCATCAGCTTTAATAGGATAAAAAATGAATCGAACTGTAGTACCAGAGCGATTGTGCTTCGCAACCACATCCAAAAATCACTCGCTACAGGTTGTAGCATGATCAGAAGAATAGATCGCTGGGTCTTCATAGTCTTGAGTCTTTAGAGTCTTCAGAACTTGTTCAGCAAAACCTTGTCTTCAGAGTCTTCAGCACTCCTTCTTCAGAACCCTTGGTTATCAGAAACTTAAGTCTTCAGAATCTTCAAAACTTGTTCAGCAGAACCTTGTCTTCAGAGTCTTCAGAACTTGGTCTTCAGAAACTTAAGTCTTCAGAGTCTTCAGAACTTGTTCAGTATAACCTTGTCTTCAGAGTCTTCAGAACTTGGTCTTCAAAAACTTAAGTCTTCAGAGTCTTCAGAACGTTGTTCATCAAAACCTTGTCTTTAGAGTCTTCAACACTTAGTCTTCAGAAGATAAATATCAAAGTTATATTCAGAGCCAGAACCTAAGAGGACATTGCAGCAGCAACATATTATCTTTTTAGAGTCTTTCTGAAGCACAGTAGATCAGAAGCAATCTTGCTTCTTTGACACAGAAGCGACTTTTGAATATTTGAGAGTGACGTTCCACATGATCTCTATCAGAGTCATAGCTATCTTTATCAGAGTCAGAATTATCTTTATCATAGTCAGAACCTGTTTGTCAATACTTTAGAAAACAAATGTTAGAGTATCAAAATTGTTCTCACACAAATACAACTTTGTTATTATCAAAACTTAGAGATTTCTTGCAGAACCAAATCTTGTTCTAACAATCTCCCCCTTTTTTATAATGACAAAACAATGTATTTTGATAACACAATTTTGTACGAAGATAATAAGAATTGACTCAGTTAAGTTCAAAGTAAACTTCCCTTTATCAAGCTCCCACTGAATCTAATTCTTAATGAAAATCTTATCAGATTTGGGATACAGAGCTTGATTGCAAAGATCTAATCAGATCCAAAATATCAGAGCTTGATTATAGTGGTAATGCACTCTGATAACAGAGCTTGATTATGTAAATCAGAGCCTGATTGATATCAGAGTCATTTTGCCAATATAAATATTGTTCCTGAAAAGCATTCTAAGAAAAATTTGCAATTAAAGTGTTAGAATGTTAGAGCTATGTTTCAGAGACAAGATATTTATCAAAATAACTTTCCATTTTAATACTCCCCCTTTTTGTCATAATAAAAAAGGGTAATCAAAAAGACAAATCAAAGTACATCATATCATAAACAAACAGTCAAAGACAAACTATGGGGTAGCCTAAAAAAGGTGCCTAAGGTTGTGAAGAAGGAGGGAGCCTCTATAGGATCTGATCAAGTGCATTCTGAATGATGACAGTGACTTTATCTTGCTTGGCCATTCTTGTTCTGAACAACTCTTGCTCCTTCTGAATGGTAGCCAGAGTTTTCAACACTGGATTAGAGGAAGAGTTTTCAACAGCTTCCCTCTCAGCTTGATCTTTAGCTTCCTTAGACAACCTTTCAGCCTCTCTATCTAGAGCTTCCTTGGCTAATCTTTCAGCTATTGCCCTTTCAGCAACTAACTTAGCTTTAGCTTCCTTCTTCTCTTTCAACCTCTTGTCAGCTTGGTGAACAAAATAATCCTTTGTCTGAACAGAAATATTCCGAATCTTCTGAAATTCCTCAGACATCCACTGATTGAATTGATCCCACGGAGCACCCACAGCAGAAGGGTCTTCGCTAGAATTTGATTCATCAGAGAGTGTCTTGAATCTCATAACCACACTGTCCTTAAAAACAAATATTACTTCATCGAGGTTAGGAGGAAGGTCAGAGGGTTGATTCTCAGGTAAAGGATGATTTTCTTCAATAGAATCACCATGATTGGTGGTATCATTGTTGAAAGAAGATTCAACATTGTTTGTTATGACTTCTGGTATGATTTGTGGAGCGGTTAATGGAGTGGTTGATGGGGGAGTTTGTTGTTTGAATAAATTCAGTGGGAAATTCTTCAGAATGAGATTGAGTGATTAATGGAAGTGAAATTGTTGGAGATGATTGTGCAGTAGTGATGGGGTTTGGTTGTATAGAGATGGTGGAAGATGGTAAAGTTGATGTGATTTCTGGTATTGTTGGTGAGAACTATATGGATGGTGCAGAAGTTAGGATTATTTCAGTAGGTGATTCAGAAATGGGTGTTGGAGAGGTGGTGACAACAGTAGAAAATATTGGTGGAGGAGTGGAGAATAATGGTTGAGTTGTTGGGGGTGGTGATGATATGGGAAGAGATGAAGACAAATTTTTGTTAATAAAAATAGGTGCAGTTACAGGGGAAGATTCAGAAGACTTACTTTGTTGTTCTGGATATGATTTCAGTGAAATGTTTCTTTTACTGGTTTCACCGAGATATTTCTTCTGTCTCTTTGCAGATTTCATTTGATGAGCTGTGTTGGAGTAGAGTCTTTTCTTCTTCATCATATCAGGTGGATGATCCATCAGATCTTCAATGCTGAAGTTAGATAAATCATACCCTTCAGCTTCCCGAAGCTCTATGTATGCTTCTATAACCTCTGGATTATCATGTTTGGTGAACAGAGGATATCCATGCAACATCAGTCTTTTTGACTTCAGACTTTCCCAATTTGTTGCCATAGTTGGTTCAACTCTTATTTCATCAATAATCTGCATTCTCTTCAGATTTTTGCAGTTTAGAGGAGTTCCAGTTATGATTTCTAGTTCATCTGTGACTGGCATTTTTGACAGATGGTCAGTCATTCCACTCTCAACTAGAATATCTAAAATCAATCTACCAAAAGGAATGTAGTTCTTAGATTTCTTTGATTGATATCTTGTTTCTCTTACTGAGTCTCTGAGATATCTGAATAGAACTGAGGGAAGGCAGATTTTCTCTCCTTTCATCAGATAGTAAAGCATGAATTTCTGATCAGTATTAAGAAAATCATAAGAACTTGATTTTGGTATGTGATAGATGCATCCCAGAATAATTTTTAACCAGACACAAAGTTCTTTTGATAAATCTAGAGTCTTAAAAGGTGGTTTTCCACAGGAAGATTGAGTGAAAATTGCTGGGTTGACTACATCAGAGAGAAACTTTGATTTAGGGTTCATTTTGAAAATTTGCTTTCCACCAGATTTTTCCATTCCAAGTAACATGGCTATGGATTTCTCAGTAATGATGAACATGTTTCCCAGAACATATGATACAACAAAGTGTTCATCAGCGTCAGCATGTCTCCAGAATTCCTTGACGAGATTTGAATAAATGGGACCGTAGAGATGATCAAAATAGATTTTCCAACCTTGAGCATTTAGATTCTCGGACAAGTCTATTCCATTTTCCGTCAGGTTATCAAAGTCTACCAGCCATTCACTTAGAACTTCTAGTTCTGAGAAGGGAGGAGCCAGATGAATATGAGTAGGGCGATCCACTATGTGAACTACAGTTGGTTTCTGAACAGTGGATAGTGATTGATGAAGTGAAGTTGATTCTATTTGAGCAGTTGTTAATGAGGCCATTGAGGTCGATTCTGCTTGATGATGTTGTTGAGAAAGTTCAAAAATGCTTTGATGTTGAGGATCCATTTGAAAAAGATGATGAAGTTATAGAGCACACAAAGAGTTTTAGGGTTTCTAAGAAAAAGTGTGGGAAGTGAGAGTAGCGTAGTGTGTGAAGGTGAGAGAGTGCGTATTTATAACAAAAATGATGATTATGACAAGGTGGGAGTAATAGGAAATAATTACTTGAAACCTAGTCTCATGAAATCACAACACTCGAGGTGTCTCTTCAACAGTAGGTATGATTTGATTTTGGACAAGTGTCACAAATAATCATAACCGTTTGTTTTCAAGAGAGAACATGTTTGATATTTCCAAAGTCAAGAATACCAAAAGGTATCTGACTGGACTAGTTTCTGATCAGGACATCTTCTAACTTGTAGAAGTATCATGAAACAGAAGGTCAATAATAAATAAAGCACTTTGCTTAACATCAGAATCTTACATCAGAAGTTCTGGTGACTTAACACATTAAAAAAATCATCTTCTCATTTTGGACAAGGTTTGATAAGTAGGTTTTCCAGAATGCATACGAATCTATCTTCAGCAAGGGGTTTTGTGAAAATATCAGCCCACTGGTGATCTGTATCCATAAATTTTAACTGAAAAGTGCCCTTCTGAACATAGTCACGTAAAAAGTGATGTTTTATTTCAATATATTTTGCCCTAGAATGTAGGATATCATTCTTAGATAAACAAATTGCAGAAGTATTACTACAGAAGATAGGAATGTTACACTCGTGTATTTGATAATCTTCAAGTTGATTCTTCATCTAGAGTATCCGAGTACTGCATAGAGATGCTGAGATATATTCGGCTTCTGCAATTGAGAGAGCAATTGTTGATTGTCTTTTGCTTTCCCAGGAGACGAGGTTACTTCCTAGAAACTGACAGTTTCCAGAAGTACTTTTCCTTTCCAATCTGTCTCCAGCATAATCTGCACACAGTAACCAGAAAGCTTGTACTCTGATGTTTTCTTATACATCATGCCATGGTTAGTTGTTCCTTTTAGATACCTTAGGATTCTCTTAACAGTAGTTAAGTGAGTTTCCCTTGGATCTGATTAGAAATAAGCACAAAGAGCCTATCATACCACGATAGAGCTTCTGACAAACCTTTTTACTTACTTCTTCTTTCTCCAAAATGCATGTCGGATGCATAGGAGTCTTAGCAGGTTTACTTTCTGACATATTGAATTTCTTCAGAAGTTCTTTTGCATACTTGCTCTGATGAATGTGCGTTCCTTCTGGGCGTTGATTAATCTGAATTCCCAGAAAGAATTTGAGTTCTCCCTTCAGACTTATTTCAAATTCAGCCTGCATTAACTTAGAAAATTCCTTACACAAGGAAATATTAGCAGAACCAAATATAATATCATCAACGTAGATTTGAACAACTAGAATGTCATTTTTAAAGGTTTTACAAAAGAGTGTTGTATCCACTTTTCCTCTGGTAAAGTCATTTTCCAAAAGAAAGTTACTTAGCCTTTCATATCAAGCTCTGGGAGCTTGTTTCAGACCATACAACGATTTATTAAGTTTGAAAACAAAATATGGGTTTTCAGAACTCTCAAAACCAGGAGGTTGGTGCACATACACTTCTTCAGAAATATATCCAGTTAAAAATGCACTCTTTACATCCATATGATATAAAGTAATGTCATGATTCACTGCAAATGAAATTAAAATGCGAATAGATTCTAACCTAGCAACTGGTGCAAAGGTTTTTGTATAATTTATTCCTTCTTGTTGACTATAACCTTGTGCAACCAGTCGTGCTTTGTTTCTTACGACCTCACATTTCTCATCTAACTTGTTTCTGAATACCCACTTTGTTCTAATGACGTGGACACCTTTGGGTTTCTGAACTAGATCTCAGACATCATTTCTGGTGAATTGATTCAGTTCTTCTTGCATGGCCAGAATCCACTCATTTTCCCTAAGAGCTTCATCAACTGATGCTAGCTCTATCAGATACACCAAACCCAGAAGAGTTTCTTCAGAAGGTTTTAATGATGAATGGGTTCTGACTGGATCAGCTTTGTCTCCCAGAATCAATTCTTCAGAATGAGAAGTCTTTAGTCTAATCTTCTTCTGAAGAGATGGACTATTTCCAGTTTCTAGTAAGGTTGTATCTGAATCTGGAGAGTCTGTATCTTTGTCTACTTCTTTTGAATCTTCTTCTTCTTTAGATTTTGATAAGGTAATCTTCAGATATGCAAACTTTTCAACTAGCTTTGACTTTTCAGGGTCAAGATTATCATTGAATCTGACATGAATTGATTCCTCAACAATTCGTGCTTCGGTGTTATAGATTATGTGGCCTTTAGAGCGATAGAGTATCCTAACAACAAACACTTTTGAGCTTTGGAGTCAAACTTGCCAAGATTCTCTTTAGTGTTCAACATAAAACAAATACATCCAAGAGGATGAAAATATGAAATGTTGGGTTTTCTATTCTTCCATAATTCATAAGGAGTCTTACCCAGAATAGGTCTTATTGAAATCATGTTCTGAATGTAACATGTTGTATTTACTGCCTCTGCCCAGAAGTGCTTAGCCATGTCAGTTTCTTGGATCATGGTACGAGCCATTTCTTGCAAAGTCCTATTCTTCCTTTCCACTACTCCATTTTGTTGTGGAGTTCTGGGACAGGAGAAATCATGGTAAATGCCATAGGAATCAAAAAGATTCTCAAGGTATATTTTCTCAAATTCTTCGCCATGATCACTTCTGACTCTGACTATTTTGCAATCCTTCTCTATTTTCACTTGAGAGCAAAAGGTAGAGAACACATAGTGAGCATCATCCTTGTGTTTCAAGAATTTTACCCATGTCCAACGACTATAATCATCAACGATTACTAATCCATACTTCTTTCCACTGATTGAAGCAGTTTTCAGTGGTCAAAATAAATCAATATGTAGAAGTTCTAGCAATTTAGAGGTGGATGCAACATTTTTTGCTTTAAAGGGAGTTTTAGAGAACTTTCCTTTCTGACATGCTTCATAAAGAGCATCTGAAGAATACTTCAGATTTGGCAAGCCTCTGACAAGTTCAAGCTTATTTAGCTGAGAAATCCTCCTCATGCTAATATGGCCTAAACGTCTATGTCGTGCCCATTGCTCTTCATTAATAGACATTAAGCATTTGACATTCTGTTCACAAAGATCAGAAAGTCAAATTTTATAAATGTTGTTTTTCCTCTTTCCAACAAACAGGATTGAACCATCTTTCTGACTTACAGCCTTACAGGACTTTTGATTAAAGATGATATCATAACCATTATCACTAAGTTGACTAATTTACAACAAGTTATGCATCAAACCATTGACCAGAAGAACATTAGTAATAGAGGTAAGGTTACCATTACCAACAGTTCCAGAGCCAATGATTTTTCCTTTCTGGTTTCCTCTGTAACCAACGAAGCCTCCAGGCTTAAGTTCCAGACTTTGGAACATATGCCTTCTTCCCGTCATGTGTCGCGAGCAACCACTGTCCAGGTACCATGATTGGTGTTTCAACTGAGCTGCTAAGGATATCTGCAACATAGATTATCTTGTCCTTAGGTACCCACTTTTTGGGTCTTCTCTTGTTAGTTTTCCTAGAGTATTTAACAACTTTGGGCTTATGTGCAACAGGATAATCAAGTGGAATTTGTGCATGATATTTGACTTTAAAAATAGATTTCTGTGTCGGTGGGGATTCTTGTGCAAACTCAGAGCAATCAATCTCAGTGCCAGAAGGCACAAAATGGTCATAGAGAGGTTTTGGTTTAACAGGTTGACTTTCATCAATTTCAAAAGTTTTTGTACGCCCTAAAACTTTCTTACCATTTCTGCTAACTCCATAGATCATGGAAGCTATTCTGCTTGTATCTATGCTTTTATCTAGAAAACACTGGAATGCTCTATCATACTTGTTGATACAGCTTGTGTCAGAGACATTGAAGATTAATTCTTTTTCTAATTTAGCAATTTTGATTTTCAGGGCACAATTACTATTTTTTAAGGAAAAATGTTTTCATTTAGAGAAGAATTATTCTGATCAAGCTTATCTTTTACTTCAGAAGCAATTACATGTGATCTTTTAAGATCTTTGTATTTACTCTGAAGAGTTTGTCACTTTTCCAGCATTTCTGAAAGACAAGATTCTAATTCACAACGAGAGAGTTTAGATAATACCTCTGAGTCTGAGTCTGAGTCTGATTCTGGTTCTGATGATATTTTGTCTTCTGGTTCTCCAGAAACTTCATCGTTAATTAGTTCTACTAACGCACATTTGCTTGTTCTTCATCAGAGTCTTCTTCTTCATAATCAGAGTCGTCCCAAGTTGCCATTAGTCCTTTCTTCACTTTGGAGAAGTTCTTCTTAGGCTTCTTGTCTTTCTTAAGCTTTGGACAATCGTTCTTGTAATGACCTGGCTCATTACACTCATAGCAGATGACTTCTTTTCTAGAGTTCTGCTTCTTTTGTCTAGATGATGAGTCAGAGCGGCCTTTGTTTCTTCTTGATCCTTTGAATTTTCCTTGCCTATGTTTCTAGAGTTTGTTGATCCTTCTGGAGATAAGAGATAACTCATCTTCTGATTCTTCATCATAATCTTCTGATTCTTCCTTAGCTTGATAAGCCTTTGCCTTTTCAGGTTTAGACTTAAGAGCAATAGATTTACTTTTCTTCTAAGGTTCATCTCCTTCCAACTCTATCTCATGACTTCTTAAAGAACTAACAAGTTCTTCAAGACTTATGCTATTAAGATCCTTGGATAGCTTTAGAGCTGTTACCATAGGTTTCCATTTCTTGGGAAGACTTCTAATGATCTTTTCAACATGATCAGCAGTTGAGTAACCTTTGTCCAAAACTTTAAGTCCTGCAACTAGCATTTGAAACCTTGAAAACATGGTCTCGACTGTTTCATCATCCTCCATTCTGAATGCCTCATATTTTTGGATTAGGGCCAGCGCCTTTGTCTCCTTAACTTGAGCATTTCCTTCACGAGTCAATCTCAGAGAATCAAAAATGGATTTGGTAGTATCTCTATTTGTTATCTTCTCATACTCAGTATAAGAGATAGCATTTAGCAATATGGTTCTTGCCTTGTGATGATTCTTGTAATCTTTCTTTTGTTGGTTAGTCATATTACTTCTAGACGCTTTAACACTTGTATCATCAACTGGGTGAGTGTAGCCATCGACTACCAGATCCCAAAGATCTACATCATAACCAAGAAGGAAACTTTCAATTCTATCTTTACAGTAGTCAAACTTTTCACCATCAAAGACTGGTGGTTTGGCACTGTAATGATCTTTCTCTTCTACAACCGAATTAACATTGGGTGTAGCCATGATATCTCACACAAATACTGGATCGATACTGAACACGGTGAAGTGTTGATAAATCTTTTTATCACAATCAGAATTGGAGCTCTAATGCCAATTGAAGGTGTGAGAAAAAACACAAGAAAGGGGGTTTGAATTGAGTTTTTTAAAATGAAAGCTTTTTGTGAAAGTCAAACAAAGATCACAAATAAACTTGCAATAGAGAAAGACATATGATATATCCTGCTTCACTTGAAAACTATCAAGTTAATCCAGTCCACCCGCTAAGGTGATTTCGTCTTATACACAAGGACTTAATCCACTATAACCAAACTAATTACAACTGCACTAGCAACTACTGGTGACTAACATACACAGACTAACCATCTATTCTTAAGGCTTCTGACCCAACTGGTCCCTTAAGGAATACAAACAATTTTTGATCAAATATAATGTTTGCAATGAAGTACTTCTACATAAGCTGATATAAACACAATTTCTAGCTCAAACTAACTTAGAGAAAATCTATATAGTATGAACAATTTTCTTCTTTGTATTGTAGTGCTTTACTGTTCACTCATGGTTTCTCTATTTGTATTTCTGTGTTTCTTTCTCGTATGAATCAGTGTCTCAGTATATATCTTTTTCACACTTCATGTCACTTGATTCTTTGAGTGATCAAGTCTTTATATAGCCAGAAAAAGATCCGTTGAAGGGCAGATCAGGAATATCTATAAAATTGCTAGCGACTTGAAATAATGTCGTTATGCTGGGATAAAAATCGTACGTTGAAATTTCCCTTTGTACCACCAAATCAGGGTAGTGGAATGGCAGTGGAAAAGAACGTGCTTGATTTGTACTATGTACTATTTTCCCTCGCAAACGTTTCATCTTCTTTTATTCATCAGAGGCTTCTGAATTGATATGGTTGAAGCATGATCAGAAGAATAGATCACTGGGTCTTCTGAGTCTTGAGTCTTCAGAGTCTTCAGAACTTGTTCAACAGAACCTTGTCTTCAGAGTCTTCAGCACTCCTTCTTCATAACCCTTGGTTATCAGAAACTTAAGTCTTTAGAGTCTTTAGAACTTGTTCAGCAGAACCTTGTCTTCAGAGTCTTCAGAACTTGGTCTTCAGAAACTTAAGTCTTCAGAGTCTTTAGAACTTGTTCAGCAGAACCTTGTCTTCAGAGTTTTCAAAACTTGGTCTTCAAAAATTTAAGTCTTCAGAGTCTTCAGAACGTTGTTCATCAGAACCTTGTCTTCAGAGTCTTCAGCACTGAGTCTTCAAAAGATAAATATCAGAGTTATATTCAGTTCCAGAACCCAAGAGGACATTGCAGTAGCAACATATTGTTTTCTTAGAGTCTTTCTGAAGCACAGTAGATCAGAGCCAATCTTGCTTCTTTGACGCAGAAGCGACTTTTGAATATTTGAGAGTGACGTTCCACATGATCTCTATCAGAGTCAAAGCTATCTTTATCAGAGTCAGAATTATCTTTATCATAGTCAGAACCTGTTTGTCAATACTTTAGAAAACAAACGTTAGAGTACCAAAATTGTTCTCACACAAATACAACTTTGTTATTATCAAAACTTAGAGATTTCTTGCAGAACCAAATCTTGTTATAACAGGAGTATCAACACCCTTAGGTTTCCACTCCTTTCTATTCTTAATCATCGCATGACTAATGCTAGGTTGTGTTGGACATTTTGGATAACTATACAATCTGTAAGAGTAAGGATTTATATGACTATGTTTACCATAATAATGACATTTCCAAGGCTGGAACTTGGCTTTAGTCTGATTTTTTTGAAGTCTAGCAGGATGTTGTGACATTTGGTCAGGCATCGTGAGCTCATGCTTTACTTCAGCAAGAACAAACTTTGTCACAGGGGTTTTTCTTTGATTATTTAAAGACTGATAATTAAACCCTATACTAGTAAATATTTTACCTCCTTTCCCAACTTGAATAATCTCATCCAACATATCAAATCCATTTTTCAACATTCTCACATATTTGGTCATGTTTTCAAGTTTAGAATTCAATAGGGTTACTTCATCTTGAAGACCAAAGGCAGTAGATGAAAGATTCTCTTTTTCAGCCTGCAGTTGAGCTATGATTCTCTTCTGCGTTTCTCCTATCTTACACACCTCTTCACTTTTGACACAAATCACTCTGTATGAAATCGCCAATTCTTCATAAGAGACATTCTGATCACAGGAATCTTCATATTCATATCTGCCAGTGAGGACTACAACATGCTTAGTAGTTTCAACATCAGGTTCTCTTTTAGGATCATCATCAGACCGAAAAATAGACATGCCCTTCTTTTGTTTCTTGAGGTACGTGGGGCATTCTGATCTAATGTGACCAAAACCCTCACATTCATGACACTGACTACCTTTTCCTTGATTGGGCTTCTCCTCTGTTCTTGCTTTTCTCTGAAAATCACTGTTCTTCCTGATGTTGAATGACATGTTATTGATAACTGGTCTTGACTTCCTATCCATACTCCTCAGCACCTTATTGAATTACCTCCCAAGAAACACAATATCATTATAAATTCCTTTATTAGTCTCCATGTCACATTGAACCTCTTCATCATTAGTGTTGGAGATAAAAGTTATGCTCTTGTTCTTCTTTTTCAGATCTTTCATTGATAGCCAATTCAAAAGTTTGAAGTGACCCAACAAGCTCTTTCAATTTCATGTTGTTGATGTCTTGGGCTTCTTCAATTGTTGTGACTTTCATGTCAAACTTCTTAGGCAACGACCTAAGAATCTTTCTAACCAGCTTCTCCTCTAACATCTTCTCTCCCAAGGCACTAGACGTATTGGCAATATCAAGAATATTCATGTGAAAATTATGAATGGACTCGTCATCTTTCATTTTGAGATTCTCAAATTTGGCGGTGAGAAGTTGATGTCTTGACATCTTTACTTTGATGTTCCTTCATGAGTGATTCTAAGGATTTCCCATGCATATTTGGCCACGGTACAGGTATTTATCAGCCTGAAAATATTTTTATCAACTCCATTGAATAAGGCATTCAAGGCTTTGGAGTTTCCAAGAGCAAGATCATCTTCTTCCTTAGACCAGTCCTCTGCTGGCTTCAATTTAGTTGTGTCCTTCCCATCTTTTCCCTTCACAGCAGGGTGTTCCCAACCTTTGATAACTGCTTTCCAGGTTTTGCTCTCCATAGATTTTAGAAAAGTCACCATATGCGCCTTCCAGTGATCATAGTTGGTGCCATCCAAAATAGGCGATATGTTGACAAATCCTAGTTCAATGTCTCTAGTACTAGAAGGTATCTCCCTGGAGATCACCCAAAACATAACAGGGTGTCTGCTCTGATACCAATTGAAATTCTGGAACCCAAATACAGATATCGAGATAGATGTCACCACACCAGGATCAACAACAGCTTGATCACACACACAAAGACGCAGGAATTTAAATGACAGAAAACTAAAATCAACACCAGAATTGTTAACCTAGTTCGGTGCAACTCACCTACATCTGGGGGATTCCAAGCAAGGAAGGAAATCCACTAATAGTATTAGTTCAAAGTTAAACTCCCTCGTTTACAACTTATCACCTAATCACTATCCGTGCAACTTCTACCTAGAAATCTCCATCTAGATATCCCCTCTCACTTCCTAATCACCTCAGTGATATCAAACAATCCCAATCCCAGTGATTGTATAAACAACAAATAATAGAAGTAGCACACTTCAAAGACAATATTCGGTTTTGCTTAAAATCTTCAACCAAGAACAATACACTCTTGCTTAAAAGCTTTATAGTGGACAATGAATAATCAGTCAAACTCAATGCATTAGAAGATACATGAGTGACATACAATTAACAAACAGAAAACCCTAAAGACCAACCAAAACAAAGGTTAATCCTTATTACACAAAATTCTCACGATTTGCTCTCTTAATACAATAGGAGTTTTTCTTCTCTTTAAATAGCTTTCAAACCTACTGGACTTAGGCTTCTTGAGGCACACAAATATCACCAATCAGTATAAAGTGGCTGCAAATCAACCTGCATAATAATAAGAGAAAAATACAAACTTTCCTAAAAAGGCTCAAGGAACCTTTTTATGAAAATAAATAGAATCTGTAATAACAGAAATTCCCACAATATACTCCCATAAAATTCGCCTACGTGTGCATCAAAACACACTCAAAAATCATACTAAAATTACCAAAATAGTCATGCCCTAACTATCTGGTATAACATGTCCTGGAACATGTCACAACATCATGTAGAACATGATGTCTGTCTGACATGGCAGAACATCTGGTTCAACATCTTGCTAACAGCATGTTGTTTTACCTAAAAGCTACCGAGGTTTGACTAAATTTTGGTTTATTTTGGTAAAAACTTAATGAAGAATGCTGCAGAAAAAGATGTCGAAGAAAATGTCCTGACATTCTGACTTGACAAATATAGCAGGTTCTAAATCTGGTACAAGAATCAAGGAATGATTACAGCAGTGGATCAAGAGGTCAATAAACAGAAGATTGAAGCCCAAGGCAGCAGAAGATTATAAAAGGAGATCAAGACCTAGGACTAATTGAATGAACCTATTGTAACACTTTTGTAAATTAGAAAATAGGGTTTAGGGTTTTGAGAGTCGTAGGATTTCTTGTAAGTCTCCCGCTATATCGATTTAATGCAGTGTGGTGGACATAGGTACTTGTACAGATTCAGAAGCCCGTAGGCAATGAATCATGAATTGTTCTTGGATAAAGCTTTGAAGCAAATCCAAGTTAACTTGTTAGTCAAGGATGCTTGATTGAACTTTGTATTAGAAGTGGTGTCTTTCAATAGGGATGATACAGTTATGAGGTATTAACTATTAGATAATCACAGGTTGTGATTTAGGGAGTGAGAATTAGATGTGACTTCTAATGATAAATTCTTCATTGGGTAGTGATAGGTTAGCGAGGGTGCTTTCTGTAAACCTGAGGTTGTTTACATAAAACTATACTACTGATAGTGAATTCTTCTTCCTGAATTGGTATCCCCCAGATGTAGGTGAGTTGCACCGAACTGGGTCATCATATTCTGTGTTGTTTATCATTCTGCAATTTACAGTTCAGTTTTGATTAACATGTTGGATCAAATGTCGTAACATCTGTGTTGCTGCAGTTCTGATATTCAAGGTATCAGTCTGCTGTTTTGCCTCTGTGTATAAATGTTTATGCTTAACAATGTCTTGACATGTGTTAGGACATCTGCTGTCTGCAATGCCAGAATTTCAATTGGTATCAGAGCAGGCATCATGTCTATTTCTGGATGAGATCTTTGAGAGATACTTTCTGGCGTTTAAACAAGGAGGAGTTTTGAAGATCGGATCAATCAACTCAGGCATACTCAAGGGTAATAATGGATGGGATGGATGTTCTAGATCGAAGGTAACAACCAGGTGGTTGTTCATGTTGCTGAGGAGGTTCTACAACAACTGCACGAGAAGTGACTAGTTCTTTTGTTGGGGTGTCTTATAAGATGTTCTGACATCTTATTAGGGCAAACAGAATTTGTTCCTTGGTGGTTCCGCTGCATATGTTTCTGATGGAAGAGCTATGGAATTATGGGATTCTGGATTTGTTGTTGAAGACAGATGGTGGAAGATCTCAACCGTCGGCCTCTATATTTGAAGATATCTGCATCTTTTATTCCAAATTCGGGAGCGATGGAATAGTAAGATTTGTTGGAAGATGTCTATTATGGTGACTTGGTACTTGGAAGCTTGGTTCCATGGTGCAGTTTGAAGTCAGTTGAAGAGGAGGGGAGTTGAGTTTAGGTTTATCAAGTTCTTGCTCTAGGAGTTTGATAAATTATTGATCGGCTAAGTTTTCAAAGATACTTGAGAATTCTCTCAATTCCACTCATAAAGGCGTCTCAGTCGTGAATCTGGAGTCTTCTAGTTATTCTTTTGACTAGAGGGTGTTTTTGTGAAACACAAACCTAAAGAAAGTGGAGGTGATTTATTTTCACCATCCAAAACAGCAGGGAAGGATTCATCTCTCCTAATCCTAAGGGTGAATCCAATCTAAATGAAGATTTCAGAACTGTTGAGGTAAATAGGATTCGTTCAGAGAGAATTTTAGTTACTTGAGTCGAGGGTGGCAGCCTTGGTATCTCAACAATTTGTTTGTCAAAGAAGATACTTGCAGAAGATTGAACACTTGATAAGTGTTCATGAAGTGATCTGGTGGAGCATAGCTACAACAGTGAAGAAGGGTTATTGGACAAGGATTTAAGATCAATTGCTATTTGTGGAATTCACAAGTATTTAATTAATTATCCTTGAAAGTCAAGATTGTTGATGTTCAACAAGATGTTGGAACATCTCATAATTAGAGTTTGTTTGGAATCATGGGAGGGGTACTGCATACGCTTTAGCATCTGTTTTGGTCTTGGGTGTTGACCTAAGAATCTACTTCAGTCTAGTGTGACATAAGCATGTGATCTCTGGAGAGTTTCCTGGCAAGAAACTGGTCTGGACAATGGTGTTGTTGAAGATGAAAATGAAGACATCATAATCTTGATGGTTATTTCTTGGATCAGTTTATATCTGATCTAGGAGGAATGGAGTGCTGGTGGTAGCACAACTAGGATCAGTTTATTTCTGATCTAGGTACTCTGGAGCATGGAATCTTGCTCATTTTGAAGGTCAAGGCTAAGTGGCAATTATCTCTGACTTTCTACAGACTGCTCTACTAAGGAAAGTGGCATTCTTTGGTATGGCTATGGTGTAGTTTAGGACTACTTTATCTTCTGAAGATTCAGACGTGGTAGGTGTGAAGTCTTTGAAGTTTCAAAACAGTTATTCATCAAGGTGTGAGCTTGTATAGAATATCTGTGATAAGTTTAAGCACGATGGAGGTTGTCTACTCAAACTTGATTATTGAATCAAGTCTATGAGAGCATGGAACTCTGGTTCTGTTAAAGGGATGAGGTTCTTCTAAGTGGCAGAAGGAGGAGGTGAATTCAGCAGCTAGATGTCATATCAGAATGTTCTGACATCTAGCTTAACATCAGAGTCTCAGTTGGTGATGTGGCACATCAGCTTAAGATAAGGTGATCTACAGGAGAATGGAAGTTATGGATGCTTCAAAAAGGTATATCTCATGCAGTTTGTGGGAGTTGTGGATTGAGAAGATGTTACATGTCTAAAGGCTTGGTGGATCCAAGATGTCTTGCTATGGAGCAAGTAGTTCATGTAACTTGAAGATCAGATTTCATTGGTGGATCAGTGTATCTTGTGGGAGTTTTGAAGAAGAGTGAGATCAATCAAAAGGTGGCATTTGGTTGTTTTCAAAGTGTGCATTCAAGCAGGGTGCTTGGAACAAATTACTCTTGGGCAGAAGGGTGGTTGGTTGAAGAATTGAGGAGGTATTGATTCTTTTCTATCTTGGAGCTCGTGGCAGAAGTTCTCAGTTTATGGAAGATTACCTTCTTTTGGTGGATGAGAGTTTATTTCTCTCTTTGGTTACTGGAGTTCTTATTGATCAAGCTGGTGGCGCAGTGTTGTTTGAAGATCTTCAGTTGGATTACTATGCAGATAGTAAGTCCAGTGGTGGAGCATATCAAGAACCATGGTGTATGGTGTCTGTGATGTATGATGAATGTCCTAACTGATGTTAGAACATTTTCTGGGTTGGTTATTGGAGTAGGATACTAAGTTCTGAGTGTAGAACTTGACACTTACATCTTATCTAAGAATTATTTATCTTATCATACGGGAGAATGGTGGGTAAAGAATTGTCTTGGAAGTCTGATGTGAATGGGACATGCTAGAAGTTGATCAGTTTAGTGCTTGTGGAGCAAATGAGCTGAGAAGTTCTGGAGCATGTATACGATATCTGACATCGTTAAGAAGATAGCAAACTAAGGGGCCTTGTGTGTCTCTTTGAGGAATGTGAAGCATTCCAGATCAATTGGATTTTATCTCAAGGAACATTGAGGTCTATACATGAGAATTCAAGAGGAGTTTGTGTGATGTATAGATGGGTTCAAGAAGAGAGGGATCAATGGAGCTTTCCAAGAGTTTGTTAATTTAGGATGGTGATCCTAATGTGACCTCATGGGAAGCATAATGGTGTTCATGTGTGAGTGATTATTGGTTCTTGTCAGAAGAAGCAATAAGTGTAATTGATGATTGTGTTCAGCAGGTAGGTTGGACAGAGGGTGCGCTCTTGAAGACATGAAGATACGTCTTATGTTTTCCATTCATCAGCATAAGTGTTCATTAGAGGGGCATGTAGCGAGCGATTTTGGGCGTGGCTCTTAAGCACTGTCGCTATGGGGTATTATAGGTCGATTCATTTTTTATCCTATTGAAGCTGATGAAGGAAGGGAAATAGATGTCTCCAATTAACCCTGCTTGCATACTGAGTTTAAACAGATGATTGTTAGTTTACATATGTGGTTTAGATTGTGGGCCTCTCTCTGCTTATTTTGCTAAGAATGAAATGACGGGACTATGATATTGGTGGGATGTTAGGACTGATGCTTTTCGATTTATGTATGAAGGTATGGGATTTTGGGTTTTTGACTAATGTGCTCGCTAAGATTTTTCAATCTTATGCCTACGTATTCCCGTTTAACGAAACAGGGAAATCAGAACGATCGTAGTTCCTCCGATTCTACAGGAGGAAAAAGGTCGTTTTGGTGTCTTGTTCAAAGCCCAAGATGTGAAGCGCCCAAGATGTGAAGCTGAAGGGTCTATTTGTATCTTGTTCGAAGCCCAAGATGTGAAGCTAAAGGGTTTTGACTTTAGAGAGAATTTGTCATCTCTAGAGGGGGTCTGTTTGTCACAACTGTTGGGTGACTGATTATAAAGGAGAATTACTTTAACTAGGATATGTGAATCCAGCAATGCCATAATTTCCTTTATAGGGGATTTTTAACATGAAGGAGAAGACTTTAACTCAGTTTAGAGCAATGCCATCTTTCCTTAGGAATTTCTCATGCTAAAAGAGGGATAGTGGCGTGGATGTAAATAATCCAGAGGCTTGCCGCTTGCAGCAATTAGATGGGGGGAAAAGGAGTTGTTGATGTTTGTATTCTGTGAACGAGGTACAGATTTTGATGCTAAAAGGTTGATTGACTCAACCGGGGTTTCCTTATACAAAGCCTAAGATGAGGCTATTGACCCAACAAGAGGGTGTTTTTATGTGTCTCGTACGAAACCCGAGAGAGAGGCTAAAAGGGTTGACTCAACAAGAGAGTGCTTTTGGTATGTGTCTTGTACGAAGCCCAAGGCGGAGGCTAAAGGAGCTTGACTCAACAAGAGAGTCTTTGTACCTCGTACGAAGCCCGAGATGGAGGCTGAAAATGTTTGACTCAATAAGAGAGTCTTTTATACTCAACAAGAGAGTCTTTTTGTATCTCGTACGAAGCCTGAGATGGAGGCTAAAAGGGGCTGACTCAACAAGAGAGTCTTTTATACTCAACAAGAGAGTGTTTTTGTATCTCGTACGAAGTCCGAGATGGAGGCTGAAAATGTTGACTCAACAAGAGAGTCTTTTATACTCAACAAGAGAGTGTTTTTGTATCTCGTACGAAGCCCGAGAAGGAGGCTGAAAGGTTGACTCAACAAGGGAGTCTTTTATACTCAACAAGAGAGTGTTTTAAGGTTAGCTCCGCTGGGGAGAATCATTATACAAAGCCAAAGAGGAGGCTAGGGTGCTGGTGACTGTTTTAGTTTAGTGACAGGTCCAGTATGTTGGTTAAAAGAGAAAATCAGTTCTTATATGGGTAATGTTGTACTTTGAGATTGATTAGAGGATCAGGGAGATTTCATGTTCTTTAAGGAAATGGAAAATCCAAAGGGTATTGAGACTGTCCAAGTCTACGGGTGTTTTGAGAAATCGATTCTCAGGTAGTGAATGATCTTTGTATGATGCCCAAGAGAAGGCTGGTATGTTAAGGGATGAAGGTCAACCCATTAACTGGTCTGACACTTGACTCAGAAAGATAGCTCTAGCAAATTGATGACTAGGTTCTGTTCCTATACCTGTAGAGGTCTCTGGGTCCTTGTACTAAGCCAAGAGAAGGCATGAGAGGTTTTAAGAAGTCTAAGGGTCCTTGTACAACGCCCAAAAGGAGGCGGGGATGCTTTGAAGAAGCCTGTAGGTCCCCAAACCCCGAGAAGTTCAAGACAATCCATTCACCAAGAATAGATAAAGCCAGGAAAGTCCGAGAATTTGGAAGAAACTTAAGAGATGTCATTCACGGAGAAAAGATCATCTCTGGGGAGTAGAGTCTCTTTGACGATTTCTAAGGGTGACAGTCTGAGAAAGGGTTCACCGAGAATGCTGCCTTTCACGTCTCCATATTGTTTAACCCCAAGAGGAGGGAAGACTGTGTCTGGTAATCCTATGGTGATCTAGTTTTGTTTGTATTTAAGAGTGACCAACAGGGCTTTACCTAGTGCTAGACGTAGTTTCCAGGGAAAACTCTAAATAGCTATACTAGTATTACACAGTGGATATTTGACGAGTATATAAAAGTTTGTGAAGGAAGACTTACAGTGAGCAGCCCCACAATACAGTTATATATATATATGAAAGCGGATAAAGAAAACGGGTAAACACTTACTCGGTTGTAGAGCTTCCATGCTGTTTTGTTAGTTTGTTCAACAAATAAAGCTTTGATAACAATATTATATTCAAAATCAAAGGAGAAAGTGCTTTGAAAAGATTGTTAGGGCTTACAGCTCAAGGAGAGGCCCAAGGTTTTAATTTTAAAATTCTACAGTGGGACTTATACAAGTGACTGAGGCCCAAAAAAAAGGTTTTCTGTACCAAGGGATGGGTCTTACACTCTCTCAAGAGGCCCAAAGATTTATTTTTGTACAAGTGGTGGGGCTTACAGCTCAAGGAGAGGCCCAAAAGTTTTCTTTTAAAAGGCGACGATCGCGTCGAACTTTTTGATGGTATCGGGACTTATACAATAAGTGAGGCCCAAATTATTTTGGTTTTCAAAAAGGGTTGGGTCTTACACTCTACTAGAGGCCCAATGATTTTTAAAGAATGGGGCTTATAACACGAGGGTAGGCCCAAGGGTTTGATTTTTGAACTGGCGATTGCGCTGAGATTTTCTTTTAACGCAGAGGGACTTATACAATATCTGAGGCCCAAAATTGTTTTGGTTAAAAGGGGATTAGGTCTTACACTCTATTAGAGGCCCAATGATTTTGAATGGGTCTTATAGCTCGAGGAGAGGCCCAGATGATTTGTTTTAAACGGGCGATGATCGCGCCGAACTTTTGAAATACAACGGGACTTATACAACATTTGAGGCCCAAATTGTTTGTATTTATAAAGGATTGGTTCTTACACTCTATTAGAGGCCCAAAGGGTTTAAAAGTTTTATTTGAGTGAAAATCAAGGAAACCCTAAATTTGTTTTCTTTTAAAAGTAAATATTTAAAGAAAATCAAATAAAATGATAAAAATACCAAATAAGTTTGAATAAACCACTTGTAATTTTTTTTGAGGGTTTGAAAAATGAGGTTTTAATCACAAGATAAATTAAAACTCATTTAGTTTTGATTTTCATAGTAAATATTCACTTTTAAATGCTTAAAAATAATTAAAAAGGAATTTAATCACAAAAAT
The DNA here is from genome assembly GCA_022829125.1 of Lathyrus tuberosus. Lineage (NCBI taxonomy): Eukaryota > Viridiplantae > Streptophyta > Magnoliopsida > Fabales > Fabaceae > Lathyrus > Lathyrus tuberosus. The sequence continues at coordinate 4,609,925 of JALAZF010000177.1, read as the reverse complement.
ACTAATTATATTAAATAACTAATATAAATTTAATTTTTTTTGTGGAATAAAATATTTCAACATTTTTGTGATTTTTTGCAAAAAGAACCAATAAAAAATAATTAAAATTGAGGGAGTTATTAATTTTTCAAATCATTAAAAATAATAAGAAAAACAATAAAAAAAAAGTGGAGAAAATAGCAAAAAGAGGATCTGGGGCGAGGGAGATTCGAACCCCAGACCTCTTGTGTATAGGGCGCGCGTCTTACCACTGGGGTGGTGATACATCCGTTGATTGAAACACAACCCCAAATATACAAGGCTTGCCTTGTTTTTTGCCTGGCCCAAGGCAAGGCAAGGCAAGATTTTGGTTGAAAACGTGAAGGCCATAACTTTCTCATTTCTCCATGGATTGAGACAAAATTTAGGTCTATCCTGCCTAAAATTTCACAAGAAATCCAATGGTGGTGGTATTTTTTTCATATCATGCTCCTATTGAAAAACCCGATAGTGGTTTTGAAATAGGCCATGATTTGCATTTTCTATGCCATCTCTTGGTACAAGCATGAATTACATGATAAATTGGTGCAAACACAACACATATAACATGTATAAGAGATGCATGATCAGTGGACATCAAAAGAAAGCATTATTCAAAGAATCCAAGTTGTGATGCTTACCTATTTTTGGAGCTTTTGTGCAATCTGCCAAGCCACTTGTTCCAGAAATTATTTGATGCTTTGAACAACCTCAAATGATCTCTTAGAAGCTTTTAGGATGGTTGGAATCAGCTGGAAACCTCAGGAACAAGTTTGGGCTCTTTCTTCCAAAAGGGGCAAAAGTGACCAAAATAACAACTCTCTCAAATGGTGTTCCAGATGTGTGGAACCATTTGGGACAGTTCAAGGTTGATATTTGGAGTGCGTTTGAGGTTTTATCTGGTTTGGAAAGTGACTGAATCAAGACATGGCTTGAAAAATGCACAAAAGTACTATTTTGAGGTTTTGAGAGGTGACTTTGTGATTTTGGTGTTACAAGTCACTTGTGAGAGTTTGGATAGCTTAGATATGATATATTGGATGTGTTTGGATCATGAGATGTGGTGGAATTGCTCTCTAACTCAAAAACTCAAAGTTACCTTGCTAAAGAAGGCATTTTTGCTAAGAGAAAGAGATTTTGAGGAAAGCAAGTGTTGTAGTGCTTTGGTGTACTCAAACTGGGCATAAATGAGCTCTATTTATAGTAGAGCAAGTTTTTTTTTGCTGCAATAGTGAATGGCAACTGCAGCAGAGGTTTGGCCAATGTTGAGCCATTGACTAGAGGTTAGGGCACAGGCTGCTGGTCCTCTTGGTCTTGGATATGTCTTGACTAAATTTAGTTGGAAATGGCTTAGTCCATGCCACCTTGGTGTATCCATTAAATGCTCCAAGCCAGAATTGGAGTCTTGTCCCTCTTTTAGGGATTTCTAGGTTTGGCATGCTACTTTTGGTTCCAAAGACTTTTGAGGCTTATGGATCAGTGTTTGTCCCTCCTTGGTCTCCCCCTGAGGTGTTCAGATGGATAAGTCTGTTTGTCATTTGTACAAATTTGGAAAATCGAGCAAATGCACAAATCTGCCTTGCTTTGGCAGTTTTCAGCAAGGCATGTTGCCATTGTCATATCTCATGGTTCAAGTGGACTTTGATGGAGTTCTTGGCCATTTTGGAAATCCCTCATATGATACAACGACTGTTTGATCATAGTTGGTTTTGATACTTTTTGGATCCAAGTGAAAAATGCCCCTACATTTGGAAAAAAAGCAAGGCAGATTCTGACTTAGTGAAAATTTCACTAAGTGTTGGAAAAAAGTGACATTTTCACTTTTTGTGATTTTGATCATTCCATAACTTAAAATCCATTAGGAATTGGAATGAGTTGTGTTTGAAGCTTTTGTAGAGGGCCTTGAGAGCAACAAATCCAGCTTTGAATGGGGAAAAATGGCCTTGTGGTTTAGGAGATATGATCCTCCAAAGTTGGTACCCTAGCCACTTTGTTTCATAACTTAGACGCTGTGTGTAGCAATTTTCCTCAAACTTCTCGCCGAATTTTCCTGGGGAGATGCCATTTGATGGGAAAAACTTTTGATGTCAGACTCACTGGGGAACCCATCTGTCTGAGTTGTAGAGGTGTACAAACTTCTCTGTTGGAGATGCCATTCGTTGACTCTACTGGGGGAGAACGAGTCTCTTGAGAGACTACCTTCACTTGGAGATATTACATCATACTTTTTTCAGAGATATTCTCGGAGAAATACCATATGATGTGATCCAATTTTGAGGTGCCGATGACTTTGTAAACATTGACTTTCTAGAGTGAAAAACCAATGTGCTGTTGAGAGTCTTCAGTTAAGAGGCTTTCTCGGGATTGTCCTTAATCTGGGAAAGCGAAGATATCATCTTCAATGGTGAAGAGTGACATTTGTTGAATGTTTTCTCTGGTCTTTCAGAGGTTCAAGTTATCAAAGTGGTCGAGGACCGACCTCATCCCAGAAATAAACTAGAGGAGAGATTGTTCAGACACGACGTTTCCTGACAAGGGAAGAACTGACAACTCGATTGTGAAGACTTTTATCACTAGGGGATAAGACCGACTAGCGTGATAGTGATGCAATATGAATGCGAATTTAAATCAATAATGCATGATGTATGTATGTTTATGTTGACAAAACTGACGCGACATACAAACTGACGGATGAACACGACGGGATACTCGGCCACTGTGGGGGATGAAAAGTATCAATCGTTCACGTTAGCAATTCTGCCTTGCTTAGGAGAGATAGTCCCTGCGGGGACCACCATTGGTCGGGCTTAGGAGGCATGAGCTCTGCCGGGGATGTCGGACGGAATATTCGCATCTAACATAGTTGATCCTTCGTTCAGGCGTACTGGTTTATAAGGAGTACTTTGATTCTGCACTTTGAAGCTTAACCGCCTTTGGAGACGCAATCGATGTTCTTTCGATGTTCAACAGTCAAATGCCATCTTTATTAAAAGCAGGAAAATTTTACAAGTAAATTCATTTTTGTTTTATTTTAAGAACCGTTGATCATGTTAAAAATTTTGTTATGTAAATCTAAAACAAATAAGAACTGCAAACAAAAGCACAAGGGCTCAAATTTTATTGATAGGATGGAAATCAGCCAAACGCGTGATTCCATAGAGTATTTACAAAGTTAGAAAATGGTAATTTAAGGGAAAAGGGCTACATTGAAACATAACGACCATTATCCTTCTACCAACTTTGAATTCTGGGCATCCTGAGCTTCTGTCGAAGATGACCTTGACTGGAGTTTTTTTATGGATGGCAGGACTGCTACTATGGGATTTGCCCCTGTTGGACGTAGTTACTTGCCATTATCCCTAACTTTTGCCTGGATTGTACTTTGAGATTTCCAATCCACCGGGATGATTTTTTTTTATTATGTCTCCAATTTTTGCCTAGACCGCCCCTTTCGGGTTTTCAATCCACCGAGACGTTTTTTTAGGCGAAGTATTTCTTGACTACATCAACATTTGTGGGGTAGGCCAATTCCTCTCCGTCCATGGTTACGAGTCTCAAGGCACCACCTGAGAAAGCTTTCTGGACCACGTAGGGGCCGTCATAATTCGGAGTCCACTTGCCCCGAGAGTCAATGAGAAATGATTGTATCTTCTTGAGCACGAGGTCTCCTTTTCTGAAGACATGAGGTCGAACCTTTTTGTCAAACGCCTTCTTCATTCTTTGCTGATACAACTGACCATGGCATAGTGCCGTGATTCGCTTTTCCTCAATCAGATTTAGTTCATCGTGCCGACTTTGGTACCATTCAGTTTCTGTTAGCTTAGCTTCTATCAATACCCTGATTGACGGGATCTCTACTTCGATGGGGAGCACTGCCTCCATGCCATAAACTAGAGAGAAAGGGGTTGCCCCTGTTGAAGTGCGGACAGATGTGCGATAACCGTGAAGAGCAAAGGGTAGCATCTCATGCCAATCTTTGTAGGTTATAACCATCTTTTGAACAATCTTCTTGATCTTCTTGTTAGCCGCTTCTACCGCTCCGTTCATCTTGGGTCGGTAGGGAGATGAGTTATGGTTTTCGATCTTGAACTCAGCACACAACTCCTTCATCATCTTATTGTTCAAGTTAGATCCATTATCAGTAATGATCTAGCTCGGAACACCATAACGGCAGATGAGATTATTTTTGATAAATCGGACCACCACTTGTCGGGTTACATTAGCGTATGACGCTGCTTCGACCCACTTGGTGAAGTAGTCAATGGCTACCAGGATGAACCGATGTCGGTTTGAAACTTTGGGCTCAATCATGCCAATCATGTCGATTCCCCATATAGAAAAAGGCCATGGGGAAGAAAGAACTTTGAGATGCGTTGGCGGTACATGTAACACCCCATTTCTACCCAGCGAATATTAATAAAATCAGAGTTACAAAATTCCAACATACACATAGGATGCTACACATACAACTTATAACAACGGCTTATAATCACATATAACATAGATACATAACACATAATATTAGTCTTTGAAACAAAACAACTTTTATAATTAAGAAGCGGATTCACAAACTTCAACTTAATGACATAACATCTTATCCAGCTTAAAACAACTTCAAAACAATAAGTCTTTAAAGAAAACAACTTAAAATTCAGCAACAATACTAAAATCAACAATAAAGAAACAAGTGTTCATTCCCCCCGAGTGTTACGTATCAGAGCGACGACACCAACCCGAACTAATGAAGGTAGATAGCCTTCACTCTGGATTACCTGCAGGATGCCGTATAAAGTGTCACCAAACACAGAAGGGGTAAGATATCAAACAATATAATCGGATGTATGATAAATAATATATTAGATCAGATTATAAAATCACCACTTCACAACCTTTCAATCAACATTAATCAACAACATAACAACAACTTTATGCAACTTGGAATGCGACTTGTAAAATGCACATGCATGTGGTACCATTGGAGCAGAACTCCCAACTTAAAATTTGCCAATTAATAGAGGCATCAACAAGGCATAAGCCTTCAACTTAATATTTTGCCAATCCAGGCCAACTTACCGAGCAGCAGCTCCAGCTTGATATGCGATGCAATGTGACTCAACATGGACGTCAGAATAACAACAATGATAGTTATATATCAACACAACAACAAATCAACATTGGCCATAGGCCCACCACTTAATTCTTGCCAATAATTAAAGGCAATGCAACATATTTCACACCTGCAACTTTATAATTCCCAACAACAATATCACAGCAACTATAACATACTCTGTACCAACTAAAATATACTACAAGCAATCACGTCATTGTTCGATAGTTTTCGACTGAAAATCGGTTAATTAATTCCATTATCAATCCTCTGTCCAGTACTACTGACTTACATACCAACCTCTCAAACTAAAATTAAAATGGAACATAACCAAGTGAAACCATAGCAGACAGAATGAACAGAACGGAAACAGAAAGAATCACATAGCAGGCCTGTGTGACGCTCGTCACCACACCCTGGCCCTCGTCACATGTGTGACGGTCGTAATACATGAGTGACGGTCTTCACTCGCACACAACCTGCGTGACGCTCGTCACGCCCTCTATCACGGTCGCCATATCCCCCAATTCCCTTCGTCTCAGTGTATTTCATTCCAGTTCTCCCCAATTCACAAACCTCTCCTCAGATTCCAGACAATTCCAAATTCACCCATCACAGTGCAACATAAAGGCAATAAAATTATACCTTAAAGCAACATAGACTAATTTTCCTACAACCACTTCATCAACAGCAAACGTATTTCAATATCCACGACAGCCATTACAACACAGACATAGGTAATTCTACAAACCCAACCCCACATATCATTCATCAAATACCCCATTATAGAGTCAGAACCCCACCCTTACCTTGAATTAAAGGTTGCTCTAAATCTCCGATCGGCCCAGCTTTGCCTCTTTTCCTCTTCTCTGTAACTTCCACGTTCTCCTCCCAAAACCTTATTTTCTCTTTCTCTGCAACTTCCACGTTCCTACTGCTACTTCTAATTCCTCATTATTTCTAAATGTCTAATATAAGAACACTATTATTCTATTAACTTTCATTTGGGCCAACTTTCTACCCCCCCCCCCCCCCCCCATTATTCCTACTACACTCACCATCTAAATAAGCCCAATATTCTCTTATAATTCTAATATATTAACACTATATTATTTCTACAACTTAAATCATCTTAATTAAATTAATCCAACTAAAGCCAACACAACTTAAATCAATTAAATTAATTCAACTAAAACCGACATAGCAACTCAACACAATATTTTCGACAACCAACACAAATCAAACAAATAATACGAAGATATTTAAATAAATAATTAATTAAATAACCGGGCGTTACAGTACACGGATTTTGTCGGAGTATATCTGACACTTGTGACACCTCCTCATGTACTTGTAGCAGTCAGATTCCATGGTCAACCAATAGTACCCTGCTCTCAAAATTTTTCTTGCCATTGTGTGTCCATTGGCATGAGTGCCAAAGGATCCTTCGTGAATTTCTTTTATTAGCATGTCTGCTTCTGGTCTGTCTACGCATCGGAGAAAGACCATGCCAAAGTTTCTCTTATAGAGTGTATCACCGCTCAGAAAAAAGCTACCTGCCAGTCTTCTGAGGGTTTTTCTGTCTTTCCTTAGTGCCCCGGGTGGGTACTCTTATTTCTGAAGGAAGCATTTGATATCGTGATACCAAGGTTTGTCGTCTATGACTGCTTCAATCGTGAAGACGTAAGCGGGACGTTCAAGGCGCATTATGTCGATCTCAGGTAAGTCATTCCATTGACCTACACTAATCATGGAAGAGAGAGTGGCTAATGAATCAGCCATGTGGTTCTCATCACGAGGGATGTGATGAAATTCGATTCTGTTGAAGAAAGGTAACAACCTTCTTGCGTAATATTTTTAAGGAATCATTCCTGATTGGTATGTGTTCCAATCTCCTTTAATCTGATTGACGACCAAAGCTGAGATCCTTAAGTCGATCGCTTCTTCGAGACCCATGATACAAGCTTCGTATTCGGCCTCGTTGTTTGTGTACTTGAATGTAAGTCTGGCAGTGAAAGGAATATGGGTACCCTGAGGTGTTATGATGATTTCCCCAATTCTGTTTCCGTACTGATTGACATCTCCGTCAAAGATTAGTCCCCATTGGGAACCTGGTTCTGGCCCTTCACTGGGAGCGGTTCATCGCAGTCTTTCATTTTTAAATACATAACATCTTCGTCTGGGAAGTCAAATCCAACTGATTCCTGCTCGTCAATCGGTTGATGAGCCAAATGATTGGTAAAATACTTCCCTTAATGGCTTTCTGAGCGTGGTATTCTATGTCATATTCTGATAACAACATCTGCCAACGGGCGATTCTTCCCGTGAGAGCAGGTTTTTCAAAGACGTACTTGATTGGATCCATTTCTGAGATTAACCAAGTAGTGTGACGAATCATGTACTGGCGAAGATGTTTGGCTGCCCAAGCCAAAGCGCGGCAAGTTTTCTCAAGCATAGTGTACCGAGTCTCGCAGTCGGTGAATTTCTTGCTCAAATAGTAGATGGCAGACTCCTTCCATTTGGTTTCGTCTTGTTGGCCAAGTACACACCCCATGGAGTCCTCTAGGACTGTGAGGTAGATGATTAGTGGTCTTCCTTCCACTAGAGGTGATAGAATCGGTGGATTCAACAGATATTCCTTGATACTGTCGAAGGCTATTTGGAAATCTTCTGTCTAAACACAGCTTTGATTCTTTTTAAGTAATTTGAAGATCGGCGCACATGTCGCGGTCATGAGGAATATGAATCTGGAGATGTAGTTCAAACGCCCCAGGAATCCTCTGACTTGTTTTTCAATTTCTGGAGAAGGCATATCTTGAATGGCCTTGACCTTGTCAGGATCAACCTCAATTCCTTTCTGGCTGACGATGAACCCTAAGAGTTTCCCTGAACGCACACCGAATGTGCACTTATTGGGATTCAAGCGGAGTTTGTACTTTCTCAACCGCTCAAATAGTTTTGACAGGCGGGTCACATGCTCCTCTTCTGTTTTAGATTTGGCAATCATATCATCGACATATACCTCAATTTCCTTGTGTATCATGTCATGAAACAAAGTATTCAGGGCCCTTTGATAGGTTGCCCCGGAATTCTTCAAAACGAACGGCATTACCTTGTAACAAAAGGTACCCCATGGGGTAATGAACGAAGTTTTCTCCATGTCCCTCGGCGCCATTTTGATTTGATTATAGCCCGAGAATCCATCCATGAAAGAGAAAACTTTGAACTTTGTTGTACTGTCTACCAGCATGTCAATGTGAGGTAAAGGAAAGTCATCCTTTGGACTAGCCTTGTTTAGATCTCTGTAATCGACACACATTCTGACCTTTCCGTCCTTTTTCGAAACGGGTACGATGTTGGCTAACCATTGAGATATTCTGACATGGCGAGGAAACCTGCATCAATCTGTTTCTGTACTTCCTCTTTGATTTTGATGACCATGTCCGGGTGAGTCCGTCTCAACCTCTGTTTTACTGGCGAACATTCCGATTTCAATGGTAAATGATGTTCCACGATGCTGGTATCCAACCCTGGCATGTCCTGATAGGACCAAACAAACACATCGGGAAATTCTCTGAGAAGCTTTGTTAGACTCTCTTTGGCAGTTGGACTGAGCAGTGCCCCAATCCTGATTTCTTTTCTCTCTTTTTCTGAACCCACGTTGATCGTTTCCAACGGCCCTTTGTGAGGTTCAATGGACCTTTCCTCTTGTTTGAGTAGTCGGGAGATCTCTTCTAGAATTTCGTCGTCAACTTCTTCTTCAGCCCCAAATACCGGGAACTCAAAGTCGGGATAAGGCATTGGATCGTATGTTTCAACGGGGTTTAAAACAAGCAATCTGCATGACGTGTTGATTTGTGTTTAGAAGAGATAGAGAAAATGCAAGTGTGTGTAGTGTTTTTTTTTTTAAAAACTGCTTGTTTATTATTATTTGTTTTTTAGGATTACCATTTTCTGAGAAAAGAAAAAAGAGAAAACAACAATTAATGCGGAAATTACAGAACGACGTTATTTTATTTATGAACAAGTCGATTCTTGAAACTACAACCCTATAAAACAAAACTCTGTCGCTTTGGGCGAAGAAAAGAGTGAAATTTACAGAAAATGAGCCCTATCAAAACATCTGTTTCACCTGGGCAGGGTGAAAGGTTAAAGATGGCAATTACTTTGACTTATGAACAATCTTCGGAACATCGACAACAACCCATTGGCGGCGAACTCCTCGATGAATCACAAAGTCTAGTACTTTCCTTGATTTGTCTTCAGAAATAACGCTGATTTCTGGTGGAGCAGGATCATTGGAATCTGTCTCCCAAGCAGAGTTGTCGTAGGAGGATTCCTCAGTTGTATTTTGCATAGTATTTGTGCTCTCAGGCAAATCTCCCCATCCAGTTGGCTGGATGTCTTCGAGCCTGATATGAGAGCTTTTAAGAGCAGTGTACTTGACCATATAGTCGTATTTTCCACTCGGTTGTCCTAAGGTATCCCACACTTCTTTGGAACTGGAGGAGTCATCCCTTTCGATGACGTTGACCTCGGGAAAAGCATAGTTGATGAATTCTAGTTCGGCAAACTTTGTGAATTCATCATCGTGCTGGATATTTTCTAAATGACCTGAGTAATGATCCCATGACATGGTGGGGACGCAGGTATTCTGTTCAATGATGCTCAGCCAATTTTCATTGTTCGGCTGATTTTCTTGCCCCGAGTCTTCCTGAGACATATAACCGTCCTTGTTAAGATAGGACTTCCACTCCTCATCCGTATCGGGGGGATCCTCCTCATTGATGGTATGGACTTCTTGAGGCACTGGGTGAAGGAAACATCCACTATGGAAGAAGTCCTGAATGGGATGAAGACTTTCATCATTAGCAGCTGTCTGGGTGCAAGTTGCAGAAAAATCAAGACCCTTCTTTGTTTTATTATCAGTAGGAATGACAAGCTGTCCCCATCCTTTTACATTGTAATTCTCGATCACTTCGAGAGCATCTCTGTATGAGGAAATCGAGGCTCCTCTTTCCGGTTGATTCTCATTACTCACCGAAAGTGCTTGGAACTGAGTCCCAACGGCCTCCTCGGGTTCTACATAAGTAGATGATGATAGGTTACTCACGAGCAAGGCTTATTCTCCACAAACCGTGATGAGTTGATCGTTCTTGACGAACTTCAGTTTCTGGTACAGCTTCGAAGTGACTGCCCCAACCTGGTGTATCCAAGGTCTTCCTAATAAACAACTGTATGTTGCCCGGATGTCCATGACCTGGAAAGTAATTAGGAAAGTATGAGGACCGATAGTTATGGGAAGGTCGACTTCGCCGATAACTACTTTCTGAGACCCGTCAAATGCTTTGACGATAACCTCACTGCCCCTCATCGGGGGTTCTTTGAATGATAGTCGCATTAGAGTGGACTTCAGCATAATGTTGATGGTCGATCCTACGTCTACCAGTACACTGGCTAAAGCATCGTCCTGGCAGTTAACTATGATATTGAGCGCCATGTTGTGGCTTTTTCCCCCCTCTGGCAAATCCTCATCACTGAATCCTAAGTTGTTGCAGGAAGTGATGTTAGAGATTATGCTATCAAACTGTCGTATTGACATATCCTGTTCCACAAAGGCCTGCTCTAAGACTTTCTGTAGAGCCTCTCTGTGGGCTTCAGAACTGAGTAAAAGTGATAGCACAGAGATCTTTGAAGGAGTTTGTAACAGTTGATCAACAATGTTGTATTCACTCCTTTGGATGAGCTTCAGCATCTCATCATTATTTTTTGAAAGGTCAGGATTACTGGATTGACCGACTGGTGGATCAGGAGCTTCTGTTGGAAGTTCCTTTTCTTTGTTAGGTTCTCCAACTCCTCGGTTGAAGATTTAACCGCTCCGTGTTACTCGACTGATGTCTGCAATATTCACGACGGATGGAAATGGAATTTCCTTTCCATTCTCAATTGTTGTTGCACCGTATTTGTAAGGGATCGCCTTAGCTGATTCATATGGTAGCGGTCCCGGTAGATAGATAACTACAGGAGCCTTCTGATTTTTCTGACTGTCGTAATTAACTTCAATAAGTTCCTTGCTAAGAACTTTTGATTCCTCCAGTAGAGGGATGATGGCACAAAAATCCTTGTTCCTCTCAGGGTAAGAGATTACAACCACGTCTCTGATTTGATCTGCGAAGTAGTCCCGCGTCCAGTCAATGGACCCCGAAGCTAGGTATGGGTGAATCTCCTTGCGATCCAACTGACTTTGAAGGGTTGCTCGAACGAGGTGACATCCTTGGTTATTTTCCGAACAGACTCTACAATGTTCATAGTTATGTGGTGGCACCTGGCCACGCCAGCTTTGAATGCAGTGTAACCTCACTAGATCTGTTTCCATAGATCGGACATCCTGACTTTGTTGCCGAGTAGGGTTCCCATCAACCACACTGATTTATTGTGTGTCTTCATCCATATAGATCGGAAGACACCAGTGGTTTAACAAGTGTTGTAAAGTTCTTTGAACGAGAGCGCACCCTTGGTTACTCTCACAACATCCTTTACAGTTCTGGTAATCATGCAAAGTGAGAAAACCAAGTTGGACCTGCCTGGCATGTAACTCCACCAAGCTGGTATTCATAAGACGAATATCAAAGATTTGAATCAAGTTGATCTGATAGGGATTTTTATCATGGTAGTCCTGGATCCATCCAAGATCCATCTGACGTTGGAGGGCCTCTTGTACAAAAGAGCATCCCTGTTTGTTTACCGACCAATTCAGACAGGAATTATAATCATGACGTGGAAGATTATGATACTTGATTTGCCTTGAGTGCATCGCCACCAAGTTGACATTCATTGTACGGATGTCGTTGTTTTGAATGACGTTGGAATTCGTATAGGTCATGTTGACTCCACGAACTCGATGCTCTTGGATCCATCCGAGATTCAATTGTTCCTGTAGAGCTTATTGCACCACAGAACATCCCTGATTATTCTTAGAGCAGATATCACACTGGTGATAGTTATGAGGTGGCACATGGCCATATCCGCTCTGTCTACAATGCATCTTGACCAAGTTGGCCCTTAATAAGAGTACATCATGAATTTGATAGATGTTGTTAGACTCTCCCTCTATCAAATTGACTGTAGCTTTCTCGTGTTGAGGCAGCGGGTTTGTGAGAACATTCAGATTCATATCTTTGAAAGATAAGACCCCGCTCCTAACAAGCTTTTCACATCGGATTTGAAACTGAGACAGTTTTCTATGTTATGCCCTGGTCCTCCTTGATGGTAAGGACAAGTCTGATCTGCTTTAAACCAAAAAAGTGGATTCTCCAATACTATAAGAGGAGACCTGGTTTGGACATGTCCCTTGACCAATAAGAGTGGAAATAATTCTGCGTACAACACCGGTATAGGATCGAACCCTGGAGGTCGCGTTGTACGGTTGTTGTTATATGGAGGACGAGCCTGCTGAAGAGGCGGTGGTGTCCTTTGCTGATATTGCTATTGATTCGGTTGGCTCTGAGCAACCTGAGGTTGATACGTAGGAACAGGCACGGGATTAATAGTAGGAGTTACCGCCACTACTGGTTGATATCGTCGCCTTTGCTTTCCGAGAGAGATATTCCCAATATCTTGCTTTTTTTTCTTAGGGAGAGCACTACCGTATCGTTTTGTACTACTTGATGATCCAGCGTCTTTAACTAAACGTCCTTCTCGGACTACTTCCTCAAGATGAACACCCATGCCCACCATATCGGTGAAGTCACTGGGCACACTGGCGACCATTCTGTCGTAGTAAAATGAGCTTAAGGTCTTTAAGAAGATCTTTGTCATCTCTTTTTCCTCAAGAGGTGGAGAAATCTGAGCGGCAATTTCATGCCATCTTTGAGCGTACTCCTTAAAAGTTTCCTTGTCCTTTTGTGACATTGATCTGAGTTGATCTCTGTCTGGTGCCATGTCCAAATTGTATTTGTACTGCTGAACAAAAGCAGCGCCAAGATCTCTGAACGTGCCGATCGTAGCGCGGTTTAAACCCATGTACCATTTTAATGCGGCACCGGTTAAACTATCCTAAAAGTAGTGAATTAGTAGCTCTTGGTTCTTTGTCTGAGCTGACATTCGCCGAGCATACATCACCAAGTGGCTTTGAGGGCAAGAGTTACCCTTTTACTTTTCAAAGTCGGGCACTTGGAACTTGTGCGGAACTTTCACATTGGGGACCAAGCAAAGGTCTGCGGCGTCCTTTCCAAATAGTTGGTTTTGATACTTTTTGGATCTAAGTGAAAAATGCCCCTACATTTGGAAAAAAAACAAGGCAGATTCTGACTTAGTGAAAATTTCACTAAGTGTTGGAAAAAAATGACATTTTCACTTTTTGTGATTTTGATCATTCTATAACTTCAAATCCATGAGGAATTGGAATGAGTTGTGTTTGAAGCTTTTGTAGAGGGCCATGAGAGCTATAAATCCATCTTTGAATGGGGAAAAATGGCCTTGTGGTTTAGGAGATATGATCCTCCAAAGTTGGTGCCCTAGCCACTTTGTTTCATAACTTAGAAAATTTTCTAAGTTTTTATGGTTACCTCTTTTACAAGTTATCCCACTTTCTTTGATTTTTCTTGATGAATGATAATTCCAACCACACATTAACATCATTTTAGGGTCAAAGAACCAAAATTGTGAAAATTCTCAAAAAGTCAAAGTTTGACTTTTGTGCACAGTTGACTTTTTATCAGATGAATTCCAAACTGTGCGATCCTCTATGAAATCAAGTCCTTGACCTAAATCAAACTTGATGGATTGGTTTCATAGGTGTTATAGGGTGTATTGAATCATGTCCTAGGGTTTGGGAGCATGTCCTGGTCAAAAGTCAAAGATACAGTTGATTTTTCTCGCGAAACCCTAACTGTGGTTCAGATGAAATTAAAACTTGTTGCTCAAGCTTCTTGGATCAATCCATTGTTGCAAATGGATCAATGTGGTGTATTAGAGACCCTCAAATCATGTCTTGAGGTCTTGGCTCATGCTTTGTCCCAAAAGTCAACTTATGGGTGAATTAGGTCAAGAAACCCTAATTCTTAATTTTTTGTGAACGCATCCCCTGAGGTTAAATTGACTTGATGATTAGGTTTATGATGTCCCTTAGAGCATCATAGGTTATGCTTTGAAGCATTAGCTCGTGGCCAGAGGAAAATTTCCATCTGGAGGCCCTGGTCGACCAAAACCCTAATTTGGTGACACTAGCTATCTTGAGGCTTAATCCACTTGGAATGTTGCAACCTAGTGCTTAATCCTTGGAGTGGGAGTCCTCTTGATCCATTTTGGATGTTTGAGAGGCTAGACAAGTTGAAGATCATGTCATCCCTTAATTGATCCTTCGTCTAAGAGCTCTGAGAGGGCTTGAAACCCTAAGTCTGATTGTCGTGGATACTCACCCATCTTTGGGGAGACTAATGGTTCATCCATATTGTGATGGTGATTTGCACAATGATGAGAAATCTTAGTGGTCAAAATTTGGGGTATGACAGAGCACTGGTTATCTTAGATAGGGGGAGTTGCTCCTTGACCTAAGATGTATTAGTACAGTGGTGCAGATTGGTTATCAAGATTGTTTGTAGTTTTAAGCAATTTATGATAGACTGCCTCAGGTGAGGTTAATATGTCAGACGAGATGTCGTGACATTGCTCTATTGATATAAGTTTTGGGTGAACTTATCAGGTGGTTCTGATTCAGTCATTGGGTATCAATGGATTGAATTAGAAGTAGTACAAGTATCTTGCTAATTGTTGTTGACTGAAATATGTTTGATGAAATGTCTTAACATCTTGGTCAATTAATCTTGGTCTTCTGGTTGAAAAGGATTAAATGGATGCTACAAGAGGGAATTTACAAAGTATGACAAGATGTCAGAACATTAGATGTACACTTATTTACTTTGGACGGTGGAGAATTTGTGTCTTAGGAAACGCGTGATAAACATGTGTTTTGGAAAATGCGCATTCTTGGAATGGTCCTTGTTAAAAGGAAGAAAGAGTCAAAACGGTTTGGTCGGTGCTCTTTTGTCTCTGAAAATTCACAATGTCATTTAATGTTCACATTAAATGGACATGTGTTACTTCAAATGGTACGTTACATCCTATGAGAAACACTCTTGTATATAAAGGGTGTTCTAGTCGTCATCTTGTCTCATGTTCCATTGTGCTGAGTTTTCATGGGGTTTGTTCGATTGTGGATTTCCTCAGTTTGGGTATGGGTCTATCTTGGACATGTTTGTCAACTTTTGGCTAAAAAGGGGGAGAAAAGTACAAGGGTTGAGTTTGTTCTTGCAGTTGGTTTGCAAGGATGTTTGACAGAATGTTCTGACATTCTGACTAAGTCTCGTTCTTCCCATATGTTCTGAGTCCTTCTTTCGTGTCCTGTGATCTGAGTTATGAATACAGTTGTGTCCTGAGTTCTGAGTTACCCAGGTTGGTGTTTGGTTGCTTCAGTGGCAAAATTCTTCCCCCAGGTGAGGAATTATCGATTCATGGGAAAAAGGGGAATGTATCATCAACAGGATTGGAGTCACAACAGTATTCCAATCATAACCACCGCTGAGGGTAAAGAGACATTAGGAGCAACCTGGGTTTATTGTCCAAAATAAAGTTTTAACCAAAATTTGTCAAAAGGGGGAGATTGAAAGCTCCTGAGATTTGACTAAATTTTGGTTTTTTTTGGTTAAAACTTAATGAAGAATGTTGTATAAAAAGATGTCGAAGACAATATCCTGACATTCTGACTTGACAAATATAGCAGGTTCTAAATCTGGTGCAAGAATCAAGGAATGATTACAGCAATGGATCAAGGGGTCAATAAACAGAAGATTGAAGCCCAAAGCAGCAGAAGCTTATAAAAGGAGATCAAGACCTAGGACTAATTGATTGAACCTATTGTAACACCTTTGTAAATTAGAAAATAAGGTTTAGGGTTTTGAGAGTCGTAGGCTTTCTTGTAAGTCTCCCTCTGTATCAATTTGATGCAGTGTGGTAGACATAGGTACTTGTACAGATTCAGAAGCCCGTAGGCAATGAATTGTCTATTGTTCTTGGATGATGCTTTGAAGCAAATCCAAGTTAACTTGTTAGTCAAGGATGCTTGACTGAACTATATATTGGAAGGGGTGTCTTTCAATATGGATGATACAGTCATGAGGTATTAACTATTAGATAATCACGGGTTATGATTTAGGGAGTGAGATGGGGTTTTCTTATCTATTAGATGTGACTTCTAATGATAAAGTCTTCATTGGGTAGTGATAGGTTAGTGTGGATGCTTTCTGTAAACCTAAGGTTGTTTACATAAAACTATACTACTGATAGTGAATTCTTCTTCCTGGATTGGTATCCCCCAGATGTAGGTGAGTTGCACCGAACTGGGTCATCATATTCTGTGTTGTTTATCATTCTGTAATTTACAGTTCAGTTTTGATTAACATGTTGGATCAGATGTCGTAACATCTGTGTTGCTGCAGTTCAGATATCCAAGGTATGAGTCTGCTGTTATGCCTATGTGTTTAAATGTTTATGCAGAACAATGTCTTGACATGTGTTAGGACATTTGTTATCTACAATGCCAGAATTTCATTACCAAAATGCACTCAATTCAAAAACCACAAGACTTACACAACCGATTTCAAAAGTTTTATGGCACAGCGGAAACAACCCGAATCGAATCGTCTTATTGAAACTCTATCGAAAAGCTCGGATATGCATAAAGATGCATAAATGTATAATAATGAACACAAATTGTTCAACAACTATTAATCACAACAAATTGAATGCAAAGCTATACGTAGAGCTTATTCCTAATTATCAAAACACACAAAAACACAATAAAGTAATTTATCAAACACCTTGTGTGCAATCGATATCGTTAGGAAATTTGCTTTGTTTTGGTGATCTTAAAATCCAATCATAATCAAACGGATTATGATTATATCAACAAAACCTAATTCAAAATGTGATCAAAAATAATTCCCAAATGAATTGATCAAACAAACAACGAATTCAATAATTTGCAAACACAAAATTAAAAGAGAGAGAGAGAGAGAGAGAGAGAGAGAGAGTACACAAGTATTTGTTTAGGAAGTTCCCCGATCGACCTCGCTATGGGTATGTTTGCATTCAATTCAAATTCAAATTGAGATATTATAATATATCTTACTTTACAAATGTGTGTATACAAGAGATGAAGAACTCTAACCCTACAATTCCTAGGTTTGTTGTTAATTCTACCACTTCCAAAACCCTTGATCAAAGATTGATCAAGTAACCAACAATGTTGCTTCAATTCACCAGTTGTTTCTACTACCTTGCAAGACACTCCTTCTCTCAAGGTTTTCACTCGGTTGAATTAATCCCAAGCGCATACTTGTTGAAACCCAAGATTTACCAACACGATCCACTGTATCACGCTACTACCTTGCAAGGCTCCCCTTTTCTCAAGGCTTTCACTCAATCGGATTCGAATTGTATAATCTTGTACAAAACCTTCAAATCCTCAATGATATTGAAGGAAAACCCCAGCTCAGTTTTCTTATTTGAAATCCTCAAAGTTCTTAACCCAATATTCTCAGTACAATAACCTAATTGGAAATTATCAACTCTAATCTAGATGGTCACCCAGTCAAAAAATGATTATGTCTAGTTTGATTGTGTGTATGCATATAAGAGAGGTTGAAGATGATGAGAATGCTTTGAAATCCCGATTTTGTATAGGTTTACTCCAAAACCTTACTAGAAATTATGCATGTATCAATTATATATTTATATATATATATATATATATATATATATATATATATATATATATATATATATATATATATATAAGTATGGAAGCAAGTGGAATGTAAAAGAATGGAGAAAATTGTGAATATTGGAAAAATGCATCGTATGAGTCGACCTATGAAGGTCTCGTGTCGACCTATAGGAGTCAGCACATGGAATATTGCAGCATATGTGTCAACCTATAAGAGTCAGCACATGGATTGAACCTACAGGCTTTAATACTGCAGCATATGTGTCAACCTGAAGAATCTTATGAGCCGACCTATAGAAAACAGGCTTTAATATTGTAGCGTATGTGTCAACCTGAAGAATCTTATGAGTCGACCTATAGGAAAAAATTTCCCACAAAACTTATTTTTGATGCATTTTTTATGCATGAACCTTTTCCAAAATGTTTTTATGCATCCTAATGCTAAGATGCACATAGAAAATCAGAGGATATCGTCCAATATACATCAACACTAAAGTATCCTAGTTTTGATATCATTCAAAATACATCTAATGGAAAGTTGCACTCACAGGCTTGATAGGAGTAGTTTGTTTGGCCGGAGTGTGTTGTTTAGCAAGACTTGTATCAATATGAAGTGGTTGAATATCTAATATCACATTCTCTTCAAAGACTTCATCATTCAACAATGAAGCTAGGGTTTCAGGGTATATCCGAGAAAACTTTATCAAATGAATATTCTGCTCAACATATGCTTGAGTTTTAGGTTCATATACCTGAGTTGTAGAATCAGTTATGTAGTGTTATAGTCTTACTGGCCTTGGAGGGGGTAGATTATGTAAAGGCAAGAGGGGGCCAACAAGTGGGCAAGGGGAGAGTTCTCCAGTAAAGCCCCTGACTACCCATAATAGATCATGGTGCTTCCCAAAATGGGCCACAAAGTCACCCTGTTGGGTTAGTCCACATGGACTCTTTTTAACTCGTGTAGAAGGCATGGTTATGACGTGCCATACTACAACAGACTAGAAGAATAGGTCAAAGGAGGAATAAATCGTTCCTCCTCATGATCTAGTAGTGGGGGAGTTACTTCTCTTTAAACCTAGGCCTAATAGGCCTCTATAAATGCCTCTCCCCAAGGGGATAGACAAGACAAACTATAAGTCATGCACACTTTCACAACTAAAATAGTACAACCCTTATTACGACAAACAACCTAACCACCCTCCTGCAATCTTAGTAGTGTCGGCCACCAACATGCCTCTCACCTCATGTGAGTTGGCCCCTTAAATAACCTCAAACACCACCATACAGGGCATCTCGTAGCTTTGAGTAAGCCCTCACTACCAAAACATGTTATACACCTACTAAGGCCTCTGAGTCTCCATGCCCTTAAACGGGGAACACGCACACTTATACTTTTTTACTAGTACAGTGGCGCCCACCGTGGGAGCTCGGTAAAACTAACCTGAGCCACAACTCTTTCATCATTGTCCTTTCCATCTCCATTCGAGGATGGCTTATAAAGCTCTACATGACGATATTACTAGAGACGGTGATAATAAAGCTACTACAAATGGCAACCATGGTAGCATTATTATTGTCTGCAATAATATAACACTATTGTCGGTGGTGGTAGTGATGACAATAAGGAATAAGAAGGCAAAAGTAGAAGTAAACACCAAATTGATTCCTTATAAAGTGGTTGTACAATAACATTTATAGAAGTTGTTTTGGTGTGATTGTGAGGTGGCATATGTGCTATTAGGTAAAGGAGCAGCAGAACTTACCAGTATTTAATGGTTACAATCTACCTCCAACTTTAGAAGCTATAATTGTGTTGCAAATTAATCACTATATGATTGATGCTTACTAATTTATTGTATTTCTTTGTTTAATCCCATTATGTTACTTTATTATGAGGTCCAACTCATTTTAGAGCTTGGTATCAATACAGTGGAGTTGTCGTCTAACTTTGAGTTTGATGAGTTGGAATTGCATAAGCATTTGAATTCTAGAGGTCACATATTAGACATTGTGTTATGAAGTCAGACCCATGTGATTGTGGATTCCTAGCATATCCTGCCTCCTTCCAATGCAAGGCCATGTTATAGTTTACTTGATTATATAACTAAATTGTAAAGCTACTCAGAATGATTGATCAAGATAGAATTATGGAATTCATTGGCTTATCTTTGCACTTGCTAAATACTCCTATGATAGTAAAATGATGGACTTCCACCGCAAGATCCTTGTCACCCCTCAAGGCGATATCATATGTTGGACTTTTCACTAAGATCCTTGTTTCCCCTCGAAGCGATATCATAAGTTAGACTCCGCCAGAAAGATCCTTGCCTCCCATTGAGTCGATATCATATGCTGGAATTCTCCGCGAAGATTCCTTGCCACCCGCCGAGGCAATATCATATGCTTGACTTCTCCATGAAGATCCTTGATGCCCCTCGAGGAGATAACATATGTTGGACCTCACCAAAAAGATCCTTGTCTCCCTTCGAGATGATGTCTAATGAATCATTCCTAAGAGGCGCGACCCATATCAAGCCCCGAAGACTTTATTACTATTCTTGCTTAAGAGCTTGATATAAGTCTCGCCCGAAAGGTAGCACGCCTCTCCTGAGGAACTTAGTTTATCATCATCCAGACTACACATTATTATGCCTAGAGAGCTTAGACTCCTAAGGCCATGTAAACCCTAGTATAAGGCATTTAGTGTCCTCTTGGGTGGGATCATAACCAATATATCCCGCCTACGAGGCATGAGTGAAATCTAGCCTAAGAGACTTAGTTCGAAGTCTTGTATGAGGGCTTGATAGATGTCCCACTTGAAAGGCCTAACGCCTTTCTTAGGAGACTTAGCGTCTCCTCAGCCAGACTCAATACTTAATCTCGCCCGAGGGACTAAGAGTCCCACAGAAAAAAAAACATCTCAGCACCTTGTCTGAGAGACTTTGAGTCTCATCAGTCAGGCTCAATAAATAATCTCTCCTGATGGACTTATAGTCCCATCAAATAGGCTATCTAAACCCTCTCCTAGGGGATATATATTTTTCTCGGGCGGGACTAGACATAAAAATCTCGCCCAAGAGGCATGGCTGAAGTTTATCCTAATAGACTTAGTTCAAATTCTTGTCTGAGATCTAGATAGAAGTCTTGCGCGAGAGGTCCAACGCCTTACCCAAGGTACTTATAGCCTCATCAGCCGGGCTCTCTATATAACTCTATATGAGGGTCTTAGAACCCCACTAAATAGGATCATCTAAGTGCCTCGTCTGAGGAACTTAAAGTTTCCTCAGGCAGGATCCAACTATAAAAGGGACTCGACTACAAAATCTCACTTGAGGGACTATCATATCCTAATTTTTAATCCTAAGATCCCACCTCTCTTTGCATCATCTGCATAGCCTATCATGTCTTTCATCATGCATAATGCCCAAATTATCATCCAGAATAAATCTGTCGGATTTACAGCTAAATCAGTCAAACTAATAGTCAACTGTGCGTAAAATCAGTAGACAAAAAGTTTCAAAATCGAGCTTGCAGACGTCAGTTATATTAATCTATGTTCCGCGTAGTTTAACCTGGTGTGCTCGTTTTAATTATTCGACTGCTTCTTGGTTGCGTTTTGATCAGACTAAGCCTTTTAACCGGGGAAATTTTATTTCAAAATTTGACCAAATGCTGAATTTTTCCTATCGTTTATTTCGCGCTGATCATTTTGGTGCATTCATTTTATTTTTTTGAGCACTATGATACTAGTACGATTATTCGTTTTTAATCGATTTCTTTTTAATTCTTAATTAATAATCTTTTGAATTTAATCAGATTTTTAATTTAGTTTTATTTTAAATATTTTATTTTTATTTCATATATCATTTTCTTTTTTTATAATATTTAAAATTTGTTTTTTATCCATTTTGGCAACACTTGTCTCCTAAGTTTTCAAAAGTTAATTAGTTTTTAGCTTCATTTGAAGTATCCTAGTAGATGACATTGCTTTGCACAGACTGAGAGAGAAAAGATAGGATCAGACGTGGAACCTTAGATAGGGAGCTTTCTTTTTGCAGTTAGAAATGAGAGTAAAAAAAACAAAAGGGAGTCATAGGAATAAAAGGAAAAAAAACTTCATCTATTTTACTAGACATCACCCATCATTTACTTTGAGAGGGGGGCACGAGAATATCCCACTTCTTTTTTCCCCATTTTTCAACTAAAAACCACAACATTATCTTCATATCTGTCTCACACAATAACAAAGCCTCACCCTCTTCTCTACTTCAACGCCACCTTATTTCTACTCTCACTCTCCAACACAAACCAACAACATCACCTCGCACCATGTAACATCATCTTATTCACCAACTCAAAACCTTCTTCAATCTTCCTCATTCTCATAACAACACAACCAACATAACTTCATCATCTCACCGCTCAACCATCCATATTCTTCACCTCACTACAACCATTCACCACCCACCTTGTTACTGCCACTCATCAAACTCTTGAAGCAAGCGGCAGCATGCCTTACTGACATGGATCAATCCCCTTCAATTTCTGTATTAGAGTCAATGAAGCCTTTTTTTTAATTCAATTGTTAAGCCAAAATTTCTAAAGCACCAAGAAGGAGATTTACGGTTTTACAAAAAAAGGTTAGCTCTCCGAAATAGGGATGATCATGATCATGATCATGATAATGATAATGATGATATTAGAATGACCCATGTCGAGGATCATGATGACGATGAGCAAGATGTTGAGATTTAAGAACGCGATGATTTTAAAGTGCACTGTGTTTCCCGTGGTGATAGCGCTAGCAGAGGAGTATATGAGCGGTTAGTTGGATCTATGAAGAACTTAAAACAAATCCACAACCAAGAAGATGGTAATAATACTCTTGGTAATTCTTCAAATTATCAAGATTATTTCAACCAAGGTTCGCATCCACGCGGACAAACGTTTCATTCTGACGGTAACCAAGTTTCACCTGAAAACACGAGAGCAACATGGTTACAGAAGCAATTGGTTGACATTCGACAAGTTCAATTAAAAGAGCAAAAGCTACAAATTCAGGTTGAGACGTTGGAATTAGAGAAACAAAGATTCAAGTGGCAGAGGTTTAGTAAAAAAAAGAACCGGGAATTGGAGAAGATGAGTCTAGAAAACGAAAGAATGAAGCTTGAAAATGAACGCATGGCTTTAGAATTGAAGCAATAGGAAATGGGAATCAACTTTAACTATGTCGGCAATCTTGCAAACTCTGTCTTTTTCAATGTATCCGGTAAGATGCTGTAATCTGTTTAGTTCAAAAAAGAATTGATTTTTTATTGGGGAAGTTTGGAAGTCATTAACTCCCCCTCCCTTATTTTTAATCACCCATTTTCTTTTATTTTTTATTCCCTTTACATTTTTCTCATATATTTTCTTTTCTTTTTCCTTTTTCTAATTTCCTTTTTTTAATTTCTTTCCTTTTCCTTAATATATTTATTTATTTTGTTCACATATTGAAAAATAAAAAAAAAATATTTAATTTACCTTTTGAATATTTTTTTATCATTTTATATTTTATATAAAAAATCTAAATTTGTTTCATTTGTTCTTATCTTTGGTTATGATTGATCATGTTGATTTAGTGTTTATTCATTGGCTTGCTATGGCTCTTTGGTGGATGGATGTTTGAATTTTCTTTCATATGCTTTTGTGATAAATACAATTATCATGCTATACTTTGATTTGTTACTTTTGTCTTGATTCATAAGTTGATTCTTGAGGTATGATACTTGTATGTTTTTCATGAGATGGTTACTTTACTTTTGTCCATGCCTTAAGCTTAAAACGTGATGATGATGTATCCATGTGATATTTGTGCTTTGACTTGAATCTTTCTATACTTGAGATGCATGAATAACTTGGCTTGCTTGTTTTGAATAATTATCTTTGACATGTATTGATATCTTTGCACTATTGACTTGATGATTTCATGATATACATGATTAGGGTTTTCATTTAAGACCACTTGAGATACTTTGTCTTGTGAGTTTGTTTTGATTACATGCCTTGATGTTTGCTTTACACATGTATTGCTACTTGTTTATGAGCTCAACTTTGAAACTTGAGGCTTTATTTTGTGTTTCTTGAGTACTACCCTCATGATGTATAACTTATTTGACATTCATTGTGGCTTTTGTATCTTTATGTCGCTTGTGTTAAATCCAAGGGAAGGGCTTATAGCTGTCCTTTTTTCATGTACATATGCATTGTGCATCTTATTACCTCTTTCCCCATCTTTTTTTTATTGTTCACCCTTAGATTGTTTACCTTAGAATGTTTACCTTAGGTTGTTTACTCTTAGGTTGTTTACCCTTAGATGATTCACTACTAGGTTTCCCTTTTTCTAACTTGAACCTTTTCATAAGAAACCTTGACATTAGGTCATTGATTTTTCAAACTCATTTTTCTTAATAAATGCTTCAAGGCATCTTAAGCATATCTGAATCCTTTCATAAGACTAAAACACACAAACCTCATTCAAATCTTTTTCCACTTGGATTTTCACTTTAAAACCTTTTCTTAAAAGAGATTAGACACGAGTCATCCCTAGTTGAGATATAATTCTCCTACCCCATAACATTGTTGAGATAGATGTTGATTCTTTCCCACTTGAGGGAGGTATGAGGCATACTTGTTGATTATATATCCAAGTTGGAACCTTTCTCTCATTGTGAAGAAAAGATCCATCTTCCACATGTTTGTGGTGGATTAGTTGAGTATTCTCCTTAAGATGACGACTTGTCTATTATTCATTAAAATCCACCATAACAATCCTTTTTGTCTTTATACCCCGAACTATGAGGTTTTGATCCTTCATTGGTACGTAGGCACAAGAATTCATGTCTTACCAAACAGAAAAACAGTAAAAATCACTTATCTTCTCATCTCCCCAATCTTTTTCAGCAAACGCTTTTGACCAACACAAATATTTCAAGGGGTTCCTATATGATACTATCGATACTTAGGGTGTTAGTACCTTCCCTTAGTATAACAAACCCATGTACCTTAGATTTCTTCTCTTGCTTGGATTTTAGTTTTACTTTATGTTTTGCATTATTACTTTGGGTTTATTTGTTCTTTTCCCCTTCCCTTGGAAAATAAAAGATCGGTGGTGATATCTAGTTTTTGTGAGTCTAGCTAACCAATAGCTATGGTCTCTGATTCTTCACTGTGACAGAAATGGCGACTTCATTGGGGACATCCTCAAGAGGGTTAAACCTAACTTGATATTATTTGTGTTGTTATTATTATTTGCTGTTATTGATTATTTATTCTTCTTTGGGTATTTGGTGATCCATGAGAGGTGAGATAAGTCCTAACCCGGACTTGAGTGCACAATAAGATAGGATAGTGGTATAATCAAAAGTTACATGTCAGGAGTAATATTGAGCATGATTAACATATGATATAGCCACACTTAGTGGAGGCCCCTTTGACGGTAGTATTTGTCATTGCGAGTAGTCGTAATGGCATAATTATTGTCGACCTTGGAGTCCGAGAAGCTGAGGACCTTAATATCCCATTAACCCCTCTTGGCATTTTTTAGGATGTAGTGTGGTGATTATCCAGGTGTAGACCTGAGGTAGTCGTTACGCGATAGTACACTCAGACGAGTTTCTCTTGAGAATATTCTTGGCACGCGCAAGTAGTTGCGCAAGCTGATAATATCCAAAAGATGGATCGATGAATCTGGGAACCTTTTAGAACCTTGTTCTATAGGCACAATAAACCCATAGTACATACCTAGTGGGATGGTTAGCCCCATGGCTCCATGCTCGTGACGTCGAACCTTTGAACCCCTATGCTTGTAAGCTTGTGTGTGGTTGTTGCATAGACATGCATTCATGCGTCAATGAAAATTTGTTTGGTTTGGTTTCAAGGAACTTAGATGTCTTTTCTTTATAAACAGCATAGGTATCATTATCATGGATTTTGGAAGGAGGAACACTAAGAAGTATAGCTTCAAGAGTCCTGATTTGACAGAGTAGAGAAAGTTAGGATCCATGGTATCTAGTCCTAAGGATTTTAGAGTTTGTTATGGAAAGCTTTTGATTATTCTCAATACCAAGGTTGAATATGGGATTCTTGACACTCTTGTGCAGTTTTATGACCCTCTCTATCATTGCTTCACGTTCCATGATTACCAGATTGTTCCCACTTTGGAGGAGTATGCATATTGGGTTGGTTTGCCAATATCAGACAAGATGCCCTTCAGTGGTTCAGAAAAAATTCCTACACCTTCAGCCATTGCAGAAGTCCTTCATTTGGAGACATTTGATGTGAAAGATGATCTTACTTCAAAAGGGGGAATTCAAGGGTTGACTTCCAGATTCTTGATGGGGAAAGCTTTTGTCTTAGCCAAAGCAGATAGAAGGGATGCTTTTAAAGTTATTCTTGCACTACTCATCCATGGTCTTGTGATGTTCCCAAACATTGACAATTTGGTTAATGTTAATGCCATCCAAATATTCTTGATTGTTAACCCAGTGCCTACTTTACTTGGAGACACTTACCATTCTATTCACCTTAGGACTTCTAAAGGTGGTGGGGCCATCACATGTTGTGCACCTCTGTGATACAAGTGGTTTAAATCACACATGCCTCGATCCGGACTCTTCGTGGAGAATCCAGATAAGCTTAGGTGGTCTCAAAGGCATATGTCTATCACTCAGGTGAATTTGACTTGGTATATCCCAGCTTATGATATTGGAGTGATCATCGACAGTTGTGAGGAATTCCCTAATGTACCTCTTCTGGGTATACAAGTGGGAATTAACTACAATCCTATTCTCACAAGGCGTCAGTTTAGGTATCCTATGAAGGACAAGCCTCGCGACATTCTAGTTGCAGGGTTCTTTTATCTTAATGGAGAAGAGAATTCAGATTTGAAGGACAGAGTTGTGCGTGCTTGGTGCAATATTCACAGGAAGGGTAAGGGTCAATTGGAGAAGAAGAATTGTGTTGCTTTTGAGCCTTATACTCAGTGGGTGTGTGCTAGAGCTTGTGAACTCAAGATGTCATACCCCCTTGAGAGACCTTCACTACCATTTGTTATATCATTATCATCCACTATTCCCATTGAGAATAGGGAACAGTTTCAGGAAATTTTGGCTAGGATGAAGCTACAAAAAGACACTTGGGAAAGCAAGTACCATGCTTCAAATGCTGAAAAGATGGAGTTGATGAAACAGCTAAAGGAGAAGGATGATTTGATCGAGATACTTGAGCAGTATGGTGTGGAGAAGCAAGAGGAGTAAGAGAATTTATTTTTCTCTAGCGTTCAGCCAACTCCTAGTGTTCATGAGTATTCTGACATTCCCCCCACCTCAGGTGCTTGGAAGAAGATTGTCGACAAGCTTGTGGTTGAAAATCCTAAGTTGAGAGAAATAAAAGGAAACATCAGCAAGGAGTTAGACCTTCTTCAGAGGGAATTCCTTAGGACCCATGGGATTTAGTTGTTTTCCTTTTGTATTTTTAGGATCTTTTGAAACTATACTTTGAATTGTAATCTTCCATTATTAATGAAATTAGGTTTTTGTTTAGCTATTCAAAAATATTAACTCTTTATGATGTTTACATTTTCATCAAGTTCCTTGAAAATAAATAACTCATTTGCATTGCACAATCATGCATCATTCAACATTGAGTTTTTGCATTCGGCTTATCCAGGTCTTTTCACTTTATTAGTCAACCTGTTTCACAGGTACAACACTCAAGCTAGTCGTCGAAGAAAGATGGATCTACTAGAAACCACAAATAATCCAAAAATTAAAAAGGTTTTCAAATAGAAACCACAATAATCAAATAACAACAAAAATAACAACTCAACATGGTTCAACTCAATGACCCAACCCGATGTTACAATATCAGAGCAAGACCCTCTACATCGACCAAAAGCAAATACACTCCAAAAGTCCTCGAAGGCATCCACAGCTAAGCCTGATCACTTGCACGTTACCCACGTGGAGGCAACATTCAAACAGGCAGGGTGAGTAATCACAATTCACTATAATCAATATAAAAACAGGATATACATAAAATGGCGTCATCATCATATACAACATCTTCAGGATTATCACAAGGAAAACATCAAATCACAATATCATAAAATACATCAATGCCAAATAAATACAATGCACAACAAGACTCATGCATGTGGTACCAATCATCACAGTCGATGGACACTAGGCCATCACCCTCCAAAGATCCCCGTCATTAGGATCGGTTCCACACAAGAATCGGAACACGTCAAAATTTACCTCAAATCCACACAATGGGATTGAAGTCTAACATCATCACTGAAATGCTATGAATGATTGATATACAACGTCATTGATCATCATCATAAAAAAATCATTTATGTGCATCATCATTCATCAGTTCTCATATTAATCATGGCATCATATATTCATCAAACATCACAAAACATCATCTCATATTCATCAGTAACATCGTGGTAAATCATCAGAAAAATATCAGCACCCAAAACATCAAGACAGCACAGAATCATAAAACAAAATTTTGTGAACAGCTGGCGTTCACTACTGAGTTTGCCGTGCGAACCCGTTCGCTTTGCGAGCTGCCATCGAACCCCAAAATCCCATACAAAAACCAGAGGGTTTCCATTTTGTCTCTCGCTCGCCACCCTCATTCGCTTTGCGAATCCACTCGCTGGGACATTCGCTTTGCGAATTAAATGTCACACTTCAGAATTCATTCCAGCATCATCAAACAAATTATCGTGCATTCGCTGCACTGCTCGCTTTGCGAGTCTGGGGCGAGTGTTCACCGTGCGAAGGAAACGTTCGCTTTGCGAACCTGCGATTTCAGGAAATCGATGCTACACATCAGTAGCATATCAGACCCAAATGCTCTTAAGATTTCAACCCCAATTACCCCAAAAACATTCCTACAACATTCCTAAGGCATTATGGTAATCAATGGCATAAAACCTATGACAATTAGGTCGATTAGTTACACTATTCGAAACCTCAAATCACCTAAACCTTCACAAATTCTCAAGATTCTCATAAACCCCATAATTCCCTTTCACCACAAGGTCGAAACAACATCGACATGGAAAATCACCCTCAAGGTATATTTTATCCGATTCAATTCAACCCTTAATAATTGATTCACAAAATACCCTCCAATCATCAGTTTACTCATAAATCCCGTAAACCCACATAACATCAAAATCCGCTTTAAATACATCGAATTCCTATATTGAAAACAATGAATGGCAATACTCCTCATACATTAGATTGTCGATTCGAAGCTTTCTCTATTGAGTCTTTGGAAACCTTCTCGAATCCTCGCCTTTTCCTTTTTCCTCAGAGCTCTCACTTCTTTCCTTCTTTTTCACGGTCTAACAAAATGAATCCTATTCCTCTCAAAATTCTTCTTTTGTTAAACCTTCCTCTTGGGCTTCTAAAATGGGTTTTCCCAATAATACCATCACTAATCCTCCTCAAAAGTCCATCTTACCCTTAATTCCTCTAATATTATTTAAAATAAATAATAATACAATATATTCCATGATATATACTATTATTTAATTAAATAACTAAAACTCCACAATATTACCAACATCAACCAAAACCACCAAAATTCACAAAAATGCACGAATATTATATTTAAATAAATTAAATAAATATTCTTACAAAATTTGGGGTGTTACAATTTTTATTTCATCCCTAGTTTATCTTTTTCGTCTGTTTTGTCAACATAAACATAACATGACATACATCCATTTATTAATACATGCATAATTTATGATCATTTTGCATTTTCGTGATCTTATTTGCTTCACTTACTTTGGTTGTGTTTATCCCCAGGTAATGTTTTTCCTCTCTCCAAATAGAGTTGTCAACCTTAAGCAGAAAGTGT
Source organism: Lathyrus tuberosus (assembly GCA_022829125.1). Taxonomy (NCBI): domain Eukaryota; kingdom Viridiplantae; phylum Streptophyta; class Magnoliopsida; order Fabales; family Fabaceae; genus Lathyrus; species Lathyrus tuberosus. The sequence goes on along the minus strand of JALAZF010000177.1, from coordinate 4,580,088 downwards.
ATATCCTTTCTTACTCCCCGCTGATTTTATTCCTCGTGGGAGATTTTTGCTTTAGATTTCCTTTCCATTTCTGAATAGGGTAAACCCCAGTTGAGTTCATTCCTCATTGAGCAGAGTCTTGTTTAAGTGTTTCTCTTTAGTTTATTCCTGGATTGAACCTAGTCTCTAACAATTCTAGTTTTGAATCTCTCTAGGCTGTAAAACATAGATTGAGAGTGCATTTATTTTGCACCTTTGAATACTTTGTCTCCCCAGGAAGAATCTGTTCTTGTGGACCCTCATTAAAGACAATCCTTTGTTCCCTGGCAGTGTTGTTGTGACACTCTCTTGGAATTTATACCTAACAACAAGTGGCGGTCTCTTTATTTGAGAAGCTTGTTTTGTTCGCGGATTTCCTTTTGGATGACAAATGGAAGTCTCTTTTCGAGCAGTTTTTCTATCCCCAGCAAATTTATCAGCATATCAATTTTTCTTCCATCAAATGGCATCTCTCCGGAAGTCTCGTCAGAGAAGTTTGTTGAAGATTATTACAAGTGTTTCATCAAATGGAATCTCTCCGGAAGTCCCATCAGAGAAATTTTTTGAAGACTTTTACAAGTGTCTTTTTTATCTTTATTTGAGATAACATATTACAAGAATTTGTATTTCCTCCAATACAATTTCAAATTACAGCTAGTAACATTATCCCCAGTGAGTTCGTTATCAAAATTACTCTTCCATCAAATGGCATCTCTCCAGAAAAGTCGCGTCAGAGAAGTTTGGTGAAGATTGTTACAGATGATAACCTCTTTATTTGTGAAATCTGTTTTGCAAGTCAACCGGTTCACAACTTTTTCAAAGATCCCCGACAAAGTTATTGATCCTCAATGACGATATTTTCCAAGTGGAATTACCCTCTTAGAAGCTTTTACATTACCCTTTCCAAGTGGAAGACTTTGTTAAAGAAGAAAATGAGACTCGTTCATGGCTTATGATCCGAATCGTAGAGAGGTTTACATTTTACCCTTTTCAAGTGGAAGACTTCATTAAAAAAGAAGCTGAGACCCATTCTTGGCTTATGATCCGAATCGTGGGGAAGTTTACATTTTACCCTTTTCAAGTGGAAGACTTGATTAAAGAAGAAACTGAGACTCATTCGTGGCTTATGATCCAAATCGTGGGGAGGTTTTCATTTTACCCTTTTTCAAGTGGAAGACTTGATTAAAGAAGAAACTGAGACCCGTTCGTGGCTTATAATCCGAATCGTGGGGAGGTTTACATTTTACCCTTTTCAAGTGGAAGACTTGATTAAAGAAGAAACTGAGACCCGTTCGTGGCTTATGATCCGAATCGTGGGGAGGTTTACATGTTACCCTTTTCAAGTGGAAGACTTGGTTAAAGAAGAAACTAAGACCCGTTCGTGGCTTATGACCCGAGTCGTGGGGAGGTTTATTTTTACCCTTTTCAAGTGGAAGACTTGATTAAAGAAGAAACTGATACCTGTTCATGGCTTATGACCCGAGCCGTGGGGAGGTTTACTTTTGCCCTTTTCAAGTGGAAGACTTGATTAAAGAAGAAACTAAGACCCGTTCGTGGCTTATGACCCGAGTTGTGGGGAAGTTTATTGTTACCCTTTTTAAGTTGAAGACTTGATTAAAGAAGAAACTAAGACCCGTTCGTGGCTTATGATCTGAGTCGTGGGGAGGTTTATTGTTACCTTTTCTAGGTGGAAGACTTGGTTAAAGAAGAAAGTGAGACCCGTTCGTGGCTTGTGACCCAAAGCATGAGGAGGCTTACATTTTTACCCTTTCCAGGTGGAAGACTTGGTTAAAGAAGAAACTGAGACCCATTCGTGGCTTATGACCCGAGTCGTGGGGAGGTTTATTGTTACCCTTTTCAAGTGGAAGACTTGATCAAAGAAGAAACTGAGACCCATTCGTGGTTTATGACCTGATTCGTGGGGAGGTTTATCATCATTTCAAACAAATAATTTGATCACAGAAGAAGTTAAACCCTATTCCGATAGTGGAAGCTTGTTATTATTCAATTGTTAGAGTTGTGACCTCTTCCTTGGTATAGTGTCAATCTTCCCCCAATGGAGTTGCAATCGTTTCCCAGTATTTATCCCATGTGGTACCATATGTCCCACAGGAATCCTTGTCTTGCATTCATATCATATCCTAAGCATCTTTGTGATATCTTAGGGCCAAAAATTTTGCATGTTTGTATTTTAGTCTCTCTGATCATGTCGAGATGTAATTTTCAATCTTCATATCTTCGGATAGAAGAAACTTAAATAGGGGCATCTGTCATACCATAATTTTTAACCCTAAGATCCCACCTCTCTTTGCATCATCTGCAGAGCCTATCATGTCTTTCATCATGCATAATGCCCAAATTATCATCCAGAATAAACCTTTCAGATTTACAGCCAAATCAGTCAAACAAAAAGTCAATTGTGCGTAAAATCAGTAGACGAAAAGTTTCAAAATTGAGCTTGCATACGTCAGTTATATTAATCTATGTTTCGTGAAGTTTAACCTGGTGTGTTCGTTTTAATTTTTTGACTGCTTATTGGTCGCGTTTTGATTAGTCTGAGCCTTTTAACCGGGAAAATTTTATTTTCAAAATTTGACCAAACAATGTAGTTTTGCTAGTCGTTTATTTCGCGATGATCATTTTGGTGCATTCATTTTGTTTTTTCGAGCACTTCGATACCAGTCCGATTATTCGTTTTTAACCGGTTTATTTTTTATTCTTAATTAATAATCTTTTTAATTTGATCATATTTTTAATTTAGTTTTATTTTAAATATTTAATTTTAATTTCATTTATTATTTTCTTTTTTTTAATATTTAAAATTTGTTTTTTTCCATTTTGGCAACACTTGTCTACTAAGTTTTCAAAAGTCATTTGCTTTTTAGCTTCATTTGAATAAACCTAGTATATAGCATTGCCTTGCACAGACTGAGAGAGACAAGAGAGAATCTGACGCGGCACCTTAGATAGAGAGCTTTCTTGTTGCAGTTGGAAAGGAGAGTAAAAAAAACAAAAGGGAGTCATATGAATAAAAGAGAAAAAAACTTCATCTATTTTACTAGACATCACCCGTCTTCTACTTTGGGGGGGAGGGGGGACCACGAGAATCTCTCACTTCTTTTTTCCTCATTTTCAACTAAAACCCACAACATCATCTTCATATTTGTCTCACACAACAACAAAGCCTCACCCTCTTCTCTACTTTTACACCACCTTATTTCTACTCTCACTCTCCAACACAAACCAATAACAACACCTTGCACCATGTAACATCATCTTATTCACCAACTCAAAACCTTCTTCAAACTTCCTCATTCTTATAACAACACAACCAACATAACTTCCTCATCTCACCACTCAACCATCCATCTTCTTCACCTCACAACAAACATTCACCACCGACCTTATTACCGCCTCTCATCGAACTCTTGAAGCAAGCGGCAACATGCCTTACTGGCATGGATCAATCCCCTTCAGCTTTCGTATTAGAGTCAATGAAGCCTTTTTTTTAAATTTAATTGTTAATCCAGAATTGGTAAAGCACTAAGAAGGAGATTTATGCTTTTAGAAAAAAAAAGGTTAGCTCTCCAAAATAGGGATGATCATGATCATGATAATGATGATATCAGAATGATCCATGTCAAGGATCATGATGATGATGAGCAAGATGTTGAGTTTAAAGAACGCGATGATTTTAAAGTGCACTGTGCTTCTTGTGGTGATAGCGCTAGCAGAGGAGTATATGAGCGGTTAAGTGGATCTAAGAAGAACTTGAAACAAATCCACAGCCAAGAAGATGGTAATAATACTCTTAGTAATTCTTCAAATTGTCAAGATTAGTTCAACCAAGGTTCGCATCCACACGGACAAACAGTTCATTCTGACGGTAACCAAGTTTTACCTAAAAACACGAGAGCTACATGGTTACTGAAGCAATTGGTTGACATTCAGCAAGTTCAATTATAGGAGAAAAAGCTACAAATTCAGGCCGGGACGTTGGAATTAGAGAAACAAAGATTCAAGTGGAAGAGGTTTAGTAAAAAAAAGGACCAGTAGTTGGAGAATATGAGTCTAGAAAACGAAAGAATGACGCCTGAAAATGAACGCATGGCTTTAGAGTTGAAGAGAAAGGAAATGGGCATTAGCTTTAACTAGGTCAGCAATCTTGCAAACTCTATCTTTTTCGATGTATTTAGTAAGATGTTGTAATCTGTTTAGTTCAAAAAAGAATGGATTTTTATTGGGGAAGTTTGGAAATCATTAACTCCCCCTCCTATATTTTTAATCACCCATTTTCTTCTATTTTTGCTTCCCTTTACATTTTTCTCATATATTTTCTTTTCCTTTTTTTATTTCATTTTTTTTTAACTTCTTTCCTTTTCCTTAATATATTTATTTATTTTGTTCACACATTGAAAAACTAAAAAAATATATTTTATTTATATTTTGAATATTTTTTTATCATTTTATATTTTATATAAAAACCTAAAATTGTTTCATTTGTTCTTATCTTTGGTTATGATCGATCATGTTGATTTATTGTTTATTTATTGACTTGCTATGGCTCTTTGGTGGATGAATGTTTGACTTTTCTTTCATATGCTTTTGTGATAAATATAATGATCATGCTATACTTTGATTTGTTACTCTTGTCTTGATTCATAAGTTGATTCTTGAGGTATGATACTTGTATGTTTTTCATGAGATGGTTACTTGACTTTTGTCCATGCCTTAAGCTTGATACTTGATGATGATGTATCCATGTGATTTTTGTGCATTGACTTGAATCTTACTATACTTGAAATGCATGAATAACTTGGCTTGCTTGTTTTGAATAATGATCTTTGACATGTATTGATATCTTTGTACTATTGACTTGAGGATTTCATGATATATATGATTAGGGTTTTCATTTAAGACCACTTGAGATACTTTGTCTTGTGAGTTTGTGTTGATTACATGCCTTGATGTTTGCTTTACACATGTATTGCTACTTGTTTATGAGTTCAGCTTTGACACTTGAGGCTTTATTTTGTGGTTCTTGAGTACTACCCTCATGATGTATAACTTGTTTGACATTCACTTATGGCTTTTGAATCTTTATGTCGCTTGTGTTAAATCCAAGGGAAGGGCTTATAGTTGACCTTTTGTCATGTACATATGCATTGTGCATCTTATTACCTCAATCCCCATCTTTTGTTTTATTGTTCACCCTTAGATTATTTACCTTAGATTGTTTACCTTAGGTTGTTTACTCTTTGGTTGTTTACCCTTAGATGATTCACTATTAGGTTTCCCTTTTCTAACTTGAACCTTTTAATAAGAAACCTTGACATTAGGTAATTGATTTTTCAAACTCTTTTTTCTTAATAAATTCTTCAAGATATCTTAAGCATGTCTGAATCCTTTCATTAGACTAAAACACACAAACCTCATTCAAATCTTTTGCCACTTGGCTTTTCACTTTAAAACCTTTTCTTAAAAGAGATTAGACATGAGTCATCCCTAGTTGAGATATAATTCTCCTACCCCATAACATTGTTGAGATAGATGTTGATTCTTTTCCACTAGAGGGAGGTATGATGCATACTTGTTGATTATATATCCAAGTTGGAGCCCTTCTCTCACTGTGAAGCAAAGATCCATCTTTCATATGTTTGTGGTGGATTAGTTAAGTATTCTCCTTAAGATAACGACTTGTCTCTTCTTCATTAAAATCCACCATAACAGACCCTTTTTCTCTTTATACCCCGAACTACGAGGTTTTGATCCATCATTGGTACGTATGCACAAGACTTCATGTCTTGCCAATCACAAAAACAGTAAAAAACACTTCTCTTCTCATCTCCCCAATCTTTTTCAGCAAACACTTTTGACCAACACAAATATTTCAAGTGGTTTCTATAGGATACTATAAATACTTAGGGTGCTAGTACCTTCCCTTAGTATAACCAACCCCCGTACCTTAGATCTATTCTCTTGCTTAGTTTTTAGTTTTACTTTATGCTTTGCATGTTTACTTTGGGTTTATTCGTTCTTTTCCCCTTCCATTGGAAAAATAAAAGATCGGTGGTGATATCTAGTTTTTGTGAGTCTAGCTAACCAATAGCTATGATCTTTGATTCTTCACCGCGACAGGGAAAAACTGTAAGCCCTCATTAAGAAAAAAGACCACTTGGGACAGATTCGTACAACAGAGCCTTCAGAATATGAGTACTCTTACTAAATCACTTCTTCCTTTGCCAAACACTCGTTCTTGAGGGACGATGTAATGTTATATGTTTACTGGGCTCTAAGAGAAGACAAATTACATAAAGGCGAGAGGGGGCCAAAAAATGGGTGAGGGGCGAGTCCTATAACAAAGCCCATGGATGCCCAAAATAGGCCATGATGCCGCCAAAAATGGGCCATGAAGTCTACTGTTAGGCTTAGTCCAACCATACTGTTTTCCACTCGTCTAGAAGACATGGGGATAACGTGACCTACAACAACAGGCTAGAAGAACGGGTCAACTGAGGAATAACCCATTCCTCCTCATGATCTAGTAGTGAGGGGAAGTTACTTTTCTTAAATCATGGCCAAAGAGGCCTCTATAAATACATCTCCGCAAGGGGATAGAAGAGACATGCTCTAAGTCATACACACTCTTTATAACTAAAATAACACCATTCTTGTTACCACAAACAACCTAATCACACTCCTGCAATCGTAGTAGCGACGGTCACCAATAGGGCTTCTCACCTCACGTGAGCTTGTCTCTTGAATAGCCTCAAACACCACCGTACAGGGCTTCTCGCCGCCGTGAGTAAGAGGTCACCACCAAAACATGTTATACACCACCTTTGAGTCTCCCTGCCCTTGCAGGGAAACACACACACCTGTACTTGTTGACCAATACAAGTTACAAGTGGTTCAGGTACACGATTTCCAGGTGTTTCAGGTTCAAGTACATGATTTGCAAGTGGGTGAGAGGCCTGTGTTGTAGGCTGTAATGCCCTATTTCGATTATTTCGTTACTTGATTATTGTATAGTATTTGGTGTATGTTAGTAGTAATGATAATAATATGATTGCATGAATATTATTGCTATTATTATTTGATGATTATTACTATGGGTGAAATATTAGTATTATTAATATTGTGGTGTAATTATTGTTTTTACTATGGGATGGTAATTGTAATTATTATTACCATTATTATTATTATTACTATTAGATTTATTTTTATTAATTGTTACTATTACTATTACTATTATTATAATTATAAGTAATGGGGTAGTAAAATAAGTGGGTAGGTTTAGTGGAGAATTTAGAGAATAGTTAGTAAGAAAATTATGAAAGATATAATTTTAAGAGATAATTAGAAGTTAGTGGAATTATTAGAGAGAGGAGATAGTAAGAGTTTTATGAGAATTATATATGGAAAGAAATAGAAAGGAAAAGAAAGAAAGGAAAAGGAAATAGAAAGGAAAGAAAAGAAAAGCAAAGGAAGAAAGGAGAAAGGGAAAGAAGAACAAAAACCTACAAGAAGAAGGTGAAGAATCAAAGAGGTAAGGGGGAGAATTCTTGTTATTATGGGAGTATATGATTGGGATCAATGGGTAGTATAACATACTAGGAGAATTGGTTTGATTTCTATCAATTTCAATTGTTAGGTTTTGTGTATGAATTTAGGAAATTGATGGTAGAAAACATGTTTTAAGATTCCTAATAGTTGCTATATGATGTATATAGGTTGTATAACAATTTGTTTCATGAAAAATGATGGATTTATGAGGTTTTATGTTGATTTTCGTAGCTGACAGTAACATTTCCGAAAACAGCAGTTTTCTGGTTTTATAACAGTATTTTTCGCAACAGTAATTTTCTGGTTTTGACAGCATTTTGTAAAACTTGTAAATTCAATAACTTTTGAACCGTAACTCCGTTTTAGGTGCCGTTTGGACCGTTACGAAGCTAAGAATATTATCTATAATGTGATATTCATTTTGATAGCAGTGGATTAATATTTATTGAGGGAATCCAATGTGGATGTATGTTGTATGTATGTTATATTTCTTGAAAATGTTTGAGAATTATAACATTTGATATGTTGAGATTTTGAGATTTGGATCCAAAACTTTTGTGTTAGAAATCAAGTTTTAAGGTTCCTAATTGTTGATACATGATAGATATAGGTTGCTATGTATTTAGTTTGTATTATAGTGATGTTTAGATGAGATTTTTAGTGGAAAGTGTGCAAAACCCGTAGATGGTGCAGGGGCAATTTTCTGGTTTTGGGAAAATTTCAAATGGGCATAACTTTTGATCCGTAACTTCGTTTTGGTCGTCGTTCGAAGCGTTGGGAAGCTAATTAAATATTCTTTCTAATAGGATTGGGTTGGAGGATAGTAGATGATTTTATTTAGGTGTGGTTGTGAAAACATTGGGTTGTCGGATGTTTTGTTGTCTAACTAGCGTGCAATTGGTGTATTTGTGCGTATTAGGCTAATGCCATATAAATGTGGATTGTTTGTGCCATTTATAGGTGTTTAGCAATTGTGTTGTGAATTGTTTCTGGGGGTAGCCATATGGCGTGAATCCTAGTGAATAAATGATGAATGCGATTGTGTAATATCGTGCATTGATGAAACTTGAATAACATGAATCGGTGTATTCTATATATGTTATTTTGTCGTGAATGTGATAACTTGATTTAATGACGTTGATGAACGACGATGAAGGCTTATGCCAATGATGATGATGATGTACATTTTGTACAGTGTTGAGAGCCGAGTGCTCAGTGTTGTTGATTGTGTTGTTGTATTTTTGTTTTGATGATGATGATGATGGCCTAAAAATTATGGCAAACACGATGGCTTGTTTTGGCACATGTTGTATACCGTTGTTCGGTAGTTGCATTTTGCGTTGTTGTTGTTGTGACGTTGTGGTTATTGTTGCATGCATACATTGCATTGATTAAGTTGGCATTGATGGCACCTGTTTAAGTTGGCCTTGATGGCATCCGATTAAGTTGAAAATGCCTCGATAACCTGGCATATGTTTAAGTTGGGAGTTTACTCCAAATGGTACCACATGCATGGTGTCGTGTCAGCATTATGCATTGCACATTATTTTGATTGATGTTGTAGCGACGAATCCGATTTTGATAACTGGAAATTATTCTTGATGTGTGATTATGATGTTGTATATTTGTTGTTATGTGATGTTCGATTTGGTTTTGTAACATGAGATAATTGGTTAATTATTACATGTATGTTACATTGTGGTAATTGTGCCATATGCGATAATTGATGAATTTCTATACTTGTAATGCTTATAATTAAATTACTTTGCTATATAAAATATGTGAGCCATGTTGTATAGATGTTTGAGAAGTGTGATGAATTCTTGATGTATGTATGTTGTACATTGCTCATGATTATATATTTTCATAATGATGTGAATTCTCACCCTTCTGTTGGAATATGCTTTTTACGGCATAGTGCAGGTAATCAAGAAGGATAGTTGTTACTTTCGCTAGTTCGAGTCGGTGTCGTTTGCTCTGATACGTAACACTCGGGGGGATGAACGCTTGATGTTTATTTTTATTTGTTGTTTTTATGTTGAAGATTTTGAGAGTAATGTAACTCTCTTTTATTTGAATAGTTGTTGGCATATTTTTTTTATGAGAAATATGTTGTTGAATAATTATAATGTTTTCCGCTTTGTTATTAATAAAGAAGTTGAAGTTTTGAAAATTATATGATGATTTGTTTGTCGGTTCATCCAAAGTGTTATGTATCTATGTTGTTATTAATTGCAACATGTGTTTTGCTATGTCGAAGACTTGTGACATCCTGTTTCATTATGTTTGTTTTTGAAATTTTCAATTTACTCTGATAGTATGCATTTAAATTGCCGACGGGGAACCAGGGTGTTACAATTTGGTATCAGAGCAGGTCGGTCTGTCCGGCCAGTGTTGTCTAATGTTGTTTCTTCCTTAGTACTCGACTTGTGTGTGGAACACTGTCGGTGCTTGTTTGTTAGTAGTTTCTAGTAGTTGTCTGCAGGTTGGTTTGAATTAAGTGGGGGAGAAGTTTGCTCCCGTACGTGTTGTTGGTATGTAGAAGTTGTTTCAAGGTGATGTTTCTTGCAAGAGTGCATATGTTGGAGCGATGTTATTGCGGACCGGCGAGAGTTTGGACTCGCGAATCCGTATCAGTCAAGTTGGAGATGTGCGTAGAGTCTGGACGGTGAATCAAAGATGATTGAAATTAAGGAATGATTCCGAATGGAATGATAAGTTGGTGGATTAATTCGGTAAGTTGTATGTCTTGAGTATAGTTGGATTAAAGTTGAGTGATTTTCGTAGTTGGACGAAAAGGAGGATGTTGATAGATCTTGGAAGCAAGAGAGGGAAATGGAACTTATGTTCATCGACCTCAAATTCTGGTTTTTGTGATTTTGGAGCAGCTGTTAGTAAACGAGGTATAACTTTTGACTCGTGATTCGGATGGAAGCGGTTCTGGACTTTTTGGAAAGCTTACGAAATTCCCTACAATTTGCATACAAGGTTTGCCTTCAGGAGGTTTGTGTAGAGGGAGAAAGGTGCATTTTATTGTTTGGGTCTGATGCTGATTTTTGGAAAATTCTGCATACGGAAATTCTGAACCAGTCCCGTTATGTGGCTGATAACTTTTTACTCGTAAGTCGGACTTACGCGATTCTGGAAGTTCTGAAATCTACACAAAATTCTCTTCATTTTGGAATATTATTTTGTGATAGAGAGATCTGTATTGAAGGAGATATATATGGTTGAAGTTGAGCGACATTTGCTGAAAAATTTGGAAGGATGAAAACAAGTGTGGAATATTATTAAGAATAAAATGTTGGTATTTGTAAGATGTGACTGTATCGGAGAATGCTTGGAGATGCAATTTATGTTGAATGAGGATGATTAAGACGATGATGTTAAGTAAAGGTAATGTTGAGAGAAATGTGAATGTTGATTTGTGTTGCTAAGAATTTTCACCTTGGTTGAAAGTTGTAATTGGAGCAAACTGAATTGGATCGTTCTCAATGTTGTAGCGATTTCGGTGTTGGAAAAATATTTAAAGTCGTGTTGTACTATGGACGTGCATAAGAGGATGCGTAACGGATTTTGAACGTTTTTGTATCGTTGACGAAGTTGAAACTAAAGAAACTAAGAGTGGCATTGGTAAGCCTTAGAAAGTTGGAGGAGCATTATGCTTACGGACTTTGGGCACAAGTTGAAGTACGCTATTGTGTTGGGTACTGATGATTTATTTCACCATTATGGTTGTCGGCTGTCTATTGACAAATTGAGGAACTGATCACCCTTAATCCATTGTTAATAGTAGACGGAGTCATAATTGATGGATAGATGTGTCGTGCCAACTAGTATAGTATGTACGTTGAATTGGTTGAGGTCAAGCCGAGCGCTTGAGCATTGTTTATTTTGTCGATGAAGATTCATGTAAGCATATTAGTTGAATTTAAGAATGATTGCATGAGGTTGTGATTGGATTAATGAGTAGTATGGAGACTCACAGTCGAGTCCTAGATAACTTGAGTCGTTGTTGTCATGAAGCGAATGGCTAGTATGCCTTAAGGTGTATGTATGGAGTATGAAGCGTATCTTCCATATTTGTTTGGATGAGTTGGAACTGGTGGTTGTTGCGAATGTTTTGAGCTGTTATAAAATCAGAAGGAGAACGCATAGAATGTTTGAAAGTTGAGTTGTGATTATTAAAAGAAGTGGAATTATAAGTTGGTTTATTAAGGTACGATTTTGGTTGGAAAAAGAGGAGTTACTCGGTTGTGTTGATTCGGACAAGAATTTATGGAGCACTATGTCAATATAAGTAGGAATCGATGGTTTGGTATGTTGAATTAGTTGGAAGTGAAGAAGATGAGTTATCTTGTTGGATTTAGTTGGACCCATGTACCATATGTGGTTGTAATGTTGTTATATGTTTAAGACGATTTTGGAGAATGTGTTATTAAAAGATGGTAAAGTTGTAGTTATGTTTTATGACAATTGGGAATTCTTGGAAGTATATGAATATCTCATCCAAGATTTGGAAGTAGTCGTCGTTGTAACTATGTTGAATGTTCCGAGGTGTTGTCTTACGGATCTAAGTTTGAAGTATTCGGTAACTACGAGAGCGTAGAATACCTGTTGGAACGGAATTTCCAAAGAGTTAAGTAGAAAGCCTTGGTATTATGTCGATTTTGATGATTGGAAGTTGGAGGTCAACTGAGTAGAGTTAGTACCTGGAGAGTAATCAGAGTGCGCAGCGAACGCGTAGTGTATTGCGGTTGTTCAGACGTGAATCGTACCGATGTTGATATTTGATTATGTTGATGTTGTGTTTAAGTTGGTATTCTTATGTTGTTGTGTTATGGTTCTTAAACCGGTAAATTCTTAAGTTGGTTACTTCTTGTGTTGCGATGTTAGTTGTCAAATGCATCACTTGGGTAGTATTCGCGTTGTTGTCGCCGTTGAGGTTAAGAACCGTGTTTGTGTTATACGTGGGTTGCCTTCAGAGTATGGAGAAAAGGATCGTATATGTGTTTTGGTGTTGATTACGTTGCTGCGGTAATGATGCGATGTTGTATAGTCGAGTATAGGCAAGTGAGGGTTGTTACTATGTTGTAAGGTGATTGTTTCAAGGTATTACTAAAATGGTTGGCGAATAGTAACGATCATGTTGTAAGAGTAATTGAAGTATCGGAGTATACGTATTGGGTTTAAACCGTGATTGAGTTATTGTTGGACTGGAAGATTAAATACGAGAGTTGGGATAAGGTTGGTGGTGTCGGATAGATTTTCGAGGACGAAAATATCCTAAGTGGGGGAGAGTTGTAACGCCCTATTTCGATTATTTCGTTACTTGATTAATGTATAGTATTTGGTGTATGTTAGTAGTAATGATAATAATATGATTGCATGAATATTATTGCTATTATTATTTGATGATTATTACTATGGGTGAAATATTAGTATTATTAATATTGTGGTGTAATTATTGTTTTTACTATGGGATGGTAATTGTAATTATTATTACCATTAGTATTATTATTACTATTAGATTTATTTTTATTAATTGTTACTATTACTATTACTATTATTATAATTATAAGTAATGGGGTAGTAAAATAAGTGGGTAGGTTTAGTGGAGAATTTAGAGAATAGTTAGTAAGAAAATTATGAAAGATATAATTTTAAGAGATAATTAGAAGTTAGTGGAATTATTAGAGAGAGAAGATAGTAAGAGTTTTATGAGAATTATATATGGAAAGAAATAGAAATGAAAAGAAAGAAAGGAAAAGGAAATAGAAAGGAAAGAAAAGAAAAGCAAAGGAAGAAAGGAGAAAGGGAAAGAAGAACAAAAACCTACAAGAAGAAGGTGAAGAATCAAAGAGGTAGGGGGGAGAATTCTTGTTATTATGGGAGTATATGATTGGGATCAATGGGTAGTATAACATACTAGGAGAATTGGTTTGATTTCTATCAATTTCAATTGTTAGGTTTTGTGTATGAATTTAGGAAATTGATGGTAGAAAACATGTTTTAAGATTCCTAATAGTTGCTATATGATGTATATAGGTTGTATAACAATTTGTTTCATGAAAAATGATGGATTTATGAGGTTTTATGTTGATTTTCGTAGCTGACAGTAACATTTCCGAAAACAGCAGTTTTCTGGTTTTATAACAGTATTTTTCGCAACAGTAATTTTCTGGTTTTGACAGCATTTTGTAAAACTTGTAAATTCAATAACTTTTGAACCGTAACTCCGTTTTAGGTGCCGTTTGGACCGTTACGAAGCTAAGAATATTATCTATAATGTGATATTCATTTTGATAGCAGTGAATTAATATTTATTGAGGGAATCCAATGTGGATGTATGTTGTATGTATGTTATATTTCTTGAAAATGTTTGAGAATTATAACATTTGATATGTTGAGATTTTGAGATTTGGATCCAAAACTTTTGTGTTAGAAATCAAGTTTTAAGGTTCCTAATTGTTGATACATGATAGATATAGGTTGCTATGTATTTAGTTTGTATTATAGTGATGTTTAGATGAGATTTTTAGTGGAAAATGTGCAAAACCCGAAGCTGGTGCAGGGGCAATTTTCTGGTTTTGGGAAATTTTCAAATGGGCATAACTTTTGATCCGTAACTTCGTTTTGGTCGTCGTTCGAAGCGTTGGGAAGCTAATTAAATATTCTTTCTAATAGGATTGGGTTGGAGGATAGTAGATGATTTTATTTAGGTGTGGTTGTGAAAACATTGGGTTGTCGGATGTTTTGTTGTCTAACTAGCGTGCAATTGGTGTATTTGTGCGTATTAGGCTAATGCCATATAAATGTGGATTGTTTGTGCCATTTATAGGTGTTTAGCAATTGTGTTGTGAATTGTTTCTGGGGGTAGCTTTATGGCGTGAATCCTAGTGAATAAACGATGAATGCGATTGTGTAATATCGTGCATTGATGAAACTTGAATAACATGAATCGGTGTATTCTATATATGTTATTTTGTCGTGAATGTGATAACTTGATTTAATGACGTTGATGAACGATGATGAAGGCTTATGCCAATGATGATGATGATGTACATTTTGTACAGTGTTGAGAGTCGAGTGCTCAGTGTTGTTGATTGTGTTGTTGTATTTTTGTTTTGATGATGATGATGATGGCCTAAAAATTATGGCAAACACGATGGCTTGTTTTGGCACATGTTGTATACCGTTGTTCGATAGTTGCATTTTGCGTTGTTGTTGTTGTGACGTTGTGGTTATTGTTGCATGCATACATTGCATTGATTAAGTTGGCATTGATGACACCTGTTTAAGTTGGCCTTGATGGCATCCGATTAAGTTGAAAATGCCTCGATAACCTGGCATATGTTTAAGTTGGGAGTTTACTCCAAATAGTACCACATGCATGGTGTCGTGTCAGCATTATGCCTTGCACATTATTTTGATTGATGTTGTAGCGACGAATCCAATTTTGATAACCTGAAATTATTCTTGATGTGTGATGATGATGTTGTATATTTGTTGTTATGTGATGTTCGATTTGGTTTTGTAACATGAGATAATTGGTTAATTATTACATGTATGTTACATTGTGGTAATTGTGCCATATGCGATAATTGATGAATTTCTATACTTGTAATGCTTATAATTAAATTACTTTGTTATATGAAATATGTGAGCCATGTTGTATAGATGTTTGAGAAGTGTGATGAATTCTTGATGTATGTATGTTGTACATTGCTCATGATTATATATTTTCATAATGATGTGAATTCTCACCCTTCTGTTGGAATATGCTTTTTATGGCATAGTGCAGGTAATCAAGAAGGATAGTTGTTACTTTCGCTAGTTCGAGTCGGTGTCGTTTGCTCTGATACGTAACACTCGGGGGGATGAACGCTTGATGTTTATTCTTATTTGTTGTTTTTATCTTGAAGATTTTGAGAGTAATGTAACTCTCTTTTATTTGAATAGTTGTTGGCATATTTTTTTTATGAGAAATATGTTGTTGAATAATTATAATGTTTTCCGCTTTGTTATTAATAAAGAAGTTGAAGTTTTGAAAATTATATGATGATTTGTTTGTCGGTTCATCCAAAGTGTAATGTATCTATGTTGTTATTAATTGCAACATGTGTTTTGCTATGTCGAAGACTTGTGACATCCTGTTTCATTATGTTTGTTTTTGAAATTTTCAATTTACTCTGATAGTATGCATTTAAATTGCCGACGGGGAACCAGGGTGTTACAATTTGGTATCAGAGCAGGTCGGTCTGTCCGGCCAGTGTTGTCTAATGTTGTTTCTTCCTTAGTACTCGACTTGTGTGTGGAACACTGTCGGTGCTTGTTTGTTAGTTGTTTCTAGTAGTTGTCTGCAGGTTGGTTTGAATTAAGTGGGGGAGAAGTTTGCTCCCGTACGTGTTGTTGGTATGTAGAAGTTGTTTCAAGGTGATGTTTCTTGCAAGAGTGCATATGTTGGAGCGATGTTATTGCGGACCGGCGAGAGTTTGGACTCGCGAATTCGTATCAGTCAAGTTGGAGATGTGCGTAGAGTCTGGACGGTGAATCAAAGATGATTGAAATTAAGGAATGATTCCGAATGGAATGATAAGTTGGTGGATTAATTCGGTAAGTTGTATGTCTTGAGTATAGTTGGATTAAAGTTGAGTGATTTTCGTAGTTGGACGAAAAGGAGGATGTTGATAGATCTTGGAAGCAAGAGAGGGAAATGGAACTTATGTTCATCGACCTCAAATTCTGGTTTTTGTGATTTTGGAGCAGCTGTTAGTAAACGAGGTATAACTTTTGACTCGTGATTCGGATGGAAGCGGTTCTGGACTTTTTGGAAAGCTTACGAAATTCCCTACAGTTTGCATACAAGGTTTTCCTTCAGGAGGTTTGTGAAGAGGGAGAAAGGTGCATTTTATTGTTTGGGTCTGATGCTGATTTTTGGAAAATTCTGCATACGGAAATTCTGAACCAGTCCCGTTATGTGGCTGATAACTTTTTACTCGTAAGTCGGACTTACGCGATTCTGGAAGTTCTGAAATCTACACAAAATTCTCTTCATTTTGGAATATTATTTTGTGATTGAGAGATCTATATTGAAGGAGATATATATGGTTGAAGTTGAGCGACATTTGCTGAAAAATTTGGAAGGATGAAAACAAGTGTGGAATATTATTAAGAATAAAATGTTGGTATTTGTAAGATGTGACTGTATCGGAGAATGCTTGGAGATGCAATTTATGTTGAATGAGGATGATTAAGACGATGATATTAAGTAAAGGTAATGTTGAGAGAAATGTGAATGTTGATTTGTGTTGCTAAGAATTTTCACCTTGGTTGAAAGTTGTAATTGGAGCAAACTGAATTGGATCGTTCTCAATGTTGTAGCGATTTCGGTGTTGGAAAAATATTTAAAGTCGTGTTGTACTATGGACGTGCATAAGAGGATGCGTAATGGATTTTGAGCGTTTTTGTATCGTTGACGAAGTTGAAACTAAAGAAACTAAGAGTGGCATTGGTAAGCCTTAGAAAGTTGGAGGAGCATTATGCTTACGGACTTTGGGCACAAGTTGAAGTACGCTATTGTGTTGGGTACTGATGATTTATTTCACCATTATGGTTGTCGGCTGTCTATTGACAAATTGAGGAACTGATCACCCTTAATCCATTGTTAATAGTAGACGGAGTCATAATTGATGGATAGATGTGTCGTGCCAACTAGTATAGTATGTACGTTGAATTGGTTGAGGTCAAGCCGAGCGCTTGAGCATTGTTTATTTTGTCGATGAAGATTCATGTAAGCATATTAGTTGAATTTAAGAATGATTGCATGAGGTTGCGATTGGATTAATGAGTAGTATGGAGACTCACAGTCGAGTCCTAGATAACTTGAGTCGTTGTTGTGATGAAGCGAATGGCTAGTATGCCTTAAGGTGTATGTATGGAGTATGAAGCGTATCTTCCATATTTGTTTGGATGAGTTGGAACTGGTGGTTGTTGCGAATGTTTTGAGCTGTTATAAAATCAGAAGGAGAACGCATAGAATGTTTGAAAGTTGAGTTGTGATTATTAAAAGAAGTGGAATTATAAGTTGGTTTATTAAGGTGCGATTTTGGTTGGAAAAAGAGGAGTTACTCGGTTGTGTTGATTCGGACAAGAATTTATGGAGCACTATGTCAATATAAGTAGGAATCGATGGTTTGGTATGTTGAATTAGTTGGAAGTGAAGAAGATGAGTTATCTTGTTGGATTTAGTTGGACCCATGTACCATATGTGGTTGTAATGTTGTTATATGTTTAAGACGATTTTGGAGAATGTGTTATTAAAAGATGGTAAAGTTGTAGTTATGTTTTATGACAATTGGGAATTCTTGGAAGTATATGAATATCTCATCCAAGATTTGGAAGTAGTCGTCGTTGTAACTATGTTGAATGTTCCGAGGTGTTGTCTTACGGATCTAAGTTTGAAGTATTCGGTAACTACGAGAGCGTAGAATACCTGTTGGAACGGAATTTCCAAAGAGTTAAGTAGAAAGCCTTGGTATTATGTCGATTTTGATGATTGGAAGTTGGAAGTCAACTGAGTAGAGTTAGTACCTGGAGAGTAATCAGAGTGCGCAGCGAACGCGTAGTGTATTGCGGTTGTTCAGACGTGAATCGTACCGATGTTGATATTTGATTATGTTGATGTTGTGTTTAAGTTGGTATTCTTATGTTGTTGTGTTATGGTTCTTAAACCGGTAAATTCTTAAGTTGGTTACTTCTTGTGTTGCGATGTTAGTTGTCAAATGCATCACTTGGGTAGTATTCGCGTTGTTGCCGCCGTTGAGGTTAAGAACCGTGTTTGTGTTATACGTGGGTTGCCTTCAGAGTATGGAGAAAAGGATCGTATATGTGTTTTGGTGTTGATTACGTTGCTGCGGTAATGATGCGATGTTGCATAGTCGAGTATAGGCAAGTGAGGGTTGTTACTATGTTGTAAGGTGATTGTTTCAAGGTATTACTAAAATGGTTGGCGAATAGTAACGATCATGTTGTAAGAGTAATTGAAGTATCGGAGTATACGTATTGGGTTTAAACCGTGATTGAGTTATTATTGGACTGGAAGATTAAATACGAGAGTTGGGATAAGGTTGGTGGTGTCGGATAGATTTTCGAGGACGAAAATATCCTAAGTGGGGGAGAGTTGTAACGCCCTATTTCGATTATTTCGTTACTTGATTAATGTATAGTATTTGGTGTATGTTAGTAGTAATGATAATAATATGATTGCATGAATATTATTGCTATTATTATTTGATGATTATTACTATGGGTGAAATATTAGTATTATTAATATTGTGGTGTAATTATTGTTTTTACTATGGGATGGTAATTGTAATTATTATTACCATTAGTATTATTATTACTATTAGATTTATTTTTATTAATTGTTACTATTACTATTACTATTATTATAATTATAAGTAATGGGGTAGTAAAATAAGTGGGTAGGTTTAGTGGAGAATTTAGAGAATAGTTAGTAAGAAAATTATGAAAGATATAATTTTAAGAGATAATTAGAAGTTAGTGGAATTATTAGAGAGAGGAGATAGTAAGAGTTTTATGAAAATTATATATGGAAAGAAATAGAAAGGAAAAGAAAGAAAGGAAAAGGAAATAGAAAGGAAAGAAAAGAAAAGCAAAGGAAGAAAGGAGAAAGGGAAAGAAGAACAAAAACCTACAAGAAGAAGGTGAAGAATCAAAGAGGTAAGGGGGAGAATTCTTGTTATTATGGGAGTATATGATTGGGATCAATGGGTAGTATAACATACTAGGAGAATTGGTTTGATTTCTATCAATTTCAATTGTTAGGTTTTGTGTATGAATTTAGGAAATTGATGGTAGAAAACATGTTTTAAGATTCCTAATAGTTGCTATATGATGTATATAGGTTGTATAACAATTTGTTTCATGAAAAATGATGGATTTATGAGGTTTTATGTTGATTTTCGTAGCTGACAGTAACATTTCCGAAAACAGCAGTTTTCTGGTTTTATAACAGTATTTTTCGCAACAGTAATTTTCTGGTTTTGACAGCATTTTGTAAAACTTGTAAATTCAATAACTTTTGAACCGTAACTCCGTTTTAGGTGCCGTTTGGACCGTTACGAAGCTAAGAATATTATCTATAATGTGATATTCATTTTGATAGCAGTGGATTAATATTTATTGAGGGAATCCAATGTGGATGTATGTTGTATGTATGTTATATTTCTTGAAAATGTTTGAGAATTATAACATTTGATATGTTGAGATTTTGAGATTTGGATCCAAAACTTTTGTGTTAGAAATCAAGTTTTAAGGTTCCTAATTGTTGATACATGATAGATATAGGTTGCTATGTATTTAGTTTGTATTATAGTGATGTTTAGATGAGATTTTTAGTGGAAAATGTGCAAAACCCGAAGCTGGTGCAGGGGCAATTTTCTGGTTTTGGGAAATTTTCAAATGGGCATAACTTTTGATCCGTAACTTCGTTTTGGTCGTCGTTCGAAGCGTTGGGAAGCTAATTAAATATTCTTTCTAATAGGATTGGGTTGGAGGATAGTAGATGATTTTATTTAGGTGTGGTTGTGAAAACATTGGGTTGTCGGATGTTTTGTTGTCTAACTAGCGTGCAATTGGTGTATTTGTGCATATTAGGCTAATGCCATATAAATGTGGATTGTTTGTGCCATTTATAGGTGTTTAGCAATTGTGTTGTGAATTGTTTCTGGGGGTAGCTTTATGGCGTGAATCCTAGTGAATAAACGATGAATGCGATTGTGTAATATCGTGCATTGATGAAACTTGAATAACATGAATCGGTGTATTCTATATATGTTATTTTGTCGTGAATGTGATAACTTGATTTAATGACGTTGATGAACGATGATGAAGGCTTATGCCAATGATGATGATGATGTACATTTTGTACAGTGTTGAGAGTCGAGTGCTCAGTGTTGTTGATTGTGTTGTTGTATTTTTGTTTTGATGATGATGATGATGGCCTAAAAATTATGGCAAACACGATGGCTTGTTTTGGCACATGTTGTATACCGTTGTTCGATAGTTGCATTTTGCGTTGTTGTTGTTGTGACGTTGTGGTTATTGTTGCATGCATACATTGCATTGATTAAGTTGGCATTGATGACACCTGTTTAAGTTGGCCTTGATGGCATCCGATTAAGTTGAAAATGCCTCGATAACCTGGCATATGTTTAAGTTGGGAGTTTACTCCAAATAGTACCACATGCATGGTGTCGTGTCAGCATTATGCATTGCACATTATTTTGATTGATGTTGTAGCGACGAATCCAATTTTGATAATCGGAAATTATTCTTGATGTGTGATGATGATGTTGTATATTTGTTGTTATGTGATGTTCGATTTGGTTTTGTAACATGAGATAATTGGTTAATTATTACATGTATGTTACATTGTGGTAATTGTGCCATATGCGATAATTGATGAATTTCAATACTTGTAATGCTTATAATTAAATTACTTTGGTATATGAAATATGTGAGCCATGTTGTATAGATGTTTGAGAAGTGTGATGAATTCTTGATGTATGTATGTTGTACATTGCTCATGATTATATATTTTCATAATGATGTGAATTCTCACCCTTCTGTTGGAATATGCTTTTTATGGCATAGTGCAGGTAATCAAGAAGGATAGTTGTTACTTTCGCTAGTTCGAGTCGGTGTCGTTTGCTCTGATACGTAACACTCGGGGGGATGAACGCTTGATGTTTATTCTTATTTGTTGTTTTTATGTTGAAGATTTTGAGAGTAATGTAACTCTCTTTTATTTGAATAGTTGTTGGCATATTTTTTTATGAGAAATATGTTGTTGAATAATTATAATGTTTTCCGCTTTGTTATTAATAAAGAAGTTGATGTTTTGAAAATTATATGATGATTTGTTTGTCGGTTCATCCAAAGTGTTATGTATCTATGTTGTTATTAATTGCAACATGTGTTTTGCTATGTCGAAGACTTGTGACATCCTGTTTCATTATGTTTGTTTTTGAAATTTTCAATTTACTCTGATAGTATGCATTTAAATTGCCGACGGGGAACCAGGGTGTTACATAGGCGGCTTAGGTTTAGATACATGAGTTGAAGGTGTGTCAAAGGCATGTGTTACAGGTGGGCCAGGGGCCTGAGATGCATATTTATGAGTTGCAGCAATGCCATATCTACACGGGATCCCTACCAAATCCTAAAAGTTACATGATTAAGTGTGTTTTGTAAAGTCTACAACAAAACTACCAGTGAATAATACATGTGTTACCTAAAATATTAATCTCTCTGCATATGTTGCAGACCATGTTACACTCTTTTTTATCTCTCTATCTAATCTCCTAAGTGGCTTAGACATTATCTCCCCTTGTATTTTTATATATTTTCCCTAACTGTGGCAAACCTACCCATAAGGTAATTCCTCATCCACTAAAACATTGTGATAATATGGTTGTCCCTATGTAGAAATATAGTGACATTACATGATTCACTATGATTTTTCATTAGAACATCACACTTAGAGTAAAATATATATGCATGCTTACACCATTTGTGCTTGGGAAAAACATTTAACCATTCAAAAGCATCTAAAGACACCTCCTTAATTTGCATCATCTTAGCTTCATGTGCTTCATAGTAGGTTGTCTTTGCTGCTGCCATCATTAGATCTCTAAACAATGTACCACCTCCAAATTTCTTTTTGAAGTTAGCATACAAATGCCTAACACAAAACATGTGTTCATATTCAGGGTATTCCTCTTCAAAAAAAAATTTGTTGATCAGAAATGAAGCTCCATCTACTATCACCAATATATTCAAGAAGTATCTTAATAAACCAGGTCCAATAGCCCTTGGTTTCATTCTCTACAACCCCAAAAGCAACAAGAAAATAGTGATCATTAGGATCCCTTCCAAGAACAATCAATAATATTCCACCATATTTGGAATTTAAGTCGTATCCATCTAAACCTATAAAGGGTCGACAAATTTGTGTCAATACCTTTTTTGTCTCATCAAAATACATGTAACATCTCTCAAACCTTGGTTGCAAGCCTGGTCCAGACTATTAATGTTTAACTTGAATGTGTTTCCTAATGAAGCCCTCCTTAATTCAATTCCATATGACCATAATATACCATATGCTTATTTGAGTCCTCTTCTATAATTTTTCTAGCAAAATGCATAATTTTGAAATCCCTACAACCAGTGATCTCAATTGCAAACCTCAACCTTACATCTGAAACTAATTCATTTAACTTCATCTTACTATGGTTCTTCAAGTTGTCAACAATCATTTTACCAAACCATTTAGCCTTGGCACTCTTATTGAAGATCTTTCAGCCACATTTATATTTGTGAAACAAAATCTTTATCTTAAATGTTGTTCGTCTTAAAACCTTGTTGCATAGAACATTGCAGTTACAAAGCTTCTTATTCTTACATATAACCCTACGCATCATGACATCATTTTTGAAAAATCTAACCTCTCTACCATTCAAAACATTGTACTCTAGTATAGTCTTTTTGAATTGCTTCAAAGAGGAAAATTTCATTCCAACCTTGAATGTGAAATCCTTTGTCATTGTTCCTTCTTCATTAAACCTAATCAATATAGGCATGTCCTCACAACTATCTTCATCTTCCTTACTATCAAGTTCATCAGTCATGGAATATTCTTCTATGACATGATCCTTTTCCATGTCTTTTGTGGCAAAAATATGATTGGGTTCTTCACTGGTGGTAGAACCATTAACATCATCCCTTACGGTATCACCTTCAGTCAACCCTTCATCAAACCTTTCATCAAAGTCTTTATTAAAATCATGCATTCTCTCTTCTTCACTTTCTTAAAAGGGTATACCATTGATAGTTTCATCACTTTATTCACTGCACTGACCATCATTCTCGTCATTCTCAACACTTTGAAGCCCCTTATTTTTCCCTCTTAACATCTCCATATATGTGAACTCACATGTAGATGGTTTGGCCTCAGTATAAATTTTAACTTCACATTGATTCTTCTCAGCAAACATTTATAAAAATGTTGCATCCTCATCATTACTAAAGGGTTTAAGATCTTTTTCCAAACAACCACCTTCATGTTTCCACCACGTTTTCACACCAACAACATTAAACTCTGAATCCACAATCTTAATTAGATCACGAGCTTCAAAGAAGGATCAGTAATCACTGTCTTGTCCATTGTATGCATACATATCCACACCTTCATATCTTAACTTGGGGTCTTTTATAAAACAACCCTTAGTGTAAAATACCTCCTTAAATAAGGCTATCTCCTATAAATTACACATACGGTAAGGGTCAAATTGGTAATAATTTCACATAACCACAAATATTCAGCCAATATAACATCAATGTGTAACTACCATAAAGAAATTTGGGTCAAATTCAAACTAAAGTTGATGATATGTTATTATATTCCATTATTTTAACATTTCAATTCAGAAACCATAGAAACTGTGGGACATAGTAATTCTAAAAAACTGAAAAAGAGAAAGAGACAATTCTAAAAAATGAGAAACAGAAAGAGACATGTGGGACAAACCTGTCTGAAACACACCATACGAAACACCAAAGACCACAACTTTCAATGACTAACCAACTTCAAGGACCACACCAACCTTCGTACACAACAATTAACTTCATAATGACTTCAATGGTGAGAAAAAATCTGGCAAGCATGAAACACAATTTGGATATCCTAGGGTTTCTAGAGACACAATGGTAAATAATTTTAACATTTACAATGCAGCAAATCCACTGTATAATCCAAAGTGGCATACATTTTAACTGTTAACTTTCATTTATTGGCCACATGTACTGCCATGTCACCTTCCGTTAGCTAGATCTAACATCAGAGACCAAAAGTGTGGACGACAAATATTAGGAGGATGGTTCTTTAACGAAATTTTTTTGGGGGACAAAAAGTGAAAATACCTATATTTAGAGGGACTAAAAATATATTTAAGCCTTAAGTTTATTTTTCTTTGTAACTCGAAACAAAATTGTACTAATTTCTAGGGGTAACATTGCATCCTGGTTATATCTGAACCTATAAGGAGTGAAACCAGTAGCAGTTGTTTTGAAATTCCCTGTAGCCTAAAGAACTTTAGACAAGGTCTTATATCACACCTCGGCTTGTGCTCAATATTTTTCTTGATTAAGAAAAAAAATAATGAATTATTTTCCTCGACTTTCCCATTATCTTAAGTTGTAAGAATTTTCACCTTCATTGTCTTGAATCTTGGCTTTAACATTGTCGATGGTGTCGCTACGCTTGACTTCGAGTGTTATTATCCTTTGAGGATTTTAACCCACACCCTTTCAGACCAGAGCCTAAATCTGGTGCCTTAGACCACTCGACCAAACTGTCTTGTTATTTGATTTTATCAACTTTGGTTACTTATTTCATTAATTCTTAGAAAACCAAGTCAGAGCTAGTTTTAGATAGAGGATATGTGAAGATATGTAGAGTACCAACACTTGAAAATGTCTCTGATCCACTGACAAAACCTCTTGCGTAGCAAAAGCATGGTGATCATACTAGATCTATGGATACTAGGTATATGCCTGATAGACTCTAGTGCTAGTGGGAGATTGTTGGTTTAAGCCCTAGAGGTACATAGTTTATATTGAATTTGATACTTTTATCGAATTACTTATTATTATTAATAAGGCTTTTTTTTTGTTATGTTTGTTTTTCTAAAACAATAATGTCTCTAGAATATTGTTTTATTTAACAAATCATTAAGTATAACTTAATCATGAGATTCCATTAAACATAAGAAAATTATTCTTAAAGTATTTTTAGTCGAGCTTTGTTGTGAAGTGGGATAACATTAAAGCAATGAGACTATTATGTGGATAGACTAGTGATAACATCTCACAGATCATGGATAAAGAGTTATCAAGTCTTCACATAGGTATAAATATTAGGATTAATATTTATACTGGATTGACCCACCACGAGAATATTACATAGAATGTTATGCAAGTGTCATAAGTTATTCTCAAGGTAATAATGGTGTATACCAACCACCCTTCGACCTGAAACCACTATGGACTCTAGATGTGGAGTCGAGTATTTTATTGCCAATCAAACATTGTCCATAACAAGATGACTATAAATCATGTTAAGGGACATGAGTGACCTAGATGAAATTTACATATCCTGCGTAACATGATATATGTCTAAGGGTTTAATATTGAACTGGACAATGGTGGTATGGTCTATATCTTGTGTTCAATATAGACATGGGAAAAAAGGATAATTATACACATAAACATTATCACATGAAGTTTTTTTTAGATCACGTGATTTTTTCGTGACTTGGGTAGCAGTGAAGTGTTGTTAGATACTGCTCACTATTTTCATACTAAATGTTTTTTTAGGTCACATGACATTTTCGTGACTTGGGTAGTAGTGATGTGTTGCTAGATACCGCTCACTGTTTATTATATTAAATGTGTGATTTAGTATAATTATCGACGTCATAAGAACCTACAGGGTCACACACATAAAGGCATTTCAATGAGATGAAATAAATAAGTGAAGTTTATTCGATTATGTGGTCTTGTGAAGCACTAGAATTAGTTAGAGAAACGTGGTACATCGTAAGGTACGGTGTACTTAATTGAATCACGGAAGACCTTAAGATACGATACGCTTAAGTGGAATATGAAACATCTTAAGGTATGGTGCACTTAAGTGGAATACATAACATTGTAAGGTACAATCTACTTAAGTGGAATACAACACATTGTAGGGTACGATGCACTTAAGTGTGGTTGTTTATCTTGCATCCCACACAATCGGTTCTATAAATAAAACCCTTATGTTGAAGTTTTCCTACTTGATGAAATTGGGTTTTTGAAACCCTAATCGTAAATTTTTTCTCTCTTTCTCCTTCTCTCAAAGTCTTCATTTGTAGCAACTAGCACTGAGATTGAAGGTACTATATTAGTGTGGATTGTGTAAGGGCGTTGTTGCTCAACGCTTGTGGTCATTCTTTTTATTATGTATCGACAATTAATCTCCACAAGAGGTACCCAACCTATAATTAATCATGCTCATTCGTAAGAATCCACTAAGAGAAAATTTTATTTTCCGTTGCGTTTATATCACATTTCCTTTCAGAATGGTGGTAAACATTGACAAAGGAGACATGAAGATAAGAGTCAAAGATAAAGAAATACTCTATTTTAATATATTTGAAATCACACGACACCAAAACGTTAAATTAATAATGTTAATATAAACGTTTGTTGAAAGACAATTCAATTTTATTTTAGGTTAATAGTCATTTTGCCCCCTACCATATACGCGCTGTTCGAAAAACCCCCCTGTAAAAAAAAATTTGCAAAAAAAACCTAACATTTGAAGATTCTCTCAATTTTGACCTTTATCACATCCAGTCACCATGGCAGGGTCAAAATAAAAACGCTGCCAAAATGGCAGTGGTCAAAATAAAAACGCTGCCAAAATGGCAGGGGTCAAAATAAAAACGCTGTCAAAATGGCAGGGGTCAAAATGGCAGGTTTTTGGTGACTGGATGTGATGAAGGTCAAAATTGAGAGAATCTTCAAATGTTAGGGTTTTTTTTGCAAGTTTTTTTTTTACAATGGGTTTTTCGAACAGCGCCTATATGGCAGAGGGCAAAATGACTATTAACCCTTTTATTTTTAAAAATCTTTTAAATTTCCTTCTTACAAGAATCACAATATCAAATTTTATGACAATTTGCAGAGTTTTTACTAAGCGGATTTTTCCAAGGACACTCTCTTGCTTAACGAATTATAAAAAATAGTTTTTTTAGTCGTCTTAGCCATTTTAATATGATATAGCCATTTTAATATGATATAGCCATATGATATAGCCATTTTAGTATGATATAATAGAAAGTGATTGGTTTTGCTTATCTAATTTAACCTCTCTCTTTTATTTTTGACACTTATCTAATTTGACTTTGAACATTCAAGTTAACAAAAAGTTGGTATTTGATGTAGGACCAAACATTCTGGTAAAACTAAGTACTTATATTTCATTTGTTTTTCTTTTCCGTCTTTTCTTTAAAAATTTATGCATCACTTTTCCTATCTTAACTTTAATCAAGTACTTAGCATTTAAGAGAAGAAACAGGTTCACATAAGTAAGATAGTGGAAAACAAGTTTGGAAAAGTAAATTATGTAGTGGGAATTTTTCATAGCCCAAATATTATATTTTTAATGGGTTTTTAGGAAATGGATATTTTCATTTGTACTTTGTATTACGTTAACATGTTGAAGCAAGATATTGATGATACTTGCTTATGTTACTTTAATTTGTTAATATATTAATTGTCCATAAATAATATTCTCCCTGTCTACTATACTAAAAAATTATTTTATCTTTTCTTCATGATATCTAATCTTGGTGATTTAGGATTAATTTTGATCTAGAATCATCTTTCATTTTTGTATATGGAGTTGTCTTCTTTCCTCTTTCGTTTGATTTATATTAGTAGAACATTTTCAATCCAGGTGGTGTTTACCTGAGCAATGATCTTTTTGTCCACCATAGTCAAGTTACCTTTTTTGACCGACCTGCTACGATTTTTTTTAATTATGTTTCTTTTTTTTTTAACTTTTGTTACATCTCTTTTCAATATGCACCTCCATCTAAAATAATCATATTATTAATTTATATAAGTGAATGTGAAAGTTACATTGAAAATGAATAATTGTCTCTCCATTGTTCTCCAAATTCATTCGTAAATCCAGGTTGAAAGAGTTCAGTCATTCAGAAAAAGAAATATTGAAGCTGAAAATTTGAAGTAATGTATTTGATGTTCGTGAATATGGGTTTTTGCTTTCTGCAATAATGATTTTAAACAAAAATGTATTTTCGTTTAAGAATCCATTCATTTTTTTAAGCATGGCTTTAATGAAGTTTGAAGGTTTATGTTTGCATGTTTGATATAGATCTTATTATATTTAACAGTGGTTATGTAAGGTTTATCGTGTATTGAATAGTACAATTTTATGGCTTAGGTTTGATTATTCTGGAAAGATCGTTGTTTGTGTTTATTTCCGATAAATTGCAACAGTGATTCAGCTTATTGATTAAGTTTAACTATATTTGCGCATTTTGCTCATTTTGAGGTTTTTTGAATGGAGCTAGATTAAATATTAATAATTTTTCAAGGATCTCACAATAGTGAAAGTCATGGCAGTCCGACTGAGGTACGTAGCGTTAGTTAAATGGTGGATTGTACAAAGTTATAGTTAATATTATGCGATACTGTAGTTTAAAAATACAACTTTGGTGTATCTTGAATAGGATTTAGGTGATATATCTGTTTCGGATGACGGTAGCTTGTCATCAGAAGAAGATGCCGGAGACAATAACAGCGAGGCTGGTGGTTGCATTTTCTACAATGAAATTGCAGTTAATTGTGTGTCTGATATGGAGAAAATAGATTTCAAAGTAACCTGTTTTGAACAAATAATGTAGTACCATTTTCCAGATCGCGAAGTTGCGTTTATGTTTTACAATTGGTATGGATGTCTCCATGGATTTGCTGGTAGGAAGAATTGTAAGGAATATCAATGGTGAAATAGTTCAGCAAACATTTCTCTGTCATAGAGAATGTACTAGAGATGACAAAAATAACAGTTCTGCAGTTAGAAAGCGAGAACATAAACCAAATAGCAGGTGTGGTTGTTTGAAAAGAATCCAAGTACATGTTGACTTCAACACTGAACATTGGTATATTAAATTTTTTTATGCTGTCCATAACCACACATTTCTAGATGACAAGTATGTGTGGATGCTTCCAGCATACAGGAAGATGAGTGAATACGAAAAATACAAAATGAAGATCATGAGGAAATCTGGCATTCCAACCTCCCGCATTTATGGGTTTTTTGCTAGCCAGGCAGGAGGATATGCAAAGCTTGGTTATTCTAGGAGATACATGTACAACGAATTGTTCAAACAAAGGGAATCAAAGCAATCAGATGTCGACGGTCACTTGAATTCTTGCAAAGAATGTCATATAGGGATGACATGATGTTCTGGAGACATACAGTCAAGGAAGACGGAATGCTTGAACATATGTTTTGGTGTGACAGTATAGGACGCATGGATTACTCTATTTTGAGGGATGTCTTGGCTTTCGATGACACATGTAGGAAAATAAGATACAACACCCTGCTAGTGATATTTTGAGGAGTCAATCATCACAATCAGAGCATAGTATTTGCAAGTGCAACAGTCACTGATGAAACTGAAGAAACTTATGTTTGGATTTTGGAGACGTTTGTGGAAGCTATGGGCGGAAAGTATCCTCTATTCGTTATAACTGACAGTGATTGGCCATGAGAAATGTGATAAAAAAAAGGTTTTTCCAAATGCTCACCATCGTTTATGTGTCTGGCATTTGTTACAGAACGCCACTAGTAACATTAAGAATTCTAAATTTGTATCCAAGTTTAAGCAATGCATGCTGGGATATTTTGATGTTGATGAGTTCGAGTCAAAATGGAATGTAATGATTAATGAGTTTCAACTACAAGAGAATAGTTGGATACACGAGTTGTATGAAAAGCGGGGTATGTGGGCTACTGCCCACATACAAGGGAAGTTTTTTGCAGGATTTCGGACAACCTCTAGGTGTGAAGGGATTCACTCTGAATTTGGAAAATATGTATCTATTCTATCTAATTTTGTTGATTTTTTGCAACAACTATTTCGATGGTTGAATTACATTAGGTATAGAGAAACTGAAGCAGATTTTGAGTCATCCTATGGCAATATAGTTTTACAAACTCAACACAAGTGTTTAAAGGAGTCAGCAGAAAATTCTTACATCAGGTCGATTTTTAAGATGTTTAGACCAGTTTTGGATAGAGTCTGTCGGTGCAAGGTTTAGAAGGTAACAAAGGAAGGATTAGTTTGTTCATATATTGTCACGAAGTATGTGAGACCAAATATTGAACGGGACATGGAATTTTGCGAAGAAAAATTATAATTTGACTGCTCTTGCAAAAGATTTCAAACTTTGGGAATTACATGCGAACATTTGATGTTTGTTTTGATATACATGAGCATAGTCAATATTCCCGAGTCGTTATTATTAAAAAGGTGGAAGAAAAGTGAAAAGGATGAGGTAAATGTGTGCAATGAAAATTCGGCAAGTATGAGGGATCCCACATTTGCAACGACATATGTTTCATTGGTTGAGCGTTGTAAAAGAATGGTAAATGCAGCTCTTGAGTGTGGTAGCCCGGAACATTTAAGATCCACAATAGAAATGGTTGAAAAACAGACTAATGTTTTAGAAGCAGTTGGTGGAAGTGAAGTTGGTTTGTACTCTGACATTGGTATATTAGAACAAACGAGTTTAGGTAATCTGCCACGTATCAGGAAGAGAAGTGGTATGTGTGCGTCTACATCGCAACAAGGACAAAGGATTGAAAATGCAAAGAAGAAAAGTATTAGAAGGTGTGGAAATGTGGAACAACGGGTCATAATCGGGCGTCGTGTAAGGTAGTTCAAGAGTTGCAAACCTGGGACGAGTCATATCGATATGCAGATGTTGACATCAGTGACGACAATGAAGAGTTTAACGTTGTGATGGTATGTATCGTAACTCATTTTTAATAATAGACCCTTGTTGATTTGTTTATATGGTAACAAAATTTGTTAAATAAATGCATGCTACAATGTGATCCTGGTTTGAATAAGGTGGTGAGGCAGTTGCTGCTACTGTATAGAAGTTTGTTGTTGATGCTGTCTAGGTGTGGATGTAATTGAAAACAGAGAATGAGTTGTTTCTTTTTTTATTTTATTGAGGATGAATATGAATATTGTCTATGGAATATTTTTTACGCTAAAGAATATGAATATGAATGTGTTTGTTTTGTGTTTTCTTAAATTTGTATGCATGCATGGGTATTGCATTTTGGAATACTAAAGTTAAAACAATAAAGACTAGTGTTATTTCTTCAGCTGTAAGCATAAATTATCGACAATGTTTAGCTTGCTCTCTATATCATTTTCTTTCTTTTTCTTAAATAAAAAATGACACTTAAAGTTGAATATAAATATTTTAATGGTTTTGGGAAGTTGTATGGATACTTTAATAACTTACACTAAAAATAATTTAAAATAGTTAGCATATTTTCTGCTACTAGTTTAATTTAACTAATTTTTTAATGTATTTTTATTTTGCTTTTATTTATTTATTTTTGAATATTTTAATTTATTTCAAATATTTGTTCTTTTCCTTTTAATATATTAATGTAAAATATAAATTTAAAATATACCGTAAGTTTGATGGGACCCATCAATCATTAACATTACAAAAGGAGTACATGTACATAAAAACAAAACAAAAGTATTGGCTATCAAAAAGTACAACATATTTAAAAACAAAAGTATCAGCAGTAAACATTTTTAAAACCAACAAGTTTGTCACTTCCAGCAGTAGCACCCATATAACAACTTAACCAAAAGTAGCAACAATATGTAACCAATGGTAACCAAAAGTAACATTCAACTTACGAAAGATCGTTCATGAAGGCTGTCGTTTTCTCTAGCACATCCGATTTCAGCTTATTATAACCACCCAACATCAACGTAGGTGCAATTCTCATCCTTAGTCCATTTTCGTTCAACTGCAATTTTAAATAGCATCAATCAGTAAGCAAACGTAATTAAAAACACTTTTTTAAAGTTACAATTAACATCACTACACGTACCATTCCGATCACACAGTTCGGTTAAAACTATCCTCCATCTCCGACCAATCTAGCACCCATACTCCAGAATTGTCACTGTATTCAGCAAAACCGAATGAGATTTATATAATTTGAGAATGAACATGCATATCAAACATAAAATGAATAATATTTGTTCCTGGTGTTCAAAATTCCTCTGGCCTCCACAATTTTCCAATTCATAAAATCAACCCACCAATTTTGCAGAGATCGACCAAACTTCGTCCCTATGACTAGATTGTTAAACATCTCCGTCTTACATTTTGGAATAAAGAGTGTCGACAAAATTGAACATTGTAATTAAATGAGATACGAGTCAGTCTAGAAATAGTAACTCACATTCTTCTGCATGTGAAACCTCCTCTAGTATGCAACCTCCAGTGGACAGTATGAGTCGAAATGGTAAATCACATGTTCGTCTAGGTAGATTATCATTAAGAACCAATGTCCTTGAACAGTTTACAGGGGAACATAAATCTGTACTATCCGATGTTAGTTTAAAAATGTCAACAATGCAAGAATGCAATAAAGAAATTATGAAAGAGACATCCAAATTTCAAGTTGGATGATGATTTCAAACAATGTTTAGATTTCTCATTTAGTTCAATCAAGGTCATTTCACATGTCACGTCGTTCTAAACACGAACCACGAAAGTCATCACCTAACCATCATGATTTTTCAAAACAAGTTAAGATATGAATTATATTAAGTTTGAGATTTATGAACATAAACCTGAAATGAAGGGGGAAAACCCACACAGACGGGTTGTTGACATCCAACAGTGAATTTCAAATTCTTTCCACCGCAAGGGTGATTAACTATCATCACATATAAGATTATATCCGTATGTAGTTATTAAATATTAAGATATAATATAGAACATTCGATGGATACGAAATAAAACATTACAATTGGAGATATAACTTTGTTTGGTAATAGGCATTATAATTCAGCCCTCGTCGCAGTTATCTCACCAACACCAATGATTATTTTGTCCATAATAGATGGATTATTTGTCTTCTGAAAAAGGTATGCACATGCTTGTGCTTTTATTGGTGCAAGTTTCATGTCACGTGAAGAAAGAAAATTTAGCTTTGCACCCTATCCAAACACAAGAACAAATCAATGATATCATTTGCAATTTTTTAAATTGTCGTTAAAAAATATAGTTTTCTGGTGACATTATGTCACCTTCGGAATACAAGTTG
This sequence comes from Lathyrus tuberosus, assembly GCA_022829125.1. NCBI lineage: Eukaryota > Viridiplantae > Streptophyta > Magnoliopsida > Fabales > Fabaceae > Lathyrus > Lathyrus tuberosus. The sequence continues at coordinate 4,546,463 of JALAZF010000177.1, read as the reverse complement.
GTGTTCCTCTAGATTTTTTGGCAACATCTATCCTATTTTTCCTCTCAGCTGAACGACACATTGGTTGTTTTCCTTGAGGTTGAAGCAGAAGCCAAGTTTTTATAAATATTTTTTTGGTATTTAGAATTTTTCCGCATTGTTTGTTTAGGCGATGGAGTCATAAAAAGCCTCTTGGTAATATTACTACCATTGTCAACTTCCCGATCATTGGAAACTTGTATTCAAATGTTCACTTATAGTAAGTTAATAATATCATTTCACAATCACATTACTGCCATATATATTTATATATATATATATATATATATATATATATATATATATATATATATATATATATAGTTAAAAAAATATCATTCTAAGTGAAGTCCTTCTGAATTCAGTACTTGAATTTTGATTATGTTCAACGTTATCCCACGTCAGCATACCTGATTTTTTATTTCTCAACCAAGACTGTGGAAGTCTTGGTGTGCATGATCCCTTATTAATGGATGGTGTTGTCGACTTGCATATACCTATTTGATAATCGTAGCACATTTCATTATCTGAAACTTTATATACATGAGTTTTCTATTTCATTCCTGGTTGAGAACTTTGACGAAATTGTTTATCATTTTCCACGATATCTTGCTCAACCTCAGACGTCACACTATCTTTCTTTGAATCATCAACCACATCAGTGGGTGTGGTACCATGACTGTTCAGCACAAGGACTTCTAATATTTTTAGGGATCCTTAAAAAGTCTGACATGTTGACTTTAAATCAAGTAACTCCAAATTTGATCATTGGTATGTCATAAAGGTAAATTATAAGGTTACGTCGCAACAGTATTATTTATACGATTGATAAAAATATATTCACATTACAATCCTCATGTTTTACAATAACTTCTTTAACCAGACTTCCTAATTAATTTACTGTGGTTATGATGTCTTGCAAAGATGTATGTATAGGTAAAATATGTGTTTCGTAAATTTCACGAGCCATCAGATTTGTATAATTGACTACGGTATTTGAATCATCTGTCATGTCGTTTGTTTCCTTAACTGGTCCACTACAAAATAATAGTTATTGTTGTTTAAAGATAGTAGTAGTAGTAAATAGGGTGAACGAAAGAGAGTATTGATTGATGATAGGGTGAACTTGTAAACTTACACATTTATTGCACCTTGGTTTCCTGTTGGATCTTCTGCATTAAACACATTATCCTTGTTGGTTTCCATTGTGCTTATATCCTACCATGTCTATGTGAGATTCTTTTCTATTAATTGTGTCTAGCAGGTTAAACTTTAGAATATTCTAATGGAGTGTACTATATATATATATATATATATATATATATATATATATCCTTGAATTTGTTATCAATGGAAACCAAATATAATTGTTTAATGCCTAAGAGAGCAACCAACCACCAATATAATTGTTTTACGCGGGAAATTGTGGGTGACCTTCAGCCACTAATGTCCATTAGATATATTAAACCATCTGAATTCACTTTCTATCCTTTTGCAATTGTTTCAGCTATAGTCTTGATTTTTATAGCTGTTTATTTTTCCCCATATCATGATTCGAAAAAGTGTTCATTAAATACAATGAAAATTTGTCAAATCACGTTATATCTCGTGAAGCACAACATTAAATGTGTGGACATCACTTCACATTTTCCTTCCCATCTGTTTTTTATCCTAAATCAATCAATAATCTCATTTCTCACATTCTAAAAATATAATTAAGATAAAACTAAATTGTAAATAAAACCAATTTTTCACATAATCAAACAAAGATTTTTTTTCATAAGGCAAGTGAGTGAAAAACATGAATATTAAAATAATTGTCTTCTTTACTACTACTGGCAGTACCAGTATTACTGGGTGGCTGTAGAAAGTGCAAAAAGTGGTTGTGAAATGTAATAAAATTAAATGGATACATTAATGAATAATTCATATATTATATATATTGAGCATCGTTTCACTTATAGTTGGTATGTTTGTAATATTTACAATGCTGAGTAGTGGGAAGAAAACATATGTTGTATATAATGGTAGAAAATCTGGATTTTATAACAATTGGATTTATTGTTACGCTTAAGCAAATAAATACAACAATTTTGTTGTTAGGTTATACGGTTGTGAAGGTGAAGGTCGTCACGCATGGATAACATATGAAGAGAATATTAAAGGTTCCATGAAAACAGTCAGACATATTGAACACACAATACGATTTACTCATGGTTACGATAGCGAGATGATTAGCAACATTGTATGGAAAAAAGGTGATGACTTGCATCTCTATCACGTGTGTAATTTATGACAATATTGTGTTAATTTCTTGTGTGACTTGTGCTTTATGAAAAACCCATGTTTTGTAGATGAATCAGACGTACTGGCTCATGTATATCCCGATTTGAGGGTTATAGTTAAACAATGCATGTAGTCGTGGCTTCGTCTTGCGTGTGTTCGTTTGCATTTTGAATAGTCAGTATACAATCTTCACTATTATAAAGATTTCGACAACATTCGACATTATCGTTATAGAGCATTTATATATAGTAAAACGATTGGTAAACCAAAATTTTCGATTGGAAAGTACGCACAAATAGACGAAAAGTTTCAAATTATGCTCCCCACTCTGAATTGACCTCGTAATTGAACTCTATATGCATGCGGTACCGACTCAACATTTGGTTCTTGAACCGAGCTCCCATTCTGAGCTTGGGACTAATAACAAGTACCACCAACATATAAACTCATGACTCGTCTATTTGGTTCTTCATAAAAACCGGGTCCCAAGATTTGAAACTCGAGCCCTAACATCTAAGCTTCAAGTCCCTACTCTGTGCTTGAGACAAGTCACGAGTCCCCACTCTTAACTCGTAACTCGCCTCTTTCACAACAATGACAACAGTTGATGTATTAAAACCATAATGAATACATCCCCATGTTGACGGTAAACAATCATGCAATAACAGCAACATAGAAATGAATACAATCCTACTCTGACTGCAAACAACCATGCATTCAATGCATCACCGGTAGTTTCACTCCGAACTACACATTTCAAAAATCACCAGCAAGTAATTACAAAAATTCACATGCGTACAACTGTACTTCACATTAAATATTCACACATATCATAAACAACCTCACAACACTCAATCATGTTAAATCACCTTAGCGTCTCTTCATCATTAATTCACTTGTTTACAATAATTAACCATTTGTTTGTTACAGCCAATTATTATATAACAAGTAAAATAATTAATTTCACAATTTAAGGTACCCATCTAACCTTTTAAGACATCACTATGGGATATCCATACGCGTTAGCTTTCCAACAGTTCAAACCCCACCTCATTTGGATTTACGGAACTAAAGTTATGCCATTTTTAGTTTTACTTCAAAACATTTTCCTGCCATCTAGCAGTAATCAATTGCCAATACGTGGTAATCGATTACCAACCTAGAAAAACTCGTAAATTTAATTTTTAAGCAGGTAATAAATTACCATTAAGTGGTAATTGATTACCACAGAACCCATGACGAAAATACTCAGTTTCTATCATCTATATCCCTTACAAACCCCCATCGAAACATGCCCTAACATACTATAACAACTTAGGCTAAATTACATGCAAGGTCCTTTAAGTTATTTAATTGTAACACTTTGGTCCTTTATGTTTGTTTTGCTTCAAGTAGTTCCTTTATGTTACATAACTGTTGCAACGTTACCCTTATAATGAACTTCCGTTAAAAAAACCTGATGTGGCACAAACGTTGCTTATGTGGCGTTTAACAGTGCTGAGGTGTAATTATTCAATTTATTATTTATTATTTTATTACCAGGTGAGAAAATTAAAAGGTTAAATATGAAATCCCCAAATTAGAACCCTAATCTTCATCTCCTTCATCTCTCCATCTATGGCATCTCTCTGTAGCAGTGGTACAAATCAAAAAATTGAAAGCGGAAGTACATTTATTTCGAGATCATCTCCACTTGCAATCGGACCAACCTGTTCTTGTGGTGCCAAAGCAGTGATAATGAAGGTTAAGAAGCACGACAGAAATGTGGGGAAGCTATTTTGGGGATGTAGATATTTTCAAGTATGTGGGGAAGCTATTTTGGGGAAGAAATGTGGTTTTTTATCTCATTTTGTTGTGTGTTAGTGAATAGTATGTTTAACTCCATCAATGATTTTGTTTTGTTGACAGAGTGAAGATGATAATGTTGGTTGCAATTTTTTTTAGTGGTACGTAAACCAACAATTGATGAAGGCAAACCAGAGATACAAGACACATACAATTCAAAATGTTCCAAGTGTGGTGAAAAGACTGTACAAATCGACATGCTTAGAAGGGATGACAACTACAATAAGGAGATGATGAAGAACTTGTTGAAGATTTTGAAGATATTAGTTTATGGCATAATTTGTTTAGTTTTCATTTTAGTAGCCTTGATGTGTATGTTGGTTAAGAAGTGGTGATGACAAATGAGAATATGTGTAATTTGTTTTGCACCTCTGTTATCTGTGTTGCACTTGTATACCAGTCTTGTTACTGCAATATGTGTAATCAGTTTTGCATTTAATGTTATTGTTGTTACGACTAATACAACTTAAATGACCAATTTGTTACAATTTAAAAAGTTATAGGACCTGTTTGTTACAACTTAAAAAGAAAGAGGACCTTTTTGTTTCAAATTAATCATTGTTATAAAATAACTTATATTAATGCACAGCCACAATAGAGTTATAACACAACACATAATAACGCAGGTCACCAATACATTGTTATAACATCCAAAATATTGTTATAAGATCCAAAGTAGGTCACCAATGCATTGTTATAACATCCAAAACATTGAGTTCCAAAAGATACCCTAAACACCTAGTTATACCAGATTTTCAAAATACATTGAGTTCCAAAATACAGACTACATATTTAGTTCCAATACAGACTACATATTTAGCTCCAACATTCTATTTGGCTTTTCTCTTAATAGGCAGCTTTGGTCTCTGAATTGTTGGTTGCTGGATAGATGTTGGTCTGGCCCTTCTCATGGCAAGTAGCTGAGAAACTGTGATGGAGTGTCTTGTTTGAACTCTCTCTGAGGCTGTTGATCTCTTAGTTTGAACTCCTTGGGACTGTTGGGACTGGACTGTTGGAGATTAAGTGGTGGCACTTTGGGATTTCCTAGTATGAACTCTTTTTGTTGGTTGAGATATGACTGTTGGAACTGTAGTAATGGCTGGTTGAGATGGAACATTGGTTGTTTGGGATGGAACATTGGCAGGTTGAGATGGAACATTGGCTGTTTAGGATGGAACATTGGTTGTTTGGGATGGAACATTGGCAGGTTGAGATTGTGTTGGTGCTAATGGACATGATTATTTGTTATGTCCAGAAGTACCACATCTTGAGCACTTATTTGGAAATCCCTTTCTAGAAACATTTCTTGAATCTTTCCTTTTTTCATCAGCATCCTTGTTTCTGCTTCTTTTTGGCCTCCCTGGTGCCCTTCTGGATGGGGGTGGAAGTATATCAGGATATGGTGTCAATTCCCACAGGTTTTCCCCATTTGTTGGATAGATCAGTGGTTGGTAGCAAGCTTGATAATTTTCCTTCCTGTAATATGAAGGAATGTACTCAGTTGGGTCTTCAGATCTACCTTGGATGCAACAAATTGCATGGTAGCATGGAATTCCAGTTAGCATCCAATGCCTGCATGAGCACTCAAACCTTTTAAGGTCAACAGTGTATTTCTCTCCAGTCACACTAGTATGCCTTACTTCATAAAATTTGTCACCTGATAACCTATAAACAAATGAAAAATAAAAGGAAACTTTAATATTTGAATTACTGAATAGACTGAATTTATACATAAATATTTAATGAAGTACCTTGCCATGTAGAATCTTGATATTTCTTGCCTTCTTTCAAGCACTGCATCAAAACCATCGTTTAAAATCTCATCATCTGATTCATCAAACATGTCTCCTAATGCACTGTCATCACTATCATATTGAGCTTCATTTACATCCTCAGCTTGGGGCTCACTTACATTGTCATGTTAGGGCTCATTTACATCCTCATGTTGGGGCTCACTTACATTGTCATGTTGGGGCTCACTTACATCCTCATGTTAGGCTTCATTTACATCCTCATCTTGGGGCTCACTTACATTGTCATGTTGGGGCTCACTTACATCCTCATTAACAACTTCTTGTTGGTCCTCAGTAACATTCTCATGATGGGGCTCGAAGACATCCTCAGGTTGGGCCTCAGTAACATCATCAGCTAGAGGCTCAGGTAGGGCAACTTCCATATCAGGTTGAGAAATAGGATGAACAATGTATATGTCAACCTTACCCTTAGTCTTTGACTAGTTCAGTGCTTCTATTGCACCATAGTCATTTTCTAGAGCCTTCAATGTTCCAGCAAAGTCGTACCAGATTTCAAGAATACCTGGATAATTCATCTCTTTAACAACACCTAAAATCTCGAAGTAACTCCATCTATCACCATCGCACTTCCAGGTTGACACTTCCCCCCTTCATATTTGTCACCAACAAAATATCCCCCGTGATGGAAATCAACGTAAAATACATCCATATCTATCCTAACCTATTAACATCAAACAGACCCAAAACTAAAATCAATCACATATAACCTAAGAAGCACTAAGAAGAACACCAAACTAAAATCAATATAGACATAAACAACGTACCTCAAATTCTTCACCTTCAAGACCGTATCCATCAATGGTGGCGTCTTCGTCTTTGCCCTGAGCTGAGTTGAATATTCTTCATCTTCAGAATGTTCACTTAAACCTGATTAGGGTTAATGAAGAAATTAGGGTTGGATAACATAATTTTTATCTTCAACAATTACACCTGGTAATAAAATAAATAAATAATAAATTGAATAATTACACATAAGCAACGTTTGTGCCACATCGGGTTTTTTTAATGGAAGTTCATTAAAAGGGTAACGTTGCAATAGTTATGTAACATAAAGGACCTACTTGAAGCAAAACAAACATAAAGGACCAAAGTGTTACAATTAAATAACTTAAAGGACCCTGCAGGTAATTTATCCAACAACTTATTTTGAAAATCTAACATCTTATATCAATTATATATTGTTATTACATCCTACAACCGCCAATTAACATCTAATTTCTCCAATTTCAACATAAATTTATCATCTAATTAGTTAACTCGTGAACAAGAGACAACACAACATCAAATACGAATTTCGCATCAGTTCATGGCATAAAACAAAATCACACTCATCATTTATCAGACTGTCATCAAGCTATAGAGAAAATAAATCCTTTAAGGTAAACATCTCTATCCTTTCATGATTTAGGCACCCTTAAATGAATAACCCCCCATCCTCTTACCTTGTAATTCCAGCAAAAACAAGCAAGCAACTCTTCTTTTGTTCTCCTTCTTCAAGCCCTAATTCTCTGATGTTCTTCTCTAATTTCTTTTCATGTTTTCAATAAAACACCCAATAACCCTTATTTCTCTATTTTTCTAATTAAATAATAACCTAATTAATTTCTTCATAATTGTAATTTTAACCCAACTAAACATTAGCTTCTCTCCACTAACAACCTAATTCTCTTAATTTACCAAATTAGCCCAACTCCTCATTTTCTATTAACTAATTAATTAAATCTCACTAAAACTAATTAATTAAACACAAACCACCATAAATGCCGACACCGGTCAAACACCTCATAAATCACATAAAATAATTATTTAAATAATTTAATCAATTAAATTAAATAAATAAAAGAATAATTAAGTTGGGTATTACAACTTAAAGAATATTCGCCCACGAAAATTACCTGACGGGAAAAGCTCTAGATAAGACTCTCTCATCCTGCTCTCAAGCTCTCACGTCACGCTGCCACTAGCAGGACCTCCCCAAACAACCTTCACTGAAGAGATCTCATTGCCTCACAAGTGCTTCACTTCATGATCCTTAATCCTCAACGGAAAAGTCTCAACTGTCAAGTTCTCTCTAACTGGAAAATCATCCAACTGGATCACATGAGACAGATCATGAATGTACTTCCTCAACTGAGATACATGAAACACATCATGAAGATTCGAAAGATACGGCAGTAACACAACTCGGTATGCTACCTGTCATACCCTAAATTTTGACCACTAAGATTTCCCATCATTGTGCAAATCATCAGCATAATATAGATGGACCATCATACCTCATTAGTCTCCCCAAAGATGGGTGAGCATTCACTACAAACAGGATTTAGGGTTTCAAGCCCTCGCAGAGCTCTTAGACAAAGGATCAATCAAGGAATGACATGATCTTTAACTTGTCTAGCCTCTCAAATATCCAAAATGGATCAAGAGGACTCCCACTTCAAGGATTAAGCACAAGGCTGCTCCCTTCTAGGTGGATCAAGCCTCAGGATCGCCAGTGTCACCAAATTAGGGTTTGGTCGATTAGGGCCTCCAGATGGAAATTTTCCTCTAGGCATGAGCCAATGCTTCAAAGCATAACCTAATATGCTCCATGGAACATCATAAACCCCATCATCAAGTCAATTTAGCCTCAGGGGATGCATACATCAAAAATCAAGAATTAGGGTTTCTTGACCTAATTCACTCCTAAGTTGACTTTTGGGACAAATCATGAGCCAAGACCTCAAGACATGATTTGAGGGTCTCCAACATACCACGTTGATCCATTTGCAACAATGGATTAACCCAAGAAGCTTGAGCAACAAGTTTCAATTTCATCTGAACCACAGTTGAGGTTTCGCGAGAAAAGTCAACTGTAGCTTTGACTTTTGACCAGGACATGCTCCCAAGTCGTGGGACACGATTAAATATACCCTATAACACCCATGGAACATGTCCATCAATTTTGATTTAGGTCAAGGACATGATTTCCTGAAGAATCGCACAGTTTGGAATTCATCTGATAAAAAGTCAACTGTGCACAAAAGTCAAACTTTGACTTTTTGAGATTTTTCATAAAAATGGTTTTTTAATCCTAAAATGATGTTAATGTGTGATTGGAATCATCATTCATCAAGAAAAATCAAAGAAAGTGGGATAACTTGTAAAAGGGGTAACCATAAAAACTTAGAAATTTTTCTAAGTTATGAAAAAAAGTGGCAAGGGTACCAACTTTGGAGGATCATAACTCCTAAACCACAAAGCCATTTTTCCCAATCCAAAGCTTGATTTGTAGCCCTCATTACCCTCTACAAAAACTTCAACTAGACCTAAGTCTAATTCATTAAGGATTTTGAGTTATGCTTGGATCAAAATGGCTAAAAACTTAAAATTGACATTTTTCAGCACTTAGCCAAAATCTGCCTTGTAATTTCAGCACAATGTCTCAACTTCAAGGCTGTTTTTCTCCATGATCCAAGTTGAACCAGGTCTAGGGCCAAACATCAAAGTTGAAGTACGTCATCTAAGCTTTCCGAAAAGTCCTAGAACGTCCATGTAGCATACTAGAGCAAGGAGTTATGGATCTTACAAAAGGCCTTGCTGAAGCTGAATTTTACAAGGCAGATTTGCACATTTTGTGTGCCACACGAATTTTCAAGCCTTGTCATCAGTTTGGACACATCTAAGGATCAAATCCAAGTGGGATGATCTGATCCATGAACCTCCCAAGTCCAAGGAACAAAGAAAAGCATGCCAAAGCCTAGAAATCCCTAAAAGAGGGACAAAACTCCAATTTTGGTTTGGAGCATTTAATGAATGCTTAGAGGTGGCATGTACTGAGCCATTCTCATCTGAAATTAGTCAAGACTTATCCAAGACCAAGGGAACCAGCAGCCTGTGCCCTAACCTCTAGTCAATGGCTAGAGGAGACTTGGATTTCCATTGGCCAAACCTCTGCTGCAGCCACAATTCACTGTGGATCCCAAAACAAACTTGCTCTACTATAAATAGAGCTCATTTGTGCTCAGTTTGAGTACACCAAAGCCATCAAACAGATGCTTTCCTCAAATTCTCTCTTTCACTCCAAAATGCCTTCATTAGTAAGGAAATTCTGAGTTTTTGAGCTAGAGAGAAATTCCACTCAAACTAATCACACACACACCTCATATATATCATATGTAAGCAGTGCAAACCATCAAAAGTGACCTGTAATCACAACATCACAAAGTCACCTCTCAAAACCTCAAAATGGCACTTTTTTGCATTTTTCAAGCCATGTCTTGATTCAGTCACTTTCTAAGCCAGATAAAACCTCAAACACACTCTAAATATCATCCTTGAACTGTCCCAAATGGTACCACACATCTGGAACACCATTTGAGAGAGTTGGCATTTTGGCCGTTTTTGACCATTTCGCGAGAAAGTGCACAAACTTGCTCCAGACGTTTCCAGCCGATTCCAACCATCCTAAAAGCTTCTAAGAGGTCATTTGAGGTTGTCCAAAGCATCAAATCATTTCTGGAACAAAGCACTTGGAAGGTTGCCCAAAATCTCCAAAAAAGAGGTAAAATTCACAACTTGAATTCTTTGAATCATGCTTTCCTTTGTTGTCCACATACATGCATCATATTGAACAATTCTTGAGGTAAAAATGTAGTCCTTAATGTGTATGTTGTGATCCTCCCACTGTTTGCATTTTGACATGTTTTTATGTGGAATTTTGGTTATTTCAAAAACATGTTCAGTTCTGTCTTTTCTTCATTGGTGTGTTCTATACATTAAGTTTTAGTTTGCATGAGTAACACCATTGGATTCCTTGCGAAAAATCGGTCAAGATAGGTTTTTACGGATTTCAATTCCGATGAAAATTGAGAGAGTTACGCGCATTGGAAATTTTACGCGAAACGTCGTCGAATTAATGATAGCGGTTCTATTTTTTTCGCTTTTTACAGTGAGTTTCCGAGTGCGTGAATAATACCATTGGATTCCTTGCGAAAAATCGGTCAAGATAGGTTTTTACGGATTTCAATTCCGATGAAAATTGAGAGAGTTACGCGCGTTGGAAATTTTACGCGAAACGGCGTCGAAAACAACGATAGCAGTTTTTGTTTTTTAATTTCTGCGTTTTGTGTGTCGATTTTCCGTGTGCGTGAATGATACCATTGGATTCCTTACGAAAAATCGGTCAAGATAGGCTCTTGCGGATCTTGATTCGGTTAAAAATCGAGAGAGTTACGCGCGTTGGAAATTTTACGCGAAACGATGTTTTTACAACGCAGCAGCTCTGGTTTGTTATCGCTGCGTTTTTTGCGTTGAGTTTCGGCGTGCGTGTGCGATACCATTAGATTCCTTACGAAAAATTGGTCAGGATAGGCTCTTGCGGATCTTGATTCGGTTAAAAATCGAGAGAGTTACGCGTGTTGGAAATTCAACGCGGAACGATGTTTTTAATCGATAGCAGTTTTTGTTTTTTAATTTCTGCGTTTTGTGTGTCGATTTTCTGTGTGCGTGAGTAATACCATTGGATTCCTTGCAAAAAATCGGTCAAGATAGGTTTTTACGGATTTCAATTCCGATGAAAATTGAGAGAGTTACGCGCATTGGAAATTTTACGCGAAACGTCGTCGAATTAATGATAGCGGTTCTGTTTTTTTCGCTTTGTACAGTGAGTTTTCAAGTGCGTGAATAATACCATTGGATTCCTTGCGAAAAATCGGTCAAGATAGGTTTTTACGGATTTCAATTCCGATGAAAATTGAGAGAGTTACGCGCGTTGGAAATTTTATGCGAAACGGCGTCGAAAACAACGATAGCAGTTTTTGTTTTTTAATTTCTGCGTTTTGTGTGTTGATTTTCCGTGTCCGTGAGTGATACCATTGGATTCCTCGCGAAAAATTGGTCAATATAGGCTCTTGCGGATCTTGATTCGGTTAAAAATCGAGAGAGTTACGCGCGTAGGAAATTTTACGCGAAACGATGTTTTTACAACGCAGCAGCTCTGGTTTTTTATCGCTGCGTTTTTTGCGTTGAGTTTCGGCGTGCGTGTGTGATACCATTAGATTCCTTACGAAAAATTGGTCAGGATAGGCTCTTGCGGATCTTGATTCGGTTAAAAATCGAGAGAGTTACGCGTGTTGGAAATTCAACGCGGAACGATGTTTTTAATCGATAGCAGTTTTTGTTTTTTAATTTCTGCGTTTTGTGTGTCGATTTTCCGTGTGCTTGAGTAATACCATTGGATTCCTTGCGAAAAATTGGTCAGGATAGGCTCTTGCGGATCTTGATTCGGTTAAAAATCGAGAGAGTTACGCGTGTTGGAAATTCTACGCGGAACGATATTTTCAAAACGATAGCCGTTTTTTCTGCGTTTTGTGCGTCGATTTTCCGTGCGCGTGAGTAATACCATCGGATTCCTTGCGAAAAATCAGTCAGGTAGGTACTTCCGGATTTTGATTCCGATAAAAATTGAGAGAGTTATGAGTGTTTGAAATTTGATAAAAACGTGTTGAAAATTAAAGTTTCGGTACTCGTTTTTACCCCAAGAAATGTCGGAGATGATATTTTGATATCTTTCCTCTTTTTCTTACTTTTTATTTTCAAAACTCAACCAATTTTTTTCACATAGCAAAAAATCATCATTTTCCAATTCGTACTCCATAATATTTTAATCCACAAAAAATCACAAAAAAAAATATTATTTTTAATATATTTAAAAATAGTGTTTTATATTGTTTTAAATGCTTTTAAAATGATTTCTTTTTTTTCTTGATTTTTAAAACCAAAATGATTTTAAATATTTATGTTGATAAAATATTTTTTTTCATAAACTTTAATCATTATTTAATGATTTTATTTGATATTTTTATCATTTTTTACTTAATTTTTCTTGAAAAAATGCCTAAAAAATGAAATTGGGGTTTTCTTGGATTTTCACCCTAACAAACATTTTTTTAACTCTTTGGGCCTCTATTAGAGTGTAAGACCCAATCCCCTTTTAACCAAAAATTTTGGGCCTCACTTATTGTATAAGTCCCCCTGCGTTAAAAGAAAACTTCGGCGCGATCGCTATTTTCAAACGAAAATCAACTGGGCTTCTCTTTGAGCTGTAAGTCCCATTTCTTTTCATTTTTTAACACTTGGGCCTCTATTAGAGTGTAAGACCCAACCCTTTTTTAACGAAACAATTTTGGGTCTCAGCTATTATATAAGTCCCGATACGTTAAAACTCTCGGCGCGATCGCCATTTTCAAACTGAAAATATTTTGGGTCTCCCTGAGTTGTAAGCCCCATCTTTTTGTACAAAAATACACTTTGGGCCTCTAATAGAGTGTAAGACCCAACCCTTCTTTTTTATATTTTCTCATTATTTTTTAATGATTTGGAAAATTAATAACTCCCTCAATTTTGATTATTTTTTATTGGTTCTTTTTCTGAAAAATCACAAAAATAGTAAAATATTTTATTCTACAAAAAAATCAAATTTATATTATTTATTTAATATAGTTGGTATTTTTGTGAATAAATTCATTTTTAATTGTTTTTAAGCATTTTAAAAGTGAATATTCATCTTGAAAAAAAGACTATGGGCCTCCCCTCGTGTTGTAAGCCCCATTTCTTTTATTTAAACTCTTTGGGCCTCTAATAGAGTGTAAGACCCAATCCCTTTGTAAATACCAAAATTTTGGGCCTCAGTCACTTGTATAAGTCCCACGGTGTTTACAAAACCTCGGCGCGACCGTCGCCCTTTTCAAAATTAACCATTGGGCCTACCCTCGAGTAGTAAGACCCATTTATTTTCTTAAAACTCACTTGGGCCTCTAATAGAGTGTAAGACCCATCCCTTTGTACAGAAAACCTTTCTTGGGCCTCAGTCACTTGTATAAGTCCCTCTGTACAAATTCAACAGCGCGATAACTGGTAAAACTTTTTGGGCCTCTCCTTGAGCTGTAAGCCCCAAATCTTTCTTTTTCAAAGCACTTTCTCCTTTGATTTTGAATATACTGTTATTTTCAATCTTTCTTTGTTGAACAACTAACCAAACAGCATGGAAGCTCTACAACCGAGTAAGTGTTTACCCGCTTTCATTTACCGCTTTCATATGTATATAACTGTATTGTGGGGTTGTTTCACTGTAAGTCTCCTTTCACAAACTCATATACATATAACTGTATTGTGGGGCTGTTTCGTTGTAAGTCTTCTTTCATAAACTCATATCAACTGTGTAATAATAGTATAGATATTTAGAGTTTCCCCGGCAACTACGTCTAGAACTAGGTGACGCCGTTTCGTTCATTCGTAGAAATAGACAACTAGATCCCCAATAGGATCACCAGATACAGTCTTCTCTTCGGCTGTCCTCATTAGGAATTATCAAGAAACTCTACTCCCCAAGATGAATGTCTTCTCCGTGAATGGCATCTTTGAGTTTCTTCCAAATTCTCAAACTTTCCTGACTTGACCTATTCCTTGTGAATAGCTTGCCTTGAATTTCTCGGGGTTTGGGGACCCACGGGCTTCCTAAAAGCATCGGCCTCCTCTTGGGCATTGTACAAGGACCCACAGGCTTCTTAAAAGCAACCCCGCCTCCTCTTGGGCTTCGTACAAGGACCCTACGGCTTCTTAGAAGTATTCACAGCCTCCTCTTAGGCTTCGTATAATGATCTCTTCCTCTGGGAATGATAGCCTCCTCTTGGGCTTAGTACAAGGACCCGTCGGCTTCTTAAAAGTTTCCAGCCTTCTCTTGGGCTTCGTACAAATTGTCCCGACGACCTCCTAGTGGTATAGGAACAGAACCTAGTCATCCTCATAGAACAGTCCTTTCATAGAGTCTACTACTGTTTCTCAAAGCATAGTACAAAAGATAAAACTCTAGACTTGGACAGTCTAACTTCCTTGAGTCTCAAAGACATTCTCAAGTGACCCCTTCGTTAAATAGGAAGGAAACCCGCAGACTCGGACAGTCTCAATACCCTTTGGATTTCCCGTTTCCTCAAAGAGAAGGAAATATCCCTGATCATCAAATCAAATCCCTGAGTATAGTGTTGCTCATATAAGAACTGATTTTCTCTTTAAAATCAGTATACTGGACCTGTCACTTAACTGAAATCGTTACCATAGCCTCCTCTTGGGCTTTGTTCAATGATTCTTCCCAACGGAGCAAACGTTTAGCCTCCATCCCGGGCTTCATACGAGATACAAAGACTCTCTTGTTGAGTCAAACCTTTAGCCTCCATCTCGGGCTTCGTACGAGATACAAAGACTCTCTTGTTGAGTCAAACTTATAGCCTCCATCTCGGGCTTCGTACGAGATACAAAGACTCTCTTGTTGAGTCAAACTTTTAGCCTCTATCTCGGGCTTCGTACGAGATACAAAAACACTCTCTTGTTGAGTATAAAGGATTCTCCTGTTGAGTCGACCCTTTTAGCCTCTCTCTCGGGCTTCATACGAGACACATAAAAACTCCCTCTTGTTGGGCCAATAGCCTCCTCTTAGGCTTTGTATAAGAAAACCACTGGTTGATCCAATCAACCTTTTAGCATCAAAGTTGTGCCTCATTCACAGTATACAAACATCAACAACTTATTTCCCCTTCATCTAATCGCTGTAAGCGGCAAGCCTCTGGATCATCTACATCCATGCCACTGTCCCTCTTTTAGCATGAGAAATTCCTAAGGAAAGATAGCATTGCTCTACACTGAGTTAAAGTCTTCTCCTTCAGGTTAAAATCCCCTATAAAGGAAATTATGGCATTGATAGGATCCGCGTATCCCGGTTAAAGTAATTCTCCTTTATAACCAGTCACCCAACAGTTGTGACAGACAAACCCTTCTTTAGAGATGACAATTTCTCTCTAAAGTCGAGGTCCTTCAGCTTCACGTCTTGGGCTTTGAACAAGACACAAATAGACTTTTCAGCTTCACGTCTTGGGCTTTGAACAAGACACAAATAGACTTTTCAGCTTCACATCTTGGGCTTTGAACAAGATACAAACTACCTTTCGCTTCACATCTTGGGCTTTGAACAAGACACCAAAAACACCCATTTCCTCCCATAGAATAGGAGGAACTACGAACGCTCTGATTTCCCTGTTTCGGTAAACGGGAATACGTAGGCATAAGATCGAAAGAAAATATCTTAGCGAGCACAATCAACAAAAAACCAAAATCCCATACTCTCACATACCTATCAAAAAGCATCAGTCCTAACATCCTAATCCTTGTTCCCCGCCAGAAACCTTCTGCCCAGGTAAAAAGAAAGAAAACAGTATTGGCGAAAATATAAATAACCAGTACAAAGGCCCCCCCACATTGATAGCATCCGTAACCTAACAGACCGCTGTTTAAACTCAGTATGCAAAGCAGGGTTAATTGAAGACATCTATTTCCCTTCCTTATTCAGCTCACAATAGGATAAAAAATGAATTGACCTGTAGTCAAAGCTCAAACCGCAGAGAGCGACCAGCGCTTAAGAACCGCGTCCAAAATTGCTCGCTACACTACCTCTCATACTCTTTGTAGAATTTGAAACAGGCCAATGAAACACGTTGTAAGCTTCTTAGACTTCAACGCACAGCCAACACCAGTTACCGGAGTAACTCTCAAGAACACATGATGTCCCTCCTGGAACTCAAGTGTTTTCCTCCTCTTGTCATGATAGCTCTTCTAACGACTTTGTAAAGAGCTCATCTTCTCTTGGATCATATTAATCTTCTCAGTAGTATGTTGAACTATCTTTGGTCCAAACACAACACTCCCACCCGAATCATACCAACATAAAGGTGTCCTACACCTTCTACCATACAAAACCTCAAGCGGTGTCATTCCAATACTAGAATAGAAACTATTGTTGTAGTTGAACTCAACCAATGGTAAGTAACTATCCGAGTTACATCCCTGCTCTAAAACACACGCTCTCAAAAAAATTCTCCAAAGACTAAATAGTCTTCTCTATCTGACCATCTATCTACAGATGATAAGTAGAACTCAACTTTAGCTTAATACCCATCACTTCCTACAAGCTCTTCCAAAACCTCGATGTGAATCTCGAATCCCTATTTGACATAATACTTGAAGGAATATCATGAAATCTAATAACCTTATTAATATACAACTCGCGTAAATTCTGCAAAGTATAACTGATCTTACTCAAAATGAAATAAGCCGATTTAGTCAGTCTATCGACAATAACCCAGATAGAATCACATTTTTTTGCGTATTCGGCAAATTGGTCACAAAATTCATGGAAATGTTTTCCCACTTCCACTCAGGAATACTTGATGGTTTGATCACTCTTGACGGCTTCTGATGTTGATTCTTCGACTTTTGACAAGTCAAATAAGCATAAACGAACTCAGTTATATCTTTATTCATTCCTGGCCACCAAATTATTTTCTTTAAGTCTTGATACATCTTAGTGGCATCGGGATGAATACTCAGACCACTCTTATAACCTTCCTCAAGAATATTCTTCTTAAGCTCTAGCATTTCAGTCACACAAACTCTTTCTCAGAATCTCATCACGCCATTCTCATCGATCTAAAAATCACCTCATTTTCCTTAATTGATTAACATTAATTGGTAGATCAATCTCAAATCCAATTTCTGACCTTCTCTGATCTCTTCAAGGATACCACTGGTCAGCTTATACATACCCAACTTCACACTGTTAGGGGTATCTTCACACACCAAACTCATGTCTCTGAATTCTTCATTAAACTCCAATTCTCAAACCATATGCATCGACGTATGCAATGACTTTTTGGTCTAAGCATCATCTACGACATTGGCTTTACATTGATGGTAACTCAAACCAAAATCATAACCCTTCGGAAATTTGAGCCACCTCCTTTGCCTCATATTCAAATCTTTCTAATTGAAGAGATACTTTAGCCTCTTGTGGTCACTAAACACTTTGAATCTAGAACCAAACAGATAATGCCACCAAATTTTCAACACGAACACCATGGATTCCAATTCTAGATCATGCATAAGATAATTCTTCTCATGAATTTTCAATTGTATGGAAGCATAAGCCACAACCTAACCATTCTGAATCAACACACCATGTAGACCCATCTTCGAAGCATCACAATATAAAACAAAGGATTCACTTGGACTTGGCAAAATCAAAACTAGAGAAGACGTCAACTTTTTCTTGAGTTCTTGAAAATTCTATTCACACTGAACACTCCACACGTAAGCTTAACCTTTTCTAGTCAACTGATTCAAATGCAATGCCAACTTCGAAAAGCCTTCAATAAACCTCCAGTAGTAACTAGCCAAACCAAGAAAACTTCTAATCTCAATTACAGACTTCGGTGTCTCCCATTATAACACCGCATCTATCTTCGATGGATCCATTATGATACCACCACTAGATATCACATGATCAAGGAAACTCACTTCCTTCAACCAGAACTCACACTTAGACAACTTCTGCTACAACTTGTTTTCTTTCAAGGTTTGCAAAAGCACTCTCATATGTTATGCATGCTCTTCATCAGACTTACGATATATCAAAATATCATCAATGAACACAACCACAAACTGATCTAAGTATAAATGGAATATTATATTCATGTACTCTATGAACACTTCAGACATGTTATGCATGCCAAATGGCATCACTGAATACTTATAGTGACCATATCTCATTTTGAACGCAGTCTTTGGAATATCGTCGGTCTTCACATGAATCTAATGATTACTTGAGTGCAAATCAATCTTGCTAAACACACAAGAACCAACCTACTGATCCATCAAAACATCAATTCTCAGAAGAGGATACTTATTCTTGAGAGTAACGTTGTTCACCTATCGATAGTCAACGCACTACCTCATGCTACCATCTTTCTTCTTAATTAACAACATCAACGCTCTCCACAGTGAGACACTCGACTCGATCTAATAAATTTATTCTCAAGTAGATCCTCTAACTTTTTATTTAGCTTACTCAGTTCTGAAGCAGACATCCTATAAGGAGCCATCGACACGGGACTAGTACTAGGTACTAAGTCCATAACAAACTTGGCCTCACACTCTGGAGGCAAATAACTAATGTCTTCTTGGAACACTTCTGGAAACTCACACACAACAAGTAAATCCATAATCATTCTCTTGCTTCCCCCACTCAAGGACGTGAACACTTGAGAACATTCTCTCATGGACATCCCTGCCTATCTAGAGGACATGAAACTTGATTTCGTACTCTCCATGGATTCAAGAAACTTCACTGATTTATCAAAACAATTGATATGCACGTGGTTGAACTCCAACCAATTCATTCCCAGAATAACATTGAGTTGACTTATAGGCAAACAAACTAAGTTAGTCCTAAAATCTCTGCCATAAATTGTCAAAGGATAATTAACATGCACACACACACCAAGGAATTAGTCACTGAACCACACTCTTTTCGGGTTCAAGAAATAACACAGTCTCATTCAACAACCTACACTCTTGTAATCAGCAACACGCTTAACTAAACCTCCACATCTGAAACATCTCATAGAAGTAGAAGCTTCTCCCCCACTTGTTTTAATCACACACATGTCGCATGTAAGGGAACAAATAAAATTACACAAACCCGGTTGGATGGACCGACCTGCTATAATACCACTATGTAACACCTTACTTCACTACTGGACAAATAATTAAATAAAACGTGTACAAATCATTAATCCTTAAATTAGGATGCTACTCAAACAGCAACTAAACATACATGAACCACATAATTGGAAATTAAATCACTTGGTAAGCAGCGGAAATTATAAAATACTTGGCATTGAAAAGCCTCAACAACATTATTATTTTGAAAAGTGGTTCAACATCAAAATAAATGAAAAGATATGCAACATAATTAGAAAAAAAAGATTAATATGTTCCCCTCATGTTACATATCAGAGCGACTCCAATTATATTATTCGATCGACAAGCAACTAAAAGGGCACAGCGCCATACTCTACATCAAGCTCTTACTTAAGTACCCAATTGTTTGTACTCCAGAGGAGCACAGACACAAAAACACAAAAAGAGGGTGAGAACACATTCAAATAATAATCGGTACATAGAATAATTAGAGTAAATTCACACATCACAAAGCATGCACATATCAAACATGCACCATAATATCATGTATTCATATTTCACCCACATCACGATCATCAACAATCACAAAAATCCATAAAAGGGTATTCTACAATGCACAAACATATCATTTGCACAACCATTATGTGATGCAATACAACATTGAATCAACTTATACTTGCCACAGTCCCCACTCAGAACCGAACTCGTAACTAAACTCTATATGCATGCGGTACCAACTCAACATTTGGTTCTTGAACCGAGCCCCCATTCTGAGCTCCAAGACCCTACTTTGAACTTGGGACAAATCACAAGTTCCAACATCTGAACTCGTAACTCGCCTCTTTGGTTT
This sequence comes from Lathyrus tuberosus, assembly GCA_022829125.1. Taxonomy (NCBI): domain Eukaryota; kingdom Viridiplantae; phylum Streptophyta; class Magnoliopsida; order Fabales; family Fabaceae; genus Lathyrus; species Lathyrus tuberosus. The sequence continues at coordinate 4,526,084 of JALAZF010000177.1, read as the reverse complement.
TCATACAAACTGGGTCAAAACATAAGAACCCCGAGCCCTAACAACAGAGCTCCAAGCCCCAACTCTGAGCTTTGAACTAATCACTAGTACCACAAACATCTAAACGTGTGACTCGCCCATTTAGCTCTTCATACAAATCAGGTACCAAGATTTGAACCTCGAGCCCTAACATCTAATCTTTAATCCTATACTCTGTGCTTGGGACAAGTCACGATTCCCCACTCTTAACTCGTGACTCGCCTATTTCACAATAATGACAACAGTTGATGCATGGCATATAAAAATGCAATGACAATAAAATCACAATGAATACATCCCCATGTTTACTGTAAATAATCATGTAATAACAACAACATAGAAATTAATACAATCTCACTTTGACTGCGAACAATCTTGCATTCAATGCATCACCGGTAGTTTCACTCTGAACTACACATTTCAAAAATCACCAGCAGGTAATTAAAAAACTTCACATGATTATAACTGCACTTGAAATCATATATTCACACATAGAATAAACAACCTATCAACACTCAATCATGTTAAATCACCTTAACATCTCTTCATCATTAATTCACTTTTTACAATAATTAACTATTCGTTAGTTACCGTCAAATATTACATAACAAGCCAAACAATTAATTTCACAATTTAAGGTGCCTATCTAGTCTTTTAAGACATCACTATAGGATATACATACGTGTTAGCTTTCCAACGTTTCAAACCACACCTCATTTGGATTTACGGAACTAAAGTTATGCCATTTTTAGTTTTACTTCAAAACATTTTCCTGCCATCCTGCAGTAATCTATTACCAATATGTGGTAATCAATTACCCACCCTGAAAAAGTCATAAAACTTAATTTTTAAGCAGGTAATCGATTACCATTAAGTTGTAATTGATTACCACAGAACCCATGAAGAAAATACTCAGTTTCTACCATTTATATCCCTTCCAAACCCCATCCAAACATGCCCTAACATACTATAACAACTTATTTTAAAAATCTAACATCTTATATCAATTATCTATTGTTATTACATCCTAAACCCACCAATTAATATCTAATTTCTCCAACTGCAACACAAATTCATCATCTAATTAGTTAACTCATAAACATGAGACAACATAACATCAAATACGAATTTCACATCAGTTCATGGCATAAAACAAAATCATACTCATTATTTATCAGATTGTCAGCAAGCAATAGAGAAAATAAAACCTTATTGGAGGTTAAGGTAAACATCTCTACCCTTTCATGATTTAGGCACCCTTAAATGAATAATCCTCATCCCCTTACCTTGTAATTCAAGCAAAAACAAGCAAGCAACTCTTATGTTGTTCTCTTTCCTCAAGCCTTAATTCTCCAATGCTTTTCTCTCAATTATTTTCATGTTTTCAGTAAAACTCCCAATAACCCTTATTTCTCTACTTTTCTAATTAAATAATAACCTAATTAATTTCCTCATAATTGTAATTTTGTCCAACTAAACATTAGCTTCTCTCCACTAACTACCTAATTCTCTTAATTTATCAAATTAGCCCAACTCCTCATTTTCTATCAATTTTCTATTAATTACTTAATTAAATCTCACTAAAACTAATTAATTAAACACAAACCACCATAAATGCTGACACCGGTCAAACACCTCATAAATCACATAAAATAATTATTTAAATAATTTAATCAATTAAATCAAATAAATAAAAGAATAACTAAGTTGGGTGTTACAACTTAAAGAATATTTGCCCACGAAAATTACCTAACGAGAAAAGCTCTAGATAAGACTTTTTCATCCTGCTCTCAAGCACTCACGTCACGCTGCCACCAGCAGAACCTCCCCAAACAACCTTCACTGAAGAGATCTCCTTGCCTCGCAAGTGTTTCACGTCATGATCCTCAATGCTCAACGGCAAAGTCTCTCAACTGTCAAGTTCTCTCTAACTGGAAAATCATCCAACTGGATCGCATGAGACGGATCATGAATGTTCTTCCTCAACTGAGACATATGAAAAACATCATGAAGATTCGAAAGATACGGCGGTAACATAACACAGTGTAAGTTACTTAGACTTTAACGCACATCTAACACCAATTACCGGAGTACCTCTTAATAACACATGAAGTCCCTCTTGAAACTCAAGTGTTTTCCTCCTCTTGTCATGATAGCTGCTCTGACGACTTTGCAAAGCGTTCATCTTCTCTTGAATCATATTGATCTTCTCAGTAGTCTGTTGAACTATCTCAAGTCCAAGCCCAACACTCTCACTCGAATCATACCAACATAAAGGTGTCTTACACCTTCTACCATACAAAGCCTCAAACGGTATCATTCCAATACTAGAATGGAAAGTGTTGTTGTAGTTGAACTTAACCAATGGTAAGTAACTATCCTAGTTACCTCCCTGCTCCAAAACACACGCTCTCAAAAAATTCTCCAAAGACTAAATTGTCATCTCTATCTGACTATCTATCTACAGAAGATAAGCACAATTCAACTTTACCTTAGTATCCATCGCTTCCTACTTGCTCTTCTAAAACCTCGATGTGAATCTTGAATCCCTATCTAACATAATACTCGAAGGAATATCATGAAAGCTAACCACCTTTTTAATATACAACTCGGGTAATTTTTGCAAAGAATAATTGATCTTAATCAGAATGAAATGATCCGATTTGGTCAGTCTATCAACAATAACCCAAATGGAATCACGTCCTTTTGTCGTATTTTGCAAACTCATCACAAAATTCATGGAAATATTGTCCCACTTCCACTCAGAAATAATTAATAATTTGATCACTCCTGACGGCTTCTGATGTTGAATCTTCGACTTTTGACAAGTCAAACACGCATAAACGAACTCAGTTATATCCTTATTCATTCCTGGCAACCAAAAGATTTTCTTTAACTCTTGATACATCTTAGTGGCACTAAGATGAATACTTAAACCACTCTTATAACCATCATCAAGAATACTATTCTTAAGCTCTAGCATATCAGGCACACAAACTTTTTCTCAGAATCCCATAATGACGTTCTCATTGATCCTAAAATAACCTCCTTTTCCTTAATTATTCAACATTAACCGGTCGATCAATCTCAAATTCAATTTCTGACCTTCTCTAATCTCTTCAAGGATACCACTGGTCAGCTTCAACATACCCAACTTCACACTGTTAGGGGTATCTTCACACACCAAACTCATGTCTATGAATTCTTCATTAAACTCCAATTCTCGAACCATAAGCATCGACATATGCAACGACTTTTTGGTCTAAGCATCATCTACGACATTGGCTTTACATGGATGGTAACTCAAACCAAAATCATAATCCTTCAGAAATTCGAGCCACCTCCTCTTCCTTATATTCAAATCTTTCTGATTGAAGAGATACTTTAGACTCTTGTGGTCACTAAACACTTTGAATCTGGAACCAAACAGATAATGCCTCTAAATTTTCAACACGAACACCACGGCTTCTAACTCTAGATCATGCATAGGATAATTCTTCTCATGAACTTTAATTGTATGGAAGCATAAGCCACAACCTAACCATTCTGAATCAACACACCACCTAGACCCATCTTCGAAGCATCACAATACAAAATATAGGATTCACTTGGACTCTGAAAAATCAAAACTAGAAAATACGTCAACTTCTTCTTGAGTTCTTTAAAACTATATTCACAGTGAACACTCCACATGTAGGCTTAACCTTTTCTAGTCAACTGAGTCAAAGGCAGTGCCAACTTCGAAAATCCTTCAATAAACCTCCGGTAGTAACTAGCCAAACCAAAAAAAATTATAATCTCAATGACAGACTTCAGAGTCTCCCATTACAAGACTGCATCTATATTCGATGGATCCACTACGATACCACCACTAGATATCACATGACCAAGGAAACTCATTTTCTTCAACCAGAACTCACACTTAGACAACTTCGGCTACAACTTATTTTCTTACAAGGTTTGCAAAACCACTCTCATATGTTCTGCATGCTTTTCAGCAGGCTTATAATATATCAAAATATCATCGATGAATCCAACCAAAATCTGATCTAAGTACAAATGGAATATTCTATTCATGTACTCCATGAACTCTCCAGACGCGTTATACATGCCAAATGGTATCACTGAATACTCATAGTGACTATATCTCATTTTGAATGCAGTCTTCGGAATATCGTCAGTCTTCACATTAATCTAATGATAACCTGAATGCAAATCAATCTTGCTAAACATGCAAGAACAAACCTATTGATCCATCAAAACATCAACTCTCATAAAAGGATACTTATTCTTGATAGTAACCTTATTCAACTGTCGATAGTCAACGCACAACCTCATGCTACCATCTTTCTTCTTAACTAACAGCATCAACGCTCTCCATAACGAGACACTCAATCGAACCAATCTCTTCTCAAGTAGATCCTCTAACTGTCTCTTTAGCTCACTCAGTTCTGAAGCAGACATCCTATAAGGAGCCATCCACACATGACTAGTACCAGGTACTAAGTCCATAACAAACTTGGCCTCACACTCTGGAGGCAAATAACTAATGTATTCTTAGAACACTTCAGGAAACTCACACACAATAGGTAGATCCATAATCATTGTCTCGCTTCCCCGACTCAAGGATGAGAACACCATGAACACTTGAGAACACTCTCTCAAGGACATCCCTAACTATCTCGCGGTCATGAAACTTGATTTTGTACTCTCCAAGGATTCAAGAAACTTCACTGATTTATCAAAATAATTGATATGCACGTGGTTGAACTCCAACCAATTCATTCCCAGAATAACATCGAGTTTACTTAGAGGCAAATAAACTTAGTTATTCCCAAAATCTCTACCATAAATTTTCAAATAACAATTCACACACACCAAGGAAGTAGTCACTGAACCACACTCTCTTCGGGTTCAAGAAACAACACAGTCTCATTCAACAACATGCACTCTTGCAATCAGCAACATGCTGAACTAACCCTCCACGCCTAAAACATCTCAGAGAAGCAGAAGCTTCTCCCTCACTTGTTTCAATCACACACATGTCGCATGTAAGGGAACAAACAACATTACACAAACCTGGTAAGATGGACCGGCCTGCTTTGATACCACTATGTATCACCCTACTTCACTACTGGACAATTAATTAAATAAAACATGTACAAAAGATTAATCCTTAAATTAGGATTCTACTCAAACAGCAACAAAACATACATGAACCACATAATTGGAAATTAAATGATTTGGTAAGCAGCGAAAATTATAAAATACTTGACATTGAAAATCCTCAACAACATTATTAGTTTGAAAAGTGGTTCAACATCAAAATAAATGAAAAGATATGCAACATAATCAGAAAAAAAAAAGATTAATATGTTCCCCTCATATTACATATCAGAGCGACTCCAATTATACGACTCGATCGATAAGAAACTAAAAAGGCACAGCATCATACTCTACATCAAGCTCCTCCTTAAGTACCTAATTGTCTGTACTCCAGAGGAACATAGACGCAACAACACAAAAAGTGGGTGAAAATACATTCAAATAATAATCGGTGCATAGAATAACCATAGTAGATTCACACATCACAAAGCATGCACATATCAAACATGCACCACTATATCATGTATTCATATTTTACCCACATCACGATCATCAATAATCACAAAAATCCATACAAGGGTATTCTACAATGCACAAACATATCATTTGCACAACCATTATGTAATACAATACAACATCGACTCAACTCATGCTCGCCACGATCCCCACTCTAAACTTGGGACAAATCACAAGTTCCAACACCTGAACTCGTGACTCTCCTTTTTGGTTCTTCATACAAACTGTGTCAAAACATATGAACCCTGAGCCCTAACAACTGAGCTCCAAGCCCCCACTCTGAGCTTGGGACAAGTCATTATTCCCTACTCAAAACTCGTGACTCGCCTCTTTCACAACAACGACAACATACGTTGAGCAACGGTTCTTTTATTTTTTTTAATAATTTATTTGGTTATAAATAGAAGTAAATGATAATCAAATTTTATCTCATAAATTTATTTCTTTCTCACAATTTTATCATTTTACTCATAATATTTTAAATTTTACTCTCACAATTTCATCTTATTAACCTTCAATTGACCATATATTTTATCCAATTTTTCATCTTCTTACTTCAAATTATTATTGTTAAGGTCAAATGGACCCTAATCAATATAATTCTCAACAATCTATGTTTCATCTCATGCAAAATTATCAAAACCCTAATCCTCAAAATTCTCAATTTCCCTCACCTCCAACAAACTCTACCGTATTTTTTTCATCACCAAACAACCCAAATATGTATTTTAGACCTCAAATAAATACTCATGGGATGAATTTTTCTAATCATGAACCCGAAACACCGTATGGGTTTATGTCCGAACATCAAGTTCCACAATTTTCAACTTAAGTTGGTATTGAAAATATTACAATTGAAAAGGAACAAAGGCGTTCTCTTAAAAGAAAACTCGAGAGGTCTTCACAAGGGAAGAGGATACACTTCTTATGCAATCATGGCTCAATGTTTCAAAGGATCCAATTGTTGGAGTTTATCAAAAAGTCGACAGCTTTTGGTTAAGAATCACTGATAATTATAACCAATATCGTGGGCAGTCACGAGAAAAGCTACAAGGCCAATTAAAATCTCGATGGCATCGAATAAATGGCCTTGTTCAAAAATTTGTTGGGTGTTAAAAACAAGTTGTTCATGGAAAAAAAAGTGGGGCATCGGAGAAAGATATCTTAGTCAACGCACATGCTTTTTTTGCTCAAGATGAAGGTGCACCATTCAACCTTGAGTATGCATGGCGGCTTTTAAAAGATGAACCTAAATGGATGGGAGCATCCACCAAAAATTCTTCAAAGAGAATAAAGAATTCTGCTAGCGGTGCATACACGTCATCGTCAAACTCATAGGCATCTTCAAGTTATGAGTTTAACTCATCATCTCCTATGGACCGTCCAATGGGACAAAAGGCGGAAAAACGAAGAGGAAAGGCAAAGGAAAATGCAAATGCAATTGAACCTCCTTCTAGTGTTATGCATGATACAATGAATAAAAGAATGGCAGTAATGGAAAATTTAGCACGACTTAAGGAGGAAGAAAACAAATTAGTCTAGGAAAAGATGGAGTTTGAAGCAATGCAATTCATCATGTTAGACACTTCTAAGATGAATGATAGTCAACGTGTATTTCATAAAAAAACATTGTAATAAACTAAAAGAAAAATATGGATGGTAATAATATGCAATGTTCTAGTATTATTATATTTAAGTATTATGTAGTACTTGTTATGTATCAACACCTATTGTAATAAGATGCAATGTTCTAGATCCAATATGTCTTTATTAAAAAAAATATATATTATTTCTCCTAAAAGTATAAATAAATTATTTTTTAAGTGACAAAAAAAATCATTTTCTATATATATATATTAGGATTTATTTAAAAATTTAAACTTTATACTTAATAATACAAGATTAAACTCTTATTACAGAGCTAACTGATTATTACAAGATTAAACACTAACTAGTATAAGATTAAAATCTTATTTAACTTTAGGTCTATAAACAAACTTTAAAAAGTTTTTATTTCAAATGTTAGATTTTTTTATAAATAAAAAATGTTTAGACTTTTCTATAAACTTATTTAACTAAAAAATATATTATGACACATTTCCTAAAAAAAAAATTAATTCTATTAAATCGGCTATTTAAGTAAATAAAATTAATTTTAACAATAATAATATTTAAATATAAAAATTAAACTTAATTATCTCAAATAATTTATAAAAATATAAATTATAAATTATAAACAATATCATTAGTTGTTTTTATCAATTTCTAACATTATACTACTAAATTTCGTTTGGAACCATGTAGGCATGGCAACAAAACCCATACCCGCGGGTACCCACTCGAACCCGCCCCGAAGTTGACGGAAAAAACCCGCTTTGACTGGGTTTGGGTTCGGGTTTAGGTTTTCACCGATTAAAAATTTTAGGGACGGGTCGGGTAATTGGGACATTACTACCCACCCCGAACCCGTCCCCGAACCCGCCCCGTTTATTTTATTATGTACATTATTATTTAATTTTGTTAATTTTGAATATTAAATATATGATCAATGTTTTGATATTTTGATTTGTATTAATTATTTAAAATATTTGAAATGTATGTAAGAATTTTTTTTGAGATTTTGTTTTTATTATTTGAAATGTAATTTGATTTTCGAAAAAAAATATTTTTTATTAAAAAAATTGATTTTACTAAATGGATGGTGGCGGGGCGGGATACCCGAACCCGTTTGGAACGGGTTTGGGTTTTAATTCTCCATCCCCGTTTAATTTTGGGGCGGGGAACGGGGATTTTGTGGCGATTCGGGTTTGGATTTGGGGAGGTCAAAACCGTCCCCGACCCGCTCCGTTGTCATGCCTAGAACCATGGTTGTCCAGTTAAAATCAAATATTGAGGTTCTTTTAACGTGGAAAACAAGAGGATAGAAAATGGAGCATAGTGAAAACCTTTTTTTTTTTAATGCAGAAGTAAACAGGCATTAAGGAAATTAAGATAACAATGCAAACAAAATTTTATTCTTATCAGTATTTTACTTTGTTAATATATTTAAATATTAGTAAAATTACTTCAATATAAATAAAATATGTTTTTAACCTTGCATCAATATAAATTATGAGTGTGCACGAAACTAAACACTTTTAAATTAATCTATCAAACCGTTTTTAAGCCATTTAGAGTGATTTTTTTTAGTTTAAATGTGTGCCTTTTTTATTTTTTCTGTAAGAAAGTGGAATTCTTTTAAAATATGCACTATTTTTAAATTAAATCTCAAAATAATCACCTTTTTAAATAATTTATTAAATTAACCATTTTTAAAAAAAAAATAATAATAAACGACAAGAGAAGTAGCCATACAACGTGACACATACTTTGATCATTTGAACTAAGACGTCACTCCTAATGGTGCATGCATATACATGATGTCCCTGCAAGTGGCGGATGCTTGTATTCAATATGAGCATGCACCGCAGGCAGTAGCTATTGCTTTGTTTTGTGAATTATATAAATATTGCATCCCCTCTGATCATTTTTCACACATCTGATAAATCTCTCCTTCAATCTTTCTTCAAAATGTCTTCATATATGTGTTCTTATATCCACAAGAGAAATGTCGATTTAATTTATTCGGCAGTAAAGCCTCCGATGAAGATCGGACTCTAGAACATAAAGACGTTCGAGCATCCACGCATTTCACCTTCCATTCGGTGAATGTACCGTCACACTAAAGGACGTGTACATGTTGTTTAGTCTACCTATCGATGGTAAGGTTGTTAATGGTAGAGTTAACCAAGATAATTCTATATGTAAAGAATGGTTGGGTGCCCCTTTGTGTGAAGACAGAACTTCGGGACAATCTTCGGGTCAACCTAGGGGTCAAAGTATTAATCTAATATATCTTAAACAATACTATTCAAGTTTACCATTAAGCGAAGAATCGATTGAGCATAAAAAAATAATTAAAACTCGGTGCTATATTATGATTCTATTTAGTAATTTTTTATGAGGATTTCTTAACACACCACCCATGTTTCTTATACACCACGTGAAATTTCCATTTTGCCCCCAGATTCTGGATGTGCACATCCGGACGCACCGTTTTTTCAAAAAACGCTGATGTGTTCCGGATGTGCACATCCGGAAGCATGGAATAGCTTTATTTTTAACAATTACCGGATCTGCAGATCCGGAAAAAAGTGTAACTTAATTTTTTTTTCTTAAAAATCGGTTTTGTCGGTCGGTCGCAAACGTTAATATATCAACGCAAGTCAATATACATTTGAATAGAAAACTCTGTTCTCCGTATCTGTACAATAGAAAACTTTGTTCTCCGTATCTGTACAATAGAAAACTTTGTTCTCCGTATCTGTACAATAGAAAACTTTGTTCTCTGTATCTCTACAATAGAAAACTTTGTTCTCCGTAAGTGTTGTCAAAACTTATCCTCTTTTGTTTTGTATTCATGATTAAGTGGTGTTATTAAACCTAAAGCATGCTTTACCTTTTCCAAGATAAATGGCAGCATAGTCGACACAAAGTTGGTGGTACTCCTATTACCACTTGGAGAAGAAGAATCAGAATTTTCTACTTCACTTATGTAGTATCGAGCGCGGAAAGCTAGCAAGTGTGCATAATAATCATGAATACAAAACAAAAGAGGATAAGTTTTGACAACACTTACGGAGAACAAAGTTTTCTATTGTAGAGATACAGAGAACAAAGTTTTCTATTGTACAGATACGGGGAACAAAGTTTTCTATTGTACAGATACAGAGAACAAAGTTTTCTATTGTACAGATACGGAGAACAAAGTTTTCTATTGTACAGATACGGAGAACAAAGTTTTCTATTGTACAGATACGGAGAACAGAGTTTTCTATTCAAATGTATATTGACTTGCGTTGATATATTAACGTTTGCGACCGACCGACAAAACCGATTTTTAAGAAAAAAAATTAAGTTACACTTTTTTCCGGATCTGCAGATCCGGTATTTGTTAAAAAAATAAAGCTATTCCATGCTTCCGGATGTGCACATCCGGAACACATCAGCGTTTTTTGAAAAAACGGTGCGTCCGGATGTGCATATCCGGAATCTGGGGGCAAAATGGAAATTTCACGTGGTGTATAAGAAACATGGGTGATGTGTTAAAAAATCCTCTTTTTTATTTCCTGAAACTGCCGATAATACGGTAAATATTATGTATTTGTCTTTGTTACGAAACATAAAGAAAATATAAACATATAGTTGGGGTTCAACTATTTTGTCTCATCTATATAGTTTGTAGTGTAAAAATGCAAAAAAAGATACTTGTTCGTTTTATTCTTGCGCCTTTTTGCTACAAGCATGAGATTGGTCAAGAATGTCGTCACTCGCCCCGGTCAACGAGAAGCCGTTAACATTCCCCTTCGCAACAAAGTAAGTTTATTTTAATACTTCAAATTTATTAGGCTTTATACTACAACTAACTGTAAATAATGTATTTTCAATCTTTTCGTTTTAGGTGGTCTGTTCTGGGGATGAACTACAATAGATGCCCCAAACATGCTATAGTTGTGAATCGCAATCTTTTAGACCACCTTGGACCAGACGATGTATTGCAACTAAATAACTCTAATTTGATTTTAATATTATCAAATTACAAATCTTCTAATCGTGAATCTTTCTTATACAGTTTATCTGGAAGCTGTATCTAGGTTTCCACCATGAGGTTAACCCCGAGGATGTTGTAGTTTGGACAACAAAAACATCAATCAACGGGTTCACTACTATGGAGATGCACCATAGTGACCGTGTGAAACTGCAGTTCAACATGCAACAACAAATTTCAGACCCTCCAACGTGTTTGGGACACTGGCATTAATAAAGAGTCGATGTCCAATGGGGTTATTCCGATTGGAAAGACTTCGCTAAAGAGATGTGCCGTCAATTGAAGAATTGACGTCGACGCATCTTAAACGAACCTATCATACAAGGTGCTAAACCAACTCTGCATTATATGATTTGGTTTAAGTCGGTTACAAATTTGTGTCTGAGCTGAGGTATTTGATCGACCCACGCCAACGAGCTTCATCATCAATGCCCAGCAACAAACCCCACACCATTACCAAACCCAACAACCTACCCCACACCATTACCAAACCCAACAACAATGGCAACCAACCCAAACCCAATGACCAACCTCACAACATCACTATATCATATACACCCAACCTCGCAATCAATACATGTCACACACCCAAACACAAAACCAAGAGCATGACCCATACCACCAACAACCATATGTCACCACCACATCTATCTATAACCTCAATAATTCATACGATTCCACCACTACTAAAAAATTCGTTTTTAGTGACCGAATTAGTGACTGAAAAATTCCGGTCACTCTAGTTACCGAATTAGCCACCAAAATTAGACATCATGTTAGTAAAATTTTAAAAGTCACTAAATTGGTCACTAAATAAAATTAGCCACCGAATTAGCGACTAATATTTTGTGGCCATAATTTTCAGTCTCAAATAATCGTTTTTAGGCTTAAATAATGTTTTCGTCCCTGTAAGTTGGCGAGTTTTTGGTTTTGGTCCCTGAATCTTTTTTTTTTCGGTCCAAGTCCTTAACATTTGATTTCTTTTTGCGATTAGTCCCTGACGTTAAAAATCCGTTACAAAAATGATGATGTGGCTAACGTCGCTGACGTGACAAGTTTTTTTTTTATCATTTTTCATTTATTTTAATCTCCAATAATTCCACATAAGCTGTTTTGATTTTGGTCCTTATAGTTTAAGAAGGCAAAAATTCAAATTTTACTCCCTAGAGGACTTGAACCCATGAACTTTACTTCCAAAGCATGGTTCTTAGCCACTAGACCAATCAACCCACTTATGTTTTTACTTGCAACAAATTTATATATTACATAATTTAATACTTATATTTGAAATACTGATAATATAAATTATTTTATAGAGTTTAATATTTAATACTTATTAATATATATATTATTTTAATATTTAGTAAATAATACTGTAATTATTTAATAAAAATGATTAATATTAAAATTAAAATTATTGAATAATAATGTAATTGAAATTATTTAATAAATTGTAATTAATAATACTATATTTATTTCAGTAATTAATAATGTTGTAGTTGAAATTATTTAATAATATTGTAATTAAAATTATTTAACAAACTAATTAAATAATATTTCACTAAAATTAATATTCAAATTCTATTTTAATATTTCACCAAAGTAATTAAAATTATAATGCATATGTTTCACTAATTTATATTTCAACTATTTTAGTATTTAAATATTAATAAATAAAAACTACTTATTAATATAGTAATAATTTACAGTATATTAATATAAATACAATATTATTTACTAAATATTTAATAAAGTAATTATAAAATATTTCACTATTAGTTAATAACAGTATTAGTTAATACTGTATTATTAGTAAATAATACTTTATTATTAATCAATTTAAACAAAATATTAAATAATTATTATAAGTATTATTAGTTTAACCTAATAATTTAAATATTAAATAGTTTAATTAGTATTTTTAATAGTTTAATTACAGTAAATTTATTTAGTTTAATTTATTAAATAATTAGAGTATTAATTAATTACAATATATTATTAATAATAGTTTAATTTATTAAATAATTATAATATTAATTATAGTAAATTAAATAAATGAGATATTAAATAATTATGATTATTAATATTAAAATTATTTAGTTATTTAAATAATAAATAATTATTAGTTACAATAATAAATAATGAATAATTACGATAATAAATAATAAATAATTATTAGTAAATAATATTGTATTATTAGCTAATAGTAAATAATTATGATACTAAATAATAAATAATTATTATAATTAATAATTGAAATATTAAATATTTGGAATATTAAATTAATGAAATATTTAATAAACTAATTATTTAATAAATTAAAGAATTCTTGTAAAAAAATTAAATAATTGAAATATTAATAATTGAATTATTAAATAGTTGAAATAATATTAGTATATTATTAAATGCATTACAAATATAAACAAGAAGAAGTAAATGACTTGGTGGAAACTTCTACTTGTTGAAAACAAAAGGTCCTGGGTTCAATACAACATAGAGTCATTTATAAATGAAAAATGATAAAAAAAATACTTGTCATGTCAGCGACGTTAGCCACATCATCATTTTTGTAACGGATTTTTAACGTCAGGGACTAATCGCAAAAAGAAATCAAATGTTAAGGACTTGGACCGAAAAAAAAAAGATTCAGGGACCAAAACCAAAAACTCGCCAACTTACAGGGACGAAAACATTATTTAAGCCTCGTTTTTATATAAATTAATTCATAAAATATTCAGTGACCGGAATTTCGGTCACTAATACTTTTTTTTTTGTTTTTTTCATTATTAAGTTGTTTCCTTCCCAATTTTCTCCTTTTATTTTTTTTTAGTCAAAATGTTACAATTTTATTGTTTTAACAAGTAAAACATATATTTATATTAATAATTAACTCATACAAATTTATTAATTTAGATAAAATATAATTTTAATGACAATTAGTGTAAGAATCTTTTTAAATAATATTTGAAAGTTCTATTTCATTAATAATATATATATTCAAATGTAAATTATACAATAAAAACCAAATGGCTTAATAGACACCCAAAAGCCTCACAAAAGAAAGTGCATTGGTTCGATTCTTGCTAGAGACAAAACTTTTATTTTATTTTAAGTTTTTTTTATACAATTGAAAATGGTCGCTAAAATCTGTCACTAATTTCGGTCACTAAATTCGTCTCTAAATGTTAGCGACTAGCATTTTTCCAACCAAAATTTGGTAGTCACGTTATTGGTCGCTAAACGTTATAATTACCGATTTTTAGGCGTTTTTGGTCTCTAATTCGGCCACTAAACGTGCTTTTTTTAGTAGTGCACCCCATCCCACCATAGCCCCCCACCAATGAACACCTAAACATCCCACCGCCAAAGCACTCAAACCCCGTATGACTTCGGAGGAAGGCGAATGCACCGCCTGGTTGTGAAATCGGGAGACGTTTTGATCGGGCGGGTGATTGATTGTGTATTCAATCATTGTGTAATTGAATTTTACGAAATAATATTATAAATTATTTTTTAATTTTCTTTTTTATTTCAATATTTAATTATAATTATTATTTAAAAAATCAAAACAAAACAGTAGTCACTGCATGTGACGCATGCTCATATTTGATGCATGCATGTGCCACTTGCAGTGGCATCATGTGTATGCATTTGCCACTAGGAGTGGCGCCTTAGTGCAAAATACCAAAGCATGTGTCATCTAGAATGGCTTGTTGTCAAAAAAAAAAATTTTGTTTTAAATGTGGTTAGTTTGATAAATAATTTAAAAAGGTAATTTATTTTTGAAAAAAGAATCTTAAAAAACTCTTCCAATAATTAATGAGAGGTGGATTGAATATTAATTTTTAAAATAAAAAGAATTATAGAAGCATAAGCAAAAGTAGTATTTCCATATATGGCCTAATGTTATATTTTTCTAGTCCACCAGAACTTTCCTTACTTCTCTTTTGGCTCTATAAATAGCTACTTCTCTTGTTCCATTGTCTCCAGTTCTCACTTGTCTTGTTTCTTCATTCATTCTAAGAATTAATGATGAGTCTCAAAAATTGTCTTATTGTTTTTGTAGTTGTCTGTGTGATATGTAACAATGGAGTTGAAGCGTTTCATCGCATATACCCTGATCTTCAGTCAATTTCAGCTCATTCTGTGAATAAACTTCATAGAACTGGATTCCATTTTCAACCTAATAGAAACTGGATTAACGGTAATTAACGTTTTTTATTTCTTTACTTGTAGTGTTTAACTATGCATTTTGATGAAATATAATAATAACTTCTTAATATGCAATTCTCTATTTTTTTGTTTGAATAAAGTTGTCACAATATTCCAGCAAAATGTCTATCCAAATTCTGATGAGTAATATTTTTTAAAAAATTTAACATAACAACTAGAATTTAGTGATAGTGTTCTTATATTATTTTAATAAATAAAACCAAAAATATAATAATAAGGTTTGAGCTACCAAGTTGCCATTGTAACTAGAATGGGGTATTTGCTTTGTTAAGACTTTTTGGTCTGCTACTGGTGTGTTGGTGATGCAGGGTGATACCATGTTATCCTGTTTCATTTTATTGAATTGGACCAAGGTTCATGTTTGTGTAAGTTTCATATTGTATTTGCTGGGACAATTTTCCCTTGATAATATAATTGAGTATTAAAAAGAAAAGGTTTGAGCTACCAAGTTCTGCTAGATTTTGAGTTTAATTTGTTTTAAGGACTTAAATCAACATGTAAAATGAATTACTCAAAATTTTATGAACCTATACATTTTTTTCAAAGTGGTCTTAAGTTTTAGAAGCATTATATAGGTTAGTTGTAATTAATTGTAATAAAAATATATAGATTATATTTTATCATGATTTGACCATCATGAATATTTTATAAAACTCTATTTAATTATAATTTAATCATAATAAATTTTAAATTATGTCTTGTAGTCCACCTGCCCTAAAAGACAGTTCTGATTTTTATCTTATCATTACTAACTTAATTTTTCCTAATCAACCATTAAAATGATGTGATAATATAATATATATTGACTAACATCTTTTTTGCTCATAATAAATTAAAGATTGACAAATCATAAACTTTTACTAAAAGCGTATTAAATTAAACTTAAACAATAGCGTTGATAGTTAGGCATAAATCCAATCTTTTATATATATATATATATATATATATATATATATATATATATATATATATATATATATATATGAGACAAAAATATGAGACAAACAATTTTTGTTTTAGTGCTTGGTAGATTTGAATATATGTGATGTTTTACATGGAATAGTATTTCATCTGAACTTTTATGATCATGGACTTATATGCCAAAAATGAAAATAGATTTTATCATTTTTAAATAAATAAATAAATAAGGTAAAAGGTTGCTTTGTGATTAACATATTTGACATTACACTAAGTTAGTGCATGATAACTTTTTCCAATTTTTGGCAAAAGTATAAAATGAAATGGTGAGTAATTATGACACAACTCAAAGTGTTATTCGAAAATAGAATGTTTAGAAACAAGAGTGGCCATTTTCATATCAAGTAACTATCACTTCTTGTCTTTAGTCCCTTGGCATGCACTTTTACACATGGAGATGCAGGGCTAATCTTACATTAATATGGAAACTATCATCAATTGCTTTATATTTTAATTGAGCCAAAATTGTTTCACAAATATGTGTTCATTGTTTTGATAATTAATCGTACATTTAAATTACTATTTACGAATAGATTCTGTTGTATATCCTAGCATATTTCTATACGAATATTTTTTTTTTTTTTTAAATGAAACATTGTTTTTTTTTTTAAGATTTTCTTTAATAAATCACCATATATTATAGTTTGTTTCATATATGGTCAAAGGTATTATTAATTATTGACATCACTTTGATTCAAAGATACTTTTTAATATACCACCATATAGTTTCTTCATATTGGACTAAGCATTATAATTATTTTGCCAACAATGATTATAAATTTTAAAAGTACATATTTATATTAAAACTTTTTATTAACCTGCAAAATTTATAATCAAATTGATTTTTAACAATAAATCTACAATAATTCGAGGTAAAAAGTGTTTAACTGATAGTTTAAGAAACATCTTGTGAAATTAAAAAAAAAAAAATTCTTCCAAAAACCGGTAGTTTGATTTGTATCTCCTAATTGTAAAGAATTGTAGAGATTCAGTTATATCGTACTATAAATTAGATATGTGATAATATATTTACATAATTTGATTCTGTTGTATGTAGTCTAAAACTTTTTTTAACAAATTTTTTGTTAAAAAATATATTATTTATGATTGAAAACTTTGCCACTAAATTAAAAAATAAATCATTTGATTGAAAATTTTGCCGCTAAATTAAAAAATAAATCATTTGATTGAAAACTTTGCCATTAAATTCCCTCGACCAAAACATACTATAGGCTAAATAACAAAATAAAAATTGTCAAAAAAAATAGTAGTAATAACTCTTATATTTTTATTTTCATTTAATGTTTGGCTAGCTTTTCCCCAATGAAATCCATGGCTAATCTTACACATTTTGCTTAATATTTATCTGTTAAGATTCATCGTTATGGTATAAACATTCATAATCATATCATTCTCCTTCAAGATAAGCTTTATAATAATGGTGATGCTAACTTTCTCTGTTTTCTGATTCCTCACTTTGTCCAATAATCGATGGTGGATGATGGAACAATTTCATACATAAACATTCAGATCCAAATGGTCAGTGAGTTCTTCCCACTGTTGACTGTTTTATATTTGAATCTTGAATTTTCTGCATTTTTCAATTATCATATACAATTCACTAATATATATTTTTCATGTACCATGCAACTCCATCAAAACAGGACCCATGTACTACAGAGGAATCTACCATCTATTTTACCAGTACAATCCCAAAGGAGCTGTTTGGGGTAACATTGTTTGGGGCCATTCAGTATCAAAGGATCTCATCAACTGGAAAGAACTTCAACCCGCTCTATACCCGTCTAAGCCCTTCGACAAATACGGCTGTTGGTCTGGTTCAGCCACAATCCTCCCGGGCAAAGGACCTGTCATCCTCTATACTGGAGTCGTTGACAAGCGAAGCAATGCGGTCCAATGCATCGCTATACCCGCAAATACATCTGATCCGCTTCTCACAAAATGGGTTAAGCCTGATCTCTTAAACCCGATTGTGACTGCAGATCACGGCATGAATGGATCGGTGTTTCGAGACCCGACAACTGCATGGTTAGGCAAGGATGGACTGTGGAGGATACTTGTTGGTGGCAAGAGGGAACATACAGGAGTAGCCTATTTGTATAGGAGTAGGAATTTCTTGAAATGGATCCGGGCCAAGCACCCGATTCATTCGGCTAGAAGAACTGGAATGTGGGAGTGTCCGGATTTTTATCCGGTTTCTTTGGAAGGGAAAAACGGGTTAGACGCGTCGATGGCGGGTAATAGTGTTAAGCATGTGCTAAAGAATAGCCTAGACATAACAAGGTACGAATACTACACAATCGGAACATATATCCAAAATCAGGACAAGTATATACCAGATAAAACTTCAGAAGATGGTTGGGGTGGCCTTAGATATGATTACGGAAACTTCTACGCTTCCAAATCATTCTTCGATCCAAGCAAGAATCGAAGGATCATATGGGGATGGGCAAATGAATCCGATACCAAAGAAGACGATGTTAAGAAAGGATGGGCAGGAATTCAGGTAGCATCATAGTGTTATCTTCATTCCTAGTTATACCTTTTACCTATTGTCATCATTTCAATTAAAAAAGTTCTTTTGTTATGAAAGATAGTACTAATTAAGGAATGTGTTTTGAACTTTTTCAGGCAATTCCAAGAACTGTGTGGCTTGATTCTAGTGGGAGACAGTTAAGACAATGGCCAGTTGAAGAATTAAATAGGCTAAGAGGGAAAGAAGTTGAGATGAACAACCAAAAGCTTAAGAAGGGAAGTTATGTTGAAGTAAAAGGGATTACTGCTGCTCAGGCTGATGTGGAAGTCACATTCTCATTCTCAAGCTTGGACAAGGCTGAGGCATTTGATCCTAAGTGGGAGAATGCAGAGGATCTATGCGCACAAAAGGGATCAAAAGTTCGAGGTGGGGTTGGACCATTTGGACTTTTGACATTGGCTTCGAAAAAACTTGAAGAGTACACTCCTGTATTCTTCAGAATTTTCAAAGCTTCAAATAAACACAAGATTCTCATGTGCTCGGATGCAAAAAGGTTTGTTGTCTAACTTATGCGTTCTTCCGATTAACTAAAATGTTTTCTAACTAGTGTATACTTCTATACAGTTCCTCTTCGAACCGGGAATTGTACAAGCCATCATTCGCAGGCTTTGTAAATGTGGATTTGGGAAATAATAAGAAACTTTCACTCAGGAGTTTGGTATGTCCATAACACAGTCCCCTATAAGACCTAGCTATAATACTAAATAATACTTACTTAATGTTTGAATCTGATGCAGATTGATCACTCTGTAGTCGAGAGTTTTGGAGTTGGAGGGAAAACAAACATATTGTCTAGGGTTTATCCAACACTAGCAGTGAAAGAAAAGGCTCATTTGTTTGTGTTCAATAACGGTACCGAGCAGATAACTGTGGAGAACCTAAAGGCATGGAGCATGAAGACCGCTCGTCGAAATTAAACCACCTATAAATCGATATCAAGGAACAAATAAAGTATAAAATAGTATTTCCTCTCTTATTATTGTAGCAAAAAAGGATCGGCTTATCTCTAAGCCATTAATAATTCGCTGTATCTCTCTATCTATAATGTAGTCATTTGAAGAGAGAGACTCAATATTATAATATGGTTTTAATCGGGTGTGAATTATAATCTAATAGAAGATTTCATCTTATATAATCGCCATTCCAACTCATTTTGATTTTTAGACTCTTAACATAACCTAGAATCAAGTGCCGCCGCACACGGGCATTTCCCAACTAATTCATCATCTATTGATAATATAGTATTAGAAATGAATCCTCAAAAACTCAAGACTAATATGAAATATATCAAAATGTCATAAAAGTATAAAGTTGAATGGCACAAACAGAACTAAAATCATTCAAACATCAGTCCTAACCAAACATACTAAGCAAGTGATCAACTGGATTAATCAACTACTGGCCACCAGCCCGGACACAAGAAGAACACCGTCAGAGCCATAATCTACTTAATCTTCTTCTTTGGCCTCAACTGCAAGATGATGATGTATGGTAATCAATGTTACTTTTCAGTGATGCACAGTAAATAAAAAACTACAGAGTAGAAATTAGCAGCACCTGATTACTGTGACCACACTTCTTCTTCCTGCAGTTCACAGCCCTTGGATGCAGACGAGCATAGCATCTAACAAATCAAAAATGGTAAAATTGTTAAATGTCAATGTAGTTAGTTTAACACTAACATCCAATAACTTTACACTAAATAGTTATATTATACAGACTATATCCAATCTAATTTTCAACATGTCATGCTATATTAATTTGAAAATGCAATTAGAAAAGTGTATTGATATGACAAACTAGTGAATTTTCATTGAAAATCAGAGAAAAAAACTAGTTTACATTGAAGGTGTGTATACTTTGAATCCTTAAAATCTATGAAGCACGGACACCAGAAACACGACACCGACAAGTCAGTACAGGTAATAATTTGAAAAAAATGAATAAACACTTGCACACCTCAATGCTACGTAGCTTAAAATTATTAACTTCAAACAAAATCATTAAAATAAACAGAAATACTAAGGTTGTAGAATGAAAAAAACATACTTGCGGCAAATGGTCTTGTCCTGGTTGTACTTGCGAGCTAAGGCCATCAAAGAAGGTTCTATGATACCTCCACGAAGCCTGAGCACGAGATGAAGTGTGGATTCTGCAAAATCAGTTTATCCAATAAACTAAATTCAAAATTAATAAAAAAATAAATAGAGTAAGATGAAAATTATAAGAAAAATGAAAATACCTTTTTGAATGTTGTAATCAGCTAGGGTTCTTCCATCTTCGAGCTGTTTTCCGGCGAAGATCAAACGCTGCTGATCCGGTGGGATGCCTGTAAAATTCAAATGTCAGAAATTGGGGGAAATTGTATTGAATTTGAATGCAATGAATGAATTGAATTGTATGAAATTTCACCTTCCTTGTCCTGAATCTTGGTTTTGACATTGTCAATGGTGTCGCTACTCTCGACTTCGAGTGTTATCGTCTTCCCTGTTAGGGTTTTCACAAAAATCTGAATTGTTTCGGATGATTTTTACAACTGAAATTGGAATTGCAAAACGTGAATGAAGCGAGAGAGAAATGGAAGTATATACGTTGGGTTTTTTCTAGGGTTTCGTTGAATTTGAGACCCGAACCGGTTAACGTTAGTGCATTTTTTGCGACAGGACAGAAATAATGAAAAAAAAAACATTTGACAGCTGTGGGATTTGAACCCACGCCCTTTCGGACCAGAGCCTAAATCTGGCGCCTTAGACCACTCGGCCAAACTGTCTTGATGCATTACTTCATCAATTCTGTTTACTTATCTCAAAACATTATTAGAACACCTAGTTATATTATTTTTGTGATGAGTTTGTTAGATCTTGTGACCTGGACCAATATGTTTGCCTAAATCATGGCAATTTCGAAAGGTTTAAAGATGGTTTCGTGTCAAGGCTAAAAGATGTGATTGCTGAATTTGAATCGTCCACGAGTATCTCGATAGTTTGCATGCAATGTTTATCATGCATAACTTGAAAGATCGTAAATTCTCTTTTGACTAATTAGCTAAAACGAGTTCAAAGCCTAAAGATTCAACGCTGATTTTGTGCCCTAGTCGGGTTTTGATCTGGATAATTTATGTTGTTCGGCTCGTAAAAAAAAAAACCTCCGGGTTGAGGTGGAAGAGTATTAAGGATTGTATTAAAAGCATCACATTATATTCAATAAATATGGAATTAGGATCAATTATTCTAGCAGAATAGAATGTTACAAGCTTTCTAGCCTTATTTCTTATTCATATGTAGTTTGTTATCATTGCTAAATTTGAAGTGAAAATACAAGAAAATACAAGTCCTCCAGAATTAGTCAAATGGATCAATTCTCAGGTCATGTTCACTTGCCATCTTCATCCCAGTGCAAAGGCAAGTTGGACACATAACCTAAAACAAAACATATAAGACAATTAGTTAAAATTACTACTACTTGCAATCATAATTAATCGGTTGCGTATATTGGCAAATGAATCAGACGAGACATGCCGCCAGATTGTGTACCTTTCCAGCACCGGAGCAATTTGGACATCTTTTGGACGTAGGAACTTGCAGAGGTCTAATAGTAACACCAGATGCTGAAATCGGATCAATGTTCAAGCATACACCACTTGTGGAACACCGAGCACAAGCCAAGTAACCTGTCCATAAATAAAATTACAAATTTGGGTAAGAGGCAAGTTTCGGATTTAACTCATTCTTACAAAAACGTGAGACGCATCATTTTTTATAAATCCTTTTTAGACCTTATTATATCTTTATTAAGAGAGTGACAATCTTTGAAGAGTAGAAACATACCAGTTCCAAGACAATACTTGCATCTTGTTTTCTCTTGTTGCTCAACATTATTAGCCTCGATTAACATCAGTACGGAAATCACACCAACTGCTCCACCCGAAAAGGATGCTACAATAGGGTCGACCTGACTGGATTCATGAACCAAACGAATCGTCAGCAGGTATTGATCAAGTAAATCTGCTATTCGTCAACATAACAATTTCGGACTTTTTGACCGACATAAATCGTAAATTGATCACGTCAACTAATCAAAGAATAGCATATACCTTAGTTGCAAAGGCAAATGCAAGCTTCTTATGAAATCCTCATATGAGGTGCCACCAATACCCAATTTCAGTTCCAGCTGCCATTAACATAAGAATAGTAATAATTGGACTCAAATATCAATAGAGAATAAAAGGATCCATTAATAGACTCACAAATAATTTAGGTTGATTGATTGCATAGATCAAAAAAAATGAAATGAATAAGGAAATATAATTACCGTCGGCGCAATGAGCCCGCCAAATACAATTATTGCAGATATGAATGATGCGCCTGTTAGATAGAGATTCTTCAAAGTGTTGGGTGTCTAGTTCAATCCGAAAAGCACACAAATTAGTTATGATAAAGAATGAATCGACAAAGAAAAGATGTTCAACACAAGCTGTTTTAAAAACTTCTTCGATGTGAAAACCATTAGTGCCTTATTTAAACTTTTATATTCATATGACTAAGCTTCTTCACTACTTTTAGAAATTGGTATAGAAGGATGGTTCAATCAACAACTCAACACCAATAGCCTAATAATGAAAACAAAGTTTTGAAACTCACCACATGAGGAAGAAAAGGAATTGATGAAGGAATTTCTGGCATCTCATTTGCATCCTCCTCTCCCTCTTCACTAAAAGCTCTTTGTATTCTTCTTAGCCGCTGCTGCACACGCAACCTCCTTACCTGCCATACTCATTTCTCATTAGTCATTATCAAAACTGTGGCTATATGATACATATATATACCAGGTTTGGATCGGCTTATTTGAACTTATTCACCGATATCCATAAATGCCATAGGTTGTTTTCATCTTATTTTCATAACCTCTTCCCGATAGCGTATGAAAACAACTTATAACTTATATGAAAACAATTTAACTGTTTTATCTATTATCATTGAACTAGTTGTTATCCATACATCGCCGAAATATGTGAAAAATGAGAGCAATTAATGAACCATGGGAAGTATGAAATATGAACTAACCTCTTCCATGAGAAGAAAGATTTTGTTACGCCTGCTTTTTATGTTGTCTTGAATTTCCTGCACTTGCATCTGAACAAAATCCTGAACAGTTTCTGGCCCCTCAATAATGCAAAAGTTGCTGATTAAAAAAAAAGCAATTTTTTATCAAACCAGTGGCAAAGTTTCAATTTTGAATCAAATTAGAGATACCCAATAGGCAAAACAACAAGTACACAAAACAAACGAAAGAAAAATACAAACTTTGGTGTGATTTCACCGGAGCCTGCATCCTGTGGAGAAGAGCAAGCAATTATCTTTGACTTCAAGAGGGTGTGTTTGGAAAACCCAAATTGGTTGGTGTTTCCTTTAAAGCTTGTGGCACATAAAATGGAGTTTTTGGAATATGAGGGGGAAGGTAGAATTGTGGAAGAAAGGGAAGTTGAGGAGGGAGAGAAAGTATTCATTGATTTGGGTTTGAGTTTGAGGTTAAAGAAGAATCATTAGAATGAAAGTGGTTGTGAATTGTGAATGGTGTGAAGTGGGAGAGGAATGGAAAACTCTACCCAACAACAACAGAACAGACAACAGTTGCTAAGGATGATACGTCACCAGGAACAATGAATACATCGATTTTTTTTTTTAAGGATAGTGTCCTCCAACGACAAACAATGTGCCATGGCATCTTTCGTATAAGGGAAAACAAGATATATTTTTTTGGGTTAATACCATTTTTGTCCTGCCATATATGAGATTATTGCTTTTTTTTAATTCATGCTATGCTTCAATTATTTTAATCTTATTGATTTAGATTTGAAAATGTATATAAAAAAAAAACAAAGAGTTAAATAAGTTTTTAGTCCATACAAATATCTCAACTTTCAAGTTTGATCCCTCAAAAAATTTTCTTAAAACATTGGTCATCTGAAAGTTTTTCGTCCATAACTCTAGTCTCTCTCGTTAGTTTACACTAACGGATGATGATGTGGCACGCCAAGTGTAACGTTTCATTTGATTACGTGTTTCATTTTTATCACGCGGTAAATTGTGTAAAATAGAAAATGTGTGAAAGGTAGCTCAAGAGTCAACTTGTGTAAAATAGAAACTTGTGTTTCATTTTAGTGTTAAAGTCGTTATGCCCCAGCAGAAGAACTGTGTCCTTTGTCAACTTGGTGTCGTTGTGTTCAAGGAAGAAAGCCACCGTGTGAAGTGGTCCCAAAGAGACATTGTTCGTATCGTATCAGTGGTCCTAGGTAAGTGACTTTGTCTGCCATTGTTCCCTTGTTCTATTCTTTAAGGAGATGTATGCAATAGTGGTCCCATGTTCTATTCTTTAATAGATGTATGCAATAGTGGTCTCATGTATTTAATTTGTGGTTTTGATTGTTAGTGTTAGTAAACGTTTTGGTTAGTAAAAATTAGGGTTAGTATGTTTTGTCCAGAAATGGTAAAATTTAAAGTTAGGTTAACTTTTGTCTATAGGGTAATGGATAAGTTCACGGTTGTTTTTTACATAAAGGGTTTTTTGTAAAAGACACTAACCTAAAATACGAGGGTGGGGAAGTGTATGCCTTTAAGGGTCAGGATCCTGATTATTGAAGGCTTCTTTGAGGCTTGTGACTTAGTTAAGGAGTTTGAACCGGAGTTTGATCACACTTCTGTTAAGATGTGGTGGAAGCACGAGGAAGGATTACTTGAACAAGACTTAAAAGTATTTAAGGATGATGGAGATGTGCTTGAGTTAGCCATGTATGCCATAGGATATCAGTGTGATGTTGAGATTTATTGTGAGCCTAAGGTTAAAGGAGAAGACACATTTATGGATAGGATTAGAGAGAAAGGAATGGGAGTTAAATGTGATGAGAATGCTGACAATTTGAGTGAATCAAGTGAAGAGTCTAATGAAGATTCTGTAGAAGATATGCACTTTGAAGATAGTGAGGAGAAGAGAATGGCAGGTTTTGAGGAAGGCCTTGATGAGGTGTTTGTGAATAGGGTTGGTGGAGAACATAAAAATGAAGATGTTGCAACTGAAGAGGTCAATACTCAGCAAGACAAAAAGGTATTTATAACTGAAGAGATGGGAAAAGAACATGTTATTGAGGATGAATACTTGACTGATGAGTTGGACAGTGGTGGGGATGATGATAGTTGTGATGAAAGGCCTTGGGTTTTGAGGTATAATTGGGAAGATTTATTGTGTAAGGATTATGTTTTCAAAGTTGGGATGGAGTTTTCATCTTTAAGGCAGTTCAAGGATGTTATATTAGAACACAATGTGTTGAATGGTAGGGAGGTAAAGTTTGAAAAAATGATAAAAATAGATGTAGGGTCGTGTGTAAGGAAAAGAAGAAATATGATTATACAGTGTTGTGTAGTAGGGTACTGACCTCAACCACTTTTAGGATAAAAACTCTGTTTGCAAAACACAAGTGTGGCAGACAATTCTTTAACAGAAATGCTAGAGCTGAGTGGGTTGATAAAGTAATTGTTGATGGCTTGAAGAATAATCCTAGGATGAGGTTAAGTGAGGTAGTAGCTAATGTAAGGAAAAGGTATGCAACAGAAATCCCAGGATGTAGGGCATTTAAGGGTAAACAGATGGCAAGAGCCATTGTTGAAGGTGACTCAAGCAAACAGTATAGCCTCATATGGTCCTATGGTGCTGAATTGAAAAAGGCTTCAGCTGGTAATACATTTAAAATCAATACTAGTTCTCCAAGTGAAGGGTTGAAACCAAGATTTGAGAGTTGTTATATGTCCTTTGATGGCACTAAGAAAGCTTTGACAAGAACATGTAGACCTTTCATTGGCTTGGATGGATGACATTTAAAGCACAAATATGGTGGTATTCGTTTGATTGTTGTTGGGAGAGACCCCATGACCAATACCTACATATTGCCTTTGTTATGGTTGAGATGGAGACAAAGGATTCTTGGAGCTGGTTTATGAAGTTGTTAATTGAAGATATAGGAGATGGAAGGTGGTGCTCTATATCTGACTAACAAAAGGTAATCCTAATGTATTTATGTCTCTTATTTGTTTGCATACATTACATTGTGTTAATGCAGTTATTGTTTTTCTTGATTAGGGTCTAGTGTAGGTTTTTGAAGAAGTGTATCCAGCATATGAACATAGGTTCTGTCTAAGGCAACTATATGCAAATTTCAAGAAGAAATTTGGAGGAGGGACCTTGTTCAGAGACCTTATGATGGCTGCTGCCAAAGCTACCTACTATGAAGCACATGAAGCAAAGATGCTCATGATTAAGGAGGTCAGCTTTGAGGCCTATGAGTGGATAGGGGCAATTCCAAAAAAAATGGTGTAAGCATGCTTTTCCAATATTTTTAAAATGTGATGTCTTAATGAATAATTTAAAGGAGTCCTTTAATGTAATCGTATTGTTGCAAAGAGACAAACCCATCATTACAATGTTTGAGTGGATTAGGAATTATTTAATTGGGAGGTTTGCTACTCTTAGGGAAAAGGTGGAGGGTTATAAGGGAAACATAATGACAAAACCCTTAAGGAGATTGGATAGGGAAATAAAGAAGAGTGCTAGTTAGACAACTACATATGCTGGTAGGTTAACATTTCAAGTGACTCATGTGTTGTTTACTGACAGTTTTGCGGTAGATTTAGAAAAACAAACTTGTTCTTGCAACTATTGGGAACTTGTAGGTATTCCATGTAGACATGTTGTGGCTGCCATCTATAGGAAAGTAGATGACCCTGTAAAATATGATCATAAATGTTATCACAAGAGCACTTATCAAGCATGCTACAGTGAGGTAATTACCCCACTAAATGGATAGAACAAGTGGCCTAGAACTGAGAATGAGACAATGCTACCACCTAGGTTTAAACGTGGCCCAGGTAGGCCTAAAAAACTGAGAAGGAGGGAACCTGATGAAGAGAGCCAAAATAAATGGAAAAGAACCAACACAAACCATAGATGCAGATTCTGTTTTCAACTTGGCCATAACAAAAGGACATGCAAGAAATGGAAGCAAGAAATGGAAGCTAAAACAAAGGCTATTCAAGTCAGTCAAGAAATCCCTACAGAAGCAACTTAGAAAATACCTACACAAGCAAGTCAAACTAATGATCAACCAAATGATGCATAAAAAAAAGGGTAAGGGTTCCATTATGATAAATATGTTAATGTTGTACTTGTTTACGATGTGTCATACTGTGGTTAATATGTTAATACTGACCTTGGCCATACTTGTATATTGCAGGGGAGGCCTAAGGGTTCAACAAACAAAGAACCAAAGAAAGCAAAGACCAATGAGACAAGTCAAAAGGTGGCAACAGGAAAAGTAACAACTGTCAAGAATGGAACTTCCTCAAAGGCTGCTGTTAAGGGGGAGAAAACTGTCAAAGGAAAAGCAACTGTGAAAAAAAAAGTGTCATTGTGGAGGAAGCAACTATGAAGAAAACAAGTGTCATTGTGGAGGAAGCAACTGTGAAGAAAACAAGTGTCATTATGGAGGAAGCAAGTGTGAGGAATGAGCATGTGGCATGTGATCAAAATGAAGCAAATGATCATACTAAAAAGGAAGCAACTGTGAAGAATGTGCATGTGGCAAGTGATCAAAATAAAGTAACTGTAAATAGTGTGAAGGAAGCAAATGATCAAAATGTATTAAGTGAGCAAAAGTCTGTCAATTTGGATGAAGCCCCTACTGTCAAGGATGCAAGTGAGTCAAAGGATCCAATTGAACTTGAGCCTATTGTCATGGAAAACTCAACAACTTTGGATGAGACTCTTGCTACTTTACTAACAGGTGTTGATGTCTTGGACATTCAACCACTGAGAGTTGACAAGTCACCTCTCAAGGCATCTCAGCCAAGGCAAGGTGGTCCCAAAGTTTTCTTTGGGAAGCAACAAAAAATGTGTAAAAACACTCCTTTCAAACCACCTGGAATAAGAACAAATTTGTCTAGGCCAAGCAGCAGTGAACCACTCAAATTTAGGACACAAAGCAGGTACAAAGCACAAGATAATAGCTTAGCTGAAAAAAGACATAGTGAGAGGTTGAAGACACTGAAGACTAAGAACATACTAGGCCCAGGCAAAAAACCAGATGATCCAGTGGTTATACATGAAGATGACTGTAGTATTGGCAAGGGTCAAACCCAATGAAGGGCGTTTCATTTTGGTGTAATTGATGTTTATGATCAACTGTTATGATGTAATGTACTGATGAGGTCTTTTGGACGAACATACAATTTCTTATTCTGATGTAATGTACTGGTGAGGTCTTTTGGACCAACATACTATTTTGGTATGCCATTATGACAAGTCTTTTGGTATATTGTCACTGTAATGTTATTTTATGGTCACTTTATTATAGGTCATTTTAGTATACAACTCTTTTGGTATATTGTCACTGTTATGGCATTACAACACAATACAATGTTTTAAGACAAAGCCTATCAACAACTATTATCAATTGAAATCAAATTTCATAACAACGCCAAATTAAAAATTATAGATCATAACTTAACCAAATTTTATCAATTCAAATCACATTTCATAACAACTAAACATTACAAAAACTATTATGCCAAAGTGGTGTTCATAACAATACAACATTACATATCATTAAGACAACTTAACACCTAACTTAGGCCAATTCAACAATTACACCTAATAACAAAATACATGTTGACCAATACTGAAATTATAACACAAACAGTCTTCAACTTTTCATAAAATTCCTCTGCCTTGAGCTTCATCTTCAACCTATTGTTCTTCTTCATTGATGATTCATTAAACTCCTTAAAGGTTTCCATAATTTGCATATCCCTCTCATCCTTGCTCCATTCAACATCCACCCCTTTAGGCTCCTTCTGATGAAGAGGATTAGGGCATTTATCGTGGAAGAGGAAGGTGGAGGAGAAATAGAAGGAGAAAATCATTTATGACGTGGCATAATAATAATACATAGTTGGCAAGGGATTTTTACACACTTGGTGTGCCACATCATCCTCTGTTAGTGTAAACTAACGGGAGAGACTAAAGTTAGGGACGAAAAACTTTCAGAGGACCAATGTTTGAAGGAAATTTTTTGAGGGACCAAACTTGAAAGTTGAGATATTTGTAGGGACCTAATACATATTTAACCCAAAAGCAAATGACATTGGTTCCGGTAACTTAGAGAGTTTTTGAATTTAGTTTCTATATTTTTTTTGTCTGAGTCCTTATAACTCATTTTTGTGTTTCCTTTAGTCTTTGACGTTAGCTTTCTGTTAAAAAAAACTGACTATGCAAATGATACATACGTGGAATTGGCTTATGTGTGTTTTCCATTTATTAACATACCTACGTGGAAATTTATAAATTTCCCACCAAAAATTTAATAGTGTGCATAATTTATGTTTTGTATTTAGTCCCTGTAAATTAGGGTTTTTAATAAATAAAAAATAGAAAACACTTCACTAAAGTTGTTGTGTGAGGGAGGAAGACGAATGAAGGTACGAAGATGGCGAAATCATGATATCAAGATCATCTAACAGGTATCGCATGCCTTCAATCACTTCAAACATTTTCACAATCCTGAATAAACCTCGATCAACATCGAGTGTATTTCAAAACATCTAATAAGATCAAAACACTTTTTTAATAAAGATGAAAAGGGGGATGATCTGCAGCCTTCGATTCCTCTCCTCAATTGTTTGGGTACGAGTTACCTTACTCGATTACTCAATCAATTGTCATCTCTTAAAAAACTTATAATCTGATTCACCTTAAAACCTTTTCATGATCAAATCAAATCAAAACATATTTTCCTAATAACTTAGATGAAAAGAAAGTGGTCTAGAGCCTTCTATTCCCTTTCCCGAATACTTGGATATGAGCTGCCTTACTCGGTCATTCGAATATTCGTCATCCACTTAAAATAATCTAAAAATACTAAATCCTTTCACAATTAAGGATGAAAAGGGAGATGGTCTAGAACCTTTGATTCCTCTCCTCAATTATTTGGATATGAGTTGCCTTACTCGACCATCCAAGTAATTGTCATTCAAACAACACATTCAACCAACCAAACTCTTTTTTATCGATGTCGTGCGATGTTAAAAACCTTTTCATAAACGAAAGGCATGTTGTCTTAAGATGATGTGAAGCAATGTTTCATCCACAATCGTTGAGTTAAGATAAGTGACGTTTTCCTGTGAATGTTGATTCTTAAATCATTCATTGTGATGCAAACGCCTGCTCCTCACCTGTTTTGGGTAAAACAATGTTTTACGTCGATTAATACAAGATAACTTTTGCTAAAATCGACCAACAAACAAACCTTTTTTACCCAGAACTATGTGTGCATTGATTTCTCTTTTGAGATACGTAGGAGCAGGATTGGGAAATCTTGTCAGGCCCCCTAATAATAAAAATCTTTTTAGGTCCTTTTCTCTTTTCTTTCCCTTAATAAATTGAGAAACCTAACTTTTAAGCAAATACTAACACGCACAATTAACCTAACGGTTCCCGTTGAGTACAACTGACGTGAGGGGTGTTAATATCTTCCTCTTGCATAACCAACTCCCGAACCTTGATGTTGGTTGCGATGATCATATCCTTGTCTTTCTTTTAGGGGTTTTATTCAATATTTTCCTTTTCCCTTTATGGGAATAAATAAAGATCGGTGGCGACTATGTTAAGTTCATCCTGCGAGCGCGCGATTGCGCTTCGCGAGGTTGTGCACTCATTTTTTGAGGTACAACAGCGAAGTTACATTCTCTCACTAAGCATATTGAGATTTGTCACCATTTCCTACGTGACCATATTGAAAAAGGGGGTGTCGTATTTGAGAACATTGATAGTAAACATCAACTTGCTGGCATTTTAACAAAACCTCTTGCGAATGAGCCATTTATCAACATTCGAAGAGAATTGGGGATACTTGATATCTCAAATCATGCCTAAATATGAATTGTGCATGCAATTTATATACCATTTCTCTAACTTATATTGGAAGATATATTACCTAAAGTGCATCTTTCATCAATTCATTAACGAGGTATCATCGTTCCACTTATCTTTTCTTTTATAAGTCCTTTTATTGTTGCATGTTGCTTGTGTTCCAAATAATGACTACTCTTGATGCGTGAAATAGTTCACGATTATTCACTTCTAAACATTTCTATTGATGTATGTCAATTATATGCTTATAGTGACGTTGTGTTATTCCATCTACATGCTTGAAATATTCTTGGTGCATTTGGGTTGTTATTTATTTGTGTGTGAACCTTGATTGAACATGTTATAATGTTAATAAGATTCTTGTTGTGTGTGTCATTGTTATTGTTACATCTCTGTTTTTGGTTTGAGTGGTGATGAATTTGTATCATCTTAAAGAAGAACACATGCATGTGCAGCATTTTGGGAGCACCAAAGGCATATGTCACATAATCGTGTCGCTTTTGTAGCAACCTCAAGAGTTTTGATGACATTGTCTCTTTCATGTTCTTGTATGTTATGTTTATTGAGCTTTAATAAGCTATAATTGTGTTCTATTGTTGCTTTCTTTGCTTGTATTTAAGTTTAAAGCATTATATTTCAATGTGAATGTCACTCTATGTGAGTGTTATCATGTTGATTTTCTTTGCAATTGTCTTTCCAATTTCCAACAATCACTACTACAAAACGCCCAAACAACAACGCGAGGTTTACAACGGCATCCTATACACCGTTCTTATAGTGCGAACTGGATGCGCGCACATTATTTTAATTAGAAATCTCAAGGGTATAATAACGGTTGTTATGGAAACCGTGGTGATACAATCTAGCTATCATGGGTTCGAACCTCATCGCCCTCAAATAGTTTATCCCTTTGATGTAAATGCTCCCTTTTAAGTTTTATTAATATTTAACTAAAAAATAATAATGATGTCACGACGGCTTTTTCTTTAAACCGTTGTTACAAACTGTTATGTATTTTAAACACCAAGTATATATTAATTTATCCATTGAAAAAAAAAAACAAGACGAAACAACCCTAACACCAACGCCGTCACCATTGTCGGGAAGAAGACAACAACAACAAGAAAGTGTTATACTTTAAGGTGTTGCAATGTCACATTTGAAGACAAAATCATCCAAAGGTGTTTCGACGTCTTCTTTCAGTGTAAAATATCGATCTAGAAATTTTTGTGGTTGTGATGGTCGTATGGTTTCGTATCAATGCAAGAAGGGACAAAATAAAGGAAGGCTTTTTTGGAGATGTCCATTTTAGAGGAGCGGTGAAACATGTAATTTGTTCATATGGGATGAAGACATGGGAGAAAGAGATAGAAATGACGATGAGAGCATTATGAAGTCAGAGTTGGAAGTTGTGGGCTATCTGAAGGTTATGTATGAGGATTTAAAGAAAAAGAACAAGAATTTGAAGAACAAACTGAAATCAGAGATATTTTCTGGAAATATCAAGATGTTATGTTTTCTTGTCTGCTTTATGTTTAATGTTTACTTTGTTATGAAATGTAATAGTTGAATTAGGGTTTGAATTACATTGTTGATGTTTAAACTGCAGATCCATTGTGAATTACATTGTTGATGTTTAAACTGCAGATGCATTAAGTGAGAAGTTAAGGCGCACCTTTTCTTTTTTATTTATTTTAAAATTCACAAATAAAAGGGTTATCACTACGGTTCTCCTGGTCAACTGTAGTGATATATTTATAATAAATAAATACCTATCTATAGGGTTTTTATTTATTTTAAAATTCACAGATAAAAGGGTTAACACTACGGTTATTCTAGTTAACCGTAGTGATATATTTATAATAAATAAATACCTATCTATACGGTTGTTATTGCTAACGGTTGTGAAATAGTTTACCCATATATAAGCAAAATAACTTTCACTTAATTGACAGTAACGCCGTTGCCTTCAAAGTGAAACCCTATAACCCATTTTTTCTCTTCGTTTTCACCATTAGTCGTGAATCATACATTAAGGTATTCTTCTTCTTCCATCTATTGTTAGATATTTCCCATTATCTCGTTTGTTGCATGTTGTTTTTGTTGATTGTTCTCATTTTTTCAGATTCGTTTTCACTACCTTAACAAAGACCATACTTTGAAAACTTCATAATGTTTGTGTTGCTATGGAAAAATGTATAAGAAGCATGAAGCTATGATGGAAACTTCATCCACCTTATACTTTTTTTTCATAGCATCACGAACAAGATGTTAGTAAATGAAGAAACAACAGTGTAAGCAAACTTTATCTAGTTTTAGAAGCAATGAATAGAAGTATAAGAAGTGTGAAGCTTTTGTGTAAGCTTCTTCCTCCTTATATTTATTTTTCATAGCTTCCTAAACTAGTTCAACATCATAATTGATTCCTGTTCCGCGATTAGTTTCATTAAAAGGTGTGTTATTCATGTTCCTCTCTTTACTCATCACTGGATTATGGTTTTAGGGTTTGTTTTCAACTGAGGATGCTCATTTTTGAAGTTTACTTTGTTTCCTTTCAGGTTAAGGGGATGATACAGGGTGATGATGCTGGTGGAAGCAAGCGTATTATATCAGTTTATAATTTCTGGATCTGGTATAGAATGTTGTTTGAGTTTATCATATTCTATTTACATTGTTGGTTTAACTAACCCTCACTTAAAGTTTGCTAGTGGTAGCAAGCGTATTATATGAGTTTATAATATCTGGATCTGGTATAGAATGTTGTTTGAGTTTATTATATTCTATGTAGATTGTTTGTTTCACTAACCCTCACTTAAAATACATTCAGTTAATTTGACATAGATACTTATAATCTGCAAATTAAACTGTTCTTGAAAACCAACTTAAACAAACGATTGTTGTTTTCTGATTGCATGCCTCTCATTATTTATCTCACGTTCTTTTATATATAGATTATGGTATAATGATCTGGCTCCTTAGATGCATCGCCATCTTTCATTATAGTTAAATCAAAGATGAGGCAGATTATCCAATGTCTTGTTGATCTTATAGAAATTTAACTATAATCGAATATAGTGATATATCGAAGGAGTCAGATCAATAAACCACAATATATGTAAAAGAGCGTGAAATGCACGATGAGACAAATGCAATCAGAAAACAACATTGGTTTGTTTAAGTTGGTTTTCAAGAACAGTTTAATTTGCAGATTATAGACATCTTCATCAAATTGAATCCATGTATATTTATTTAGTGAGGTGTTTGGAAAACAAGCAATCTACATTTAATATAATAAACTTAGGGTACTTACAACAACGGTTATCTATTGTAACCGATATCATAAGTAATTTATGTTTTATATAATTTCGCTGCTGATGGGTTTCGAACCCAGAACCTAAGTGTATGTATCACAACGGTTTATTAACATAACCGTTGTGATATATGGCTCGCGCCCTACCTTTCAATAACGGTTTCCAGCCCGTTGTAGAAACAGCTAACTTACAACGATAATCTACATAACAACGCCTTCGTCCGCGTCATTATATGTCATTTCCAACCGTTGTTAAATGGGTTTTTCGTAGTAGTGAATGTCACATCTACAACAATTTTTATTTATAGACCAAGTTGTATGGTAATATTCACTAAAAAATCACATACACAACCGTGAAGTTTGGAATTTATGCGTAGATGATATCGTGCAACCTAACAATATTAAATTTTGGCAATTAAAGTAGGATTTGCACACACATCTACACCATTAGTTATAATCAAAATACAAAAAAAAAAAAGGGAAATTCTAGTATACAGTAGTAAAAAATGTACAATCATTCATGACTCTCTTGGAGTAAAAAAAATAAGTATCGAGATTCAAAAGGATGCAAGTGGAATGTATTTTAAGTAATCAGAATACATAAGTGACATGCTCAGGTAATTTAAAATGGAGAAAAATTCATCTTGTCCAACACCAATAGTAATTGATAGACATTTTACCATGAAGGGGAGCCAGTGACATACCCAACTTTATATAGACAAATCATAGATACACTTTAATATCTAGCAAACACAAGGTTGATATTTCCTTTACAATCAACAAACTCAGCCAACACACGAATTCTTCAATTATTGATCATTGGCAATGGATAAAATTAGCATTTGGGTATCTCCAAGAC
Source organism: Lathyrus tuberosus (assembly GCA_022829125.1). NCBI lineage: Eukaryota > Viridiplantae > Streptophyta > Magnoliopsida > Fabales > Fabaceae > Lathyrus > Lathyrus tuberosus. Next base: position 4,489,888 of record JALAZF010000177.1, on the reverse strand, counting down.
ACAATAAATCTTGGCTTACACATTAAACCATCCACTGACATTGATACTATAGGATTCTCATATGCTAATTGGGCCACTGGTGTAGATGACATAAAATCCATGGTCGGGTGGTGTGTATTTCTTGGGATAAATATTAGTTTCTTTTGTCCTCAAGAAATCAAAGAGTAGTGTCGCGATCCAACACCGAATCAAATTATGGGGCCATGAATGACTTGGCAACTAAATTGGTCTGGATCATATCACTCCTGAGAGAACTAAAACTGTCATTACCAAGAAAACTAGTATTCTAGTGTGATAATTTAAGTGACCAAACATTACCCTCTAATATGGTCATGCTCATTCCAAGCACATTGAGATTGATGTTCATTGCATTCTTGATTAAATTCTATAAATTGAAGCCATTGTGATTTATATCCCTACAAATGATCAAAGAGCAAATTGTCTAACTAAGCCAGTCACTCACATAAGATTCAACCTTTTAAGGGACAAACATGGAGTGACTAGATTATGAGTGCAACTTTCCATTAGATGTATTTTGTATGATGTAAAAACTAGGATACTTTAGTGTTTATGTACATTCTGTGAGGGCAAGGTTCATTTACCACTTTGTTTTAATGATGTCAAAACTAGGAAAATTTCATACTTGTGTATTTTGGAAGGTAGCACCTTGTCTTAACTTGCATTCATCTTTTTCAAATGCGCATAATGATCAACATAAAGGGTATAGGTCAACTCTATGTGTAAAATGTGTTTTAAATCATTTTTGATGCATTAGGTCGTCACATACAGGGTATAGGTCGACTCAAAATTAATAAAAATAGTGTTTGTGACATTCCGGCATACTTAAGTCGACACACAACTACTGTGTAGGTCGACGCATAATGATTGAAACAATCTTGGAGCTCTCGGGTCCTCATACGTCGACGCATGGTCAGGCTGCAGGTCGACACACAGTTTTATTTTGTGCGCGGGTTTGCTTTCTGACTTGTTCAGGTCGACTCACAGTTTGTGGAGGTCGATCTCTTGCGCGTTTTAGCTCATTTTTCTGCATCTTTATGATTCAAAAGTCTATCTTTCATACTCATATATATATATATATATATATATATATATATATATATATATATATATATATATATATATATATATATATATTCATTCATATGCATCATTTTTTGTACACAACCAAGAAGAAAATTGAAAGATACATTAGATTGCTCATCATCTTCACTCTCATAAATTGCATTCATCAATAATCACACATAATCTTCTTTGTTGATTGGTGCTTTGTTCAAGTGTGATAACGTCCAAACTTAGGATTTGTATATCGTGTTTGGGTTGAGAATCAGTGGGATTTTCTTCAATAAAACCTTTGGGGTTTTGTCCTCCAAGATCTTGGTGATTTGGGGGGTTTTGTACAAATCTTTGCAATACAGATTCAGCCGAGTGAAAGCCTTGAAGAATAGTGGGTTCGGTCCAGAAAGTAGTGGTAACCGGAGGATTGTATTGAAAGATTTGGGGTATAACGTCTTGTGATCGAAATCATCCGAATGAAAGAGTTAAAGAATTAAGTGAGTAGCGGTAACCGGAGGTTTGATCAAAGAGTTTGATGTTCTTGATTTGGCTGGAACCAAGGGGAGAGAAGTGGAAAGAGTCAACATCAATAATTAGGTTTGATTGTGTGGTATCTAGAACTTCTCTTGTACAAAACTTTGCAACTAGATATTATACATATCTCAATTCTAGTTTTAGAATTGGGAGCAGACGTACCCGAAGCGAGGACGAAAGGGGAACTGCCTAAACAAACTGAGTGTTGTTCTCTCTCTCTCTCAATCTCTTTACTTTGTGTTGTTAACGTTTGTGTGAAATCAACTGTTAGATACATTTCTATTGGTTTGTAGTGATGCAAAACTGTTTTGGAAAATCATTGCAATCATTTTGATTGTAATTGTGAAAATTTATGCACTATCATTTCAAAGGAAATTGAACTTAGGGTGTTTTGTACACCAAGTGTTCGACATATTGATCGCACACAAACTGTTCGTAAAATTGTCAGTTCAATTTTATCATCTATAATTCATTGAAAATCGGTTAATTCAAAGTGGTCTTTATTTGAATTGTTTGATTGAGAACTATATTGATTCCATTATCTAATCAATATTGTTCCATTCGGTTTTGCATATCTGATCTTACCAATAACGGTTCGTTTAGACGGTTTTAAATCTAAGGTCGCTTCCGCACATTTTTGAAACAATTTTTTAAGCGCCGATTTTATTAAAAATTAGTGATCTATTTAACCCCCCTTCTAGATCAGTGTCATCGTCTAACAAGTGATATCACGAGCACCAGTTCATCTAGTGCTTCACATATAGCTTATTAGAAAATGGCTAACGAAACTAAAGGGGCGTACAATAGAGCGTCGGTTTTTAATGGTGAAAACTATGGTTATTGGAAAGATTGAATGCGGGTGCATATCAATTATATTGATAGAAAGGTATGAAACGTTATTCAAAATGGTCGTATTGAAATAACTATGACCAATGCAGATAATGTTGTTGTAACTAAGTCGGAAGCACAATGGAACAATGAGGATGAGAAAATGTATAATTACGACTAGAAAGCTAGAAATATTCTCATATCCTCTTTGGTAGTTGATGAATATTATAAAGTTTTCTATTGGACTACTGCTAAGGCTATGTGGGACGCATTACAAGTTGCCCATGAGGGAACTAATGATGTCAAACTAGCTCGAATTAATACTTTGATACAAGAGTTTGATCTCTTTCACATGAAGCATGGTGAAACCATTGCGGAAATGCAAAAAAGATCTACTCACCTAATCAATCGTTTAAATTCACTTGGTAGACCTGTTTCCAATGATGTTGCTACTAATAAAATTTTGAGATGACTTAATAGGGAATGGCAACCTAAGGTCACGACCATCAAGGAAGCTAATGATCTTATGACATTGGATATCACAACTTTGTTTGGTAAGCTTGAGGTACATGAGCAAGAGCTCATAAGTCTCGACCAACACGAAAAGAAAGAAAAGAAAGAGAAGTCGAAAGAAACGGACAAGAAGTCTATAGCTCTAAAGGCTTCTAGCTCAAAGTCCTCAACAAAAGAGCTTAGTGAAAGTGAGTCAAGTGATGATGATGAAGATACGAATTAAGATATGGGGTTGTTCGTGAAAAGATATAATAGATATATCAGGAAAAATGGAATTCAACATTCGGACAAGAATCTCATCAACTTTCGACGACAATCAAAATCCTCTAAGCATGAAGGAAATAAGAGTGCTAAATCAAAAGGTTCGTGCTACAATTATGGAAAGGTTGGTCACTACAAGCCGGATTGTCCATTGATGAAGAAAGACAAAGGAAAAGACAAGAATCATCAACAAAATAAATCGAGCAAACCTAGAAGGGAATACATTGCTTGGGAAAGTGATAGTGAGTCCTCTATTGAAGATAACTCAAGTGATGAAGACAAATCAATCAATCTTTGTCTCTCGGCTCATCAAAAGAATAAAAATAAGGTAAGACATTCTAAATATGAACATTCTGATAAAATGTCTCATTCTGAATTGCAAAATGCCTTTGAAGCTTTACACCATGAGGCTAAAGAAGCTTTTAAACACTTAGCTTCAAATAAGCAAATTTTTTCACATTTAGAGAAAAAGATTTCCAATTCCGAAAAGGAATTAGAAGCTCTTAAGAACTCAATGGTGGAAGCTACAAAAGCTAAAATCAAGGATGACAAGTGTACTTGGTTAAATTGGGCAGGTTGTGAAACTTGTCACATTTGGAAAAAGGAGGTAAAAACTCTTAAAGCCAAACTAGACAAGGCTTTAGAACCTAAAGTCACATTTGCTATTGATCGATCACAATTTAGAAAAAGTATGAATAATCCTTATCAAAAATATATGAAATTCTGGCAATGCAGACAACAGATGTCCTAACACATGTCAAGGCATTGTTCTGCATAATCATTTAAACAAAGAACATAAACAGCAGACTGATACCTTGAATATCAGAACTACATATACACAGATGTTACGACATCTGTTCCAACATGTTTATCAAGAAGACTAACAGAAAATTAAATTTGCAGAATTATAAAAGAACACAATAATTGTTAACCTAGTTCGGTGCAATTCACCTATATCCGGGGGATACCAATCCAGGAAGAAGACTCCACTAACTGTAGTAAACTTATAAAGCTAAACTCCCCCATTTACAACTTTATCTCCTAAATACTACCCAATGAAATCTTTACCAAAGAGCATTCTCTTTGATATGAGATACCCCACTCACTTCCCCTAATCATAATTTATGATATCTAACAGTTACTGCCACTAGTAACTGATTCATCCTACTTGAAGGACACCTCCTTCAATACAAAGTCCCGCTAATCATTCTTGACAACCAAGTTAACTTGGATTTTCTTAAAAGCTTCATCCAAGAATAATACTCAACTCTTTCTTAAAAGCTTCGAGTGAAAACAATTTACAACAACCTATGTCGACCACATAGTGTCAAAAGATACATGGGTGACTTACAAACTACACAAGAGACTCTCAAAACTCTAAACCCTTATGTTGCACCGGCGGTTTGTTGTTGTTGTGTGCTTGCTATTTTAGGTCTAGCAAGTCCTTATTTATAGACTCTTACAGTATGGACTTGGACTCTTCAATCAGGTCCAATCTTCACGTTTTAATTCAGCTGTAAGATCTTCACACAAAAATAGGAAGAAATCTTTTATAGTTTCCTAAAAACTCTCAAGGATCCTTTTTATGAAATCCAATTAAATATGGACTTGCTCCTAATAAATCTCCTTAACCTGCGCATAATGATGAGGTATATCTAAAAGATTATCATCAAATAAAATCAAATATGTCAAGAGATATAAAATATCAGCACCTGCTGTACTAGATAAAGATGTTGAATAACCCTATTAGGACATCTTACACAACGTCTTGCTGTAAACTTGTTTTAGCCAAAATTCTGCCAATCAAAGACCTAACAATCTCCCCCTTTGGCAAATTCTCGCTAAAACAACCTTTGAATAACACATTCAACTCCCCCTCAAGAAAACAACCAAGGAACACTGCTACTACTTACTTCTCCCCCTTTTTAGCCATAATATGCCAAACCAAGTAACTATGTGTTTAAGGGCAATCAGCCAAAAGCAAGCAACAGAGCAACATCAGTACTCCCCTCCCCCCGGTCATACACAATTAGTCCTTCCCCTCAAGGGAAAATCCCCACAGTCTACAGCAGCAAAGCAATCACAGCTTGCTTGTCCCCCAAACAAACTTGATTCTGAACTGCACCCTTGTAGTAATACATCTTAGATCAAGGAGCAAATCCCCCTATCTAAGATAACCAGTGTTCCTCCAATGAACACTTATGTTGATGAATGGAAAACATAACATGCATCTTCATGTTTTCAAGAGCGCGCCCTCTGTCCAACCCACCTGCTGAACACAATCATCAACTGCACTTATTGCTTCTTCTGACAAGAACCAATACTCACACATGAACATCATCATGCTTCCCGTGAGGTCACATTAGGATCACCATCCTAAATTAACAAACTCTTGGATTAAGATCAAAGCTCCATTGATCCCCCTCTTCTTGAACCCATCTATACACCACACAAATCCCTCTTGAATTCTCATGTATAGACCTCCATGTTCCTTGAGATAAAGTCCAATTGATCTGGAATGATCCACATTCCTCAAAGAGATACCATACCTCTTAGTTTGTTTTCTTCCTACGGTGTCAGATACCGTATACAAGCTTCAGAACTTCACAGCTACCAAACTGATCCACTTCCCTTTAGCATGACTTGCCAATAGGGGCATTATCCCCTCCACAAGCTTTTCACCTGACCTTAGCAAGGTCAATCAATAGATAGACACCCAACAATCCAAGACAGTCATTCCTTCATCATTCTCCCGTATGATAACCTGGAATACTTCAGATCAACTAGTGAATATCCATATTCAGACTTCCATGCGATCAGCACATGATCCACTTCAGTCTTCTCTACACCATCCTTCCAAGGCAATTCTTCTACTCCATCATTCTCCCATGACAAGATAGATACTCCTTAGACACGATGTAGGCAACAAGTTCCTAGACCAGAACTTACGAATCCTCCTTCAAGGATAACCAACCAAAAAAAATGTTCTAACATCAGTTACGACATCCTTCACACATCACAGACCCCACACACCATGGTTCTTGATATGCTCCACCACTGGACTTACTATCTGCATAGTAATCCAAACTGAAGATCTTTACACAACACTGCGCTATCAGCTTGAACAAAGAAAACTTCAAAAACCCAGAGAGAAATAAACTCTCATCCACCAAAAAGAAGGTAATTTTCCATAAACTGAGAACTTCTGCCACAAGCTCCAATAAGAACCAGATCCTCCTTACGTTTTCAACCAACCACCCTTCTACACAAAAGCAATCAGTTCCAAGCACCCTGCTTGAATGCACACTATGAAACCAACCAAATGCCACCTTTTGATTGATCTCACTCTTCTTCAGACCTCCTACAAGATACACTGATCTACCAATGAAATCAGATCTTCAAGTCACATGAACTACTTGCTCCATAGCAAGACATCTTGGATCCACCAAGCCTCTTAGACATGTAACATCTTCTCAAACTACAGCTCCCACAAACTGCATGAGATATACCTTTTTGAAGCCTCCATAACTTCCATTCTCCTGTAGATCACCTTATCTTAAGCTGATGTGCCATATCACCGGCTGAGATCCTGATGTTAAGCTAGATGTCAGAACATTCTGATACGACATCCAACTGCTGAATTCAGCTTCTCCTTCTGCCACTTAGAAGAACCTCCTCCCTATTTCAGAACAAGAGTTCCATGCTCTCATAGACTTGATTCACCAACAAAGTTTGAGTAGACAACTTTCATCCTGCTAAGAAACTCCAAAGACTTCACACCTGCCACGTTTGAATCTTCAGAAGATAAAGTAGTCCTAGATTACATTATAGCCATACCAAAGAATGCCACTTTCCTTAGTAGAGCAGTCTGTAGAAAGTCAGAGATAACTGCCATTTAACCTTGACCTTCAAACTGAGCAAGATCCCATGCTCCCAAGTACCTAGATCAGAAATAAACTGATCCAAGCTGTGCCATCACCAGCACTCCATTTCTCCTAGATCAGAAAATAAACTGATCCAAGAAGTAACCATCATGATTATGATGTCTTCATCTTCATCTTCAACAACACCAAAGTCCAGAACAGTTTCTTTCTAGGAAACTCTCCAGAGATCACATGCTTCTGTCATACCAGACTGAAGCTCATTCTTAGGTCAACACCCAAGACTAAAACAGATGCTAAAGCGTATGCAGTACCCCTCCCATGATTCTGCATAAACTCTGATGATGAGATGTTCCAACATCTTGTTGAACATCATCAATCTTGACTTTCAAGGATAATCAATTAAATACTTGTGAATTCCACAAATAGCAATTGATCTTAAATCCTTGTCCAATAACCCTTCTTCACTGTTGTAGCTAAGCTCCACCAGATCACTTCATGAACACTTATCAAGTATTCAATCTTTTGCAAGTATCTTCTTTGACAAACAGTGTTGAGATACCAAGGCTACCACCCTTGACTCAAGTAACTAAGATTCTCTCTGAACAAACCTTATTTACCTCAACCATTCTGAGAACTCCAATCAGAATGGATCCACCCTTAGGGTTAAGAGATGAATCATTCCTTGCTGTTTTGGATGGTGAAAATAAATCACCTCCACTTTCTTCAGGTTGTGTTTCACAGAAACACCTTCTAGTCAGAAGAACAACTAGAAGACTCCAGATGCACGACTGAGACGCCTTTATGGGTGGACTTAAGAAAATTCTCAAGTATCTTTGACAACCTAGCCGATCAATAATTTATCAAACTCCCAGAGCAAGAACTTGATAAACTTAAACTCAACTCCTTTCCTCTTCAACTGACTTCAAACTGTACCATAGAACCAAGCTTCCAAGTACTAAGTCACCATACCAGATATCTTCCAATAACTCTTTTCATTCCATCGCTCTTGACTTTGGAATAAAAGAATGCAATTATCTTCACATATAGAGGCTGACGATTGATATCTTCCACCATCTGTTTTCAGCAACAACTCTAGAATACCGTAATTCTAGAGCTCTTCCATCAGAAACACATGCAGCAGAACCACCAAGGAAAAAATTCAACTTGCCCTAATAAGATGTCGAAACATCTTATAAGACACCCCAACAAGAGAACTAGCCACTTCTCCTGCAGTTGTTGTAGAACCTCCTCAGAAACATGAACAGCCTCCAGGTTGTTACCTTCGATCCAGAACATCCATCCCATCCATTAATACCCTTGAGTATGTCTGAGTTGATTGATCTGATCGTCAACACTACTCCTTCTTTAAACACCAGAAAGTATCTCCCAAAGATCTCATCCAAAAACAGACAGGATGTCTGCTCTGATACCAATTGAAATTCTGGAAATGCAGACAGCAGATGTCCTAACACATGTCAAGACATTGTTCTCCATAATCATTTAAACAAAGAATAGAAACAGCAGACTGATACCTTGAATATCAGAACTGCATATACACAGATGTTACGACATCTGTTCCAACATGTTTATCAAGAACACTAACAGAAAAGTAAATATGCAGAATGATAAAAGAACAGTAATTGTTAACCCAGTTCGGTGCAATTCACCTATATCTGAGGGATACCAATCCAGGAAGAAGACTCCACTAACTGTAGTAAACTTATAAAGCTAAACTCCCCCGTTTACAACTTTATCTCTTAAATACTACCCAATGAAATCTTTACCAAAGAGCACTCTCTTTGATATGAGATACCCCACTCACTTCCCCTAATCACAATCTGTGATATCTAACAGTTACTGCCACTAGTAACTGATTCATCCTACTTGAAGGACACCTCCTTCAATACAAAGTCCCGCCAAGCATTCTTGACAACCAAGTTAACTTGGATTTGCTTAAAAGCTTCATCCAAGAACAATACTCAACTCTTGCTTAAAAGCTTCAAGTGAAAATAATTTACAACAACCTATGTTGACCACATAGTATCAAAAGATACATGGGTGACTTATAAACTACACAAGAGACTCTAAAAACTCTAAACCCTTATGTTGCACCGACGGTTTGTTGTTGTTGTTGTTGTGTGCTTGCTATTTTAGGTCTAGCAAGTCCTTATGTATAGACTCTTACAGTATGGGCTTGGACTCTTCAATCGGGTCCAATCTCCACGTTTTAATTCAGCTGCAAGATCTTCACACAAAAATAGGAACAAATCTTTTATAGTTTCCTAAAAACTCTAAAGGATCCTTTTTATGAAATCCAATTAAATCTGGACTTACTCCTAATAAATCTCCTTGACCTGCGCATAATGATGAGGTATATCTAAAAGATTCTCATCAAATAAAATCAAATCTGTCAAGAGATATAAAACATCAACACCTGTTGTACTAGACAAAGATGTCGAATAACCCTGTTAGGACATCTTACACAACGTCTTGCTGTAAACTTGTTTTAGCCAAAATGCAGCCAATCAAAGACCTAATAATATACATATGTGATTAGAGATCAAGATAGCAAAAGTAACTCCAATGTTAACCTAACTTGTCTATATTGTTACAAGAAGGGATACACCATTGCTAAATGCCGATTTAGGAGATTTTTGGTTCCTAAAGGTATTTTCCAATGGTTGCCCAAATGTAACCAAAGATTCACTCACACCCAAGGACCAAATAAAAATTAGGTACCTATTTCCCTTGTTTAATTTTGTAGGTACAATGTCTTGAGTCTAAGGAGAGAAGATGTGTTCTCGATAATGGATGTTCAAGATATATGACGGGAGATATTTCCTTATTCATTGACTTTGTGGCAAAGAAGAAAGGATTTGTGACCTACGCTGACAATAAAAAGTGAGCTATACTCGATAAAGGTAATGTAGGTAATCTCTCTTCTACTACTATCTCAGACGTCCTATTAGTTGAAGGTCTTAAACACAATCTTACTAGCATTAGTCAATTATGCGACAAAGGTTATAAAGTTTCGTTTTCAAAAGATTGTTGCATGATTAAACACAATGATAAGAAGGATAATGTGTTTAAGGGCCTGAGGGAAAATAATGTCTATATGCTTGGCTTGACTTAAGTGAAGTATCTTTGACTAGCATTGAATGTCTTGTCACCATGAGTGAAGACTCGTGGCTATGGCATAGGCGCTTAGCGCATGTCAACTTTGACTTGCTAAATAAAGTAGTCTCAAAGGATCTAGTTGTCGGCCTACCCAAAATAAAATTTTCAAAAGATTACTTATGTGATGCGTGCCAAATGGGGATGCAAACGAGGATCTCATTTAAATCTAATAATGTTGTTTCTACAACTAGACCTATTGAACTCCTCCATAAGGACCTTTTTGGACCATCTAGGATCAAAAGCTTGGGTGGTAATTACTATGGTTTTATGATTGTAGACGACTACTCTAGATTTTGTTGGACTATTTTCTTGGCTAGCAAGAGTGATACTTTTTTAGCATTTGAAAAGTTTGCCATGCTTTCTCAAAACAAATTAAATGCTAGTATTGTCACTATCCAAAGCGATCACGGGGGTGAATTTGAAAACCACCTCTTTGAGGAATTTTGTGATAAGCATGGAATTGATTATAATTTTTCCGCTCCACGTACTCCTCGACAAAACAGAGTAGTGTAACGTAAAAATCGCATTTTAGAAAAGCTCAGAAGAACTATGATCAATGAGAGTGACCTTTCTAAATACTTTTGGGCCGATGCTATTAGTATGATGTGTTATGTTTTGAATAGGGTGCTTATCCGTCCTATTCTCAACAAAACTCCATATGAGCTTTTAAAAGGAAGGAAGCCTAATGTATCATATCTTCATGTTTTCGGTTGTAAATGCTTTGTGTAAAATAGTGGAAAAGAGGATCTTGGTAAATTTGATTCAAAAGCCGATGAAGGTATCTTTCTTGGATACTCTCAAACTAGCAAAGCATAAAGAGTATATAATAAAAGGTTACTTATTGTAGAAGAATCCGTGCATGTTACTTTTGACGAATCTTATCCGAAAAATGTCGGAAAAGGTATTTCTTTTCATGGTGCAAGTGTATCTTCAGAAGACATACTCAAAGACACTGAAAAAGGGACGATCAACCTGAATCGGTGAAAGTTGAGGACGAGGAAGATCACAGCTCTGAAAAGATTGAGGAGGATCATCCGATTAGCAACGATGACCTTCCTTTGGCTTGGAAATCCTCTAAGTATCATCCAATCGATAATATACTCGGAGACATAGAAAAAGGAGTAACTACACGGTCCAAGATAAGTAACTTTTGTTATCACTTTGCTTTCGTCTCTCAAACTGAGCCTAAAAACTCCAAAGAGGTCTTACTCGATGAACATTGGTTTTTGTCAATGCAAGAGAAATTGAATCAATTAAAAAGAAATGAGGTTTGGGACCTTGTCCCCCCTCCGCGAGGCCATCGAGTAATTCGTACCAAATGGTTATTTAGGAACAAACTTGACGAAAATAAAGTAATAACTAGGAACAATGCATATTTAGTGGCACAAGACTATAACCAAGAGGATGACATAGACTATGAGGAAACTTATGCTCATGTTGCCCGACTTGAGGCTATACGCCTTTTGCTAGCCTATGCTTGTTCTAAGAATTTCAAATTATTTCCTAAACGGATACATTAATGAAGAGGTCTATGTATCTCAACCTCCCGGTTTTGAAAGTCATGAGTAACCTAATTACGTTTATAAACTTAAACGTGTTTTGTATGGTCTCATACAAGCCCCTAGGGCTTGGTATGAGCGTCTAAGAAAATTTTTACTCGACCAAGGATACTCGAGAGGGAAGGTTGATACTACCCTCTTTATTAAGCATCAAGGAAAACACTCCATTTTAGTACAAGTTTATGTAGATAACATTATCTTTGGATCTACTAACAGGCACTTGGTCAAGGAATTTTATAAGTTGATGCAGGGTGAGTTAGAGATGAGCATGATAGGGAAGCTAAACTACTTCCTTGGAATCCAAATCAAACAACTTGAAGAAGGAACATTTGTGAGCCAAACAAAGTATTGCTATGAGCTACTCAAACGTTTTGATATGGCTAACACAAAAGCAATTGAAACTCCAATGCCTACATGTTTGAACTTAGATCGAGATGAGAATGGCAAGGTCGTCGATGTAAAAAAGTATAGAGGTATGATAGATTATCTTCTATATCTCAACGCATCTCGACTGGATATCATGTTTAGTGTTTGTATGTATTTTAAATATCAATCATGTCCCAAGGAATCGCATTTAAAAGTTGTCAAGCGCATATTTAGATACCTATGTGGTACTCCAAAGTATGGGCTTTAGTTTTCCAAGGGAAGTGATTATACTTTGGTTGGCTATTCAGATTCTGATTTTGCCGGTTGCAAATCGGATAGGAAGAGCACTAGTGGCACTTGTCATTTCTTTTCAAATTCCTTAGTGAGTTGGCATAGCAAAAAGAAATTTTTCGTTGCTTTATTAACTGTCGAGGCGGAATACGTTGCAGACGGTAGTTGTTGTGCCTAAATCTTGTGGCTCAAGCAACAATTACTCGACTTCAATGTTAAACTTGATCGTATTCATATTTTGTGTGACAACACGAGTGCCATTAACTTGACCAAAAATCCAGTGCTACATTCACGCAAGAAACATATTGAAATTCGCCACCATTTCCTTAGGGATCATGTAGAGAAAGGTGATTTTGTATTCGAGCATGTTGATAGCAAAAATCAACTTGTCGATATTTTTACAAAACCACTTGCGACGGAACCCTTCTTTAACATTCATAGGGAACTTCGTGTTCTCGATATCTCGGATCGTGTTTAAATGAAATTGTTGTATACTCTCTATCTATGCTTGTCTATACATTGATTAACCATGTTGGAAAGCTCAAGCTATGTGAGGGAATTCACCGTTCATCACCATTTGAGGTACTATTGTTCCTATCTATTTGATTTATCTTGACTATATTTGTGTTTGTACTATGTTTGGAGTGTTATATTGTTGCTTAATAATAGTTTAGATTATCTTCTTAGTCCATTTTGATGTTTTGAAAAAGTTTGGGCTTGCTATTTATGTTTTTGTGTTGCATTCATATCATAGTTTTTCTATTTTTTTCATGTTTCTACTGCATGCATCCACCTGAACATGGTGTAGGTCGACTCATGATCATCCTAATTCAAACATGAATGTTTCTGCCAGTCATGTGTCGACCTGAGGGTTTCTCATGCATCAACACATACTGAACGTTTCAAATTTTGGAAAATTTAATTCGCATGCATCGACGCATTACATGTTGGAGGTCGACGCATCGCTCGTGCTTCTTGAATTTTTTTTAAAACTGAAACGTTCATGTTCTGCCTTGGGAATTACATATTATCATTAGATTCTTTTCATATTTTCATTCTAATCATTTGCATCTCTCTCATCTCTCACACCACTCACACAACTCTCTCAACTCTCCACAAAACCCTAAAACCCCTTTTCAAGAGTTCTCTCAAATTAGGAATTCCAATCCAAATTAGTGAGAAATTTGGTCTTTCTACACTCTTATCTACTGCGGGTACTGTTCATCTTCCTCAACAAAGCAGTTTTAATGGCATCTTCAAGGGTAACTGGTAACAGGTCAAATAGAGCTTTTACTTCTAGAGCAATCATCTCTCAAACTTCTTCTCAGACTCTGTCTCAAACCCCGATAAACGCTTTATCACTCCTATCTCCTGAACTTGCTCCAGTATATGAAAAGAATTTTAAGAAGCAATCAATTATTAAGCAATTTGTCTATTATCCAAAAGTTGCTGGTAGAATGCACATTCCTGAGATTATTGACATGCTAGACCATCAAAAGTTCAATAATTTCTTAGAATGTAGTACAAATTACAATGAGGATATGGTTAGGCTGTTTTACACTGGTTTGAAAGAAAAATTCACTAGTTATGAGTTTGGTTATAAGATAGGGGGTAAGAGTTACAAGGTTGATAGTACTGATTGGAGATACCTGTTTGATATGTGTCCTCGTCTATCTCCTGATCTTAAAATAACCGATACTGACTTGGCTCCAGATTATGATTTTAAATTTGCTTTGAATTATATGCTGAAAGACCCTTATCCAGAAGAATTTATTGCAAATGATCTCTTTCCAAAATCTATCACAACTGGTCTGTTGAAGCGAGAAAATAAAATCCTACAGTGGATTATTTCTCATATTCTACAGCAAAGAAGGTAGGATATTCTAGAGTTGATCAAGCCAAAGTGTACTTGATTTATCTACTCGAGAATAAGAAGAAGGTAAACTGGTCATATTATATTGCTAGTAGTATTTTTTCCTTGAAGAAATCTAGCAGAGGATCATCCTTATGCTACGGGTCATTTATCCAAAGAATATTTGATCATGCTAGAATTATTGTTCAGGATATTCCTTACATTTCCATTTCTAGTGACCAAGAGTTTAGTTAAAAGACAATGACTCTAATGGGATATATTTGGGATCAACAAGCGAAGAGGTATGTGGTTAAGACTAAGGGCTCAAGTGCAAGGATTCGGGATTTAGATGAGGATGAGGAGGAATAACAAGATGAAGATGAGGAAACTCATCAAATGGATACCGAGCCTCCTTTTGAAGGTCATGATGATAGTGCTTGGTTAGGTGGTTCTCTAGTTCAGGATACATATGTTGACCAAGGTTGGGGTCAATGGCGTCAGAACTCCTGGTCCGGGTATGGCACTTCATATGTGCCACCGTCTCCACATCAACCTCACACTGATAATTTTGAAGTTCTTGATATGCCACGGAGTATGCAGCTTGAGCAATAGAATTTTGCATCCCTCCAAGAACAAAGGTTTAAAGTTATGCAAGGTCAGATTCGAGCTCAAAATGAGAGGATTTTGATCTGTTTGCGTCAAGAGTTTTCGGTTGGTTTGATGAGATGGCTGAAACATCAGCAATTCAGCATCGTGCTCTTTCAGTTAGCTTCAACACGCTCAACAGGAGTGTTCTTAGTTTGACTGAACGCATGGATGCGCAAGGAGCATATAATCAGGATCATTCCTTTAGGGGGAGAGGTCAACCACATAGGGGCAGAAGACCTTAGTTTATTGAGTTGTATTGGTGTCCTGCATATTATTTAACATTTTGTTTTGTATTTGGTTTTGTTTTTTTGTCATTTTGATTGTCTTGAGACATGTATTAAACAAATTATGGTGTGTAATACATTAATATTACTTCTATATGTTTCTTGAGTTATTTAATTATATATTTCTTGCATTAGCAACATTATATGTGGATGTTTTTTGATGACTTATCTGTTGCAAAGCATATGTTTGCGTACGTATGTGTATGATTTGATTAAAAATGACCATTTGCTTCACTCTTTTTGATGTTGTCAAAAGGGGAGAATGCAAAAGCAAGTAGTTTCACAAAAAAAGATCAGAATTTCACAAAGGGGAAATGCATAAAGTTAGGGGGAGAATGCTCTTCACAAAGTACTCAATGTGTGGAAAGTTTTGCAAGGTTTTTCCATCATAAAAAAGGGGGAGTATGTGAGGGTAAGATTCCTTTACTACTTTGTTTTAATGATGTCAAAACTAGGAAAATTTTGTACTTGTGTATTTTGGACGATATCACCTTATCTTAGCTTGCATTCATCTTTTTCAAATGCGCATAATGATCCACATACATGAATCTAGGCATATAGGATCATACTCTATGTGTAAAATGTGTTTTAAATTATTTTGATGCATTAGGTCGATACATAAAGGGTATAGGTCGACTCAAAATTAATAAAAATGATGTTTGTGACATTCTGGCCTGCTTGCGTCAACACACAGCTACTGTGTAGGCCGACGCATACTGATTGAAACAATCTTGGAGCTCTCGGGTCCTCATGCATCGACGCATGGTCAGGTTGCAGGTCGACGCACAGTTTTATTTTGTGCGCAGGTTTGCTTTTTGACTTGTTCAGGTCAACTCACTGTTTGTGGAGGTTGACCTCTTGCGCGTTTTAGCTCATTTTTCTGCATCTTTGTGATTCAAAAGTCTATTTTTTTGTTATGTTTTCATACTCATATATATATATATATATATATATATATATATATATATATATATATTTATATATATATGCATCATTTTTTGTACACAACCAAGAAGAAAATTGAAAGATACATTGGATTGCTCATCATCTTCACTCTCACAAATTGCATTCATCAACAATCACACATAATCATCTTTGTTGATTGGTGCTTTGTTCAAGTGTGATAACGTCCAAACTTAAGATTTGTATATCGTGTTTGGGTTGAGAATCAGTGGGATTTTCTTCAATAAAACCTTTGGGGTTTTGTCTTGGTGATTTGGGGGTTTTTCCATAAATCTTTGCAATACAGATTCAGCCGAGTGAAAGCCTTGAAGAACGGTGGGTTCGGTCAAGGAAGTAGCGGTAATCGGAGGATTGTATTAAAATATTTGGGGTCGAACGTCTTACAATTGAAATCAGTCGAGTGAAAGACTTGAAGAATCAAGTGAGTAGCGGTAACCAGAGGTTTGATCGAAGAGTTTGATGTTTTTCATTCGGATGAAATCAGGGGGAGAAAAGTGGATAGAATCAACATCAACAATTAGGTTTGATTGTGTGGTAGCTAGAACTTCTCTTGTACAAAACTTTGCAACTAGATATTATACATATCTCAATTCTAGTTTTAAAATTAGGGGCAGATGTACCCGAAGAGAGGATGAAAGGGGATCTGCCTAAACAAATCGGTGTCGTTCTCTCTCTCTCTCTCTCTCAATCTCTTTACTTTGTGTTGTTAATGTTTATGCGAAATTAACTGTTAGATACATTTCTATTGGTGTGTAGTGCTACAAAACTGTTTTGGAAAATCATTGCAATCACTTAGATTGTAATTGTGAAAAATTTTGCACTATCATTTCAAAGGAAATTGAATTTGTGGTGTTTTTCACACCAAGTGTTCGACATATTATTCGCACACAAACTGTTCGTAAAATTGTGAATTCAATTTTATCATCTATAATTCATTGGAAACTGGTTAATTCAAAGTGGTCTTTATTTGAATTGTTTGATTGGGAACTATATTGACTTCATTATCTCATTAATATTGTTCAATTCGGTTTCGCATATCCGATCTTACTAATAACGGTTCGTTTAGACGATTTTAAATCCAAGGCCACTTCCTCACATTTTTGAAACAATTTTTTAAGCGCCGATTTTATTAAAAATTAGTGATCTATTCAACC